>OY728122.1:637765435-640265435 GCA_963277665.1 Viscum album
AGACCCCATTTGATCTCTTCAATTCAGTATTTTGTTGAAGTTTAAGTGGCGCCGTTAGGCTGCCGAATTTTTAAGTGGTTCTTCACCATTCTCGTTTTGAAGTTCTACTCTCATGTCAATTCTTTCAAGTTACTTTCTATTATGTTGGGGTATGAACTCTATATCTATCATACTGGACTATTATTTTCATATGATGAGAGACCCAATTTGACCTTGTCAATTCAATTTTGTTGAATTATAAGTGACGTCGTTAGGCTGTCGAATTCTCACAAGAGAAATCTTTTTTTTTCTTCCTTTCATGTTCTTCATTTCATGTGGTATATTTTCAAATTTCATTACCATGTTCTTAAATCCCTTATATTTTGTCCCTCTACGGTTTGATGGGTCATTTATGAATGTTTGACCCATGTCGCCTCTCTTCTCAATGTTTTCTAAAACCTTGTAACATAGCCGTTATGCTGCAGAATTTTCGTCTCAAAATGTCTCTCTCTCTTTTCTAAAAATTATTTTATGTTATAAATTGAATATTCAAAGCTCTTATTTCTGCAGGGGTATTCACATATATATCAAAATGTTCTATTTTAAATTCTGGTAATTACATAAATGAAAACCTCTTTCCCTTTCCGTGGGTTTAAAGTGACGTAAAGATCATGTCTTTAAAGCAGTTTTTAAAAACGTTATGATTATGAAATGAAACCCATTTATTTTATGCTATGTGGGTTATTTATGAAATTTTTGATGATGATATATGTGGCTCACATGATAATAAAGGAAAATTTAAGGGTGCGCCCTGATAGCGCTCCAATGCATTGGGTAATGATGTAACCACTAGAGATTACAATTTTCACGATACCTTGGTGAATAACCTTGGTAATTTTCAAATGACACCTTGGGGATGGACCTTGGTGATATGTTCATGATTGTCTATGTTAAATTATGTAGCCACATTTTCAAGTTATGAAAAATGTTATTTTTATTATGATATGCCTCCTTATTTCATTCTCATGCCTTAAAGTTCTTTTTCATGACCTTATTGAAGTATCTCAAGTTCACATGTAAAATGTTTCTCTTGTTTTCCTTACTGGGCTTTTTGCTCACCCTTTCTTTTGATGTATGTCCCCAGGTTATGAGATGCAGTAATGAACCTAGGATGAACTTAAGGAGAAGCCTTTCAAGTGTTTAAGAAGAATGTTTTATGTTGTTTTCATGTATTATGTTCCTGGTTTCCAAGACACTAGACCTTAAAGATCCTCAGTTTTGTGTAATGAAATGAAAGTTTATGTTATAAAAAGGCGGGATGCTATATATTGAGTCAGATAATTACCTTATTCCATAGAGATAATACATTTTTATTTCCAAAAACTCATCACTCTCTATCTTTATTTTGAACGTAGATAACATCTTACCCTCCATTTGAGGTCTTCCCCAATGTTCATCATCTGACCATATTATCATGTCTAAACCTAAATCGCCATTCCATTATGTCATTTGTAGATGAAGATTATTAAAATTCAATATTCTTCTTAATATTTGTGTTATTAATCTCATCAATGTTCATATTTTTAATCATATATCATGATTCTTCATTAACCATGATCAAAATATTATTCTACTTAATTATCTTCCATCTTGGTTTCTCATAGTCACGAAATATTCTAAAACTTTTAATTTTAAAATTATTCCTTCTTATTCCACCCAATTAATAAAACCAAAAATCACGGTGTCACAAAAACTGATCATAGTGGAGTACAAAATAACACTTACAAATCAAGTAAAGGATGTCTAAATTAGGGAATAAAATTTTTAATATATGGAATCTTAAGTTTACACTTTTTTTTCATATTCATCATCTATTTCAATACTTTAAAATGGTATGTAATGCGTTTTTTAATTTACAATGCATATACCTTAAGGGTGACAAACATGGTGTGTAGAAAGGCCTATTTTCATGCACTATGTCATAATAAAATGTAGTCTAATTAATCCTTTTAAAAGTTATTACCTCTAGGAAAATATTTACTAGAGCCTCATCCAATTGTAGTATATAGATAGAGATGCAATTTTGTGGAAACAACATATAATATCATCTACAAAATTTATCTGAAACTATCCTATTCCATTACTCATCCTTATAATTATCCATACAGATATACCAATATATATCCTTAGTAATTTCCATAGGGATATCCCAATAGTTTTTTTATCCTAGTTTCCATTGAAAAAAAAATTTATTCTAATCATACCAAATATGATGAATAGGATTTTCAATACATTGATATTACATCCTTTTAGAGTAATATTCCCTAAATTACACAAACATTTGTGTAGGCGTCATAATACTTTAGGGACTTTTTAGATTAGGTACACAATAATATTTTTTGGTGAACTAACTTCAAAATCTCCCCTAATATTCTTCCCCTTCAGTACACTTCTACAATAGAAACTACATAAAACACTTATTCATAACCTAGTGAAATGAAACATTGTAATAGGTGAGGTTATATACCCTATAAGGGTAGAAAAGGGTGATACATAAGAATTACATGAAAATAAATGTATGAGAACATGACCATATCATTTTAAAACCATAAAATTTCCATCGAAGATCATAATCGTCTATCATGGATTAAATATTAGAAATTGATAATTCATTAATCAGAATGAAATCATTGAACATAATCCAGCAGAAAATAAAATTCAAATAATACATGTAATTTTGAAAAACAGATAATAATATAAAATAATTTCTATAGTATTCATCTATCACTTCAAGGAATTTCATATTGGAAATTGTCCGATCCCCAATTCATCAGAGTAGATAAGGTTCACTCACAAGACCATTATATAGGGACCCTTAATAAATTAGGTTCAATACCCATTATAGAATTTTCTATATCATGAGATATAAATATTTCCCAAAAGTATTAAAGGGACATATAGGTCCCCCTCATCTTCAATTACAATGCTATCACTATCCCTAGTTAAAAAATAACCACCATCCTAGGGTATAACGTAACCACTGATACATAATGAATATCATACACATGGGTTTCACATGATCATAAAATATTCATCATATCTTATAACATAAAACCCAAATGGTTTCATAAAAATTTATTTTATATCATAACCTATCTATAAGAGACATTCTTTATTATAATTTCAACATTTCATAATAAAATAACCCACAAACAAGAATCAAGATTCATATGAATTTTCTAATGGTATAACCTATTAAAGATAAAATGGTATCATAAACACCTATTCATATTAAAAAATAAAACATTGAGAGAAATAATAATTATGGTATGATTGGATCATATCCTCAACAAATAAAAAATTTACATCAAAGGATTCCATCATAGATGGAAATTCATTGTTAAAGATAAATCACATTCAACATTTCTTGAGGAAAATAACATTCCTCTTGAAAATACGATTTAAAAAATTTTAAAAATTGTTTTATTTGAAAATAACATTGAAAAATTATATGTTATTCTTGAAAATAATTAAATGACATGTTGGTGAGAAATTGATTCATTTCGTACACGTTAAGATAAATATTCCTTTTATATTTTTGATAAAACCTAAATAAGAATTGTTTGTAAAATAACATGAATATTCAATTAATTATATTCCTTATAAATTCAAACAGGTTTAAAAATATCAGAAATAAAAAATTTAATAAAGGTGGAAGAAATTAATGAAATTTTTAGAAAACATAATTTTGGAAGAACAGTGGGTTTTTTGACCTAAGAGATAAATAAAGATGCTTTTTTTTAGAAAAAACATATTATGAAATTATGAGTAAATAAAGAGGGGAAAATTAAAGGAAAAAATATATTCTAATTAAATAACCATATGATAATAGTTTTCTTGAATTTCATGATAAATTGATCATCATATTTCATCATCATAAACATAACCGTTACCTATCTCAATAAATAATGATATTGAAAGATAAAATATTTACCACATTGGTAATATTGTATTATAAGACCAATAAATGAATAAAATTAAATAAAACACAAATATAAAGAGAATAAATATATTCAACATATTACATGGAAAAGGGTATTTATATATTGCTTATAATATAATATAAGTGTATAACACAGTATATGCCTCAATGAGGGAAATTTGACAAAAAAATATGTTACCACAAGGGTATATTTTGAACCACAATCCCTATGAAAGAGTGATCCTAAAATATCTATTTAATGAAATATTCTATCAAGATAATAAATATAAAAATCATTCATTGTTAGTATATATATAACATGTAGTAAATAATTGATGAATATGGATGTGTATCACAAAAGAAAATTGTGAGATAGAATTTCTTATCTCTTTTGTTGTCATCTGAATGTTAACATGAAATTGATTATAACATAAAATTAAGAACTTAATATCATTGAAATTAAGAGATTCATGAATTATTATGTCAATAGATAATTATATACACCGTAAACTGGAAACAAGGCCTGCATTTTCATATGTCTCCCAAAAACAAAAGTGATAGTATAAATCCTTTATCATAAATCTTGAATTCATTCTTACACATTTGGACATCCTATATAATAGATATTAGTTTATTATAAATATACTATAGAACTAAATATATATATCAAACCACAGTTGAATTTATTATGGCCTCTTAATACCGATTTATTTACAATTCCATGTAAATGCCCTGTTTTGAGTAATAAGTTATTAGTTTTTCATGAATGTTGTGATTTTTTGTTTTTGGTCATGTAACATTTATTAGGGTTACATATTCTCTAGAATAGTATTAATGAAATAATAATCATATTTACAAATAAATTATAATTTTATGTCCAATAATTAATTATGGTTTTGAGGAATGAAGTATGTTATAATATTGGAGATGGTAGGCCATTCATAAACAAGAGTAACGTTTCTATTTTTTCAAACATAATTATGGGAATAAGGTAAGTCATAATTTATCTTTTAATAATTATAATAATATCATAAATAAGATATTAATTCTTTAAATATACATATAAATATCATCCATCTGTTGTGCTGATGAAAATATAGAGGCACATTTCTTCGGGAAGGCGGTAGTCCACACATACAAGAACGATGTTATCATATTTTAGTGAGTGAAAAGATAAGAAATAAAATTATATATTATAATTTAATAAATATAAATTTGTTAGAAATATCAAAATTATTTCAATTATATAAAATATATTCATTAATTTTATCCTTATTACATTCCATGTGAAGAGGTAGTGAAAATTAATCACACACATCATGTGTCGGTAGTCCGTGGTACACACGAGTGACGTTAATGTATCCCCTATGAAATGGAATGAAAAAAATTAATATATGATATTATTATTAAATTGGTATTATTCTATTATAGATATTAAATATATACTTTATATCCATCATCATACCCAACTCTAAGAGGTTGTAATGGGAAAACGGATGACATCGGTTCGTGAGGTAGTAGTCCTCCATATAAATGAAATGATGATTTCATGAACCATTTTTTGATATAGGGATGGATTTAGGTAATTAAAATAAATTATAAAAATCTATGTTTAGGTAATATATTTATCTTAATATATCCTGATGTTTTAATAAGAATTTAAGGAGGTGGAGGATCAAATAAAATAAAAATGCTAGTTGAAGAACTTTACATCTTATTTTGGTAACCTCATTAGGATTTCCTCAATAGCCTTTCTAGGTTAGATTAATTCCTAAAATAAGGCTCCTAAGATGATATATTGACTTTTGGATGTGATTTGGGTAGGTCAGAGCTGACCCAAAACAGTGTGACAATTTAAATAAGAGAGGAGAGGTGTGGGGTTTCCTTTTATATGTGTGGTGATGGGCACACTTATACTGTTTGAAAAGAAAACATTCTACCCATATTTTACTCATTCCATAGGGTCACAAATATACTACCATCATAAATAATAAAAATAGGGTAAGTATATATATATATATTAAATAGATTTTATATTTTGTTTTCTCAATGAATCCCTTATTATTTTAGTTTTACTCCTGAGAAATCCCATTGGAACCTTAATTGTGGTAAATAAATTTTACTAATTTTACTATTCATTAGGGAAATATAATTAGATGAAATATTTAGTAAACATAACTTATATTGATTCCACATATAGAATAAATTTCAATAAATTCAATTAAAAATAATGATAATATATAATTTAAAATTAATCATGAAGATATGTTGAGAAAGTAGGTTTACAAAATAAAAATGTTCAAAAGTTTTGAAGGATTTTTTTATCAAAATTAAAAATGTAAATTATTATAATTAAATTAATTATATTAATATATATTATTTGACTAATTTTTATCTTAAATTAATCTGACATATAATTTATCTTTATAAATATTTTAAATGAATCATAAATTTTCCTTTGAAATTAAGTATTTTTCACCATTCACTAAACATTTAATATTTCTAAAAAATTCACATAAATTCACACCAATAAACTTATGACAATATTATTTCAAAAATAATATTTATATATTCAAATAATGTTCTTACAACTTTCAAAAAACAAAAAACAATTCCAAAAAATTGCGACAAACACCCTATTTAGATAAATATAGTTTTTAATCATAAAATTTGATTTATTGATATCTATTGTATAGAAAACAAATAAGATGAAGTATTAATATTTTACTGTATTTTTAGTATAAAAATTTATTTAATATCATTCATAAAAAGTTATTTATTTAATTTATTGGGAAAAAAATTGTTCCTAAATATAAAAATAGTTTTTCCTGAAAAGATCCCCATTATTATCAAATGGTTTTTATATTCATTTCTAATTAATTTCTCATGATGTAATTTATTATATATAAATTTATA
Source organism: Viscum album (assembly GCA_963277665.1). Taxonomy (NCBI): domain Eukaryota; kingdom Viridiplantae; phylum Streptophyta; class Magnoliopsida; order Santalales; family Viscaceae; genus Viscum; species Viscum album. The sequence continues at coordinate 637,772,313 of OY728122.1, forward strand.
AAACATAAAATTTAATAATTTAGTTAATCATATTCATACCCACCATTCTAAAATATAGGTTATAAATATAATATTAAATTTTAATTTTTTAATAGTGAGCCACATTTTATTTAAACTCGACATCATGTGCAACGGAAATAAACCCAGTGTTGTGTGTAATGAAAGTTAAACATAGTTTTTTAAGTAATGTAAAATAAAAAAATTATATTATGATTATTAAAAATATATATTTCCCAAAATCAAAGTGTGATACGGGGGTGATGCCTCTTCCTCCATATCACTCTTATCTCCCTTTCCCTCTCCCTGTCACATGATTTAGGAGACCCATGGGGGAATATTTAAGAATTAATGGTTTAAAAGGATGAATTAAAAAGAGAGAAGGAAAAAAGATGGAAAATAAATGGAAAAGAAAAGGATTATAGTCCTGGTCCTCATACTGGATGCAAGGTTATGCCTTTCTTGGGAAAAACCACCCATTTTGGAATCAACTAAATAAAAATTATCAAAAAAATATTATTTTTAAAGGATATGAAGAAACAAAATTAGAAACATAATAATAAAATGAATTAATTATTAAATATTATGTGAATATATAAATAGATCAAATTTCAACCTAACTATTATTCTAGGGTAAACACTCTATTCTAGGACCAATAATGTGGCAGGGAAAAATATCTGAGATCCCATTATGGGATAATTTACAATTTACCATGAAAAATAAAACAAATAACAAGGATATTATTTCCCAATATTTACCCAACCCGTGACAATTCATATCATCACACAATAGTTGTAACATTTCACTATTCACGATTAATTCGTCATTACTCTAGACGATCAACTGATGTTTTACCAAATAGGTGTTCATGTTGAGAAACTAGCCTAAAAATTTCAAAATTTGGTATCTATAATGATTCATAGTATCAATTTACAATTATAAGTGATTTTATGTTCTATAATTTTTATCCAATGGTCAAAGATATAAAAATAGATCATTTTTTCATAAACAAATCAGATAACAATTACTTATTCATTTACAACAATTATTAAATAATTACTCCAAAAAAATAATATATTATTTGGTTTTAATGATTCATAGTTATTTTTTGATATTTACTTCTTTTATTTTCATTAAATTTGTTTTTAAAGGTAAAAATGAGTAACCAATCTTATGTTATCAAAAAAACCTAGGAAAATGATCATCTATTCATTAAGGACACGTTTGAACAAATAATACATCAATATGAAATGTGAATTCATGAAAAAAATTAATGTTTATTTTTCAATTACAAGTTGATATATGTTCTGTAAACAATCATAAAAATGTAAATCATCTAAATGAGCTCAGGTTCCCCAAAAACATAAGACATTGTACATCGATTCATTTTGATTTTTAGGTTTGAACAGAATGTATATCTTTTGCTTTATTTTACAATATTAAAACATATTGAATTATAAAAATTATTATTCTTTTATATTCTATATTTATATATTAAATATTCATAATTTATAAAATGAGATCATTCTATTAATACTATTTAGTATCATGGAAATTATTTTTTTATGGCCTATATAGAAAAAAACATGTTAATCCATCATATATTTAAATAAAAGTAAGAAAATTATTTCATAAAATTTTATCATTTCGTAATGGTAAAATAAAAATCATAAAATATAAATTTTCCAAATGTTCTTAGATAATCGACAAATACTATAATAATGATGAAAAATTAATTATCACATGTATAATCTTATATGACAGAAGTTTTTTCGGAAGTTTTTTTTAGATATGTGATATAAATTTCAAAATAATGTTTTTAGAGTGATTTTATGGAACAAGAAGAAGTTAAATCTATGGAAACTCAGTGATCATGAATATTAGAATTTATAATGTTGAATTGTGATGTTTAAAATCAGTATTTGATACTAAATAGATGTGTTTATCATGTGCAGGTACTAGTATCTGAAAATTACATTGGTTGAAGAATTTCTTGATCATATAGATCAGAAGGTACGGTAAGAGAGATCACTATATTGAAACATCAACAAAAGGGAAAAGGGTTCGGTTAGGTTAGTGGAAGTGGATATACTATTCACCTTCTTTTTCTCCATGAGTACTATTTGTGTTCTAGCCACTAGTAACTTCAAAAGTATTATATTCCGAATCTATTCTTAATGGAAGGATGAAAAATTCCAACATTGTATTAGATTGGGTTCTTGATATTGTAAATATTTTTTTCATTCCATATGTGTGTGGGTGTCTATTCATATGACTACTCAATTTCTAAAAATTTGCAAGACACAGAGTAAATTTAGAGTAAAAAATGAATCCTAATTATAATATATGGATATATTATCATCATGTTTCTATTTTATCAGATTCCTCTAAAAATTACTTCATTTATTAGGTTTTGGAGGGTGGTTCTAGTCCATATGGTGGGTTTTAATAAATTTGCTCTCAATGATTGGTGCATATGGATGTAAATATTCAGTTATGATTCTTTTATCTTAATTTTTTAGTGATAGTAATGCTTGAAAGAAAAAATGATAAAAATTCATAGTTTGGGTAAAAAAGTTCTATAGGTAAAATTTATTATTCTATAGGACATATAATAAATATTATCCTCTCTATATAGATACTAAGAATCTGTTGGAGGGATTCGATTCGATGAAACTAAAAATATAGAATAGGAAAAACTAGACTTCAAATAAATATCAGTTATTTCAGTAATAATGTCATGGAATATGATGTCTATAATATGATAAGTGAATAAAATAGATATACTTAGGTCTACACTCAATTAAATGTATGGTAATCTAATTATAATAAACAATGTGTTCTGATATAAATAATCATCATCTTAGAGATGGACAAAATATATTTTGTGGTGGATAAAATAAATGAATCCAACAAGTTCCAGTGTTAGTATAAGTTAGTGGGAGTGATGTTTAGAGGGATAATGTTGGTATTAATCCTATTGTTATTAATTTTTCATTCATGGGATATAATTGTGACCAAGGTAATAAGTCAAGTGATAAAATTGACATAGATTTTGAGGAAATTTGTTATGTTATTCTTAATGAAGAGATTATGTAAACCATATTCCAAATAACTATAATATCCAACTACTGTTTTAAGTTTATAAGAAATTACACATAATAAAAAATTAATAAAAAAACTGATGCAATGAGAGAAATGAATTAGGGGAAATGGGATGGATTTGAAGTTATATATTTTTATTTCTGAAGTATAAGTCGTATGAATGAGGATTATAGGGATCAAATTGTCAATTTAAAAAAAATTCAAATGAACATCTATAAATATCACATAAGTATGATCACACTTTATAGTAAACAGTTATTAGTTCATTATAGTCTTATTAATTTATTCATATGATTATATCACTCAATTTATGGGAGAGTATGAATGGGCAAGTATGTATCCAGAATCCATTCAAAGGATCATCCTAGTGATGATGAAGTTGTAATGATTTTTCAAAGGGTTATTTAAATACATGAATTTCATTCAAATTCTATTTGATGCTATAAAGGGTGAGACACATACTAGGATTATATAAGTACTATATTTTAGTAGGATAACTGCATAATCCCATTTTCTATATCAATTTTTGGATGTCCTATGGATGATTACATAAGGTTCAATGGTTTTTTCTAAAGGTATAGAAGATAAAAAATTGAATATTACAGGGAGTTTGGAAGGATTAATTCTTGATGGATCATTAAATTTAGGAAAATTGTTCCATGATCATCTCAATCAAATGTGTTAGAATGGAATGAATGTCCTGGATGTATAATGAATAACAAAACTACTACATGTGGTGAATGCAACATGTGAAGTGTATATACATAGGAATAATTCGTTGTTTTAATTTAACATAAATATAAGACACAAAAGACATGATATATGGTTCATCTCAATGTTTATGTATAGGGTCCTACTCTACAAGATTCATTAGGTATAACACTATATCATTTTACCTTTATCGACGATTCACCATATATTATTTGGGTATTATTGGACATGAAATTTATTGTTGTTTTCATAACATTCATTATATAGAGATCAATTTTACTAAATTGATACTTGAATGAATCTAAAATTGTTAATATCTAAATATAGGGGTGAGTATCTAAGTTGATAAATTTTTTGGTTTTATTAGGGGAAGGAATATGGTTTGAGAAGTCTATACCAAAATGAAAAATGGAACATATTGCGTTAAAATAGATGAATATTTCATTGAATGAGAGATTTTAATGTATATGTTTATAAAATATTTTCCACCAAGTAGTTTATTGGAAGTAGTTAACTATGTGAAATATCATTTATATTAGATTCATTTCATACTTATGGAGGAGGATCATTCATAAGAACTATAAAAATACAATACAGTAAATATCTCACTCATAAATATTTATATGTGTTTTGCTTATGTATATATCGATTCATGGTAGAGGGTAAAGTGGGAGTTTAAGTCACATCCATGTATCATTTTGGGGCACAAAAATACATTGGATCCCACAAATAGAACTGAAATGACTTGGGTTTTGACAAATATGAATTTAGAATATTATTTACACATGCACAATTTCTATTGAAGGGTAAATAACTCTTGAATTAAGTCGTGAATTGGATTTCAGAGGGTACAATTTAGTCTAAAAATATTTGTTTACCCTAGACATGACCTAACGTATTCCACACAAGGGGTTTCAACCAACGGATTTTTGGTGACGTGGTTCTAAAATGGGAATTATTATTTTTTAATTAAATAAAATCAATTCTATCTCCCTAACCCTTTGTGAAAACAAAACAGAAGTGGAGGGAAACCTCTCCTATCCTCCTCTCATCCCCCATTTGGTGACAAAGGAATAAATCCAAAATTTAAGTAATGGAGTTCTGCCGGTCCCTTCTTTTGATGCAGATCATTATCATATCGAAGAGAATCATAATATGAGAATCATTCTTCATCCAAATCTTCGGTGTTTCAGCATCATTTTAGGAAGATTTGAGTTTTGGTCCTGATACAATTTTTTATTCTTTTTTTAATGATGTAGATACGAAATAAAATTTATATTGATCCTTGCATGGTAGATCTATGGGTTCAAGGGAAGAAAAAGACTAATCGAGGCATTTTGAAGTTAATCTGCAATTATAATTTCCATCTAAACGAGAAGTAATTTAGTGACACTTGTTGCATAGATCTTCTTATTTAGGGAATATAAACATTGGAGAAAACATTTCTTCTATTGAGGTTACATGTCATGTAGTTCCCCAAACCATGTGACCATGGGACATGGAAGGGGTCAACCATGGGAAAATAAATGGTTGTGTACTAACACACACTGTAGGTACCTGTACATGTGTTCTAGTACATAGAAATGTGAAAATAACATGTGAAAGTGTCCATTTAGCACGAACACTCTGTATAGTATGAGATTCATGTTGTGTAAGGGATATGGTTGGCCGTTCTGTGAATTAGTGGAACAAAACCGGGGGCTGGGAGAAGAGGGACATAGCCTATACATCCTTTACATGATATGTGTTGTTATAGGGGTTGGTAACCCGTGTGGACATAATACATGAACTAGTGCTTGGGTGGTATCACACGCCATGTGTACCGAAGTGCATGCCATATACTCATAAGAGATCATTCTTTGATCGTCCACTTTATATATCTTCATATATGTGAATCTTATTTAGGATTGATAATAGCCTATCCTATGTGTTTTTTTCACATAGATTGTGATGGTGGCCTTTGTTATGTCCAATGAGATATGAGGTGGTGTAAATAGATAAAGATTCTTATGAAGCTGTGTTGAGCCAAAGTCAGAGATAAGTGTGGGTCTCAAATAGAGACTCTAGGAATGCTATTTCCATGTATCTTTAAGGCACATGTTTCCCTTACTTGTCTTCATTGGTAGAGACATGACTCCCCCAATTGTGGGTGCGAGTTTTTTAGCTTTGGGTAGTTTCTTACGGGGTTGTTACTCTATTTATGGACTAGGGTGTGGGTTCAGTGTGATGTTCATATAGTTGGATAGTGAACCCCTAAAGTGTTAGGGAGCATGCCCTATATAGTTTTTGGAAGGTTGAGCTATACCACCTATCCGCCCAGGGTGTAGTTCCTCTATATGTGGAGTTAGTTATCCATTATTGGAGATGGGTGAGATTCCTACATATATGATATATAGATAGAGTGAATACTCTCTTACAATGTTGGGGGTTGGGTCCTCTATCCTAGAAGTTGGTACTCCCCTATTATTATGGGGTGTAGGTCCTCCATGCGTGTTGTTTCGAATGTGTTGGTACTCCCCTGTCATTATAGGGACTGGGTCCTCTAGCTTGGGGTCAGTACTCCCCTATCATAAAATGGTGTGGGTCTCCCATAGTGAATGAGCTGGAAGAGTCTATACTCCCCTATCATACCAGGGTGTGGGTACACTAGATATATAGCAGTACCCCATACTAGGTTACATCAAATATCTTTACATACGGTTTATTACTCCCCTATTGTATTAGGGTTTACATCCTCTATTATATAATTAGTACTCCCCTATTGTTCCAGGGTGTGGGTCCACGCATACAGAGTAGTAATACATCATCATTGAGTAGTAGTGGGGAGCGGGTCCTCCATTAGATTTTTAGCTCCCCCGATTGTGGGATATAGTTACGAGGAGTTGCCCCCTCCACATGATGTGAATGATAACTTGATAGGATTTAGTGCTACCTCGATTAACTGATGTGTGGGATACATCATACAGGAGTGAAAAGGGCTTCATGGGTAATTGAGGATTAGTACCCCCTCGACTATGTTGTAGTGGTGATGTGTGATTCCCTCTATAATATCTTATTGTCGAGAATGCACACGATGTATACACTCGATCATTACTCACTCAACTATGGGTACTGGTGAGGGGTAGACCTCTTCATTAGGGTTTCTTTAGATTTTTATCTGTTATAAGTGATTATGTATTTTAACAATAGTGTGGGAACTAGAGCTGGACCTAGTATGATGTTCCTAATGGAATGTGTTCTCTCCTACATACCATTAATAATGATATATTTTTTCTCAATGGAGTGAATCTCTTGGATGAGTGAGATTCGCAATCAATGATCTCATGGAATGTGTTCTCTTCAATTCATTCTATGATTCGTGTGTATGGAAAGAATCCTATATCTGGCTATGGGGTTAGAACATCATCAGACTTGGAGTCTGAGAGATGCTTATTGGGGCGATTTCTAGGATTTCATGCTATTTTATCACATGTTGGGATTAATTCCCCGTTTAGACCTAGATGACTTTCCATGTACAATGGATCATAGTTCAAGATGATGTTTCCCTCATTATTGGGGATCCCCTCCTGCTAGGTTGGGTATAATTCTTCGTTTTAGTTGATACATTTTTTCAGTTGTAGTTTTCAGGGTTCCTACTGAGTATTTTTATAATCACCCCTTCAGGGAGTTTTCCCTCACATTTTTTGTGTCTTTTTGAGACTAAAACCCTTTCGATGGAGTCCACAATAGACTCAAGTTTAGTATAGATATATTATAATGAAAAATTGAAGAGTAAACTAGAGTAGGGATGATGATATTTTCGATTGTTTCAGTTGAAAATGATCCCCTCCTTCTGATCTGGATGGATGGTTTAAATGTTTTCTTCTGTGGGTGTTTTTTCCCTTCTTCACTTTCAGTACATCTGTCTTAATCTAGAAGTGGTATATATATGTATTCATGCATTGGTTAGTTAGTGTTTTTTTTATATTTCAATATTTTGTGAGTAGTAAATGTGGGTGTGTACAGGTACATATGAAATTATGCCCTTGTTAGTGATATGCCTACACGTTTCTAGTCTTTAGCCCCTGGACATTTGGAGGTGGTCTTGGGGAGTTGCAGACCAAGCCACGTCGGGTCGGTTGTGATAGAGTGGTATCAGAGGTTGATGATTACACTTTGGGACCATAGTGTAGTGATAATGGTTTGGGTTTCATAGAGATAGGGATAGGATGTTTAGATTTTGACTCTTTGGTCAGTGGTTCTAGTGTTGTTACAGAAGTCGAAATATCCTTTCTACCGAACTCCAATAACTTGATTTTTTACTTGGTACATTAGAGAACTGGTATATGGGAAATGAATAGTTCATGCATCATATTAGAATGTGTTTTTGGTTTTTTCTATCCTTCTTAAGTCATGTCCAAAAATATACTCCATGAACGTGGTACGTCTTGATCCTATTTAAGGATGACATTATGATGATAACTAGATGGTATTAAACAACATGAATGTGAGGGAAATCCACCCCATAATTAGGTTTCATGGTAGGGCACTGATTCTACAACATTATCTCTATGTGGTCAGCTGGTAGTACCGCCACCTGTTGTACAAAGGTTTTACCCAGCATTTCAGGCCTAGGATACATGTAGGATGAGTGTGGTACATGAGTTCCAGAGGTAGTAACCTATGAGGTACCATGTTTGTCCATAACATCAGCTAGAATATGAATCTTTTGAGATTGTTACATGATTTTTCTACTTTGTGAGGACACCACCTGATTAGATGGTGTTCCTAGTAGCGAGCGGTCAGTAGGGTTCAGCCATGCGGGGGCAAATATTGGTGATACAGTATCACGAAGAGATGGTTCTCACATGGAAGGAGTTTAATATAATATTTAGGGGAGAGTTTTACCCTACCAAATTGAGATAAGTGCGTATCTAGGAGCTTCTGCATCTTCAGTAGGATAACATGATAATGGAAGAGTTTTTGAAAAGGTTCACAGACCTATCATGATACTATTTGGATATGGTTGATGATCCATTTTTCATAGCATGATCCATAGAGTTCTGATTTCACTAAGAGATATGGGAATATATGATTCCAATTTGCATTCCCACATATTATAAAGTGCTGGAGAGAGCTCTGTTGGTGAAGAGTTTCCTGGTTGAGGAATAGGTGGATGTGACACAAAAAAGTTGTAATGAGGTATAGGCGTCTACAGAATCTAGGAAACTGTTGGTTAACAAGTCACGGTTTAGGAGGCATAAACAAGACTATACATAGGAACTTGGTCTTGTGGAATAGCTACAGCACCAAGGATCAGGTCAACCACATGAGAGGAGGTGTTACGCTTGTGAGATTCAGGGAAATATTGCTAGATATTGTCTGGCCTTCTATGTTTATGAGAGGGATCCAGCTAATGATCAGCATCGGCGGAGACATCACTTGGAGAAAGGATTTCCACAAGGTGGAGGATTATGTAGAAGAGATGGTAGAGTGGCCTGAGGTGGAAGGTAGTTCATGTTGCTTCCACTTCCACACCCATGTGGTCTGTGCTACACCCACACAACTGGAGGAATTGGGTGAGGACAACATTAGGTCAAAGAGGCCTTTGACCGAGAGGATCCAAGGATGAATAGAGTTACTCCATGTGTCCTTTCAACTTTTTTATTAGAAATTATTGAAAACTATTTTTGGTACACCTTTCTTTCCACTTATGCTGACAACATTAACCATTCGAGACATCGGTAGAACCCGATGTTGGTAGTAGCGATAGAGGTCCCAGCATGTCCCAATGTCTATTTGGGTAGCCCTTAATTTTTTATTAGTACGCTCTTCTATTATATGTCATCTTCATTAAAGAAATTCTCAAGGAGGATATGGTAATGTTTGATGTATCATTGAACCCACAAGGAAGATGAACACTTTCCCCTCTAATACACTTTTTTGTGACATCACCGAAAATATGCGGGTGAGTTAGTGCCGCCCAAGGAGGATAATATGGAGGTGTGGTGGATGAGGACATTAGACATGTGTGTTCTGGTCAAGGTTATGGAATGGAGTTTCAGAGTAGGTCTTGGCCTTGCTGGTAGAGTTTCCCTACATGACCCTTTTGTCATGGAGGCCTTGTGTGAGGGAGATCCTTTCTTAGAATCATTGAATAGATGAAAAGATAGATCATATGATGTATTGGTACTGTGTATTGGTTGAGTACCGTCCATGCTCAGTTGGGATTCCTCTAGTGGGAGTGGTAGTGTTTTTGATTGGACAAGCAGAGTTACAGCTGGTGGTTTGTATATGATGGTCATTGTAACACCCAGTGTTTACTCTTGGGTGTTTCAGTTTCATTCATGAGTACCCTTGTTTGTTCAACATCAACATTAAATGAAAAACCCTTGAGGTGGATATTGTACAGTCTAACCAAGGGTCAATGTGAGTTGTGGGGTTCTTTTAGTATCTTTATCTGGTTAGGGAGATAATGTACTGTTGGACCCCATTACGACAGATAAATGGTGGTGCTTGGTGCATTATGACTTTTTTAGCTAAAGAGACATGTGATTATTTTTTGAAAAATGTTTTCCTAGTAGAATCTAGACATGTGAGTTGTTTGAAATTGGTGGATCTTATGTGTGTGTGCATGTATGTGAAACATGATCCTTTAGTGATCTCGATGGCATGGGGGTCCATAGGTTCTCTCAGTGTCTTCCCTCATGATTAATATTTTGTTTTTCGGGGATGAAAAGCCCAGAGGTTGGAAGAATGTAATGAATTGGATTTTCACCCATTAGTGGTTGAAATTTTTTGGGGGGTATTTTTGGAACTATGCATAGAGTATGTACAGGATGCTGGGGGCTGAGGGAACCTCAGTGCGATGATGTTAAAAATGTTAAGTATATTTTTTCACATGTGATAGTTTTTATTGAAGCATAAATAAAACTTTTATGGAGTCTCAGTTTAGATTCCTGAGGGTGTAGTTATGTTTAAAACATCGTATTTACCCTTCATACGACTTAAGGTCATTTACATTGAGAGTTTCAATAATGGACATTTTGGTGATGTGGAATTAAAAGGGGAATTAATTTATTAAATTAATTATAATCAATTCTATCCCCAACCCTTGGGGAATATGAAACAATATAGGATGGAATAATCTTCAATCCTCCTCCCCTCTCCACTTTTTTGATGACATAATCGTGCCAAAACTGAAGGGACAACGTGCCGTCGATCCCCATTTTGACGCAGATCATCATATTATCAAAGAGTAGCACAATATGGGAACCATTATTCATCCAATTCTTTGGTGTTTTCAATAATGATAGGTGTATTTTAGTTTTCATTATTATTAATTTCCTTATAAATTTTTAAGGATCTAGAGGTAAAATAAAATTTCTATAGATCCCCACAAGGTAGATATGGGGGTTTTGGGGAAGAATGAGATGAATTGGTGAATTATACAGGTAATTCATAACTATTATTACCATATAAAAGATGTTAAATTTAGTTTCACCTTCCATTTAGATCTCAATTTACTGGTATGATGAATTTGGGGACAACACACCATGTATCGGGGTTACATTAATCGCAGTGCCCCAAACCATGAAACCATGAGACATGGATTTGGTTAGCCATGTGAAAAGACATGGTCATGTACTAACACAAGACCAAGGTACACAAACATTGAGTATTCTATATAGAAATAGGAAATTTATGGGTAGTTGTAAATTTATCCCAAACCTACTATGTAGTACGGGATGCACAATGTGTAAGGGAAACAATAGGTTGTTCCGTGTAAAAGAGGATCATGACTAGGGGCCAGGTAAAGAGGGACACAACTTGTAGCACCGTTGTATTCCATCTTAATCTAAATGGGTAGGTAACCCGTGTGGATGGGATAAATGACAAGGTGATCAGGTGGGATTGCATGCCATGTGTGCCTTAGTGCATGTTGTATAATCCAAAGAGATCCTTATGAGATATTCCACCATATGCATCTTCTACTCCATGACTTTGATTCAGGCTTGCAAATAGCCTATCCTGAGTGATGTTTTTTTCATAGAATATGATGGGGCTATTTTATGGTCCAAAAGACTTGAGGTGCTATAAATTGGGAAAGAAACTTGTGTTGATATGTTCAACTGATGTTGGAGATCGATTTGGTTCATGAATAGGGACACTATGACTCGAACTCCCCTATATCTTCAGGGAGTGGGTTTCCGTTACCTCTCTACATAGGTAAATATAGGACTCCAAATGTCATGTGAATAGGTTTGTTACCTTTTGGTAGTATCCTCCATGGTTATTACTCCTATAATGGACTACGGTGATTGTTACCCATTATGTTCTTAATGTTAGACAGTGCTCCCCTAATGTATTAGGGTGGGTGCCCTCCATACTTGTTGGAATGAAGAGAAAGTACTCACTAATCAGACCAGGGTGTGGGTCCCCGATCTATGGAGTCAGCACTACCCAGTTGAAAGTGGGTGAATGTCCTTTATATATGATGTATATATAGAGTGGGTACTCCACTGCCATGTTTGAGTGTGGATCCTCTATCCTAGGAGTTAGTAACCCCCATTGTTCTGGGGTGTGGGTCCTCCATACATGTTGTTCTTCCATAGTCGATACTTCCCTACCATTACTCGGAGTAGGTCCTCTATCATAGGGTCGGTACTCCATTGTCGTATTAGGGTGTGGGTCCCCCTTAGTGAATGAGCTAGTATATTCGGTACTCCCTTATCATTCTATGTTACAAGTACACTAGCTACATTGTGGTACTCCCTTACTAGTTTAGGGCGCATGTCCTTACTCTGGGAGTTTTACTACCCTGTCTTATTAGGCTACGGGTCCTCCATTCTCTGAGTGGTACTCCCCTATTGTTCGAGGGTGTGGGTCCTCACATATGGAGTAGTAATCCCATGTAACCATGTAGTTGTGTGGATAGAGTCCTCCATTGATGTTGGGGCTCCCTCGATTATGGGATACATTTACAAGGAGTAGTCCCCTCCAATTAATGTGAATGATATCTTGGTAGGAGTCAGTGCTCCATCGATGGAATGAGGTGCCTGATATTCCATAGAGGAGAAATAGAGGATTTCACAGGTTAGTTAAGAGAAGTACACCCTCAATTTCAGGGAAGTGGGGAGGTGTGGGTCCCTCTATTATCTCCCATTAGAGAAAATTCAGATGGTCATAGTCTGGAGCAGTGATACCAGAGCCGTGTAACAAACCAAGTAATTAAAGAATATGAAACACTAAAATCTATTAATTTTTTGAATTGAATGTTAATTTTAGTTTAAATGGGATAATATGTATGATAGCGTACCCAACATGCAACAACATGTTTCTCCAAAATCTTACATTGCACACAACACTAAGTTATACTGAAAAATAATACAATATTATTATTATTATTTTGAATGGTATTAATGCATTGACGTTGTAATGGTAGGAATGAATATATTTAACTATATTAGGATTTAACATAGTTTTTAAATGTCTTTTAATTTATCTAATAAATTATATTGGCATAAATGAGAAGAAATCCAATATTTGGCATAAAATACTCTAATATTTTGAAAAGAAGGTTTTACCTCTTTTTGATGGAGTACCCTTTTTAAAATTATTTTTCCTCTCTTTTATATATTATAAATGAAAAAATAAAAATTTTATTTATAAGAGGGAGACAAAAATTTATTTCTGTTGATTTTTTGGTATTTTCAGATAAAATTCATATTTTAATGAATATTGAAAAATACTACATTTTAATTTTAAGCTTCCTTTTCATCTAATTTATTTGTGTAGTTACATTAAACTTTTAATTGGTTTTTTAGTTCAATTTAATTATGTTTTTATCATTTAATCAAACTATTTTCATTCCATGTAATTTCACAGTGAAATTTGATATAACACATGTCAATCTCTTGATGGTTTTTTAATTTTTAAAAAATCATTTTCTCATTTTGACAGTAGGATTTAATTTTAAATTAATTTCAGGAACATAATTGTTTAGAATTTGGAAAAATTGATTACATATTTTTAATATTATCGTTTAAATTGTGTAAATTGGTACCTTCTATTTGTAGACATTATGATTAATAACTTATTTAATTATTTTTATTTATTAGTGTCAAAGGGTAAATTATTTAAATATGGTTTAAAATCATATTATAATAATATAACACTACCCTAACATGTGTCATAATATTATTTTATGAGTCATGGGTGACCAAAAAATTCCATAGACTGATCTTTCGTCATTTGGGAGCCACATGGGAGTGATAATGACCTGTTAAAATAATTAATTTAATATAAAGTTAAATATAACATAAACATGTATGTTCTAAAATAAAATAAATTTAATAAGGGGTTTATATAAATGTTATATATAACTATAAATATTAATTATCATGTTAAAAAAATTCCCTACATCATGTTATTTAATTTATATTTTTTATGAATTATATAAATTAATTTATTTATGACATAATGATTATGAAGTGATTACCTTATTTATGAATGATTAAAATAAATGATATTATAAATATAAAAAAATGTAATTTGAAAATTTTAATGCTACACAGAAATTTTAAGGATTATTATGACATTTTTTAATGTAGTTTTTTCAAATGAATCGTGTTTTCATGACTTTAACAAAAACCAATTACTAAATAGTGTCAAAATTGATATCATTGTGTTTAAAAAAAAATTGTTGTATAAAAATATATAATAGTCATAAAAATAAATGATTTAAAAAAATAACTTATATAATGTTTGATATTTCATTAATGATCAACTTGAGGTTCCATTGGTACTTTATAGTAACTATGTTAACCATGTAGAGTAAAAATATTAGAAGACATGGAAAGAGTGAATTTATTTATCTAAGAGTTAATGCCATAAGATAAGGTAAAAATTGGGACCTAAACATTTCTAAAACCAATTTATGTAGAGAATTTAGATCCATAATAATATTATACTCTAAATTTATCACCTTAAAGATATTATAAATCGACGATAAATTTATAATAAAATAATATTTCAATACTTTCATAATGTGCCACTGCTCCCTCATATAAAAGGACACCACCTATACCCACTTAATCAATTTACTCAAGCCATGTTCATCATACAAATTAATCTCAAATAAGCTCCCAACACCCCTCACTTAATCTTATATTCTTTAACTTTAGAATAAAGAAATTAAACAAAGTATTTAGGATCAAATCAATAGTAGTTAACTGATTTAGAGGAAACATCTTCTCTGATGATATTTTCATTTATTTTCATTCTATGACTCCCTAAACTATTTCAATTCCACTATTTCATAACAAAAACAGTATCCTAAATATACTAAGACGTTTAAATGCTAATGGTTTGACTGAAACTTACACACACCTCCATTTAATATATATAAAACATACTATTTCAGTGTTTGATGAACTATTGCCTCACGAAACGATGATGATTCAATTTTCTCCTACAAACTCTCATGGTGGACATTTTGATGTTAATGTATTTATATATGATATATATTATAGTTATATTATCTATATTATTATGTAATTATTATTCTAACATAGATTTGTTATTTCCCTAATGTGAAAATATGATAATTTCATTTTAGAATATGTGGACTACAACCCCTGAAGAGTGATATAACTCATTCATTATATCCTTTAAATGTATAAAGGATGGTGTTAATGTACTAATTTAACCTATATAACATATATATTATTATGGAATTATAATATACATATGTATCATTTAGTTATAATTCCTCTAATATGAAAAAAAATTAAAGTAGCATAAATGCATACGTATGACCTACTGTCTCCTTGAAAGGTGCATTCAATTTCATACCCCCAAATATTATGAACTATAATATATACATATATAACATATATAAATTATATTTTAATCATTAATATCATTCTAGAGATTATTTACTTATGAAAACATATATAATTTTATCAAAACAAGTACATTTTTGACTCAAGTATCGAACATCAACAAAATGTCTGATATGAACTAAAATAATAAAATAATTGTTATAACAAGGTAATAAGTTATATAAAATGAATAATAATATTTAAAAAGGTTCTAAAGAAAGTATAAAATAATTTGTGTTCATTATTTATAAAATTAAACAATAAATGAGACAAGTCATACTCAAGGTAAGTGAAATCATAACTCAATATCATTTCATTGTGTTAAATATCCATGTAATTGTTTTTGTTTTCCCAAGAATATGTGTGAATGACCTCTGATTATTTTACACTGAATAACCAATTATATTGGGTTTATTTATATTTTTCACACATATTTATGTGATAGATTTATCCTTAATATGAGGATATAATCTTTGTGTGAGACTTCATCTCAATCTCATTTAATTGAGGCATATCATGATATTGTGCACATTTATTATTTTATAAGGTGCATTTAAAAAAATTTTATCATTTTATATCATGAATTTATATATTCACATGATATTTATTGTTACTTTTTTTATTTTTCTACAATTATTTTTATTCAAGTGTTTCCCAAGTGTTACAATACTCTTTAAATAAAACATCATTTTAGAAGATTAAATGATTTATTTTTATAGATAATTAACATTAATTTCCATGATTTAAAAATGGTTTTAAGGATTATTTTATAAGGAAATTAATGTTTTAAAATTTTAATGTTTTTAAATGTTTCAATGTTGTATGGGGAAATTTTATTCAATAAACATATTTTTAAATGCTTTAAATGTGATTTAAAATTAGATTGATTATTTAAATAACATGTAATGTTTTATTTAACATATAATTCATTAATTTAATTTCACTTTTTTGTGTCACAAATATGTATTGATATTTAATTTAAATTATTACAAATTTGTTATAAAATAATATGTCTTCATTTATGAGTACGCAACTGGAAAATATGAAATGTGATTTCAAAGTGGAAATGTAATATTTCATTTGTGATTATTTTATTTGTTATTATTAGGTTATGGTTCTTGGGAATAATATATGTATATGGGTGATTCCATAATAAATAGAGTGTGGGTTATCCTATGATATCTCACAAATGCGTTGGGTAACGCGATGAAGTAAAATGTTAAGGTTTCTCCTAAGAGATTTGGAGAATATATTTTGATGGGTATTCCAAACGTAACCGAAAAGGATAATCCCTATGAGGCTATGAAAGCTACAATGTATGTCTTATATGGATGTAACAAGTTACCATTATGATTTATGATTTCTATGACGTTTTCACGATTATTATGAAATCATTTATTTATAAATATTCATAGACTATTTAAATCATTATTTTATCAATTACTAAGTTTCTATGCCCCTCCATAGTTTTTAAAATGTTTTCATAGGGTATAAGGATGAGTAAGGTAAAGGAATATGTCAATAATATTTTTTTCAGGATATGAAATCATGTTCTTTTAATGGGATTCCTTTGGTGGAAAAAATAGAAACTGTTTTGACAGTATCATATTGTATGATTATGGGATGTATGTATTAATAATGGCCTAATTCTATAAAACTATAAGCCTAGAATGTTCTTGGATGTGAAATAAAGTAAAATTATTGACATATCTCAAAATTATGTTATATTTTATGGATGACGCCTTAGTGTGGGTATGAAAGGTCTGTTTAGATAACTTTAAAAGTGAGGATATTATTAATAGAATATCCATAAATGATATTTACATTATTGTAAAATTGAAATATAATTTCAGGATTACCATGATGCTTTGTCTAATATATGTCTATTCATAATGGTTTTATGTAGAGGAAATAGGGGAGTTGTCCTAGGACGACATCCAGAGGAAAATAACCTTCCAAATCAGCAACATGATATTGTTATAATTGAAACTTAATAGATTATTCCTGTGATATCACAATTGACTCTAGCTATAAATAAAGGTGGTAACCATGCATGAGATCATCCCGAACAACCAAATAGGAACATGTCGGTAGTGGGGCATTTCATTAGGTAATGTCCTCCATCATTTAGTGGGTTATTTGACACTATTCTAGCTGAAGAGTGGATTAAATACCTATAAATGATTCTTGTTGTTTGGGGGTGTTCAGAAAATCAAAAGTATTGTATTGTTGTCTACTGTCTGAAGTTGAATCTGATTAGTTGTGATTGATGGTTAAGAATAGCAGGGATAGTGAGGAGATTGATGCTCTTGATTCAGATGAATTCAAATTTATTTTTGTTGAGAAATGTTTTCATAATGAAGTTCTACGTAAGATAAAAAACCAATTCGTGGTAATGAGAAACAAATTGGAATATTCTACAGGATTATATGACAAAAATTCACCCGTTTTTCAAGGCATGTCCCAAATTTTATCTGGGATATTGATAGTATGAAAACATATTTTTTACATAGGATTAAATCCAAAATATAGAATGGTGTTAGCTTCTTGTGAGATGAAAATCATTTGAGAATCTTTTACGATGTGCTGAGAAGGTAGAAAGGGAGTTGATGTGACCAGAATTGGTAGATGAGATGGTAGAAAACGTTCGGTTGATTCAAAAGCACATGAGGACAGCTTAGCACATGAAGAAAAGTTACATGGATAAATAGAGGATGATTCTTTCTTTTTACGTATGTGATGATGTCTTTCTCAAAATTTATCCATGGAATAGTGTTATGTGTTCGGGTAAGAAGTGGATGTTGAGTCCATAGTTTGTTAGACCCTATGAAATTCTAGAGGAGGTTGGATCAGTTGCCTACCGAATTTCTTTACCACCAAGCGTATCAAAGGTACACAATGTTTTTATTGTTTCAATATTGAAAATGTATTTTTCAGATCCATATCATGTTATTAGTATAGATTTAGTTCATTTAGAAGAAAATCTTACTTATGAAGAAAAATAGTTCAGCTTCTTGACTGTATAGAGAATGTGTTGAAAAATAAGGTGATTCATCAGGTTAAGTTTTAGTAAATAACACTTGTGGTTGAAGAAGCGACATGGGAATATAAAAATGATATTAGGGATAAATACTCCCACTTATTATATATGTGAATTAAATTTTGAGCACACAATTTCCAAAAGCGGGGATTCTTGTATCATCATAGGAAATTCAAAAATAATACATTTTAATATCAATTAATTTTACATAATTAAATGATTATTTTTGTTTAAATGGGACACTATGTATGATAGTGTACATCACACACAACTGTAAAGAGTCATATTTTCCATGTAATTGTTTTTAAATTATATGGAATTATTACATGTTTGCGAAAATTGAGAGTGTGTGATTCTGAGCCTGATGTGCCTATAATAAATTACTAAACTTTTTTAAGGCATGTTTAGTAAACGCGTAAGAGGAATTTCCTAAGATTTGAACCAGTGCTCGAATTAAAAATCTGAAGGAACTATTGAATCCACAGTGTCGAGATTCTCTTAAGGGATAGTAAAATTTGAAGTAGTAGTCCAGGAGAGAAAGATATGTTTTAGTACTTTTTAAACGAAATAAATAAAATAACATTGTTATTTTATTTTAATCCATTTCCTCAAATGGACAAGTGGCAACGTGGGACCAACGATGTGTCAAGACAATAAATGGTTTGAACATTAAATTCTATGTAACTTCATGATGAGGGAATTAAGAAGGATTCTAATAAATAGGCCTATATAAATTCCACAAAACTTTCACACCCACCCCCTCTACTATTTATATAGAGCTTGGGGAGAGGTTTCGGCACTGATTCGCCAAGAAACGAAGTGGTGACAAAGTGTCGAGACGCGAACCCCTTAGAGGATGGAGCTGGTACCAGTGGGTGGTGATGAGCGACGCTGAAACCATGAACTAAAGATCGATAATCATGTGATATTGTTGGAAACTATTTGCGGGGGACAACGAACACTGCCCTGCTTCCACAAATGCACACTCACCTTCTGACTTGATTTTGGGGTTTGATTCTTGTTTAATTAAAGGGGTTTTATTAAAACCTTTAATCCCCCCTCATGATTATGAGTTAACGTGGTAGTCGTGGGCCTACCGAACCTAAGAAGAACCCTCGACTACATTGGTACCCTTGCACCCTCTGTGGAAGACCATCGGCGTGGAGGCAACAACCGGCTATGAAGGAGGCGGCACGACGACACATGCCACAACAGGATCATGTGGTGGTCATTAGGGAGGCTGACACCGAATGCCTGTAGAAGAGGTCCGACATGCCATCACGCGCCGCTGATGAGCATGGGGCTGCGGCTTGTCACACGCTGGGGTTGGAGAAGGCAGCTGACACATCAGTCATTTACGGAAGGGGAGGTGTCGCAACCAGCACACCACTGATGATCAGGGAGGTGGCACGATCGGCGTGCCACCAGTGAGTAGAGGACCATGGCCGAAGCCGCAATGGAGGTAGAACCTGCTCCTACCTGGCGGGATCCGTGGTGACCTGGCAGTGCCTACCTAGTGCTTCCGTTTCACAAAACTGAATGGCCTCTGAGTTTTTCGAGATATTGGGGGGACACGTCCCCCCTTGCCAGCTCAGGCAGACAATGGATGGCTTGCCTTCCCAGCGGGCCGCACGCCTGGTGGGCCACCCCTGGCGGATCGGGCCACCCTTTGCGGGTGGCCCCTTGCGGACCGGGCCGGACTGCCTCCCATCGGGCCCTGCCTGCTGCATCCTAGCCCCCCGTGTCAGATCCATACTGGGTTAGGTCGGGCGGGACTGGGTAGTGTCCGACCATACCGGGTTGGGTCGGGCAGACCGTGTCGGGCTTGGTCGGACTGGGCCCAGGCCCGACCAGACCAATAAACACGTAAGGGGCCATATCGTGAAATTCGGGCATCCGTTTGATGAACCGTCTATGTACTTGGGACCTTTGGAGAAATATGGTCTATTTGGTATACTCCACTTGAGATTTGGAGATAGTTGGAGTACGACTGGATTGGATTGAACCTGAATCCAACTGATCCCTCAAAACAAAATTCTTATAAATCACAGATCGAGCGTCCAATTGAAGCACCATCTGTTGTGTAAGAACCCTTACAACAAGTCTTTCCATTGGGATACTCCTTTATGGATCTTAGTGGAGGATGAGGTAAGAGTGATATCTCAAGGGTCAAATTCAATGGATCTCGAGCACACTGGGTGCGAGGAATCCTATGGCATGATGTAACATGAAGAAACAACATCAATCAGTTGTGGTTCAACATCTATCGATCCTGTGGGGGTCGGCATCTATCAGATCCTTTGTGGGTCAGTGCTCAACGATCCTATGTGAGTCAGTGCATAACGATCTGTTGTGGGTCAGATCCTGTATGGGTCAGCGGGGGTTAGTACATAACGATCCTATGTGGGTCGGCGGGGCATAGTACCTATAGATCCTGTGTGGGTCAGCAACAATGCCAATTTACAGAATAAGATGATCTAGCTTATGACTAATCATATTTACTTCTATATATTGGTTATACCTGATCATGAGCTGGGTCTAATTTCTTCGTGGTGTTACCTATGTGGTACTTCTATCTTCATGGTGTTACCTATGTGGTACTTCTATCTTCATGGTTTTACCTGTGTGGAACTTCTATCTTTGTGGTGTTATCTTAGTGGTGTTACCTATGTGGCACTTCTACCTTTGTGGGTTTGTCTTCATGGTGTTACCTGTGTGGTAATTCTATCTCGGTGGTGTTACCGATGTGTTGTTTATACCATCGTGGTGTTACCTTTTTTGTATCATTTCCTCTTGTATGATATTTTCATGTTCATGATAAGTTATGTATATGTATGGGCATATATATAAGTATAGTTGAGGTATTTATTTGTGGCTTTTACTTTGTGGAATTCTATGAGACCTACAGGGGTCTCGGGGTCCCTACTGGGAATCATTATACTAACCCTTTCATGGTTTATGCCCGCACCTTGTTTTGTCTTGTGAAGATGACGTGCAACGTTGATCGAGGCAGAGGGAGCCAAGACCGGGCGGTGCTCGGAGGTGGACTATTTGGGATAACATGGATTATTGTGGAGACGATTTGTACCTACCCTTCTAGTAGGATCCTCATTGGATGATCCCAGAGCTATTTTGTACTTATTAATTCTACTTGTACCTTTTTCAGTTGGGCTTGTATTCCGGACCCTTTTACTTTCAGCACTTTTTTACATTTAGCACGCTCTTTTACTATAGTAGTATACCTCGGGTTTCTTCTTTTTGAGTACTTGGAAAAGGTTTCTATAAAGGATAAAAAGGAAATACCTTCCCATATTATAGATACACCTTTCTGGTGCTAGTCGCCAGCCCCTGGCCTATGGAAGGCAGGCTTAGGGTAGTCACCGCACCGGCCCTAAGGGACGAGTTGTGACAGAGTGGTATCAGAGGAGTCAGTTTTACCAAATAACTATGACTATGATCTTTTTAGTGTGGCAATATTGTTAAGTGTTATGATTGTGATTCTTAGTTTGTGTAATCCAGTGTTGGTGCAACAACTGAAGTATCCATGCACCAGAACCATGAATTCTAATTTCGAACATTGTGGACGGAAACACTGATTGAATGTGTTGTTAAAAAGCCTCTCTTGTGATCTCTTGAGTCAGCTCACCAGATATTACTTATTGACCATGGAACACCTGTTATCCTTCAGGATTTCTCCATGTAGACAACTAGATAGGATTCCTGAGAGAGTACACGATGATGGCCCACCGAGCGATGAGGCCTCAGTGATGGGAACTCATATGGCATGAGCACCTTCGGGTGATGTACCAGCAGCACCACTACCCATTGGGAACTTGTAACCACTAGCCCCACTGGAAGAGGATGCACACTGACAGAGTGTGTTTCATGAGTTCTTGCGGTAGAGGCCACCGAAGTTTCGAGAAGAGATGGACCTGCAGGTGGATGAGGACTAGCTGGAGGTTGTTGTCAATGTTTTCCACTTGGTTAGGACACCATATGACTTTCTAACGATCCTAGTAGCCAGTATTTTTTTAAGAAGCAACATGGAGAGGGTGGAACATGGTGATCCAGATACATGACGATGTGACCCTCATCTGGGTGGACTTCGAGATCATTTTTAGGGAAGAGTTCGTCCTAGAGACCTTACGCCCTATGCGTATATAGGAGCTGCTACACTTACTGCAGGGCATCAGGACTATGGAAGAGTACTCGTAGAGGTTCATTGATCTCTCCCGTTACTCCACCGTCATGGTATGAGAAACTTTATTCAGGGCCCGAACAATTGAGTAGGGTCTCCGACGGGAGATCAGATCATCGATGATATCGCTCAGCATTCTGACGCAGGCTGTGGTGCTAGAGCGATCACTTTTGGTGAAGTGCTTCCAAGCTGAGTAGGCACAGACCGTGAGAGCCATCACCAGACCTCAGGTAGCAGAGAAATATGCAATAAGTAGTAGTTAGATGATTCATGGTCCCAAGAAGGCCAGAACTTCTAGTGGACGACCATATGATACATGGTTATTGGTGAGGGGATCATATGATAGAGGGGGATAGTTGAGGTACTGGCAGTGCTACTCGTGCGGCGGGCAGGGTCACATGGCTCACAACTGCCCGACCTACCATACGGACGACCAGTAGATGGTAGAGGGACATCCGAGGTAGGGGAAAAGGTTTGAGCGAGTAGGTCTACAGGGTGGCGGACATGGAAGAGGAGCTGGCCATGCAGCAGGTGGTGGGAGGTGATTCGAGGTTCTACCACCACATCCTCCAGGTGGTCCACCCCGACAATAGGTAGCAGGTTAAAAGGGATAAGCTTAGCTCCAAGTAGCTGAGGCCTACAACCACGGTGCTCCGGAGATGATTAGAGTTACGATCTATGTCTACTTCACCTTATAGTTTGTACTTATAGACATAGTTTCAAGTCACTCTTTTATTATCATGACCCTCGTTCAGAACTCAAAGATTCTGGTGGATTTGTTGTCTTGATCCTTACTGCTAAAGACTCCTACAGGAGAGGATTCGATGATTACACACTAGTTCTAGTAGTGTGAGATTACTCGGGGAGGAGATAGATTTATTTGGGATCTCCTAGTAGCAGTGTCGAGGCCTTATGATGTAATCTTGGGTATGGACTGGTTATCCAATGTGCACACCCAGATTGACTCTATTAGGCTCAAAGTTTTGTGTGTATGAGAGAATGGGACCTGGTTTTCCTTCACCAGTGATAATGGAACCTTTGTAGCACCTGAGGGACTAACCCAGAGGAAGTTGTAGTTGACCACACAATAGTTATCCATCTTTACCCTCGAGGTAGTTGATGTTGAGAGTCCGATATGTCCAGTAGTGGTGGACCAGTATGCCGATTCCTTTCTTAATGATGTTTCAGGACTACCTCTATGTAGAGAGGTTGGCTTTTACATAGACTTGTACTCTAGGAAGACACTGATATATACACCAGCTTATCGGATGGCTCCCACGTAGCTTGATGAGTTATGGGTAAAGTTGGAGGACTTGAAAGGGAAGGGGTTCATAAGGCCTAGAGTTACTCCATGGGCAGCCCCAATTTTATTAGCCAAGAAGGACGATGGGAGTTTGAGACTGTGTGGACTACCGACGCCAGAAACAGGTGACTATGGAGTACTAATATACACTTCCAAGGCTATATTATGTTTTTGTTCAGCGGAAGGGAGCTCATTAGTTTTCAAAGATATACCTTTGATCAGGATATCATTAGCTCAGGGTACGAGACGAGGATGTGTAGAAATCAACCATTAGATATTGGTATCGCCAATATGATTTCCTATTTATTCCATTCAGCATAACCAATTCCACAGAAGTGATCATGGGACTCATGAACAGGATCTTCTAGCCATACGTCGATTGCGTTGTGGTTGTCTTTATCGTCGACATCTTGATATACTCAATGACGGAGGAGGAGCATGCCTATCATATGCTGATTGTTCGGGATACAATCTGGGAGGACTAACTTTATGGTAATTTCTCGATGTTCCAATTCTGGATATGAGAGGTCAACTTTATGTGACATGCTTTCTTGGAGGTGGGAGTTGCAGTGGATCTAGTGATGATAGAGGTTGTACTTGCATGGGATCCACCCAAGAGTGTGACAGAGGTGTGGAGTTTCATGGGGTTGGCTAGATACTACAAGAGATCAGTGCTTGACTTCTCCAGAGTTGTGGAAACCTTTTCTGATTTGAAAAATAAGGGAAATCCATTCAAATAGATGGAGAGATGCTAGCCGTGTTTTCAAAAGTTGAGGCAGAGACTGATTAGTGACCCCATATTGAGGCTTCCAAAAGAGGGTGTTGGGTATGTAGTGTAATGTGATGCAACAGGTATTGGACTTGGATGTGTACTGATGTAGGAGAGATACGTGATCCTTTATGTTTCACAATAACTAAGACAACATGAGAAGAAAAATGCTACCCATGACTTGGAGTTAGCGGTAGTGGTCTTCCCTATGAAGATGTTGCGACATTATTTGATGGGAGAACATTTTACTGTCTACTCTAATCATAAGAGTCCCATGTATATCTGATATTTGAAGGACCTGAACTTAAGACATGGGTGATGGCTAGAGTTCTTCCAGGACTATGACTTTGAGATAGTCTATACTCCTAAGAATGGTAACACAGTATCAGATTCCCTCTGCAAGAGGACTAGTCTACAATTGCAGAGTGAGGAAATAGAGCAGCTAGCCACAATGTAGATATCCATCATGGATAGAGATGGAGCAGCATACCTCCATCCTATGATAGTCACTCCCCCACACTTTCAGTGAGTTAGAGAGGCACAACTTGGGGACATCGACTGCGTGGATCAACATGCTACGATATCCATAGGTTATGTACCTAATGGATTTTATGAAGGTGGGGAGAACTTCAACCTCTTTAGAGGAAGTACCATGGTACCTGTGGTGCTATTGGAGGAGGTGTTTAGGGAGATCCATATTTCCCCTATGGTGGTACATCCTGGTGTGGTGAAGATATCATAAGACCTCCGGAATTAGCATTGGTGGCTAGGGATGAAGAAAGAAATGGAAGAGTTTGTTTCATGATTCCTCACTTATCAACAAGTGATAGTAGATCATCAGGTTCCAATAGGCTTAGTGCAACCAATAGAAGAGCCAGATTTTAAGTGGGATGAATCTCTAAGTACATTGTGATAGGGATTAAATGTATGTTTATGGGACATGATTCCATATGGTAGATCCTTGACTGACACACCAATTCAGCCCACTTTCTACACATTTGAGAGCAGGTATTTGTAGAGGGCTTGAGACGCCTCTATGTATATGAGATTGTGCGACTCCATGGGGTTCCATCGATGATTGTATCTAACCATGATGCACGTTTCACATCCCGGTGGTAGAAGGGATAATAGGAGGCATTCAAGACACAATTACATTTGAGCACCACCTTTCATCATCAAACAGATTCTCAGACAGAGCAGACCATTCAGACTCTAGATAAAATGATTCATGCTTGCATCCTAGATTTTGGTCGTAGTTGGGAGGATCACGTGACCCTGGCAGAGTTTACATAAAACAACATTTATCACTTCACTATCAGTATGAAACAATTAGAGTCCCCTTACGATTGACCATGCAGATCACCTCTATGTTGGACAGACCCAGGAGAGTTCGCACTTGTGGGTCCAGAGTTGGTACGGTCGATCACTGAGAAGGTGTAAATCATCCCGGAGAGGATGAAGACTTCAAAAATAATACATAAGTCTTATGCTGACAAAATATAGAGACATTTGGATTTTTAGGAGGGGGACCATGTATTCTTACGAGTCTCTCCACGATGGGGAATACATAGATTTGGCTGAAGCGGAATGCTATCACCGAGGTTTATCAGACTATTTTTGATACAACGATGGATTGGAGAGATGGAATACTGCTTGTCACATCCATAGTAGTTGGAGAGGGTGCACGACGTCTTCCATGTATCCCAGCTGAGGATATAAGTGCATGGCCCATATCACATCATCGACCATTGTGAGATGGACTTTGATGATGGGGCAATGTTTACAGAGTTTCCAGTACAGATTGAGGATCGAAAAGAGCGGGTCCTTCATGGGAGGTAGATACCTCTAGTGCACATTCACTGGCAGGAGGGGAACCTCCATGATAGAAATTGGGAGCGGGAGGCTCATATTCGGGCTCAGTAACCCAAATTTGTTTCTTAGTCTATAATGTTGCTTTTGGGGATGAAAGGCCCTACGGTGGGGACAATGTAAAGACTCATATTTTAAATGCCACATTTTTTTAAATTATATCAAATTATTAAGAGTCTGAAAAAATTGAAGGCGCATGATTTTGAGTCCCAGTGTTCCCAAAATGAATTTCTGAATTTTTTTAAGGTACGTTTAGAAAATGCAGTTGTGGATTTTTCTGAATTTCAAACCAATTCTGGGATTTATAATATGAGGAAAAAATTGAATCCATAGCGACGTGATTCTCTTAAGGGAGACTTCACATTGACCCTAATAGGTCTGGAGAAAATGTTATGTTTTGGGACTTTTTAAAAGGAAAAAAATAAAATAACATTGTTATTTTAAGTTCATTCCATTCCTCCAACAGACAAGTGACACTGTGGTACCAGTGAAGTGTCCATCCATTAAAAGGATTGACCTTTCAATTCTAAGTAATTTCCCCTTGGTTGAATTGGGAGTGTTCCTAAATAATGGGCCTCCATTAATTCAACGAATGTGGAACACCCTCCCCCTATCCTATTTATATGGATCTTGAGAAGGTGTGTCGGCACTGCTTCTCCAAGTAACAAAGTGCTGACAAAATGTTGGGATGCCAAACCCTTGGAGGATGGAGCAGGTACTAGCTGGGGGTCACGAGCGACACCGAAACCCCGAAATGGAGATCGATGATTGAGTGATGTCATTGGAAGCTAGTTTCGGGGGACGGCGAACACCTACCTGCTTCCACAAATGCACACTCACCATCGTGCTTGAGGTAGGGGGTTTGATTCTTTTTTAATTCAGGTGATTTTATGGAACCCTTTAATCCTCCCTCATGATTATGATCTATCACGGAGGGAGAGGTCCTACCAAAACTTTCATGATCCTCTTCTACTTTTCTACCCTTTTCCCTCTATGGAAGACTGCCGGTGTGGTGGCACCAACTGGATATGAAGGACACAGCGCGCTGACGCATGCCTCAAGAGGATTTCATGGCCCAAAACTACGTCGATCATCAGAGCGGCCAACACTAGCCAGCTGTGGAGGAGGTGCGACATGCTCTCGAGCACCAATGGAGAGAATGGGGCCGTGACTCATCAGCCTCAGCGGTCGGAGAAGGCGGCCAACACATTGGTCGGATGTGGAAGGGGAAGAGGCACGACCTGCGCATCGCCGGAGAGCAGGGCACCGCAGCAAAAGCTGTGATGGTGGTAGAACATACGCCTACATGGCAGGTTCTGCGGAGACCTGACAATGACTATGTGGTTCTTCCTCTTTACAAAACCGAACGGCCTCCGGGCCGTTCGGGTTACTGAGGGGAAACATCCCCCCATGCCAGCTCTGGCGGACCGCGGATGAGCGACCTTCCCAGCAGGCCATGCTTCACGCGACCAGGCCACCTACCTAGCAGCACACACACTTATTGGCTACCCTCCCTTAGGGGTTGGTCCGCCCTTTGTTAGATGGTCTGGATCAGGTTGGGTCTATTCAAACTGTGATGGGTTGGCCCAGATCAGGTCAGAGTGGACTTTGGCCTGAACAGACACAAAAACAATAATGGTGCCATATCTTGAAATACGTGCATCCTTTTGAGGAACCATCTATGGAAATGGGAACCTTGGAGAATGAAGGTCATTTTGGTATACTCCACTTCAGTTTTCGAGACAGTTGGAGTACGACTGAGATGGATCAAACCCAAATCCAACCAGGTCCTTGGAACTAAAACACTTATAAATCACAGACTATGCATCTGATTGATGCACCATATTTCATGTAAGAACCCTTAAAAAATTTTGTTCCTATGGGTTAATAATTTTTGGAGTTTAGTGAAAATAGGGGTATGATCAATATCTCGAGGGGAATATTCTACGGAACTCGTGTTCACTGGATGTGAGGAATCCGGTGGCACGCAGTAACGTGAAGAAATAAAATCGATCCTGTGTGGGTCATCAACTATCAATCCTGTGTGGGTCTGCATCTATCAGATCCTGTGTGGGTCAGTGCTCAGTGATCTTGTGTTGGTCAGTGCATACCGATCCTATGTGGGCCAGATCCTGTGTTGGCCAGTGGGGGTTAGTACCTATCGATCCTGTGTGGGTCAGCGATAATGCCCCTTAACAGAATAAGATAATCTAGTTTATGAATAATCATACGTACTTATGTACTCAAGTTATACCTAATCGTGAGTGGAGTCTATTCATCTTCGTGGAGTTACCTGTGTGGTACTTCTATCTTCGTTTTGTAACTATGTGATACTTCTATCTTTGTGGTTTTATCTTAGTGGTGCTACCTATGTGGTACTTATAAAACTGCGGTGTTGTCTTCATGGTGTTACATGTGTGGTACTTATATCTCAGTGGTGTCAACTGTTTGGTATTTATACCTTCGTGGTGTTGCCTTTTTGGTATTATTTCCTCATGTATGAGATATCCATGTTCAAGATAACTTACGTTTTTATACGAGTATTTACTTAAGTTGAGTTGAGGTCTTGCTTTGTGGATTTTCCTTTGTGGACTTATAGGAGACCAACAGGGGTCACAGGGTCCCTATTGAGTATCATTATACTAACCCATGCACAGGCTATGCCCACACCTTGCTGAGTCATGGGAAGACGAAATGTATCGTTTCTCGAGGCAGAAGGAGCTAGGACCAGACGATGCTCAGAGGTGGACTATTGGGGCTAACGTGCAGGGCTGTGGAGATGATATGTATGTACCCATCAGGTAGTATCCTTGGTGGATGATCTATTAGATATTTTGTTCTTCTAAGTTACACCTAAACCTTTTTTAGTTGGGCATGTATCCTGGACCCTTTTACGTTCATTATTCGTTTACTTTCAGCTGGCTCCTTTACTACAGAATTATAGTTGTGGTTTCTTCTTGTTGTGTTCTTAGACAGTGTGTACAAAAATGCCTTCCTATATTAGGGATATGTTTTTCTAGTGCTAGTCGCTAGCTGCTAACCAATGTACATCGGTCTTGGGGTAGTCATAACCTGGGCCTCGAGGGATGGGTTGTGACAACCACAATGGGATTCTCAGAAATCATACATAGCACACAACATAACATTATACCGAAAAATAATGCCACAATAATAATATTATTTTAAATGGTATTTAACGCCAAGATATTTAATTGGTGGGATGGAATATAATTAAAATTTTTTTGATTTTAAATATTTTCTAAATGGTTTTAAATTTCTCAAATAAATTTTACATGCTTTAAATGAGAAGTAATCAAATTGTGAGCATAAAATACATTAATATTTTTAAAAGGTTTTTTTGCCACCATTTAATAGATAAACCTTTTTAATTTAGTTCTCTAACATTTATATGTTATATTTGAGATAATAAACTTCCTCTTTAGAATTGAGACATCAAAATTTATTCTGGTTTAATTTATTGTATTTTTCTAATAAAATTAATATATTAATGAATTGTTAGAAATACTACATTTAAATTCAAAACGGCCTTTTGGTCAAATTAATTTATATAGCTCGATTATACATTTAATTGGTTTTAAAGTATAATTGGATTATTTCTTTTATCACTTAATCAAATTATGGGCATTTTATGTAATTTAAAATTGAAATTTTATATAAAAACTTGTCCATCTTTTGATGGTTTTTACTTTTTAAAAATTTGTTTTCTTATTATGACATTAGGAATTAATTTTAAATTAATTAATGAAAATTATGTATTTTTAATTTGAAAAAATGTATTCTATTTTTAGAATTAGACGATCCAAATGTTTTAAATAGGTACCTTTTATTTTTGGACATTACAATAGTAACATAAGTAATTATTATTTTTACCACTGTTAAAGGGTAAATTAGGTAAATAAGTGTAAATATAATATTATTGTAATATAAAAATACACAAACATGTGTCATAAAAGTTTTGGACAATTCATGGGTGACCAAAAAATTCATTAGGACAATCCTTTGACATTGGGTAGCCACTTGGGTGTGATAATGACATGTTTTAACAATTAATTAAATGTTAAGAGATATATAACATAACATGTATCTTCTTAACAAAACAATTTTATTATGGGGTATATAACTGATAACTTTGAATATTATTATTCATTATATATTTAGAAATATTTCATAAATCATGGTATTTTATAAATTATTTTAGAAATTAAATTAATCAATTTTTTATGACATAATTATGATGTTGTGATTACATTATTAATGAAAGATTCAAATAAATGATATTATAAATATTAAAATAAATGTAATTTGAATATTTGGATTCCAAAGACGAATTTTTTGGATGATTATGAGATTTTATATTAAATTAAGTATCTTTTTTTTGTAATGAATCAAGTTTTTATGACTTTAACAAAAATCAATTACTAAATAGTGTCAAAATTGACATAAATGAGTTTTTAAAACAAATACTATTTTATTAAATGATATAATATTCAAAAAAAATTATGATTTGGAACAATTACAAAGATAATGTTAATAATGTCATTAATGATGCATTTGAGGTTCTATTTTCATTTTATATTAACTATATTATCCATATAGTGTAAAAATACAAGATGACATGGTAAGAGTTAATTTATTTAAGTATTAGAGAAAAACGATATAGTATATTTGTTATCTAAACATATATAAAACCTATTTTTGGAGAGTAATTAAATCCATTCTCATCTTATTTTTGAAACTTATCACTTTTTAGATATTATAATTCAATAATAACATAATAATAACATAATATTTGAAGACATTCCTAAAGAGCTCCTTCTCGCAATTATAGATGTCCACCAAGTCTACCCACACACTCACACCTATAATTCCCCATTTCTCAACTAACATATTCTTAAATAATCATAAAACACACCTCCCTTCCTTATGGAATCATTATCTTGGGCATAAGGAAATTCATGAAATCCTTTTTTCTCAAAACTAAAGGAGTTACCCGGTTTAGAGTTAACATTTGCGCTCAAGATACTTTCATTTATTTTCCTTATCCAACCCCAAAACCTATTTTTATTACATTATTTTATTAAAAATCCAGCATAATAAATATACTAGGTTTTTTTTATGCTCTGGGTTCCACCTAAATTTACATACACCTCCGTCTAATAGATATAGAACATATTGTTTCTTGTGTACGTCGAACTACTAACTCATGAAATGATTATTGTTCAATATTCCCTTACAACATCTCGTAGTGTACATTATGATGAATTTGTATATATATATGATATATATTATATTTATATGGTATATATTTTTGTGTAGTTTTTATTATAATAGAGAATTATGCATTTCATAATGTGTATATCTGATAATTTCATTTGAGGAAGTGTGGATTATTGCCCCCTAAAAATGATATGACTCGTTCATGATATAATAAGAATGTATAAACGATAGATTTAGGGAAATTATGTAACATATATAACATAGATATTACACTGGTATTATAATAAAGTTATCAATCATTTAGATTTCATTCATCTAATAAGACAACGAAATGAATGTAGCGTTCATGCCTACGTACGACCAACCGTCTCCCGGAAGGGTGTATTTCATTTATTATCTACAAATATTATGAACTATTATAAATACATATATACTAGAAATATATGGTATCTACATCATTAATATAATTGTTTATATTATGAAATTATGAAAACATGGATAATTTTCATCAAAATAAGTTCATTTTTACTGAGGTTTCTACCATTGTCAACATGTCTGATATGAACTTAATTAATTAACTAATTCTTATAACATGTTAATATGTGAAATAAATTTAATAAAAATATTTAAATGGTTCTAAATAATGTTTAAATTAACCAATTATTATTATTCGGGAAATTAATGAATGAATGAGACAAGTCTGACTCAAGGTAAGGAAAATCCTAACTCAATTTCATTACATAGAGTTAAATATCCATGTCATTGGTTTTGTTTTTCCAAGAATATGTCTGAATGACCTCTGAATGTTGTACACTGAATATCCAATTATATTGGATGTATTTATATTTCTCACACATAATTACTTCATTTTTTATCTTTAATCTAGGGATACAATATTTGTAATGGACTTCATCTTAATCTACTTTAATTGAGGCATATCTTGATATTGTGCACCTTTATTATCCTCTATGGTGTATATAATATCAATTGACAATTTATATAATTAATTTCAATATTCTCATGATATTTATAGTTTCTTTTTCTTTTATTATGTAATTATATTAATTCAAATGTTTCTCATGTGTTACGAGACTCTTTAACTAAAACATCATTTTAAAATATTTCATGATATATTCTACTAAATAATTCTGATTAATTTATATTTTTAAAAAATGGGTTTAAGGATTTATTTATATGGAAAATAATGTTTTAAAATGTTAATTACTTGAAAATTATCAAGGTGTTATGGGACACTTTGATTCAATTTTTTCAAAATTTTTAAATCTGTTTTAAAATTGGATTGATTATTTCAATTACTTGGAATGTTTTATATAACATATATGTAAGGAATGAAATTTCTCTCTTTTGTGTCACAATTATGTATTGATTTTTACTTTTCATGTTTACCTATTTATTTTAAAATAATTTGATTTCATTTATGATTTCAAGACTTGTAATGATGAAATTTTATTTCAATGTGGAAATTTTATATTTCCTTTATGTTTATTACACGTGTGTTGATTATATTATGGTTCTTGGAAATTATATATGTATACGGGTGATTCCATCATAAACTGATTGTAGGTGAGCCCGTGATATTTCTCCACAACATTTGGTAATGTGAGGGAGGTAAACATTAAGGTTTCTCCTAATAGATTTAGGGAATATATTGTGATGGATATTTAAAATGTAACCATGAAGGTTACTCAGTATAAGGATGTGAAATATACAATTTAAGTATGACATGGATGCCACAAGTTACCATTATGATTTATCATTTCTATGAAGTTTTCATGATTCTTATGAATTCATGGATTTATAAACATTCATGGAATGACATTTTATTTTCGTTATTTTATCTCTAACTATGTTTTTTTCTCATCCCAAGTTTTTTAAAAGGTTTTCACTAGGGATAAGGATGAGTAAGAGAAAGGAAGAAGTTGCATATAATTTTATTAGAAAAGAAATCATGTATTATATTTTAAATGGGTTTCATTTTGTAGGAAAAAATGGATAATGATTTTATAGTATGCTCTTGTATGATTATGGGATGATATGTATTAATAATGGCCTAATTCTTAAAAAATATAAACCAAAAAAGATCCTCGATGTGAATTAATGTCTAATTATCAACATATCTCAAGACTATGTAATATTTTAAGGATTGGGTCTTATAAAATATTGGTAGTGGTGGGGGCTGATACCCTTAATTTGGGATTTATTAGATTATGATGGGAACAAGGTAATGCCTATAGGACCTCAAGTGTTGGGTGCTAGAGTTTCACCATGTAAGATATTCCCGATGGAGAATATTCTCTAGGAAGTACCATTATGAATTGTAAAATTTCTCCAGATGGATTGCATCCATTAAATGAGTTCAATAATGGATTGATGAGATCATAGAGTGTGTTCCTTTGGGTTTGTGTTACAGTTAGAACCTACGAAGAGAATTGTATTGTTGTATATGTTGTCAGAACCTCATGATACATGGAGTCTGAGATGACTGTATCTGGGTTATTTCTGGGAGACATTGTGGTGTTGCCACATGTTGGGGTTGGCAACACTTTTCGATCAAGATAAGTTTTCATGTATAGTGTAGGATAGTTGAAGATGGTGTTTCTCTCTCCATTGGGAATTTCCTGTCAGTAGGTCAAGCAGACTGCTTCCTTTCTGTTTCTACCTTTTTCCATTGGGAGTTTTGGGGGGGCCTACAAAGGATTGTTATACTCACCCCTATATCGATTTTTCCCACAAATTTATTTGTGTTATTAAGAAAAAATTACCTTTGATGGAGTCTAAGGATAACTTGAGGAAGATAGAGCTTAGTGATCTTGACTAAAAGAGGTGTTTACCCGAGCTGGGCTTAGGGAATTTTTGATAATTGTAGTTGAAATCAATCCCCTCCTTCTGACCAGGATGAATGCTTTTACAGTTTTATTTGGTAGGAATTTTTTCCACTTATTCCTCTTGCAGTACTTTTTTCGTACTCTGGTTTTGGGATATAGATGTATGCATTCATTTATTACATAGTGTTTCTTTACATTTCAATATTTTTTGAACTTGGAGATGTGTCCATATGTATAGGTACATAGAAAATTCCTCCCATGTTAGTGATATGCCTACATGATGCTAGTCGGCACCCCTGGCTTGTTGGAGGTGGGATTAGGGAGTTGTGTTTAGGGCACCACAAGATTCAGTCTTTAGAATGACAATTACCTCTAGAAAAATATTAAAAGTTGGAATGTTCTCTTAATATTGGGGACCCATAAAAACGATAAACACATGGAAGAATATTTATTGAAGAAAATAATAATCAATAAATAATTATATGTTAATAAAAATTGATGAATGGAAGTTCCAGTTTGTTCAGGGAGTTATAATTTTTTGACTATACCATATTGGTTTGGTAGAATGAATATATGTTAGTGTTAATGGTATTGTGATGGAAAAATGTACTTGAATTATATAAAATTTCATATGCTCAGGGTATAGTTATTTTAGAAGAACATTAAATTGATATGATCCTCTGGTTCATTTGGTGAGGTATACCAGGGATATAAGACCAGTGTATAGGATATAATTAGATATGAAATACATTCTTATTAAAGATAGTGAATAACACAATACCCAAAAATGTGGAAAGTATCAATGACATGAAATAATTGAATTAATAAATTGGCAAGACCCCCTTCCATCAAAGATGCCCCTCCTGCGCTGGCAATGGTGAAAGGGAGATAATGACCCCTGAGTCCCGCCACTAGTAGGCCCCGAGGTGGTGAATATCACCAAGGGTATGAGTTTTTAAAATTATGGGATGCATTACCCTTTTATTATTTAAGATCAGGGAATAGGATGAGTCAAACACCAAAAGAAAAAGGAACAAGTAAAAGAAAATAAACCCAAACCAATCCCACATGTATGTTTAATCAATTTTGAACCAAGGTAAAAGTACAAGATAGCTCAAAAGTACAATACCAAAAGAAACAAGAGTACAACAACTGAAACATCTCTAACTGTCCCAACTAGTAGGGTCCCGCACGACCCTGGTAGTCCTCCTGGAAACCTGAAAGTAAACATAGGGTGAGCATACAAGTATACTCAGTAGGGAATCCTAAAGCTCTCGTGCACAAGTGGGGAGACATCCTAATGTCCCATGAGAACAACAGAAGAATCCAAAAACTAGAAAGGAATTATATCCACCCAACCTCACCAGCCACGCTCAACAAAAACACAAAACAATAGGTAGTAGTATATAAGAACAAGAGTATTGGGTACCCTGCACCATTTCCCACTAGTTAACTGCTCTTCCTAACGGTGAACGTCCTAAAGCTACCACACTCTTCTCACCTGCACACACCTGGGCCTCAATAAGAACATATCACGCCCGCACACACCTGGGCCTCACAACCACGTATCCCGCCCACACACACCTGGGCCTCACAACCATACATCCCGCCCGTACAAACATGGGCCTCACAAACCACAATCACATCCCTGCCCGAACACACCTGGGCCACATCCCGAAGATTCTTGGGAACAGTATGCCTATATAAAGAGTCTTGGGCTAAATCCACCCCAATCAAAACCTACCCAAGGAGTCTTGGGTGTAAATTCACCTCAATACATCACAACCTATGGAAGAAGGAGCAGGAAGGAGCCAGTAACTAAGGGGAAAACACCCTCTCCCAAGAAATGGGAGTGTTCAGCACTAAGTTCTCAACATGGGTGGGGTGCGACAAAACAAAAAGATACAGATATATATATATGTATACCAAACACACCGCCAAACCTAAGGCTTCTTAACAGAGAGACTGAGCATGTGCCTCGACACTGCTATCATGAAGCATGCATACAACGATGAACCCCAACCCCATTTAGGTTTTCATGTTTCAACAAAATTAGTTTATTAGTTCCATAACTACTGGGAAAATAACTACAACCAACCATATCAAACATTCGTAAAACACATCCCTTCCAACCACAAATCAAGTTAGATAAGTCACAAGAAACACAAACCATCCTTTTTATCATCAATAAAACCCTATTTATTTTTCCCGTGTTTAGTTCATTATCGTTCCTCCAAAGTTAATTTATCATTTTTTCACTTCCCTTTAACCACACAACCTATTACTGCAGCCATGCTGCCATTATAACCATATCTCTACAACCATAACACAAACAAGGTTTATGCCACATCATCACTCCTTTTATACCATTTACCACAACCCCTGCCAATCTTATCCGTAACAACCTATGATTCTCTCCCCTTTCACACACACGTAACCAACACAACACCCACATGTTCATTATTCCATTTTTTTCAACTAGGGTGATCACACAAGGGTTCCATATTTTAATCATCCAACCTTACGTGATTAACCAATTTCTATATTCCACAAAGTTTCCATCCACAAAAAACGGTCTAGAAAGATATGTCAACATTTAATTGAGAAAACAAAGGCCCCCAACAACCGTGATTTCAGTAGGCATAAGCCTATTCAATTCACAACGTAATAATAGGATAAAAAAATATAAACATAACAACTTCCCCATCCCCATTATTTAAGCCTGTTATTATCTTTATTTATTGGTTCGACTGTATCTCATGAAAACAAGAGGATACCCACACCACATGATAGAAAAAATAGAGAGACAAAGGTAAGATACCTACTTTAACAGGTTCTGATCACAATGCTACCCCAGATCAGCTTTAGAAGACGTCTGTCGGCGTCCGTCGCTTCTGTCAAAAACCGGAAAAACCTCCTCGGGTGGATGCTGGGAAGAAAAGGCTGAAGGGAAACGGAAATAGCCAATCTCAGAAGTTCCTCATTGTCGTTACGATCCCGTGGCCGCTGACGGAACGTAAATAAAAGATCAGACGAAGAAGTTATGGAGGAAAGGAGCTTTGGAGTCTCTCGGGAGGGCTCTGCTCGAAGGAGAGGGGAGGAGAGGATAGATTTGAAAAGGAGGAGAGGCCCCCTCCTTTTATAGGAGAGAAAAAATAAAGTACACGGGGTTTACATTCTAGTACATGGTGTGTACTCAGCCATTTCACACAGTCTCCACGCGGCTTCCAACATGAAATTCAATGTCGCACACAGTCGTTGACTGGTCAACACACGGTTTGAGGGTAACGGGTACGCGGGGAGGAACTACACGGAAAGTAGTATGGGCTACATGGCGTATACTCCTTTATTTCACGAGGAAAGGACACGACTTCAACACGACACATGACCATTGACTGGTCAACACACGGTTTGAGGGTAACGCGTACACGGGGAGGAACTACACGACGTGTAGTATGGGATACACGGTGTGTACTCATTTATTTCACATGGAACGGACATGGCTTCAACACGGGGTATACCTGGAATGGTGGTACATGGCGTGTACTCACACTACATGGCATGTAGCTACAAAATTCTAAAAAGCATGGGAAAAGTCCATTATACCCTCCAGAACACTTCATGACCATATTTTTGACAAAGGAATGGGCCAGAGAGGTCCAAGCCATTACATCAGATACCTCTTAAAACATTCTCGTCCCCGAGAATTCAGAAACCATCCCAGAGGAACCCAACAAGATACCTCTTAGGGCTCTCGTTATAACAGGAACCCAACTAATAACCCAAATAATTTGTTTTAGGAATTCCTTCTCCTATGTCGACATATTATCTGCTTTAGGCGGCACAGACTCCCCTGCACGGGTTTAATTACATCCACATTAATTCGTCTCGATTAAGAATTGGGTCTTCCCACTTCCATATATTATGATTTTTCAACTTACACTTCACCCAACACCGTACAACCCACACACTCTCTGAACACATGTCTTGGGGAAATTCCTTCTCCCATGTCAAGATATTATCCGCTTTAGGTGGCACTGACTCGCTCGGACAGGTTCAATCGCATCCGCATTAATAAGTCTCGATTAAGGATCAGGTTTTTCCCTTTACCCACACGTCCGGACACGTTACAAACTTCCAAAGAACAAAGAAACAAAACGTCTCACAACCAACAAGCCAAGCATTCCATATATCAAGGGTACATAGTATAAGATCAAAAAAGCTCAGAAGAACAAAGAAAAACACAAGTCAAAACAACTCCGGGTACTGAGCGTGCATCTGAGCCTCCCGCTCCCATGTGCTCTCCTCGAGGCCGCCATGCCTCCACAACACATGAACCAAGGCAATGGTTCGTCCATAGAGCACCTTTTCTTCACGATACTCGATTCTGACTGGTCATTCCTCAAATCACGCATCATATCCCATATCTAACTATCCCCAGTCGATAACGTGAGAGTATTCGTGTAAATACTGACAAATTTGGTAGATTTGGAAGACGTCATGACCCTTCTCCAACTGAGGTGGCAGGGCCAGTTGATATGCCACCTCACTGACTCTCCTCAGCACCTCGAAAGGTCCGATGAACCTAGGGGAGAGCTTAATACCCTTCCCAAACCTCTGCATCCCCCGTCGAGGGGAATCCTTCAAGAACACATGATCTCCCACCTCGAACTCCAAGGGCCTCCTCTGACGATCATCATAAGACTTCTGTAGGTCCTGAGCTTCTTTTATCCTCTCATGCACAAGCTGAACTTTCTATATGGTGCTATGTACTACCTCTGGTCCAAGAGCACCAGTCTCACCATACTCTGCCCAGCAAATGGGTGAACGACATGATCTTCCATACAAAGCCTCAAACGTTGCCATGGAAATAGTAGATTGGAAGCCGTTGTTGTAGGTAAACTCTACAAATGGCATGTGTCGCACCCATGATCCTCCAAAATACAAAATGCATGCTCAAAGCATGTCCTCCAATGTTTGGATAGTCTGCTCTATCTGACCTTCTGTATGGGGGTGGAAAGCAGTGCTAAGGTGTACCTGGGTGCCAAAAGAATGTTGTAACCCCCTCTGGACACATGAGGTAAACCGAGTATCCTGATCTGAGATGATAGTCTTCGGAACTCCATACAAACACACCACCTCGTCTACGAACCTCCGTGCTAAGGTACTCACCAAGCCTGACTCCTTAATTTCTACGAAGTGAGCTGATTTTGTCAGCTGATCCACCACTACCCAGATAACATCATAACCACCTTGAGCTCTGGGTAATCCCGTGACAAGGTCCATTGATATGTCATCCCATTTCCACTCGGGGTCATCCAAGGGATTCAACAAACCACTGGGAACATAGTGTTCAGCCTTTAATTGCTGACACACTGGGAATTTAGCCACGAACTCCACCACTGCCCGTTTCACCCCGGGCCACCAAAACTGTTCCCTCAGGCCTTGGTACATTTTTGAAACTCCCAGATGTACCTCCAAGGCTGAGATATGGAACTCATGGAGAACTCCCTCACGTATCGCCTCCATAACAAACAACCTTCCATCAATGAGCATCCGATGTTGGTTATCCTCTAACCATCCTTTTGGAGCATTCCCCTGATCGATATGATCCCGCATTACTTCCGCCTCAGAGTCTCCCCACTAAGACTCTTCCACCTACTTCAACAAGGAGGACTGCACTGTCATTTGAAACAAACATCCTCTAACACCCTCTACCCTTGAATCCAAGTGCAAGGAAGCCAACACTCCCATCGCATTCCAATCATCATCGGATTCTCGAACCACTTCCTTATGTGACTAATTGCTCAGGGCATTAGCCACAACGTTGGCCTTACCTTTGGTGTAAGAGATCTCGAAGTCATAGTCTTGGAGAAACTCAACCCATCTCTGCTATCGTAAGATTAGGTCACACTGGGAGAAGATATAACGTAAGCTCTTGTGATATGAGAAGACCACAATGCGATCCCCAAAGAGGTAATATCGCCATAAATTCAGTGCGAACACTACTGCTGCAATCTACAGGTCGTGCGTGGCATAGTTACACTCGTGAGGGTGCGACTACCTAGAACCATAACAGATCACACCCTTCTTCTGCATCAGTACGCACCCCAAACCATGGCCATAAGCATCACAAAACACCTCATACAACAACCCTTCCTCTGGAAACCTGAGTACTAGAGCACTGACCAACTTCTCCTTCAGGTAGTCAAAAGCTTCCTGGCACTACTCGCTCCATAGAAAGACCCAGTTCTTCCTAGTCAAAGCTTCCAATGGAGTATCAAATCGAGAGAAGTCCAAAATGAACCTCGGATAATAGAATGCCAACCCCAAGAAACTTAGAACTTCTGCCACGCTCTTGGGTGCTGCCCAAGAAAAAACTGCCTCCACCTTCGATGGGTCCACTGACACTCCATGCTAAGACACCACGTGTCCAAGGAAGTGTACTTCTTTCATTAAGAACTTACACTTTGACAATTTCCCATAAAGCTGGTGGTCTCGAATGACTTCCAAGACTGCCCTGAGATGCTCAACGTGCTCTTCCTCTGATCTTGAGTAGATCCGGATTTCATCGATAAACAGAATGAAAAACTGGTCTAGAAACTCTCAGAATACAAAGTTCATAAGTCCCATGAACATAGCTGGTGCATTCGTAACTCCAAACGACATCACTACAAACTCGAAGTGCCCATACCTGCACCTGAAAGCTGTTTTCGAGATGTCACTGTCATTTACCCTTATATGGTGATATCCAGATCGTAGATCAATCTTAGAAAACCAACCTACTCTCCTCAGCTGGTCAAATAGATCATCTATCCTTGGAAGGGGGTAACAGTTTTTGACCATTACCTGATTCAACCTTCGTTAGTCTATGCATAGCCTAGGAGCACCATCTACCTTCTTCACGAACAAAACTGGAGCACCCCACGGCGACACTCTGGGTCGAACAAAACCCTTCTCCATCAGATCCTCAATCTGAATCTGCAACTCCCGCATCTCCTAAGGTGCCATACGATAAGAGGCCATCAAAATAGAACGATCACCAGGCTGTAAGTCTATCCCGAACTCAACGTCACGTCGGGGGGGGGGGGGTAGATTCACAACCTCCTCGGGAAAGACATCGTGGAACTCCCCAACAACCTCTGGAACATCCATCATCTCTGTATCAGCTGGAACGACTGATAACCCACCTAACTAGGAAAGGAGTGGCTTCTCATGCCAACTTCCAACCTGATAGCTCCTCTTGCCAACAAAAGTTACACGCTGCCCATCCATGTCGGAGAACACGACTCTTCTTCGGAATCAGTCGATAACGACATTGACAGAAAATAGCCAGTCGATGTCTAAGATGACATCATAGGGATGCATCTGTAGCAAAAGAAGATCCCCACTAGATCGATGTGGTCCCAACATCATCCCACATCCCAGGCAAACACAAGATACAATTGTCTGACCTCTAACTGGTGTACTCAGCACCAGAGGTACAGAAAGTCTCTCTACATCTAGACCCAAAGAATGGGCTGGACCGGGTGCAACAAAGGAGTGCGAAGCTCCAGAATCAAACAAAGCAGAAACAAGAGTGCTGAACAAACAAATCGTACCTCGCACCACCTCTAGTCCTGCTGGGGATGCCAAATCTACTGTGTGAAACTGTCCACACCCAGCTCCTCTGCCTCTATGATGTCGACCACCTGCCCGACTACGCCCTGGTCGACGTCCCTGATGAGAACCCTGAGGTCAGCCTCCTCCTACAAAGTCTACCCTCGAAAGAGTGGGGTCCTTCTACTGCTGGAAAGGGCCTCGCCAACAAAGGGTGCAGCTGAGGCGGGCGCTGAACCTGCCCACCTCCACCGTACTGAGCTTGGGTTGAGAACCGACTCTGAATGTGCCCAAAACCTCTAAAAGAAAAACACTCTGGTCCTGGTCTAATGAAAAATAGATGAGGACCCAATGACTTAAACTGTTACTGCCGGGGCCTGCTCCCCAATGGCCTGAATCTGGAAGGTCCCGTCGCAGGAGACCTGCTGCTGACTGTCTTCCCCTTCGATGAACCCGGCTGGATCCCCTCTCATGGTGCACCTCCCTGCGAGTGAATCCTCTCTACAACTTCTTCCATCTTCTGTATGACCAAGTACGTCGGAAGGGTGAAGGGGGTGACAACATACTGGAGCGAAGGACGAAGCGCCTCCTCCAAACATCTCACCCGAGACTCCTCATCTGAAAATAGATCCTGAGAAAAGCATAGGTGATCCTTGAACTTGATCCCCAACTCTCGTAGTGACATACTCCTCTACTGGAGGGAGAGTAACTCCTGCCGTTTCTCCACCTTGATCATGGAAGAAAGGAATTCCTCTCAGAATTCCTTCTCAAAGTCAGCACATAGAACCTCTGCCTCTGTCCTCTCTCCGAGGTAGAGCGTCCACCACTGACGTGCCGCACCTCTCAGCTGACTGACTGCTAGGGGATCCCAGTACTCCCTCGGAGTGAGGATCAAATTAAAAGTGATCCCTAGCTCCTCAAACCACCCCTATGTCTCCATATCTGAAGTACTACCCCCGTACTTCATGACAGTTTTTCACTGGAAAGAACGAAGAGTCTTCTGCCACTAGCAATCTTCCTCCCCTCAGTCAATCCTCAACTGATCGACCACCTGAATCTATAGGGCCTCAGCTATCTGAGAAACCCGGGGACGACGTCCATGTGCCATATCTATACAATAAACAAGGATCTCCTAAGCCCATGTAGCAAGGAAATTTCTCAAGGTTTCATTTTATCACTTTATTTCGTTCCCAGAACACCCAAATCTAGTCGAACACAATCATGATGATGCCTGTACCTTCCCTAGGGTCTCTACCCTGCGATCAATGTAGTCTCACTTGGTCATTTGGTAGGCTTAGAGTCCTTGCATCGGATCACGTGGGCCCCTAAAATCATGTGTTCTATCCGGTCTTCTCTGGACTATGTCACGCACCAAGATCAGCCATCATTGTCGCCCTACCATCCCATGCAATCCTCACTGTTCCTAAATCCAGACAACATCCTATCTCTCAACCATCACCTCTAATACCATTCTGTCATGACCCCCTTCCATCAGAGATGCCCCTCCTAAGCTAGAAATGGTGAAAGTGAGATAATGACCCCGAGTCCCACCTCCAATAGCCCCTGGGGTGGCGACTAGCACCAAGGGTATGAGTTTTTACAAATATGGGGGGAATTAACGTTTTATTATTTATGATCGGGAAATAGGATGAGTCAAACACCAAAAGAAAAAGGAACAAGTAAAATAAAATAAACCCAAACTAATCCCACAAGTATGTTTAAATATTTTTGAACCAAGGTATAAGTACAAGAAAGCTCAAAAGTACAATACCAAATGAAACTAGAGTACAACAACTGCATCAACTCCAACTGTCCTGACTAGTAGGGTCCCGCACGGCCCTGGTAGTCCTCATGGAAACCTGAATGTAAATATAGGGTGATCATACAAGTATAATTTGTAGGTAAACCTAAAGCTCTCATGCAAAGGTGGGGAGACATCCTAATGTCCTGTGAGAACAATAAAAGAAACCAAAATCTAGCAAGGAATTCTATCCACCCAACCTCACCAGCCACGCTCAGCAAAAACAAAAAACTAAAGGTAGTAGTATATAAGAATAAGAGTATTAGGTACCCCACACCATTTCCCACTAGTTAGCTACTCTTCCTAATGACTAACATCTTGACGCTACCACACTCTTCCCACCCGCACACACCTAGGCCTCAAGAACCACATATCCCTCCCGCACACACCTGGGCCTCACAACCACGTATCCCGCCCGCACACACTTGGGCCTCACAACCACACATCCTTCCCGCACACACCTGGGCCTCACAAACCACAATCACATCCCTGCCCGATCACACCTGGGCCTCATCCCGAAGATTCTTGGGAACAGTAAGCCTGCCTGAAAATTCTTGGGCTAAAACCACCCCAATCGAAACCTACCCGAAGAGTCTTGGGTTTAAGGTCG
Organism: Viscum album; assembly: GCA_963277665.1. Classification (NCBI taxonomy): domain Eukaryota; kingdom Viridiplantae; phylum Streptophyta; class Magnoliopsida; order Santalales; family Viscaceae; genus Viscum; species Viscum album. The sequence goes on from OY728122.1 coordinate 637,817,264, forward strand.
CCTCAAGCCATCATAGCCTATTGAAGAATGAGCATAAAGGAGCTAGTAACTAAGGGGAAAACACCATCTCCCAAGAAATGTGAGTGTTCGGAACTAAGTGCTCAACATGGGTGGGGTGCGACAAAACACAAAGATACAGATATATATATGTATACGAAACACGCAGCCCAACCTAAGTCTTCTAAACAGAGAGACTGAGAACATGCCTCGGCACTGCTATCACGAAGCATGCATACAACGATCAACTCCAACCCCATTTAGTTTTTCATGTTTCAATTGAATTAGTTTATTTGTTCCTTATCTACTGGGAAAATAACCTCAACCAATCATATGAAACGTTCGTAAAACACATCCCTGCCAACAAAAAATCAAGTTAGATAAGTCACAAGAAACACAAACCAAACTTTTTATCATCAATCAAACCCCATTGATTGTTCCTGTGTTTAGTTCATTATCGTTCCCCCACATTTCATTTATCAACTTTCCACTTCCATTTAACAACACAACCTATTACTACAGCCCTGTTGCCATTATGACTATATCTCTATAACTGTAACACAAACAAGGCTCATGCCAAATCATCACCCCTTTAATACCATTTACCGCAGCCCCACTGCCCATATTATCCGCAACAACCCAGGATTCGCCCCCCCCCTTCACACACACGTAACCAAGCCAACACCCACATGTTCATTATTCAATTTTGTTCGACCGAGGTGATCACAAAATTGCTCCAGATTTTAATCATCCGTCTTTATGTGATGAACCAATTTCAGAATTCCACAAATTTTCCATCCACAAAAAAATGGTCTAGAAAGGTAGGAAAAAATTTAATTGTGCAAGAAAAGGCCCCCAACAACTGTGATTTCAGTACGCATGAGCCTATTCAATTCACAACAAAACAATAGGATAAACAAATATAAACATAACAACTTCATCATCCCTGTTCTTTAAGCCAGTTATTGTCTTTATTTATTGGTTCCACTATATCTCACAGAAACAAGAGGATAACCACCCTGCATGATGCACAAATTAGAGATACAAAGGTATGATCCCTACTTCAACAGGATCTGATTACAACGCTCCACCGGATCAGCTTTAGAAGACAACCGTCGACATCCGTTGCTTCTGTCAAAACCTAGAAAAACGTCATCTGGTGGAATCTAGGAAGGAAAGGCCAAAAGTAAAGCAACAGATCCCAACTCAGAAGTTTCTCCTCTTCGTTATGATCCTGTGGCCGCTAACGGATCGTAAATCAGAGCTTGGAAGAATAAGTTATGGAGGAAAAGAGCTTTGGAGTCTCTCGGGAGAGCTCTGCTTGAAGGAGAGGGGAGGAGAGGAGTGATTTGAAAAGGAGGAAAGGCCCCATCCCCTTATAGGAGAGAAAAAATAAAGTAAACGGCGTGTACTTTTTAGTACACAGCGTGGACTCGGCCATTTCACATGGTCTCCACGCGGCTTCCAACATGGAATTCAACGTGGCACATGGTCGTTGACTGGTCAACACACGGTTTGAGGGTAACACATATGTGGGGAGGAACTACACGACATGTAGTATGGGATACATGGCGTGTACTCATTTATTTCACGCAGAAAGAACATGCCTTCAACATGGAACATGGCCGTTGACTGTTCAACACACTGTTTTAGGGTAACGCGTATGCGGGGAGGAACTACAAGGCATGTACTATGGGCTACACGGCGTGTACTCATTTATTTCACATGGCAAGGACACAGATTCAACACGGAGTATACCCGAAAAGGTGGTACATGGTGTGTACTCACACTACACGGCCTGTAGTTTCTTAATTCTAAAAAGTGTGGGAAAAGTCCATTGTACCCTCCAGAACACTTCATGACCCTCTTTTTGACAAAGGAATGGGTCGGAGAGGTCTGAGCCATTACATAAATGATGGAGTAAATCAAATCCTTTCATGTCAATAGAACATGGTAGGTAACAAAAAAATCACAAGGGAAAAGGGAATTGTATAGTGAATGGGTTAATCATTTGAATGAAAAAGTGTATGGTTGAAATAAATATAATGACCAGAATTTAGTGGAAGGATTTTAATAAAAAATTATACATTTTCATGAAATATTCTCCATTATTAATAAGAGTATAAAAATTATGCATGTTATCATAATAGTTACAAATGTGGGATTTTATCCTTATCAACTAGATGTGAATAGTAATTTAATTTGTGGTAAATTATTAGAGTAATTTTTTATAGTGAAATTAGTATGATTTACTGAAACAAAAATGACTAGCCAAGATTATAAAATTAAACAAAGATTGTACGCACTGAATTAGAAACACATATAGTGGATCCCAATGTTTGAATACTCTATCCACGCAAAAGAATTCATTTTGGGAGATGTAGAACATTATTAATTCCAAAAGTGTTTCTATGATCTGATTTTTATTATACATATCCTATAAATGGTTGATATGGTGTGAGAAGACATGATGAAAATATTTATGGATGGATTGAAATCTGAATTTCCAAAAACATTCAAAATAAAGGATCTCATTGTTTCAAAGAATAATTTCTCCATACTGATCACTCGTGATCGTAAGCACCAAAAATTTATTTTTTCCCCATGGTATCAATATATAAACAGTGTTGAAAATGAATGTAATTTCATGATCAAATGATTTTATTACAACTCAGTTTGAAAATTTAATGTTATCCAATGATAAAGATGTAATATATCATTTTTTGTCTAATTATATGAAAACGTTTTTGTGTATATTTATTTTAAGAAATGATATGTATTCAACAATTTGTAAAAGGATTTTAATTTCAAGAATATTTGTTACTAATAGATGTAACAACCGAGATACATATAAAATAATTTATTTTTGTTCTGTAATTAAATAGACAAATTATATATAAGTGTATAATTAAATAAGTGTTATTTATCAAAATTATTGAATTTATACTAATAGAATAGTATATTGACATTTGGAATATTAACATGACAAATATGAATAAAAATATGGCCAATATAATTATAACCTCACCTAATAAACTATAAATTAAATTTACCCATCCTATAATTGAAAATATTATATATTTATATCTTTGAACATGTAAATATTTTCTAAAAAATAATTAATTAAGTGTTGGTATTTATGTGAGTCATAAATATTTAAATAGAATGTTATAATTAATATAATGATTTAAAATAAATTATATTTTCATAAAATATATTTATTATTTATTATTTTTTAATATGATATAAATAGAATATTATGAGACATTAAATAATTTTTCAAATTTCTATTTAATCAGTTATAGTTCTAAAACTGGTATTTTTAAAATAAATTGTGATTTAAATTAAAAATTATATTTCTCATATTTATAATTTTTTTAAATGGAGTTTATTTTTGAATTCTACATGTCAAAAATTGATTAGGGTGATTTTTTCATATTTTTCTGAAATATTTTATATTTTTGAATACTTAAATACTGTAATTTAAAATATATGTAAATTATAAGATAAATAAACTGTTCAATTATTCATGAATTATTTAAAAACCATAATCGAGAATATCCATTCATAGTTTTAGTATATTTGATGAAAATTCTCAAACAATTCCCAGTCTAGAGCCAAATTATTAAACTAATAAATATAATAATGAGAAACACCCCTCTCTTACTCTATAAATACATCCCCTTACCACCTATTATTCTCACACCACATATTGATGAATATTTCTATCAGATCTATACAACATACTATTTTTCCAAGATTTATGTGAGATATTTGTACCCTCAGCTGATGGTGAAGGTTAATGACATTCAAAAATGGATTATCTTACTAGATATGAGAATTATGAGTTTTTTATATTCCATTTCATTTGAAAAATTCCTCTACTATATTCATGGACCATATGAATAGAATATTATATGAATATTTGTTTAAGGTTTTTTTAGTTTTATTGATGATATATTGGTCTATTATAACTGTTATTTGGATCATTAATTATTTAAAGGATTTTCATGAAAACTATAAATGAAAATAAGTAATATGAAAAATTTAAAAAAATGTGATTTTTGGTTGCAACAGAATTATTTTCCTGGGAACACTATAAATAAGGATGGAAGAAATGTTGATCCTGTCATACCAAAAGTGGTATATGAACGTAAAATACCAACAAATTCTATAGATATTATTAATTTTCTTGTATAACTAGGTTATTATAGATAGTTTTTCAAACTAATTACATGGTTATTTGGGTAGCTAACTAAGTTGACAGAAAAAGAGGTTATTTTTTTAGATAGAATAATGTGATTTTTTTTGAAGAACTGAAGTATTGATTATTAAATTCTCTAGTTTTGGACATTCCCTCTCTAAATGGTGAATTAATTATCTATAATGATGCTTCTTTGGAGGAACTTATTTGTGTTTTGATGCAGAATGATCAGGTAATTGATTATACTTCAAGGAAACTAAAAACTCATGAGTTATATTATCCCACACATTATTTGGAATTATAAATTGTGGTTTTCAAATTTAAAATTTGGAGGAATCATATATACAGAGACTAATGGGAAACCATGAAATAAATGCACCCGGAACAATGAAAATAAAAAAAAATATTAATAAATGGGAGTAAATATGTTACAAAAATATTTTTTTTAAATTATTAATATTCATATGGGTTTTTAAATTATTAATAAATTTATTTAAACCCTTATATAAGAGTCTTGAAAAAATTTGATGTAATATGAACTCTAGGTAACATAAATCATATCCCAATTTCCATTCATTTGGTTAGCCATATACTTTATTGATTATGTGGTACTAAGAATATTTGTTAAAATAATTTTGATTATTTAATGTTTTATTATGTGTATTTACAATTTATACACATATTCCAATATTCCTATAAATTCTCAATTAAATTATATGAATTTGGTAAGGGAATTTTCTTCAAAATACCTCTTTTAAATTTCTGTTTTTAGAAAATTCAGGAAAATGTATTTATTCAATTCGTCATTTTTTATAATTATGTTATGTTTCTTGGTAATTGTTTATGATGAAGTGTGGGGGAAATAATTCCTTATAATGAATTGGGTATGTTTATATTGGAGTTAAATCGCATGGTTACTCAAATTGTAACTATGATCGTTACACAATAAGGTAGCCATGAGGGTTACATTGTAAGGTTTCAATGAGGTTTACAAATGATACGATAGATGTGAAGGAGGAAATAATAAGTAACTCTAAAAAACACCATTATAGTTTTAGTGATGTTTTCTTTATTTTAAATAAATCTCATATTTTCACAATGTAACTATATTATACTTATTGGGTGTGAATTATGTCTTTGTGAGAATGATTTTATATGATTATAAGTATTCATGTACTAACAATTTCTCTAAATATTCTTATATCAAATACTGAGTTTTTTACTCATCCTCTGTTTTAAAATATTTTTGACATCGGTTATGGATTGGTATATGAAATGAAGAATTCAATATGAATGATGAAGAGACTTTTCATGAAAATATTTCATGTTTTCTGTTAAAAAAATTGGTATTATAAAAAAATGGATATTGATTTTGTTATACACAATATATATTCCTTTGGGTTGATATTTATGTGTTATGTCATAGTTTTCTAAAAATAAAAATTAAAAAAGAAATTTTGGAATTTAAATAAGTGAAATATAAGGGAATTTAATAGATAATGTAATGTTCAAGTCCTTATCTTTATATTAGAAGATTCATAATGAATGTGGAAAGTTATTATTGTGATGTTTTAAAGTGGATTATTTGGTATCTCATGGGAATAGGTATATTATCACAAGGATAAATAATAAAAAATTCATATCATATGTTTACATAGGTATGTGTTATTGAGATATATACACCAAAATAAGTACCACTAGAAATGTTTTTTCATTTGAAGAAATAAATATGAGATAAATATATTGACCAAATAATGTAGTTCTATGAATGAAAAGTATATTTTAATTACAGTATCAATGAAGGTATTTATTTGTTTGAAATTTTTATTAGAATAACTTTTATGTAATAATATGTATAATTTTATTCTTGGAAAATCATATTATAATATTATATATTGGTATTATATGATTTCACTAATATATAATAATCATTCTATTGAAGTATCCCACCATCTAGAATATATTTATTTTAGAAAAATAGAATTAAAAAATTTCTATTACTATTGTAATTAAATTATTTTTTTAAAATGTTATAGTCCAAGAATATTTTGGTTGGAATTGTGCCTTTTGGGGCTTAGATTAAAAATGTGGCCTCTTTTAATTGATTATATGTTGTTTGTAAAAGTTAAAAAAGAGTTTCCCTTATTGATTATTAATAAAACATGAATGGAATTTAATTCAATCATTTTGTGAGATATTTTAATTATATATGTTCATTTTGATTCCTAATTTATTGTTTCGTAAAAAAATGTATAGAACAGAAAATTTATAAAGAATGTCGTGGAATGGAAATTAGAAGAATAAATTTATCCTTCATGGTCCATAATTGTTAGAAAAAAAAATGTGGATGGATATGGTCTCCAAGGAGGCTCTGATTTAAGATGACGGTGTTCACCTAGTTGTGGTACTAGAATATGAATAAAACATTAGTTTATTTAATAGTGGTGCTTAAATATTAGATTAAATTGGAATCAATAATACTAGAAGAAATCATCTATAGAAGGTACCATGGTGTTTCTCTGGGGAGTGATGGCTAATATATCACCCACAACTTTTTTCCTAAGGAATATTGTATTAATTTAGGGTACTTGTCACTAAGGGGATATTTCAATACGAAACACGTTATTAATAAAAGGATGAAGTGATCCTCCAATTTAGAAAAATTTTACCAACCAATTTAAATACATATCTTCTAATTTAATGTGGGTATGTGATTTTCTATTCACCTATTTATTATTGTTTAAAAAATTCTAATAGAGGATGGGGTGATTCAGTGTGAGAATTTGGAGCGTGGTTCATCAATATTGATACAATAATATATACTACTTCTTTCATTCAAAGAATCCAATAAATTATCCAAAATTTTTATGGCTATAGAGAGAGGTTGGAAGACAAGAAGCTGTGTTTTAGGACAATAGTAAGAGACCATACATCAATATTAATAATTATTATCCCATAATTATTCAAGGTAAAATTTTAATATTCAATATTATTTTTTGTTTATAAACATATGTGAAATAATCCAAATTTAGCATACTAGCTCAAATAGTCTCGATAATTTTTGAAAATGATATATGAATCATTTATAGCCTTTAAAAATTAATTTCACATCAATCTAACATGAAATTTTACTAGAATGCTAACAATGGATTTTTAATAAATTATATTAATTTTAATTTAAAAACACACATCTTATGATATAAGTCATGAAAATGATATCAAATTGGTGAACAAAATTATATAATGAACATATATTACTTTGTTATTGCTATTGATAATATTAATATATATATAAAGATTGATTTTCATATAATGGTTCAAATAAAATTTTATTATAATTTTTTTTATCAAAATTACAATGAGATATTTTATGTTCTTCAATTTGTTGTTATTATTTTAAAATGACTTTATTATTTATCTCATGTTGGTATACTAGTATTTTTATATATGATAGGAGTTGTACTGTTATATTTTAATAAATAGCATATCTATATTATCATTGTAAAATTAATATCTATAGATATGATTCAATTCCATTTTTTTCGGATGATTAATATAAAATTTTAGTTCTATGGTAAGTTTGATTGTGAACATGTATCCAATGATACTATATTATACCATGTTAATAAACCTATTTTTTTAAAACATGTACAATATTTATCATTTAAAATAATTTAAATATTAGTCTCTTCATTTAAAAATATTATATTCCCTTAAATATATATAGAATGTTATTTTTTAGTGAGAGATTTTAACTTACCATCAAGTGAAACACGATAATTTATAAATTTATATTTATTATCATGCACATGCATTTCCTATACAAGAATAATAGTGTTCTAATTATTCTTATGATATATTTATACATTAAAATTAAAAAATTTACGTGATGTGTTATGAATTATTTTAAAGACTATAACATGTAGATAATTTTGTTTTCTTTATGAGAATAACTTTACTACTAATTTATATATCTTATTATAAAGGTATTATGTTATTTATTAACTAAATTACATTATTTTATAATATAAAGTTTCAATTTAATCTAGATTTCACTTATCTATGTGGTATTAATAAAACAAACAATTATTGTTATTATTTATATATTAATTTCCTATTAATTATGTACATAAATATTTGTAACTTATAAATTCAATGGATTCTTGATCTTTTTAAAACATTCTGTTATTCATATATTATAGTTATTCTTCTATTAAATATCAAATATGAATATGTTTACATCCATTTTGATTAATAATAAAAAAAAATTTTACTGTATTTTTTAAACTTAATAACTGTAATTGATAATTTTAATCAAACAAGACAATTACTAGGTAATGATATTTATTTATGATTTAAAATTTCATTATTTTATTAGTGATTTTTACATGATTCTTGATTTTAGGATACTATGTAGTTACATATTACAACAACTAAATATCACATTTCTTCATACTATTATACTCCATAATAAATGAACGTATTTATCTATAATTTTTAGTTATAATAAAATTTTTGGTATTTTTTCAATTCATATTAGGTAAACATTATCATTCAAAAATATATAATTTAGTAGAAAATATGATTATATTATAAAAAAATTAATTTTTTTATCATATTAATGTCTTAATTTAGTTTTATTGTGTTGTAAAACACTTTTCTTTTGAGGTAATATCCATTATTATCCCCATTATAGTATCAATACCCCCATACTTGTATTCTATTTTCTAATATTTTATTATATATATTTAAATTTTTAAAAAACCCTTTATTAGTAAATAATAAATTGGTTGTCACATTTTCAAAGGGGGAATGGAGAACCCATATTTTTTAATTATACATCATTTTTTTTCAAAAATATTTATTTTATGTAATTATATATTTCATCATCATCATAATAATCATCATCATCATCAATAACATTATCCATATCTCCGGATTCCTAATCGAGTAGTAAGGATCAGGTATTGATATCCCATATATATAAGTTTTATTCTCTTAATTCACATTTTCATGAGTTTTTTCAAACACATGTAATGGAAAATAACATCATAGGGAAGGCAAGCAACAAGGAATACATTGTGCGTTGTTTGATATCCAATTAATGAAATGTGATTGGGGGAATAAGTGTTTTTTCATTGATAGTCTGATTACTTATGTGAAATTTAATAGTATATAGAAAAATACAAGCTAGATGGATAATACATGCATGTATTACTACTTGTTTGGTGGTTTTACGCCATCAAATATATTTAATGATAATATATAATATATTGGATGGGTATATAGAAACAAATGATTGTACTAAGAAGATTAGAAAAAATATAATCTATGTGTTAGGTTGAAAAATGCAGGTTCATTGGGATAGGTTGGTAGAAAATGTCCCTTTGATATAGATTATTCAAGGAATTTTGTATAATTATTAATTCAATTTAGGATTGGCTACCCATTTTTTCATGATTTTGTGTGGCATGATTATTTAATTGAATTTATATAATTTTTTATTCAATTATACTATTTAATAATGCTTATAATTATTTTCAATAATTAAATATATTATCTTAGAGATAAAACTGTTTCATAATCTAGGTCACCAAAAATAGAAATGTGACTAAATAAAATATAATATGATGTTATTCTAAAATAATAGAATAAAACACAAATGGATCTATCATAATAAAAATAAAAAATAAAAAAAGGAAAAATTAATATAAATAACTAAAATATGATTTATTTGGGAAAGGTTAATAAAGTGTATCCTGTATATAAAAGTTTTAGATTGCAGGGAAAACATAATTATAATTTTTAAAAATAATCATAAAGAAAATAGTAGATTAATATATATAAAAACATAGAATAATGTTAGAAATATAGATTGAAAAAATTTATTGACAAAACATTTAGGGTTATTCAGGATATGACTATTGGGTGTTTTTATTATTCTATTGTTGGTGTTACCAATTATATAAATATCTACAAAAAGTTCCCATTAATATAAAATATATATTACATTTTCATGTTGTATTTGGTTCCATAGAACCAACTACATTGGACTTTAGATTTTTGGTTCAATTATGGATTTTAAAATCAATGAATAGAATATACCATATTCATAATTATTATATGTAAAATAAATATGATATTGTCATGGAGTACAAATCACATTGAAAATGTCACAATAGTACCATATATGAGGACAACCTTGATTTCCTATTTTGATATTCTCAAGCATGATTCTTATAGTCATATTATTTCACCAGATTGGACTAATATGATGGAGGTTATCTGGTGATGGATTCTCATATGTGGATGAGACATCATCTCTTAGAGTTTTCACATGGTAATCCCCAATATGAATTATTACGAGGATATACCTATTAGAAGGTACTCCAAATTATTATAAGTCATTAGATATTAATTTCTGAAAACATGTTTAATGATCATTATATTGTAACAATTTTATTAATACATATAATGACCCACATACTATGATTTATTAATTGTGAAACTATATTTTCATTAAGATATTTTATATGTCGATTGCATCAGAACGGATATTTTATAAATGAATATGATGGTGAAGGATTTTTACCTTCCATATTTTTGGATTTTAATAACTCATCACATTAATGGGAATAAAGCAATCAAATTAAATACCATAGCATTGGTGAACAGATTGTTTCATTTATTATATACAAATAGATTAATTTTGATAATAGAGTTTGATGAAATGAGTGTGAATAATTATTGATGAGATATCATGAAAAATGTATTTTATTACAAAGTTATCATTCAAATATAGTTGATGTTGTAGAAATATAAATTTATTCCTCTTGTGTTCATTTATGTGTTACCAAAAAGTAATTTTATTCATTAGAATAACCATCCAAACTCCACTAAAACAAGTTGTATAGGGTCAAAATAACTATTTATTCACAAGACCATGAAAATTATAAAAGTTTATTTATTTATAAAATTAATAATAATTATTAATCATGGATTGATGAATCTGAAGGAAATTAATTGCATCTATATAGTACGATAGGTATGATATATTATATTTCATTTAAATGAATATTCTATAATTTATTTAAGTAAATTATATTTATTTTATCAATGAGATTAGTGTATATATTTCAAATAATAATACTATTATTACTATTTTGACAATAGGTTATCAATAGATTAAGAGAATATAAAATTTACAATCTATAATTAATTATTCTGTAACATGTCTCTATAAATAGCCAATTATAAAATTTCCTATGGTCAGAATTTTTCATGTAAAACATACCCCCTAAATATAATATTGTAACCATAGAGATAAATTTATCTATTACTCTATCAAAAATGTAGAACATCCACCATCATCCTTATATTTTTAAGAGTATGATATTCAATATTTCAAGGGATTGTGTTGTAAATAATGGAAGTGACACAATATGACATGTAATAACTAGATGAAACCCAATGTATTGTTGGTGATGGTTTGAGATCACAATAGAATGTATGGATCAACACTATATGGATTGTACATTTTATCCTCTAAAACAATTATAACATTTTATAGGGTTATATGTTTTTGTGTATCACACACCCTGTCAATATAATATCTTCACCATAGAGATAAAATTCATAAGAACTCTCTCAAGAAATAAGAATATCGAACATCCTCCCCCTTAAAAATTAATAGAAAGGTAGTCAATAATTTAACGGATTGTGATGTCATAAAAGGAATTGACACATGATGATAGATACCCCATAGATATCACCAAATTCATCATGGTTGATGGTTAGTTAGGATGAGATCATGTGTTGATAACCTCTATAGGGATTCTACATTTGATCCTCTCACACAATGATGATACAATCAATTATTGGTCTTAACGATCGAGGTCTTTTGAAATTAACGAATTTTCAAGACCATGGTAATTTTCAAAAATTAGATAATTATAAATTTAACATGGGAGAGATTATTTCCCTTTTTCAGAAAATTATTTCTATTCCTCATCAGATTGATTTTTTATCATTATATTTATCATCACGTACATTGAGAATTATTCATTGTAATCAATAAAAGATGAGTTGAACACACCATTAAAAGCATTTCAAATAAATATTTATCAATTAAGTGGTAATAAAGAATCCATGATTATATTTACAATTATATAATAACGATTTATCATTGTACCCATAAATTTTAATTTTGAATTTTAGGGAAATCATTCCTTATACAAGAAAATTGATATCTGTTTTTATATTTCTTTATTAAAAATCATATGACCAAGAAAAATTTAAGAACACTTGAAGAAAAACCCAAGAACCCATTTAGATGTGTATATATTTTCGACCACAAAAGGAGAGACTATATGTTTTGTAACACAAAGGTACACACCGTGTACCCATATTCAATGCAATTGGATATTTCTATAAAAATTACATCTGGTGGGGAAGATGTGTTTGTGATGTCATTACACACAATGTGTTTACTACAGTAGGATATTACACAATTTTTCTAACTTCATGTTATGTAACCTTAACAATAGTCATGTAGTCTACTTAAATATTTGTTATAAAACACGTGGTAAAATATGTGCCATGTATTATTACACTGTTCATGTGACTGAAGACCATACAAATCAATGGTCTAATAACTTGTGTCTCTTATACACAAAATGTACCTTATAAATATATGGAGATGACATATAGACCAATTCCCTAGGTGTGTGCCTTATACAAACAGTGAAGTGATTTAGATAACACAAGTTGGGTTGTATACTCTCCCTATCCTACCTCTTTGAGTGGGAAACATAATTTCGTTAATTACTAAATTAATCCTAATTAACATGTATCTGTATATCATTTATTTATAGTAAAAACCATTTAAATATATATATTTTTATTAATTAAATTTATAATTAAAATTAATAAATATTTCTCAAATACACGATGTGTATGGATCTTACGAACGGTTTACTTCACATGCATCAAACACATTATTAAATTAATAATTTACATGTCTACATTTATCAATTATTAATAATAAATACTATGTAATTATATAAATCATTGTATATGACATATTTCATTGCGATTACAAAATATAGGATAATAATAATTTGTGGATGTATAGACAGGTATACTTCATGTTTTCTAATAGTATATTCTTTATGAAGGATTGATTTTAAATTAAAATAATTTATTTAAATTGTTTAAAATTTTATTTGATATGAGTGTCAAGGAATATAAGGATAGAAATTAATATAATTAAATTAAATAATTAATTAAATAATTAATTATTTCATGCTTTTTTAATCTAAATAAAAATTTATTGAAATGAATTCATGTTTATTAAATGATTTCTTCTCACATGAAAAGATGACTGAATGGTTGACGAACCTGTGTATGTTTTGAATTTATTCTAATTTAAAAAAATTTCATTTTTTTTATAAATTTATTATTAAATAAAAAAATTAACCTTTTTCATTACATCATCTAATTATATAATGACATGCATTTATGTGATTTCATTTATGTGAATCTTATAATCATTCCATTTTTCCCCTCACTACTGTGTGGGGAAATAATGTGTAGGGATTTATATCTTATAAAATTGGAGTGATTCAAGACATATCCAAGGTGAAATTAACCTACGTGATATAAAAGGGAGAGTTATATTTCTACAACTCAACCCAAGACCATTTCATAGGGTTTTCTCAAATGATAAATATATTTTTTATTATCATGATAATAAAAAGAACTATAGGTAATGAAAATAATCATTCTAAATACTTTTAGTCTCTATAGCACATGTATGAATATTTTATTTTATGGATTCTCTCTATTGATCACATAGATAAATGAATTTAATAATTAGTATGATTAGATGGAAATAAAATAAAATTACTATGTGTAAATATTATATAGATAAAATGTTAATCAATTAAGTAAAATCCACATAATATTTAGAAGAAATTAATAATGATAAAATAATAAGATTAAAATGTAACAAACAAGAAAAAATCAATTAAATATTATGCAAAAAAAAATTTTTCTAACAAAAATTAGGATTAAATTCATAGTTAATGTTAGTTTTCGAACCAAATTCAAGATTCTTTTGAATTATCGAGTAGTTCTAACTAATGGATATGGTAAAAATAAATATGAGGTTATTACGGGTTTATTTCTAAGTAATAACCTAATATAAGACAAAGAACACATTTTAAGAATCTAAAAAAATGACCTTTCGATTTCTTAGTCCATTAAAAAAAATGTATCTCTAATTCTGTAGTTATAAAGACTGCATATCCTATTAATTTTGAATTAATTTTTAGGACAATTTATAGGTTATGAGAAAAGAATATGGATCCATACTGCTAGAATATTGACGATATATGATATTCCAACTCTGATGGTGAGGACAATTGAGACTTGATATAATAGTGGAATACTATTAATATGAGTTCAGCCCATTTATTCTCGTAAAAATATAATATTGTAAAAAGAATATTTTATTGTATAAAATTAAAAAAGAAAATACATCAACCACATTATACCTATGATAAATAGTGGAGAAAATAAATCTTCATACATTTAGTAACATCTATAAATGGATTATTAATATCCATATTTTATTACACCATGAACAAAAACATTATATTCTAGAATCATTATTCATTATTCCACCTACTAAAGAGTCAGCGATAAAGAGTTCAATGACTATTAAAAGAACTAAAATGATGGATTATTCATTTATTTATTGAAGAAATAATTCATGTTTATATAAATCATGATGTTGAATGAGAATAAGGATTCCAATATAAGACATAAAAATATTCAATATCATTATTAACATAGAGTTAAACCAAAATGGTTTTTGATCTCCAAGGCAGTCCTCATGAAATAACATGGAGAAGGTTTTCAAGCATGGCCCCACACCATGATTCTTGTTGGAGAAATTATGTGTCTAGAGGTTCTAGGGTTTATGAATCATAAATAATTGTGCACTGATCTCATACATTAGTCACTTTCGTAGATCCTATAGAGATTTTTTTTTAATTATAACATATAATATAATTGGAAGTCTCTCAAATATCGCATCACCATACATAATCAATTTGATAAGGATAATAAGAATTATTTTTTATTTTACTTTGGAGTAGAAATAAGTATAAAGAGAAATTCCCCAAGATTAATAACAAGTCTATGGAATCTTTTGGAAAATCTTCTAAGAAAAAAAATAATGGTAAATAAATGGAACATGATATAATTGTATTTTTAGGTAGAATTAAGGTTATCTAGAAGAATAACTAAACCACAAAAAAGAAGAAAATGAAAATTTCATGTATGTTTTTTGTTAACTAAAAAATATATATATTTTCTTTAAAACTGGTTATTAGATACTATTTATAGTTCCAAATTTTGTATCAAATCACAAGAACAACATATATTAAGAAAATCTATATGAGGTGAGGTAGAAATAGTTTTCACCAATGGGGTAATACATACAACAATAACAGTTGTGGGATAAAAACTCTTATTTCCTACTAAAATGAAAATTGATTTAAATAATTTTTTTGGATGATGACTATTTCTAAAAAATAATAATTAGTTTTTGAATCATGATTCAAATTGACTATTTTTTAAAATTTGGGAATAAATGTGTCTTCATTTTCAAATTCCACATGTTTTATGGAATGGAACAACATAACAAGGGTCTTAATGTGATGAATTACACAAAACAACTAATGAAAATTGATAATAAATGTTGTTTTCATTATTTATTACAAACCCAAATGTGGAATCACCACATAAGTCATGAAAACCAAATGTTTTTTATTAAATTATTTCAAAATTGGTAATTTGATAATTTTAAACTAAAACCACATGGAATATGTTAGGGTGGTATACAAAGATATTTTTTTAAATCTATTGTCACTAAAAATATATAATGGGCCACAATGGTTTTACAAATGGTTCATACATACATGTGTGGACCATTTCTTATTTAGGAAAGTGGGGGACATTGATATTTCATAAATTATATTTATGATTATAGCAGATTTGAATATATCAACATAATGAGGTATATGTTATATTCTTATGATAAATTAAATGTATACAAGATTGAATTTGAGAATTAATATAGTAATAAATAAAATTAACACATACTAGAAAATAATGATGAATATCTTAAACAATTGTTCATTGATTATCATTGGGTGTTTGGGATCCTATATCATATAACTCCTCCTTATAAACTATATTGGAATGGTGTATGTGAATGGAGGAACCAAACCATGTGAGACATTGTGAGATTGATGATGATAGACATTTTTCATCATTGTCCTTAAGGGGATATTCATTATAGAAAATTTTATAAATACTAAACTATCTTCCTTAAAACCCATTTAATATTTATATTTTTATTATTTAGAATCGAAAGAAACTAGATTTTTTCTATTTTCATGAATGGGGATAAAATGAAAATTTTAAGGCATCCACATGCAACAAATACTCACATAATTAAGTAAGTTTACCTGTATATTAAATTTAAGGTAATTTAATTTTATTACTTATACCCCCCCCAGAAAATGTAACAGTGCAATGATGTTCCAAATTACTTAAGAGTGATAAAATCTCTAAAATAGATAGTGTGAGTGTGATGTATTTCGAAGAAATTATAGTTCATGATTTATAATAGTTGGATAAATAATTTGTTCTGCAAAACCCCAAGGAATTTCATTTTACAGAGACCCATGTACTATGTAGAATCAAAAAAGAGGTTACAAATCCTGAAAGTTATATTTTTATAGTAATCAAAGATGGTAAGACCTTACTATATCATAATAAGGATCTTATAACCTATAGGGTAGTAGTTAGTGGAACAAATTCTTCAATATTTAATATGTCTATATGTCTAAAATGAATTAAGAATACCAAAAATATAATAGTATTTTACTTTATTATATAGTAGATAAAAAAAATGTGGGATAGAAATCATAACTAATGATATAATGTGATATGGATGGATAGTTCTTTTCTTATAATACAAAACTCATTTGAATAGATTCAGTGCTATGGTATAAACTACGTTGAACCATTTCAGAAATATATATGATGAATGTCATGAAACAACTTCAATACCCTTGTACACTAATACATAAACTAGTACTGACATAGCCCTAATTGAATTCCATATCCTAATGGGTTTTCCACTAGAACTAGGAATCGTACAAGAATAAAGTGGGAATAATACTTTCATGAAACTGTTGAAGATAAATGATATTAGTCTCTATGTAAAAACTTATCAAGGAGAATGTACAAGAATAAAATAGGTAAAACCATCCCTAAATAGATCTTCATATAATTTTAAAACATCTTACAAAAAAGACTCATAATATCTCATGTAACAAGTGGATCACATATCCACTCATCACCTCTATCACAACAGGTATGAATAATTAATTACACCTCCAACCATCAAGTGGAGATTTCCCTTTATTGGCATCTTAAAAAAGATAATATAAAACTTCTCGTAGGAAAATGGTAGGGTGTGATAAAAGGATCCTAGTAGAATGACACAAAATATTCCATAATCTATTCAGTAATAATTAACTTTTTATTCTTTCAACCTAAATTGAAAAAAGGCATGGTATGGAATTTTGATATTTTCAAAAAAAATGCTTCCAAATCAATAAGAGAGAAGATACATAAAATAGATACAAATGAAAATTTTATAATAGACATTTAAATAAAATTGTGGTAATGAGTAAAATAGTTTTATAATTTATGGAATGTAAATTATGTAAATGTAAAAACCACCATGCTCATAGGCCATGAGTAATTTTAGTTTCACACAATTTTATCATCACACATATCATTCATGATAATAGGTTTGGATTGGTGTTGAACCATTTGAAGGAACATCTTGGGAAATTATACAAAATTTAATTTAGATAGTGCTTTCATCATAAATCCATTTCATGTGATTCAGAGTTCTATGGTGGTTGTCCAAATCACCAGGTAACTACCAAGGATAACAAGTTCATCAAAAAAATCAATCAATCATAGGAAAATAAGTATTTTTAAATTATTTCGTCGTTCATAGTTAAATTTTCCAAATTCTATTTTCAACATTCCATTTCCTTTGAAAAACATAATATTGTTCTTTATAAAATTCATTCCTTTCAAAAAATCATTCTTTTTAATAAAATGTTTTCATGAATAAACATATAATAATTCCATTAAATCCACTTTTACTTGAAGCCAATATTTTTATCCAAATCCACACAAATATTTGAATTCCATTTAAATTTTTATTTTTTTTCACAAATTCATACCAATTTGAAATATAAAATAGAAAAAATATAAAATCAGAGTAAGAAATTAGGGTTTCAATTTTATGGAAAATCCATATGGAACCATAAACAAATTAATCACGAGATAAAATTGATACAGTTTCCAAAACAAAATCTACTAATGAATAAAAATATTTGTGGTTTTTATTTAATCAATAATCGAAAAAATACCCATAAAATTGTAGATTAGATCCATAAAAAACATAATTAAATGACAATATTTTTTAGGGATAAAGAGAATATTTAGTGAAACCTAATGAGATGAGGCCCACTTACCAAAAATGGATTAGATCTACAAATGAAAAAAAATCAAAAAAATGTTCAGGGAGTCAATGATCATCTTCAGAGAATCAAAAAAAAAATAAAAACTTATTAGGGTTGAATGGGGGATTTAGGTATCTTAAATGGGGGTCCCTAGATTTTTAATTAAATTTTTAGGGGTGGGAGGAGCAATCTAGAAACTGTTCATGGTAGGGATGAATGTATAGTAGTAATAATGATCCCATACATGATTTCTAGAAGAGGGTCATGGTTTGACCACATGATTCTACTATCTACGCATCAAACATGAATACCTACACTATCTGAGGGTGCATGTTATAGAGTGGCGACCTCATGGTTTGTACAAACCATGCTCCATCCTACAAACCCTATCAATACGGTGAACAGTTTTTTTAGTGAAATATAATTGTTTTCCCTAACAATGATTTAATCACGAATAGCACCATGGGATTTAATATTTCTTGAACATCACCTGAAACGACCAAATACATGCCCCAAAAAAAGTAAAATTAAAAATATGGTCTAGGAAATACCTAAAAAAGCTAACAATATGTTACCACCTACCCACTATAAACAAATTATTTCATTATAAATCTGATCAATAATATTCTATATCAAATAGAAGAGGTCATTGGTATCTCTTCAGTACTTCATCATGAATGTCTCATATAAATAAGAACTATTTTTCCTTTTCACATGAACCAAATATATCATATTCCCCCAAAGAAACATTATCTCATAATAAATAATCTGGATGTGATGATTTTTCATGGATAAATAATTTTAAACGTCAATATAATCCCGAAATAGAACATGAAATGTGTTATAAAGATAAATTCACATTTGTGATACATGAATTAAATTTTTGGAAAGATGTTAACTACCATGGATGTGAAAAATGGTAACCCACTTTTTACAGTAGAAAAATAATCTATAAAGGGCCCACAAATATCCGAGAATGCTTTCCCTTATTTCTCGAGGTGTAAGTGACCCAACAAATGTGAATATATCATGAAAAATCACACTCTTACAATAAAAATACAACTGTCATTGATGAATATAAGAATAATATTTATCCTGTATCTGTGATGATTCAACTCTCTGATGAAGCAACTGTATATTAGAACTCATCCTTGGGACCAAAATCTATATATCCAAGGATATTTCACCAATCATTGACCCAAAAAACCGGTATTTACAGAAAAGACCCTATATCGCCTTAAAGGGATCCATTATGATTGAAAACAGGAAACTATATGTTATAGGATCACACAATCATCCATAAATTGACACCCCATGATCTACCAATTTCATGAACATAATAACACATAATTTCCTGAATGATCTTTATTGTTCATTCAACCTACAGATCATTTTTCAGTTATATTCAATGTACAATCAAACATGGGATCCTAATTCCTCATGGAGGCCTCTCCAAAAAAGAAAAAGTAATATAGTGTTCTATATTAGAGACTATGGAAGAGGGATTTCTATTCAAACAGACTATATCATTCATATAGAGAATCCCAAAATTCCCAACATTGGTTTTATCTCAAATGTGTATACTATTATCCAATATGGTCAAAATATATATCATTATTAATATCATGTTTTCCCTCAAGTGGTATATTGAAACCCATACACAATATCTTCAAAAATATAACCACACATCAATGTTAGACGAATATGTGGCTGAATCTTACATGAATGTCTCTGGTTCTCTCCATTTACATGTTTGCATGTATAAAAATGAATCATAATAACCCGCAATGTCTTTCCTCATACCTGGACACCTGAATCATCAATACATATCATAGAAAATCATTTCGGTTGTAGGGTTCGTTGAACACTATAATTTGTGGTATCTCAACCTCATGAATATATTAATCGTAAAAGGTAAAAAATTGATTATAAAAACCAAAAATACATGCAACATAGAACAACCACTCTTTGATAGTCTCCCCACCAAAAGTAGAGTACCAATTTCCACAAAAAATCATCATCATGTGTCTTCTACTAAAGAATCATCTCAATAAGATAAGAAGTAAACTCAACACATTCTATAATAATCGTTGTGTCATCATACTGAAATCTGAAATTCTACTGTGTTAATAGATACTTTATATTACACTATTATGAGGA
This sequence comes from Viscum album, assembly GCA_963277665.1. Taxonomy (NCBI): domain Eukaryota; kingdom Viridiplantae; phylum Streptophyta; class Magnoliopsida; order Santalales; family Viscaceae; genus Viscum; species Viscum album. Next base: position 637,838,249 of record OY728122.1, read on the forward strand.
TTTTTCAATGGATGGGGTTAGAGGTTCCCATCTTATCAAATCAACAATGAAATTCCTATTACCTAGGGTGTAGGGAATATGAAAATAAAAATACTATAGTTAATCCACTAAACACATTTTCCGTAGATTTATATATTCTTTAGAGAATATGAAATTGAAAAATTTGTGGTTAGAATAAATGGTAAACCTTTCGTGGAAAATGTGATTCTAGCAATACATTAGAGCACTAATCAAAACTGTGAGTTCAGGATCAGGGTTTATATAGTTATTTACATGATTTCCAAGGTATGGGAGTCTATAGACTACCATTTGATCACTTTTCATAAGAATATATTTAAAAACCAAACCAAATGCATCATAAAGGGAGACATTTCCACGCCCATCCTATGAATGAGTAAAAACTAGAATAAAAGTAAAACAAAAATTTATCTCATAAAATGAACTATGAAATTTCACAGCCCAAATGAATTTCACTCATTTTCAAGTTAGAGAGGTTATCAGAGAATTCATAATTGATAAATCGTTTACAAACCTATGGTAATGACCCACTAATTCCAACAAGAACCATACAACAAAAAAATAACCTGGTTTCACCAATATCATTGCAACATTAAACTTCATTGGATCAATATAAATACCAAATTATGAGACCATGTGTCCCAGGTACATCACATCCCAAATAAAGAAATTAATATTTCAAACTGTCACATAAATTTAGTGATCTTTCCTGATTTCTAGGAATAATATAAAATTACACCCAAGATCCGCCTTGGATTTCGAGTAAATAAATAAGTGGTCAATACAGGATACCAAAAATGTGTTGACCTATTAGTGTAATAACTGGTTCCATTATTCTATAAATCTATAGGAGCATTAGTCTGAGAAAAAGACATAACAAGGTACTCATAATGTCCATACTTACTTCTAAACACTTTCTTATGAATGTTAGTCCCTTTAATTCTCAATTGGTGATATCCAAATCGAATATAAATATTTGAGAACCACTTCACCCATTTCAACTATTCAAACAAATCATCAATCCATGGAAATTGATATTTATTATATTCCATGACTCAATTGAGATATTTATATTTTGTACATAGAAGATGTGTCTTTGTAGCATTCTTTAAAAAAAAGAGGCCCCACCCGAGGTTTCACACTTAAGTATAAAAATAAATTCACTAGTAGATCATCCAACATTGTTTTCAACACCATATGTTCAGCTGGTTACATATAGAAAGAACTAATAAACACTAGCTGAGTACCAATTAACAAATCAATGGAAACATATACCTCCTATTCAAGTGGATGCTAGAAAAATTAGATGTAAACACATTTGAAAACGTCACAAAGACAAGAATAATATTACCACTCAACTAATACAACAACATTTTGAATGAAAACACTAAAATTATCCTTCCAAACACTATAAAATAATGATTTTATATACTAAACATAAATTCCTATTATCCATCAAAAACATGGAACACCCCCTCAGGCATAGTGAAGGTGAACCCACAATGGAAATGTTCTATATGGGTCTTGTAAAAAATTATCAAATCCATCAATGAAATGAAATCATATTGTTTCATGTAGAGAACACAAAATTATAGATAAACGTAATCTCTCATACAGATGAAACACTTGTGGGAAAATAAAGATCACTCTCTATATTGGATCTGAGGGGAATACTAATTTCTATAACATATGAAAAAATATCCATACAATAATTTTCTAGTTCACAATAAGAGTCATGACAAAAGAGTGAGATGCTCTAGTATAAAATAATGTAGTCAATAAAGATGAAGTTATTGTGATGGTACCTCTCTCAATGACTATACCCACAACATATTCATCTATAAACTCTTCCATTATATAAGGAAGAAATCATTTAGTTACTCATGGATAGACCTCCTTAGTTTTTGAAGAACGATGTTACACCATAGTATGTTTAGGTTTTGATGATAATGATCCACAACTTAGAGTAGTAAAGTCCTGAAATAATTTTTGAATGTGAAATGAGAATCCACACATACCACATATTTTGGGTGCCTTAGTGAAAACCAATTTGGAATGCCCATCATTTCCATACAGAATGAATGTTATTGGAGATATGGCCAGAAATTTTGTAGACTTGGATGACATGTTCAATCAAGATCCACCATAAGACTCATCACGTTTTCTATTTACATTGAAGGATATAACAGAACCTGTAGTAAGAGTAAAATGGGTTCCTGCCAACCCTCACATAGAATCCATGTCATGATAAAATATTTATTCTATATATAATACATCAACAAAAGAATTGATATTCAATATAAAGATTTGAGATTGAATGTTTGATTGAATTCCAATATCATATTTTCAAGCCTTTAGTTTTAGATTTTTTACTACATCATGGGAATATTGAGAAAGATCGGTAAACTTGTTTAAATACCATTTTATAGTCATGTCGCCATTTTTAATTGTGAGAAACACCAAGGATTTCTCCAAGACCACAGTGTATATATTTAAATGATTATTAAAATGGTATTTAAGTCATTCCAATACAATCCTTCATTTTTTATCACTATCATAATCAAATCCCACAATCTTCTACTAGATCCCTTATGTTTTAGTGGAAAAAATTTCACATTAACAGAATTATGAGTTTCTAAAAACTAGAAAATAAACACCTTCCTTTTCAAAAAAACCTCAAAAGCATGAGGATCGTTTGAGCCTTGGTTAACTTTTAGATTCCGAAAAAGAAACTCTTGGGAATATCTCTTGATTCATCCCATCGAGGTTTCAGAACCAATCTATCAACATGAACATCTGATGTTTCATATAACAAATCATGTATAGTTCACACTAATATCACAACATTACTCTAGAAAACTATATGATTTTCATTATGTGCCTCATCTATTGGTCCTTCTCGGAGCCTATTTATCGGTCTTGTTAGTATAATGTTTCCAAAAACATGAATAGAAAAAACTAAAACATCCTCGACAATACACATACCATTCATTCAATCTAGAGAAATAAGGATATAAAATCACTCATATAAACTAGGAATTGACTTTAATATGATCAAGAATTTTCTCAAGGAGTTATTTTACAAACAACCATGGTGACATAATGATTGTTAAGATGAGATATGGTTAAGAACTTGTGTATAACAACCACTTGTGTCTCATCACTATTACCCACTTACTGCTAGGAAAACCAACTACATAACGACTTCAGGGAATGATTCAAAACCTTCAACATTGATAACACATATTCATGATCCTTCCATGAGGATCATGGTACATTGATGTTAGATCTAGTGTCACAAAAGCCTAAAAAAATTCCTGATCCTAATGAGTTGACTAATTGCACATAGAATCATAGAAGGATAAATAACTGAAATATATTCCACAAAATGGGTATGTTACTTTAATTTAATGTTGATAATGATTTTGTTTTTATATTTGGAAAGAGAAGATTTGTGCATTACGATTCACAGTTGCTGAAAGAGATGTTAAGATGATCTCCTAGTTCTCCGTTTTCAATTAATCATAGTTGTACAATGATTTACAAAGACCATCCAGAGTATTACTGGTGGGATGTAATAAAAAGAGGTATTGAATATTTTAAAATTAAATATTTGACATGTGAACATGTTCATGAAGTGTGAAAACTCCCAAATGGGATGCATCAACTACTTCCAGTGCAATATTGGAGATGGGAAAATATATCCCTGGATATTATTGTCGATCTACAAAAGACATCTTAAGGTAATAATGTGATTTAGTAAACTGTCAATCAACTAACTAAATATGCACATTTTCGTAACATTCATGAAACTATTTTTCTAGATTAAAATTCTCTACTATACCTTAAAGGGATAGTCATGTTGCATGTTGTTACACTATATATTGTTTCTGACCATGTTACTAGGTTAACTTATAAATTTTGTAATGGCCTTCAGAAGTCAGTGAGCATAGAATTAAAATTTAGCATTGATTTTCATCATCAATCTGATGGATAGACATAGAGAACATTTCATAAATTTTTGGATATATTGTGAGAATGTTCCATAGACTATTAGGAAATCTGGGATAAACATTTTTTTTTAGATGATTTTTATTATAATAATAGTTCTTATTCTAGTATATATTTGGAACCTTTTGAAGCATTATATGGAATGTAGTTTCAAACTCCAAAATCATTATATTAAGTCTGGGAAAAGAAGTTGATGGGACCAGAATTAGTAGAGGAAGTGGATGAGAAAGTGATGATAATCCAACAACAAAAAAAATTTCTCAGATTAGTAAGAAAAGATATGAAGATAAAAGGAGGAAATATATTTTTTAGGGTAGGTGAGATTGCTTTTAATAGAATATATCCAAGGAAAATTGTTTTGTGTTTTGGTAAAAAAGGGTAGTTATGTCCATGGTTCATTGGACCATATGAAATCATGGAGAATGTGTGACCAGTTTATTACCCAATAACTTTACCTCTACGTTTATCTTATGAGCATAATGTTTTTCAAGATATGATGTTGAGAAATTATGTGCCAGATACATCTCATGTTTTGAGGTAAGAAGTAGTTCAGTTGGAAGAGAACACTTTATATGAAGAAAAGGCTGTTAAGATTATTGATCATAGAAAGAATGTATAGTAGAATAAGGTAATTAAACTTGTTAAGTTATCGCGGAGAAACCAAATTGTTGATGAAGCAACATGGAAGTATGAAGATCCTATGATGGAAATGTACCCTCTCTTGTTTAATAATTAAATAAAAAATGTGAGGATGCAATTTCATGAAGGTGGGGAGAATTTAAACACTAATGTATATATAAAATAATTTCGTTTCATTATGGAATTAAATTGTCTAATTTTTTATAATTTTATAATTAAATAGTTGGTATTTATAGAAATTATGTAATTTATACTAATGGAATTGTAACTTGACCGTAGAAATATATCATGACCATTACGATTAGTAATCTCACCAGTAGAATAAAAAATTTACATAATAAATTATAAATAAAATGTATCCATCTTATAATTGAAAATATGATATATTTATATCATGGATCATGTATATAATTTCATTTAATAATTATTAATTTAGAGTTGGTGTTATTGGGAATCATAAATAATTAATTACAATTTTAAAATTAAAATTATGATTTTAATGAAAATATAATTTCATAAAATAGGTTCATAAATTATTATTTTTTCTTATGATAATAAGATAACTTTATGAGAATTTAAATAAATTTTCAAAGTGCTATTAAATTAGTTATAGTTTTAAAACTAGTATTTCTGGAATAAATCATGAATTTAATTAAAATATAATAATCTCATATTTAAGAAATCATTTTCCAAAAATGGATTTAAATATTTAATTATACATTATGAAAAATGGATTGTGGTAATTTTATGTATTTTTCTGAATTACCTAAATTTTTGGTGAATAGTAAAATGTAATAATTTATGATATTTATGCAATATAAGATAAATAATCTATTCCTTGAGTCATGAATGATGTAAGGAACCTAATATTTAAATTACATTAAATATTATAATATATTTTATTATATTTCTTAAACAATTCATAGTCTTGTTCCGAATTAATAATATAATGAATATACTAATGAGGAAACACCCATCCTCTCAACTATAAAAAACACCACTCACCACCTCTTCTACCCACACGTAAAATCCTTGAGGATTGATTAAATTATTCAAAAATACCTACCCATGATTCTTTCTCAGGTCCAATATCTTTTTTTTCTCACCAAAATTTAAAAAACATGGGCCTAAGTGAGGTTCTCAAGGACGATAATTCACGAGGTAAAAATCCTCTTTCGTTTTCATTCATTTTATTTTCTATTTTTTTCTTATCAAATATTATACTAACCTCCCCTTATAAAAGAGGAATAAAAAACCTATTATATTATATATAAAATAATGTTATCAGTTTTTTTTAAATACTTATCATTATACATATTCTCTTATCCCTTTTATTCAAAAAATAAAAACATCAACAGTGATGTGATGATTTACCGACATCGTGGACGATGTGTTTTCAATTTCAATAATCTCCTTCATTACTGGTCATAAAACTATTAATATGGTTAAATAATATTCTATTATACATATTATATGTAATATTAAGTTATATAACTAGTTTTTATACATAATATTAAATCAAAAATCAAAGTGGTTTGTAGAGATCAAAATTCCGGAAAATAAACTAATGTTCGTTATAAAGGTTTTATTTAATGATTCATCCTCATTTAATATAAACAAAAAGATATATAAGACCAATTTATATTTAGTATGTTCGTTAATAACATGTAATTTCAATTCTATATTTTTTCTCTGTTTCAAAAATAGAATCCATAATGAACCAACCATGGAAACCAAGAAAAAAAATACACCCGAAACATTGAAAACAACACAATATTATTAATAAATTTGTGTAAATATATTATAATAATATCATATATGAAATTATAAATATTAATATGTGTTTTTAATTTATTAATAAAATTTTTTAAACCATTATACATAATTCTTGAACACATTTGATGTAAGATGAACCAGAGGTAAGGGAAATCAAAACCCAATTTCCATTCAATTGGTTAGCCATCTACTTTATTGATTATGTGGTACTAAAATTATTTATGATATTAATTTTTATTATTTAATGTTTTATTTTTTGTATTAAAAATTTATACACATATTCCATCCTTTTTATCAATTCTCAGTTCAATTATATGAAATTGGTAAGGAACGTTTCTTCAAAAAATACGCTTTTAAATTAATATATATAGAAAATTTAGTAGAATGATTTTATGTGATTATTCTTGTTTTGTGATTATGTTATGGTTATTTGTCCTTTTTTATGACGATGTGTGGGCCTAAATCTCCATCAAATGAATTGGGTATGTTTATATTGGAGTTAAACCGAATGGTTACTCCAATTCTAACTATAATGGTTACACCATAACCTATCCATGAGGGTTAAATTGTAAGGTATCCATGAGGGTAAAAAATCATACGGTAGATGTGAATTTTAAAATATCATGTAATTAAATCTAAAAGAATCAATTATGGTTTTATTTATATTTTATAGGTTTTAATAAAGTCTCATGTTTTCACGATGTAACTATATGATACATATTGGGGGATAAGTATGTCTTTGTGAGAATGATTTTATAGTTTTATAAGTATTCATGTACTAACAGTTTTTCTATTTCTTCTTATATCCCTTATTGATAATTTTTTGTCCTCATCCAAAATTTTAAATTGTTTTTTATAGGGGTTATGAATGGGTATGTGAAAAGGGGAATTGAAGCTTAATGATATAGGGACATTTATTGAAAATAATTCATGTTTTTTGTTAGAAATGATAGTATTAGGAAAAAATGGATATTGTTTTAGTTGTACACAATTTAAATTCCCACATATTGTTATTTATGAATTATTTCCTTGTTTTATGAAAATTTAAACTAAAATGATATTTGGGAATTTAAATAAGTGAATTATAATGTAATTTAATATATAATGTAATGTTTAATGCCATGTATTTATATTAGAAGACTCATAGAGAATGTGGAAATCTAGTACTGTGAAGTTTTGAAGTAGATTATTTGGTATCTCATGGGAATTTATAACTTATCTCTAGGATAAAGAATAAAAAATTCATATCATATGTTTTCATATGTACATGTTTATGATATATAGAAACATATATAAGTACCACTAGAAATATTTTCTCATTCGATAGAATGAATATGAGATAAATAAGTTGACTAAATCATGTAGATCCATGAATGAAGAGTATATTTTAATTACATAATCAATGAAGGAATTGATTTTGTCGAAATTTTTATAAGATGATATATTATGTAAGAATATGAACTATTTTTTTCTTTGAGAATTATATTTAAATATTCCTTATTGGGATTATATTATTTCATTAAAAGATAAAAATAATTCCCTTGAAGAATCACCCCATCTAGAATATTTTTTTTATAAAAATAGATTTATAAAATATCTACAGTAGTTTTAAATCAATGAATAATTTTTTTAGAAATGTTATAGTCCAAGAATATTTTGGTTGGATTTTTTCCATTTGGGTATTAGATTAAAAATGTGATATTTTAGAATAGATTCTATAGTATATGTATAAGTTAAAAAAATAGATTCTATTATTGATTAAAAATAAAACATGAATGAAAGTGAAATCAATAATTATGTTCTATATTTTAAATCAATAGATTAATTTTGATACTTGATTTATGGGTTTTTAGAAAAATGAATAGAAGTGAAAATTTGAAAATAATTTTGTGGAATAGAAAACAACATAATAAATTTATCCGTCATGGTCCGAAATAGTGGGATAAATAATGTGGATGGATATGGTCTAGAAGGAGGATATTATTTAAGAAGATTATGTTCACGTAGTTTTGGTACTAAAATATGAATGAAACATTGGTTGGTGTAATAGTGGAGAATAAATATTTGATAAAATTGGTATCAATAATACCATATAAAGTCATCTATATAAGGTAAAAGTTGGTTTCTCAGGTGAGTGATGGTTGATATATGACACACTTTTTGTTTCCCTAGGAGTATTGTTCTAATTGGGGGAACTTTTACCTTAGGGGATATTTCAATACGTAATCCCTTTTTAATAAAATGATGAAGTTATCCTATAATGAAGTACAAAATTCCCAACAAATTTAAATAATTCTCTTATACTTTTGTGTGAGTTTGTGTTTGTGTCATTGTGTATACACCTATATATTATGGTTAAGAAAATTTTTAATAGAGGATGTGGTGATTCTGAGTGAGAGTTAAGAGCATAGTACATCAATATAGATACAGTAATATCTATTGCCTCTTTCATTAAAATATTCCCAAAAATGTTCCATATTTTTTAGGATTTAGAGGGAGGTTTGAAGATAGAAGGTTGGTTTTAGGACAATAGTAATAGACCATACATTTGTATGAAGAATGATTTTCAATAATGAATCAAGGCAAAATATAAATATTCAATAATATTTTATATTCATAAACATATGTAAAATAATCAAAATTTAGAATAAAATCTCAAATTGTTTCTATAATTTTGGACAATGATCTATGAATAATTTATAGCCTATAATAATAAATTTCTCATCAATATAACATGAACTCTTACTAGAATGATCAAAATGTATTTTTTATAAGTTGTAACAATTTCAATTTAAAAATACACATCTTATGATATTAATCATGTAAACGATTTCAAATTGGTGAAAAAATTATATAATGAACATATACTTATTTTTGATCGCTATGGATAATATGAATATATATCTAAAGTGAGATTTTCATATGATGGTTCAAATATAATTTTATTATAATTTTTTTATCAAAATTATAATGAGATATTTTATTTCTTTTATTTTTTTTATTGTTATTTTTAAATGACATTATTATTTCTGTTATGTTGGTTTACTGGTATTTTTTATATATGATAGTAGTTGTATTGTTATATTTTAATAAATAACCTCTCTAGTTTATCATTGTAAAATTTATTTCCCTAGATATGATACAATTCCATTTTTTCAGATAACTAGTATATCATTTTAGTTCTATGATAAGTGTGATTGTGAACATGAATCCAATGCTAATATATTTTACCAATATTATAAAACTTATCATGTAAGACATGTAAAATATTTATCTTTTAATTTTACTTAAATATTAGTCTCTTAATTTAAAAATTTTATGTTCCCTATATAGGTATAGAAATTTTTTTAGTTAAATATTTTCACTTACCATCATGTGAAACATGATAATGTAATATTTTTTATTTATTATTATAAAAATTTATTTATTCTACATGAATAACAGTGTGTTAATTAATCTTATGAGATATTTATGTAATAACAATAAAACATTTTTGTGATGGGGTATGAATTATTTTAAAGACCAAAATTTGTAGATATATTTTTTAGTTCGGTGAATTACGTTGCTACTATTTTATATAATGTATTATAAATATTTTATGGTTTTAATTAACTAAATTACATAATGTTATAAAATAAAGATACAATCTTATCTACATTTCACTTATATATGTGGTATTAATAAAACAAACAGTTTTTATTATTATTTATATATTAATTTCCTATTAATAATGTACAAAATTATTTGGAAAATATAAAGTCAATGGATGTTTGATCGTTTGAATACATTACCTCATTCATATATTATATTTATTCTACTTATAAATATCTAATTTGAATACGTTGATATCCATTTGGAATAAAAATAAAAAATTTATTTGGTGTTCTTTTAATGTCTATAACTCTAATTTATGATTTCAATCGAATAAGACATTTATAATGTAATTATATATATTTATTATTTGAAATTTAATTATTTTATTAGTGATTTTAGTTATTTTTTTGTTTTACGATTCTATGTAGTTACATATTACAACATCTAAATATCACCTTTTTAATACTAACATACTCAATGATATATGCACCAATTTATCTATACATTATATTTTTGATAAAATTTGTGGTATTTTATCCCTACATGTTATGTAAACATTATCACTTAAAAATACCATTTTTATTTGTAAAAAATTATTCTCCTATAAAAATTGTAAATTATTTTTCTCATATTAATGTTTTAATTTAATTTTATTATGATGTAAAAGACTTTTCTTTTGTGATCACAACCATTATTATTCCAATTATAGAATAAAAACCATCATAATTGTATATTATTTTCTAATATTTTATTATATATATTGAAAATTTTCAAAAAATATTTATTATTAAATTAAAATTAGGATGTCACATTTTCTAAGGGTGAATGGAGAACCAATATTTATATTTATACTTTATTTATTTTTTTGAAAATATTTATTTTATATAATTATATTTTTCATCATCATCATATTCATCATAATCATCTATACCGCCAAATTTCTAATATAGTGGTAAGGATAGGTTGTTGATATCCCATATGGATATGTTTTATTCACTCCCACCACATTTTCGGGGGTTTTTTCAAACACATTTGGTAGACAATAACATCATTGTGAAGGTAATAAACTTGTAATACATTGTGGGTTTTCTGATATCCAATTAATGAAATGTGATTGGGTGAATAACTAGTTTTTATTCCATAATGTGATTATGTTTTTGAAATGGGCTAGCATATATAAATATAGAAGCTATATAGATAATACATTCAAGTATTACTATTTGTTGGGTGGTTCTACGACATCAAGACAATTTAACGATAGAATACAATATATTGGTTCGGTATATAAAAACATTGATTCCCCTTAAGAAGTGCAGAAAAAATATATTCTATGTGGTAGGATGAAACTCTTTGGGTTTATTGGGATAGGTAGGAAAAAATTTCCCTTTGATCTAGGTTATTCCAGGGAATTTGGATAATTTTGAGTACAATTAAGGATTGTTTGGCCATTTTTTCTTGATGTAGTGTGGCGTGATTATTTCATTGATTGTATATATTTCATTAATTTGATTACACCATTAAATATTGCATAAAATTATTCTCATTAATTATAAGTATTATCTTGGAGATACAAATGTTTCATAATCCATATCACAAAATATACAATTGTGAAAGAATAAAATATAACATGATGTTATTGTTAAATAATATAACAACACATGAATGAATATATCATACTAAAAGTAAATGATATAAATTAATGTGAAAAAACAATATATAAATGACTAAAAAATAAATGTTCTTTTTGGGAAAGGGTAATATATTGTGTCGTGTCTACAAAAGTTATGGAGGGGAGGGTAAATATCATTATAATTGTTATAAAAAATCTGAAAGAATAGAATAGAGTAATATATATAAATAATTAGAATAGTTTTAGAATAATAGTTTGATTCAATTATTGAATAATATTTTTGGGTTAATTTTCATATGATCATTGGGTGTTGTTATTATTCTTTTATTGGTGTTACCCATTGTATGAATATCAGTAAAATGTTCCCATAAATATCAACTGTATATTACATGATCATGTTGTAGTTAGTTCCCTAGAACCAACTAATTTTTACTTTATATAATTGGTATAATTATGGATCTGAATATCAATTAATTTAATATCACATATTGATAATTATTATATGTAAAATAAATATGATAATGTCATAGAGTACCAATAACATTGAAAAGGTCACAATATTACATGATATGATGACACACTTGATGTCCTATGATGATATTCTCAAACATAAGTTTTATAGTCATATTATTTCATATGATGGGAGAAATATGATCTAGTTTATCTGGTGATGGATTCTCATATATGGATGAGACTCCATCTCTAAGAGTTATCACATTGTAATCACCAATATGATATATTACGAGGATATACCTATTGGTAGGTATTCCAAATGATTATAAGTCATTGGATATTAATTTTTGGAAAAATATTTAATGATTGTTATATTTAAATAATGTTATTAACACATGTAATGACCCACAAACTATAATTTATAAATTGTGAAAATACATATTCATAGAGATGTTTTATATTTTGGTTTCATTATAAATTATATGTTATTAATGAATAAGATGGGGAAGGATTTTTACCTTCCAAAATTTAAGATTTTTAATAACTCATCCCTTTTATTGGAATAAAGCAATCAAATTAAATACTATATCCTTGGTGAACTGAATCTTTAACTTATTATATACAAATACATACATTTTGAGCATACAGGTCGGTGAAATGAGTGTGAATAATTCAGAATGAGATATCAATAAAAATGTATTATATTACAAAGTGATTATTCAAATGTAGTTGATGTTCGAGAACAATAAATTTATTCCACATGGGTTCCATTATGTGGTTCTATAATCTAATGTTATTCATTAGTCTAACCATCCAAACTCCACTATAGAAGAGGCGTATGGGGTCAAAAATAAATATTGATTCACAAGGTCATGAATATTATAAAAATATATTTATCTATATATTTAATAATAATTATTAATCAAGGATTGATTAACCTGAAGGAAGTGAATTGCATCTATCTAGTACGATATAAATGATATATTATAGGTCATTTAAATAAATATTCTTTTATTTAATTAATTAAATGATATTTAGTTTATATATGATCTTAGTGTATGTATTTCAAATTATAATACTATTATTACTATTTTGACATCAAGTGTTCTGTTGTTTAAGAGACTATTAAATGTCAAATAAGTAATTAATTATTCTATAACAAGTATCTATAAATAACAAATTTTAACATTTCCTAGGGTTATAATTCTTCATGTACAACATACCCCCTATAGATAATCTGTTAAACATAGAGAAAAATTTATCTATAAATCTATCAAGAATGTTGAACTTCCACCATCCTCCTCATATATTTAAGAAGAAGATATTCAATCCTTCAAAGGAGTTTCTAGTAAAAAATGTAAGTGACACTATATGATAGGTACTACCTAGATAGCACCCAGTGTATTGTTGGTAATGGTTTGAGTGCCGATAGCATTTATGGATCCACGCTATAGGGATTGTACATTTGATCCTCTAAAACAATTGTAACATTAAATATGGTCATAATTTGTTGGGTATTACACACCCCATAAAAATAATCTATTCACTATAGAGATAAAATTCTCAAGAACTCTCTCAAGAACCAAGAACATCGAACATACTCCCCTTAAAAATTAAGAGAAAGGTAGTTAATACATTAATGAATTTTGAAGCGATAAAATTAACTGACACATGATGATATGCACTAACTGTATATCACTTGATGCATCATTGTTGATGGTTAGATATGATGAGATCATGTGTGGATCACCACTATAAGGATTCAACATTTTATCCTCTCACACAATGATGATAGAATAAATTAAAGGTCTTAATTATTGAGGCCTTCTTCAATTATGTCATTTTCAAGACCGTGGTAATTATCGTAATTCAGATAATTATAAATTTAACATGCAATAGATCATTTCCCCTGGTCAGAACAATATTTTCTTATACTCATTAGATTTAATTTTTTTCATGATTTTTATCATCATGTACATTGATATTTATTCATTGAAATCAATAAAATATTAGTTTAACACACCATTATAATAATTTAAACTACATATAGATCAATTAACTGGTATTAAAGAAGCCATGTTTTTATTTCTAATTATATATTAATGAGTTATCATTATACACATAAATTGTTAGTTTAGAATTTTAGGAAAATCATTCATTATACATGAAAACTGATTTTTTTTATTATGATTCTTCATTCAAATTCATAAAACCAAAAAAAATTATGAACACTTGAAGAAAAATCCCAGAATTGATTTAGAGTTGTAAGTATTTTCAACCAGAAAAGATGAGAGTATATGGATTATGACACAAAGGTACACACCATGTACCCATATTCAACACAATATGATCATGCTATAAAAAATACATTTGGTTGGGTAGATGGGAATGTGAAGTCATTACAAACTAAGTGTTTACTAGAGTAGGCTGGAACGCAGTTTTGGTAACTTCAAGCTATGTATCCTTCAAACAAGTCATGTAGTCTATTTATATTAATGTTATAAAACACATGGTAAAATAAGTGTCCTATATTATTACATGGGGAATGTGACTTACAACCATAAAAATAAATTTTCCCATGACGTGTGTCTCTCATACACACAATGTACCATATAAATATATTCAGTTGACATATAGATCATTTCCCTGGGCATGTGCCTTGGAAAAATAGTGATGTGATATACATAACCGGAGTTGGGTTGTATAATCTTTGTATCCAACCTGTTTGTGTGGGAAAAGGGAAATTAAATAATTACTTCATTAAACCTCATTGAAATTTATCAGTTTATCATTTATTTACATTACAAAAAATTGGATATATATATATATATTAAGTGATTATTTAAAATCAATATATATTTCTAAGTTACATGATGTGTATGGAACTTACAAACTATGTACATCACATGCATCAAAAACATTATAAGAAAAATAATTTACTTTTCTCCATTTATCATTTATTAATAGTAAATACTATGTACTTATATACTCATTGTATATGATATATTTTTTTAATTACAAAATATATGATAATGAAAATACGAGAAGTATAGATAGGCATAATTCATGTTTTCTAATAGTACATTGTTTGTTCATGATTAATTTAAAATTAAAATAATATATTTAATTGTTTTTAAAATTTAAATTGATAGTACTCTCATGTAATCTATTGATAGAAATTAACATTATTAAATTAAATAATTAATTTATATAAATAATTAGATCATGATCTTTTTATCATAAAAAATTATTGAAATGAATTCTAGTTTATTAAATGTTTACTTCTCCTGTGAAATTATGACTGGAAGTTTGACCAACCTATTTATGTATTTAATTTATTTTAATTTAGTTAATACTTCATTGTTTTTATAAATTTATTGTTCAATAAAAAAATTTTCCTCTTTTTCATTCCCTCCCCTTATTATGTAATGACATCCATGCCCATGGTTTTTTTATGTGTATCTTATAACCATTCACTTAATTCCCCACACTAGTGTGTGGGAAAATAATGTGTATGGATGGATATAAAATAATGCTGGAGGGTTTTAAGAAATATTCAAGGTTAGATCAACCTAGGTGATATAAAAGGGATAATTATATTTCTATAACTCGGCCCAACACTATATCATATGGTTTTCCCCTATTATAAGTAGTTTTTTATCATCCAGTTAAAAAAACTATATGTAATGGAAACAATCATGCAAAATATTTTTATTCACTATCATCAATCTATATTTATTTTATTTTATGGATTCTCTATATTGATGACATAAATAAATGAATTTAAAAATTAGGATGAATGATGGAAAAAATTAGTATGTATAAAAATTTAATAGATAAACATTTAATCAATTAAGTAAAATCAAATTAATATTTAGAAGAAATGAATTATGATAAAATAAGGATATTTAAATGTAATAATAAATAAATACATCAATTAAATATTTTTTCAGAATTTTTTTCTCTAACATAAATTATGATTAAAATTATAGTTAATGGTAGTTTTCTGAACAAATTCAGGGTACTTTTCAATTATTGAGTATATCAAACTAATCGATAGGGTAAACATAAATATGTCGTTATCAAGGGTTAATTTTTAAATAATTAACAAATATAACACAATGAAAACATTTTTGGAATCTAAAAATTTGATCTTTGGATTGGTTATTATAGTTAAAAAAGAAAGTATATATAATCCTGCAGTTATAAATAATACCTATCCAAGTACTTTTTAATTACTTTTTTGGTCAATATGTTGGTTATGAGAAAGGAATATGGATCCTTACCCCCTAGAATATTGATGATATATGTCATTATAACTATAATGGTGAGGGCTATTGAGACTTGATATAATTGTGGAATGCTAATAATATGAGTACATCCCATTTATTGATGTAATCAAGTATTATTGAAAAAATAATAATTTATTTTAGAAAATTAAATTTGAAAATACATAAACCACATTATCTCTATGAATTATATTTGATAAAATACATCTTTTTTACATCTAGTAACATCTAGGAATGTATCATTCACTTACACATTGTATTAAACCATGAAAAAAAGCATTATATTCTTGGATCATTCTTCTTTGATTCACTTACGAATTAGTTAGTGATGAAGAGTTCATGTTTTGGGAAAAAACTATAATGTTACATTATTTTTTTTATTGTTTGAATAAGTAATAAATTTTTATATAAATCATGATGTTGAATGAGAATAAGGATGCCTATATAATATATAAAAATATTCAATATCATTATTAATAGATATTTAAACAATAATGGTTTGTAATTTCCAAGGCACTCTTCATGAAAAAACATAGAGAAGGTTCACCAGCATGGCCTCACACCATCATTCTTATTAGAGAAATTATGTTTATTGAGGTTATTGGTTTTATGAATCATAAATAATTGTTCCATGATTTAATACATTGGTCATTTTCTTAGAGAATATAGAGAATAATTTTAATTATAACATATAATATAATTGTAAGTTGCTAAAATATTTCCTCACTACACAACACCAATTCGATAAGGATAATAAGAAAGATTTTTTTTATTTTCATTTGGAATAGAAATAAGTATAAAGTGAAATTACCCAAGATTAATAAAAAGTCTATGGCCTCTTTTGAAAAATCATATATGAAAATAAAAATCATTATAAATCAATGTACCATGATATGATTTTATTTTCATGTAGCATTTAGGGTATCTAGAAGAATAACTAAAACAAAACAAAGAAGAAAAGTGAAATTTCAAGTACGTTTGTTGTTGAATAATATATATATATATATCTATATACATATATTTTTTCCTTAAATAACTTTATTAGATACAATTTATGGTTCTCAAATTTTTATCAAATCACCAGAACAATATAGATTATGAAAAGTTACATGAGGTGAGGTGGAACTAGTTGTCACCAATGGAGTCAGACATACCACAATAACTATTCTGGTATTAAAACTCATATTTTCCACTAATATGATAACCAAATTAAATAATTATTTTACATACTATATATTTCCCAAAAAAATTAATTACTTTTCCAATAAATATTCAAATTTATTATTTTTTCAAATTTCGTAATAAATGTGATTTCTTTTATAAATTCCACATGTTTTATGGAATGGAACACAAGAAAAAAGGGTCTTAATGTGATTAATTACCCAAAAAAAATAATGAAAATTGATAATGAATGTTTGTTTCTTTATTAATTTAAAATCTAAATGTTGAATCACCCCATATATCCTGCAAACCAAATGTTTTTAATAAATATTTTAAAAATGTATATTTTGATAATTTTAACCTAAAACCACATGGAATATGTAATGCTGGTATACACAAAATTGTTTTGGAAATATATATTTATGATAAATAGATAATGGGTCACAATGTTTTTAGAGATTGTTCATACATACATGTGTGTTCCATTTCCTATGTAAGAATGTGGTGGACACTAATATTTCATAAATTATATTGATGACTATAGTAGATATGAATATATCAACATAATGAGGTGTGTGTTAGATTTTTATGATAAATTCAATAAATACAAGAATGAATTAGAAAATTAATATGGTAATAAATTAAAGAAACACATATTATAAAGTAGTGAAAAATATATTAAACAAGTGTTCATTTATTATATTTGGGAGATTGGGATCCAATCTCAACTCACTCCTCCTTATACACTATAATGGACTGGTGTAATGGAAATGAGGAACTAGCCCATGTTAGACATGTTAAGATTGATGATGATAGATATTTTTAATCATTTTCCTTCAAGGGATATACATTATAGAAAATAGTATACACACTAAAATATATTCCTATAAAAAAATTTAATGTTTATATATTTATTATTTGGAATATAAATACACTAGAATTTTTTCATTCTCATGATTCGGTATAAAATGAAATTTTTAAGGCCTCCACATGAAAAAAAACTACCACCAAAATGAAATAGGATTACATGAATATTAAATCATAAAGAAACAGAACTGTATTACTAATACAACCCCCAAGAAAAGGTAACCATGTAATGAAGATCCAAATTCTTTAAGGGTGATAACATATCTAAAATAGATAGTGGGAGTGTGATATATTTTGATGAAATTATAGTTCCTGATTTATAATGTTCATAAAAATTATTAGTTCAGAGAATCCCCCTGAAAGTGCATATTCTAGAGACACATGTACTACGTAGATGTAAAATAGAGGATAAAAATATTGAATGTTATAGTTTTATAGTATTAAAGGATGGTGACACCTAACAAGTTGATAATAATGATCTTTTAACCTATAACCAAGTAGTAAGGGGAACAAAATCTTCTATAATTTAGCATGTCTAGATTTTTAAAATGAATTCAGAATATCGAAACAATATTTTTATTTTACTAGATACTATAGTAGATATAAATAATGTTTGATAGAAATAAGATCTAAAGATAAAAAAAATACTTGGATGGATAATTCATTACCTATAAAATAGAACTCTTTTTAATAGGTTCAGTTCTTTGGTATAAACTACCTTGAAACCATTTAATCAATATCTATGATAAATGTCAGGAAGCAACCTGAATACCCTTGTACACTAATACTCAAACTAGTTCTGACATATCCCTAAAGGAATTCTGGATCCCCATGGGTTGTATACTAGAACTAAGAAGTTTAAAATAATAAATTGTGAATAATTTTTTGATGAGAATGTTGAAGGTAAATAATAATAGTATATATGTAAAATAATTTCAAGGAGAATGTACCTGAATAAAATAGGTAAAACAAACCCAACAAAGATCATCATCAAAGTGAACTGCATCTCACAAAAAAATACTCATAATTTGACATGTAATATGTGGATCACATATTCACTCATATCCTCCATCAAAATAGGTTTGAATAATTAATTACTCCTCCGACCTTTAAGTATAGATTTTCATTTGCTGGGATCTTACATAAGATAATATAAAAATCCCCAAAGTAAAAAAGGTAGGGTGTGATAAAAGGATCCAATAAGTATAACGCCATATATTCTATAATATATTCAGTAATAATTAAATATTTGTTCTTTCAACTTAAATAGAAAATGAATTGTATGGAATTTCATTATTTTCAACAAAATATTCTTCCAAATCAGTATGATAGAAGATAAATAAAAAAAGGTCTAAATGACATTTTTATATAAGTCAATTAAATAAAATGGTTGGATTGAATAAAATAGTTCTCTAATTAATGGAATTTATATTATGTAAATGAAAAAATCACCATGCTAATTGGATATGAGTAATGTTAGTTTCATAAAATTTGATCATCACACATATCAATCATCATCAGAAATCAATATTTGTGTGGAACCCAAAATAAAAATCCCAATTAAGGAATCATTGTAAGAAATTAATCTAAAAACCATTCGGGGATTCTTCATAGGAAATCATAAAAAAATATTATTTACTTACATCTTTCATCATCAATCTATTTCATGGGATTTAGAGTTATTGGGTGGTTGTCCTAATTACAATATAACTACTAAGGACAACATGTGATTATAAAAATAAAATAATAATTGTAAAATAAATATTTATAAATTTTTTCATCATTGATAGTTGAATTTCTCAAATTCAATTTATAACATTCCTTTTCCTTTTAAAAACAAAATATTGGAATTTAAAAAACTAATGCCCTTCAAAAAATCATTCATTTTATGCCAATTTTTTCCAAAATCAAATTATAATAATTACATCTTGTTCAATATCAATTTAAGCGGTTGTTTTTATCCAAATCCACACAAATGATTCAATTCCATTAAAATTTAATTTTATCACAATTGAATTCCAATTTTAAATCATGAATCCAAAAAATTTAAAGTCAGAGTAAGAAATCAGGGTTCCAATTTTATGGTAAATACTTATGGAACATCTAATAATTAATCCTGATATCAAATTGATACATGACCCCAAACACGATCGACTAATGAATAAAAATAGTGATGGTTATTATGTAATCAAAAATAGAATAAATACCTATAAAATTGGATATTAGATCCATAAAAACATAATGATATACCAATTTTTTGAAGGATAAAAGAGAATATTGAGAGAATCCAAATAAAAGGATGCCCACTTACCGAAAATTTATTAGATATTCAAAAGAATAAAATTCAAAATAAAATATCTTTAGAGAGACAAAGGTTCATCAAAAGAAAATCAAATTGAGAAAACACTGATTAGGGTTGAATGAGGGTGTTAGTTATTTTAAACAAGGGTCCCATGATTTTAAATTAAAATTTTAGGGGAAGGAGGATCTATGTGGACACTTTTATAGGTAGGGGTGCATGGTAAGTTGTAATCATTTTCCCTTAAAAACTTCTGGATGAGGATCATGGTTTGGCCACATGATTGTACTATCCGCACAAGAAACATAAAAACTTATACTATCCATGGGTGCATGTTGTGGAGTCATGACCTCATGGTTTGTGAAAACCATGTTCCATCCTCCTGACCCAATCAATAGGGTAAATAGTTTTATGGGTGAAATATCATCATTTTCCCCAACCATGATCTAATCAGGAATAGCCCCATGGGATAAAATAGTTATTGAACATCACCAAAAACATCCAAAGTGAAGACCCAAAAAATTAAAATAAATAATATGGTCATGGAAATACATTAAAAAGGTAACATTATGTTACAACCGCCCCACCATAAACACATTATTTCCTTACAAAATCCATCAATAAAACTCCATATCAAAAAGAAGTGTCCACTGATCTCTCTACAGTACCTCATCATGAATGGCTTATATAAATAATAAACATTTTTTCATATCACATGGACCAAATGCATCATATTTCCATTAAGAAACATTATCTCAAAATCAATAATCAGGATGGGATTATTTTTCATGGATAAATCATTTTCAACAACAACGTAATCCCTAAATAGAAAATAATAAGGGTTATAAAGACAGATGTTGAGCTGTGATACGTAAAATAAATTTTGTACTGATGTTGACTACCATGGAAATGAAAAATGGTAAGTTGCTTTCTAGAGTAGAAAAATATTTTATAAATGACACACAAGTATCATGGAATGATTTTCCATATTTCTCGAGGTTTACGTGACCCAACAAATGTGAATCTCTCATGAAAAATAAGACTCCAACTATAAAAATACTATGGTCAATGATGAATATAAGCATATGATTTATCCTGGATCTATGAATATTACACTCTCTGATGAAGAAACTATATATTAGACGTCATATCTTGGATATAACTCTATATAAACAAGGAATCATCATCAATATTTGACCAGAAAACTAATATTTATAGGCAATACCATGAAAGGACTTAAAAGGACCCATTATGATTGATAACTAGAAACTATTATTGTAGTAAAATTCAATAATAACAAATTTACACCCCAAGATCCACCGATATCGTGAACATAAAAACAAAACATTTCATGAAGTATCTATATTTTTCATTCAATATGGCCATCTTTTTGTCATTGATATTCAATGTAATTTCAAACATTGGATCCTATTTCCTCATGTAGGCATCTCCAAAAAATAAAAGGTAATATCGTGTTCCATATTAGAGACTATAGAAGAGGTATTTCAATTCAAAATTACAATATCATTCATATAGAAATTTCCAAAATCCCCAACATTGGTTGTATCTCAAATAGGTATACTATTATCCAATTTGGTTATTCTATATATCTATATTAATATCATGTTTTCCCTCAAGTGGTTTATTTAAACCCGAACACAATATCTATACAAATCAAACCACACATCAATTTCAGCTGAAGATGTAGTTGAATCTAACCTGAATGTCTCTAGTGCTCTCCATTTACATGTTTGCATGTGTATATATAAGAAAAATAACCACTGATGTCTCGCATCATGCCTGGCTACCAGAATCATAAATTCAAATCATAGAAAACATTTCTGGATCTAGGGTGCATTGACCACTAAAATATGTGTAAATTCACCCTTATGACAATATTAATTTTATAACTTATAAAAAATAATTACAAAAACTAACAATACCCTCAAGTTAGAACAAACACTCACTAACAGTCATCCCAATATAAAAAGTGTCCCCAATTCCACAAAATTCATCATCATATTGCTTCTATTAAAGAATAATATCATGAAGAGAAGGGGTAAACTAAACCCATTTCATAATAATATTTCTGTCATTGTTCGGAAATCCAAAATTATAATGTGTTAATTGATAATTTATATTACACTATTATAAAGATTTTTGAATGGATGGGGTTAGAGGTTCCATCCTCATAGAATCAATAATGAAATTCAACTTAACTAGGGTTTAAGGAATATCAGAATAAGAATAATATAGTTAATACACAGAACAATTTTGTCAGAGATTCATATATTTTTAGAGAAGATGAAACAAAAAAAATTTGGGTTAGTATAAATGGTAATCCTTTCTAGGAAAATGAAATTCCAGCAATATATTAGGGAGTTAGAAAAACTATCATTTCAAGATCGTGGGTTGGATAGTTATTTACATTATTCCTAAGGTATGTGAATCTATAGGCTTCCATGTAGTCATATTTCATAATAATGTATCTAAAAACCAAACCTGATGCATCAGAAAAGACAACATTCCCATGCCAATCTTCTAAAAGAGTAAAAACTAGAATAAAAGTCAAATAAAATTTAATATCATAAAATGAACTCTAAAATTTCGCAGCCCAAATGAATTTCATTAATTTTCGAGTGAGGGAGCTTATCATGGAATTTATAATTGATAAATCATTAAAAAAACTATGTTAATACCCCTAAAATTCCAACAATCTCCATAAAACAACAAAAATACAGGGCTTCTCCAATATCATTGCATCATTCAAATTCTTAGGATCAAATTAAATACCAAATGAGATCATGTGTTCAATGAACATCACTTCCCAAATACACAAATCAATTTTAGAAACCATCACATAAATTCAGTTATCATTCATGATTTCTAGGAATACTATCAAATTAACCCCCCAATCCTCCTTGGTTTTCGTGTAAAACGTGATGTGATCAATAAAGGAGATAAAAAATGAGTTGATCTATGGGTGTAAGAACTAGACCCTCAATTCTATAAATTAGTAAGTGAATTTGTCTAACAAAATGTCATAATAAGGTACTCATAATGGTCATACCTACTTATAAACACTGCCTTACAAATGTTAGTCACATTAATTCTCAATTGGTTACAACCTGATCAAATATCAATATTTGAGAACCACCTCACGAATTTCAACTGATCAAAAATAATCATCAATCCATGGAAATAGCTATTTTTTATTTTCCATGACTCAATTTATTTTCTGGTATTTAACACTTAAAATAAGTGTCTCAGTATCATTGTTTGAAAATTGAAGAGGCGCCACCCCAGGTTTCACACATGGGTATTTAAATACTTTCACTAGTAGATCATCCATCATTGTTTTCAATAACTTTAGTTCATATAGTTAAATATAATAAGAAATAATAGACACTATCTGAGTAACAAGTACCAAATAAACATAATCCTATACCTCTCATTTAAGTGGAATGCTAGAAACATTTGATGGAAACACATTTGATAAAGTCACAAAGACTAGGAGAAGATAACCTCTAAACTAATACCACTCCATGTTGAAAGGAAAGAATAAAATTATCCTTACAAACTCTATAAATGATGATTGAATATAATAAAAATAATGTCCCATTATCCATAAAAACATGGAACACCCCATAGGGAATAGTCAAGGAGAATCACCCAAGATAATGGTCAACATGGGTCTTATAGAAAATTACCCAATCCATCCATAAAAATAAATCCGGATGTTTCTTATAGAGAAGACAAAATTATAGATAATCTCAATCTATTATAGTGATAAAACACTAGTGGGGAAATAGAGACCATTCTTAGTCTTGGATATGAGGGGTATACTAATTTCAAACACATAAGTCAAAATATCCATACAATGATTTTTCTGGTTCATAAAAAGAGTCATCATAAAAGAGTGAGATGCACTAGTATAATATAATGAAATCAATAAATATGAATCTATTGTGACAGTACCTCTCCCAATAAATATACCCACAATATATTCAGCTAGACACTCATCCATTATATAAAGAAGATATGATTCAGTTTCTTGTGGATGGACCCCCTTAATTTTTGAAGAAGCAAAATAAAACATAGTGTGTTTAGGGGATGGTGATCATGTTCCACTGTATGGAGTAGAAAAAAATTGAAATATTTTTTTGAATGTGACATGGAAATCCAAAAATACCACATATTGTGGGTTCCTTAGTGAAAACAAATTCAAAATGCCTATCCTTGCCATACAAAATGCACGTTATAGGGGATCTTTCCAGAATTGTTGTAGATTTTGACAATGTATTCTATCATGATCCACCAAAAGACTCATCATGATATCTCATTCCATTGAAGGATATAAGAGAATATGCATTAAGAGTAAAATGGGGTCCTGTAAAACCACACATAAAGCCATTTCATGATCACCTATCAATGCTATATGTAGTACATCAACAATAGAATTGGGATTCAGTATAAATACATGAGATTGAATATTTGATCTAATTCCCATATCAAATATTCATTCCTTTTTTTAATTTTTTTTCCTTCCTCATGAGATTACTGAGAAAGATCGGTAAACTAGTTTAAATATTGTTTCATTGTCATGTCACATTGCTGAATTGTGAGAAACACTAATGATTTCACCAAGACTATAATGTATAGATAAAAATAATTTCTAAAATGGTTTTTGAAGTCTTTGTACTACAATCCTTCAATATTCATCACTATCATAACAAAATCCCACCATCTCATACTATATACCTCATGTTTTAGGGGGAGATAATTTCACTTTAACAGAATTATTTGTTTCTAATAACTAAAAAATAAACTCATTCTTTTAAAAAAGCCTTAAACACTTGAAGATCGTTTGTGCATTGGATAAATATTGGATTTAGGAAAAGAAACTCATGAGCATATCTCTTGACTCTTCCCTTCGAGGATTCTGAACCAACCTCTCAATAGGAACATGTAAAGTTACATATCCCAAATCTGGGATAGTTCACACATATATCTCAACATCATTCTAGTCTGCTAGAGGATTATCCTTATGTGATTCACTAATTGGTCCCTCTTGTGGCCTATTTAAAGGTCTTGTCACTGTAATGTAGAAAAAAACATGAATAGAAAAAACTAAAACATTCTCAAGGATACACAGAACATTCACTCAATATAGAGAAATAAGGACGTAAAATCAATTATATCAACTAGGAAATGACTTTAATCTGATCAATAATTTCACATGGGAATTTTTTACAAAAAAAACATGGTGAGTTAAGGCTTGTTAAAATTTGATATAGTTGGGAAAATGTGCATTAAAAACACTTTTGTCACTTCAATATTACCCACTAACTACTAGGAAAATCCAAATACATACCAAATTTACAGAATGATTCACAACCTACAACATTAATAACACATTTTCATGATCCATCATTGATGATCATGGTACATTTATTTCAGATCCAATCATGGCATAGACCATTCAGAATTATAGATCCTCATAAGTTGATGAATAGAACATGGAATCATACAAGGATAAATAGGGGAAAACATGTTCCCCAAATAATTGGAATAGAAATGATACAGGTTGTTACGCCAACACTCCCCCAAGGAGAATGTACCAAAATCATTTACAGAAAAAATGTTACAAATAACATCATCAATTGTCACAACATATTTCAAAGGAAGAATTAGAATATCCCAAATAACAGGTGGATCATATCTACACTAATCACCTATAACAATCAAGGTCTAATGAATTAAGTACACCCACCACCTCTAAGTGGCGCTTTCACTTTTATAAGACCCATAATTAGATAATCTACAAATTATTAAATGAAATGATAGGGTGTGAGGAAAAGCGACATGTAGAATGCCACTACATACTTCATATGGAATTAGATAATAATAATAAAAAAATTATGCTTTCAATTTAAATATAACAAGCAATGTCATGAAATTTTTATGATTAAAAAGAACATGATTTAAAATAAATAATAAGGTAGATACATAGATATTGAAATAAATTAATATTTCATATAAAAAAATAATTAAAATTGTTGGCATGAATAACATAGTTCTATAATATATTTCATTTATAATCATGTAAAAAAAATAAAATAAAATGATCATAATCCTTGAGTAACCTTAGTTTATTCAAATTGGGTACTCACACATCCCAATCATCATCACTTCACAATATCGACCATAACACTATAATAAAGACACCAATAGGTGACCCACTATAGGAAATCAATATATACCCCATTAGGGGAGCCATAACAATAAACAATTTAGATATTGGTAAATTAGTGTATTCATCTTTAGTCTATTTGGGTGAGATAGTTTCCTAGAATACTTATCTTAATAGACTATTAACTACAAATGATCACATGCTCTTAAAAAATGCAATCAATCAATCGTGGTTTAATCAATCATTTAAAATAATTACATCATTCACGGTTTAATATGTATTTGTTTTAACATTCATTTTCATTCAAAACAAAATTATATGTTTTTAAAATGATTCATGAATTTATAATCTCATTATTTAAACTGAATTTTATCAAGAATAAACTCAAAACCATTCCATCAAATCTACTTTCAATTTAAGCCAAAAAAGTTCTCAGAATCCATCAATCAATTTTATTCCGTTGATATTTTAAGTATTAAAAAATGAATTAAAATGTTAAATCATATAATGAATCATCTAAAAAATGGATTTCAATAAAAATTAATGTTTATTTCAAATAAATAACGAAATTAGGGTTTTAATTGTATGTTGAAACATTATGGAACAAACTGACATTAATCATTACCTCAAATCAGGAAACCAACCGAATCATGATCAACAAGGGAATAATGAAGGAGAATGAGGTTAGGAAATAATACCTAGAATCATGATCACTCAAAATGAAGATTATATCCATTAAAAAGATTGTAATATATCACAATTTTGATGGAGATAAAATAAGATCAAGAGAAACCAAAGGATACGAGATCCACTTACTATAAAGGTGTGTGATCTTTCACCAACACTTTTATTTTCCACAATATTGGTTTATAGAAGGAAATAAATCTATAGGGATATTATATATCAAACGAAACCAAATATGGTCAAATTGGGGTTTGTGTTTCATAATCATGGGTCTTGGAATTATTAATTAATTGGGCGGGGAATAAAAACCCATATGATTTATTTTCTATGTAGGGATGCTTGGTTTGTAGTATATATTTTACATATTCATGTTCCCCTACAAGTATTTCGTATGGGGTGTATGGTTTTGTCACACAATTAGACCAAACGTGTTCCCACTGTGACAACCCTGATTGTCTATGGGGGCAGAGTTTGAATGGGTGGCCACACAGTTTTGGAAAATAGTGTTCTAGCTACGTTAAACCCTCCAAACTCATTAAAATAGGAGTGTGGGTTTCTGTTCCAAACTATATGGTATTCCCTAACCATGCACTAAATATGAATTTCCCCATGAGTTTCCAAAATTTATGAAAACATCACCCGAAACAACCTGATTCAATCTCCAAACAATAAAAAATCAAAAAAGGTTTAAAAATACCCAAAATAAGGTATCATGGTGCTGTAATAAAATCCATAAAAATATACTTTCCACAATATATTACCATGAATATTATATTTATAATGTGGTAATCAAAAATACATTACATGATGGAAAACTTTAATAATATTTCTATATGACACAACCAGATGGAAATGTCACACCAATGTACTCTAACATAGTATGAATGTTGGAATGAAAAAGTCATAGACTAATGAAATAATCAATGTCTTTTAATTTTTTTTTGATAAATCCATTATGGAATTTTTTTCCTAATGATAGAATAAGATCCTTGTGTGTACAGATAGTATAGTGGGACCACGATTGCTTCACCAATTCAATATATTGATGACATATAACTTATTAAAAATTAAATACCAGTCAGACCCTATATCAAGACATGGTTTAATTAATTTTTCAATATAAAATAATTAGGTGAATCAGAATATATTCATGGGATCAAGATGCGGGAGAGATTATTTAAGGAAATGCGATAGTGTAATAATACAAATGACATATAAAATACTTTTTCATGGTGTATGAAGGTGATGAGGATCCATTCACCATTGATTATAAAGATGAATGTTTCTAAATAGATCATGGTGTTCTAAAATAAGAATAATGATATATCATCCATCTCAATAGATACACAAAGATAAGTAACGTCACAACCCGTCTCTCAGGGCCCTTTTTGTGACTACCCAAGCACGCCTTCCATAGGCCAAGGGCTGGAGACTAGTACTAGAAAGTTGTATCCCTAAAACGGGAAGGCATTTGCTTTTATCCTATACAGACACACAATTCAAAGAACATAAAAAGAAAAAACCACAATGTAAAAAAGCTATAGTAAAGTGTGTTGAATGTAAAGGGATGGAATACAAGCCCAACTGAAAGTACGAGTACAACTGAAAAGTACAAATACAACTAAAAAGTACAAACAACTACTAGATCGTCCACTGAGGATACAAACAGAATGGTAGGTATAGCTCATGTATAGTAGTCTTTGCATCACATCACGCCAAATTTTCCACCTCTGAGTACCGTCTAGTCCTGGCACCATCAGCCTCGATCAATGCTGTCAGTTGTCCGTACAAGTAACAACATGGTGCGGGCATAGACCAAATAGGGGTGAGTATAAAAACACTCAATTGGGACCCCGAGGCCCCCTTAGATCTCCAAGAGTTCCACAAAAGAAAATAACACAATGAAAGAAATCAACTCTACTTAGGTATATGCTCATATATATACCTAAGTCATCATGTTATACTCATCTCATACATGTGGGAAGAATACCCCCAAATGTAACACCACGAAGGTAGTAATATTACATAGGTAACAACACTATAATAGAAATACCACAGAGGTAACACCACGAAGACATCCCCACAAATGTAGATGCAACACACAGGTGACACAACGTAGCTAGAAGAACCTCACAGTTCACACCATGAATATATAAGGACAACAAAGGTAACACCACGAAGCTAGAAGTACCACACATGTAACACCAATAAGTTAGAAATACCACAAAGGTGACACAACGAAGATAATACCACAAAGGTAAAAGGCTCGTCTCAAACACAGATATAACATAAGTACAAAAGTATATATGATTATTTGTAAGCAAGATCATCTTATTCAATTAAGTAGCACTACTTCTAACCCACACATGATCGATAGGTAACTAACAACTATTAAGACACACATGTTCTTAACCACACAAGATCGATATATAACTAACCCACATAGACCCATACAGGATCTAACCCACACAGGATCGGTATGCACTGACCCATACAGAATCGCTGAGCACTAACCCACACAAGATCTGACCCACACAGGATCGGTATGTGCGGACTCACACATGATTGTTGAGTGGTGACCAACACATGATTTGATAGATGTTGTCTCACACAGGATAACTGAGTACTGACCCACACAGGATCTGATAGATGCTCACCCACACATGATCGATTTTCAATATTCATGTTACGGCCTGCCACATGATTCCTTGCACCCAGTGCGCTCGAGTTCCGTAGAATCTACCTCTCTAGATATTTTTCCTACCTCTAATTCCACTAAGCTCAAAATGATGTAACCCAAAGGACCTCCATTTCATAATGGTTTAAATGAGAAAGACGGTGCGTCAATCGGATTCCTGGTCTATGAGTTATAATCATTTTAGTTCTGAGGGCCGAGTTGGATTCGGGTTGAATCCAACCCATCTATACTCCAACTATCTCCAAAACTCAAGTGAAGTATTCCAAAATGACAGTATCGATGCAATGATCTGAAAGTAGTATAAGGTTTTTCCAATGGATGTCTAGTTCTCATGATATTTATATTTATGTATTTTATTGCTCTGTTGGGACATGGTGCAGTCTGATCCGGTCGGACAGACCAGGCCCGACCCGGTCTGGGCTGAGCCATGGCGGGCTCATGCCACTGGGTCAAGGTCTAGCCTATCCAGCAAGCAGGAGGATCACAAGGTCGGTCCAGTCTGCAATGAGGCATCCAGAAAGAATGTGTGGCCCGGTGGCACGCGGCCCGCTAGGTAGGCGGCCCGGTGTCGTGAGGCACAACCCACAAAGGGGTGGCCCGGCCGCGTAAGGAACGACCAACAATGGGGTGAGGCCTGCAGTCTACCTGATCTTGAAAGAGGGTGTTTCCCCCTGGTATCCGGAAAGGTCCTAGAGGTCGTTTGATTTTGTGAAATGGTGGGGCCATGTGGGAGCTGCCCTAGTCTTCGCAGAACCCGCTGGGTAGGCACAAGTTCTTCCTCTGTCGCGGCTTCGGCAGCGGCCCTCTACTCACCGGTGGTGCGCTAGTCACGCCACCTCCCCTTCTGAGGCTCACTGATGTGCCGACCGCTTTCTCTGACTGTTGTGGCTAACAAGACGCAACACCTTTCTCTCTGGGGGCACGTGACGATGCACCACACCTCCTCCGCGGTCAGTTGGTGTTGGCCACTCTGATGACTATCGCTTCTTAGTTCCACGGCCTCCTCTTGTGGCATGTGATGGCATTCCGCCTCCATTGTGGCTGGTCGGTGCTATCAAGCCAGTGAAATTCCATGGAGAACACATGTGTATCAAGGTAGCGGATGGTCTGGGCAAGATAATTTGGCCCACGCCCTCCGCGTTAGTTAGTAATCACGATGTAGGATTAAAGGGTGCAAGGAATTCACCCGAATTAAACAAAAACAAAACCCCTACCTCGTAACCCCATTGGAGAATGTTCATGGTTGAAGGTGGATCAATGATCTTCATTCCCACTAGATGCTTCAAACGACACTGCTTGCTCATCATCCTAAAATTCAGGTTTCGGCGTCACTCATCACCGCTCACTAGAACCGGCTCCATCATCCAAGGGTTTGGTGTCTCAGTACTCCATGAGCACTTCTTTTCGTGGGGAAGCTCTTCCGAAACCTATCCCCAAGCTCCATATAAATTGGAGATGGGTAGGGTGTCTAAAGGTGTAGGGAATAAATGGGGGGTCATTAATTTGGATGCTTCCCAATTCTCCAATGATATTGTTACATAGGAATTAAAGGTCAATCCATTTATTGGATTGAAATATAACTGGTCCCACATCCACTGATCCATTGGAGGATGTGTTAGAAATTAAATAAAATAAACATTAATTTTATTTATTCCATTTAAAAAGTCTCAAAATCTAAAATTTTCTTCATACCTACTACAGTCGAAGTGAAGTTTCTTTTAAGAAAATATCAGCATTGTGGATTCAACAGTTCCTTCAGATTTTTATTCCAAGCAATGGTTTAACAATTAGAAAATACCGCTCGTGTTGTTACTGAATGAACCTAAAAAATGTTCAGAAATTCATTCCGATCACACCGTGTCATGAATCACACGCTTTCAATTTTCAGTGACTCATAAAAATTCCATATTTAAAAAAAATACATGGAAATTTTGGGTCATTACATTCATCCCACCTTATGTATTTTATTCCCCGATAGCTAAAATATAGGCTAAGGAAATAAATGGGGGTCCTAAGAATGAACCTGAGCCTCCCGTTCCCAAATGATCTCCTGGAGGATCTTGCTTTACCAGTGAACAAACACTAGTGGTATCGACCACCCATGAAGGACTCACTCTTGCCAATCCTAAATCACCTTTGGATCCTCTGTAAATGTCTCCCCATCATCGAAGACCTACTCATCATGGTCGATGATGTGAGATGGGTCATGCACGTATCCCCTCTACTAGGATGCGTGGAAGACATCGTGAACCCTCTCCATCTTCGGTGGATGTTCCAAGTGGTTTTTCGCCTCTTTAATCCTCCGAAGTATCATAAATGGTATGATAAAATACAGTGATAACTTGTCTCTTCGGCCAAATCTCTATAGTCCCCATCAAGGAAAGAATCATAAGAATACATGGTCCCCCTACTAAAACTCAAATTGTCTATGTATCATATCAACATAATCCTTCTGTCTACACTGTGCAGTCTTCATATACTCCTGGATGATCTGCACCATCATAGTGGTAGCCTGTACCAACTCTGGACCCATAATTGCTGACTTCCCTAGGTCTATCCAGCATAGAGGTTCTTTGAAAGGTCAACCGTATAGGGCCTCAAATGGTGCCATACTGACGGTGGAGTGATAACTGTTGTTGTATGAGAACTCCACCAAAGTAATGTGATCATCCCAACTATGGACAAAATCTTGGACGCATGCACGTATCATGTCCTAAAGTGTCTTTATGGTCCATTCTGTTTGAACATCTGTCCGGGGATGAAAGGCTGTTCTCAAATGTAGCTGACTCCGGAACGCCTCCTACAACACCTTCCACAACCAGGTTGTTAAACGTGTGCCACGGTCAGAGACAATAATCGATATAACCCTATGGAGTCACACAATATCCTATATGTAGAGGAGTCTCAAGCCTGCTATAGATCCCCACTCTCGAATGGGTACGAAGTGGGCCGACTTGGTGAGTCGGTCAACGATCACCAAAAAATAATCATGTTCCCTGGATGTTCGTGGAAGCCCTATCACAAATTCCATTGAGATACCATCCCACTTCCACTCCGGAACCTCTAGTGGTTGTGCTAAACCTGTTGGAACCTGATGCTCAGCCTTCACTTGCTGATAAGTGAGCCATCGAGATACAATCTCTTCCACTCCTTTCTTCATCCCTGTCCACGAGTGCTAACACCGGAGGTCCAGGTACATCTTCGCCACACCAGGACATACTATAAGAGTGGACGTATGGAACTTCCTCAACACCTACAACTGTAGAATCACCACTACTATGGTACATCCTCTGAATAGGATAAAGTACTCCCCACCTTCATAAAATATATCATGTGCCTGTCGTGAGAATATCTGAACACATCGATCCTTGAATTCAATGTCCCCAAGATTCTCCTCCCTAACTCACTGATGGTGTGGGGGAGTGATTTAAATAGAGTGTAGGTATGCTGATCCATCTCAATCGATGAAGGATATATGTAATGCATCCAGCTGCTCTGTCACCTCACTTAGTAGCTGTAGGCCAGACCTCCTGCGCAGTGAATCTACAACCACATTCCCCTTCCTAGGAGTATATACTATCTCAAGGTCAAAATCCTGGAGGAACTCTACCCATTCTTATTGTCTCAGGTTCAGGACCTTCTCAGAGAAGATATACCTGAGACTCTTATGATCATAGTAGACTATAAAACGTTCTCCCATCATGTAATGTCTCCACATATTCAGGGAAAAAACCACTAATAGTAACTCCAGGTCATGGGTAGCATAGTTCTTCTCATGTTGTCTCAGCTGTCATGAGCCCTAGGCGATCACTACTTTCTCATGCATCATGACACAACCAAGTGTGATCCATAATGCGTCACAGTAGACTACATACACAATGCCCTCTTCGGGTTGCCTCAATATGGGGGCACTCATCAGTCTCTTCCACAGTGCCTGAAAACTATTCTGGCATCTCTATGTCCATACGAAGGGATGTACCTTCTTGGTCATAGATGATAAGGGTGCTGAAAATATTTAATGTCGAGGACAAATCTCCAGTAGTATCCATCCAACACTAGCAAACTACTGACCTCATTCACACTCTTGGGTGGCACCCAAGCAAGTACAACCTCTATCTTCGCTGGATCCACTGCAACTCCATCCTTAGAGATAACTTGTCCTAGAAAATGAACATCTCATATCTAGAACTGAAACTTCATGATTTTACCATAAAGCTGGTGCTCTCGGAGTGTAACCAGAACAATCTGTAGATGATAGGCATGCTCCTCCTCCGACACCGAGTATATGAATATATCATAGATGAAGGAAACCATAAAGTGATTGAGGTATGGATGGAAGATCCTATTCACGAGTCCCGTTAACATTTTTAGGGAATTGGTCACGGAAAATGGCATAACCAAGATCTCATAGTGGCCATATCGACATCTGAAGGTCGTCTTCTACACATCCTCATCTCATTCCCTGAGCTAACGGTAGCCTGATCTGAGGTCTATCTTTGAAAACCAACCATCTCCAATCAGCTAATCGAAAAGATCATCAATCCTCGCATATGGATACTTGTTCTTCATAGTCACATGGTTCAAGAGTCGGTAGTCTACACAAAGTCTCAAACTCTAATCCTCCTTCTGGGCAAACAAAATCAGGGCTGCCCAAAGAGAAATGTTGGGCCTTATGAAACCCTTTATCTCTAAGTCCTCCAACTGTACCCATAACTCATGATGCTTCGTAGGAGCCTTCCGATCTACTGGTGTATATATCGATGTCATCCCAGGGTACAATTCGATGTAAACGTTTACCTCTCTGGATGGAGGTAGTCATGGAACATCATCAAGAAAAGACATCGACATACTGGGCCACCACTAAAGGACAGCTCGTACACCCAAAATCTACTTCTCTGAGGGTAAGACTGGCCAACTGATGTGTGATCGATGGATCCCTCCTCTGGGAAGTCCACCCTATGCTTTGAAGGATCCCTTCTTTCTAGTGAAGTAAAACCTGGTCCTATTTTATTGGACACACCGTACCTTGTACCTAATATAGTTAAGCTTGGAATAGACCGTGGATAACTAGTCCATACCCAAGATGATGTCGTAAGGCCTCGACACCGCTAGTAGAAGATCCCAACCTAATCTCTCACCTCCTAGAGTATGCTCACACTGCCGGCACCAGTGCGTAATTGTCGAATCTACACCCATAAAAGTATCTAGCTGTGAGGATCGAGCCAATGGCTCCACCAGAATCTTGGAGCTCCGAACGAGGGTCGAGATAAAAAAATAGGTGACTCACACCTATGTCTATAATTAGTAAAACTAAGGTAGAGTAGACACAGATCATACCTATAATCATCTCTGGAGCACTGTGGTCGTAGGCCTCACCTGCCTGTAGATGAGCTCCTCCTTGTCCACCCACTGTCGACGGTCGGGGTGGACCACCAGGAGGTGGTGGCTGTACAACCTCGAATCGCCTCCCACCACCTGATGCATGAATAACTCTTATACCATGTCTCCATGCTACATGCGGACCTCCTCGATCGAATATCTTCCTCCGAAAATCATTTAACGCACTCAGTCAATATGAATCCTCTGCTGGTAGGGCCAGTGGAAATGACTTCTCAATGGGTTGTGGTGCTGCCGGTACACAACCCGAAGGTGCTAATGCCATAAGAGGGCCCTCCACCGAGGCCTTGTCACTCGATGGTCCGTCGTCACATTCTTTATTAGTAATCCGGGATGGCTGTCTATGTCGAGGCATCATTAATGAAAATAGGTGTTCCACAATCAATAAGTTATACCTGGTGAGTTAACTGAAAGTGATCACATGAATGACTTTTCAAAAACACTATCAATCAGTGACTTCATGCACTGAGCCAGAAAAAATAACTCATGGTCCTGGTGTATGGATACGTCAGCCGCCACACTAACACATGATTTCCTAGACATAAAAAAATAGTAATTACACTTAAAAATATTACAAAACTAAAAATATAATATTCCTAGTTCTTTGGTAGAACCGACTCCTTTGATACCACTTTGTCATGTCCTGTCCCTCGTGGCCCGTGTCGTGACTTCCCCAATCCCACCATCCAGAGGCCAGGGGCGGGTGACTAGCACCGGAAAGGGGTATCCCTAAAATGGGAAGAAATTTCCTTTTAACCTATAGAGACACACATTACAAGAACAAAACAAGAAGAAACCACAAATTAAACTGCAGTAGTGAAAGTGTGCTGAAAGTAAAGCGCTATATACAAGCCCAACAAAAAGTATGAGTAGAACGGAAAATTACAAATACAACTGAAAAGAACAAACATTTCATGGATCATCCACTAAGGATCCTACCAAATGGGTAGTTATAGCTCACGAATAGTAGTCTCTACATCACATCACACCAAATAATCAACCTCTGGGTACCGTCCAATCTTGGCTACCTCATCCTTGATCAATGATGTTTGTCATCAGAACATGACACAATATGGTGTGGGCATAGCCCTTGCAGTAGTGAGTATAAAAATACTCAGTAGGGATCCCAGGACCATGTAGGTCTCCCTGAGTTCCACAAAGGAAAATTCCACAAATCATGAATTCAACTATACTTAATTATATGCCCATACATATTCATATGTTATCAAGATATACTCATCTCATACATGATGGGAGAATACGAAAATGGTAACACCACGAAGGTAGAAATACTACACAGGTAACACCACTGAGATATAAGTACCACATTGGTAACCCAACAAAGACATCACCACAAAGGTGGAAGCACCACACATGTAACACCATGAAGCTAAAATTACCTCACATGTATCACCACAAAGATTGAAGAAGCACACAGGTAACACCATGAAGAAAGAAATACCACACATGTAACACCACGAAGTTAGAATTACCAAACAGGTAACACCACAAGGATAATTCCACAAAGCTAAATGACTCAGCTCTAACAAACATATAACTTAAGTACATAAGTATAAATAATTATTCGTAAGCTAAATCATCTTATTCTGTTAAGTACCACTGCTTCTGACCCACAAAAGATTGATAGGTTTCTAACCCCAACTGACCCACATAGGATCTTAACAACACAAGATCAATAGGTAACTAACCCCCACTAGCCCACACAGGATCTAACCCACACTGGATAGATATGCACCTACCCACACAGGATCACTGAGCATTGACCCACATAGGATCTGAACCAAAAATTATCGATATGCGCTTACCCACAGAGTATCACTGAGCACTGACCCACACATGATCTGATATATACTGACCCATATAGGATCAATATTATTTCTTCACGTTGCATCCTACAACATGATTTCTCACACCTAGTGCACTCGAGTTCCATAGAATCTGCCTCTCGAGATATCGGTTATACCACAACTGCCAGTATACTCTACAAAATGAGTAACACAAAGGACCGCCATGTTATAAGGGTTCCAACACGACATACCTCGCATCAATAAGACGCCCAGTTTGTGAGTTATAAGTGTTTTAATTCCGAGGGCCTGATAGGATTCGGGTTCTATCCAACCCGACCATACTCAACTGAATCTAAAACTCATGTGGAGTATACCAAATATACCATCACGATCCATGAATTCCAACCTTGTAAACGGTTCATCAAATGGATGTCTGGTTCTCAATATATGGCCCTTTAAGTGTTTCAGGGCTCGGGGGGGGGGGCAGATCGATTCCGACCCATCCCGACCCGGTCTGGGCTGGACCGCGGTAGGCTCGACTCAATGGGTCGAGGTCCAGCCCGACCTGTAAGGTGGAATGACCAAATGGCATGCGGCCAGCTGGGTAAGAGAGCTAGACATGTGAGGCGTGGCCCACAAGGGGTGGCCCGACAGTGTGAGGCACGACCCACAAGGGGGCACGACCCGTGGTCCACCTGAGCTGGCAAGGGGGGAGTTTCCCCTCGGTACCCCAAAAGACATGGGGTCCAATTGGTTTTGTGAAATGGTGGCACCACGTGGGCACCGGCTGGTCACTGTGGAACCCGCCAGGTATGCGCAGATTCTACCTCTACCGAGGTTTGGCGGTAGCCCTCTGCTCACCAACGACGAGCTGGTCGCGCCACCTCTCCTTCCACGACCGACCGATGTGTCAGCCTCCTTCTACTACCGCCAAGACTGACGAGTCGTGACCCCTTGCTCTCCAGTGGAAGGTGACGGTGTTCCACACCTCCTACATGATTGGCCAGTGTCGACCGCTCCGATGACCACTTATGCCTCCTCTTGTGGCGTGCGACAGCACGCCGCCCCCATCATAATTGGTCGATGCCACCATGCTAGCAGTATTCAATAAATAACACATGGGTAGAAAGGTAGAGGAAGGACCGACCTAGGTTTTCTAGGCCCTTTCCCTCTGTGTTATCTTGTAATCATGATGCCGGATTAAATGGTTCAAGGAATTCATGTGAATTAATCAAAAATAAAAGACATACCTCATAAACCTATTGGAGAACATCCTCGCTTGATGGTGGATCAATGATCCTTGTTCTCGCCACAAGCTTCCAACTATGTGGCTTGATCATCGCCCTTCAGTTTGGGTTTCTGTGTAGATCGTCACCGCTCGCTGGAACCGCCTCCGTCCTCTAAGGGTTTGGCATCTCAGAACTCCTTTAGAACTTTTTTTCTTGGTGAAGGTTTTGCGGACACCTCTACCCAAGCTCCACATAAATAGGAGAAGGGGAGGGTGTCTAACAGTGTTGGGAATTAATGGGGGCTCATTAATTAGGAAGCTTCCAAATCCTCCAATGACACTGTAACATTCGAATGAAAGGTCTAGACATTTATTGTCTTGACACGTTGCTATTTCCACCTTCGCTGGTCTGTTGGATGTTAAATTAGAAACAAAATTAAATAAAATGTTATTTTATTTATTTTTTTAAAAGTCCCAAATCTATATTTTTCTTTAGACCTACATTGGTCAAAGTGAATCCCCCCATAAGTGAATCCTGGTGCTACAGATTTAATGGTTCCCTTTGATATTTAATATGATCATTGGTTCTAATGTTAGAATATTCCGCTCATCCATTTTCTGAACGTTCCTAAAAAATATTCATAAATTCATTCAAGGCACATCGGGCCTCATAATCATGCGCCTTCAATTTTCATAGGCTCGTAACAATTCCATATAATGTAAAAAAATTACATGGAAAATCAAGGTCTTTACAGGTCAAAGCTCAACTGAATTAATGGTCACTATTCTTATAGCATATATTGAGTAAATTATGGGCATTGATGCAATTAACAAAGTGATTTAGTTATTAATCATTATTCAATATCAAGATATCATTAGTTTCAACCAATAACCGATCACACTCTAATGTGATAATAATCTAGTAGTGTCTCTTAAGAATGCTCCATTGTAACATTACAAGATAGAGAACGAACTACAGAAAAGTCATATTATGAGTGGTTTTTTTTAAAGTATTAATGTTATAGTGAGAGGAGATTCCATATTATTCAATGTGGAAAACAATTTTACTAAATTACTCTATTAGAAGAAGCATGAAAATCATATGAGAGATTGAATAATCTCAGTCAAATGTAGTTGGCTCTAGTCCAAATAAGAGTTAGTTAGAGTTAATTCCGTAAACCTATCTACATTATAGTTTATATTTACAATATATTAATGGATTTTAATATATGTAAATATCATATAAATTATTTATTTTTATAATATGTAATATTAATTTGATTATTCCTTATGGCTTTCTTATCTTTGGAAAGTATATAATTACTCCCCACTATAATGAGGTCCTTGATGTTCTATGAAAATATGTCAAAACATTATCCCTAGTTATATGATGTCATATAATGTGAAAATATTGATGTAGTGTATCATGTGTTGGATACTCATAATAAGGTGAGAAATAAACTCATTGAGTCCTCAAATGGTATTCTTAATGATGAGGGATTATAAAGAAATACCCAAAATTTAGAATTCCACAAGTTTTTGTGGAATTTCATATTTTTATCTTAAAACACTGATACTGATATTTAGACATTATGATTATTATTAATTCATTTCATGACCGACATACATTGATCTATTAATTAAAATAATTATTATATATGATTATGGTGAGGCACGATATATTTGGTGAATCACGAATGGTATGTTATTAATGATTAATTAACGGAAGGATTCTTCCATTACATCTTTG
The DNA here is from genome assembly GCA_963277665.1 of Viscum album. Taxonomy (NCBI): domain Eukaryota; kingdom Viridiplantae; phylum Streptophyta; class Magnoliopsida; order Santalales; family Viscaceae; genus Viscum; species Viscum album. The sequence continues at coordinate 637,878,744 of OY728122.1, forward strand.
TGGAAGTTGACATCATATCCAATTGATTATAATGAAACATCCATTTCAATGATTATTTTATGGGTGCATTCTAGATATTCAATGAAATATATATCCCTAATATAGGTTGACGACATTAGTTCTCAACCTATTTTCATAGATGTCAAGAAAAAGGGATTATTTGAAACAATGATTTTTTGAATTTGGTTTTTGATACTGTGATATTAATTTATTCCTCTTCAATGACTTTAGGTGTCATTGGTGGGAGATATTATAATTTAGGAAAACTCAACTAGGATACATAGGAAGAGGCCTATAAGGTTACACAATTACTATTTTTCATTAACGTTAATTAAATTCAATCTAAAATTAATTGTTTTAATAAATATTATTCAATAAACAATGGAATAATATGTTTTCAAGATTTAGTGATAAAAAAATATTTAGTAACCATATTTATATCTATGATGAGTTTTAAAATAATTATTTTTTCACAAGACATGAGTATTGTAAATATTTTTATATTTATCAAATAATTAAAATTTCTTTTTTAGGATCAATAAATGTGGAAGATGTTTTGATATAGATATTGTTTCTTTTAGTGATTATATATTAAATATAATTTCAATAAATATGCATTTATATTTTTAATTAAATTATATTTATTTTTTTCAATAATTTTAGTGTATTTTTGGGGAAATAACAATTTTATTAATATTTATACATGGGGTTTAGAAGAGATTAATTTAATAATAAAGGGCCAATGTAAAACTAAATATTCTTTATCATAGGTCTATAAATACTCAATAATATCATTTTATTTGTTTAGAAATTTTTCCACATAACACATACCATCTAGCTATTATCCCAAAAAAAAGTGGAAATCATTTGTATAACTCCATCATGAACCAAGAGGTTCGACCTTCCACCTTCTCTCGAGAATGAGAACAGAGGAATTAATGATTCTGGGTACATTGTGGGGATCAAATGAAGTAACCAAAGGAAATTGGTACAAACATTCTGGAACCTATAGTACAAATGAAAATTCTTCACGAACATAGAGAAACATGTGGATTACTGATTGAAGGATTCTACGTTAAATCCTATGATAAAATATTGACATTTAAATTCATAGGTTATAATGTCAATGTCATCATTGATGAATGTTTTTCTTGACTGAGGTAATTCTTCTAATTAAATTAATTATTTACTCATTGTGAATGATAATTAATATATTGGTTTCAATGATATTTTTCAATATTCGTCGAATTTAATTCATCATCCATGATTTTTATCATCATTTACATATTAAGTTATTCAATTATATTGAAAAAGGATTAGTAGGAAATAGCTTAATAGTTGCATTTGATTTATTGATAACATATAGGTAAATAATATAAATATTATTTAATGGATTATTATATCATTACAATTATTCATTAGAAATAATTATTTAAAATAATTAGGTTAGCATTTAGTTTATGAAGTAATTAATGTTTAATTCAATTGTCAAAACAGTTCCTACAACATGATTTATTTTACAGTATATTTAAATAATGTGTTTCATTTTTAGGTTTAATATATATATATATATATATATATAAATTTATAAAATTAATTTATAATTTTCCATCATGGAGTAAAAATTATGAAATAATATAATTTTTTTAATAAATAAACAAATATGTCAATAAAAAGAGAAACAATATATTGAAATATGTCATATGATTGAATGTGATATATATATATATATTGAAAAAAAGTTTTGTTTATTAATTAATTTATATAAGGTAATAATATAGTATATAATGAAAAAATAGTTGATATTCTAATTGTAAGTATTTTATGTATATTTTGGGAACACATGTAAATATGAATAATTACCGAAATTATGGAAATTCATGTTATAATATATTTTACGCAATAATTTAAATGTTTTAAATATATGAACAATAAGTTTATAAATATGTAAATATGAAATATATTTAATAATGGTTGTTTATAAAAAATTATATTTGATATAATCCTTACCCATAGTATTATAAACTGTGGAATTGAAAAACATTAAACATAAGTGATTATGTAATATGAGAAGTGAAATAATAATGATGTAAGTATATAAATTACGTGTAAAATGGGTATGTAAGGAAATTATTATACATTTATTAGATTTAGTGTATAATGACAATAATTATGGAAATAAAGTTAATGTTATACTATATTTCTAAAAAAAAATTCTATGTATTTATAATCATAAATAATAAGACAAAACTCAAATACATATATAAACATGTAGTATTATCTCATTTCATTACTCATCATTTATAAGATTAAATATATATTTATACTATTACTTTACAACACACTAATGTTTTATCCTTTGATTACAAATACAATCAATATGATTTTTCTCATTTGTGACTCAATAAATGAAGGAATTTACGAACATTGGGAAATGTACTTGTAAAATTTTCAATCAATTATTTTTTTTCCTATTTTTCTATGAATAAAAAAATCCTTGGAATATACGGGATATCTTAAAATATGTTTTAACCATTTTTTCATTTATAAAACTATAAAAAAAATTATTGTATCATTATACACAATTTTTTATTACATTTCATCATCTCTTAATATTTACTTCCATTTTATTCTCATATATTTAATATATTTATATTTATTTATAATATAGTATAATGAATAATTTTTCAGTTAGATAAGTTTAAATTGTTTTTATTTAAATTTATATAAAATTTAAATGATATAAAAAAATTCCAAATGATTTATATAAATTCATCTAAATACATATATATATAATTTACCAAATTGGGAGAAATTAATTATAATAACAAATTTTTTTATATTTTACTCTTTCTGATTAACTAAATTATTATGGGTTATAAATCACTATCTATCGAGTACTAGTATATATATTTATATATTTTTTCACTCTATCTTGATATCATTACATCATTTGACTTAAACATTCAGACATATTCATGATATAGATATAAACCTTTAGAAAACAATTACATCATAATTTAATTAATATTATAGGCTATAAATTAATACAAAAACAAGAATTAAAAAAACTGAACAATAAAATAGTTTAATTGCCATAGGAAACCTCAAACCCTATATTTATAAAACTAATGTTAAATCTAATTCCATAATGATAGCATTCAGAACTACAGTGAAAATTGAACTTCAAAAACAATGAATATCACAAGCACTGAAATTCAAATTGAAGCTAAAATATATTAATATATGAATTAAAATAAATAAAATATATTAAATAAGGATTTATATATCCCTTTATTTATTTATTTTTGGTTTCTTGTTTATATATAATTATTTTAAAATTCATAAAAAACAAATTTAATTCGAATTTAATAAAAAGTACATAAAGGCATTATTTCATTAAAAAGTAAAAAAAATTAATTAAAATTAAATATCATATAATATTAATATGAGGATAATATTATATTATATATAAATAAATTTAAAAAATAACTGAATTAATTCACCCAAATTGAAATATTGAATAAAAATCTCTTCTATTATCAAAATGGTAAAAAGGAAAAACATAATGTCTCTTGAAATATATATTTTGATGAATAAAACTAATATATAACATGAGATGACCCAACAAGACCCCACAGACAACATTAGTATGTAGAGTGTGCCACTTTGACATTGCCTCCAATTCAAAAAGCGTTTTTAACTACCACTGAGAAAGAATAAACATACATCTAAGGACAAATCCTATTTCAATTATAGAAATAAAGAATAAATAATAAACATTAATACCCAAACACACCATAAGAAATACATTAAAAACTAAAATATATAATAACACATTCTTAACATAAAAACTATGTAATATAATTTCATTATTACTAAAAAAAGTGAAATATAAATTCTAATAAAAAACCCACATGGTGTAACTTACTCAACAAAAGGGTTGATACCTCCCTATTTGATGGAATATTATAATATTGTCTATTGGTTACTATCTCCCACCAAGATCCATAATATTAAACTTTCAAACAACTCTATGAATAACCATACATCCACATATATGTAGATCATCATTGAACTATGACATGTTTGTAATAGAACAACACCTGTGAGAACTTGTCCAATGAAAGGGTGAGTATGGATATACCCACTAGGATATCAAAAATTACAATGTGAAAGATTAAATAGCAGGATACATAGAACATGTGCCAAGATAAATATAATGAAACCTAAAGGTATCACATATACTCTAAGATTAAGACAACCATTAATGAGGGAGAATCCCAAAACATTATATCTAAAATCCAAAAAAGATCATATCTCACATCTAGTTATAGATAACTAATGAATTGGAGAATTCCACTAAGTGAAAATGTAATAAACAAGATCTATGTTATAAGAAAATTAATATGAGTATATGAAGATTCTCATCCATATTTTAGCATCCCTAAAGTTGAATCTTGAAGGGGTACGTAAAAAATAATTTGAAAATCATAGAATTCAAAATATATTATATTATTATATTCGATATCATCCATCAATAGAAAAGGGGGGACCATGCCTTTTTTGAGTAATTTATGTCAATAGATAGGGTAACCAATCCATATGGAGGACACATGCCTCAATGTGTATTGTGTGCATCGACCTAGAGGCTTACCTACTCTGTGAGTGGACATTCCACCCCATATAACAATGAGATGTTTGTATAATCGACTTAAAACAAGGAGGACCCAGACCATGAAGGTTGAATTCTACAAATAATGTTCTAATCCTACGTCTACTCAATATTTTTCCGCCCAAACTAATTTTAATCTCTTCACAAATTTAGAACTCAAATCTTAAATTCCTCAAATATGAATACAAGATGAAAATGATATATACACCATTCAATTCTATGGGGAAAATAATCACAATGAATTATTCATTTGAGATATTCTAATACACATATAAGAGGATGAAATGTATACTAGAATTTTTCTAGTAGATAATGCATCCATGTATGGAAATGACATTCATGCCACTTAGGATAGTTCTTCATGCATAATTGTCAACCAATATATGTGTTGTCGATTTGAATGACATGCCTAGTGGGAGGAAATGGAATATAATGATACTAAATATAGAGGATGTTAATTATGGGTACACCTAAATTGGAGAATTACCATATAAATGTTGCAAATGGTAATTACAAAAAAAAATATACAAAGCATGCGATATCAATTAGAAGAATATAATAATTCCACACAACTACTAGATGTGTATAAAAAATATTCATTAAAAAATACCTTCTGAAATACATGTATTGTGTGATTTGTTTCAAGATAACTATGTCTAATTATATAATTTGGAATGTACTTAGTCTATCTTTATTATCCCGACACATAAATTCAGGCATGAATCGTGGTTTATATTTGTTCAACTAATTCATTTTGTTGATATATGGTTTTACATTTGCGTTATTAGTTTATTACTATATGTTTGAGACTATCATGAGGTTGGGAGTATATTTTCATTATTTTTTGAGATTGAATGAGTTTTCCAAGTATTTTAGAAATGGGGTGGACATGGTATTATATCATAAAGGGTACATGGTAGTCTTCATCTAGTTTTTGATAGCTATTTATTAGAAGGTGATGATTGGAAGTATGGGATTCCAATATGAATACCTTAATCAAATTAGTTGGGTTTTCAGAACTACATGAATTGTACCTGGAACCAATGGCAAGAAAGTGACACTATTAAAGGCGAGGGAATAAATCTTGATATTATAATTTCACCACTTGGAATATGATTATTATTTTTAAAATATTTTCACTTGAACCTAATTTGAGAGATTCAACATTGGATAAATTCATGAGGGGTTTTTAGCTCTTATAAAATTAAAACTATGAGGATCAAAGTGATTATTTAAGAAAGGAATCTAATATAGTATTTGTAATATCAATCTGATCATGAATTATACATTCCTCATCTCCCACTCTCATTAAGAGTGACAGATCCTTATGTCATTGATAAATATAGATCATCATTAATTATTTGCATTTACAGTTTTTGATATTTATTGATTCAATCATTTTGAATATCCATTGCGGTTCTCATATTGGGTGATTGTTGATATATAATTTGAGGTAAATGGGTTTTTAATGAAATTACTATTTCTTCAAACAATTATTGATTTCATGATTTGTAATGTATTTCTAATTGGTTTTTGAATTAGGAATTTAAATAATTGAAATATGTGTTCAAAATGGATTGGTTGTGTGGTACATGTTTTTATATGTATTCTCAATGAAAATGATTTTGTAAAAATATATTAAATTGAATGGTTGATTAAATTAATGAAATTGATAATGATTGGTGGTTGAAATATGGAATGAAATAATTTATGGTTTTAAATAAAATGAATTGATAAGAATGGATATTATTTTAATGAAAACAATTGGCTATTTTTTTAAATGAAATTAGATGTTCTAAAATTTTCACTTGGTATTGATTTTAAAAGATTGATTAAAACAAAAGATAACCCCCATTAATGGTTGATTTACTTACATTAGATCCATAGTATATAGGTGTGAACTGAGAATGTATGAGAACTATGAGATATCCCTGAAAATGGATTTTTGATTAAATATAAGACGAATCTATGACATGGTTAGGGAGTTCAATATTAAGCGTGTTCTCATAATCCCCCATGGAAAGAGATATAATGAAGTGTGCACACAGAGAGTCGTATTTCACATCAATGTGAAAGAATACTTATGCAATACTAACCAAATGAATCATATAAATGATTCTATTATTGGTAATGTTTTATAAATTACAATATTTATGAAATTATTTTTTATACCAATTTTGATAGAAATTATTAGCTATTATTGTTTGATATAAATATAATATTGTAATTTTGTTCTTTCCATTGAATTTATATGAAATTAATATTTTTGAATTAATTTATCAAAGGTTAATATTATATGAGTTATTTAAAATGGATAATTTTAATTTTTTAAATGGGAAAATTATGGAATACATGGTGGGATCCAACTGGGAAAGTGTTTCTCAAACCATGATTTTGTCACTGGATGTTGGTATAATTTCGTATTCATAATACATAAATGGGGAAAACACTACTTGGAGTTGTTGGATTATATAAAATGGATGATTATTTTGACTTCATGGATACTAGTGGATTATATGATCAACTTTTTATAAGGATATATAATGAATAATTCATTGATGGTTTACATACAGAATTCTATTGGAAACTAATTTTTAAGGCACATACAAGTCTACTTGTGGTACTCATACCTTGATTTCAGTTTTGAAATATAGATAGTTTGTGGATACATATCCACTACTTTTGACTTAATGAGTTATTCATGTGGAAAAATAATTCTCTATTGATTATTTTATTTTATATTCCCTAGTTTTAAGCCTCTGCGGATCAACAAAACATTTTGGACCATGTATGATTTCCTTTGTTTTTGATATAGTTGCATTTCTAAGATGGTTCAAGAAAAAATGGATTCAAGGGATTTCATATATATTCATTAATGTTTATATTCATTTTGGGATGTCCTGGTTGAAATTATATAGTATTTTCCACTTATAAGGGTTAGGTTATGAGTGAGTTCTTGGACCAGACTCATCATAATGAGCCTTGTGTTATAATAGTTGTTTGGAGAAAAATTTTAATAAAGAAATTTATTGATCTCATTCTCTAATTATTAACAAATTTTATATGAGATTAGTGTTTCCGTATTGAATTATAATTGATAGAGTTGATATACAAATGAATCTTGATTTGGGATAAATTGGTATATATTAATTTTGTATAATAACTTTCCAATGAGAATATTTTTTAATAGAATTTATAAGGGAGAAGCTGGTAAAAAAAAAAGTGAAACTCCTAGTTAAAAAACCATTTAGAGGTTATAGTGTGTGTGGTGAAATCGTTGGGCCAATGAACAAAACCTATTTATTTTTTTGGATCCAAAAGTGGAACCTTTAAGGGATAGTAGTTTGGATCATTCCTAAAAGATTATATATTTGAAAAAAATATGTTTCTGTGGAATAAATTATAATCGTGAGAAAGGGATTTGGTTTGGGAAGGCTCTGTGACACATCACGTTTTTGGAGACAAGATTATTATGTGGATAAATGTGACTTCTTAAATCCCTGGAGTCTAAGAATGAAATGTAATGATGATATATTAATGGAAAAGTATAATTAGATCATAGAGATTAATGTCTAAAAGACTCTTTTAAAGGATTAATACTATTTGGAGTTCATCATTTTGGTTATGTCTTTGATTTTTCCCAAACAAAATCTAGTGGAAACAATAGTTACGTCGAATTACAACTATTTTTAAAAACATTCTTAGTTCCCACCTCAGGTAGTGTCGAATGTGAATCACATGGTTTAGAGGTTTTAGGTGGGGTTTCATTACATATATGATATTACTTTTTTATGAAGAATTTTCCCTGATACATTGATTTCCAAGATATGAATAGGATGGTGAAGATTAAAATGGATTGTATTTTATAGATGATGTGTTTTCCTCAAATTACTAGTTGAAGTAGTAGATTCTCCATTAATTGGAAGACAATGTTGAATGAGTCTCATAGTTGAAACATTTGCAGTGGACCAAAAAAATAATGAATATAAATCATCTACAATATATAGTAATATACATATAAATTTTTCTAATATTGAATGTTTGGGCACTGAATGTGTTCATACATAGTGGAACTAAATATTTATAGACTATATTGTCCATCAAACCATGTGTAGTTGTATTTATAGGTTTTTACTACTCTGTGTGGTGGCTGAAACTCATTAATAATGAGTCATTTTGTTGTGCAGTTAGATTATTTGAGATTAATGCAGATTATCCATAAATTATAGAATGAAACAACATCACATAGTGGATGAGTCTATAGTGGGAACTGATGTAGGCCCCAAAATAGTGAGAGGTATTAGTCTATTTGACTCATCTTTAGTGACTTACTTATTTTATCATGGTTCCTCTAATTATGGCATATCAACTAGTATTATGGAGTTGTTTTTTATCCCTATGTAGATCGTATGTTGTGTAATGAAAATTACAATGCTGCTCTTGATGAAAAGTAAATAGGGGATTTGATACACTTTTTTTACATTCTCGTTATCTGAGATCGATCTTATCTAGAAAATTTTGGTTGTTGATGATAATCCAATAGATGCAATTCTTAGGAAAGAATGGTTGGTTTCTCATAAATCATGGATTGACTGTTTTCTTCTACATGACATCCTTTATTAAACTAATGAGGAGTTTCATGTTATACTATGAGAAAGGAACCTGAGGCCTAGCTGAGCCTGAACACATCTTTTATGGCTAGGTAGGATGATATCCATATTCTTTTTTAATTGGATAAGGAATCCTCATGTGTTTTTAATGCTACTATAGATATTTTATTTTTAAAAGTGATTTATTCTTGAAATTATGATTTTCTACAAAGAGAGAGGTTAATTACTCATTTGACATGTGGATTACAACTCATCATATATCAAAGCAATCTTACAGTATGGAACCAACTAAACTAATATAGGTAAATGATTAGTTGGATGAATTGATGTCCATCTGATGATTTTAACATTGTTTGTTTTCTTTGGGATCAATAGTTCTTTTCACGAAAAAAATATGATAAAATGTAATAACCTAGGTACTTATAAAATATTCTTTTTCATTCTGAAATTAATAATTAAAATTCATTATAAATGTATGATTAAATAAGTGTATTTTATATAATTTAAGGAATTTATTCTAAGGGAATATTAACTAGACCTCATGAATAGTAAACTTCACAATAAAATATTATCCTCACATATAAATGTATAAATAAGATTTTTATATCTTATCCGTGAAAATATGATAAATATATATCCTAAAAAATGTAAATAAATGTATTGAAGGTGATAAATTAAGTGTTTGAACTTTTTCGATCATAAATTTTTATTTATAATTTATAAATAATGTAATGATTTTAAATAAAATCTATTTTTATGAATTAGATTGACAAATTAATTTTTTTTTCTTATGACTATATTTTAATTTTATGAGACCTTAAAGTAATTTTAATAGTGTTATATACCAGTTATATTTTTAAAATTTTTATTTTTTCTAAAAAAATGATTAAAAGTAAAAACTAAATTTATCATATTTATAAAAAATATTTCAGTTAAAGGAGTAAATTTTTAATTCTACACATCAATAAATTGTTAAGGTGAATTTATTGTATTTTTCTAAAATACATGAATTTTTGGTGAATAGTGAAATATAGTAATTTATAGTATAAGCTAAATACATGATTTATTAATTCATGGATGATGTACACCTAATTTATTCCTATAATATTGAACTATAAATAATTTTTTTACTATATTTAGTAATAATACATAATCTATTCATAGTATTGAGCCAGAATAATAAACTAATGAATAAAATAATGAAAAACTACTCATATCCACCACTATAAATACCACCCCCAGCATCTATTATCTGTACACATCAACGTCAATTAACTTCTTTAATTTTGGCCCAATTACATTCCCAATACACTCCCACACGTCCATCACATTCTGGTATCACCAAAAATCCAAAACCAAGATATTTAATGAGGTTCTCAAGTAGAATATATCAAGAGGTAATATCCTCTTTATTTTTCTTTTATTTTCCTTTCAAATTATTCTACTTTATTATTCAATCCTCACCTACCCATATTCATGTGGCTTGAAAATTAAAATATATTATATATATAGTAATATTATCATGTTTATAGAAACATTTTTCATGAAACTTTTCTCTTATCGCTTTTATTCTAAAAATGGGAACATTGTCCATGACATGTCGATTTACTGCCATCATGGAGGACACACATTAAATTTCCATTATCGCCATCAAGGATGGTCATAAAACTATTCAAATTTTTAATTGGGATTTTATTATACATATTATAAGTTATATAATTTTCTCAAACCATTATATAAAAATGATATTATATGAAATGATATATGATCATGATGGTCGTAAACCCTCTGAAATAAACTAAATCATCTTAATTAATGTTTTATCTAATGATTCATCCTAATATAAGAAAAACTATTATATGATATCATTTAAAATTTTTATAACATATTAATACCTTTTTATTCCACTTATGAAGTTTTCCTTCCATTTTATAGGAAAATCCATAACGAACCAACCATGGAAACTATGAAAAGAACACTGCAAAAACAATGGAAATAACTAAATATTATAAATAAATGGGTGGAAAGTTATTATAATATGGTCATAAAATGTTGTATAAACATGATTATAGGTCTATAATAAATTAATAACACTATTTAAACCATTATACTTGAGTTTTTAATTCATTTATTTAAGATGAACCTGATGTATGGTAATTTTCTTTAAATAATATTCTTTTAAATTTCTTTTTATAAAAATTTCAAAAGAAATGGTTTAAGAAAGTATTATTATTTTTTGATTTTGTTCTGGTTTAGGAGAATTGATTATCATGAATTGTGGGACCTATATCTCCCTCTAATTCATCAGGTATGTTTATTTTAGAGGTTGGTTGTAATAGTTACTCCATGTGTAACTACGATGATTACACTATAAGGTTGTTGTGAGGGCTATGTCATAATGTAGCCATTAGGGCTACAGAGTAAGGTACCTATAAGGATTACAAATCATATGGTATCAAAGAGGTATAAAATCTTATGTATATAATTCCCCATTTTAACAATAGGATTTTATTTATGTTTTCACAGTTTTATAGAATAATCTTGTTTTTACAAAGTATATGACACATTAATGGTGAGAAGTATAACTTTTGAAAATTATTTAATATGATTCTAAGAATTCATGGACTAGTAGTTCCATTCTCTTTTAATTACCATAATATTATTATTATTTTCTCATCCTATGTTCACAAATATTTGTCATATGCTTTAAGGATTGGTATGATAATAGAAGAGGCCAAGCATAACATCATGAATACCCTTAATAAAGAGGACTCGTGTTTTATTAAACACATTTGTAGTATAGATAAAATTTATACTTTTTAGTAGTATCCACATTTTATGACTGTTTATTTATATGTATTATGTCTTAATTATCTAAAACATTAAACTAAAATGATCATTTAGAATATTATAAGTATTTCTAGTTGAATTGAGTAGATAATGAAATATTAAATGTCAGGTCATTATTGATGGTATTAGGGCATAATTTATATAATTTTAGTGGTTAAGATGATGATTATATAGTACATAAATGATTTTAAATCTATGGTTAATTTGAAATTATATATCATATGATTATTACAATGTTTATTCATCTATGATATGTCTATTCAGAATAGTTTTGTAGAGAATAAATAGGTTATGTGAAGTAGGAAGTCAATAAGGGGATGATATTATTTTGAATCCATAACCTATAATGGTGTGAATTAAAATTGACCTGTTTTTGTAAGTGGTGAATATGTTGAAGTTTTCTACATATGGTGGGAACATCCATTCAAGAGAATAACCAGAGTTACCAAAATTAAGCAAGATGATAATGGAACATTTAATGAGGCAACACCATCCTACCTTTAGTCAATCTTCTAACCTAGTTGTGGATTAAGTGTGGATTAAAACCCATTAAAATATATTTTATGTCACCTTTTTTCCTTGTAATCAAACCTTTATTCTTTCTATTTAAAAATTTTAAGGTGAAGCCAAACATTGGTGGCTAATGGAAAATAATATTAGAGATAGTGGGGAGATTGATGCCTTTTAATGGGATGGATTTTGAATGTTTTAATTTCAAACTATTTTCCTATGGTGGGTTGACATAGGATAGAAATGAAATTACATGAATTGAAAAAAAGGAGGATGATCTAGTGGTCGTGTTTAATGAAAATGTCACCATATGGGAAAGGTATACTACAAATTATATTCATTATCTTGAGAGTAAAATTAGTCATTTTTTATCATGAATAAAACAAATATACCAAATGGATTTGGATTCCTATGAATTAAAATTTTATAATAATCTTATATGATGGGTTGAGAGAGATGAAATGTATTTTTACAATGATCACATTTACATTGAAATCAAGTAGATGAAGTGGTCCAGATGGCATGTGATGTGTAATAGTCCATCACTGAAATATGGAGGTTGGAAAAATTAGTTTTCTAGTTTGTGGGATGTGTGCAAAACATAATTCTAGGGAATTAATTAAAAAATTTGGGAAGTGTTTCTAATGTGGTAAGTTTATAAATATGGCCTAATATTATAAATAAAAATATCATAGTGATGGTATGTTTAATTTAGATAAGAAAACCCTTATGTGTTTTAAATGTGGTGATATGGGTCATTACGTAAATACTTACCCAAATAAATATCTAAATGATAGAAAGAAAACAAATTTTATGAATATATTTGAATTGAATGTTTTTCTACAACTTTAGTAGATGTGGGGCCATCAAAAGAAGTTGTATTTGGCACATTTTTTGTTTAGTCATATTTTTTTAATTATTTCTTTGATATGGGGTCGATATATTTCGCAATATTTGATGATATTTATGGAAAATTGGAATGTTCACCTCTTGAAATGAAACAGGATATTATGGTTAAAACAAAATGGGAAAATAATGACAAAGAACTACATTATAAAATTATTCGTGTCATTTTTTTTGGAAAGATATTACCTTCAAAACATGTTGTTTTAACAATAGTAAAGTTTGATGATATTCTGAGTATGGAATGGATTTATTTTTAAAATGTTTTGATTTATTTTACAGAATAAGGAGTTGTTTTTTAGAAATATGTTTAGTTTTTATACAATAATGAATCGTTAACATTTATTACATATCAGGAATATTAGAAACTATTAAAACATAGAAATGAATGTTATATAGTACATATTTTTGAAAATAATGGAAGTGTTCATTTTGATATTATTCCAGTAGTAAATGAATAACTTGATGGTTTTATTGATGAGTTTCCTATTTTTTTAATAGATTTGTATGTTTAATTTACCTTTGACATTGTTCGTGATGCTAAGCTATTTTTTAAACCCACAAATCGAATGGATTAAGTGGAACATCTATAATTGGAAGAAAAATCATGTGTTTACTGATAATGTTTCCATTAGTCATAGAACATCACAATGGGGTGATCCTATTTTGTTTATTAAAAATAATGATGGTTCCATGAGACTTTTCATTAATAATATAGTAATGAATAATATCACTTGTAAGAATAATTATTCATTGCATAAAGTTGATTTCTTATTTGATCAGCTCTAGGGAGATGAATATTTTTTAATCATTGAATTGAGATTTGTATACCATAAGTTAAAGGAGAATGAGAATGAAAATCTGAAAACAATGTTCTGAACCACATATGTTCATAATTAGTTTGTTTTTATGTTCCTTGGTTTGACAACTTCCCCCACTGTATTTATATATATTATGAATAAAATCATCCATGAATATTTAGATATGGTTTTTTTATTGAAGATATTATTGTGTTTTCTGTGATTTATGAGGATCATGATAAACATATAATGACTGATTTGAAAACACATAATGAGATGAAGTTATATAGAAAACATATAAAATGTTATTTTTGTTTACAATATATTTATTTTATTAGGAAAATGTAAACAGATATTCAATAATAGTTGATCCCACCCAAAGAAAAGTGTTTGATGAATGTATAGGAGCTAAAAATATTACAGAGATTCATAGTTTTCTTAGGTAATTAGGCTATTACTAATGATTTGTTGAGAAAATTTCATAGTTTTCTATCCCTATAACTAAGTTAACCTGAAAAGGGTTCAAATTTATTTGGACAGAATAATGTGATATTTTTAGGAATCAAAAAATATTTTAGTTAATGCTCTAGTTTTGGGCCTACCTTCAAGAAATTATGATTTTTTTATCTGTAGTGATGATTCATTGAAGGGAAATATATGTGTTCTGATATAGAACAATAAGATAAATTCTTATGAATTAATAAAACTGATACCTTAGAAGTGAAATTATCCTACTAATGAATTAGAATTAGTTACTACTATTTTTTATTATAAAATTTTGAGGCCTCATTTATATGGAACCAAATATGAAATATATACTGACCATAAATATCTAAAGTAGAAGAAATTGAACATGAGACTGTGAAGAAGGTTGGAAATGATAATGGAATATGATTTTTCGATAAATTACCACCCTGGAAAATCAAAAAAAAAGTTTTGGATTTATTGAGTCAAAAACATCATTCTTCATTAACCATGTTATTTATAGAATATGAACCCTCAATTATTGATTTGATGAATTTTGGAATTGATATTGTTGGTGTAAAAATTCAATTGTTACTTTTTATGGGGTTAGTGTAGTTGTATATCTAAGTTATAATTAAGAATGAATAGAAGGAAGACTGAGAGTTATATAAAAAGGTATAATTGGAGAAAAAGGATAAGTTAGAAAAATTGCACATTGATAAATTTAGTATTTTGGGATTTGGAAATATATTATGTGTTCGTTGTGATTCAAATATTATAGAGGAGTTATTAACTAATGCTCATAGTTCTACATTTTCACATCATTCTGGCAGCACAAAGATGTACAAATTCCTTCGTGAGTGTTACAAGAGGGATTGAATGAAAGGAGATATTAAAGATTTTACCAAGAAATGTTTTTCATTTAAACCAGTTAAATTAGAGATAATACTACCCAATGAAATTCTTTATCCCTTTCCAGTACCAGAGTGGAAATGGAAAAATATATACATGGACTTCATGGTGGGACTACCAAATTATTATCATAGTAATAATGCATTTTGGGTTATTATTGATTGACTAAATAAATATGCTAACGTTTTTTCAATTCGATAAATTAGGTATTTATATTTCTTTTCTTGACAATACCTCAATGTGATAGATTGGTTTCATTGGGATCCTCCCTCCATTGTATCTAATTTTAACCCCAAGTTCACTTCTATCTTGTATAATGGCCTTCAGAATTCATTGGGAACCAGATTAAATTTTAGCACAGCCTTTCATCCTTAATCTGATGGACAAGCATAGTGAACTATTCAGACATTATCGTATATTCATTGAGGTTGTTTAATAAATTACCAGGTAATTTGGGATGAAACCGTTTATTTAGTTTAGTTTTCTTATAATAACAATTTTCATTCAAGTATATAGATGAAACCACGTTAAGAATTTTATGGAAAGGGGTGGTAACATATAGTTTTGGGGGATGGTGTTGTGGAATGGAAGTTAATGAGACAAGAATTGGTTGACGAAGTGGATGAGAAAATAAAGTTAAACCCACAATTTATGAGGATAGGCCCGGGAAGGCATACAATTTATGTAGATAACCAGAGGAAATATACTTATTTCAAGGCTGGTGATCGTGTCTTTCTAAATGTTTCTCCAAGGAACTATGTGATGTTTTTTGGAAAGAAGAGAAATATGAGTCCATGACTTATTATACCCTATGAAATCCTAGTGAATGTTGGTCTAGTTTCCTATAGAGTATATTTGCCTCTAATTGTATGTCATGTGCACAAATGTTTTCCTATTTTGGTGTTGATAATGTATAATCTCGATTCAACTAATGTTTTGAGCCCAAAATTTGATCAACTGGAAATGAAGAATTATTATGAGTTAAAGCATAATAACATTCTTGATTGTACAGAGCATGTATTATGGAATATGTCAATCCACATGGTTAATGTTTTTTTAGAATCCACTAGGTTGAAGATATAACATGGGAATTTGAAAAATCAAAGAAGAAAGGTATACTCACATGTTTAATAATTGAATAACAACTACAAGGAAATAGTTTATAGATGGTGGATTGTAATAAAAGAGGTTATTATGAAACAATTTATTTTCATTGTGGAGTTTTATAGTTAAATTCATTATGAATGTCTAATGAAATAAGTGGAATTTTTTTAAATTAAATAATTTATATTAGTGGAATATTTATATGAACATATGAGTATTATCAAGACCATTAGGAATAGTAATATTGCTAAAATAATAGTAACCATCCCAATTATAGTATAAATTCAATTTATGTATCTTATATGTGAAATTTTTATATATTAATATCATGGAATAAGTAAATAAATTATTTGAAAATGATAAATTAAGTTTTGGTTTTTTTGAAAAACATAAATGTGTATTTATATTTTTATGATTTATATAACTATTTAATTATTTTTTCAAAAAATTGATTTTAAAATTCATAATTTTTTTTATAATATAATTTAATGACATCTTAATTAATTTTTCATGTTGTTGTTAAATCAGTTGTAGTTTTAAAATTGGTATTTTGTTAATAAATTATTAATTTAATTTAAAAATTCATTGATCATATATTGAACATTATTTCCATAAAATATAGTCTATTTTTTATTCTACACATCAAAAAGTGTTCAGGGTGAATTTTATGGGTTTTTCTAAAATAATTGAATTTTAGGTGAATAGTGAAATATGCTAATTTATAGTGTATGCCAAATATGTGAATTATTGAGTCATGGATGATGTATGGATGAAGTAAGGCCATAATCACAAACTATAATTCATTATTTTAATATATTTAGAGACAATTCTCACACTATTCATATTCAAGATCCTTAATAATAGACTAATGAATAAAATAATCAAAAAAGAGTCTTCTCATCCACTTTGAAGACAAACCCTCACCACAACTTCTCCCCACATATCAGAGCCATGTTGCTTGAATAATTTCATCCCAATTTCATTAAAAATATTCTTTCCCATGCCAAAGAACTTATGATCTCTCCAAAAGGAAAAACTATGTTCTTTAAGGAGGTTCTAAAGGGGAACAATTCAAGATGTAAAATCATATTTCTTTTTCTTTTATTTTATTTTCTATTAATACAATTTTTTTATTATCAATTCAACTCCCCTTATCCAGTTATCATGAAAAATATATTATATTATATATACTATAATTTTAAAATTTTAATGAAAAAATTCACCCTCAAAATCCTTCTCTACTCCATTTTATTATAAAAATGAGAACATCATCTGTGATCTGTTGATTTACCACCACTATGGATGATACAATGTCATTTTCCATTACCACCTTTAAGTGTGGTCATTAAAAAAATATTATGGTTAAATAAGATTTTATTATACATATAATAATTTATATATTATTATTGAACCAATATATAAAAATTTTATTAGATAAAAATATATATGTACTTGATCGTTGTATAAAATCCGGAAATAAACAAAATCCTTTTCATTAATGTTTTATCCAATGCTTCTTCCTCATTATAGAAAACAACATGATTTATTGTATAATTTAAAATTATGAAAACATATTAAAACATTTTCTCTCCACTTCATGAGTTTTTCATCCACTCGTCAAGAAAATCCATAATAAATACACCATGGAAATCATGAAAATAACTCAACCAAAACAATGGAAATAACAAAATATTATTAATAAATGGGTGGAAAGATGTTATAATATGGTCATATAATGTACTTTAGACATGATAATAGTTATTTAATAAATTAATAACTATCTTTAAACAATTTAAAAAGAGGTTTTAAAATATTTTATGTAAGAAAAACATGAGGTAAGTGGCTTATCATTAATTTTTTTTTCTAAAATATTTGTTTTAAAAGACACAAATGGAATTTTTTTATAAAGTATTATTATTTAATGATTATGTTATGGATATTTGGAATTTTTTATGATGAAAGGATATACCTATATCTCCCCCAAATTCATTGGGTATATTTATTTTGTAGGTTGACTGTAATTTTTACTCCTATTATAAGTGTGGTGATTACACCATTAGGTAGCTGCGAGGGTAACATCATAAGGAGGCTATGAGGGTTACATTGTAAGTTAGTCATGAGGGTTACACATAATATGGTATCTATGAGGGTTATATTCTTATGTAGTTAATTCCCCATGTTACTTATATGGTTATATGTATTTTTTAATGACTTATGGAAATATCATGTTTTCACATTGTAAGAATATGAAACATTAATGGTGATAAGTATATCTTGTGAAAATTATATAATGTGTTTTTAAGAATTAATGGACTAAAGGTTCCTTTTTAGTTTATATCCCTTACCAAGTATTTTTTTTATTCATTCCATGTTTTTAAATGATTTTTATAATGTTTATGAATTGGTAAGAGAAAAAATAATACAAGCTGAACATCGTGAAAAACATTTGTTAAAATAACACATGTTTTATTAAAAAAATGTATTATTGAATAAATGGATACTATTGAGTAGTGTCTATATTTAATATTTTTGGATTGATATCTATTATGTCTTAATTTTCTAAAACTATAAATAAAAAATATATCTATGAATGTAATAAGTACATTCTTGTTGGATTAACTATATTATATAATGTTTAAGGAAGGTTTCTTATGTACAACTCTTCTCATGTGTGTTTATTAATGAAAGATCAATTGGGTTATGGGAATGAATTACTATCTATTTCCATAAATTGGTAATTTTTTTATATCTAAAACGTGAGAAGAGGTAATACCATATTGATCATTGATCTAGTTACAAACCTCTTTGGATAACAGTGTTTTCATTATATAAGGCCACATTCTAATGTATTTATAGCCACTATGAGTATCTTGTCATGAATTTTGGTTTTGAAAAATCTCCAATAATATTTATGGAACTGATGAACATGATTATACACTAGTACCTACATTCATTCATTAGGGTATTCCTAGATAAAATCATGGATTACCCTAAAAGTGAGGATGATCATTTCCTTTGATCGACCGTAGTTACAAACATCTTCATGAATACTCAAATTTATATCATGATATAAAAGTGACAATTTTGGTTTGAAGTGGTAATTTTACTGTGGAATGATACTCATTTCATGGTATCTCAATAGATCATAAATATCTTAAAGATATCGTGTCATTGAAATAAACATGTAATGTCTTTATTTTTTATAGATTCGCGGGATTTGTAGGGTATTATAGTCAGTTTGTAAAATAATTCACCATATCATCTTTTTTGTTTATTTGTCTCACCCATAATGGGGGGATGAATGTGAATAATTGGAAATGTTAGTATTACTTTTTTCATTTGTTGGGTTATTTTACATCTTCTATAGTGTCTACTCTTCCATAAGTTGGGTACAGATATGGGGTCTTTTGTGATTTGATAGGTTTGGGTTTAAGATATGTACTCAAAAAGATTGACCATGTGGGGGATTATGGTTATATTCATATTAGACCTCATGATTTGAAATATTTGACAAATCATCTTTAACATAGATATATGATTTATACACTTATTAGTTGAAAAAATCACCTTATCGAATAAAGGTTTAACCATTACATCGATCCCAAATTCTTTAGTTATATATTGTCATTAAAATATTTGAATCTCCATCAACGAAAGTGGGTAGAGTACCTGAAATATTTTTCAATTAAAATATCCTACATACATATAAAGGGGATAATATTTATTTATTCTACTTATAGGAAACTACAATTTTATGTCATAAATGAATAATAGTAGGAAGGAAATCTCATTTCTCCTTTTTATCTCATTAAATTTGGAGTCCAGGTGGATCAATCTAAGGTTGGTAAGTGTTTCGATGAAGACCTCACTTTAAGAGGATATCCTCCATGTGAAGCATTATGATGTTGAATTATGAGGCATTATGAGTTTTTTATATGTATAAGAGGTTATTAATGAATATCTTATATCTTTATATTTTATCCTTTTCTTATTGAACCATTATGTTATTTCACTTCCTATGAGAATTTATGTGATGGGGGATTTTCATAATTCTTAGTGGGTTGTTAACTAAGGAATTTTAATAACATTCAATGATATGAAGTATAAATTTTGGTTTCTAGGTATCAAATGTGTTTTATAGATTTTGATTCTCATTGTTATACATACCATTAGATCATGTCTGAGAATCGTATTACATCAGGATTTATTCTACCAATTCAGGCACAAACCTAGAAGTAGGATGATACATCTAGGAATTTTTTGTTTGGGTTGTATCATACTCTTGATGGTTATAATGTTATTTTCGTTTTGATTTAACTATTAACCAAAATACATAACATTATAACCATTTTAGATATCAAAATATTTGAGCATAATGGAAATATTTATGGGAAAGAGACCATTAGTTTTCATGGTGTTCCATCTATCATTGATTTTTAAATGGGTCCAAAATTCATATATTAGTTTTGGAGAGGCCCCTATGAGGTGACTAGATCCAAGGTAATTTTTATCATATTGTACCATCAACAACAATATGGTAGGACAAAATGGGTGATACAAATTGTTAGAGGAAATTCATCATTCATTCATCCTTGACTTTAGATGAGTGAGGTATTTCAATTTGGGACAGTTAGAGTTTACCTACAATATATTATACCATTAAAACATTAAAATATCACCAATTCGGGCCTTTTATTCCAATCTATGTAAATATCCACTCTATTAGATAGGGAATGGTGAATGTTACCTGGTGGGATAGTGTTTGGACTAGGAGATGATGAAGAAGATTTAGATTTTTTTAAAGAGTATTTATATAATAAATATATATTATAAATCTTATATAGGACATCATTGACATCTGATGGAGTTCTTGGTCAATGAAAAAATTATTTGGGATTCTCGCATTGGTTGGGTGAGAAATACCTAGAGAATAAGGGAAGACATATGCACGTTACAAGAGACTATTTTACGTTGTTGAGAGTACTAGAAGGTAGAATAGTTTTTTTTATTTTATCCTTAGATTAAATTGATCCATGATTTCATTCATATGTCACAACATAAAAAATACATTTTATACTCATCTCATGTTTTTATTTGGGAGGACCTTGATGTGGAATTGATATGTATGTGATTGAGTACATGGCTTGAATTATTGTTTCTTAGATAAATTTTCTTGATGTAAAGTCTATAAATATGGTTCATATATAATTCATACATTGTTCTGATTCTAATGTGATGTGTGAGTGTGACATTTTGACAATTTAGTAATTGAATCATCTATTTATTGAAAATTATTCTTGATATGATTTCTATGGGAATAATTCATTTATTTTGTGTAAAATTTTAACATTTCAACTCCTTCATTCATGTAAAAACAATGGTAATTTTTTTCTATTCTATTTTCTTATTTTTTTGTTAAACCTATCTATTATTTATTTATTTATAATTTTGGATCCTTTTGAGGGGTAAAAATTGAGTTTGGGTTATTTTTTGAGAGGTAGTGATGTTTCTAGGTACTTCAGAAAATGGTTAGACATGTAACTATATACAAAAGGCTACAGAAGGCCCACTGACTAGCTAGTTAGAGCCACCAGCTAGCTTGTAGAAGGCTGGTCATAGGGGATTTTTATATGAATCTAATTGGATAAGCAATAAAACACACTAACAAGCCGGTGGGATGGAAATGGTTGTAGTAATTCTTCATGGTATTTAAATAAAGTTATTGGGGTTCACAAGACTATAAAAGTCATTCCTTTTGTCACTGGATAGCCAGTGCGAACTAGTGCCTATCTAGTAACACAGTTCTGGGTGAGGAAAGGTGGGGTTATATTGTAATTAGTCCATGTGAATCTGCCATCTTATTCTCCAACATTCTCCCATGAACCTAATTCAATCCTTTATACTTTGGAGACTTCCTAGATGTTTTTGTCTCTTAATATATAGAAATATCAAAGAGAAAAGAAATAATTGATGCACTCAATCTATTATAGAATGTGTACACTAAATTTCATTATGATTTATTCTTTCCATATCTATATCCCTCCTTTATAGTGGGGGATATTTGTGTCATTGATTTATCCAGATATTAAATAAAAAATTGTGGATTTAGGTTTCTCACACAAATTATCCTATCCTTTCAACTCTCTTTTTTGGACAACATTTTTTGCCGGTTTTTGATACCTTCATTGATGTAGGTGGTTGTGTAATATATTTCCTATAACTTAAAGATTTTGTTTCTTAATTTTTTTAAATATATCTATTATTAGTGATTGAATCATACAATCAAATCTATTAATGATGATTTGAAAATGGAATTCAGGTTTTTATCCTATACATTTATGGATTTTATAACAATGTGATGATTTATAAATAGTGGATTTATTTAATTAGTGACATAATGAAAGACCCTGGTGATTATTTAATGAGAAAAATGAAATAATTTGAATCATTATATAAAATGAAATGAAATTATTTTAATTAATTGAGTTTTTATGAAAACAATTGGATGATTAATTTTTAATGAAATTGATTAATTTGAAAATTGAACTTTGGGATGATTTGAAATGATTGATTGAAATGATATGAGGTAGATTGAAATGAAAGATATCCCCATTTTATGTTTTATTTCATTCAGGCACATTGGTACTAGAATTAAAGGTATTTGCGATAGGTTATTTGCGATGGGATCCCATTGAAAATAAGCTTTATCGAAGGGGTCCCATCACAAATTTCTCGTTAGAAAAAATGTCATCGCAAAAAAATATTATTTGCGACGGGATTGTCGCAAATAATATTTTTTGGGATGGGAAACTGCACTGTCGCAAATAAGTGTCCGATAATATACTTCATATATATATACTTTTTTCAATGGGCCCATCCCAAATAATTTTTTCTACGGGCCTATAATCCCATCGTAAAAACTTTTTTGAAAATATTTATATAGACTATTTGCACTAGCCCGTCGTAAATACATTTTTAGAAAAATTATTTAGGCTATTTGTGATGTGAACCAATTGTGACAGATCCCATCACAAATAATAAATAAATTTGGAAAAAATAAATTTATTAAAATTATGATTATTGAAGAATTAATTTTAATATTATTAAAATAATATTAAAAATAAAAAATATTAAAATTCTCAATATTCACAAAAAAATATAAAAAAATAATAAAAAATAATAATAATTATTATTATTATAAGTAATGTAAGGAAACATTAAAAAATATAATACTGAAAAAAATATATTTAATAAAATTATGATTAATGCAACAATAATATTAATATTATTAAAATAATAAAAAAATATAAAAATTCTCAATATTCAAAAAAACAATCATAAAATATTAAAAATTAAATTATATAATATTCACACCGATATAAAAGATAGAAACTGTAAATAGTTCATATTACAACAAATGTTAAATTCAAATGTTTTTAACATAAAAATATATCATTGGGGGGTCATCTTTTGGAGGAGGTGGAGGAGATGAAAGGGATGGTGGAGGAAACTCCATCCCTAAACTACGAGTCAGACAACGCTTGTACTCTATTAGCTCATGATGCTACTGCTGCCATCGACACATCTCCTCCTTGTGATGCTACTTCTACTACTGCTGCTGCTAACACATCTCTTCTTGCGGCTTCTGCAAACTCTCTATAAGGTTATTCTGAGCATAGAACTACTCTTGATACTGTAAGGTAGAAGATGATGTCTCACCATGTGATCCTCTCAAGCTAGATGACGACATCTCAGTAGTACCATATTTAGTACCAAGAGTCACATGAGAGTCTATACCAACTACTCGGCCCTTCTCAAATCCATACTGAGTCACATGCATCCATGCCGCCTTATCGAAATGGTGGGCACTAGTCTGATCAGTCACCTTATCCTGACCCTCAGCCTGTGTCTGAGAGGTCACGGCCTCATATGACTCCTTCAATTCCAATTTGAAATTTAAATTGTGAAAATATTATATGTAGTTAATATTTAAAGTGAAAAAATAAGACTAACCACAATCTGACGATGGCGATCTCCTCTAATCTCTTTAGTGGCTGGATCCCTGTACATCCTCCGATAAACATCGTACTCTGTAATATTGTGATACTCGGCTGTCTATATTAATATAAAATAAACTATTTATATTTAATGTTATATAAAATATTTAAAAAAATACTTACCAGATTCTCTCTATGCATAATGAATGTACGACTACCAGATCGATGTGTCACCTCCTGTCTCCCCGAGTTCTACCAACCTAATGAAGACCTCCTCTGAAATCCACCACCCAAACAGTGTGCACATAATCTATCCCAATCTTGAGATGAATTGTACTCTGGTCCATGGGCTCTACACGACTCGTCAAATATTGTCTCTCTAGCTTTCTTAATGGTCGTGTTTCTCAAATAGTGCAAAAAATGACGCAAAATCTCATGCATAGCCACCTCCCATGCTGTATGTATATTTTAACGCATGCTATCATCGATGGGATACCATAATCCCTACAAATAATTTATAATATCATTTTATTAATAAAATAAATATAAAAATAAATAATATTTATTTACATACCAGCCAATGATTCTATATGTCGAGCTGCGAATCAATGGGAATCTGTTCTCATGTGATCCATGGATGAGAAAAATAATTGTGCAAGATAACACTCCCTTGTCCAACAACTACATGCGCAATACTATGAAAAAAATAATAAATAATCAAACAATTAGTATATTTAAAAATAAATTAATGAAAGATAACTAAAATATACAGGTTACCATACCTCCGTGTGTATGGATCGAAGCTAAGATGTGGACGCCACTCAGGGATAAGGTCAAGAATCAGTAGCGGTGCTAGACCGCACCCCCTCAACATACCTCCTGAACCACCAGTAGGCTAAGGGTTAGATGATCCCACATCCCCCTCATCCAAAGGTAGCCGAGCCTCCTCTAACTCACGAAATAGACCAGATTCCATCTGAAACACAAAATCATTGTTGTTAGCAGATAGTTGAAAATAACTATTATACATAGATATATATTAGTTATGATCATAACAAAGATTTAACTTTGTCAATGTCCACCTTCATCATCATCTTCATATCTGACAACATCAATGTCTTCATATTCCTCCTCGGCATAATCAATACCTATATGAGTTTCAATTTCCCCATCACGTTTTATTTCAAATTCATTTGTAACATCATTAACATCTTTGTCACCATTGACCCTTAATTGTGGGGTGGAATCATCAATATTTATGTTTCTTTGTGAAAAATATGGATTTTGAGTAGTCTCTTGAAAAATTTCAATTCCTTCCCCTTCAGCAGAACCACATTCAGTTTGAGTAAATTGACTATCCTGAGATTTCATTTTTATTATTCTCTACCAGTCACTCAAGTCTCCTGAAGTAGCACAGTACAATGCGTAATAAATCTGATGTGCCTATTGAGACAAAAAAAATGGTTCATTTACTACAAGAAGACTTTTATATTTAATATCGACGATTCCATGAGTCAGATGAACATGCAATCCTCTCTCAGTATCCAACCACCGAAATTTAAACATCGTTATGTAATTCTATACAAGATAACATAGCTCAATAATTACATCTAGTATGCCATAAAAGTCAACTTCAGTTTCTATAGGATGTGATCCTATTAAACAAACACCACTGTCCATTGTTTTTTTATTCTCCATATGCACGTGTATGAAACCAAAAACCATTCACCACATATGCATTATAAGATATAACCATTTTGGATGGTGGGTTACTCAATATACACAATCCCTTATCAATTTTATCAGCATGTTGAGACACCTAAAATTTTTTAAATAAATTACCAATATAATAATTAGTAACCTAAATTGATATTAAACCGTCAATAATTCATATTTCCAGTTTTTGAAACCGTTGAGAATTTTTTTTGTCTACGTTATTCAAGGGAAGCTGCTGTAATTTTGGAAGTTGATTCTTGAGATGATTATAATATAACCTAAAAATGAAATAAGATTACATATAGTAACATAAATTATATAATAAGTGATAGAATCAGTCACAATACAAATGCATTAATTTCTTCACAGTTGAGAAGAACATATGTATGAGCTTTGTGATGTTATTCGTCTGAAATCCATTATTCTTTAACTCAACCGAAGCCAAGATTTGGCTGATTAAAAACTGATAATTGATTTTCCATTTCATCATTAACATTTCCCTCATTCTGTCCCATGTGGTTTTGTTGTTAAGGGATATTCATATTCAAAATTGTGAGAGAGAAAAACATTTCCTCTTTCAAATAAGCTTCAACAATTTATCCTTCAACTGATGCTTTGTTACACACTTTTTTTCAATTTCTGCATGCATCTCTCAAATGGGTACATCCATCGAAACAGTATTGGTCCTCCACATTTAGGTTCATGTGGAAAATGTAATATCAGATTCTCCATTTAGTCAAAAAAAGCAGGCGGAAAGATTTTTTCATGTTTACATATAATTACAGGAACATCTTCATCCAGTTTTCTTAGTGCATCGTAGTCTTTTGTCACTGCACAAATGACTCAAAAAAATATGATATGTCTGTTATCAAATCCCAAATCATAGAATTCAACAAACCTCTAAATCCAATTAGCATAAGTATATACATTATAACATAACAATCATGACTTTTTAATCCAGTAATATGACTATTCTTAACACATCTGCCCAAATTGGAAGCATAGCCATCTGGAATTCCCAAATCTCCAATAAACTTACAAAATAATAAGAGACTGTCTTCGTACTGTGTATAAGCTTCTTTTGGCTTCATTAACCTCTATGATATGACATTTTCAAATAGTTCATGTTTTGGTCGCTTGCAATTTTCAGTAATATCTATTCGTGCTTTTACAGTATCATTGGTATTACCTAGTGTATCCAAAACTGTATGAAATAAATTATAAAAATAGTTATTCTCAATATGCATGACATCCAACATGTGGCGGACCAACAAATCAGACCAATATGGGAGATCCCAAAAAATGCATCGTTTTATCCAATTATGTTCTTTCACAAAGCCATGAATTTTCTGTTGGTTTACTATTTTCCCAAATGTGATTGGATGTAATGAAAATTCAATTGATTTTAACTCTATACCTATGATAATTTTTGGAGGTTTATCCCTTTCAAGTGTGCCTTTTCTGAAATGAGATTTGTTTTTTCGAAAAAGATGATCGGTTGGAAGAAATCTACGATGATAGTCAAAATATCATGGTTTTTTTCCATTGATGAGCATAAAATCTTTGTTGTCTTTCATACTGTAAGGAAATGATTTCAGAACATGTTTACTCCAGCCAGATAACATGCCATATGCTGGAAAGTCACTAATCTTCCACATCAAGGCTGCTCTTAATGTGATTTTTTACAGCAGCATCATATGTACTAACACCATTACTCCACAATGCATGTAACTAATAAATAAATGGTTCTAAATAAACATCAATATTATTTTTTGGATGTCCTTTGATAAATAAGTTGAAAATGTTATAGTTCACCTTTATCTACATCCATGGAGGTAGATTTTACAGAGTAATAAAGACAGACTAACATGAATTTTGACTACCATTAGAACCAAACAGACAGAAACTATCAGTAGAAATACCCAATCTCACGTTTAAGGCTTCTAAATAAAAATATGGATGAAGACGGTCAAAATGTTTTAATTAATCACCATCAGATGGATGATTCAAGATTTTACCGGTTGAAATATTGGTTTTATGCCATGACATCATTGCCGATGTGTTATGAGACATAAATAAACATTGCAGTCTGGGTGTAAGGGGTAAATATCTCAACTATTTTATGGAATCGATCCATACTTCACTGGTTGAGCTTCATTATACCTCGATTTTCCACATGTGGGATGACTATCCAATGACTAATTTTCACTAGAATATAAGAAGCAATCATTTTCACAAGCATGAATCTTCTGATAACTAAGGCCTAGATTACGAACCAACCTCTTGCTCTCATTGTAATTTCCAGGAAACACATTTCCTTCAGTTAACTTTGTTTTAACCAAATAAAATATCTGATCAAATCAGTTGTTTGACATTACATTATCTGATTTTATAGCCCTAAATTTTGCAACCACTTCTAATTTTTTTTATCTAGAAACCATGATATAATGCATCCTTAACATACCTCAATAACTCATATAATTTATATAGTGCCAACTCATGAGTTAAATCAATATCATCGTGAGTTTCAGTTTGTTGAACAGATGGACCTACAGCATCGGGTATTAAATTTTGGAACTGTGATGCATCCAGAATCATGTTATTATAATCTTCTCTGGAACTGTTTTCACCATGTTGATACAAAAAAACATAAACTAGTTTAAAAACAAACTGCAAGAGTTGTCCCCAACCTTGTCAATTGTGTCAAACATTATCATAGCACATTTTTTACAAGGACACTTAATTGTTCCTTCTGACACATATTCTGTTTTTGAAGATGAAAATGCTAAGATTGCTTCAACACTCTCAATATAAACAGGATTCAAACCAGAACCATTTGGATTTCAGCGCTGATGTATCCAAGCACGATCATCAAATAATGACTGATGTCACCTTCATTTTTCCATATTTTCCTACAAAATATAAAATAATCACTGTTTTTGAATAATTTGACACTATAAAAACACTATATGAAAAAAGAAGATAAATATTTTCTACTACTTATTAATAATTACCTTTAATTAAGGGTGAAACAATTTCCAATAGATTGACGGCTGCTCTTTTGTCTGATTGCTAATTTACTTGCATCTTTCTCACACTGAAATCACAATGAAGTATCTGGTCTGACGTATGCATATTCATTCTCATATGCATGAGAATGAATATGTGTATCTTTTACTAGATTCTTCATTGTGATTTCGGTGTGAGAAAGATGCATGTAAATGAGCTGTCGGACAAAAGAGCCCCCTTTTCGTCGATTAATCATCTTCTTCCAACTGTCACCTCTTGAGAACATTATTAAAATATATTCCTAGGAATGCATATCCAATATTGTGCATACAAGATTGAATATTCCTATTTAGCAACAGATTTTTTCATAAAGGTTTGAGTCAATGAGAGTTGAAAGGAGAAAAGTCAGGAAGAAAAAAGAGTGTCGTCAATCCACTGAAAATTGTTCCAAGTTCTATAAATTTATTAAAATATATTAAAATTTCTTTCTAACTGTTCCTAACTGTTCTTAAGTAATTATTACTATTTATTAGTAATTATTACTATTTATTAGTAATTATCCGTATCTATTACTAATTATTCCTATTAATTACTAATTATTCCTATTTATTACTAATTATTCGTATTTATTACTAATTATTACTATTTATTACTAATTATTACGAATTATTACGAATTATTACTATTTATTAATAATTATTCATATTTATTACTAACTATTCATATTTATTACTAACTATTACTATTTATTCCTAACTATTCCTATTTATTATTAACTATTACTATTTATTCATAATTATTACTAATTATTACTATTTATTCCTATTTATTCCTATTTATTACAAATTATTAATAATTATTACTAATTATTACTATTTATTACTAATTATTACTAATTATTACTATTTATTAATAATTATTACTAAGTATTACTAATTAGTACTAAATATTCCAATTTAATACAAATTATTCCTAATTATTCCGAATTATTACTAATTATTCCTAATTATTCCTAATTTTTACAATTTTTTTTAATTATTACACATTATTCCTATTTATTGCTATTTATTGTTATTTATTACTAATTTTTACTAATTATTACTAATTATTGCTAACTATTGCTAATTATTACTAATTATCACTAATTATTACTAGTTATTGCAAATTATTGCTAATTATTGCTAATTATTGCTATTTGTTTCTAATTATTGCTAATTATTCCTAATTATTGCTAATTATTGCATGTTACTAGTATTTATTAGTAATTATTAGTAATTATTAGTATTTATTACTAATTATTATAATTTATTATTAATTATTACAATTTATTACTAATTATTATTAATTATTCATATTTATTACTAATTATTCCTAATTATTTCTAAATATTACTAATTATTACTAATTATTAATATTTATTACTAATTATTCCTATTTATCGCTATTTATTGCTATTTATTACTAATAATTTCTATTTATTACTAATTATTGCTATTTATTTCTATTTATTACTAATTATTGCTAATTATTACTAATTATTGCTAATTATTCCTAATTATTGCTAATTATTGCAAATTATTAATAATTATTACTAATTATTAGTATTTATTACTAATTATTAGTATTTATTACTAATTATTAGTATTTATTACTAATTATTACAATTTATTACTAATTATTAAAATTTATTAGTAAATATTACAATTTATTACTAATTATTACCAATTACTACAAATTATTACAATTTATTACTTATTATTAAAATTTATTAATAATTATTACAATTTATTACTAATTATTACAATTTATTACAAATTATTACAGTTTATTACTAATTATTACATTATATTACTAATTATTACAATTTATTACAAATTGTTACAATTTATTAGTAATTATTACAATTTATTACTAATTGTTAGTAATTTTTACTAATTTTTACTAATTATTACAATTTATGACTAATTATTATTAATTATTACTAATTATCTGTATTTATTACTAGTTATATGTATTTATTACTAATTATTACAAATTATTACTAATTGTTAGTATTTATTAATAAATATTCATAAATATTACTAATTATTACAATTTATTAGTAATTATTACAGTTTATTACTAATTATTACAGTTTATAACTAATTATTACAATTTATTACTAATTGTTACAATTTTTAGTAATTATTACAATTTATTAATAAATATTACAATTTATTATAATTTATTACAATTTATTAGTAATTATTATAATTTATTAGTAATTATTATAATTTATTAGTAATTATTACAATTTATTACTAATTATTTCAATTTATTACTAATTAACACAATTTATTACAATTTATTACTCATTATTACTATTTACTACTCATTATTACAATTTATTACTAATTATTACAATTTAGTACTAATTATAATAGTTTATTACTAATTATTACAATTTATTAATAATTATTACAATTTATTACAAATTATGACAATTTATTACTAATTATTAAAATTTATTACTAATTATTATTAGTTATAACTATTTATAACAATTTATTACTATTTATTACTCATTATTACTGTTTATTACTCATTATTACCATTTATTCTTCATTATTTCTATTTATACTATTTATTAATAATTATTAAAATTTATTACTAATTATTAGTTTTTATTATAATTTATTACAAATTATTATTAATTACTACAAATTTATTATATACATTACTAATTATCATTAATAATTATTAATTACTACTAATTATTAAAATTTAGTACTAAAAATTTCAATTTTTTAGTACAAATATATACTCCTGACAGATCAATTAGTATTTAATTTAATTAAAACTAATCAACAATCATAAAAATTAACATAAAAATGAAATAAATAATAAATTAAATAAAAAATAAATACCTTTAAACTTGATTTTCTATTGATGTAGGCGGCTTCACAGCTTCTTCATGAAAAAAACAGTTAACTTAGAATAATTTTCCCTCTTAAATCAGAGTTCAGAGAGGAACATGATATAAGAATTGAGAGGAATGAAAGGAAAACAGATGGGGGCATATATAGGTTAGATTATTTGCGACTGGACTATTTGGGATGTGTATCCCGTCACAAATAATATCTTTTTCAATGGGACCCGTTACAAATACCTACGCCCGCATTAATTACTGTCGGCAGTTAAAAAGTTATTTTCGATTGGTCGCATCGCAAATAGTACTTGCCGACACAGCTTTTGTGATGGGATGAAATCCCATCACAAAAAGCTATTAACCGCCGCAGAGTATTTGTGACGGGGCCCATCTCAAATACTTTACTATTTGTGATGGTGGGATTCCACCGTCGCAAATAACTGTCGCACGGTTTGGCACTCTACCCGCACCAAACTTTTTGTGACGAGTCGTTAAATCTGTCGCAAATAACCTCTTGGACGAACTTTTTGCAATGGTATTTATTCCAATCGCAAAATGTCCGTCACAAAAAGTCATTTTTCCTATAGTGCAGTGGAACCTACATATTTAGGTATGCATAAAAAATATATTGATGTATGATCTATACCAAGAAATATATTAATGTTGATAATTCTAACTAACCTATGATGATGGTATGTTGTTCAATCCTTGGGATGATATCATTTTTCCCATCGGATTGAGATCTAGGGATGTGTACACACCTAGATCTGTATATCACTATGTATTTTTAGAATAATTATACAAACCTTATACTAACCCATGATGTTAATACATGGATATTACATCATTTATTGGGGAAAATTTCACATATTACACAAACAAACACTCAAAGACCATATTAGTTTAGTTCCATTATAAACATTGAAACCAAACTTCTTGTCTAGAGAAATATCTTTAATGTTTCCCACAGTGATCTTCGACATTAGTAGCCCTGCCTAAAAAATTTACTTATAACCTAGGGAAAAGAATACATAAAAATGGTGATCTCCTAAGCTTATTAAGGGTACGAATGGAAAATATGTAAGTATAATCCTAAATATAAGGGCATGAGAACACGATCTTAACATTTTAAAATCATACCCAACATAAAAAATATCATAAGAAAGTATCTTGGTATAAATAATGGAGGTTCATAAGACGTGAAAATTTATGAAATAAAGAGTTCAATCCACGAAAGAATAACATAAGATTAAGAAATTGAATTTGTGGTATAGATTGAAACATGTAATATCAATCCCTATATGTCAAGGTGCATTGCAAAAAATTAACAGAGAACATCATAGAGACTATACCTACTTGATGAACACACCACCATCCTTTATTTCATTCCTTTCATAGAATGTTCTATGTTTTCCTCATCTTCCCACAGTGGATATGGTTTCCCCATCTTCTCATTGTGAATAGGGATTCCCCATCATCCCATAGTGGGTCGAGTTTCCACATCTCCTATAGTGGATCAAGCCTATAGATTGGATTCCATAATTATCTCATGAGATATAAATATATACTCAATTTATTAGAGGGAGACATAGGACCCACCAATCTAATAAAGAAATCCAAACATATGTGTGCTAAAAGAAAAAAATAATTCATCATATAAGAACATAATAAAAATAGAACTAAAAAAATATTAATAGTAGCATTACCCACAGAAAATAAAGGGGTTTCATAAATATAAATATAAAACAACCATAAAAGAATAATGATAACTTCTTTGAATAATATCACTATTAAATAAAAAGTAACATCGAATAATATTATCTTAGATAGAAAATAATTTTGAGAGATCACGTGAAAAAATCAAGAAAATATCCTTTCCATTTTTGAAATAAAACACTTTTAAAATAAAAATCTATTTAAATGAACATAATATGTGAAAATTTCCTTTAAAACATATAAGGTAATATTTTGAAACCATTTTACAATCCTTTACAATCTACATCCTTTAAAATTCCAAAAATATCATTTAAAACACCTATAAAACATTTTTAGAAAACATTGTTTTGAAGTAATAGAGATTTCTGACCCAAAAGAAAATAAAATTAATTGAAATTTATAATATCATGAAAAGAAATAGTTTCATGATAAAACATTTAAAAGTTCATTATATACACCATATAAATGACTATAGGTTCATTAATATCAAGTGTATCAATGAAGGAAAATTGAGACTAAATTCACTTACCATCATGTAATCTTTTGAACCGGAAACCCCATGAAATAGTTATCAAAATATATAATTGTACATACCTGGAAATTATTTTAATAATAATAATGAATAAAATTCATGAAAAATATATTCACCATACAAAACAAGTATGTAGTGCATAAGTTTTGGGTCCCACAAAAATGAAAATGAAGCAAATAATCAATAACGTTATGTGTTTAATCTCCTCATACTTGTGAAAAAAAATAGTAAAATAAATATAAGTTTAATATAAATATGTTATTGAATAAAATTAATATATATAATATCGTGTAATATTTAATTAGGACATTATTTTACCCTCCTATTGTCAATTCCATGTTCAGTTTATGTTTTGTGTAATAAACGTTTTCATTCTCATACATGTTTGACTTGTTATTTTGGGTCCTCATAATTATATTTTTAATTAATTAAGTCAATAAATATTAAAATAATAAAAATATCATATAAATTCATTATATATGTAATTATCATTATCTAAAATATATATATATATATATAATTAAATACACAATTCATGTTGACAGTAGGTCGTGCGTACACAAGAACATAAAAACCATTTCACGTTGTATTGAAAGAAAAAATATAATATATATTTTGTCATTATTTTATTAGTAAAATTTAATATATATTATATAGTTTCACTAAATTTACCTTAATAAATTCAATGTAATGTCTGAATAAATCACATCGCTTTGAGGAGGCTATATTCCACACATGCACTAGTTATTTTATCTTATTTCCACAAAATCGAAAACATGAAGTAATGTCCAATATAATAATTACATAAGAATTAATAAATAATAAATACCATATAAAAAATATTTCCAATCATAATTCATAACGATGAGAGGTGGTAAGGTAAAAAACGAACAACATCATTTTGTGAGGCGGTAGTTTGTTATATAGATGAACAATATTTTTTTTACCCATTTGATGGAATTGTTTGTATTTGTAGGTAAAACCATTATAATAAAAAATTATTATTATATTTATGATACTTATTAATTATATTAAAATTTAATAATAATAATTTATGTGGTTCAAGGTAAAAATAAAGCAATAATGTTCTTTGATGAAAATTACCTCTTCTTCTGGTATCTCCTTATGATTTTCACAAAAGTAATCATTTGGTTTGATATAATCCAAAACTAAGGATTCTAGGATGAAGTAGGGAATTCGGTATAATATTTTGAAATATTTGTACCAATCCAAATATGTTAGTATGGGTGAATAAAAGAGAAAAAGTGGTTCCCTTTTATAAGAAATGAAAGGGGCACTTTTGTAATTTCCAAAGAATATTAAATTATAATGAAATAATTCCCAATCCAAATACCTATTAAAACAAATTAATTTAAATATAATATAATATAAGGTTTTAATATCATCGAAAAATATATTTTAGAAATGTTTTGATATTATTCTAAACATTATCATTTTATTTAACCCTTAGTAAACTTAATTTACTTTTAACTAAGGTGAAAAAAAATTCAATTTTAAGAGGATGTAATTTTTACATATAAAATGTTAATTAGACTATGAATAGAAAACATAGGTTATTTTATAAAATATAAAATCATATTATCCATATTTAATATTTTTACTATTTTACTAAAATTTATTAAACTATTATTTTTATAAAATGTCATAATTGTCAATTTGGACAACATTCATTAATTTGTCTTTAAAAAACTGAATAAAAATAGATATCCTAAAAATCATCTAATACACACCTAAAACATCATATTCACCTATAAATTTCTTTATCACTATAATTATGTGAAATAATATTTCATTTATTATTTATAAAATCATATAATCGATTTTTTCATTAATTGAATAAATACTATATCATCATTTTGTTATTATTTATGATAATTATGTATTCACTAAAATTAAAAAAATATATGACATAGATAAATATTTTCTTTTTTTAAAAAATATTTTCTGTAAAATATTTAATTTATCCCCATATTAAAGAAATTATATTTATTAAATATAAGATCGTGATATTTTGTTACTCTCATTGATTTTAATAATATCCAATTCATTGTCATGAAATTATTCCATTAAATTATTAAATACTTATACATATGTTTTAAGGGTATTATTTATATCATCCAATAATGATATTTATGTTTTAGGGTCATTTTATACTCCTTTTCACTTTATTATTAAATTTAATTACACAAATTTCCCTTTACTACGGTCATAAAATTTACCAAGGCTACTGTTCATATTATCCAAAAATAAAATGAAAGAATTTTGTAAATTTGAACTCTATTATTCGAAATATGAATTAATGTTTTCATAATTTAAAACACATAATTTTATAAAATTAATTCAAAATTAATATAATTGATGGAAAAAAGAAAATTATTTTTTAAACTGAAAACATCTAGAAGAATGGAATGCTTTTATAATCATTTTCAATGTGAAATTGATTGAAATGGCGTAATTTGGATTAAAAAATAAAAATTTGATATAATTATACATTAAAACCTCTTCAAAACAAAATTTAACTATATAAATTAGTTAGAAGAAAATGAAATTTTCAATTAAAATTTAGTGTATTTCATTATTAATCCAAACCTGATTCTTATTAGAAAAATAACCAAATTTAAAACAAGTCTGTTTTTATATCCAAATTTTAAGTAATACAATTTTTTGAAATATAATTTATAAACATGTGAAAAAATGATTTAAAACAATTTCACCATCAAAATATTGAAAACTACCTTTTGAGAAAAAATACATATTTTTATACGTAAAATTGGATTTTTTTTCTTATATCATATGAGGAAAACATGTAATATGAATGTTAAGAATTATTTTAAATTTTATATATATATATATATATATTTAATATAATTCAACCTGAGTGATTTGTTTATTTATTAGCACATAACACAGTGGTGAATAATTTTTTAGAAAATAATTTCCTTTTATATTAAAAGGGATTTTACATCATTTTATAATAAATTGGTCAAAGAATTATATATTCATTTATAAATAATAATTTTTTAGATCTTTTAATCCTATTTATACCTTTCATTCTAAAAGCTGTGTTATAATTATAAATTTTAGATAATTATTATTTTAAAATGATACTATATAGCAATTCAGTATTGCGTATAAAAAAAGATACACAAGTGTTTAGTATAGCAAAAGTTTAACATGGTATAGCATATTACATATGAAATAAAATAAATTTAAATTATTTTAAAAAATAGGTTCATAAAAACTCATTGTGTTACATTCTACCACCCATAAAATGTATTTCTACCTCTAAACTCATCATTCTATTATAAGAAAATAATGATACTTCTTTCCCAATCTTATGCTCAAGTTACCACAAAACATTTTCAAACTATTTTTTGTCAACAATACATTAACTAGGTTATTGTTCTTGTTTTGTTGAAAATTATTTCTACTATCCAAAATTTCTACTGTTTTCACTTCAAATGAAGGATCATTCTCTAGTGTAATGACCTCTGAGTTTAGTAAATGTAACGAATTGTGTATATATTTCCTCATATGTGATACATGGAACACATAATGAGAATGAGAGATATTTTGTGGATGTTAAGATGGATATGAAACCATTCTAAAAAACATCAATTTAAAAAGGAAACCACGTCCTTTAAATTTCAAATTGTACATTGAAAATCAAAGGTTGATGTTCAATAATATCATTGTAGGAATCCCACATCATTAAAATGAGTACTAAAATAATATTTAAAAGGGGAAAGTTATAAACTTTACAGTAATCCAAAGTAACTCATAAACGGGTATCTACATTGGATAACATAGGTGTAATGTGAAAACATGGATGGGGAAGAGAAATATGACTATCAAGTTATTATGGAGAGTGATAGAGAACATGGTTGGGAAAAATTTTAACAATATCAATTCCATAAATCTGTGGTGATCTCAGAGACCCATTAATTTATCATAAAATAATGTACTAGGATTACATTTTTGGTTCATGATAATTTTCCTAATGTAAATAATATTTACAAAAAGATATACATACTTTATTTCATTCAATTATTTAAGCATGATCTCATCCATCAGTTCTGTCTTAATCAATTTCTTATTCATCTCTAACTCTATTAAATGAGTTTGAAAATATAAATCCATAAGGACTAGTGGAAAATAATATCCATAATGAAATATAGTTCATTATTTCAATCTCTTGTTATCATCACAAAAAATGGTTATCCCATTTTATCCAATATTAATAAATCAGAACATTTATCTCAAAAACATCATCAAAATTTCAATGAATTTTGTTAAAAAATAGCAACCCTTACTAACCTTCAAAAACATTAAAATCCAATATTTTTAAAAGGTCACTAAACATAGAATTTTCCACCCAAAAACATGATATTAATCTTAATTATAATATACCAAACATGTGTAGATCATTATCAGGTATTCTCTTGAAACATGGTAATAACCTGAATTACAAAAAAACATAGTGAAAACATACATGATTTTAAATATAAATTCATTTCATATACCATAAATGAAAAAGAAATCTATAAATATAATCAATTGTATCAAAATCTACCTTGTCATCTTATGAGTCCCGATTTCATCAATACTATCACATTTATAATAAAACATATCTTTAATTCATGCATAGATTAAGGGTTATGCTTCCCTTATTTATGTGTTTTCTAAAAAAATATAATCATACAATTAAATCAAATGTCTAGTCCATAAGAAGAATTCATCATGTTATTGTAAATCCTGGCCAAAAAATATAATTTAACAATCCTTATATGCATCAAAATTCATATAACATAATTCATGAATCCAAATACATAATCACATATATTATTGCACTAGATCCATTTTTCATTAACAAGGATACCTCATCATATTACATAATACCTATTTTCACTCATATTTCACAGGTAGTATCATCATCCGGAGTAATATAACCATTACTTGTATCACCTTGATTATTATCATTGTAAACTTTTTCACATATGACAACAATTTTTCATAATTCTCATTCCTTCCACATTTGAAGCACTAATCAATAGATAGTTCCTTATGAATTCCATAATTCTCATCAATTTAATAAACTGAACTTTTCAATATACTTTTTGAATTAAATCCTTTGTTTTCATCTTTTCAATAGTCAAAACTACTTCTTGTTCATCTAGGACATCCATTTCAGTGTTTTTCCCACATTCTTGACAGAAAAGAACTATAATCTTTTTTCCTCCCTGATATTTCATACTATAATTCCCTTTAGACTTATTCATTCTCTTCCTGTGGGAGTCTAATAGTTGGTTATGGTACATGTTTTTAATAATACATGTAGAATATATAGTAGGCATGATCAAAATATCCATCAATAAAGTGTTAATACCATTTTATTTCTTAACATCATATTTTTTAGCTTATTAAACATTCACCCAGTTTCTTCTAGTTCCATCCATAGACTAAAACTAGAAATAATATCATGAGAAAAAATTGTCGTAGAGGAAAACAACATAACAATTGAAAAATCACTTCTAGTAATTCTAAATTCCAATATCTTATTTAATATATGAAACCATAATCTTATCCTTAGAAACGTCCCTAGAGATATCCTTATAAATATCCATAGTGACCTCATTATGGTCTTCTCATCCTTGTTTCCCAAGGTTGACTAAACTTGTGATATGATATCAATTATAATGACCCGCACATTTCATATATGGATATTATGTAAGAACCCGGGTTTTCACTTAGGTATGGATCTCTTAATGATTCAGTCTACATCTTTAAATTGGACAAAATGTGGATGCCTAATGAGTTAGTAATGGTTACAAGGGTGTATGAGGCTTGTTCGGAGCCGAGAATCCATTTTTTTGGAAAAAATAGACTCTGCACACAGTTTAGAGTAAACCGTCATGAATGTGTTTTTTTGGACAGTGGCACCTCGCATAGTTGGTGCATGACAATGTAGCCAAACCATGTGAACTCCACTTTATCCAAGGTAAATGTTCATGGGTGGCGTACGATTTGATAAATCGTGCAGAGGAAGACTTTTCAGTTAGAACTATCTGACACATATTGCGCATGGTTTGACCAAACGTGTGTATGCTAAAAACCTATGTAAAATGTCAAAAAATCCCTTAATGATATATTAATTATCATAAGTCCTCTTAATCTTATAACCAATGGTAATTTCCTCCTTTTTAACACATTTAGAGATTTATGAAGGCAAATTTAGGGATCAAGAGATATCCTTCTTCCGACATCGGATCGAGTATTCGTTAATCACGTTGGTCGCACAATGGCAACTACTTGAGTTAATGTTAGCCGTTCTTCTTCTCTTTCACCCTTGACCTAGATATTTTCATGCGAGATTCTTTCACCTATTCTTAGATGTACTCTGATCCGAGTAAAATAAAGGGTTGATACTAGAGGAGAAGACACGTACAACCCGATAGTAGGTGGTCTATAACTCATCCATAAAGTTATTTGTTTTTGGAATGTTTTTGTGGGGCCCACCGGTTTTTTTGGAAACCATTTTTTAAATTAACATGCCATGATTATATTTGTTAGAATCATGTGGTTATGCTCTCTCCAAACATGTTATTAGTTGTTCGGGGTTTCAACCGCAGCTCAATTCACCTCATGTCAAAGCATATGTCAAAATTTCGTTTTTAGTGTTTTGGAATATTTGAGCCACCATTTTGGTGTGACTTTACTTGACCTTTCTAAAGGCGAGTCTTCTTATTATAAATGGATTATTATTATTCTGAATTTCATAATGTAATGTTCCATTTATGTTCCCCACTGAACCCACCTAAGGTATGTTCTTTCAAATAATTATTAATTGTGAAATGTGAAATAGCATGTATACAAAGTATATAACATTTCATTAATAAAAGATATTGAATAAAGGTTACATGTGGTAGTACCCCTTTCCATGTTGATTGAAGGTAGAAGAGTGAACCCCAATAATTTATTATGCCTTAATGGATAACTAGGAATTGATTAAATGGTTGCAACACATCTTTTCATATCCACACTAATTGAATCTAAGGCTTGGACCAGTAAATAAATTGTTTCAACTCTACCAGACCTATTCACACTAATTGAAGACGGGACATGATCCAAATATATTATTATAAGAATACAATATCAAATAGGAATGGACTAACTAGATCTCACCTTGGATTCTGAGGGGTGAATGGCTTGGGTCTCGGGTTCCCCATTCCAATTCAAGGATATGGTTTTCTTAGATTGATACCCACATAGAAACCAATTATTTTATATAACTTGAATTCCAGGTATACTACCATTGGGTCCCTTTTTTTATTATAGTATTCCTCAGATACACTCATTGGATCTATCACGGACTAGTAGGTGCCATAATGAAATCCCATAGGGACTTTTAATTGCGTTTCCCCATTTTACCTTGGGTGATCACATTAGACTTGGTAGGTGCCTTATTTTTTGAATTACTTGGATTAAGCTCCTTGGATTACACTCTTACCCATTATCCAAACTCAGATTCAACAAATGATAACATTCCATGAGTTTACATTACCTTCGTTTTAACCATGTAACTCCTTCACTGGATATCATTATTTGGTTTCCTTATTTCATCTTGGGACCTTCAGTAATTATACTATCATAAGGTGATGTAAGTGTTGGCTATGCCTCACATGACCTATTATCATTAAATGGTAACTGATTAATTAATGAAATAGTTTCATGTACACACACCAGCCTTGGGATGGAGAATGTACTTGGTTATTTAGTTATATTGTACTAAATTATTTACATTATATATACATGCTTTCACAACGCTATATTCCATTACACGGGTTAGATAGTATAGACATTGTTGGTGGTGGCCCACTGAGATTTATCTCACACCCTCTCCGACCAACGCTTTGTACTAGGAGTATATTACATGGTTGCAGGTATTGACAATAGGAAGCATGTAGAATCCAATACTTGATTGTGTGCTGATAGGATAGAGCTTGATAGAAGATGACTGATTAGGATATTGGGATGCTTGGAGTGGGCTTTTTTTTACATGGGGAACATGTTATGCCTATTGTCTCGTATTCATGCTTTCCAATTTTCTAGTCACATGACATTACATCATCACTGTTTCAATTGATACATTTATTGTTATTATTTTTTATCTATTTCACCAGTTTTATTACGCTATTTATTTATATATATTTCATTGTTTACTGTAAAATTATATTCCTTCCATTGTGCTACACTCTGATAATGAGGGAATAGTATTCCCACGGACACACCCATGGCCCT
This sequence comes from Viscum album, assembly GCA_963277665.1. Taxonomy (NCBI): domain Eukaryota; kingdom Viridiplantae; phylum Streptophyta; class Magnoliopsida; order Santalales; family Viscaceae; genus Viscum; species Viscum album. Next base: position 637,921,770 of record OY728122.1, read on the forward strand.
CGCTGCTAGTCGGCAGCCTCTGGCGTTTGGGAAGTTTCTCTTGAGGCCATGTGACCCACTAGGCTTGAGGCACCCGTTATGTGGCATCTGTGTCCGGGTCGTCAAAAAGTTGTATCAAAGTTGGTTTCATTTCAAGGATGAGTATTTGGGGAAAATAAATTGTAGAATAGGAATGCTTATGGAGTGATTATGTGATTGTTTAATGTACATGTATTACTTTGTCTTTGATTGAGTGATTTACTATCTCAATTCATGAGGTGTATGGCCCCTCATGGGTTGGTATGAGTAATTTACCGAGTCAAGCCATTATGTATAAGTAAATGGGTGACTTTTTTGGAGATAGGTGTATGGGAACTGATTCATTAGAAATGAATATCCATTAGAAAGTGAATCCTGAAATCAAATAAATGAATTGGTTTCACATATTTATTCTTTATTGTCATGTTTATGATAGGCAAAGAAGTGAACTTAAGAATTAACTGTGAAAGGAAATAAAACATATACATGAGAATATTCCGATACATGACCATCAAAATGGGTAGTTTGGGTAGGATGTCGTGGGTAGTGAGTTTTCATTTGATATTTTTCTACAATTGATGCAATATCCATGGTTCTAATATTGTTATAAGGTGTTTTCCTAGAATTTATAGACCAATTCTACGAAGATGTCCTTTTGTTGTTCACTAGGAGGGTGGTGAAGACCCTGATCCAAACATGGTAGTCCTTGAGCCGCTAGCCATACATCCTAGAGTGCCACTTGATGGACCACCTGCTGTAACTAATTCGGGCACTGATGCCCAAGTCCGTGATAGTTTCCTAGGTCTGATGTAGACAATGAAATGTGCTCAATGGGTTTCACCAACGATGGCTAATCTGAACTGCATGTTCAAGTAGAATCATCCTCCTATATTGGTGGGATGTCGTTACATGGGCCAGACGTCATCAAGGCATGTTATGGGTTTAATTCAAGACTGCCTTCAATTATCTGTTCTTTCCTCATTCATTGAGAGCTGATAGTTCCAGATAGTTCATGAATATCCAGTTGGGTTCTTTGTCAGTTACAGAATATTCATCACGTTTTACTGATTTACAGCATTTTTTACTACATCTAGCTAGTGATGAGATTACCCATTCTAGATGATTTGAGGTTGGGATCCAGTACACCATCCGAACTTAGTTGAATGTCTTTCAACTTCTTACCTTCTCTGTAATAGTTTATCAGGCCATTATCACTAAGCCTAAGCTAGGTGATTGAGTGATTACTGGGTTGAAAGGATTAGTTCCGCACCAGGCCAGTTGTTCTTCCGGTGGCAGAAAAAATTCCCATGAGGTTTATCTTCAATGTAGTGGCATCCTGAGTATCTAGTTTGATATCTCTATAGTGTGTCATTAATGTGGAAAACTAGGGAATAAGACACCCTAGTGTGATAGAGACCGTATGGAGTGTCGAGAATTTGGCTGTATGGGTCATCTTCAATTATTTTGTAGGAAATTTCTACCAGCTTCAAGTGGAAAATTATAATCTTCAGCTACACCATTAGGAGTGATTTTTTTTTCTCCATGTTAGGTGGTGAGTTAGAGTATAACCAGAAGGTCTAGCCGAGGAGGATGTCATGGTCATGGTAGTCGGATCACTGATCACCAGGAGAACCGACAAAGCCGTCATGATTATGATAGTCCATCTATTGCACATTGTTGTGGATCTGTTCAGTTTCTTTCCATACAACAGATACTCAAGGATAAGGCTTCAGGACCATCTATAGTATGATTTAATATTCTATTAGCCTCTACTATTGTCTCTTATTTGTTTGATATAGGTGGTCAATACTCTTTTTTTATATATTGTGGAAAGTATCGAACTAGAGATACATTAACACTATGGTTTAATAACCCTCGAAACTCAATTGGGAATACAGCCGGTGGGCATAAACAAGTGCAGGGAATGTCCCCTTAAGGTGGGTAGTAATCATTTCTTGTGGAACCTATTTGTTCTTGAGATTACGGGCATCAATATCATTCTCGGGATAGAATGGTTGGTCAAATATCTTTCCTTTGTAGATTGTTATCACATAAGGGTTTCTTTTATATCACCAGAAGGAAAATATTATCTTTCTAAAGGCCAGTGGGATGTCAAGGGTGGGAGGGCATGACCAATGAAACATGGGCTAGGTGGAGTGACCTCCCATACTGCAAATCTTTTTATAGAGGATCATGGTCTCCTTCAAAAACATTTACCTCCAGTAGTTGATTGTTCCAGGGAAGTTTATCGTGGTGACATTTCTGGCATTCCTCCTAAGAGGGTGGAAGAGGATAAAATTCACTATGTTCTAGGAGCAGCTCTAGTGTCATTTTATTTGTAAAGGATGGCACCTACTGAGCTTTAGAAACTCAAGAAATTGATAGATGACTTAGAGTACAAAGGGTTTATATGGACCAGTACATCCACTTAGGGTTCGCTTGTGATTTTCACCAAGAATGAGGATGGAAATCTTCGTTTCTGCGTGCATTACAGAAATTTTAACCAACATATGGTCTAGAACTTGTATCCACTTTCTCGGATATAAGATCTCTTTGACCAACTCCGAGGAGAAAATGTATTCTCTATGATCGACCTGAGATCTGGTTATCATCAGCTGTGACCCAGACCCCCAGACATACCTCATAAAGCTTTTCGTAGCAAGTATAGTATGTATGAGTATCTTGTTATGTTGTTCGGTCTTACGAATGCACCTTCCATTTTCATGGATTTGATGAATAGGATTCTCCATCCCAATATAGACTCTTTTTTCATGGTCTTTGAGGAAGACATCTTGGTGTATTAACACACACGTAACGATCATTCCAAACATATTGATATTGTTCTTAGCATAATGAGAGAGCATTAGGTTTATTCCATTTATGAAAAATTTGACATTGGGATCAATAGGGTCCACTTCTTTGGTCATATTATCTTTGAATCAGGAGTATCTGTTGACCCTAAAAAAGTTGAGTGATGTAGACTCTTGGGATCATCATAAGAATTTGTTTGATATTAGGAGTTTATTAAGTCTCAATAGATATTATAGGTGTTTCATACAGGACTTCTCATGTATTTATTCACCTCTTATTAGTCATACAATGAATGGTGTTAAATTTCTGTAGACAAAAGCATGCAAGAAACCCACTTAGGAGTTGAATGGGTGGCTTGTCTCGAAACTTATTTTTATTCTTCCAAAATCTAGTAAGGAGTATATTGTCTTCTAGGATGCATCTTGCATTGGCCTTGGATAAGTGATGATGTAGGATGGCAGAGGCAGGCGTACGAATCCTTGCAGTTGATGCCTCATGAGAGAAATTACCTTACATATGAACTCGAGCTAGTAGTAGTTTTCCAAGACTTACATTGCTGGAGAAATTATATCTTATGTGAGAACATTGTGGTGTATATAGATCACAAGAGCATCATGTATACCATTTCGTAGAATTATATGAACCTCTGATAGTGAAGATTGGTTGAATATCTATAATCCTTGGATTTGGAGATTGCATATATTCCAGGAAAGGACAATGTGGTTGCAGATGCACTGATTCGGAAAACCCAAACGCATGCCATTCATGAATCTAGTAATGAATGGAAATTAATGGCCCTCTTTTCTAAACTTCATATGGAGTTTCACAGTAGTCACAAGAAGTCTTACCTCTCAGAATTAACATTTACATTTTCCCTCCATGAGAAGGTGAAGAGTAGGATGTTTTCAGATCTTGAAGGTTTAGTGCTCCTTGATAGTATATCAAGAGATATCCCACCATCAGATTGGTATATGGAGATAGATTAAATACTGCATCTATGTGGACTTATCTGAGTTATTGTAGATGTTAGAAGGGAGTTGATGAAAGAGTCTCACACTTCCAAATGGAAAGATCATCCAATAATCTCAAAGATGTATCGAGATATGCGATGCTAGTATTGGTGGACTTTGATGAAACATTTTAGGTTTCATCACTAGGTGTCCCACCTATCGGCAAGTGAAGGCAGAGAACTAGAGACCTGCATGCTAGTTACGACCACCTGCAGTCCTGATATAGAATTGGGAAAATGTTGATATGGATTTTGTTGTCGGATTAACTAGGTCATCGGAGGGTAGTGATTCTATCTAGTTAGTCATTGAATTACTAAATAAATCATCCCACTTCATTAATATTTTGGAGAACTTATTAGTTGATGAGTTGGGATGAATGTATATCTGTGAGATTATGTGACAACACAGATTTCCACGTATTATCGTTTCATATAGGGATGCTCATATCAATTCGCAGTTCTGACAAGGTTAGGAGAAAGAAATTGGAAAATAGGTGCCTCTAGGAACATTGTTTCACCCTCAGACCGATGGAAAATCATAATGGAAAATACATAATTAGGAGTATATGATCCAAGAATGCATCCTTGATTTTGGCATTTATTTGGAGAAGCATATCCTTCTCTTCGAGTTTTCCTATTATAATATTTACCATGTGAAGATTTTGATATATACTTTTGATGCCTTATATGGTAGTACATACCATTCAACCTAATATTGGATAGTGGCTGGGGAGGCATCCCTACTAGGTCATAGTCTTATTCAGGAGACTTTAGAACAAGTCCAGCTAATCATAAAGTGTATAACTACTACTCAGTCTAGATAGAAATCTTATGTTCATCTCCATTAAAAACCACTTGAGATCGAGGTTGGGGATGATTATTTTCTTTGGGTATCACAAATGATAGGTAATAGATGGATAAGAATGTCAAGAAAGTTATTTCCTCATTACATCGTGCCATTTGAGATTCTTGAGAGAGTCGGGCTGGTAGCTTATCGGTTTACACTACCTCAGTGGTACCATGCCATGCACGAAGTCTTTCATGTATCCCAGCATCGCCAATATCATGCTAACTATTCTCTTACCATTGATCCAGAGAAATATTTGTTAGAAGCCAATGCAACCATTGAGGAGTATCCAGTACGCATTGTTGACTAAAGCACAAAGTCACTCTGAGGCAAGTATGTCCCTCTCGTATGAGTGCTATGTAATCATGGCCGAGTATAGGACGATATGTGGGAGAGGGAAGCTGACATATGTGTCCAATGGCCAAAGCTATTCGTAGATAGTGTTTCCTTATCCATGGAATGAGAACTTGATGGTGAGTTATTTTATAGGGGATGACTGTAAGAACCCATTTTTTCAGTCATGTATGGATCCTTTAAAATTTCAATATAAATATTTACATTGGATCTACTGCAGATGACTAATGAATTTGTAAAGTTTACGGGGGTTTTCAGAGCTTTTTTGGAACCTGAAACCCATATTTTTGAAGGAAACAGACTCCTCACATGGTTTAGAGTAAACCTTACGAAAGACATTTTTTTGGATAGTGGCCCCTTGAATGGTTGGTACACAATCATGCATCTAAACCATTCAAATGCCCCTTTTTCCCATGTAAACATGTATGGGTGGTGAACAGTTTGATGAAACCGTGTGGAGGAAGATGTTTCTGGTAGAACCCTCATGCATGGATTGAAAAACCGTGTGGAAAAACTGTGCACTAGCTGAAAACCTGTGTAAAATTTCCAAAACACCCTTATTAATCTATTAATCCTCCTCCTTCCTCCGAATACCAGATGTAGAAGTATTTTCTTCATTTTTTCCCTTTAGAAACATTTTGAAGGCCAAATATAGGGGTCAAGAGATATCATTTTTCTGACATCTAATTGAGAATCCGTTCGTCATGTTGGATGCACAATGGTATGTACTCATGCAATATTTTGTTGTTGTTCTTCTACTTCACCCTTGACCTAAATATCCATGTGATCATTTTTCAACTTATCTTAGATCTACAATGATCTAAGGGAAATCAATGGTAGATACCATAGTAGAAGGCTCATAGAACCCAAAGGTGGGTGGTATATAACTCATCCATAAAGTTCATTGTTTTTGAAATGTTAGTGTGGGTCCCACCAGTTTCGTTCGAAATTGTACCTTAATTTAACATTCCAGTATTATACTAATTATAATCTTATGGTTTTGATCTTTCCAAATATGTGATTAGTTGTTTGTGGTTTCACCCACAACTCAATCTGCCTCATGTCAAAGATTATGCCATAATTGGGTTTTTAGAGTTTTGTAATATTTGAGCCACCGTACTGGTGTGCCTTTATTTGACCATTCTAAAGGTGGGTCTTATTATTATAAATGGCTTGTTATTACTAATAATTTCATAATGGAATGTACCATATATTCTAACAAAGTGTCCCACCTGTGGTAAGTGCTTTCAAATAGTTATTAAATGTGAAATGGAATGTATACTAAGTATATAAATTGGCCACAATTAATGATATTGAATAATGGTTACATGTAGTATCACCTGTTTCCATGTTTATACAAGGTAGTGGAGTGAACCTCAATAATAGATTATGCCTTAATGGTTAACTAATAATTGATTAAATGGTTTCAACGCTACATGGCCTATCCACAATATTGGAAGACATGGCATGGACCAATAAATAAGTGGTTTCAACTCTACTTTAGCTATATAATCTAAGGGATGGAAATATGTGAACCAAATGTATTACAACATGATTATAATATCAAATAGGAATGGACTGACTCGAGGTTGCACTAGATTCTGAGGTGATAATACCATGGGTTTCTAGAACCCCATTCTGATTCAAGGATATGGTTTTCTGAAGTACATATCCACCTAGACATCGATTCTTGTTTATTCCATGGATTCCCATTATACCAAAGTTGGGACCCTTACATTATTATAGGATACCTCATATACACTCCTTGGATCCATCATTGGCTAGTAGGTGCCATGGTGAAATCCCACAAGGCCATTCCTTTTCCGGTCATAGGGTTACCTTGGTTGATCATTTTGTACTCGGTATGTGACTTATTATTGAATTACATGGACTACATTCCTTGAATTATACTCTTACCCCTTATCTACACACAGATACTTCTAAGTTAGCTTTCTGTGAGTTTACGTTACCTTGGTTTTTACCCTGGTACTCCCTCACTAGATAGCATTGTTTGGTTACCTTATTACGTTTTGTGAGCTCCACTACATATACTATCACAAGGTGATGTTAGTGTTGGAAATTCCTCATGTGACCTAGTATAATTATATGAGAATTGATTAATTAATTAACTAGTTACATGTTCAAACACCAACCGGGGGATAAAGTAGGTACATGGTTATTTAGTTATATTATACTCCATGCTTTACTTAATATATGCCTGAATTCACACTACAATATTCGATTACATTGACTGGATTTTATATACACCATTGGTGGTGGTCCCCTAATATTTGTCCCACTCCCTCTTCGGATGTCGTTCGGTACCCTGATTAGATTACATGGTTGCAGGTACAGACAAAGCGAAGCATGATGCTTCCAATACTTGATTTTATGTTGATAGGATGGAGATTGATAACAGATGAATGAGTAGGATCTCGGGATACTTGAAGTAGACATTTTTTGTTTAATATGTGGAACTTGTTATGCCTATTTTCTTGTGTTCATGCTTTCCAGTTTTTCAGTGACATGACATTAACTCATTACTATTTCTGATGATATAATTATTGTTATTTTTGTTTATCAATGGCATCAGTTTTCTTCAAATATTTATTTATATTTCTTCCATTGTTTACTACTCCATTATATTCCTTATGATGTTCTACACTCTACTACTGAGGGAATAGTCTTCCCATAGACACACCATAGGCCCTCACTACTAGTCTGTAGCCTCTAGCATTCCCGAAGATGCGCTTGAGGCCATGTGTCCTACCTAGATCTCTGCACCAATTTAGAGGCATCCAGGTCAAGGTCGTCACATTTTAGATCACTTATAGAGGAACATTTCATTCATTACACAGTAACACACATAAAGAACATATTTTTCAGTGCCTTTGGAAACATGGATACCAAATATCTTGTCTTGTGAATGATCTTCAATGTTTCCCATAATGATCTTCCCCTTTTGTACCCCTAACTACAAACCTTACTAATAAAACAAAGAAAATAAATAAAAAAAGGTGAGATTATATTCATAGTAAATTTAAACAAGGGAGATACACAAGTATAGTTTTTAATATAAGTGTATGATAACACGGTCTTATCATCATAAAATCATACCCAATATATCAATTATCATATATATGGGACATGGAATAAATAATAGATGTTAACAAGACATTAGTCATGCAGAAATAAATACCCAAATACATCAATGCATAACATAAAAATAAGACATGGATTTTTCATAAGATGCATAAACATTTAATACTGTTACCTATAAGTTGAGGCACATTTCCAAAACATAATAGGGAACTCCATAGGGACTACACCTACTGGGTGGGACACACCATCATCCCAAGACATTTTCATTTCCTCGCAAGGGATAATGTTTCCCAATATTTCGATAGGGGATCAGGATTACCCTTCTTCCCATTGTGTGTTAGGATTCCCCATCTTTTAATAGTATATTAGGTTTTCTCATCTTTTATAGTGCATCATGATTATTGACTAGTTTCCATCTTTGTATAATAATATATAATTATTTACCAAATGCATTGGAGGAAGATATACATCTCACTCATCACATAAAGAGAACAGAAAATATGTGATCCACAAGAACATAAATCATTAATCACATCCATACCTATAAAAATAAATTGGTTTCATTAAAATTTAATCATAGAATAACCTGTGAAAATGAAATGGGGTTAATAAAAAACAAAACAAAAACAAAAAACATAAAATAATAATGATAAATTAACTGAATAATATCCTGAGTAAATTATATGTAACACCAAATAACACTATCATATATGGAAAAAGATTTTGAGATATCAAATAAAATAATTAATGTGGAAATTATCATTTTTATTTTTGAAATCAAAAAATTTTAAAATAATAATATATTTATAGAAAGTTATTATTTTAAAATAACCCTGAAGACATATAAAGGAATATTTGATAACCCCATAAAAATAATTTTAGATATGCTTCCTTAAAAATTCCTAAATGATCATTTAAAACACCTATAAAATATATTTTGAAAACATTGTTTTGAGGGAACCAATATTTCCGAATGAAAATAAAATAAAATTATATGAAACTTATAATATCATGATAATAAAGAGAATAATAATTAAACAAAAAAAATGTGATTTATAAACACTATGTAAATGAATACATGTTCCTAACATATCATTTTTCTCAAAGAAGACAAATTAAGACAAGATTACAATATTGATTCGGTATCATTTGAACTGTAAAAGACATTAAAAATAGATTATAAAATGGATATGGAAATTAAAATATATTTTCAGAATATGAAATATGAAATTAATTCATGGACAACATATACACCACAAATAAATAAATGAGTAGTGTATATGGTATGTGTCCAAAAACAATAAATGTGAGACAAAAATCCCTTATCTTATATCTTTTCTCTCATCATACTCGTGATAACACTAGGTTATAATAAATATATGTTTTTTAAAAATAAACTATAAATCCACATTAAAATATATAATACCATATAAGATTTACATATGACGTTATATTACCAGCATATTAACAATTCCAAATTTATTATATGTTTCGAGTAATAAAATTTTGTTTATCATAGATTTCTTAAATTTTTATTCTTATTACTCATATATAGATCATGATTTCACTACCCCTAGAATGATGATAATAATAAAAATATCATATATATCAATTATATATATATATATATATTATATATAAAATATATACATATAAAATGAAATACACCATTATACGTACGTAAGAACATTGCTTCCATTTCATGTACTATTAAAAAAACTATATTACACACACAAACATATATATATATATATCTAATTCCCTTAGAATTAATATTTCATATATATTATATATTTTCACTAAAATAATCTTTAATACATTCCATGTAATATGTGAACGAATCACATCGCATCGAGGATGTAGTAGTCCACACATCCACAAACGAATTTATCGTATTTCCAAAAAAAGGAAAGAGTGAAGGTATGATTTATATAATAATTACAAAATCATTAAGAAATAATAAATACCATTTAAAACACATTTTACTTCATAATTACAATCCATTATAGGTGGTACATGTAAAACGAACAACATCATTTCATGAGGTTTGTAGTTTGTTGTGAATAAGTACAATATGTTAGTTACATATTATATGGAAGTGTTTGTATGTGTATTTAGAACCCATATAATAATAAAATATCATTATATTTAATATACTTATGTTATTATATAAGGATGTAATACAAATAATTTGGGGGGTTCAAGGAAAAATAAAACAATAATATTTATTTATGAACCTTTGTATATTATGGTGAGTAGTAGAATATATGATCCGCTTGTTATAAGGATATATTATGAAGAAATATTTGATGTTTTACATGTATAATTTTTTTGAAATACTATTTTTTTGGGCATGTAAATTTCTATATGTCATACTCCTCTCTTTTTGTGTGTTTTGGTATATAGATTATTTGTTGATTCTTATCCGCTACTTTTATCTTACTAAGTTATTATAATTGAAAAATCATTTGATCTTGATTTTTTATCTAATAAGAAATAATTTCCAGTATTTTGGGGTCATGAAAACCTTTTTTACTTGAAAGTATTGTTTTGGGTTTTGATATAGTGTGTTTTTTAGGCTTGTTAATTAATGATTGGCATCAAAGGATGACTTTTATCTTATTGAATTTTCATATGTAGTTTGGGATGTCTTGTTAGACATGATATAATAAAGTCAATATATATGGGGTAGGTTACGATCAAGTTCTTAGAAAACATTAATCATACTGAGCCTTATGTTATCAGGGATGGTTTCAAAAAAAAATTCATTAATATAATTAATTGATATGATTCTGGAATTTTTCATAATTTTCATAAGAGATTTGGGTTCCCAAGGAGACATCTAATTTATAGTGTTGATATACATATGTCTCTTGAATGAAGATTATTTTTTATCTATAAATTTGTAACAATTCTATTCCCCTAAGTATATTTTTGAAAATAATTTAGATGGGAGATATTGATGATCCAGAAAAAGTGAACCCCATAGTTGACCAAAACATTTTAGAGATTATAGTGTTTGTCGTACAGTCTTTTATCCAAGGACCAAACATATTTACTTTCACCAACCACAAGGGGAACATTTAATTGATGATAGTTAGGATAAATCCCAAAAGTTTCTTTATTATAATAATAAATATTTATAGTGAATAAATTATAATCATGAGGAAAGGAACTGGTTTCGAAATACTAAGTGACACCTCATATTTCTTAAGTTTCAAGACTTAATTTTTGTGAAATGGTCCTTCTACAAACACTGGGGTTTTGATGGAGATGGTTGGAAAGTATAGTTCTTGAAAATATGAATTATAACATGGAGTGGAAACCCTTAAATTATATTTTCTATTAGAAATACTATCTAGAGTATATGGTTTTGGCTATGTCTAACAATTTATCAAATTTCATCTTTTTGAATCAATAATGAAAAATAATTCCAAATTTTGTACTCAACATTATTAGTTCCCACATGAGGTAGGGGTGAATGAGAAACTTAAGGGTTATAAGTTTCATATTGGTCATTGATTTTATGAGTAGTTTTAGTTTGTTATGGTGATGTTGACCTCATACATTAATGTTCTACATATGACTATCATGTTGGATATTGACGTAGCATGTATGTCATGGTTTATGGGAGTTACTCATAATCCTAGTTGCAGTATCAACATATCTACTATTTGGAAGATAAATAAGATTTAATGTCATAGTGGAAATAGTTGAGGTGGACCAAAACACCTAAAATTATCTAAATCATTTGTATAAGCTTTTAATGTACCATTTAAATGTTTCTAATGTGGAAAATCGAAGCAATCATATCATTCTTACATAGAGGCACTAATGATTTATAGCTCATGAGATCCTTCAACCTACATATAGTGGATTTACAATGTATTTTCAACTATATGTGCGGTAAAAATAATCAATAATAAGGGGGGTTTTAGTTTTTTAGATTAATCATAATCAATGGTGTTCTAGCCATGAACATCTAGAAGGAAACAACTTCACTTTGTGGATGAGTTTCATGTGGGAACTGAAGCATGACTTTTGATTATGACAGGAACTGTTCTAATTGATTCATGTTTAGTAACATACTTATTATATAATGATTCATCTAATCATGTTATATCAACTAGTATTGTGGAATTGTTGAATATCCCTATGAATATCATTCATTCTGTGATATAAATTACAATTTCACTCAAGATGAAAAGTGAATTGGGTCTCTAATAACATTTTTTACATTATTTTTATCTGAGATTGATCTTGTCTAGGAAATTTTGGTGTTTTATATGATTCATTTTGATTTCATTTGTATGATATAATGGTTGGGTTCTCATAAACCATGGATTTACAGTTATCTTTGAGGGGACATCTTTTCTTCAACTCATAAGGAATGCCATGTTCATAAGGGAGAATGAGACATGTGGTCCTACTGAGAAAGACTACATCCTATGTAGCTGGCTATGATGATATCCTTATTTTATTTTTAATTGGAGATGGAATTCCATTGTGGTTTTCTTCTTCTACAAGATATTATGTTTCTAAAATTATTTCATTCTATATGTTTTGATTTGATTACAATGTGATAGGTGTATTTATATTTTGACAATGGACCTAGTACTCAGCCCATATCTAAAAGATCTTACCATATGATACCAACTAAACTGGTAGTGATTAATGATTTTTTAGAAGACTTAATGTCCGTAAGATTCATTAAACCTTGAGTTATTCCGTGGGAATCATGATTTATTTTCTCTAAGACTGATGATACAATGTAACCACCCACATACTTATAATTTGTTTCAGTTTTGAATTAAACATTGAAATTCATTATAATTTTATAATGAAATAAGTGTAAATTATAGTAATTAATGAAATCATAATGATGGATTGGTAACATGATATTAGGAATAGTAACATGACCATCAATAATACTAATCTAGACAATTGAATAATATCCTCACCAATGGAAGTATAAATAAAACTTATGTATCATTTAAGTGAAAATATTATATATTTATGTCATGGAATATTGTAAATAAATGTTTTTAAAATGATAAATTATATCTTCGTATTTTTAAAAAAATAAATGTTTATTTATAATTCTATAATTAAATTAATGACTTAATATAAAATTTATTTTTTAAAAATAGATTCATAAATTAATATTTTTTTGTCTTATGATTACAAGATAATTTTATGATACCTTAGTTAATTTTTCAATGTGATATAAAACCAGTTATAGTTTTTAAATAAGTATATATGGAATAAATTATTATTTTAATTACAAAATAAATTTTTCATATTTATAAAACAATTTCGATAAAATGGAATTCATTTTTTAATTATAAATGTTGGAAAAATATATAGGTTTTTTGTTCTAAAATAGAAGAATTTTATTGAATTGGGAAATATGATAATTTATAGTATATGCTCAATACATGAATTATTGAGTAAAATATGATATATTGATGATTTAAACCCATAATATCAAACTATACTTCATTATTTTGTTATATTTATTCATAATTATCAATCTATTCAATGTCTAGGGAAAAATAATAAACTGACGAATAAGATAATGAAAAAACACCCCTCCACTCCACTACAAAAACCACCCCTCACAACCTATTCTCTATACTCCTCAAATACTTATAGTTTCGTTAATTTCATCAAAATTACATTTTGAAGTCTCTTCCCATTGTCCATGACCTTCTGGTCTCACAAAAAGGCCAAAACCATGTCCCTTAAAGAGGATCACAATGAGAATAATTCAAGAGTTAAAATGCTCTTTATTTTTCTTTAATTTTATTTCCTATTATATCATCTCCTCACATTATCCAAGTGGAATTAAAACCCCAATATAATATATATACTATATTTTTATCATGTTTATGGAAATATTAACTGTCAAACTCCTTCCGATATTCATTTTATAATAAAAATGAGTACATTGTCTGTGATGTGTCGATTTACAACTACGATTGATGATACAGTTTCACTATCCATTAACTCCTTCAGGGGATGTAATAAATCCATTATTACAATTAAATAATATTTTATTATAAATATTATAAGTCACATATTATTTTTCAACCAATATATAAACATTATACTATATTAAAAAAATATAAGTTCATGATGGTCATTAAAACCATCAAAATAAACTTAATCGTTTTCATTAATGTTTCTTCCAATGATTCATCCTATTGTGAAAAAACTGATATATGGTATAATTTAAAATGATATAAATATATTAAAACATTTATTTCCACTTTTGGTGTTTTTTTCCATTTGAAAAGAATATCCATAATGAACCGACCATGGTATCCCTGAAGAAAAGAACATGAAATAATGAAAATAAATAATTATTTTCAATTAATGGTTGAAAGTACATTATAATTTGGTCATATAATGTATTATAAACATGAATATAGTTTTATAATAAATTAATAACTCTATTGAAATCATTATAAAGGAGGTTCGAAATCATGTGAAGAATGGTGAACCCAAGGTAAGTGATTTTTCATTAAAAATCATCTCTTATGTTTCGATTTATATAAAATTCAAAATTTATGTTTTTCTGAAAGTATTTATGTTTTACGTTTCAGTTATAGTTCATGGGAATTTAATATTATAAAATATGGAACCTATATCTCATTCCAATTAATTGGGTATATTTTTGTTAGAGGTCAACCATAATCATTACTCCATGTGTAACAATGATTGTTAGACAATAAGGTACCTATGAGGGTTACATCATAAGGTAGTTCTAAGGGTCACATTTTAAGGTATTCGTGAGGTCACAAATAAAATAGAGTTCTACAGGGTAAAAATATTATGTATTTATATCTCCAAATTAACAACATTTTTTATTTATGGTTTCTATCTTTTATCGATATATTATTTTTTCATAAAGTATATGATACTTTAACGATGACAAGTGTAACATGTGAAAATTATTTCTTATGATTATATGAAATCAATGACTAATGATTCCATTCGAATTTATGTCCCCTTATGATATTTTTTTTCTTATCAAATGTTTTTAAATTTTTTTCATAATATTTTAGGATTGGTATGATAGAATATAAATCCAAGCTAAATTCCATGAAGATCATTCATTAAGATAACTCATTTTTTATTAAAACCATTTTTATTATGGAAGAAATGGACTTTTTTTTGTAGAATACATTTTTATTCTTGTGGATTCATATGTATTATGTATTAATTCAATAACAATCATAACTAAAAATATCATTGGTAATGTAAGAATTATATTCTAGTTGAAATAACAATATTATGTAATGTTTAATATCGGGTCCAAATTGTTGGCATCATAGCATAATTTTGATAAATTTTTGTTATTGGATGATGTTAATAGAATGCAATAAATTATCTTTACCAAATAGTTATTTTTAAATTATATAATATATGAATATTAAAATTTGGATTCATCTATAATATTTCGGCTCATAATGGTTTTCTATAGAAGAAAAAGGGATACTTATGTAATAAGGCACTAAGAGGATGATATTGTTCTGAATATGTAACCTAGAATGTTGGGACTTGGAACCATATAGTTTGTGATATTGATGGATAATTTAAATCAATATATAAATTTTAGATGAATCCATTAAGTAGAAGATATATAGGTACCCAATGGAACATGACTATAGAGGAAAATTTTATGGGGAAACACCCAACAGACTTTATTAGATCTTTTGGACCAATAACAGCTGAATAGTGGATGAAATCCCTTCAAAATATTTTTAATTTCATGTTGTTTTTATATAATAAAAATTCTATTATTCATATTTACCAATTTCAAGATTAAGTTAACCATTGGTGGTCAATGGTAAGGTATATTTGATATACTGAGGAGATTGATGCCTTTGGGTGGATTGTATTTAAGAATCTATTCCTCCAAAAATATTTTCCTTAGGTGGATCTACTGAGTATGGAAATTAAATTACTTGAATTGAAAAAAAATGAATATTAATTTCTTGTGTATGATTAAAAATTCACTTGATTGGAATGGTGTTCTCAAAAATTTATTTGCGATCATGATAGGAAAATAAATCATTTTTATATAGGTTAAATCCATGATAGTGATAGATTTGGGCCTCCTATGAATTCCAAGGTAATGAAAAACTTATTCGATGTGATTAGAGGCTATAAATTGAGTTTTTATGATAACACATACTATGAAAACAAATATAATAAGTGTTTATGATGGAAATCTATGAGTTATAGTCAATCAAACTAATCTAATTGTAAGATAATTTAGTTTCCAGTTTTTCAGAATTGTATTAAAAGGAATCATGGGGAATTCCAATACAAATACAGGAATTATTTTCAATGTGGTATTTTTGGACATATGGTCTAATATTTAAATGAAAAATATCTTAGTGAGGTATGGCTAATTCTGATAAGAAAATTTTAAAGTGTTTCAAATGTGGCAAGATGTGTCATTATGCAAATTCTTTCCCAAAGAAACATCTGAATGATGGGAACCATGGATATTCTAAGCATAAAAGTGTATTGAAATCCTTTTCGACTCCTTCATAAGATTATGGGCCATCCAATTAATTGGTATTTGGTATATTGTTTTTTCTCAAATTTTTCAAAAGTCTTGTTTGTTATGGGGTCTAACAATTCCTTCATTTCTAATGAATTGTGAGGAAAATTGAAAATATCACCTCAAGAAATGAATAAATATATTATGGTTTATTAACCTTGGAGAATTTTTATCACAATATAACATTATAAAAATATTTATTTTTTTGTATGTGGGATTAAATTAATTTAAAACCATGTTATTTTACTGCTTGGAAATCAATGATGCAGATGTTGGGGAGGGGCATTTGTAGTGGGTTGGGCCTACGGGTCATGTATTGGGCATGGTATGCCTCTGGGACTTTGGGTCATGTATTTTAGGTCATGTCAAGCCTTGTGCCTTGGGCCTACGTGTCATGTATGAGTTCCTCTTCAACCCTTAAAAGGGGAATTTTCCATAATAAAAATAAAAAAGAAGTTATTCGGGCCATTCATGCTATGTTATTTTTCCCTTGTTATAGTTTTATTTCATTATGGGTATGGAATGGATTTATTTTTATCATGCTAATATTGACCATAGAGCCAAATAAGTTATTTTTTAGAAAACAATTTAGATTTTTTACATGAATAAAAAAAAGTCATTGATAAAATATTAGAAAGATGGGAATATGTAAAAATATTGATATGAGGGTTATCTTGGACATATTTTTGAAAAAATGGAAGTGTTTAGATTAACTATGGGTTAGTGGTAAATGAATAACTGGATGTATTTACTAATGAATTTCATAATGTTATATAAAATTGGGATGTTGAATTTACTATTTAAATAGTTATTTATGATAAGACAACTTCTAAACACGTAATCAAATTGTTGTAGTGGAACTTACATAATTGGAAAAGTAGTTTAATGAGATTATTGATAAAGGTTTCATTCATCATATCACTTCACCATGGGGTGATCCTAATTTTTTGTAATAAAGAATAATGTTTCATAGAAGACTCTTATCTTCCTAGCACTTCCCCATCAGTTGAAGTTGTAGGAGGTGGACATTCGAAAAACAGTGTTAAAAATTAGATATGGGTATCATGAGTTTCTTATTTTGCCCTATAGTATCAAAACATCCTTAATTTATTTATAGATATTATGAATAGAGTCTTCTTCAAATATTTAGATGATTGTTTTCTTGATTTAATTTAATAAATTAGGGTGTTTTAAATTTTTTATGATGATTATGTGAAAAATATAAGTATTTCTCTGTTAATAATTAATGAAAATTAGTTATATGAGAAATTTAATAAAATTTATTTTTGGTTGCCATATAATTATTTTCTTGGTAACATTCAAAATAATGATAGAATAAAAGTTTATCTCAACCAAAGAAAGTGTTTTATGAAATGAAAAGACGTACAAATAATACTGAGAATAATAGTTTTCATGTATTACTAAGTTATTATTGATGGGTTTTCAAGAATATTTTAGGGATATCTTGCCTATAAACTATTTTAACATGAAAAGGTTAAAATTTATTTGGATAGAAGAATGTTATTTTTATTTTCAAAAACTGAAGTTGAAATTTTTGAATGCTCGAGTTTTTGAACTACCTTAGAGAAAAATTTATTTTTTTAATATATAGTGATTCTTTATTGAATTGAAATGGTTATGTAATCATTCAAAATGATCATAAAATTTCCAAAGCTTCGATAAAACTAAAATCTCATGAGTCAAATTATCATACTGATGACATGGAATTATATAATATTTTTTTCATTAAAAATTGGGTGGCATCAGTTATATGGATCCAAATGTGAAATATAAACATACCATAAAATTTTAAAATGTGAATTTACTCAGAATTAATAGAAAATAAGATAGAGAATGTGGTTAGAACTAATAATGGTCTATGATTTCATGATTAATTACAATCCTGGAAAAGAAAAAAATGTGGAACACATCATGAGAGTAAATAATCATGATACATTAACCATTTTACATTTAAAATATTACCCCTTGGTTAATGATTTGATTAATTTTGGATTGGAAGGAGTTGGTGTTGGAAATTACTCTTTTTTACTTGAATTTTTAGTCCAATCATCTCTCTCAGACACAATTTAGAATGATGCACAGAAGACCATGAGTTACAAAAATAAGTATAATTGTTGAAAAAAGGTTGTGTTTTCTGAATTTATAATTTTTACATATTTTGTTTTGATATTTGAAATTAGATTTTTTCCTTGTGATTCATAGATGATGAAATAGTCATTTTTTGAAGAACATAGTTAACCATTTTCAGTTTATCCTAGAAGTATTAGGATGTAAAGGAAAATTAGGGAGTATTACTAGATGGATGTAATGAAAAGAGATATTTCTTTTTTTTATCATGAAAAGTATTTATTATCAATGGGTTCAGGTAGAGGAATGACTGCCTATGGGGATGCTTAAGAATTTTCTAGTTATAGAGTGGAAATGGGAAAATTTATCTATGGACATCATGGTGGAACTACCAAATAATTCGTGAGTTAATAATTTAATTTGGATTATTTTTTATTGACTAACTTAATCTAAAAAGTTTCTTCAAATTTGAGATGCGATGTTTTTAGATCATCTTTCTTGACATTACCATAATGATAAAGTAAGGTTTCATGGAGTTCCTCTCTCTACTGTATCTAACAGTGATAATACATTCACTTGTAACTTTTCAGATGACCTTCAGAAGTTATTGTAAAATTAATTAAATTTCTCCATAAGCATTCAACCCCAATCTGATGGATAGCCAGAGAGAACTCTTCATACATTGGAGGATATCCTTAGAACATAATCAATGGATTACTGTGGATGTTTGGATTATCATATTTCTTTAGTTGAGTTATCATATAATAATAGTTTTCATTCTTGTATATATATGGGTCCTTTGGAGGTACTATATGGAATGTAATGTCGAACTGTAAAATTATTGAATGAATTCAGGGATAGGAGGTTGATGAGACCAAAATTAGTAGAGGATGTGTTAGAGAAAGTATGTATGATCCAACAACATATGAGGATGGATCAGAGTAGGTAGAAAAATTATGCAAATAACTGGAGGAAGGATCTTTCTTTCGATATAAGTCACCATGCCTTTCTAAATGTTTCTCCATGGAAATGTTTTTTTTATTTTGGAATGCAGGAAAATCTAATTCCATGATTCATTAGAACCTATGAAATCCTAGATAAATTTGGACCGGTGTCCTACTAAGTATAATTGCCTCCAATTTTATCTCCAGTATATAATGTTTTTAATATTTGGATTTAGGGAAAGTATATTCCATATTTATCAAATGGTTTGATCCCTGAATAAGATCATCTATAAGAGAACCTTAATTATGAAGAAAATTCTATTCATATTATAGATTATAAAGAAAATGTATTTCAGAAAAATTTAATTCAAAATATTTATGTTTTGTGGAGAAATCCTACATTTGAAGAAGCAAAATGGGAATCTTAAAATTCAATGAAGGAATGTTATCTTCATGTGTTTAATAAGTTGATTCAAAATACGAGAATAAAGTTTCTTGATGGGGG
This sequence comes from Viscum album, assembly GCA_963277665.1. Taxonomy (NCBI): domain Eukaryota; kingdom Viridiplantae; phylum Streptophyta; class Magnoliopsida; order Santalales; family Viscaceae; genus Viscum; species Viscum album. The sequence continues at coordinate 637,942,026 of OY728122.1, forward strand.
ACAATATACCAACCTAGGAAATTATAGAATATTTTTTTTCATTCTAGATGTAAATAGTTAGATTTATAATAAATTTATAATGAAATAAGTGGCATTTATAGAAATTTATGAATTTATACAGATGGAAAAGTAACCTGAACATAGGAATAGTAACATGACTGTTAGGAAGAGAAATCAAGAAAATAGAATAGTAACCTTATATATGAACGTATAAATGAAATTTATATATCTTATTAGTGAAAATATGATATATTTATATAATGAAATAAGTAAATAAATGTTTTGAAATTGATAAATTATGTCTTGGTATTTTTGTTAAACAAAAATGATTATTTATAATTTTATAATAAATTTAATAATTTGAAGGAAAATATATTTTTATAAAATAGATTCACAAATTATTATTTTATTGTGTTATAATTATTAAATAATTTTATCTCAAATTAATTAATTTGTCAAAGTGTTATATTAGGAGTTATAGTTTTAACATTGGTATATTTCAAATTAATTAATATTTTAATTATAAAATAAATTTATCATATTTATAAAATTATTTTCATAAAATGGTGTTGATTTCTTAATTTTTTGCATTGATAATTGGTTAGGTTAAATTTTTTGTATTTTTCTAGAATACTTGGATTTTTGGTGAATAGTTAAATATGGTAATTTACAATACAATATAAATAAATGAATTATTGAGTCATGGATGTTGTAGGGATGATGTCATCCAGAAGTCTACAAATATCATTTATTATATTAATATATTGAATAATAGTTCTAATATTATTCCTATTTTTGAGCTAAAATAAAAAACTATTTAACAAAATAATAAAAAAGAACTCCTCAACTCAACTATATATATCACCCCTCACCACCACTTCTCATCCCGCCTCAATGCCTTATAGCTTGCCCAAATTATTACCAATTACATTCCAAATCCACTTCCCCACTTCCTATACAAGATGATATCACTAAATGTCCCAAACCATGGGGTTTAAGTAGGTTCCCAAGAGGAAGGAATCAAGTGGTAAATTCGTCTTTCTTTTTTCATTTATTTTCATTTAATTATCTATTCCTTTTCATATTATCTCCAAACATACCCTTATTTGGGTTGAATAAAAACTCAAATATATTATATATATTATAAGGTAGTTATGTTTATAGAAAAATTCATCATTAAACTCCTTCTATTCCCCCAATTAATCTAAAATTGATAACATTTTCCGTTATGTGTCGATTTACTGCCATCATGGACAATACTCATTAATTTTTTATTACCCCATTCAATTTGGTCATAAAACCATTATTATGGTTAAATAATTTTTTTTATAAATATTATATGTTATATAATGTTGTGTAACCAATATATAACGTCAAAAGAAATATAATTAAATATGTTCCTGATTGTAAAAAAACCATAAAAATAAACTACATAATTTCCATTAATTTTTTTTCTAATGATTTATCATCATATCAGAAAAATATTATAAATGGTATTATTCAAAATTATGTAAAAATACGAATACCATTTCATTCCACATATGGATTTTTTCTTCTATTAAAAAAGAAAATTCATATTGAACCCAACTGGGAAACCATTAATAAAATGCACCAAAAACCGTGGAAAAAACAAAATATTATTACTAAATTGTTCGAAATTTGTCATAATAGGGTCATATAAAATAGTAAAAACATGATAATAGTTCTATAATAAATTAATTACACATTTTGAACCATTATACCGAAGTATTGAACACATTTTTTGTAATAAAACCATGAGGTAAGAAGATTCAACTGAAAACTCTTTTAAATTTCAATTTTTACAAAATTAAAAAGGAATGTTATTAATTAAGTATTCTTATTTTATGAATATGTCCTAGTTTTTGGAAAAAAAATTGATTATGGGTGTGACATGTAACACCATCCAATTAATTTTGTATGTTTATGTTATATTTTTATCGTAATGTTTACTTTATGTGTTACTATGATGGTTACTCTATAAGGTAACGATATGGGATACATCATATGGTATACCTGATGGTTACATTGTAAGGTAGCTGTCAAAAACCAGATCTGGTTGCCTTCAAAACTTGCACATGAATGAGCCTGTGGAAAGGCCTGAAGGGTGTTCCCTATCCCCAGAGGCTGACACAAGTTCCTATGTATCATATAAAATTCTTTTGTAATGATTTACCCGAGTTTGGATACCTAAAACAACCAATAATGATGAATAAATCCAATATGAAAATTCATGAAAAATAAGAAGTAATTAAAACTCAGAACTGAATAAAACGTTTTAAAAAAGAAAAAAGTTTTCCAGATCTACAAAAATTAGCATAAAAACAGTCCATGGTTGACCACTTGAAAAGGGATAATCACCCATGAACTGTCTCCACAACACCGCACCGTGGAAGAAACTAACAACATGAACTGCCATCTCCAATGGACATTCCCTTACCTATGTCAAAAATAATAAAGTCTACTTAAACCCAATGGTATATGATGGTTGTGTGCCTAATCCCAATAGGATACCACCCAAATAGATTCCACGGGATAAACTTCGTACGATACAAACCATGATAGTTTTTCTAACCAAAAATTATAGGAATGATTTATAAATAATGTAAAATTTATATTAAAATAGTCTTCAAGGGGTAACATTAAAGAATGAAACATTTTAAACAAAACATGAAGGCATCTGAATTTTTTATCCAAACACACCATAGTCCAAATGGGAATACCATGTAGTCAACATGCACTAAACTTGGGAACACCCCAACGAACTTGTTAGTTGTGAACCCCAAGTACCTCATATTTCTTTGTGAATGTAACCATATCAATATTTTTTCTCATTCCTGATCTATTATTAAGGAACATACCCATAACCTAGTGGTCCCCAATCATCCCCATTATAGTTTTGTTAGTGTTTTTACTGTCAAACTTTCTATGTGAAACTAGGAAAAACCCACTACAGATAACTAGCGTACTAGTACACTTCCTCCCACCTAGATGCATGGGATTCCCACTTATTTCTCAAACAAGTTTCACATTATATCAAATGTAATTTTCACAAAAACACTAGTTCTAGTCATACGCACTCAAAACATTATATAAACATTCTTTTCACCCTATGTGTAATTCAAAAACACCTTTAAAATTTTTATAAAACAATTTCAGGAAGTACAACCATGACTTGCATATAAAATCCATTCAAAAAATCTCTTTTGAAACCAAATTCATACCAACATCACACAAATTCAAAATATTAATCCATAAAATTAATTAATAATATCATTTCATGAACTATAAAAAAACATGATACAACAAGGAAAACAAAAAATCCTCATTTTTTCACAAAAATGACACTTTAAAATCAAACAATTAACCAATGCTACCAAAAATAGTTTTTCCACCGAAAAAATGGATGATTGATATTATAAAAATTTAAATCAATCAAAGCTAACTCATCAAGGGAATTTATACAAATTGAATCACATAAAAAATGTGTAAAAACCCTTATATCCTTGTGCAAAAATTCCATCTCACACCTGCCACACAACAAGGGAGTAATAATGAACAGAAAACCACAATGTTGGAACATGAAACTAAAAAACAAGCCCTAGTTACAAATCTCTAGTTTCTATACATTTGGTGATTCATGAAAATATGTAGAACCATTAAGGATATGAAATGAACTAAGAAGGAAAATCACATACTTGAGAAACATTTAATAAATCGCCCAAATACACCAATAGTTGAGTCTATAAGAATCCAAAATTGAATAGGGTGGGTGAATAAGGTTGAGGAGTTTGAGTGGGGATTGATATTGAGTAAAAAGTTTAAAAAATGAATAAATTATGAATGAAACAAATTCCCATTCCAAATTAAGACGATTTGGGAATATTTGAGGGCATTCACCATAATCTGAAATGAAGATGAGCTCCGTGGAGAGAAAATGGAAAATGGGGTGAGCCTAGGGTTTGTGGTCTTGAGTGAAAGGAATAATGATCCTAATATGTCAAAAAATTTATTAGATATAAAATAAATAAACTGTTTTTTTAATTTGGAATTGGGATCATGAGTTGGCCCAATCCCAAAAAAAATCACGCAAACCCACCATGATTATGATTTCATAAGGGTTCCAAAGTGATATGGTCATTTTAATAGGTCATGGGAGGACATTTGGGAAGTGGGATGATAGAAATATTTTGATAAATAAAGGAGTTATAAATGAAAAAAATTGTGTTATTAAATGTGGAAATGGGCTCACGGTTTGGCCCAAATATTGAAGAAACCACCCTTTTCTCAACAAAGGTGTGGGAAACCCCTACAAAAAAAAATAGAATGTACATGAATAATTAATTTAAAATATTTCATGTTTTTGAAAATTATCACCACCATAAAACCTTTCCACCCTTATAAAGTCGGCTTGAAGCCAAATTAGATATGATAAATGGAAACTGCTCTTCGACCCAAGACTTCCACTACCATGTGTCATGCTCATCAGTCCCCAAATTCTAGAAGACTCAAAATAGTGGAATAGAATTGCCTCAAATAACTTTTTATTGAGATTCCATAATATGTATTGGTCTCTCATCCACATACAGATCATGTCCAACTCCAACTCTTTCCAACTCAAAACATGGGACAAGTCCATATTGTATTTCTTTTGCAGGGCTGTGTTGAACACATCATGGATCAATGTTATTAGATGGGGAAAAGATAACTGGTATTACACATTAACAATCCTATTAATGATTTCAAAATGACCCAAATACCTTGGTGTTAGTTTCCCTTGCCTACCAAGATGACTATGACCCAACCGAGGTGCCACTTTCACGAATACCCACTCACCAAATGAAAACTCTAAATCTTGATGTCTCTGATTGGCATAAGACTTGTGTCGAATATTGGCTATCAACATCCTTTTTCTAATCTACTGAACCTTGTTCTATATCTCTTACTCAATACTTGGACCAAGTAGATAGGTATCACCCACCTCCACCCAACACAAAGAAGATTGACATTGATGACCCTAAAGCTCATAGAACGGTTCCTTCTTGATTAAGGATTGGTTGTTATTTTTACAGGTAAAAGATTCAATTAACAAATGAAAATACCCTGAACCATTGAAATAAATCACAAATGATCGAAACATGTCTTCTATAATCTGATTATCCTACTCTGTATCACCGTCTATTTAAGGGTGTTATATCGTACTCAACTTAATATGCAACCCCAATTACTTCGGAAGGCCACTCCAAAACTGAGAGGTAAAATTATTGTCCCTATATAAAATGATGGCTAATGGAACACCATAGAGCCTCACAACTTCGTGCACATACAACTGGACAAATTCCTCCACTTTGTCTAAATCATTGATTAGAACAAAATTGGCCGAATTGGTCAGATGATCAATCACCACCCAAATAGCATTCATTATCCAAGGAATATGTGGCAAGACAACTATGAAATTCATGAAAACCTCATCAAATTTTCATGTAGGATTGCGTAATGGTTGAAGCATACCACATGGATTTTGATGATCTTCATCAGCTTAATTACAATTATATCATCTTAATATGATGTAAGCTATGTCTCGTCTCATGAATGGCCACCAGAACTGGTGAAGAACATAATAATACATCTTGTTGGAACCATGATGGACAGACCACTGAGACTGGTGGTGATCCAGCATCACCACCTTCGGTAGAGACAAAGGCACCACTTAGGGGCCCTTGAAGCACATGATACCCTCAGGGGAGGAAGACCAATGGAAATATGTCTCCCATCCATAATGAAACTACTTCTATTTCTCACATAGCTCATCATAATGATTCTATCACTTAATCAGCACTACAAGAGAAGGATTCAATTGAACGTTCAACAACAACACACCTCTACTGTCCTCCTTGGTCTCTATATGCATCTGAGAAAAGTTCCCCATGAGAGTCCACTCATTACATGACTAACTAAAACCTTGTACTGATACTATTCAACTTCAGACATCATCACACACATTACCCTTCCTTGGGGTATAGACAATATCGAAGTCGAACCCCAACATGTACATTATCCAATGCCACCACCTTAGGTTAGGATCATTATATGAGATGATGTAGGATAATATATTTTGATCAGAATAGATCAAAAATTTCTCCCCAATGATGTAGTGACACCAAGTATTCAAACCATGAATCAGAGATGCTAGCTCCACATTGTGGGTCGGGTAATTATTTTCATGTGGCCAGAGTTGGTGTGATCCATACGCCACCACGTGATTATCCGGCATTAGAATGCTCCTAATACCCACACCTAATGTGTCTCAATACACCATATTTCCCTTTACAAATTATGGAAAGATCAACATGGGCGATGTACTCAACCACTGATTCATCTCCTCAAAGGATGCGTAAATTTTTGGTCCCCAAACTAACATCACCCGTTATGATTGAGCATAGTCATGGGAGATGAAAGCTGAGGGAAATACGGAACATACCACCTATATTATCCTACCAAGCCAAGGAATCTACTGATATCAAACACATTGTTGGTCTGGTCCCATGATATCATTTTAGTGATCTTATTGGGATCCATATAAAATCCCTCCACTGAGATCACATTACCTAGAAACTTCACCTCCCTAAACCAGAAGGTGCACATGAACAACATTTCATAATGGCGGTGATCCCAAAATGCTCCCAACATGATCTAGAAATAATTCTCATCCTCCTCCAGGGATCATGAGTAATCTAGGATTTCATCCACAAATATCAAATCAGAAGAGATGGGATACTGGGGGAAGACCCAGTTCATGTGTTACATTAAGACTACAAGAGCATTGGTCAACCCTAAAGGGATGACCAAGTACTCAATGTGGCTATACAGGCTTTGGAATGTTGTCTTCGAGATTTCTACCTTCTTCACCCCAAGTTGGCGGAATCCCGAACGCATTTCAATCTCAGAAAAACACTTCTCAGCCTGAATATAATCAGAAAATTCATATATTTGTGGAATGGGATATTTTTTTCTTAATGGTTTTCTTGTTCAACATCTGGTAGTCATTAAACAACTGGAGGGATCTATCAGCCTACTTTACAAAAAGGATTGAAGAGGCCCACGATTAGATTCTCTGGTGAATGAATCCGTTGGAATCCAGATCTTCCTTGTGTGTCTTTAATTACCTATTCTCAGTGGGGGCCATACAATACAAAGGAAGAGATATCAGTTGTGTTCTTGTTTCCAAATCGATCGAGAACTCCACATCCCACTCCAGAGTAAATCCTAAAAAATAATTTTGGAATACCTCTAGAAAATCATCCACTGTAGGAGGAAACCAACCCTCAAGATCATGATCATCATCCTCTAGTACGAGCGATAGAAACTAGAATACATCATTTCCCATCTCTGGGAGTGGAGATCCAACACAACCCGACCGAGGATCCCATTCCCCATGAAATTTTCGAGGACATTCAATAGGTTCTGTGAATCTCAATCACCACATATAGAAATCAATGTTCACTTTCAAGTGAAATAACCAATCCATGCTGAGGATTACATAAAAATTTCTATATCCATGATAGAGAGGTCCCACTCCATCTCTACCCTAGACATAGTATGTACACACAATGGGAACCTGATACACTACTCTTTCTTCTAACCCTACAATGTCACCATCTCTATTACAATAGATAACAACTCAGTTGGGAAATTCATCATTCTCACATAATGTGTAGTGATAAATGAAATAGAATCACCTATATCAACAAGAGTAGAAGTTATAGAATATGAAATCAAAATTGCACCTCAAACTGTTGAAGGTCTTGCATCTGATCTAGCCGGTGCCTTCTCCACCGCATGAAGATTCCTAGTCCCCACATGAGAACGACTACTCTTTTATGGATCATCCATGAAATGGATCATTCCAGAAGATGATCTGACCCTACCTGCATAAATAATGAACTGAGATCCCCCTATCCACGATGAATATGACTGTTTTGGAACTGCCCCAAAATCCCCCAATCCGGCCGCACTCTGGAGTGGACGTTACATCCCGAAAAATGTTGTAAGTGTCCCATACCACCACACAAATAAAAGGGATTTAAAGGAGATGTGCATGCTATTCAAGTGTGCCCTTTCCTCCCATAATTGTGGCTCAGAACAAACCTTGCATCAAAATCCACAGAAGAAAACTACCGAGAAGGATGGCATGAACTACCCCTCCCATCGTCTCATACTAATATCACTTCCTTTTCTTCTCAGAATAATTTACAAAGCCCATCATTGAAACACTCCATAGAAACCATACATCACCTTGTGTTCAATATCTAGACTAATTCTTGATCAACAACCTCACCATATATCTTATACTTAGAAAATAATATATCTCTGGTAGTGAAACCCTCTCGCACATTAGAGCCTTCATCTGCTCATTGGACACCATTTCTAGAGCATATCAGACCAACTCATCCATATAGTTAGCATACTCCATCATTGAATGGTCAATTTGAACTAGCTTCATAAACTCTCATGATATATCATATGATATGACTTCATGGTAGTATCAGTCATTGATGGTAAACATGAATTCCTTCCAGCTTATTTGTTCATGCTTCCCATCTTGAAGCACTGATTCCCATAACCTTTGGTTAGGACCCTCTAAAAAAAGAGGCACACATTATGTTTCCCACCTCATATGTTTCATTATACTTGAACATGAACTTGATCCTATTGATCCACTCCTCTACTTACTATGGTTATGTGGTACCTTATAATGTATGAGTCTTGTTCTATATTAACTCATGGGATTTTTTTCCCTTGGAATAGACTCTTATTCCCTAGCTGGAGCAGGAGTAGGAGATAATCCATTTCCTAGGACATTGGCAGCCCTAACCACAACTTCTACTATCCATTGATCAATCGGTGAGGGAGAACACTCTTTGGCCTCCTCCCATGGGTGCATGGGAGCTTTCTGGGGAGTCATGTTGCTACACCGGGAAAAAATCACAAAATAAATCATCAGTACAAAAATTCTAAACAATTTATGCAATTATATAAAATATAAACTGTAAGGACCCAGACATAAAAATTACATAATCATGAATTAAATGGATAATTAAAATTGAGTATATTTTCAGGTTTATAGTTTTAGAGAATTTGGTCATAAAAATTACATAACAACATGAATATTACATGTAGACAATTCTACTCAGTATCCATTTTTTCATAAAATAAAAAATATTGGAAAAAGAGTCACGTCTAGTTCCATGTTTTAGACAACATGACTTTTCCTTGATCCCATCCTTGACCTTTATTCATCTATATGTCATATGGAAAACATTTCAAAAACATGGGAAGAGAATAAAAATCCTTGTAAGGGATAAAAATTAAGGAATGAAAACATTAACTCATTAATAAATAAAAAATGATGAAACCATACTTTTCAATCATAACACACCTAGTGACATCATAAGATTTATGAAAAACACATAGAAATCATAAATCATAAAGGTAACTTACAGTATAAAAAAAATACTTACATTGTAGCCATCACAGCTATAGAGGGAATCACATTTGGAATACCCATCACAGTGTATTCCCTAAATCTCTTAGAAGAGACATTAATGTTTACCTTTGTGACATTACCCAATGCCTTGGAGGGCTATCTCGGGCTCACCTGCCCTAGGTTTATCACCAAAACACCCGTATACGTAAACAATACCCAATAGCCATAACATATTAAGACCCCATCAAAAAATAATGGAATGAAAAAATTTCTACATTGCAATCACAATATATCATTTCAAAATATTGAAAAAATCAAAGATTATATCAAACCATTTTCAAATCCATTTAAAATATTAAATAAAGAGATATTTCAATCAAAGTGTCCCATACCACATTGAATATTTTGAAAAAAATATCAATTTAAAAACATTCATTTCCATATGAATAAATCCTTAAACCCAATTTTAAAACATGGACATTAATTTTATATAATTAGAAGAATAATCCTTTAAAACATTTAGAACGATATTTTAGTTAAAGAGTTTTTAACAAAACGAGAGACCCTAGAAAACATATAATTGAGGAATAAAATTAAATAAGAACATAAAAATATCAGGAGAATAATGATATTCATGATATAATATTCCAAAGGATAGTATATACACCATATAAGAGTGCATTGGTTCTTATCAACAATGAAGTCTCAATGGAAAGATAGATTGAGATGAAATCCTATATAAAGACTGTATCCATATATTAATGATAAATAAATTACATAATTATGTGTGAAATATATAAATAAAACCAATATATGTGGATATTAATAAAAAATCAATCAGAGGTTATTCACACATATTCATAGCACGATATAATCACGAAGTAGATGTTTAACCCAAAAATTGAAAATGGGTTAAAAAATTTTCTTACACAAATTCAATAGCCTAACAAAGTCACTTTAAAAATCAGAAAAATAAGTTGACGAGAAAGAAAAGGATATATCTTAACTTCGAAATAAAATTTAAATCAATAAGGATATATAATAACATATCCGAACCAAAAAATATGTAAATTAAAAGACATTACAAAAAGAAGTCTTTTAAAAAGTGGAGTGTGAATGGTTCCCTTACTGATTTGGTATCTTACGAAACATACACCCCATGGAAGAAATATCACACAATGAATATTTAAATACCCATAAATTAAATTATATTACACAAATAATACAATCATGGGAAGTACATCCACCACACAAAACGAAATAGTGGTTAATATAGCATGAATCTCACAGGAATAAAAAGTGAGATGAAAAACCCTTTCCACATTGTAATCAATCGAGTCGTATGAGAAAAAATAACAACCACCAAATTAATCACATAATATAATGAATATAAATTTATTAATGATAATATATATCAAATGGATGTACACAATACCCCACATGCAATAAATAAGTTGTGAACGATGGAAATCTCAAGGAATTAAAAGTGAGATAAGAAATCCCAAACATCTTTTCCCACATGACTCGTATGTTTCTTATTCTTACTAAATAATAAAATTTAGTTAATTAATACTTGAATAATAACCTTTTTAATTTTTATTATTACTTTTATATCACTTTTTACCTTCTAATAATTGTTTGTTAAATATTTGAGTTCATATCGGACATTTTCTCAGTGTTTAGAATTTGAGTTAAAAATGAACTTGTTATAATTATAATTTTTCCATGTGGTCAATAATCCATTATCTAAAGAATGATATTAATGATGTAGTTATCATATATATCATATATAGCTAGTATATATATATTTATTTATATTAATACATAACATTTGGAGAAATAAAATTAAATGCACCGTTCATGGAGACTGTAAGTCATACGTATGCATGAACGCTAATTTCATTTCTATTTATTATTTAATGGAATGAAAACATAATTATAAATAGATATATTATAATTAAAGTATAATATCATATATAATATCATTAACTCTATCCTTTATACATCCCACATAAGGCATTAACGAGTCATATCACATTGAGGGGGCGGTATTCCGCACTCCCTAAATAAAATTACCATGTTTACCCATTATGGAAACCATAAAGGTATTATAAAAATAAAAAATACATAAGTATGAAAAAATATAAACATAATATATATCATATATAAATATAGTTCCATCATAATGGCCACCATGAGAGGCGGTGGGAGTTAATTGAACAATCATTGTTCTGTGAGGCGTTAGTTTTCCATCCACAAAAACATTATGATATTTACCCATTAGATGGAGGTGTGTGTAAGTGTAGTTAGAAATATTCTCATAAAAACATCATATTATATTTAGTATACTGGTTTTGTAACAAAATAAAGTAATAAAAAGAGATTATGGGGTTGTAGAAGTAAAATAAAACAAAATAACTTAAGAGGATATGCGACCATTAAATTGAGTAACTCCCCTTGGTGTGAACAAAATGGGTTTCTTTAGGTGATTTCTGCCCAAGTTGAAGCTTTTAAGATAAATAGAGGGATATTGGGAGCTTATTAGAGTAGAGTTTGGATGATCTAATGGCTTGATATGTGTTAGAAATGGGTTAGAAGTGACGGATTTTTTAAGGGAGAGGAAGGGTTCATTAGTAATGGTTGAAAAAATTATTTTATTATAACCTCATATTCGGTTTCAAAATGTAAAAAATTAATTAATATCAGTATTAAGATGATTCATGGTCTAAATAAAATAATCCCACAAGAATTGGTCATGTTTTGGATATTGTTTTAATATTTATTGTCTTATTTATTTAAATCATTTATTAATGAGGTAAATATTACATCATTATTGTGTCATAAATAATATAATATATTTAATGTCAAAAAATTATAAAACAAATACCATGATGTAGGAAATCGTTTTAGCTTTCCAAATAATATTTATAGTCAAAAAATAGTTTATATAACCACATGTAAAAATTTATTTACTAAAATATATTTGATTATGTCATTTTTGTCTGTACTTTAAATCAATTAATATAAAATGTCATTATTACTTCCTTGTGGATCCATGGAGTCTCAAATTCAACCCAAGGATTCCCATGGTCAGATATGTATTCTCCAATAGGATTAGGTGTCACAACCCGTCCTTGGGGCCTGTTTCGTGACTACCCCAAGCCCGCCTTCCATAGGTCAGGGGCTAGTGACTAGCACCAAAGGCGTAAATCCTGATAACTGGGAAGACATTTCCTTTATAAAAGTAAAAAAACACCACAAAGGATAAGTAGAAGAAATACAATAAGTACAAAAAAGTGATGAAAAGTTAATTGGTCAGAATTCAAACCCAACAGAAAGTACAAATACAGCTGAATGAAAGTACAACAGAAAAGACAAGTAGCTGGAAGAATAGAAGCAACTCCTAGGTCGTCCACCTCGGATCCTACCTAAAGGTTAGGTACGGATAGAACAGCTTAGAGATCGTCCTCCACGAATCCTACCTAAAGGTTAGGTATAGATAGCCTCTTCAACGCTCTCGCCCATCAACCTCCTCCGAGTATCGTCTCGTCGTGAAGTCCACCTTTGGATACTGACTCGTCGTGAGGTCCACCTCCGGGTACCGTCCAGCCCTCGAACACTCGACCTTTGTCAGCGATGCCCGTCATCTACAACCAACACAACGAGGTGCGGGTATATCCCATGCAAGGTTGAGTATAAAGATACTCATTAGGAACCCCGAGACCCTCAGGGTCTCACTAAATCCAACAAGGATAACCATAATGAAAGATTTCAACAGATAATCTCTACTCAGGTATATGCCCATACAAATACCTAAGTTATCAAGTAACCCATCTCAATCATGAGGAAACACAAAGGTTATGAAATCAATAGATAACCACTACATAGGTATATGCCCATACATATACCTAAGTTATCAAGTGACCCATCTCAATCATGAGGTAAACACAAAGGTCATTGACTCAGCTCAAACCAGGATTTTCATTTATCGAAATCGTAACTGCTGAAGAGCTCCATCTCTCATGAGTACAGTGATCCTGTCATGACTCCGAGGTACTGCTCACTAACCTAAGACTGCTGAGATACTCCTCCTATCGAGTACCGCGGGTCTTTCACCTCACAAAGTAGTGATCCTCCTCCATGGGTCTGCCACCTCACACAATAGTGCTCCCCCTCATAGCCTACAGAGGAACTCCTACTGTCGAGTACTGCGGGTCTGCTGCCTGCTACTAGGTGCTCCATCCACTGGGCTAGTCGATACTCCATGTGTCACAAAGTCCCACGAAGAATCATCTCAAAGGACCGCCTCGTCATAGGGGTCTCAACGCAACAGACGATGCGTCTATCGAACGCTCGGTCTGTGAGTTATTTGCATTTTTTCCCAAGGTCCCGGTTGGTTTCGTGTACGAACCAACCCTGCCGCATCTCAAATGTACCCCAAACTCTCATAGGGTATACTCATAGCAACTGTTTCTCAACGTGATCACCAACGCCACTGACAGTTCGTCAAACGAATGTCTGGTCTGAAAGTTATCAGCTTTTTCGTTCTAGGGGTCCGGTTGGATTACGAGTATAATCCAACCCAGACATACTCCAACTGCGTCCAAATCTCAGGTGAACTATGACAAAAGTTCCATCTCGTCAAGAGTAATCCAACAAAGTCAACATCACGTGAATCGGACGTCCGGAGCTCAAGTTATAAGTGTTTCTGCTCCGAGGGCCTGGTTGGTTTTGTGTTCGATCCAACTCGGCCATACACAAAGTTCTCCAAAACCTTGAGTATAATATAATGAAACGACCGCCTCGATCCAGGAATTACATCGCAACTGACGATGAATCGATCGGAGGTCCGTAGCCCATGTTATGAGTGTTTGAACGAAAACTGCCCGGAAATAGGGGGTTCGGGCTCGGTCCGACCCGGCCAGAGACCCCCTAGGTCGGCCCTAAGGGGGTCGACCCGACCCGGTTCCGGGTTCGGCCCACAATGGCGCAGCCCAGACCATGTGGCCAGACAGCTCGTCTCAGCCGAGCTGTCGCAGAAAGGGGGGGGGGCACCCCCCTGATTGACAAACCGCGACCCCGCACATGGGGGTCGCTCTTATTTCCATCCGGGGGTTACGACCCCCGGTCTCCCCCTGAAACGGCCTGCCCGGTCCAGTCGGCCGGTGCTGACGCCACGGGACCGCCGCAGTCCCGCCCTCCTGAGGTGTCGGCGGCCGGCGGTTCCGGCCGCCCCGCCTTGCACCGCCGCAACTTTGAGCCACGACCTTGTCTGACCGGCGCCACGCCCCTCCACCGCGGCCCTCCTCCTGCCGCGGCCTCTTCCCGGTTCTCCGGCGCTGCGCGATGGCGCCGCGGATTTTTCGGCCTCAGTGGCGCAGCACGAAGGCACCGCGCTCCTTCATCACATTTTTTCTTGTTTCCGCGCGGTGTCATTGCACCGCGCCGCCTTTGTTCAAGCCACAATGAACACACATCAAAGGGGGAGGAGGATCGGTCGTGTCTGGGCTCTCCGAACTCCTCCCGTTAAATTGATAACAGGAAGCCCAAATATTAAACGAAGAACGCAAGGAATTTATTCAAGAAAAAAACCAAACCCCTACCTCAAAATTGACGTCGCACTTCGTCGAGTCGCGGAAGTCGAACATCGCGGTAGTCGGGTGTCGCGGAAGAACGGTATCTATTCCGTCGACGTCGGAAGAAGAATAAGAACATTGTTGTTGGCGTCGGTCTCCACGGTCGACGTCTGCTTCCTTGTCGTGGAAGATAAAGTTGATGGAGAATTCCGGGACCACCAAGTCGATGTCCTTCTTCAGATATGTAGCGTTCTTCAACGAAGGAGATGAAGTAGGAAGGCACATTGTCATTGGCGATGATCACCACAATCGGAAACTTCTCCCTTGATGGGGAGGAAGAGGAGAGTTGATGGTCGTTCTTCGCGGAATGAGGATGTTCTTCTTTAAGATGGATGATCGTTCTTCGCGGAGGAAGAAAGCTCTCCCAATATATTTGATCAGAAACAAATATCTCAATAAGCCACATTCTTTTAAAAGATCTCCAAGCCATTCAAAAAGTCAAGAGGTGTGACAAGGATAATTAATAAGGTCATTAATTAGCCTAGTTAGCCTCATTAATCTTGAGAGGTTGAGAGGCTCCACCACAATAAATGTGTGGAGTTTCCTTGCATTTAAACAAGGGGTGAGTTATGGGGAGATCAAGGGGGTTATGGGGGAGGTGAGGAGTTAGGGTCTTGTGTGAGCCCGACCACACTAAACTCACCCATGGGAGGTTATGTGGGTGTGGGCCCCACATCTAACTTCTCCTTTATTAAAAATAACCACCTTCCATGAATAAAATTTTTGCGCGAAAAATTTTATTTAGTTCAAATAAACCCCAAAAAATTAAACCTCAAACCACTCAAAACGCAACTACGGCAAAGGCCCCCTTAAGCAATTACCAGCGCTGCAGTTTCATCGGTGCTCTCGGAATTCAATTCCGAGTACTGGTTAAAAATATGGAAAAACCTGCTCGTTCGTTCACTAAACGTACCCGAGCCAAACTTCGGAAATTTATTCCGGGCCACCGGGCCTCGAAATCAGGTGCCGTCAGAAACCGCGCACTCACAAAATTCCAAACAAAATAAGAAAAAAAATTCCTTGAAATTTCCGGGTCTTTACATTACTCCCACCTCAGGGCTTTACGTCCCCATAAATCATTAACACAAAATAGGGATACAAAAGTGGTACTGAACATGCATCTGAGCCTTCCACTCCCATGTGCTCTCCTGGAGGTTCCCATACTGCCAACAAAAGCGCAAAAGAGGAATCGACCTACCTCGTAGGATCCGCTCCTATCGATCTTAAAACTCTCCTGGAACCACGCAAAAGTCGTCCCATCGCCAAAGTCCAGCTCCCCATGGTCGATGATATGCGAAGGGTTGTGATTGTATCTTCTCAGTTGAGATACGTGGATGTCGTCGTGCACCTAGTGCAACTGAGGTGGATGGGTCAAACGGTAAGCCAACTCGCCTACCCTGCTGAGGACCTGAAATGGTCCGATGAACCTCGGAGATTACTTGCCGCCTCGTCCACATCTCCATAGACCTCGTCGAGGTTCGACCCGTAAAAAAACATGGTCGCCATCCTCAAATTATAGGGGTCCTGTCTCCAATCAACATATGATTTCTACTTTCTCTATGAAGTCTTCATCCTCTTTTAAATGACCTGGACCTTATCTGTCATGGCCTGGACCATCTCTGGTCCCACAAGAGCTATTAAGATTTCTTCTTTGCTGATAAAAGAAATTCGGTCTCATCCCCTGGATGAACCGTGTTCTTTGACTAAAACAATCAATCTTGTCATGAATGGTATTAATCAATGCCATGGATGACTTCGTAAGGCCTCGACACTACTACGAAGAGATCCAACCATTACTCTCGCCTCCAAGGGTTGAGTCACACTATCGGCATCAGTGTGTGTGGTCACTAGGTCTCCTCCAGTAGGAATATCAAATGTGAGGGTCAAGTCAACAGTTTAAACCGAAACATCTTAGTACACAAAAATAAATGAATCAAATGTCACAAGAAAAAGTTTCTTTTATTTCTATAGCTCGAAGTAAAAATACACACAGCAAAGACAACAAGGAAACTAGAAGCACCAAGATCAAAGGTCCCATGCCTGGAACTAGTCCCGCTCTTGTCTGCCAACTTCCGGAGCTCTGTAGTCATATGATTTTGCTACCTAAAGATGAGCTCTCCCATGTCCACATGTTCCATGCGGTCGGGGTGGACCTCCTGGTGGTGGTGGTGGCAACACCTCAATGCATCTTCCACCTCCAGCTGTACGGCCAGCTCCCCTTCCATGGCCGCCTGCTCCTTATGGTCCGCCCTGATCGAACTTCTGCCTCTATTTAAGGGGTTCTTCATCTATCTGTTGATCATCTGTACGGAGGGTCGGACAGTCATGTACCATGTGACGAAGCCCACCATAGGAGTAACACTGCCCACTCTTGGCATGACTGGCTCTGACTCCACCTTGGTTTCCCCGCACAATTGAACCTGAGTCGTGCAGTCGGCCACTGGTAGGTCCGGTCCTCTTGGACCTCTGCATCATATGTCTACTGCCCGCTGCAGAAGACTCTGTAGCATGCCGGCTTGTGGTGGGTCCTGCTACTGGAGACTACTCAGCAAGGAAACTCTCTACTAAGAAGGATCGCTCCAACACCCCTGTCTACATCGGGATGCTGTGAGAATCAACAGAAGCTCTAATCTCCCGCATGAGCCCCTACTCGAAGGTTCGGGCCCTGAAGAAAGGGTCCCATACCATATCTGTGGAGTAGCGTGAGAGGTATGTGAACATCACTGAATACTACGCCATTGTCATGATACCCTACTGCAGATGCAGTAGCTTCTGTATATGCACTGCTCGAAGGGTGGCTGGTATAAACTATGCCCGGAATAGGCTC
Organism: Viscum album; assembly: GCA_963277665.1. Classification (NCBI taxonomy): domain Eukaryota; kingdom Viridiplantae; phylum Streptophyta; class Magnoliopsida; order Santalales; family Viscaceae; genus Viscum; species Viscum album. Next base: position 637,959,994 of record OY728122.1, read on the forward strand.
TCAAAGTGTGTCCACAGAAGTGTCACCTCATCATGAATCTAGAGCATAAGGCTCCACCATCTGCCTGCTGCTTTCTGAAGGAGGATAGTAGCAAGGATCACCATGAAGTCTATCGGCGTCCCTACTAGCCTGAAGACTCTCACCACAGCCTCCATCCAATCCTCAGCCGCCTGCGGGTCCATCTCTCCCCTGAACCTGGGTGGCCTCTGGCGCTGGAAGTCTTGCAGTGTTCTCAAGCGACGTGCACTCTCTACTACTGGGGCTGGTGGTATCGGTGGCCCAACGGGTGGTAGTACCGCTGGTGCCACAACTGGGATATGAACCTGTACTAAGGCCACGTCGCTCGGAGGGCTGTCAGTACGTAAAACACTCGAGGCTCTAGCTTGTCGTCCACAGGGAGGCATCCTAAAAGAAACAAACATGACACGGTCAAATGATTTATACCTGGTGAGCTGACATGGTATAAAATGACTTTAAAAACATTTGGAAACACACACACAATCGGTGTTTTCCTGCACAAAGTCTGAAATCATTTTTCAGGGTCCTGGTATATGGATACATCGGCCGCCCGCACCAACACTGGACTCCCTGAACTGAAAATCACACTCGGTACCCTTAACACTATTTCTTCACAGAAATAAAATATCAGAGTCCTATGTTCTGCCGTAGAACCGACTCCTCTGATACCAATTTGTCACGACCCGTCCTTGGGGCCTATGCCGTGACTACCCCAAACCCGCCTTCCATAAGCCAAGGGCTGGAGACTAGCACCAAAGGCGTAAATCCTGATAACTGGGAAGGCATTGCCTTTATAAAAGTAAACAAAACACCACAGATTACAAGCGTAAGTAATACACTATGTATAAAGAAGTACTGAAAAGTAAATGGGCCAGAATACAAACCCAACCGAAAGTACAACTACAACTGAACGAAAGTACAACAGAAAAGACAAGCAGCTAGAAGAATAGAAGTAGCTCCTAGGTCGTCCACCTCGGATCCTACCTGAAGGGTAGGTATAGATAGCGCAACTTCTGGATCTTCCACCACAGATCCTACCTGAAGGGTAGGTATAGATAGCCTCCATAACACTCTTGGCCATCAACCTCCTTTGAGTATCGTCTCATCGTAAAGTCCACCTTCGAATACTGACTCGTCGTGAGGTCCACCTCTGGTTACCGTCCAGCCCTCGAACACTCGGCCTCTGTCAGCGCTGCCCATCATCTGCAACCAACACAATGAGGTGCGGGAATAGCCCGTATAGGGTTGAGTATAACGATACTCAGTAAGAACCCCAAGATCCTCAAGGTATCACTAAATCCAACAAGGATAACCACAAAGAAATATTTCAACAGATAACATCTACTTTGGTATACGCCCATACATATACCTAAGTTATCAAGTAACCCATCTCAATCATGAAGAAACACAACGGTTATGAAATCAACGGATAACCACTACCTAGGTATATTCCCATACATATACTTAAGTTATCAAGTGACCCATCTCAATCATGAGGTAAACACAAAGGTCATTGACTCAGCTCAAACCAGGATTTTCATTTATCGAAACCATAACTGCTGAGTAGCTCTGTCTCTGACGAGTACAGTGATCCTGTCATGACTTCGAGGTACTACTCAGTAACCTATGACTGATGAGATACTCCTCCTGTCGAGTACCACGAGTCTGCCACCACACAAAGTAGTGCTCCTCCTCCATGGGTCTGCCACCTCACACAGTAGTGCTCCCCCTCATAGCCTATAGAGGTACTCCTCCTGTCGAGTACCGCGGGTCTGCTACCTACTAACAGGCGCTCCACCCGCCGTGGGTTTGCACTGAAACACAGTAGTGCTCCGTCAACTAGACTAGTCGACTCACTCCAAGTCGAGTCTATCAAGAAGTCTTCAGGAATCAGTCGGCTACATGGTCTCTGTACTTCGTACGCCCATCTCTGGGAGGGTGTGCTCCACGAGCTAAAAGTCGATACTCCAAGTATCACAAAGTCCCATTAATAAGTATCTCAAAGTACCACCTCGTCATAGGGGTCTCAATGCAACAGACGGTGCATCTATCGGACGCCCGGTCTGTGAGTTATTAGCATTTTCGTCCCAGGGGACCGATTTGTTTCATGTACGAACCAACCCGGATGCATCTCAACTGTACCCCAAACTCTCATAGGGTATAATAATAGGGACCGTTTCTCAATGTGATCACCAACGCCACTCACGGTTCATCAAACAGACGTTTGTTCTGAAAGTTATCAGCTTTTTCGTTCTAGGGGCCCGATTGGATTTTGGGTACATTCCAACCCGGACTTACTCCAACTGTGTTCAAACCTCATGTGAAGTATGCCAAAAGTTTGGTCTCATCAAGAGAAATCCAACAATGTCGATGAAACGTCAATCGGACGTCCGGAGCTCATGTAATAAGCGTTTCCGCTCTGAGGGCCCGGTTGGTTTCGTGTTCGAACCAACCCGGCCATACCCAATGTTCTCCAAATCCTAGAGTGTAATATACTGAAACGACCGTCTCGATCCAAGGATCACATCCCAACTGACGGTGTGTCGATTGGAGGTCAGTATCCCATGTTATGTGCATTTGAACGAAAACTGCTCAGAAATAGGAGGTTCGGGCCTGGTCCGACCTAGCCCGAGACCCCCTGGGTCGGCCCGAACCAGGTCGACCCGACCCAGGTCTGGGTCCGGACCACTAGGGCGCGGCCCGGTCTAGGCAGCCCGGCCCGCGTGGTCGGAGAGCTCGGCTCGGCCGAGCTGTCACGGAAAGGGGGGGGGGGCTGCCCCCCAGATTGACAAACCGCCCCCCCCCCCCCCAACGTGGGGGCTGCTCTTCTTTCCAGCCGGGGGTTATGACCCCCAGTCTCCCCCTGATATGGCCGGCCCGGTCCGGCCGACCGGTACTACCATTGCGGGACCGCCGCGGTCCCGCACCCCCTGAGATTTCGGGGGCCGGCGGTTCCGACCGCCCCACCTTGCCCCGTCGTGGCTTTAATCTGCAGCCTTGTCCGACCAGCACGGCACGATGGCACTGTGGCTTGTTCAGCCTCAATGGAGCGGCGCGACGGCACCGCGCTCCTTCTTCTCATTCCTTCTTGTTTCCGCGCGGTGTCGTTGCACCGCGCCACCTTTGTTCGAGCTTCAACGAACACACATCAAAGGGGGAGGAGGATCGGCCGTGTTCGAGAGGTCCGACCTCCTCCCGTTAAATTGATAAAATGTAGGCCAAATATTAAATGAAGAATGCAAGGAATTTATTCACAAACAAAACCAAACCCCTACCACAAAATTGATGTCGCACGTCGTCGAGTCGCGGAAGTCGAATGTCGCAGTAGTCGGGTGTCGTGGAAGAATTGTATCGATTCCATCGACGTCGGAAGAAGAAGAAGAGCATTGTCGTTGGCGTCGGTCTCCACGGTCGGCGTCTCCTTCCTTTTCGTGGAAGATAATGTGGATGGAGAATTCCGAGACCGCCAAGTCGATGTCCTTCTTCGGAGACGTAGTGTTCTTCAACGAAGGAGATGAAGTAGGAAGGCATGTTGTTGTTGGCGATGATCACCGCGGTCGGCGACTTCTCCCTTGACGCGGAGGAAGGGGAGAGTTGATGGCCGTTCTTCGCAGAATGTGGATGTTCTTCATTAACAGGGATGATCGTTCTTCACGGAGGAAGAAAGCTCTCCCAAAATATTTTCCCAAATACAAATATCTCAATAAGCCTCATTCTTTTAAAATATCTCCAAGACACTCAAAAAGTCAAGAGATGTGACAAGGATAATTAACAAGGTCATTAATTATCATAGTCATCCTCATTAATCATGAGCAGTGGAGAGGCTCCACCACAATAAATGTGTGGAGTTTCCATGCATTTAAACAGGGGGGTGAGTTATGGGGAGGTCAAGGGGGTTATGGGGGAGGTGAGGAGTTAGGGTCTTGTGTGGGCCCTACCACAATAAACTCTCCCATGGGAGGTTAGGTGGGTGTGGGCCCCACATCTAAATCCTCCTTTGTTGAAAATAACCACCTTCCATGAATAAAATTTGTGCACGACAAATTTTATTTAGTTCAACTAAACCCCAAAAATTAAACCTCAACCGTCTCAAAACGCAACTACGACAAAGGTCCCCTTTAAAAATTACCGGTGTTGCAGTTTCATCGGTGCTCTCAGATTTCAATTCTGAGAAGCGGTTAAAAAGATAGAAAAACTCGCTCGTTCGTTCACTGAACGTACCCGAGCCAAACTTCGGAAATTGATTCTGGGCACACCGGGCCTCGGAATCAAGTATCGTCAGAAACCGCACACTCACAAAATTCCGAAGAAAATAGGAAAAAAATTTCCTTGAAATTGCCTGGTCTTTACATTAGGACACATGTTAGGATAATTAAATATAATTATAATTTTATATTTTAACCTTATTTAATATTTTTTATCTTTTAATCATGGTAAATAAAATATTTACTGATGTAAATATATTAAATGTCTAAAAATAAAAGTTACCTATTTACAAAATTTGGACCCAATGATACCAAATATGGATACATTTTTTCAAATTCCAAACACAGAAGTGGCAGAAATTAATTTAAAATTAATTCCGCCTGTTAAATCAAATAGCGTGTTTTAAAGAAATAATAACTATCAAAAGATTGACACTTGTTTATGTTCAATTTCCAAATGAAATTATATCCAATGACCAAAATTATATTAAATGGTAAATATATATTATAATTACACTTTACATCCAATTAAAAAGATAATATATCCATATAAATAAATTAGATTAAAAGGATCTTTTGAATTAAAACACAATATTTTTCACTATTCATTAAAAAATGAACATTATCAAAAAAATACCAAAATTTCATCCTAAGTAAATATTGACATGATGATTCTAAAGAAGAATTTTATTTTTTCAAATAGAACATATAAAAGTGACAAAAACTAGATTTTAAAAGGGTTCTCCATTAAAAGGTGATAAATCGACCTTTTAGTGATTATTAGAGTATTTGTGCTTAAAATGGAATTCTTTACATATTTTTACCCTCTAAATTTTATTGGATAAATGTAAAAATATTCAAAAAACATGTATAAAAATATTATAGTTAGTTCTATCCATTCCTGTCAATACAACAGCTAGTCGTTAACCACCATTTAAAATAATAATATTACATTATTAGTGTGCAATGTAATATTCCAAAGAAACTCATTGTTGCATATCAGGTACACCATCGAACATAGAGTCTTATTTAATGTTAAATTATTATTTAATTCACAAATATTAATAATATAAAAATTTTGTTGTTTTTTATTTACATGGGATGTTACATCCTTCCCCCCTTTTGGGAATTGTGTCCTCGCCATTTTAAAACTGGGCTTGGAAAGTTCATTAAAAGCCCCACTTCGAAAAAGAGTCAGTAAAACTATCACATTAATAGAATAAAAGAGAAGTAAAAAGGTCACCCAATACAACCCATTCCCGGATTCCATGTAGTAAAACATGGGTATGAATGAGAGAAAAAATTGTCATGTTCTGATGGAGAGTGGTAGAAAACATGATTTGGAGAATGTTTACCACAAAAAATTCACAAACTTATGATGTGTTAAAGAGTATTTGATTTCCCAGTAAAAAAAATAAACAAAAAATGTTTTTGTTTAATGTTACTTTTCATAATTTTGAGAAATACATTTACTATATAGAATAAGAACAAAATGAAATATACATACCTTCATGTAGAGTTTCATCATTTAACAAGTTTCTACCAAAAACTAATCTTTTCTCTAAACAATGATATTTAAAAAAGACTTGGTCACATAAAAATCCCAGGATCCATATTACAGGGAATCACATAATCCATAAATTAATAACTATATATATCCCTTTTCATTAAACATCATCTAAAAGCAAAATTGTTAGTATGAGATCGTATAATCCCCCAAAATGGATAATCCTGTATAAAAACAAATTACAACTCTTAATCTCCAAAATTCATCCAAAGTACCCAAAGTAAATGAATGACCATTCAATACATAATTGTCCTTAAAATTATTCAAAATAATCCAAACTAAGATGGAATCCAAAAACTCAGAAGGATTTAATCACATAGTCTTCCATAGAAAATCATAACATTTATCTCCAAATATCATCGACTACTCTTACAGTATCACACTAAAGTGTAATTAACCTAATCACATATTCTCTATGATAGGTTAGTCATTTCCACAAATAACCCAAATATCCATATTTCCAAAATAAAAAATAAATTATTCCGAAAATAATATTTCAACCATTACCCCACAATTTAAATCCCATAGTATACCATTTTAAATAGGCATATATTGTTCCCCAAAAAGAGAGAACGTCTTCCAAAATCACTTTTATCACTTAATCACCAAATCATTTTATTATACTAACGATATCCATTTGATAAAACATAAGATCCCAAATAAACTTAATCTTGATCAATAAAATAATTTAAATAAAAATAATGAGTCATACTAATCAGGTACATCATGTAGTCTATTGGTTGGCGATAAATCGCAACCGCACATTGTTTATGGGTTCGATTCCCGCAGCTTTGTCCAACGTGACGGGCTGTCACATGGTCAGTGTGTGGTCTTTTTTATAAAACTCAAAAAATAACCCTAACATGTTTTAACCTCAATGATTTCCTTATACCTCTCATTTTCATCCAAAATCATTATGATATCCACATATTAATTCTTGATTTCTCATATATATTGTTATTTTCTTTTAATTTCACCAGCATATGATAAAATGAAACGATCCTCAGAATAAAGAACATCATACCATGATCATGGTGTCCACTTGGCTTCATCGTTATCTTGTTCGCGTAGGAAGAATGTCCATGCATTGCAACAATGATTTAGAGATCCTTTAAAATAATTTTCTTCCTTCATCCAAATACACCTTATACAACTTCGGTCATATAGGTGTTTACAGAAAAATAGTTATGGAAAATAATTATGTATGAAATATAATTTCAAAACATTTGATAAAACATGATTTCAATAAAATTGTTAGACCAGATTTGAGTGGAATCATTAAATTAATTTTCCTTTTAAAATACCATAAGTATGTGTTGTGAGACTATATTGTAAAATTAAATATAAATAGGTTTATCAAGGGTCTCCTTCTTTATCACCTTTGTAAAAATCCTAATATTCTTCAACATCTTCTGATAATGTAAAATATTTGAAAATTCCTTGATAATATCTACCTTTCTTGAAAATATGAGAATATTGTGGAAATAGGATTTTATTAAATACAACCCATGATCCATGATGATATCGGGGTATAGTGGAGGTGTTTGATATCTCAAACAATTTCTTGTAAGTGAGTTGTATGTTAGAAAAAGTTACACGATCATACAAACACGAATTTTCAATAATTATTGTAAGCAAGTCATCAGGAAGAGATAGGAATGTCGTTTGAGATCTTCCACCTTCCTTTTGAAACATACATTCCATGATCTAGAAAAATTTATAAAACAAGGATTTAAATGAAATAATAGACATATGGACTAACCATGAGTTTAACGAAAACTCATAATCCCTAAAGTTGTCTAAACCGACCTCTGATACCAACTATAAGGACCCAACCTTAAACAAAACATATTCATGAATTAAATAGATAATTCACATTTATGATCTTTTCAGGTTTAGAGTTTTATAGAATTAGGTCATAACATTTACATAACAACATGAATATTACATGTAGGCAATTCTACTCAGTATCCACTTTTTTCATAAAATAAAAACTCTTGAAAAAAGAGTCTTGTCTAGTTCTATGTTTTAGTCATCATGACTTTTCCTTGATCCCATACTTGACCCTTATTCATCTTTAAGTCATGTGGAAAACATTTCAAAAACATGGGATGAGAATAAAAAGATCACTAAGGGATGTAAAATAAGGAATGAAAAAATTTCCCATCAATAAATACAAAACAATGAAACCATACATTTCAATCATAACACCCCTCATGAAATCATAAGATTTATGAAAAACACCTAGAAATCAAAAATCATAAAGGTAACTTTTTGTATAAATAACATACGTACATTGTTTCTATCATAGCTATAGAGGGACTGACATTTGTAATACCCATCATAGTATATTCCCTAAATATCTCAGGAGAAAAATTAACGTTTACCTCATTCATGTTACCCAATGAATTGGAGAGCTATCTCGGGCTCACCCGCCCTATGCTTATCAAGGAACCACCCATATACATAAATAATTTCCAATTGACATAAAATATTCATAACCCATAAAATAAACATAATGTAATGATAACATTTCCACATTGCAATCACGATATATCATTTCAAAATATTGAAAAACTCAAAGCTTATATCAAACCGTTTTCAAAGACATTTAAAATATTAAAGAAAGATATTTTTAATCAAAGTGTCCCATACCGCTTTGATACATTTGAAATAAATTTAAATTTCAAAACATTCAAGTCCATATGAATAAATCCTTAAAAACAATTTTAAAACATGGACATTAATGTTAAATATTTAGAAGAATAAACCATTAAAACATTTAAAATGATATTTTAGTTAAATAGTTTTTACCGAAATGAGAGACCATAGAATACAACTATTTTAGGAATAAAATTTAATACGAATGTAATAATATCAGTAGAATAAAGGTATTCATGATATTATATGCCAAAGGACGGTATATACACCATATAAGAGCGGATTGGTGCATATCAACAATGAAGTCTCAATGGAAATGTAGATTGTGACAAAATCCCTTATAAAGACCATATCCATAGATTAATGATAAATAAATTACATAATTAAGTGTGAAAAATATAAATACACCCAAAATAATTTGATATTATGTGTAAACAAATCAGATGTTGTTAACACATATTCAGAGCACGACATAATCATGAAGTAGATGTTTACCCCAAAAATCAAAATTCGATTAAGATGTTTTCTTACAGAAATTCGACAGCCTAACAACATCACTTTAAAATTAAGAAAATAAGTTTACAAGAGAGAAAATGATATCTCATCACTTGGACATAAATTTACATCAATAAGAATATAGAAGAACATATCCAAATATAAAAATATGTAAATAAAAAGTCATAACAAAAAAGAAGTCTTTTAAAAAGAGGAGGGTGAAATGTTACCTTACCGATTTGGTAACTTGCGAAACATACACCGCATGAAAGAAATATCACACAATTAATATGTAAATACCCATAACATAAAGTATATTAGTCAAATAATATGATCATGGTCAGTACATCCACCACAGAAAATGAAATAGTGGCTAATATAGCACGAATCTCACGAGAATAAAAAGTGAGATGAAAAACACTTACCACAATGTAATCAATCGAGTCGTATGAGAAAAGTTAATAACCACCAAATGAATCATAGAATACCATGAATATAAATAGAAAATGATAATATATATCCAATGGCAGTTCACAACACACCACATGCAATAAATAAGTTGCGAACAATGGAAATCTCACGGAATTAAAAGTGAGATAAGAAATCCATTACCTCGTGTCCAACATGACTCATATCTTCCTTGTTCTTCCTGAATAATAAACATAAGTTAATTTATACTTTCATCATAACATTTTTAATTTTTATTACTAATTTTATATCACTTATTAAATATCAATAATAGTTAGTTAATTATTTGACTTCATATCGGACATTTTTTCGATGTTCAGAATTTGAGTTAAAAATGAAGTTGTTATAATTACTTTTTCTCCTTGTGGTCAATAATCCATTATCTCCAGAATGATATTAATGATGTAGATATCATATATATAATATATATCCATTATATACTTCTATTTATATTAATACATAACATTTGGCGATAATAAATGAAATTCACTATTCATGGAGACGGTAAGCCGTATGTACGCATGAACGATACATTCATTTATATTAAATATCTAATGGAATGAAAATTTCGGTTGGAGTGGACACTCAAGAGGGGGGTGAATTGATTTCCAGTTATAAATTTCTGTTAAAATGATTTTAATTAAAATTCCAAAACTAAATAACCAGCTAAACTCTAGTGAATTTGTAATATAGAAAAGGGTCAGTTAAGTTCTCAAGAGATTGATTAGTTCTCAGTTAATCTATTCTGAAGAATAATTAACATCTAATGCTAACCTAATGCTTTATAATAAATTCAAAAACTTTCTAGTTTATCTATCAATGTTAATCTATAATTGGTATATATTTCAAATTACTTAGCAGTGGAATAGAATATAACTTAAACTAAAACTAAGATTCACATCATATATAACCAAGAGGTTCAGTCTCAAGTCGAGACTTAGTCCTCTCAATAATTTATATAAATTTTGATCCACATTATGGATCGAGGTAAACAATAGTACATAGACTGTCCAGGTACTATGACCACTACCACAGTTATTCGTGGCAAAATAAATAACAACAACTCACAGGCTGTCCAGGTCGCACGTGACCTCTACCACTATCCACAGTGGGAAAAAAGAGAGTTAGTGAAGTTTTGTGTGAAGATTTAGAAATCCTCCAGTTTAGCACATGATTGAGTGTGTGTATAAAAATACAGAGCACACACACAGCTCAAAATATAAATAAAATAACCACATAGAGAGTATATATGAGTTTAAAATGCTCTAGTGATTTGAAGTGTAGCTCTGGACTCCTTTTGATTAAACAGTAATACTTCTGAGTCCTTCTCTGGTTTTTGTCTTCAAAATAAAGTGTCGATTTTGTATTAGATTTCCAGTATATTCAAGTATTTCTCGAGGTTGAAATAGGCTTTGTAGCACAACAATATCTCTCAGCATCCTGAAAAATTTCTTCTCGTGTTCTTCTTTATGATTCATCTCGTATTCCTCTCGCTGTTTCTTCATTAGCTAAATCTTCCTTTTATACCTTGATCTCCGACAATGGGAATGATTAAATTTTTACAGGTATGAGGTACGATTCCTAAAATTCCAACAACTATCATTAATTACTATCACGTGCATTAAAAGCATCAAATATGACCGTTAGCATTATATTAATAATGTTGACCAAGTATAGAGTTTGATTAGCAGTGACTGGTTAATAGTCATCTTCCATCAATAGGTCTCTGTCAGTAGAATTGTAATAGTGGACTTTGTATCAGTGGATGCCTTGTATCGGTAACTGTTACTCTGTATAACAATACCTCTCTGTACCGGTAATTCCTTATATTTTTAGTGTTGGTCTTTGGTAAATTTTGTACCAGTAACTACTTATATCGGTGACTCTATCTATATTGGTGGAATTTTTATCAGCAGCTCTGTATCGGTGGACTTTGTATCTACAACTGTTCATCTGTATGTTTGTATCGGTAGGTCTGCCCATATCGGTAGCGGTAGACCTCATCTATTGGGGACATTTTCTTGACGGTGACCTTTTCTTATCGGTGGCCATTGTCTATCGGTGTCCTTTGTCTATCGATATACTAAGTACCATTAGTTCTGTATTAGTTGACTTGTGCATAACGGTGAACTTGTTCTATCAGTAGCTCTTATCTTATCTGTAGCTGTTAAGCATAATGGTGACCTTATCCATATCAGTAGACTTCTGATAAAACAGTAGGTCCGTCTGTTTTTCTGTATCAGTAGTTATGTGCATACCGGTGAACTTAATCATATTAGTGGACTTAAAACTTATCTTTTCTATGAAAAACATATACATATTGAGTTATAATTATTTCAAAGTATGTATAATCATAGATAAAGATTGATTAACATATTTCAAATATTATTTTGATATTTTTGTCAACATAATTTAACATATATATATATAGTATTATGAACACATATTAAAGCATTATTGTGATCTTCAAAACATATTGAAACATAATTGAGATTATCAAAATAGGTGAGGTCAACAATCTCCCCGCTTTTGATAATCACAAATTATGATATCATAATCCAAAATAATCAGTAATGTATCAGTATAAAATACAATGGGTTAAATATATCATATGATATAGTATTAAAAGCAATTGTATCAGAGGAAATAAAAATAATGTATTAGAATTATAAAACAAATTTATCAGAGGTAAAATAATAAAAAAATGTATTATGCTCATAAAGATTAAGCTCATATTTCTTATATTTCTCCATATCAGTTCTTCCCTTTTGTATGATTTCTTCCCTGTTATATGAGTTCTCCCCCTTTGTGATTAGAAAAAAGAAGACAAGAAATGATGATAAAAGTAACATAAAGTAAGAGCGAATGAAAGCATGGATATATTACTTGAGGAAAAAAGTACATAGAAATATAGAAATGAAAACAAAAGGAATACAAGTGATTCCTATCAAAGGTCTGAGTTACAAATCAATCCACCTCATGAATGTTCACTTTGGATTTATCTTTGGGTTCAGAGGTATACTCAGACTGGGTAGATTCAGAAGAAGGCTTGGGAATCCTAGAAAGCACTACTAGAGGTTAAGCAACACAGATTATTCATGGCCTGTAGTGGGTACTCCTCGAAGTAATTGGAGGTGTCAAGCATCTGATGGCTTGAGCTGGGGTCATCTGAGGAATGGAGGCAGATTGAACAGAGGAAGGCAGGGCTAGAGGTGCAATTATTGGAGTACTATCCACATGGAAGAATGGTAGCAACAGATTCCAAATATCGATAATGATTCTTCCTCCTCTCTCTTTATATCAGAAATGAAGTCATCGTTGTTCTCCATGAATTTTTCCAAAGCAGGAGTTAGTTCCCTAAGATTGCTAACTTGTTCTTTGAATACTTGAGTGACAGGGGTAGCTTCATGTTTTCTAACAAAATCATGAAATGGTTGTTGAGCCGATGATTGGTATAGAACCTCTAGAAATAGTAATCCACTTTGTCCTTGACCTCTTTCTGAGAAGCTAAAGCCTATCTCTTAAAATTCTAAGCAATTTTCCCTATATCCCTAGTGGTAGACACCACTTGGGTCAAGGAATCATAGTCTACAGAGCCACTGGTAGAAGTATTTCCAATCTCCTCCCTCATCACAGTTCGAATCTAATCAATATCCAATGAAGGCTTTGAACAACTCAGAGGTGCAACAGTGAAGGCTACTATTTCCTTAAACGATTTACTCATCCCACTTATGAGATTTTTCACAAGGGAGTCCTGGGTGCTGACATGCTGCTCGAGGGATTTATTAAATCCTTCAAAAACAAATACCATATGGCTAACTATACTCTTCACAAAGGCCAAATACTTGTCTTCTTGAGATTTATAACTCATATAGGATTCCAGAGAGACAACTGATTTCTTTAGAAATTCAACATCCTCTGCCAATCTCGACACTTGATTCTGGAAAACTGTGACTTCATCCACCATCTCTGCCATAGTGGTTGACACACTCCAACCTAGAGAGAGTTAATAGGATTTTTACATGTTTCTCACGTTCTAAACAATTTTTTTTCTAAATCTGCAATTTATGAATTCAAGGAATCTTTCATCTCAGTCATTAAAGACTCAAAGTCGGCCCTGATTACCATTCTCACAGGCACAACAACAGGTTCTATTTCTGACATAATACTAGCCACATAGGAATTCATAACAGATTGAATCAATGATACTAAGGAAGCTTCAATTTTTCCTATCTCTTCCCCAAATGAATACATAAGATAAAACTTCAACTGGTCTAGATTAGATTTTCTTACAACATCCTCAGGTAAAAACTCAGAACAAATATTATTGTTAACTTTTAGTCTTTTCATGGGTGTCTCATATTCAGAATCTGGGTAGTCCAACCCAAAAACCACAAAACCTGGGTCTTCAGCCTAGTATTCAATCTCAACAGCTACTGAAACAGTACCAAGTATAGTTGGATGCTCCCCCTCAACTGGTTCATTCTCCTGTATAACAATAGAACACTCATCAGCTCAGCCTTCCTCAAAATAATATTCCACAACTATCTCCATTTCTCCAACAGTAGGAGGCTCCTTAGAAATAGGTGCAGGTCTATCTACTTCAACAAGAACAGACTCTAATGTCACAACAGAATTTCAAATCAATGGACTCAAACTCAAGGTGGAATAAGCAGATGCTTCAGTTTCAAATTCTCTTTCTTCTTCCTCATTCTCTAGGGAAGCCTCCTCCTGATCTGATCTATGCTAGTCTTCTTCATCCACAGGTTCCTCTTCATTGCTTACTCCCAGAACAGTTTCTGTACTTGGTAGGTTAAAAGAAGAATCTTCCTTTTCTTGTGATACAATTTCAGAAGTTGGGCTAGGAGGCAAGTCCGGGTCTCCTCCATCTGGTGCAGAGGAATCCTCCTCATCTGAATCATCACTATACTATGGCTCCTCCTCATCTGGTTTTAGACCTGGGTCTCTCTTATCTTTTGGTCTGTTTGGATGGTCAACTGGATTGAACATGTCATATATCTTTTCATCATCAAAAATGCACCGCCTTCTCCATGGGTTCCAGCTAATCATCATGTACTTAAATAATGTTCTTGTGATACAAAAATTGTTTCTTACCACCACTATCTCATCCTGAGACTCAGCAACCCACATTACTTTAATCATAACAGAAATAAATTTGGAAAAGAATAATGCATTGGTTTTTGATTTGGGTCTGGACATATCCACTATTTGATTCATTAAGAGCCTGCACAGATTCACCTTCACACCATGCCTTAAGTGATGCAACAAATAAATATCTTGATACTTCAGATTTCCAAAATCCCACCTTCTTGGTCATAGCACATGTTGAATGAACTTTAACAACAATTTATTTTCCCCATCCATCTCAGCAGCCACCACCTTTCTCTGCTTTCCACTACCAGTGAGCTCCTTTAAGGTAGTCTCATAGTCAAATATGTCACTGGTAGGAGGTATTGTCTTCAATGAATACCAAAATACTCCTTCATGTGGTTACTTCATGCATTCATCCCATTCAATGGATGAAAAAGCTATTTCCTTTCCATTTACCAATTATAAAATTCTATTCTCCATATCATATTTATCATAAGCGTGCAAAAGCATATAACTCTTTTATCAACTTTGGATTATAAGTACCATTGTTGTTCTTGAAACATTATAGCCATTTATGCTCCTCCAATATTCTTAGGTTCACTGATTTGATCGAAAAAAATGAATTTTGCACACAGATCCTTCTCGATTACAATTTATCAGTTTTGAAAATGAGGATTCTATGTATGCCTCCCTGACCTTATCATATTGACACTGCTACATTCTTCATTCCCTTTCTTCTTCTTCTTTGCATTCGGCTCATCACAATCATCTCTGACAGTCGGATGCTTGGTTTTTTCCATGTCTAGATTGAAGAACATAAGGTTTTCACGAGATTCGGGGATTCAAGGAGTTGGATTTGAGATAGAATAGTTTAGTGGATTGAGAAATAACTAATACATAGTTATTATCATTTAGTAATCATAAAATAAATAAATAAAACATAAAACATAATCTAAATGATACATATTCCGGCGGCTAAAGTCACAATATTTAAAACAGCATATACTAACAGTAATCATATACCAGTGAGGATTCCTAATGGTGAGGTATATCAGTGAGGTTTCTAATGGTAAGGTATATCAGTGAGGTTCACTAACAATGAGGTATATTAGTGAGGTTCATATTGGTGAGGTTTCTAACGGTGAAGTTTCTAACAGTGAGGTTTCTAACAGTGAGGGTCTATCATTCCTAATTCATGTCTAATGAATCTTAACCTATCCAAACATAAAGGCTTGGTGGAAATGTTAGCTCATTGATGTTCAGTACCTATAAATTCAAGAGTAATATCAACATTTTGGTAATGATCTCTCAAAAAGTGGTTCTTTACATCGATGTGTTTGGTCCTAGTGTAAGACATGGGATTCTTTGAGATGTTAATTTCACTAGTGTTGTCACAATTTATTGATACATGTTTAAAATCATATCCATAGTCTAACAAAGTATTTTTCATCCACAGAATTTTTGTACAACAACTACAAGTAGCAATGTAATCTGCATCGGCAGTAGACATTGCAACGGAGTTTTTCTTCATACTACACCACGATATTAGGGACTTTCCTAGATTATTGCATGTTCCAGAAGTGCTCTTTCTATCTAAACTTCAACCAGAAAAGTCAGCATCTGAATAACTTATTAAATCAAAAGAATGTCCTTTCGTATAAAACAAACCTAAATTTGGGTATGTTTAAGATATTTGAAAATTCTTTTAGTAGAAAGAAAATGGGATTCTTTAGGATTGTCCTGAAATATTGCACACATACACACATTAAACATAATATATGGTCGACTAGTAGTATGCTAAAGTAGACTTCCAATAAAACCTCTGTAATTTGTGTGATCAACTTGTTTCCCAGATTCATCAATGTCCAACTTACAAGTGGTACTCATGGATATATCACATTCCTTAATACTATCTAAACCAACACATTTTAAAATATCATTGGTATATTTATTTTTATTCAAAATATTACCATTTTCATTTTGAAAAACATGAAATCCAAGAAAATATTTGAGTTCTCCCATTAAACTCATTTCAAATTCATTTTTCACACTCTTTGAAAAATTAATTCACAAAGTATTTATAGAAGATCCAAAAATAATATCATCGACATATATTTGTACTATAAAAACATCTTTAGAAATTCTTTTAATAAAGAGATTTGGATAAGCAATCCATTTAGTAAATTTTTTTGAAATAATAAAATTGCTAAGTCCATCATACGATGCCCGGGGAGCTTTTTTTAAACCATATAAAGATTTAGAATGTTTAAAAACTCGATTTGGAAAATGCGGATTAGTAAATCCATGTGGTTCTTCAACAAAAACATCTTCAATTATAAAACCATTTAAACAAAACTTTTAACATCCATTTGATATAACTTGAAATTCAGATTAGCAGCATAGGCAAGTAGAATCCTAATAGCTTCTAATCTATCTACAAGAGAAAAGGTTTCCTCATAGTCTATTCCTTCATCTTGACTATACCCTTGTGAAACTAGCCTTGATTTGTTTCTATCAATATTTATAGACTTATAAAATTTGTTTGTAAAGACCCATTTAATGTCTATGGTCAATGTTTCCTTAGGTCTGTCAACTAATTCCTAGAATTTTTTTTCTTTCAAATTAATTTAATTATTCTAGAATAGCCATTTCCATAATGTCATCATTGATTGCATCATTGATATTTTTAGGTTCTAACTGTGAATGAAAATCTTAATGTTCAACCTGTTTTCTTATAGATGCTCTAGTGTGTGTCCCTCTTTCAAGAATACCTACAAAAAAATCTAAAGGATGATTCTTTAGAATCCTAGTTGATCTAGTAAAGGTGGGAATATAAATTTCAGGTTCTTCTCTAGATTCAGGTTCTACAGAAATAGGTTCTGGAAAGTTTCCATAACTAGATGTCTTTACACAGGTTCACTGATTTTATCATTAAGGTTCAAAATAGACAAATCTTCTTCAATATTTTCAATGGATGATTTGGGTTCATGTGGATCAGTTTCATCAAACATGATGTGAACAGATTCTTCCAGACACTAGGTTCTTTTATTAAAAACTCTATAGGATTTACAAAATATTGAATAACTTAGGAAAATTCCTTCATCACTCTTGGATTCAAACTTGTCAAGGTTATCTTTTGTATTGAGAATAAAGACTTTTCAACTGAAAACTATAATGTAATTAACCTTAGGTTTCCTATAGTTCCACAACTCATAATGGGTCTTTTTGAGAAAAGTTCTAATCAGGGATCTATTAATAATATAACAAGTTGTATTTACAACATCAGTCCAAAAGTAGATTGCCAGGTCATACTCATTAATAATAGTTCTTGCATTTTATTGAAGTGTTATGTTTCTTCTTTCTACTAAACAATTTTGTTGTGGTGTCATAGGGGAAGATAAATTGTGAATATAGCCATTATGTGAGAAATAATATTCAAATTCATGATTTTCAAACTCACAGCCATGATCTCTTCTCAAGGTCTTAATATTAAGTCCACTAAGGTTTTCTACAGACTTGGAGTATTTAATAAACTAAGAACAAGATTCACTTTTGTGAGCTAAGAAGTATACCCAAGTGTACCTAGAATAGTCATCTACTAAGACACAGACATAGTGCTTCCCATTCAAAATAGTAACTCTAGATGGTCCAAACAAATCCATGTGAACCAACTCGAGAGGTTTAGAAGATGAAACTTCGTTCTTTAATTTGAATGAATCTTTATGTTGCTTTCTCATTTGACATGGATTACAAACGTTATCAGCTAGGAATTCATGTTTAGGTATGTATCTAACTATGTTTTTCATTGTCAGTTTTCTAAGTGAATGAATTTTTCAATGTCCTAATCTTCTACTCCATAGACAAGACTCTTTATGAAAAGCATTTAAGCAAGTAATGCTCTATTTAGCTAAAAAATTCAAATCAACTGCATAAACATTTTCATTTCTCAAAGGAGAAAAGACTAAAATATATTTAGAATTAAAAACATAACTAGAATCATTTTCAAATTTAACATTGAAACCATCATCACACAACTGAGAAATACTTAACAGGTTATATTTATGTCCATCAACAAATAAAACATTGGAAATTAAAACTGAATCAGTGTTACCAATCTGGCCTAGGATGATGATGTTTCCTTTTGAATTATCACAAAAGGTGACATGGACTCCATAAACTTTGATTAAACTCTTGAATCATGGGTAATCTCCAGTCGTATACCTTAAATATCCACTTTCCAAGCAACCTACCTTCTTATGGGAACTTTTCAAGCATGTTTCCTACAAAACAGGTTTAAACAGAAAATGATTTCGGTATATAAATTTTTCTTGGGTATGGATAGGTTATCAAGAAAAACTTTTGGTACCCACAATTGTCTAATATGTCTCATAAAATCAATAGATTCAAAATATTTTGAAAGATAAATTTATTTGATCTATAGACATGTGAATAACTAGTTGAAGCATATGAATTTCAAGAAATAGAACTAGCAGCATTCAACCCAGATTTAGTAATAAATCTATTTTTAGTAATATATCTCTATCCAGACTGATAGCGTATTCCAGTGATATATTTTGGTGCCACTTGTTTTCCAATAATTTTAGTTAGCGTATTGTTTATATTTGGGAACTTTTATAAATCTTTTCTAAGTTTTTCATTAAGTAGTTTCAGTTCAGTATTTTCCTTAAGTAATTGAGCATTCTTTTTAATTTCTATATCAAGTTTACATTTAACAGAGCTGGTCAAAGCATGTTGTTTCATCAAGGTCTTAGATTTTTCCTTCAATTCATTACAGGTTTCTTCTAGAATATTACAGTATTCAAATAACTCTTCACTGGACTTGTTTCCAGATTCAGAATCAGAATCAACTATATAATAATAAGAATTTAGAGTAGGAGTATCCAACGTTACCTCAGAAGTGTTTTTCTTGAATCACATATTAGATTTTTGATATTTTTCAGCCTGATAAGTATCATAGTCACTTGAACTATCTTCTTTATCACTCCATGTTACTTTCATAGAATTCATATATTTATTATCCTTATAATCATATTTCTTCTTGAACTTTAACTTCGGGCAGTCTGCTTTCACATGTCCTTTCCTCTTGCATTCATAATAGACAATTTCATCACCCTTATCAGACTTTTTCCAATCCTTCTTCTAATGACCTTTGTTGTCATATTTTCTGTTGTAATTTGATTTTCTGAAGAATTTCTTCTTCTTGTACAATTTCATGAATCTCTGGTCTATTTAAGCCATCTCTTCATCACTATCAAAATCTGAACCTTCACTCATTGAATTTTCTATAGGTATATGAACTTTCTCCTTGGCCTTTCTCTTTGAGGCAGTAGATTTAAATGCTACTGACTTCCTTTTTGGTTTATCATCTTCTTCCATTTTTACTTTGAGTTATTCTTCATACATCATAAACTTACCAATTAATTTTTTAATAGGAAGTGAACTTATGTCACACGATTATCTTATTGAGACTGATGTGCCTCTCCATATTTTTGGCAGACATCTTAGTATTCTCATAATATACTACTTTGCAGGAAAAACTTTTCTAAGTGAGGTTATAGTGTTGAAAATCTCATTGAACCTGAGATACATATCATAAATTGGTTCAACATACTTCTTTTTAAAAATTTTATTTTTAATAGTGTAGTTATTCAATATCATTTCATTAACATTGGTTGTTCCTTCATGGGAAATAGCCAATGTGTCCTAGATTTCATAAGCAGTTTTACATGCAGATATTTGATTAAAGTATTCATCTCCTAAATCACACTACAGGTCATTCATTTCTTTACAATCATTATTGTATGTAGTTTTAGTAGGTTCATCCCAAGTAGTTCTTTCTGTTTCTGGAATTTTATATTGAGTCTCTATAGCCGTCCAGATATCAAAACCCATACTTTCTAAATGAATTGCCATTTTAAGTTTCCATTGGGCATAATTTGTACCATTAATGAATGGTGGGATGTTGGTAGAAGCACCTTCTAGTCTATTATCCATAATTAGATTTTACAAAATAGATTTAAAGAGATAAAATTTAGAACAAACATAAATTTAAGATCATTAAGATACAACTAAAATAACAGTTGAAAAATAGTTTATTTGGAAATCCATTATAAATAACAAACAACCTCTGATACCAAATTTTTGTTAGAGTGGATACTCAATAGGGGGTGAATTGAGTTCCAATTTAAAATTTCTATTAAAATGAAATTAATTAAAATTCTCAAATAAAATAACAAGCTAAACTGTAGTGAATTTTTAATACAGAAATGGGCCTTTTATGTTATCAAGAGATTGATTAGTTCTCAGTTAATATAATCTGAAGATTAATTATATTTTGAAGCTAACCTAATTCTTTATAATAAATAAAAACAATTTCTAGTTTAACTATTAGAGTTACTCTAAAATAGATTTATATTTCAAAGTACTTATAAGTGGAAGAGAATATAACATAAACGAAAACTAAGACGAAAAACAGATATAACCAAGAGGTTCATTCCCAATATGAGACTTATTACTCTCAATAATTTATATAAATTTTGATCCAAACCCTGAATCGGGGTACACAAAAGTACAGAGACTGTCCAAGTACTAAGACCACTACCACAGATATTCTTGCGAAAACAAATAACAATAGCTCACAGGCTGTCCAGGTCACACTTGACCTCTACCACTATCCACAGTGGTATAAAAGAGAGTTAGAGAAGTTTTGTGTGAGGATTTATAAATCCTCCAGTTTAGAATAGGAGTGAGTGTGTGTCTAAAAATTCCGAGCACACACACCACTCAGAAATGTAAATAAAAGAATCACAGAGATAGAGTAGATATGATTTTAAAATCCTCTAGTTATTTGAAGTGCAGCTCTGGACTCCTTTTGATTAAATAGAAATGATTCTGAGTCCTTCTTTGTTTTTTTCTTGAAAACAGAGTGTCATTTTTGTATTTGAATTCCATTATATTCAAGTCTTGCTAGAGGTTTAAATAGGCTTTGCAGCACAGCAATATCCCTCAGCTTCCAGCAAAAGTTCTTCTCGTGTTCTTCTTTATGATTCTTCTCGTATTCCTCTTGTTGTTTCTTCATTCTCTTTATCTTGCTTTTATACCTTGAGCTCCGGAAATGGGAATGATTGCATTTTTACAGGTATGAGGTACGATTCCTGAAATTCCAACAACTATAATTAATTACTTGCACATGCATTAAAAGCGTCAAATATGACCGTTAGCATTATATTAATAATGTTGACAAAGTATAGGGTTTGAGTAGTAGTGATTGGTTAAAAGTCATCTTCCATCAGTAGCTCTCTGTCAGTGGAATATTAATGGTGGAATTTGTATCAGTGGATGCCTTGTATCGGTAGCTGTTACTCAGTGTAACAGTAGCTCTATGTACGGGAAACTCCTTCTATCAGTAGTGTTGGATTATCAGTAACTTTCTTGTACCGGTAACTACTTATATCAGTGACTATGTCTGTATTAGTGGACTTTTTATCATCGGTCGTTCATTTGTCGTTTTTTACCGGTAGGTCTACGCATATCGGTAGAGGTAGACTTGATCTATCAGAGATATTTTCTTTCCGGTGAACTTTTCTTATCAGTGGCCATTGTCTATCTGTGACCTTTGTCTATCAGTAGACTAAGTACCAGTAGGTATGTATCAGTCAACCTGTGCATACCAGTGAACGTTTTCTATCGGTAGATCTTCTACTATCGGTAGATGTTAGGCATAATGGTGACCTTACCCATATCAGTATACTTCTAATATAACAATAGGTATGTCTGTTTGACTGTATCAGCAGCTATGTTCATACCGGTGAACTTATGAATATCAGTGTACATAACACATATCTGTTCTATGAAAAACATATCCAGATTGCGTTAGAATTATTTCAAAGTATGTATAAACATATATAAACATTTATTAACATATTTAAAATATTATTTTGATATTGTTTTCAATATAATTTAACATATATATAGGATTGTAAAAACATATTAAAACATGATTGGGATCATCAAAACACATTGAAACATAATTGAGATTATCAAAACACGTGAGGTCAATAGAAAACATGATGATAAATAGGTATATTATAATTAATGTATAATATCATATATAATATCATTAACTCCATCCTTTATAAATCCCACATAAGGCATTAATGAGTCATATCACTTTGAGGGGACAATAGTCCACACTCCCTAAAAGGAAATTATCGCATTTACCCTTTATGGAAACAATAAAGTTATGATATAAATAAAAAATAAGGAATAATAAAAATATAAACATAATATATATCATATATTAATACAGTTCCATCATAATGGCCACCAAGAGAGGCGGATGGATTTAATTGAACAATCATCATTTAGTGAGGCGTTAGTTTGCCATCCACAAAAACTTTATGTTCTTTACCCATTAAATGGAGGCGTGTGTAAGTGTAGTTCGAATCCATCCCATAAATACATCCTAGTATAATGAGGATACTGGTGTTGTTACAAAAGAAAGGAATAACAATAGTTTATGAGGTTGGAGTAGTAAAATAAAATAAAATAACTTAAGAGGAGACATTACTTTAAATTGAGTAACTCCCATTTCTTTGAACCAAATGGGTTTCTTGTGGTGATTTTTGCCTAAGTTATGGCTTATAGGATGAAGAAAGAGATATTGGGAGTTTATTAGAGTAGAGGATGGATGATCTAAAGGCTTGAGAAGTGTGATAAATGGGTTAGAAGTGTGGGATTTTTATAATGGAGAGGAGGGGTTATTTAGAAATATTTGAAACAATTATTTTATTATAACCTCATCTTAGGTTTCAAATGGTCAAATATTAGTTAATATAAAATTTAAGATCACTCATGGTATAAATAAAATAATCCAATAACAATTAGACAGGTTTGGGTTATTGTTTTAATATTTATAATCTTATTTGTCTAAATCATTTATTAATGAGTTAAATATTGCATCATTATTGTGTCCTAAATAATATAATTTATTTGATGTCCAAAAATTATAAAACAAATAACATGATGTAGGAAATCGTTTTAGCCTTACATGTAATATTTATCATTGAAAATATAGCTTAAATAACCCCATGTATGAAATTATTTACTAAAATATTTTCTTATGTCAATTTTGTCTTTACATTAAATTAATTAATATAAAATGTCATTATTACTCCCATGTGGCTCCATGGGGTCTCAAATTCAACCCAAGGATGCCCGTGGTTGGATATTTATAATCCAATATGATTATGACACATGTTAGGGTAATTTCGTATTATTATAATGTTCTGTTTTACCCTTATTTAGTATTATTATCTTTTAAGCATGGTAAATAAAATATTTACTAATGTAAATATTTAAAATGTCTAAAAATAAAATTTACTTATATAAATAATTTAGACATACTAATTCCAAATATGAAATCCATTTTTCCAAATTAAAAACACAGAAGTGCCAAAAATTAATTTAAAATTAATTTTCGCTGTTAAAACAAAAAGTGTGTTTTTAAGAAATAATAACTATCAAAAGATATACACTTGTTTATTTCCAATTTCAAAATGAAATTACTAAAAATGACCAACATCAAATTAAATGGAAAAAATGTACTCTAATTACAGTTTAAAACAAATTAAAAATATAATATATCCATATAAATATATTAGATTAAAAGGCACTTTTGAATTAAAATACATTATTTTTCACTATTCATTAAAAAATGAACATTATCAGAAAAATTCCAAAATTTCATCCAAAGTAAATTTTTATGTCCCAATTATAAAGAAGAATTTTATTTTGTCAAATAGAACAAATAAATGTGGCAAAAACTCGATTTAAAAAGGGTTCTCCATTAAAAGGCGGTAAATCGACCTTTAAGTGAATATTAGAGTATTTATGCTTAAAAACAAATTCTTCCAACCTAGATACCTGGGTTTCCCTCTTTGTGATCAAACTAGTTCCACATGATATCAAGTGTTATTTTCACATAAAACACCAGTTATGGTAATACACACTAAAAAAATAGCTAAATAATATTTTCACCCATTGTGTAATTCAATAAACACTTTAATATTTTCATTAAACAATTTCAAGAAGTACAACCCTGCTTTACCCATAAATCCAAATAAAAACCCTCTTTTGAAACAAAATGCATACCAAAATCCCAGAAAACTAGAATAATCATCCCTAAATTAATTTAATAAAATCGTTTCATGGACCATAAAATGAAACAAATTGATACAACATGGAACAAAATAAAAATGAATGAGATATAAATGTAATAAATTATTTTTTTTAAATCTAGAAATGGGCTCATGGGTTGGCCCAATTCCTGAATAAATCATTCAAATAAACCATGATTATGAGTTCCTAAAGATCCCTAATTGATATGGTGGTTTGAATAAGAAAATGGAGGCCATGTGAATAATTTAATGGGTGAAAAATGTTGAATAAAGAATGAGTTATAAAATAAACAAATCTGGTTTTTAAATCTAGAAATGTGCTCATGGTTTCACCAAAGTCATGAAGAAACCACTCTATTCTACAAAAATGTCTGAAAAACCCCTACAAAAAAGATATAATTGAATGTACATGAAAAATAATTTTAAAAAAATTATTTGATATGACAGTATCCTTGAGGGTTACAAATCATATGGTATCCACAAGGGTTACAATCTTAAGTAAGTAATTACCAAATTTAAAAATATAGTTTTATTTATGTTTTCTATGTTATATTGAAATATCATATCTTCACTAAGTAATTATTTGATAATTTAATGGTGGGAATTATATCTTTTGAAATATTTTTTTATGTTTCTTAGAATTCATAGACTAAAAGAACATTTACCTTTTATGTCCCTTACTGATATTTATTTTTCTCATCCCATGATTTAAAATTTTTTTCACATGGCATAAGGATTGGTAATAAAAAATTAGAATCCATGAATAATTTCTTGAAAAAAATTCTTGAAAAAAACTAATGATTCATAAAAAAAACTTATGGAAGAAATTGTTGCATTTTTAGTAGTGAATATTTCTTATACTTTTGGATTAATATTTATTATTTCTTGATTCTATAAATCTATAAAATAAAAATATATTTTTGAAAGTAATATTCTTATTCATGACTAATTAACTAGATTATGTAATGTTTAAGGACATGTCCTTATATATGAATCATCTATTCTCTGATGATTATAGAAAGCTTAATCAGGTTATGCTCATGAATGACTATCTATTTCCCTATATTAGATATTTTTTGATCACTTGATAGGGGGTACGTGATTCTATATGATTGACCATGGATCTAGTTACCGATATTTTAGGCTAATGGAGTTTTATTTCCTGAAGGACACCTTCCATAGTAGGTATATCCACAATGATTACCTTTTGATTAAATTTAATGTGACCAACTATCCAATTGTGTAAATAGAACTAATGAATTGGATATTACTTGTGTATATAGATTCATTCAAGTTGTTATTCCTCAAGGATATCATGGATTAATCTAAAAATGAGGATCATCATTTTCTCCATTTGAGAGTAGTTTGGAACATATAGAAGAATCATTGAATTCATTCCAAGCTATGAAGTTGAATGTTTTTTCTTAAAGTGGTATTGTTTTTGGGGAATGTATCTCATATCATGTTTTATCAATTAAACATAATATTGTGAACGTTACCATGAATTCATCACAACCATGAAATGTCTTTATGATTCATAGATTCTTGTTCATTATAGGGTATTGTAGTCAGTTTGTAAAATTGTTCCCCATATTGGCTTATTCATTGAAATTTATCACTAATAACGAAGTGAAAAATGAGAAGCATTTTAGATTTTAGGCTTAAATTTTTCATTTGATGGAATATTTGACATCAGTTGTTTTTTGACTCATTTAAAGGACGGGTATGGATATATAGTCTTTTTTTATTTGTCATGTTTAGGTGTATGATATTTTCTCAACATGTTCCAACAAGTGGGGGAATATGGTTCTCTTCATATCATACCTCATGAGAGGAACTATTCTATATATTATATAGAACATATAGCTATGGTGTATACTATTATGAGTTAGAAACACCACAATTTAGAATGGTTTACCATTTAATTATATAAAAAAATATTGAGTTATATATTCTCATTAAATGATTTTAATATCCATCAAAGGTGGTGGGTAGAGAATCTAAAATATTTTGAATTTAAATTTCCCTATACACATTGAAAGGGGATCATTATTATTTATACTATATATAGTAAACTACAATCTTAGGCCACAAAAGAATTGTTCGAGGAATGGAATATCATTTCTCTCTTTTCTCACATTCATTTGGGAGTCTGGGATGATCAATTCAAGGTTGTTTTTTCAAGTGTACATTTAGTGAACTCACTTCATGAGATGATCCTAAATGGGAAGTAATTTGATATTTATTTCTGGGGAACTATGAATTCAGTATATGTTCATGATATTATTAATGGATTTCCTATATTTTTAGAGTGTTATATTTTCTTCGTGAACCATTATGTCATTCCACCTTGTATGAGAATGGATGTGATGGGGGATTCTCATCTCTATCATTGGGTGGTCATTATGAGCCTGATGATATTGTTCTATGATATGAATTATCTTTTTTATGGTTGGTACTGAAATTTCTATTAATAGATTTTGTTTCTAATTGTTATACTTTCTAGTATATCTAGTCTGAGCATCATAATCCATTAGTATTGCTTCAACCAATTACTCCAATGACCTAGAATTATTATGATCCATCTATATACATTGTGGTTTGGTTTTGTTATACTCCTCATGGAAACAACGTGATTTAGGTTTTTATTTACCTATTGAGAAATTAGTTGACATTATAAACATTAGAGATATGAAAAAAATTCGGCTCTTATAAATATCTTTACATAATAAATCTTCATATTTAATGGTGTTATATCTACCATTGATTTTGATAGGGACCCCTGGTTCATATATTTTCTCTGGAGTGGCCTCTGGGAGGTGATGGAATCCATGTTAAAGTTTATCATAATGTACCATCAACAAAAATATGGAATGAAGGAATGGGTTATACTGAGTTTGCAAGAAATGATTCATTCTTGTATCCTTGAATTCTGAGGAGTGTGGGATTTCCATTTTTTATTGGTTGCTTTTAACTAAAATTTAATCATACAATCAACTTTTAAAATGGAAACCTTTGTGGAATTTTATTCCCATCAATTTAAATCTCGAATTAATTTGGTAGAGAATCGGTAAGGCTCCCTTTTGGGAAAATATTTTGATGAGGAGACTATGAAGAAAATTTATATGGTCTCAATGATGATGGAATCTATAAATTGGTAGTATAAATATTATATAGGTCATAATTTAAATCCCATAGAGTTCATGGTTATAAAACATGTTTTTTGAGAGGCTATCTTTCATATAGAAACCCACATCATGGAAAATATAGGAAGATAGAAGCATGCTAAAAGAGACCATTTGACGTTACATAGAGTATTGGGAATCTAGAATATTTTTTTCAGAATTTACACCTTATAGGACATAAATTCATAATGTGTTTCATATGTATAATCTCAAGAAACACCTTTCATTCTCACCTACTATTTTTATTTGGAGGGACCTTGATGTAGAACTTGATATGTTCATGATTGAGTAGAAGGTTCGAATTATTAATTCATAAAAGATTTTTATTGATAGAATTTCAGTACATATAATTCATGTAAAATAGTTACATGGTTCTAAATCTCATGTGATGTGGGAGCATCACATGTTGAAGAGTTAGTAATTTAATCATGTATCAATGAGATAGTGTTCAAAAAATGATTTATTGGGGGAGAAATTATTTATTACGGAGTTAATTGTAACATCGTGACACTTCTATAATGTAAATACCATGTTTTCGTTTTTATATTTTTTTTCTAGTTGGTAGGTAGTTTAACCTATTTATTTTTGGTTAATTAAAAATTGGGAGGCCTTTTTTGGAGTTTAGAGTGGGGTTTGATTCTTTTTTGAGAGGTTGTGGTCCTTCTAGGTGTTTCATTAAAGGGGTAGATATGAGACTATTGAAAAAAATTCTAGAGAAGGCCCACTACCTAAACAGTTAGAGCCACTACCTAGCGTGTGGAATTATGTCTATAGGGGATTCCAATATGAATCCAAGATTATAGACAATAAAATCCATCAGCTAGCTAGTTGGAAGACCTATAGTGTTGGATTTATTCATGGTACATCCATCTAGGTTGTGGGGTACCCAATACTAAAAAAATTATTCCTTGTGTCACCTGATTTCTAGTGATAACTGGTGGATATTTAAGGAAACCATTCTAGGTGAGGATAGGTGTGTTTGTATTTTAATTATTCTATGAGAAACCAACATTTTATTTATCTTACATTCTCCCATGATCCTAATTCAATCCATTCGACTTTGGAGATGTCATATTAGTTTTTTGTCCTGAAAAATACAGAAATATCAATGATAAAATATATCATTGATGCGTTGAATCTATATTAGAAAGCGTACAATCAATTTATTCATGATTTCCTCTTTCCATACCCCTGTCTCTCTTTTAGTGTGTGTATATTTGTGTTGTTAATAGATCTAGATATTTATTTTCTATTTTTGGTTTTAGGTTTTCCAATTGAATTTTCTGAGCCTTTCAACACTCTATTGTGGACCCTGTTTTGGGGGTATTTCAATTCATTTATTAGGGAATGTGGTTTCGTAGTATATTTACTACCATTTGAAACATTTTTTCATTATTATTTTGAAGTAGATAAATTATTGGGGTTTGAAGCATAAATTAAATTCTATTAAAGATGTTTTGAAATTTTAATTGATGATTGAAACTTCTTCGGTTTGGGATTTTAAAATAATGTGATGATTTATGAATAATGTATTTGAATGAATGAGTGATTTAATGAAATACCATGAGGTACAATTATAGAAAAAATGGTATAATGTGAATTATTATTATAAATGAAATAAAATTATTTGAATGGACATAGTATTGATGAAAACTGATTTATGGAGAATATTGAAATGAAATGTATTATTTTAAAATTGAAATTGGTGATGATTTGAAATTATTTATCGAAATGACATGAGGATGATTGAAATCAAATATTACCCCATTTTATGTAAAATTTCATTAAGGAACACGGTCACCTACCTCGTTAAGTATAATGAACACAATATAGGGATGTATTATCCCTATAAAGAAATTTATTGATGATGATAATGATAACTAAACTATGATGATAGTAGGGTTCTCAATCCTTGGGAAGTTATCCTAATACCCATATGATTGAGTTCTAGGGGCTTATAAACACTTTGATCCATATATCACCGAGTTTTGTTATAATCATTATATCAAAATTATAAGGACCAAGTTTTTTCATATATGGATATTAAAAAATATATTTCAGAACATTTCACATATTACACAATGACACACCCAAGGACCATATTAGCTTAGTTAAATTGGAAATATGGAACATAAAATTCTTATCTTGGGAAATATCAACAATGTTTCCCACAATGATCTACCCCTTTTTTACCCATACCAAAAACCGTTCATAACAACTGTGATAAAAGAAAACCTAAAAAAGTGTGATCTCAGATACTCAGTAAATGTTTGAAATGGAGATATATAAGTATAATCATAAACATAAGGATATAAAAACATGATCTTAATATTAGAAATTTCTCCCATGTATATCTAATATCATATACATGGGACATGGAATAAATAATGGTAGTTTATAAGAAATGAATCCTGATGAAATTAGGATCATAATCAATGAAATCGTAACATAAGAGTAATACCTAAATTTGTCGAAGATACAAAATCATGTAATATCATTCCCTATTAGTCAAGGTTCATTCCAAAAAACAATAGTGTACTTAATGGGGACTAGTACTATTGGTAATGACACACCACTATCCCTAATCTCAATCCTTTCCTAATAAAAATTGGATTCCCCATATTCTCAAAGGGTATTAGCATTCCCCATCTTCTAATAGTGGATTGGGTTTCCCCATCATCCCATTGTGGATCAGGATTCACCATATTACATAGATGATCTATCCAGTCAACTTGTATCCATAATTGTTTCGTGATATATAAATCACTACCCATTTCATTGGGGGAAAATATAGGTACAACTTTTCATATAAAGAAAACTATTCATATGTGATCCAAAAGAACATAAATCATTCATCATATCAGAACCTATAAAAAAGGTTTTATAAAAATTTAATCATAGAAGATCCCATGGAATGGAAATGGGTTTAATAAATATAATCCTAGAGAAACCATAAAATAATAAAGATAAATTTTTTAACTAATATCCCCATTAAATCATATGTAACATAAAATAATATTATATTATGTGGAAAATAATTTTGAGTTATCACAAGAAAATGTTTTTGGCAGAAAATAGCCTCTGCATTTTATAAATAAAACACTTTATATATCATAAAATTTTTAGATTAAATTATTCATTAAAACTAACCTTTAAAAAATTTAAATTAATCTTGGAAAACCAATTTAAAAATACATTAAATCATCTTATATTAAATTGTCTATATGATAATTGAAAACACCTAAATAACATTATTAGAAAATATTGTTTTGAATGAACACATATTTCTGAATTAAAATATAATAAAATTTCATGAAACATATAATTTCATGGAAATATGGAAACTAATAATAAAAAACATTAAAGGATCATATATAAACCATGTAAACAAATATAGGTTTATAATATATCATGTGTCTTGGAGAAAGAAAATTGAGAAAAAAAATTCTCACACCGATTATGTAACATAGAACATTAAACAAAATGAAAAAGAGACCATAAAATGGATATGTAAATAAAAATATATTAAACTATTAATTTTCTTGTTATAAATTCCTGGAAAATATATAGAAAACACAAAATGGACATGTAGTGTATATGGAATGTGGCTAATAGAAATAAAAGTGGGACAAAAATCCAATTAATTTTATCATGACAGTAATTATAGTATTAAAATATTCTTTTATGATAAATTTTACATTATTTTAAATATATTTTAAAACCAGATTCACGTATATAATATCATATTATATTTAATTGTGACCTTATATTACCTTCCAATTAACATTTCCATGTTTATGTTCTGTTTTAGGTAATTAATGCTTTGTTACTCATACATGTATTGACTTGTTATTCTTGGTCCTTATACATAATTATAAAGATAATAAAAATATTATATACAAACATTATATATTTGTCTATCATTATCTATAAATGATAGAAAAAGTTAATGAAATGCATTGTTCTTGGGGATGGTAGATCGTACGTATGCATACACGCTACTTCCATTTGATTTAATATTGAAAGAAAGAAAGTAAAAGAAATATATGTATATATATAATATCCATCCATTATAATTAATATTTCATATATATAATTTAATTTTAATAAACGGATCCTCTATAAATTCCATGAAATTAATGAATGAATCACATCTCTTAGAGGAGGCGGTAGTCCACATGTCTACAAATGAAGTTAACATATTTCCACAAAATGAAATGAATGAAGGTATAGTTTCAATAATAATAATAGCGGGATGAATAAATAATAAATACCAAATAACAATAGATTTTACATCATAATTCACATCAATGAGAAGTGGTAAATGAAAAACGAACAACATCATCTCAAGAGGTTATAGTTCACCGCACACAATAACTCTATGTTCATTTCCCATCAGATAGACATTTTTGTAAGTGTTAGTAGAATCATTATAATAAAAAAATCATTTTATTTATTATAATGATTTTATCATATAATCATTTAATATGAGTTGTTGAGAGGGTTTATGGAAAAAATAAAACAACAACATTAGTTGATGAACATTATCTCTTATTTGGGTTTCACATTTTGATTTCCAGAAATGGACTCATTTGGTTTGATTTATTTACAATATTATGTATAAAATGATGAATGAAGGGATTTTCTTAGAATATTTGGAAATAGTTTATCCAAAATAAATACTCAATAAAGTTTTAATAAATGAGAACAATTTGTGCCTTTGTATAAGTGTGTGGAGGGTCACTTTTGGAATTTCTCAAAATATTAAATTTTTAAAAAATAATTATCAATAAAATAACATAAAAATTCACTTCATTTTAATTTAATGTGATATAATGTTGTAATATCATAAATAAATATATTTTAGAAAGGTTGTGTTATTATTATAAACCTTATCATTTTGTTTAGCCCTTAGTTAACCTATATTACTTTTAACTATGGTTGTAAATTATTCAATATTATAAGGATGTATTTTTTACATATAAATTAATAATTAGACCATAAATAGAAATAATAAAATATATTATAAAATATAAAATAACTTTTTATGTTTTATATTTTTATTTTATTTAAATATTTTTGTGAAATATTATTTTCATAAAATATTATAATTGTCAATTTTGACTGTATTCATTACATTTATATTATAAAACTCAATGAAACAATCTAACATCAAAAAAAATATCTAATACACCAATATCATGTTATATGAACATATAATATTCATAAATCTCTTTAATTTATTCAAATTATGTTTTCTTTAATTTTTATAATATCATTTAATTGATTGTTTCATTAATTGAATAATTACAACATAATCTGTTTTTTTATTACCTATGACTATTATTTTTTCACTAAAAAATAAAAATTAATTTATATGATGTCAATAAAC
This sequence comes from Viscum album, assembly GCA_963277665.1. Classification (NCBI taxonomy): domain Eukaryota; kingdom Viridiplantae; phylum Streptophyta; class Magnoliopsida; order Santalales; family Viscaceae; genus Viscum; species Viscum album. The sequence goes on from OY728122.1 coordinate 637,993,296, forward strand.
ATTTTACATTTCATTAAAATATTTATTTTCATGAATATATTTTATTTTAACCCATATTAACAATATTATACTTATTAAAAGTTAAAGGATGAAATTTTTTCACTCTCTTTAATTTTAATAATATCCAATACATTTTCATTAGAAATTGTCCATTAAATTATCCAATTTTGATCCATATATGTTAAAGATGAATATAACTTCATAAAATATCATTTTTTAACTTTTTATGGAAAATTTAATGTTCTTATCAGTTTCTGTTTAACTTAAATTGCCCAGTTTTCCCTCTATAGTGGTAATAAAAATAACCAAAGATACTATTCATAATAGACCAAAATAAAAAGAAAACATTTAATATATTTTGACCCCTTTATTGGAAATATTAAAAAAAATCATTATTCAATACAAATATTTTTCTAAAATTAATTTAAAAGTAATCTCATTGGCTGAACTAGAAAATGAGTTATTCAAGTGAAAAAGTCCAATATAATGAAATTTATTACATCAAAATTCAATTTATAATTAGTTAAAATGACCTAAATTGGATTAACTCAAAACAAGTGATATAATTATACATTAAAAAAATTAAAAAATTATTTTATATATTAAAATATGTTAGATAAAAAATCAGTTTTCAATTGAAATTCACCATTTTCAGTATTCATCAACAACTGAATCTTGTTAAGAATATAGAAAACATTATACCGAAGTAAATTTTGATACCAAAATTTAAAATAATATGTTTATTTTGTCAAATATAATTTAAAAAACTATACAAAACTTTATTTAAAACTAGTGAGACATCAAAAGAAATAAAAATTTCCTTTTTAGAAAAATACTAATTTTAGCCATAAAATTGGATTTTTTCTTAAATCCAATATAGAAAACACATAAGATGAAATTTAAATTTTTTTTGGAATGTATTATAAATATTTAATTAAAATAATATACCATGATTGGTTCATTTATTTATTGGTATAAAAGCCAATGTTGTATTGATTTTATGTAAAAAATTTCTTTTTATTTAAAAATGGTTTTTACATTTATATTAAAATAATTGATTAATGAATTATATATACATGTGTCAATAATAATTTTGTAATACAATTAATCATGTTCATTCCCATCATTCTAACGCCCCTTTTATAATTTTTATCTTTAAAAAATTATAATAATGAAATGTTGTTTCATAGAAACATTGTATTACATGTAATGAAATATAAGATAGTGTTTATTGTAGTGAAATCTTAGGTTGGGGAAGAATATAATAGTAGGCATAAAAGGTAAATTAATTTATTTGAAAAAAGGGTTCATAAAAACCTATTTTGTTACATTCCACCCACTTCAAATAAATTTCTCTCTTGAAATTCATTTTTCTAACACAAAAAATACGAGGATATGTTTTTTCTATTATATCCTAAACTTACCAGATAGATTATTCAAACTAGTGATATTTCCCACCAAAATTTAACCATGTGAGTGGAATTTTTTTTGTTGAACTTTATCTCTACTATCTGAAATTTCTATTGTCTTCTCTTCATAAGAAGGATCTTTCTCCAGTGGTATGACCTCTACATTAAGTACATGAGAATGATTAAGTATTTGCTTCCTCAAATGAGATAAATGGAACACATCAAGAAGTTGAGAGAATGTGGATGTTCCGATGGATAGGCTACCATTCAAATACGACCAATAATATAAAAAGGAAAAGTGAATCCTATGAATTTCAAATAGAACTCTAAAAATAAAATTTTTATGTCTTATTATTTATTTATGGGAGACCCACATCATAAAAATAAGTACTAAAAGTTCCTTTAAAAATAGATTATCGATACTTAATGGTTTTCCAATGTAAATCATAACAAGGTTTCGATACATGAGAACATAGGGGTAATGCTAAAACATTTACATGGAAGAGAAATATAACTATCATGTTCTGAGGGAGAGTGATAGAGAGCATGGTTAAGAAAATGTTAACAATCACAAAGCCATAAATTTATGATGATCTTAAGCATGATTTTATTCATCATAAAATAAGGCACTAGGATAATTTTTATGGTTCAGAATAATTTCTATAATGTTAAATAATTTTCATAATAAGACATACTTAAATTATTCCATTCCATTTTGTAAGAATTATCTCATCCATCAGTTATGGATTTATCAATATCTACATTATATCGTAATCTATGAAACAAGGGAGAAATTGTAATTCTTCAAGAACTAGTGGACCATAATATCGGTAATGAAATGATAAATCATTTTTTATATATCTTGTTATCATCCCATAAAATTGGTGGGAACATGTTATACTATATTAATATATATAAACATTAATCAGAAAAGTTTCATCCAAATTTCAACATAAAAAATTTAATAAATTGTTACCCTTATAAACCCGGAAAACATTAAAATACAAGAATTTTAAAAAATGTCACTAAAAATAAAATTTATCCCTCTATAAAAGAAATATATCTTAATTTAGACATACCAAACATGTGATTAAAATTATCAAGTATTGTATTTAAAAATTTTAACAACCTGTATTAACATAAATTCTTAGAGAAAACATAAATGCATTAAATAATTACCTCTTTCCTATTTCCACAAATTCAAAAAACTCATTCTGTGATATCTTAAAATATCTTTGCATCTTATATGCCCCAAGGTCATAAATATTATCCCATTTATAATCAATCATATCTTTATTTAATAAAAATATAATGGGTTATGATTCCATTAATCATGTGTTTTCCAAAAATATCATCATTCCATTAAATCACTTTTCTAGTCCCACAAAACCATTCCAAATATTCTTGTAAATCGTTAGTAATGAATGTAAATTTAATAATACTTATATGTTTCAAAATTTATATAACACATAATTTGAATCCAAATTCATAAAAATTGATTATTTAACTTCATCATTATTCCATTAACCAGGCTACCTCAACATATTACTTAATACCAATTTCCCTTCATATTTAACCTATAGTCTCTTCATCACTAGTAATATAACCGTTACTTATACAACCTTATTGATTATCTTTATGATCTTTTCCACAAAGGAAATATATTTTTAACAATTGACATTCCTTCCACATTTGAATCATTGATCTATTTATAATATCTTAAGAAATCCAACATTCCTATCCATTTCATTAACTAAACTTCTCAAATTCTGTTTTTAGTTACATGAATTTTATCCATCATTTTCATAATAAATTCATCTTATTGTTCTTATAATAAATCAATTTAGGTGTTTATTGCAACATTCTTGACACAAATTAAACTAAATACTCATTCCTACATGGTATCCATTACTTGAATTCTCATAAGACTATTTTCTTCTCTTCTTAAGTGTGTTTGATATTTTGTAAAGGAACATATTTTTAATTATATTTCATGAATAATGATTATGTATGATCTCAACTCCCATCACACTAATGATCATCTCATTTCAATTATCATCAGGATATTTTTCCTCATATTAAACATTAATTGAGAGATTTCTATTTCCTATCATCGACTAAAATGATAAATCATATCATGAGAAATAATTATTATAGCATAGAATCACATGACCATGAAAAATCATATTTAGGATGTATAAATTATGAGACATTATTTAATATATGACACATTAGTATTATCCATGAAGAAATTCTTAAATATATCCTTATAAATAATACTATAAATCTCGGTAATATTTTAACATCCTAGTTTCTGATTCTTAAATAAAAATTTGATCTGATTCCAACTATAATGAACTATAAATTTTATATATAGACATTATATCGTTTATTTTGGAACATTTAAAACATCATACAAACACATACCGAAAGACCGTATTATTTTTGTGCCGTTGAAAACATGGAACAAAAACTTATGGACTAGTGATTGATCTCAAATGTTTCCCACAAAGATCTTACCTTTATGTACCCATACCTAAAACAATTCATTACAACCTTGGGAAAAGAAAACAAAAAAAGGGTGAGACTTAGATGCTTAGTAATGGTAATAAAGGGAGATACGTAAGTATAATCCTGAACATAAGGATATTTGATCATGAGGATAAAATTAGTATATGATACCCTACATAACAAATATCATATACATGGGTCATTTTTTAAATAATGGATATTCATAAGACATGAATGTATGGGAAATTAAGAGCAGAATCCATTAAATAAATACATAATAATAAGAAATGTAATTTACAGCAGATATATAAATATGTAATATAATTCAATTTAAGTCGATGTACATTTCCAAAACATAGAAGTGAACTTCAAGGGGAAAAAACCTACTCGGAGGGACATAATACCATCTCCAATTTAAGTCTTTTCCTTGTAATGGATTAGGATTCCACATCTTCCCATAAAGGATCTGTAATAGTCCAGAACATCTAAACATAGCATTATTTAAAAAAATTAATTTAATGGTTTTATTTATAATTAAAGCCATCTAATAAAATTTTTGAGACAACATTCTTTGAAAATAATATTTCAAATGAGGTTTTATAATTAATTTAATTACAACAATTACCATTAATTATACTTATTATTTTTAAAAAATACTAGTTCTCTTTGTTTAAAAGAACATTTTAAAATAAATATTTAATAAAATAAAACTTAATTTTATTGAAAATTTTTATTTAATCAAATATTCTAAAGATGATAATAATAATTAAGGGTAAAACAATCCTTTAGTGATTTTTTTATTATTCTTAAGATAATATTTTTCTTAAATATATGCAATATATTATGTTTTTGTTTTATAAAATTAATAAATATTAATAAATATAATTATTATATTATGAGAAATTTCCACACATTATATTTATGTTTTAAATTAAAAAAAAATTTAATGTGAAATATATAATTAAAAAAATGAATTATATTTATTGATTTATTAGAAATGCTAAAATGATATATATATATATATAATTAAACATGTATAAAATCTACACATTTTATTTTAATTTATATATGCAATTATAAGATTATAATTATAATTATCATTTTATTATTTTATATATAAAATTTATTTTATTTTAATATAAAAAACAAAATTTATATATGTTGAAAATACTAAAATTTATATATAGGTGTGACACACACACCAAATATAATAGAGAATAAACCGTATAAAAAATATGATAATATATATAGGTGGTGTGACTTAACTAATAACAATAGAAAGAAATTTGAAATGATAGTGGAATTAAAAAAAGGGAGAGGAAAAAATTTGATTAGATAAAAAGCCAAAACAATTACGTAAGAAAAACCTAATAATACATAAATAGGTGGGATAATTATCAAAAGAAAAAATAAAGCTTGTTAAAATAATAATGATAAATTGACTAAAAAAAGTATGGAATGTGTTTTGTTTTTTGGTGCGTGTAATAAAAAATGAATATTATTTTGTTCCTTCCTCGAGAAGAAAGAAATTATGTTACAACCATATAGATTTTAAATAGGTGTTTCATGATGACTCTCTGTTCATATTTTTCTGTGTTTTTCATCATCCTGAATACTACACACATACTATTGGAGGTATTGCATACCCATCATTAGAACTGCAACACCTGTGTTGTTTTCCTTGCCCATTCGTTGTGTATTTAAGCCTTTACATGTAGTCTAAATCCATCAAAGTAAGGGTTATTTTTTAAATTTCTTATTTCAACTTATATTTCGTAAGGGTTTTATTTATTTTTATTAATTACTTTTCCAAATAATTACATACATACATACATATATATATATAGACATGTTAAGGGTTTCTAATGACTTAATCCTTATTTCTAAAACTTATCTAAATATGGGAAATCATTGTTTTAAAATTGATGATGCAATGTATATGTATATATATAAATATGTATATGTGTGTGTGTGTACCTACAAATGTACACATATATATCAACTGATTTCGGTATAAGTACATATAAAATGATGCTTTTTTGAATGTTTTGTTATTAGAACATTCTTTTGCAAAGGACTCATGATTCCAAATCACATACACAAAAGTATATATATATATATATTTAAATATATATATATATAAAAATATATACATTTATATATGCACATAAATATATAAACAAATTAAGTATAGTTATTAATTTTCATTTATTCCAACGATATAAATGGTATTTAACAGCCATAAAACTCATACTTAAATATCAATATAAATTTAATTTTTTTTATTCACCATGTTTACACATCTGCATTTGATAAGTCATATCATTTTATGTGAAACAAGTTATTATTTTATGTACGAATATGTATCCCCAACTAAAAACTAGTAACGCATGAATATGTATGGTCGTCATCTTGTTTATAGGTGACATTCCAGGAATTTTGTGATCTTTCACGCACTTAAATCCATATTTCATGCAATTACAGTTTCCAAATAATAATGGGCATTTTAAATCATGGGATTCTCCCTAAAATGATTATATATTTTTTAGAGGATATAATGACGAGATTATAAGGATTATTTTCTTTTAAAGATAAAAATATTATCATGTAAGAAATTTGGTAATGATTCTGGGTTACAAATAATAAAGGTCAATCCATGGGAAAATGATTTCAAAAATTGGCACTGGAGAAATATGTGACGTTTGTTGGGAGTTAACCAAAAAGTTTTTGTTATGACTAGTGTCCTTACATATAGATTTTGATATGGTCTACCAAGTATTATTAATGACCCAAAGATAATCAATATTTACAAATGAGAATTCCCAAAATCATTTCAAGTATAATTATTTTGTGTAATATTTTTATCAGTATATATTCATGTATTGTGAAAAAAAGGCTTAATGTATGTATAATTATTTTCAAGAAATCATTTAAAAATACTATTGGTTTCATTGAAACCCCTTACTATGAAATGTTTTTCCACCCTAGGTATTAAAATTATTCTTACAGATTTGGAATCCATTCTATGAGGAATTTCTAAAGTTGGAGTAGCGAAAAAAAGATTTTATTTAATTTAAATTTTGTATATTTTATGTTGAAATGTAATTATTGTTCTGTAATTGTCCAAAGTCTAGGACCGTAAAAGATCCAGATTTTTTATTCCGATGTTGTGTAATTGTTATGTTTCTTTTACAATAAAACATACAATGTTTTCAAAGGGATTTGTCCTATAGCTCAGGATTGAGTCTTTATAGTTTCTATCACAGAAAGGACCTGATTAATATTAAAAAATTATAATATTAAAAATAATTTTTAATTATGTCTTCGGTGTAAAATTATTTTCCCCTTATGTACAAATGAATTGTGAGGACACAATTCATCAGGGGGGTAATGTAAATGCCCAAAAATTCGAAACTCAGTTTTGTTATAAAAATATTTTATTTAATGGTTTTATTTATAAATTAAACCATCTAATAATATTTTAAATCAATTTTATTTGAAAATATTATTTAAAATCAAGTGTTTTAATTCATTTAATTTCAATACTCATAGTTAATTAAACATATTATTTATAAAAATATTTTTTTTTCATTGTTTAAAAGAATATTTTAGAAAGAACTATTTTTATAAAATAGAATTTATTTTTATCAAAAAAATATTAAATAGAATATTTTAATGATGATAATATTAATTAAGGGTAAAAATATTCATTAGAAAATTATTATTATAATTCATAAGATAATAGATTTTATTAATATATGGGATATATTATGTTTTTTTCATTAAAATTAATACATTATACATATATGTAATTACTATATTAGGAAATAAACACAAATTATATTTATGTTTTAAATTAAAAAAACGTCATTTGAATTATTTATTTTAAAAAATGATATATATATATATATAAATTTAAACATGTATAAATGTTTTACAATTTGTTTCAATGTATATTTATAATTATATGATCATATATATATAATTATCATTTTATTATTTTATATACAATTTTTATTTTATTTAATTTTATTTCAATATAAAAAAGAGGTTTATATTTTTTTTAAAAAATAGAATGTTTAAATAGGTGTTACTCACACAACAATTACAAAGGAGAATGAAATATTTTTAAAAATAAAATTATGATAATATTTAAAGGTGGTTTTACTGGACTCATAATAAGAGAGAGAAAGGTGAAAAGGTAATGTAATAAAAAAGAGAAGAGAAAATGGTATTGGATAAAAATGAAAAAAAATTATATAAGAAAAGATAATAATACATTAAAAGATGTGATAATTAACAAAATGAAAAAATATATTATTATAATAATAATTTTAAATTGATTGAAAAAAATGTATCTCACGTCTTTTGTTTTTGGATTTGTGTAATAAAACAAAAGATACTTATTTTGTTCCTTGATCATAAAGAAATAAATTATGTTACACCCGTAATGATTTTAAATAGGTGGGTCAATATGCCTCCATGTTCATATTTTATTAGAGTTCTACATCTTCAGGAATAATACCCCCATGTTGTTAGGGGCATTGCATACCCTACATGAGTGTTTCACTACCTGTGGTGTTTTCAATGCCACTGTATGGTGTATCCACGCCTTGACATGCAGTATAAATCCAACAATATAAGGGTTATGTCTTTAATTTTGTCTTTAAACTTATATTTCTAAAGGGTTATATTTATTTTGATTAATTAATTCACCAAATAATTACATACATACATACATATATATACATTTTAAGGGTTTCTAACATCTTAATCCTTATTTCTAACACTAATGTAAATATTGGAAAATCATAGTTTTCATATTGATTTTGAAATAGTAATATATATATATATATATATAATTATATCTGTGTGTGTGTGTGTGTGTCTACATGCGAAAATAAATAAATAAATATATATATATATCATCCATTTTCATTATAAGAACATATAATATGATTCCAGTTTTTGAAAGCATAGTTTTTAGAACATTCAGTTGCACGAGAATCATGATTTTAAATCACATACAAATAATCATATATATGTCTATATATATAAACACATATATATACATATATAAGCACATAAATATATGAACACATTTAGTATAGTTATTCCATCTCATTTATTTAGAAAATGTAAATGGAATTTAACAAACATCAATATTGTTTTTCAAGATATATGTATGTTTGAACTCGTTTGTTAACCATGATTATAAATATAAATGTGATAAATATTATCATTTTATGTGAAACAAGTAATTATTTTATGTACAGACATGTATATTCTAATCCTAACATTTCATTCATGAATATGTATAACCATAATCTAAATCATATGTGACATTCTATGACTTATGTGATCTTGCATGCACATAAATCCATATTTCATGCAATTATGATTTTCAAATAATAATGGGGTTTTTCCAGTCATGGGATTCTCCATAAAATTATTTTAATAGATTTTGAGGAAATGGTTATGACATGAGATGGATTATTTTATTTTAATGAAAATAATATTATTATGTAAGTACATTGGAAATGATTTTGGGTAAGAAATAAGAAAGGCAGGTCTATGGAAAATTGTTTTTAAAAATATGTACTATTGAATTAGGTGATGTTATGGGTTCCACCTCACCTGATGAAAGGTTGCTTATAAAAAATAAAAAAAACACCTTCAGGCCATTTAACCATAAATATTTATTACGACCACTGGCCTTTCATATGGATTTTGATATGGTATTCCATGTATTATTAATGACCCATAGAAAATTAATATTTTCAAAGGAGAATTGCAAACATATTTTCTAGTAAGATTATTTAGTGAAATGTTGTTTTTCTTTATATATTCAAGGATTGAGAAAATTATATTTAAATTATGTGTACCTATTTTCAATAAATTTTTTAATGAATTTATTGGTTATATTGAAACATATTACTAGTCATTTTATGCTCACCATATGTATTAAAATTATTCTTACAGGTTTCGAAGTCATGCTCAGTTGAATTTCTATGTGGGAGTTGTGAACCAATGATTTATTGTTTTTATTTAAATAGTGTACATGTCATGCTGGAATGTGATTATCAGGTTCAAATTTGCAAAAACATAGGCCAGTAAAATTTCATCAAATGAAATTCAAATTTTTTGTATTGATTATGTTCCATTTACAAAAAAAATACATAGAATTTTGTATGGGCGGAGTGCGGTAGCTCAGGATCAGGTATTTATATTTTTTATCAGAGAAACGACCTAGATAATTTTGGAAATTAGAATGAAATTAATAATTTTTTAATATGTATTCTGTGTAAAAAAAATTTCTAGTGTGGACAAACTATTTGCGAGGACACAATAATTTTGAAGTTGGGGGATAATATAATAGCCATGAAATTATAACCATAATTCTATTATAAAAATATTAAATTTAGTTGTATTATTTATAATTAAAACATCTATTAATATTTTGAGAAAAATTTCATTGAAAATAATATATGAAATAAAGTGCTCAAATTATTTTTATTACAATACTAGTAATTAATTAAAATTATTATTTATAAAAAAATATTTATTTTTTTAATTTTTTTTAAAATAACTATTTTTATAAAATATAATTTATTTATATCAAAAAAATAATTCAATAGAATATTTTAATGATGATAATATTAATTAATTGTATATGTTTTCTTTAGAAAATTACTATTATTACTCTCAGGATAATATATTTTCTTAAATATATGAAATATATTATGTTTTTGTTATCTAAAATTAATATTTATAAATATATATTTCTTATATTATGAAAAATATACATTATATTTATGTTTTAAATTAAAAAAATGTGATTTGAATTATTTATTTAAAAAACAGTCTATATATATATATTTTAAAAACTCAAATGATATATATCTCTATAATTTAAACAGGTATAAAAGTTACAAATTTTTTTTATGTATATATATAATTAAATGATTATAAATATAATTATTGTATTATTGTTTTATATATAACATTAAATTTATTTTATTTGATTTTAATATAAAAAAACACTTTATATATGTTTAAGAAAACTAAAATGTATATATAGGTGGGACTCACACAACAATGATAAAGGAGAATAATATAATTTCAAAAATAAAATGGAGATAATATATAAAGGCGGCATGACTTGACTCATGATAAGATAGTGCAATGTGAAAAAGTAATGGAATAAAAAAAGAGGACAAAACGTGATTGGATAAAAAGGGAAAAAAATATGTAAAAAATTATAATTATACATATATAGAAGTGAAAATTATCTAATGGAAAAATACATAGCTTATAATAATAATAATATTAAATTTATTTAATAAAAAGTTACTTAGGACATTTGTTTATGGATGTGTGTAAAAAAATTATAGTTATTTTTCCCCATCCTTAAGAAGAAGGAAATTATGGGATACCCATTTATATTTTAAATAGGTTCTTCAAGATGATTCGATGTTCATATTTTTTGTGTTATGCATCTTCCTGAATACTTCACACAAGCTGTTGGGGGTATTTCATACCATTCTTGAGCACTGCACCAACTATGGTGTTTTCTGCGCCCCATCTTGGTGTATCTAAGCCTTGACATGCAGTCTAAATCTATCAAATTAATGGTTATGTTTTCAATTTTTCTTTAAAATTATATTTATTAAGGGCTCTATTTATTTTGATTAATTACCTTTCTAATGAATTACATAAATATATATGTATACATGTTAAGGGTTTTCTTATGTCCTAATACTTATTTCTAAAACTTATGTGGATATAGTAAAATATTATTTTTCAAATTGAGGATGAAAGGGTGATGTATGTATATATAAATATATATAAATGTGTGCCTATATACAAACAAATATACACATATATATGAACCATTTTTGGTATATGTACATATAAGAGGATTCTTGTTCTTAAAAGCATAGTTCTTAAGACATTCGGTTGGAAGGGACTCATGATTCCAAATCACATACACATAAGAATATATATATGTGTGTGTATGTGTATAAATGTATATACATATATATACATATATATATATATAGTGTGTATCAGAGTTGAAGATTTTTCTGGAAAGGAAGGTCGGTTGGGAGCCTCTTGCAATGAAGCTGGCTTGGTCGACGCTATACCAGAGCTTGCATGTGGTGTAAAGGCAATACAGACACCCTTGAATCCATCGGTGTGGCATGTTTTTGAAAGGATGAAACATGATCTTGAAGTGGAGCCTCGCTCTACTATGGTGGGGAGTTCTTGTCACCTGCAGGGGGTTAATTCCTCTAAGGATAAGTGGTCCACTACGTTTGGAGATCAGAGGGTTTTGAATAGGTGTAATATAGGTGTTGTGGAGGAGGTTTTAGAGAAGGGTGATGTTGAGGTTACTAAATACTCTACTGAGGAATTTCTGGACATTCAAGAGGGGGTATTGGTCTTGAAGTGGAAGAGGAGCAGTAGGAACCAGTCATTTTGCAGGGGTGAGTTGTGATGATGTTGTTATGGTGTCCTCTAGACAGTATATGGATGAGGATGTGGGCTATACTGTTCACCGAACCAAATTGCAGGAGATGGCTTGCAACTCATTGGGGCCAGAGTTGGTGTTTGGTTCTTTTTCTGATTCGGGTGCTCCAGTCTCAGGGGCTGTGGAGGTTTGTGTTCTAGAAAGGCCTATTGGTGATGATGGGGGAGTGAAAATACTGATCTCCACTGGTAATAGCTTTCTAGAACTAGAAAATGAGGAGATTCTTCATGACAAGGAAACTGATGTGGGGCAGGAAGGTGGTCTCTTGCGACTGCTATTGACCCAATGGATGCTGCAACTGGGGAAGGTGTGATGGACCTGGTGGATCGGCCACAACGTCATGCTATAATTGATGTCAACATTCAGTTTCATCAGGATTGTGGTTTGGATGATGGTTATCAATATGTGAAAATATTGGGAAAGTGGGGTGATATCTCGGATAGTGAGAGGGAAAAGGATAGTGGCATGGTACTACCTTCATACAGTAATGTTGTTCAGGGTGCATGGATGAAAGTTCAAGGGGAGGAAGGTGGTAAGACGGCCCCACCATGGCGAAGAGTGAAGAAATAATATTCTTATCTTCCAAGGCATGTGTCCACTAGATCTTCTGTTGGGAGGGACAGTTGGGCTATATAGTCCTCAAAGGAATTTCTAGCCTTGGAGAAGCTGAATCTTAGAAGGAAATATGCCAAGGTTCTTAAAAACTATTAAATCTCAAAGTGGGAGATAGATAAAGTAGAGGACTTAATATCTAAAGGGGGTGGTGATGAGTATGATTTCGATTATATGTAGTTGTTCGGGACTTGTTGTACCTACTTTTCTTTTTCTTTTATTAATAAATGGTCAGAGGCGTGCCTCTGGCTGAGCGTTTCTTGTATGTATATATATATATTCATATATATATATATATATGAACACATTAAGTATATTTATTTATTATTATTTTTTGAGAAGTTATAAATTTTATAGAACAACCATAAAATTTGTGTTTAATGATCTATGTATGTTTAAACTCCTTTATTCACCATGTTTACACATATTCATGTGATAAATCTTATCATTTTAGGTGAAAACAAGTGATTATTTTACGTGAGAACATGTATCTACATCTCACAAAATTTCATTCATGAATCAGTATGGCCATCATCTAGATCTTATGTGACTTTCCAAGAATAACATGATCTATCACACACATAAATACATCTTTTTTGAAATTACGGTTTTAAATAATAATGAGTTTTCTCCATGCATAGTATTCTCTCTAAAAAAAATTCAAACATTTTGAAGTTATTGAGATTACATGAGAAGGATTATTTTCATCTAATGAAAATAATATTTTTATTTATGTACATTGGGAATGATTTTGGGTATTAAATAAGAAAGGTTGGTGGATGAGAAAATATTATAAGAAATTGGCACTTGTGAAATATGTGATGTTATGGGTAGTGAACACATATGTCTTTGTTACTACTAGTGGCCTTACGTATGGATTTTTATGTGGTATTCAATTTATTATAAATGACCCGCACAAAATTAATATTTTCAAAGGATATATCCCCAAATCATTTCAAGTATAATTATTTTTTGAAATATTTTGTTTCTATATATATTAATGTATTGTGAAAAATATGTTTAAAGTAGGTATTGTTATTTTCAAGAAATTTTTAATGAATTTTATTGGTTTGAAACCAATTATTTGGAATTTTATACTCCCCCTATGTATTAAAATTATTCTTATAGAATCAGCCACCGTGCTATGATGAATTCATAATCTGGGAACTGTGAACAAAAGAGTTATTGTTTTAATTTAGATTTTGTACATGTTATGATGGAATATAATTACTGGGTTCTAATTGTCCAAATCCATAGAAGATAAAATATCCTTATATGTAATTCAAATGTTTCATATTTATTATATTTCTATTACTAAAAAAAGTGAATTTTTAAGGACTGACTCTGGTATCTTAGGATCATGTCTTTATAGGATTGGGTTTCCAAATCTTTCTATTGTGGATCGAGTTTCACAATATTCCCATACTGGTTTAGGTTTCCAAAATATATATAGTGGATCTTGCTGATCAACATATATCCATCAATATCTCATGATATATAAATCATCAGCCAATGCATTTTATGGAGATATAGGTCCCAAAAATTACAAAAGAGAACCATACATATGTGAGTTACAAGAATAGAAATCACTCATCATGTTAGAACCTAGAAAAACAAATAAGATTAACAAAACATTAACAATAGAATAAACAATGGAAATTAAACGTGATTCATAGTATTAAACATAAACCAAACATAAAATAATAAGGATAAATTCATTGAATACTTTCCCAAATAATGAATATGTAACATCGTAAAATATTATCATAAATGGAATATAATTTTGAGATATCACAGAAAATAATTCTTATGGAAAATAAATATTCCAGTTTTTAAATAAAACAATGATTAAATCAAAACATATTCATAAAAAACATATTTTTTTAAAAATTAAAATTAAAAATTGTATTGGAATATTTTAAAACCATTTTAACAATATTTGAAATAATATTCTTTGAAAATTCCTAAATGATCATTTAAAACACCTTTTAAATAATTTTTTAAAATATTTTTTTTAAGGAACACATATTTATATTCGAAAAGAGAATAAACTTATTTGAAACTTATAATATAATTAAAATAAGTAGATTAATCATAAAACATGTCAAAGGGTAGTATATACACCATGTAAACGAATATAGGTGCATTACACATCATGTGTCTCAAAGAAGGAAAACAAAAAAAATTCAATACCAATTTTGTAGCTTTTGAACCATAATCCTTATGAAAAAAAGAGATCATAGAATGTAAATGTGAATAACCATAACTTTTCAGAATAATAATCATGAAATTAATTCATGGAAAATATATACACCACTCGAAACAAATTAGTAATTTATAAGACATGTGTCCCATTGAAATAAAAGTGAGACAAAAATCACTTTCAATATTTATTGGATATCATTGTACTCATTAAAACCTCCTATATAATAATTATATGTTTATAATAAATCTATTAAAGAACAAAACTAATATATATATATATATATCCATATATGAATTAATTATGACCTTATATTAACCTCTTATTAAATATTCCAGGTTATTTTTTGTTTCCAATAATAAATTCTTAGTTTCTCCAACATATTGCGAATTGTTAATATTAGTCATCATACATATATATTGAATAAATTATGTCTAAAATAGTAATAATAATGAAAATGTTGTATATATTAGTTATATATATATATGGTTTTCAATAAAATATATAAATAAAAAATGAACTACATTTTTCATGGAGATAGTACACAATTCGCACGCATGAACACAACTTCAATTTCATGTGGTATTGAAATAATGAATGTAAATGTTATATATATAAATATATAATATGTAATTAAATTAGAATTAATATTTCATATATATAATATAATTTTACTAAACTCATCCTTAATACATCCAATGTAACGTTGGAACAAATCACATCGCTTTAAGGTGGTAGTATTCCAGACAACCACAAACGAAGATATTATATTTCCAAAAAATTGAAATCATGAAGGTATATTTTTTATTATAATTTCAATAATTAATTTAATAATATATGTCATATAAAAACATATTTTCCTTCATAATTCACATCCCTGAGAGGTGGTAATATGAAAAATTAACAACATCGTTTTGTAAGGTGGCAGTTCGTCGTACATAAGAACAATATGTTTATTACACAGTAGATGGAATTGTGTGTTAGATTAGTTATAAACCATAAAATAAAAATATATTAGTATATTGATAATACCATGTATATAATAAAATAATATAATAAGAATAATAAATGGGGTTTGAGGATGAAATAAAATAATAGTGTTCGTTGATGGATGTTACACCTTCCTTCAACAACTCATTTTGATTTTCGCTAAATGACTCATTTGGATGTATTTCATCCAAAAGTAAAGAGTACAGGATTAATTGAGGGAATTTGGTAGAATATTTTGAGATATTTTGGTTTAACTTAATGGGTTCTGATGTCAGAATAAAAGAGAATAAGATGACCCCTTTGATAAAAGATAAGAGAGGATCTATTTAAATTTCCCAAAATATTAAATTATAATGAATTAAATTTCAATCCATATACCTCCAAAATTATGTGTAATAAAAAATATTATGATATAATGTTTCAATATCACAAAACAATATATTGTCATCGGGTTTTCTTATTATATTGACACCTATCATTTTTAACCCTTAGTAAACCTATTTTAATTTCAATTAAGGTAACATGGTTTCAATATCAAGATGATGTAGTTTTTACATATGAATTATTAATTCATAAATAAAGGTAAAAATAATATATTTTAGACCATATAACATACGATTTTCCTTATTCAATATTTTTATTAATTATAAACAATTTAATAAAATAATATTTTCATAAAATATCATAAGTGTCAATTTTGAATGTATTCATTACTATAACCATAAGAAACTCCATAGAACAAGATAACATCAAAAAAATTCATATAATACATCCCTATGATGTTATATCTATACATAAAATTATTATATTACTATAACAAAGTTGAATTATATTTCTTTTAATATTTTAAATAACATTTTATTGATCATTTCATTAATTGAATAATTATAACATCATCATTTTGTAATTATATATGATAAATATTTTTTTCACTCAAATTAAAAAATAATTTCCATTGATATAGCTAAAAATTATATAATTCATTATATAATATATAGTCAATAATGTATTCTATTTATCCCCGTAGAAAAATATTATTCTAATTAAAATTACATACTTGAAATGTTTTCACTCTATTTGATTATAATAATATCAAAGTCATTTTCATGGATAAGACACTATTAAATTATTAAATTTTAATAATTATGTCTTAGTCTATAATTATATAAATCCAATAATGTTTTGTAATTTGTTAGGGTAACATTATAGTCTTTATCATTTTATTTTTAACATAAATTACCCAGTTTTTTCTATACCAATGGAATAAAAAATAACACAACTACCATTAATATTGGAAAAAAATAAAAGGGAACCATTTAATAAATTTTAAATTTATGATTCATAATATGAAATTAATTTTTCATAGTTAATTTTTTTTTGTAAAATTAATTTAATATTAATCCCATTGATGGAACGAGAAAACTATTTTTTAAAGTGAAAATATCCAAAAAATTGAAAATGTTTTATATCCGAATTCAATTTCAAATTGATTCTAATTACCTATGTGGTTTTGAATGAAAAAATTGTGATCTAATTATTCTTTAAAACCAATTCAAAAAAATTATTTAAATATATAAACAAGTATGATTAAAAAGAATCATTCAATTAAAATCATGTATTTTTTATTATCTCAAAAAACATGAATCTTATCTCATAATACCAAAAATTACAACTTAGTAAATTTTTATATCCTCATTTAAAATAAAAAATTATATTTTTTAAAAAATAATTCATAATAATTTAAAAAACATATATAAAATGAGTGCCCCATCAAAAGGTGGATAAACTACCTTTTTGGAAAATTACGCCTTTTATGCGTAAAATTGGAATTGCTCTTATATCCTATCTAGAAGACGAGTATGTTTAAACTTAAATAATATATTGAATATAATATATATATATATATACATATATCATTAATATAATCCAAGATATGTGTTTTTTATTTATTAGTATAAAAACATATTTCATTATAGTTTTTCACAAAAACATTTACATTTATTTTAAAAGGGTTTTACATTCATTTGAAATTATTTTTTCAAGAAATTTTATATAAATGGGTAAAAAAGAATTTAATAATACATTTAATCCCAATTATACAAATAATTACACTTTTTATGTTATTATTTTCTTCTCTAAATAATTTTTCAAATAAAATGGTTTTACATAGAAACTCAATACTATGTGTAATGAATGATATAATAGTGTTGTGTATAGAGCCATATTAACATGGTGTAGCATATAAGACTAGACATAAAATAAATTTATTTTTTTTCAAAAAAATGATCTTAAAAAATCAGGGTGTTACAAATCATAAGTTTTGAAACAAAACCATGGAGTTATGGTTGAAAATGATTTATAGATGAACTTGTTTAAGAAATTATTATTCCTACCGATTTTCGTAGAAATGGGATTTTAACATCATGATTTTGAAACTTCTTTTTATTAAGAAAGAGGATTCCTCTTTTTATCTGGGTAGAGGGAGAACCATTATGTTGCTCATATACCCCAGGCTAGGTGACCCATGAACATATAGTGAAGTCCCTTTACACCTTTATGATGGTATAATTCTTCCTGAATCATTACCTACCTACATTATGTTTGCATCATGGCATGCCCGCGTCGTGCCTGCATCACCGCTTGTAGAGAAAATCCCTTAATGGTGATTTCTAGGATTTGAACCATGTTCTGTTGGATGCGGGATTATTTTGTTTACCAATTAGGCTCTTTCCCCAAATAATATAAATTATTATTGATTTATATTTTAGTTATATTAAATATTGCAAAATTATTATAATTTTATTTGAAAATATTATAAAACATTGTTTTTTATAAGTTGTGAAGTGATTAAAATTCAATATTTTACTTATAATTTATCATAATTTTTCATAAAAATTTCTTATGAAATACATGTTTTGGTCCTACTAGTATAGTGTTTCTCACACCTTAATGTTTTCCTATGGGCCTCTAAAAACTTTCTTATTCCATAACTAGGAAAAGGGAAAGCACTATTTGGAAGTGGTGGATGTTCTTGATTAGAAGTCCCTTTGGATTTATTAGTGAATGATTGATTATTTTATCAAACTATTACATGTAGGTATTGAGATGATATCTTTGATAGTCTACTTAATGAATAGGGATACAACACCATTTTTGGTCATGTACCTCTCTACTCATAGAACTGTTGTCTTGATTTTTCTATGGGCTTACGAACTATTAATTGATACTTATCTACTTGTTTTGTATTATTGAACTATTATTGGGTTGAATTCATTCCCTCTAGACTAATGTGAGTCCCAAAATTCTAATCTCTATAAGTTAGGGACTGAGAGAATCCCTTATGTCATGCCTGGATTGATAAAGGTACCATTTTAGTGGGTTATTTTGGTTTGTTCATGAAATAAACATTAATGCACTCGATATTTTCATACAAGGTATTTGACATAGAGTTGTAGATTACATGATATTTATGAAATTATGCAACCTAGTGACATAGCTCGTAGTGTACATGAAAAGTATCATGGGAAATTAGATGGAATAGAGTCCACAATTCTAGAAATTGTCTACACATAGATCAGAGAAAAACACCACCACTTCCACATTTAGACTCGCCCCCAGTGCATCCCATCTTTAATGACCAATGGTTCTCCATCACACAATTTGAGAGACTCTACCAATATTCTTAGAAATTTTTTATTCTTTTTTTGTTCCAATGGTCAATGTTATTCCTGGAATCTTCGTGAAAATAAAAAATCAAAAAAAAAGGAGGATAAAAGAAGATTCTAGCCAGTGGAGGTTCTTTCCATTTGAGTCTGGGTTGAGATTCATTCCCATTACAAAACACGAGGAAAAAAATTAAATAAATGGCCAATTTGGGTGTTTATTATTCATTTTCAAGCGAGGTTGATAATAGTATTAATAATTTAATAATAAATATAATAATTCTTATTTAAAAGATCAAGATCTGTCAAAATAACTCCATGATTATCCAAAATTAAAATGATTGTTAGATGAAAGATTAACATAAATAATTATAATATTATTATTATTATTTTACATCATCCATTTAAACAACAAGAACATTTAATTTTTTTCTAGGGTATATTTTCTCATGGAAATATAAAATGAAATTATCTTTATTATTTATTTATATAGGTGATAATATATTCTATAAATAAACAAATAAGAAATACATAAATATTTTTTCATTAAATATCAATTATATCAAAATGAAGAAACTCAAGTTTATTTTACATGAGGATTCATTAAGAGATTCTTTAACGATTTCTTGATTTAAAAATTATAGATAATCACTAGAATGAATTTTTAACTTCTCCAGTTTTAAAAATAATTCCCCACATCAGATATACCTGATTTTTGTCATTAATATTTGAATTATGTTTTTTTTCAAATATACCATGCTAATTTATTTTACCAATAAATCATATTAAAATAAATTATTCATTATTTATTGTTATTCCAAAAAAATCATAATTTTCTAATTATTTGACTTTGAAAGAATACATAACATCTCATCATCATCCTGGGAATGTAGGTAATTTATGTATACATGAAGAAGAATAAAATAATAAATTGTGAAAATAGAATAAATTTCAATAATCATTACATATTGAATAAATTATATAATAGTAACATTTTATTTACATTAGAACGTGATATTTGATCACTATCGTTATGGGTTTTTTCATTTCCATGTGATGAGTGTCACTTTTTTGTGATATTGTCACAAAAAATCATTATCCGTAAAGAGATACAGTAGAGGGTTTAGAGGGAAATTAAACTTTATAATATATAACCCCTCTCATCAAATATTATAGTCTAATAATTGCCCCAATTATTTACATTAATAAGGACCCATTAATCATCTATTGAATAGTTATTAAATACAATCGATAATTCATTTAATAAGGGAAGTCAACTATCTTAAATCATCACCTACATACCATCCTCTAACATGACACATCATTACCATCTTATCACCTCGATTACATGTTATATTTTTTAAATGAAGATATTTATTTATTTTTGTTAATTCATTATATTAAAAAATTAATTTCCAAAAAATTATCATTTCACAACTCATGGAAAAAGTACATAAATTATACCTCACATAGGCATAAAATCATATTATAAACACAATGCATTGTAAAATAATTTCATCCAAGACTTTATTTATATTTTATTATCATTAAAACTCATGAGATTCATCTTAATTTATTTAATAAATTTTATATCTCCATTAACATCCAACAAGATAAAAACCTCCAAAAACTTCATACACGGGTTGAAAAACACTTTCTGAGTTCAATAGAATCATTAATGTTTTAAAGTAAATCCACTATGGTTATTTTATAGGTATTATCTAATTAAAGGAACTAATAATTGAATGTAATAAATAAATTGAGTATCAGATAGGGAAAATATTGGTTTCTACATCCTCACATCCTTTTACCAATTTCATCCTTGAAAAGTAAATAAACATGTATTTTTTAATAGATAATAAACTTAAATGACTTCACATAGAAAAGAAACCTTCCTCATGTATACGAAATTCGTCATTAGGATTCTAGGCCCCAAGTGGAATTAGAACACAAATAATTTTTAAAATTTCCATTACATATTTATATAAACATATGAAATAAATACTATACCCTCAATGACATAAAATATTGGGTAAGATCACATTATGGGAATTTAGAAAAGATTCTAAATCAATGATATTCCCATCCATAGGTAACCCATCGAAATAACATAGGGATAAAAACCTAAACCATTAGTATCAACATTAAAATGTTTCAATATCATGGGAACCCTTTGTATGTTTTTCAACATTATAACCTTAATTAAGAAACATAAAATCCACTACATAAAAAACCTAATAGATTCACCATTGATTCACTATAATATAAAATCCACTACAAATGATCACATGGTTTGTCAGTAGTTATTCTATGTGAAATTGTCTAATATGAACACCATGGGATCGATTCAACATCATCTATTTTTCATAGAACAAACCCAATTCTTATCAATGACCTAGTCTTACATAATCCAAATCATATGGTCATGATTATTTAGATTACCTTGATATGTTGGATCCAGAACCATGGATAAAAATTGTAAGAACCTAGGTTTTGGAATCGGTCAAAATCCAAATCGTGTTTGATATTTTTTTGACTTTTTTCTAAGAAAACTAGGAAAATATGTACTGTTCTAGAAAATTTTCTGACAACATGTTGTGTACTCTAAATTACACTCCATGTATGGTTAAGGAATGCACTAGATGTGTGCTTTCCGAGTACATGCCATATGATGACAGTGTATGAATTTACTACTACATGACATGTATTGTTTCTTGACACGCCTTTTTCCCTCCATTTTGCGTACCGGCTGAGTTCTAACTATGTGTCGACCCGTGTGGAGTTTTAAAGCCATGTGGCAACATCAGCTTAAATCGAATTATGGATAAATATACTACAGGGCATTTAGACCTTTATATACACCATGCAGATTTATTTTTATTCTCTTAAATGAAAGTGTGTCACATCTTATTCCATAAAATACCTTCTACTTCCCTATTGTTGGACCTTTATGCTCTGGAAGGTCGAAAACGTTTCTTCTCCTAGATTCTTCATCAATTGTTTGTTCTTCAATATGTCGGTTGCAGTGGGATCACATCACCAAGGAAAAACCTGCGCACCTTGTTCCGTTCTTGATCCTTTTCCTCATACATCACAATTTCCATCTGAGTGGAACAGCCAGGATTTGATGGAATCATAGATCTAAGAAGTTCATCTTCTAATGGGTGCTCTATATTAGGTGTGACTATTTTTAGGAGTCTTGGGTAGGTGTTTTATACCTTATTTCATGTTTTTACAGATCTTTAGGTGGCGCGGCTTAAAGTGTGTATTTGGTTTTTTTGAGTGTGACCCTATTTTACATGTTATTACAAATTAAATTGTTTATTAGACCTATGGTATGCCTTTGGTAATTCCCTTTTACCTGTTTTTCATAAGCGATACTGGGTGAGGGGCCAATGCTCATTCTCTGAATTTTGGACGGGGTTTCAAAAATTGTGTTATTTTATTTTTTTTGTTTGATTAAACTCCTATGATTAATTAGTTAAGTTATGATATCAATTGATAGGGGCTTACAAGACCATGGTGCAGGTATGGGATAAAATATAGCTAGTTAAATAAAACTATTTAGTTTTTATGGCTATTTACTGAATTTTATTTCGATTATATATATGTGATGTGTGATATTTCATATACTAGAACCTTGAGGTTGTGATGGGCATGGCCTTGGTGTTGTTTAGTGATGCTGATCATAGGTTGGGATTGGACCATGTTTCATTGGGTGGTTCTGACCACGATATTGGGCATCATGGTCATCAGCTTGAGGGAGTGTGACTGTCAGGTTAGGCAGGACCTAGGTTACATGGATGGAAATGCCATCAGTATAGAGTGACATGGGCACAGGGGCACGATGTGTCATATATGTTGTGGCTTTGGAACATATATTGGTGATTACTACTCACCCAAAACATTAAAGAGTGTGCACAATGAGAGACTCCCTGATGTGGTGGTTTTGACCACTTGTGTGGGTAGAGACCCTGTTAGTTGCAGTTTAGGTACTATTGGTTTCGGGTTTTTTTCCATAGGAAGCCATGTGTAAGGTTAAGATATTTCATGGGATAACATTGAGTTTATCGTGTTGGGGATAGAGGCTCGCCGTTATTTGATGGAAAACATCGTTGTCCCTCCGGTTACTTTATTTGAAGGCATACATCGCTATCCCTCCAGTTACTTATTAGAGGATAGGTATCGTTGTACCACTGAGTTAATACTTCTCAGGTGTTCCTTTGGGATGTGAGTACATGAGAAATGTGGTGTGAGGGAGCACATGGTGTCGGGGTACATGACAGAGATTCTGGAGTTGGTTGAAGCAGGTGACATTCTATGGTGGATGTTGAGCACCAGTTGTTTTTGAGTTTATTTGTGCATCACATTGTTTTCTATTTTACTTATAATTACATGCCTTCTTAAACACTTATATAAATAATGCATCGTTGGTTTGTATGCTACTAATATTTGTATAACACCCTTCATGGGCCCTCTGGGCTGCATGTAGAATTTAAGGATTTACGTGTAGGATAGAGTTCAGCTTCCGGAGCTGGACTGCATTAGTTGTTGCATGAATATGGAATATACAATGAGGTCTTTCCTAGCTAGATATTACTTTGTTTTTCATTATTTTCTATATTAGCATGCATACCATAGTCATGGTAGCTATTTTTGGATATCCCTTGGTATCATTTTATACATTTAATTGCAATGGATGCATGATTTGTCTGTTCTCGTGTTTGTTACACGTGGATTGACATGTTGTTATGTTTACATTCCACTAATGTCTTTAATATATTTATTCCCCTGATTATTGCTATTGATTGTGTTTTCTCCATGCGATTTTGGTTCGAGTATATTGATTTATATATTTCCGTTGGATGTTATATATTATTGCTCAGACCAATACCATTATTATCCTCTGAGAGGGTATAGCATCCCCACTATACCTATCAGACCCTCGCTGCTAGTTAGAAGCCTTTGGCATTCAGGGAGGTATGCCTAAGGTAGTAATACCCGACCCGTCTAGCACTGTTCGGGTTTCTATTCATGTCTGGGACGTCACAAAGTTGAATTATAGGAGTTCTTGAGAGGGATTTAGAAGTAGTGTTTCTCTAGATATTAATTCTATTGAGTCTTCTTTTTTTTATTTCTACTGGTTTTACTATTTAGGATATGGAAGACTATAGATAGGTTGTTACTAGAACTGGGTTTGTAGCTTGTCCATGGGTACCTGTATCCCCATCTAAGAAGGATGGACCATGTTTCCATGGGTAGGAATTTCTGTTTTATTTTTCTCAGATTATATTTTATATGATTTCAACCTCAATGGCTTACATGTTGTGTGATGTTATTGATTGTGATATTTAACCATTAACCCGGTGTGGTAAGGGAGAATTCAACCTTGTCCTGGTATGGACAAACTTTTATTCTTGGTATTTGATTGGGAAATTTTTAGGGTATTTCAATTTCATAACTACATGTATGCTTTGTGAAGTGATTTTACCATGTGAATAAAATCAATTCCCATTCTTTTTATTATTTTGAAAGGTGAATAGGTGAAATTTCTAAAAAAAATTCTTTTTTATTGTAACATTTTATCCCATGAATTATATATTGGGAATTTCATGTGAAAAGATATTTGGTTTTGGCTCATGTATGAGTATGCAGGTACTATAGTTGAGGTGATTTTGGTCACCAGTATGGGGTTACTAGGTCGTCGGTTTGAGGAAATGTTGGTTTTCAGGAGGGGAATGGCCTGAGGTAATTTTGATACTTGTCTTTGTTGAGGGTGGGTAAGGAGGGTATGAGGCCAGGATGTTGTGGACATGGTTTTTGTGGGGGAGAGTAAGGGTAGTAGTTACGATCTACCTTTTAATTCTTTTAATATATACATAAATATATTCTTAGATATACCTATGGAATATGTGACCATTTATATTATTCAGCGGGTTCCTCCTAGACGATTCTGATGGAACGTCAGGCGGGTGATGGTATGGTGCTGCTGGAGCAAGATCAGGATTAGAATCCTGTGGTACAGGCAGAGCATGAGCAGTAGGTACAGGCCCATGGACATGATCAGGTTCAAGATCCAGTGTAGGCAGGACAACATCTGGGTTTGGAATTGTTCGGACCATTTCCCAATGAGAATCTCTAATCTATCCTAGTACGTGTCTTGCAAGTGATTGATAGAGGTGTGCAGGGTACAAATCCATCTATGGAATAACTTACGTAGGAGTTCCAACCGCAGCACCCTCTAATTTTTCTGGGTGAGGGTGGTCTGAAGGAAGGTGAGAACTGTATAGAGAGAATGCATATGATCTTCAAATAGCTTGAGATGCCTCCAGGGTGGAGGGTCAAGCTGGCGACGAACATGCTGTGAGGACCGGTGAAGCGTTGGTTGGATGTGAAGGTTCATGGTCGCAGACATGAATGTATAACATGGAAGGAATTTGAAAATAGTTTCTTTGAGCACTTTTAACTAGAGACACTGAGGGAAGAGAGATCTAGGGAATTTTGAGCCTTCGTTTGGGAGACATGCATGTCATGGACTATGCAGCTACATTCACTGTGTTCTCTCGCTTTACACCAAGTATGGTAAGAATTGACTCGGAAAGGGTGAGGCGATTCGGGGATGGTTTACAAAAAGACATTTAGATCTAGGTAAATATTTTCAGGCTGGGTTCGTTCACAGAGTTTGTAAATTAGGCACCCATAGTAGATGGAAACAAGAGGGATATGCCCCAGGTTGTCCAGGTGGTAGCTTTAGATGATGGTTCATACTGCTAGAAGCGAGGACGAAATGAGTTCCACTAGGGAATTCTAGACAAGGACTCAGTTAGGCCACCTAATAGATGTTATTCATTGGTTTGTTTTCACTGTGGACATCAAAGAAATGTTCGGTCTTATTGAGATATGCCTCTAAAGGAGTGCCAGTAGTGTGGAATGGTTGGGCATCTAGAGAGTTTCTGCAGGAAACCTTCTCAGACAGCATAAATGCAGGGACCTGGATAGACTGTGACATCTGGAATTGGTTTAGGTTCGGTACCACGAGAAATTAGCTAAGGTTCAGGTGAACGTGGAAGACACAGTAAAGATAGTCGGACTGACTTAAGGGGTCAATGGCTGGCAACTAGAGTAGCACAGCACTGATGTTAGGCATCAGGCAGATGTACTTCAGTCTAGGTGCACACTGTAGAGCTACTAGGAGCTGATCAGGCTGGTGAGCCGACAATGGTTAGACGTACACTAATAGTGTGGCAGTGACTTCCTTGTTTTGTTTTGGCATGACCTGTTGAGGCATGTCCGTTTTGATTGCACGCGGTGCACATGATATATGTGGACTGGCTATATGTTGGTCACTCGGATTGGATCCACATTTGGTGCCTGATATATTTATAAATACATGTGTAAGACATGTGTGGTATTAGGGGCATCGAGGATGTGGGTTACATGAGGTGAAGCATGCATCGATGAATAGAGGATGCGGGTTATATAAGGTGCATCCCATCATGTTTTATTTTGAGAATCCATGGGATGCAGGACCTCGTGGAGACGGACAACGATGTGGTGTGAGATAAGTTTTGGTGTCAGAAACCCCACGAGAGCACCAATGAGATGCAAGAGGGATGATGTGTCAGAAGAGGACCCTGGGTTTAGAAATAGGCCAGGGAACCATTGAATGATTTGAGTTTTGTCACATTGAGACCGAGTTTGGAAAATCCTAAGGTGGGGATCCCCTTGAGGAATTTAGCCAGAACCATTGAGACCAGGGGAGTCCGATTTACTTTGATCGGGGTGGTATGTTCGGTTCCATATCTGGGTTTCATTTGATAGCTCAGGGAAAAGATATGCTATGGTAGGGACATTGTAAGAACAGAGGTTTTTAGAATGGGTGAAAATCATGACCCTGTTTGAATTATCTTGACTTGTATCTTAGAAAACTGAGAAAATTTGGGATGTTCTAGAAAATTTCCACACTACAGTTCATGTACTCTAAAGTACACGCCGTGTATGCTATTGATTTGTACATGCCGTGTGATCGCCGAGTATATGTCGTGTGATGACTGTGTAAGAATTTCCTACTACATGACATAAAGTGTTACTTGACACACCATGTATCCTCCTTTCTGTGTACTCACCGAGTTATAGCTATGTATCGACCCATGTGGAGTTTCCATGCCATGTCGGTACTTCCACTTAATTCAGAGTATGAACAAGGATACTACATAGTGAGTATTCCTTATACATGTAGTTTAGTTTTATTTTTATTCTCTTAAATGAAAGGGTGTCACATCTTAATCTAGAAAATACCTTATTTTTCCTGGTTTTCAGACCATGATGCTTCGGAAGGCCAAAAACATTTGTTCTCCAAGATTTTTCATCTTTTGTCCATTCTTCAATACTTCAGTGGGTATAGGATTGAAACAGTGAAGCTAAACCTACACACTCTATTCAGTTCTTGATCCTTTTCCTCACACATCACAGTTCCCATCTAAGTGTAATTGCCAAGATTTAATGGAAATGTAGATCTACGAATATCGGTTTTGAATTGGATCTCAATATCAGATGTGCCTATGTCTACTAGTCTTCGAAAGGTGGTGCATACCTTCATTTGTATTTTTCTAGAACATTGGGTGGTGCAACAGAAAGAACATATTTGGGTATTTTGAGCATGACCTTGTTTTACCTAATATTGCATATTAAATTGTATATTATACCCGTGGGATGCCTTTGGGTAGGCCCTTTTACCTGTTTAGCTTGAAAGGAGTTGGGTGAGGGGATGTTTCTCATTTGGTGCATTTTTTCCAGGGTTCCCAAAATGGATTATGTTGACTTTTTTGTTTGATTAAACAAATGAGTTAAATTTTTTATATTTTTGATAGGAATTGTTAGAGGCTTCAATGAACTTCGTGCTGGAATGGGACAACACATAGCTAGTGAAATACAACTATTTAGTTGTTTTGACTTCTTACTGAATTTTCATTTGATTATATATTTTTTATGTGGGATACTGGATATATTGAAACCTTCGGGTTGTGATGGACATGTAATGGGTATTGTTTAGTGATGCTGATCACAGGTTGTGCTTGTCCCAGGTTGCATTGGGTTGTTCAGACCATGGGATTGGGCATCATGGATGTCGGTTTGAGGTAGTCTGATTGTCAGGTTTGGCATGGCCTGGGTTACATGGATGGAAAGGCCATTGAACTTGTGCAACATGGTCGCAGGGGCACAAGGTGACAGAGATGTTGTGGCTTGGGAACTTATTTTGGTGATTACCACCCACCCAGAACTTTGACTTGTGTGCACATAAAGAGACACTGTGATGAGGTGGTTTTGACCACTCATGTGGGTAGAGGCCCCCGTTAGTTGCGGTTTAGGTACTATTGGGGTGGGGGTTCTTTTTGTAGGATTCTATGTGGAACGTGAGGTGATTTTAGGGGATAGAATGGATGTTATCAGGTTGGGTTAGAGACTCACTGTGATTTGAGGGAAAACATCACTGTCCCTCCAA
Source organism: Viscum album (assembly GCA_963277665.1). Classification (NCBI taxonomy): domain Eukaryota; kingdom Viridiplantae; phylum Streptophyta; class Magnoliopsida; order Santalales; family Viscaceae; genus Viscum; species Viscum album. Next base: position 638,022,718 of record OY728122.1, read on the forward strand.
TTACATTATTTGAGGGTAGATATCATTTCCCCTTCAGTAACTTTTTTGATGACAGGTATCCATATTCCTCTAAGATACTACTTCTTGGGTAGCCTTCAGTGCATCATAACATGAGACAAGCAGTGTCAGAGGGAACATGGTGCCCGACTACATGATAGAGATTATGACATTGGCTGAAAAAGGTGACACTCCAAGGTGGCTATTGATCACCACTGAAGTTTTTATTTATTTGTGCATCGTACTATTTACTATTTTACATATAAATTCATGCATGATTAAACACTTATATTAGGTCCTCCCACAGAGATGTCATATTACTGGGATTCATCTCACAGCCTGCACGAGCCCTTCGTGATGCGTGTAGACTTTATGGATTTGTGTGTAGGAATGAGGCCAGATTTAGGAATTGAACTACATTAGTTGTTTCATGGAGATGGTATGTACCATTAAGCTCATTCCAAACTAGATTTCACTTTGTTTTTATTTCATTCCTATATTAGAATCATTACCTTAGTTATTGTAGCTACTGTTGGTTAGCCATTGGCGCCCTTTATACATTGAATTGCAATGGATGGATGATTTGACTATTCTAGTAGTTGTTACAATTTGTTCAGTATATTTTTATGTTTACATTGTGCTGACCTAATTTATATATTTCTTCTGCTGTTTATTGATATTGATTGTGATTCCTCCATGCGGGTCTGGTTCGATTCCACTGAGTCATTTATTTCTGCTGCATGTTACATATTATTTCCTGGACCAGTACTATTATTATCCTCTAAGATGGTATAACCTCCCCAATATACGTATCAGACCCTCACTGCTAGTCGGCATCCATTGGTCATTTTGGAGGTGAAACTAAATTATTATCTACAAACCTGTATATAATTGTTATGGTGGCTATTTGGGTCTGGGATGTTACAACAATTGTTAATCTCGGGTGAGTAAATCCACATCCCTTTGGGAGACATCCTTTATGTGTAGCTACGATCTCTACACAAAGAACACTAATTATCATTTCTATTTTCACAACATAGGTTTCATACCCAATAGTTAAGCCTAGTTCTAAGCTGTTCATCAAATATCCCTAAATGATTCTCAAGAGGCACAATTATACAACCATGGATCAAGATGATGAACTCAAGACCTATAAGGTTATGCATCACGTAAAACATATGAAAAGTTATTTATCACACAACAACCCACAATCAAATCCATCTGATTATACTTTTCATAGTTATTAAGGGGTGAGGGTATTCATCACAAGAAAAATAAACACCACATATTCATGAATACTACCCCAAGAGAGGTTAGTTTCGTAGATTTCACCAAAATCCATTGATCAAAGAACACATTCTATGGGAGTTAGCTACAAAAAAACTGTGAAACCAATCATAGTAGAAAATAAATCTTGTACTTGAGAATATGGTAAATAATCCACCACATCATCCTATAATTCCAAAAATATAAATTTATATATAGACAATCCATAATAAAACTTATAATACAAAAGAAACACCAAACATGGATTTCTGCATGGTAAGACACTTTCCAACCACAAGTATAACAAATTTATATCTATTATTAATTTATTTTTGATCAATATTTATATCAGTCCTACTGTATATTTTTTATTATTAACATATTTATACCCATTTTCTCATTATTATTTTTAAAAATCAATTATTTTTGTGTAACTTTTTTTATTTATCATGCATGTTTTGATTCGGAAGATCCAGACCTTGAACTATGTTCATGATATAATCACCTCAAAAATGTTAGTAATTACATATATATAATATTTATAAATTGAATATGATTTCTTATAATTTCACATATTAGGTTTTTAAGAAAATTGAAACTTGTCATTCAATTCGGCGGTAGTCATATCATAGGCAAGGTGATATTTCAATTTTTCATAAAATTGTATACAAATAAAATAATATATATATTATCTTTAAAAATAATAATTACACCATAAATAATATATATTCATTAAATATATCTATATAACTATCTATGTGCGGCGATGAATAAAAACGCATTACATTGAGTCCTAAAGATAATAATACACATATAATCTGTAATGGCCCGTAACTCTTCGGCCCATTCCATTGCCAAAAAGAAGGGCATGAAGTGTTTTGGAGGGTAAAATAGACTTTTCCCACACTTTCCAGAATTTTGAAACTACACCCCGTGTAGTTTGAGTACACTCTGTGTAGTTTGAGTACACGCCGTGTACCCCCTTGTCAGTTATACCCCGTGATGAAGGTCATGCCCTTTCCGTGTAAAATAAATGGGTGCACGCCGTGTACCCCAAACTACACGCAGTGTAGTCTCTCCCCGCATACGCGTAACCGTGTGTTGACCAGTCAACGGTCGTGTGTCGTGTTGGAGTCGTGTCCTTTCTGTGTGAAATAAATGGGTACACGCCATGTATCCAATACTACACACCATGTAGTCCCTCCTCACGTATGCATTACCTTCAATCTGTGTGTTGACCAGTCAACGGTCGCATTCCGCGTTGGAGGCCATGTTGGAAGCTGCGTGGTGACCGTTTGAAATGGCCGAGTACATGCCTTGTACCATAAAGTACACACCATGTAATTTTTCTTGTCTCACCTATTGAAGAGGGGTCCCCTCCTCCTTTTCAACTCACCCCTCTCCTCCCCATTCCTCTGAGGAGAGCTCTCCCAAGAGACTCGAAGGCTCCTTTTCTTCCATAACTTCTTTATACGAGCTCCAATTTATGATCCGTCAGCGGCCACAGGATCGTAACGACAAGGCGGAACTTCTGATCTTGGATTCATTGTCTTTCCTTCGGCCTTTCCTTTCCAAATTCCACCTGAGGAAGTTTTCCGGGACTCGACAGAAGTGATGGACGCCGACGGACGACTCCTAAAGTTGATCCGGGGGAGCGTCGTAATCCAAACCTGTTGAGGTAGGGATCTTACTTTCGTCTCTCTAATTTGTGCATCATGCAGGGTGGGTATCCTCTTGATTTCATGAGAAGATGTTGAACCATTAAATAAAGATAATAACTGGTTAAAGAACGGGGATGGAGGAGTTGTTATATTTATCTTATATCGTGTGATTTTATGTTGTGAATTGAATTGGCTTCTGCCTACTGAAAATCACTGTCATTGGGGGCCTTTGTTTGCTCAATTAAATGTTCCCCTATCTTTCTAGACCATTTTTGTGAATGGAACTTTGTTTAATGTGGAATTTTATTAATCACATAAAGTTGGCTGATTAAAATTTTGAACCCTTGTGTGATCACCCCGGTTAAACAAAATGGAATAATGAACATGTGGGTTTTGGCTTGGTTACTGGTGTGTGAAAGGGAGGGGTGAATCCTGGGATGTAATGAATAGAACGGGTAGCAGGGCTTTGGTAAATGTTGTTAAAGGGGAGATGATGTGGTATGAATCATGTTTTGTGGGTTGTGGTGGATCAGATGAGTAGCGGGGTTGTGATAAGTTGTATCAAGGGATGATGATGTACGATGCATATGTGGTTATGGAAGTTGGTAGGGGGGCTGCAGGGACGGGTTGGAATGTGAACAAACTATGGGTCATGAATAGTAAATAAAAAGTGGAAGAGTTATTGAATGGTGGGGCTTGGTAATGGACCGGGATTAATAATCAATGGTTTGGTTGGTTAATAAGAAGGGACTTGTTGTGCTTCTTGTGTTTTCCAAACTTGATTTTTGGATGGAATGGATACGTTTCATGAATGATTGATGTGGTTGGTTGTGGATAGTTGCCCAGTAGTTAAGGAAGTAATAAGATGATTCTGTTGAAATGTGAAAACCTAAATGGGTTTGGGGTTGTTTATTGTATGCATGCTTCGTAGTAGTAGTGCTAAGGCACGTGCTCAGTTTCTCTGTTTAGAAGCCATTGGTTGGGCTGAGTATTTGGAATATATATATATATATATATATATATATATATATATATATATATATATGTATCTTTGTGTTTTGAAGCACCGCACCCATGTTGAGCACTTAGTGTCGAACACTCCCATTTCATGGGAGAGGGTGTTTTCCCATAGTTACTAGCTCCTTCCGGCTCCTTCTTCCCTAGGTTGTGATTGATTGAGGTGACCTTACACCTAAGACCCTTCAGGTAGGTTTTCATTGGAGTGGATTGGCCCATGACTCTTCAGGAAGGTTGGTTTTCCCAAGAATCTTCGGGATAAGGCCTAGGTGTCTTTGGGCGAGAGTTCTATTACTATTACTATTTCCCAACAACCTTCGAGATGAGGCCCAGGTGTTTGTGGTTGGGATACATGGTTGTGAGGCCCAGGTGTGTGTGGGTGGGATACATGGTTGTGAGTCCCAGGTTTGTGCGGGTGGGATGTGTGGTTTGTGAGGCCCAGGTGTGTGCGGGCGGGGAGAGTGTGGCAGCGTCAGGATGTTCACCGTTAGGAAGAGCAGCTAACTAGTGGGAAATGGTGCGGGGTACCCAATACTCTCGTTCTTATATACTACTACCTGTTGTGATTGTGTTCTGGTGAGTGTGGCTGGTGAGATTGGGTGGATAGAATTTCATTCTAGGTTTCTTTTGTTGTTCTCAGAGGACATTAGGATGTCTCCACACTTGTGCACGAGAGCTTTAGGTTTCCCTACTGAGAATACTTGTATGCTCACCCTGCGTTTACTTTCAGGTTTCCAGGAGGAATACCAGGGCCGTGTAGGACCCTACTAGTTAGACAGTTGGAGTTGTTTTAGTTGATGTACTCTTGTTTTCTTTTGGTATTGTACTTTGAGCTTTCTTATACTTGCACCTTGTTATAAAATTGTTTAAACATGCATGTGGGATTGGTTTGGGTTTATTTTTATACACTTGTTCTTTTCCTTTTTGGGTGGTTGACTTGTCTTATTTTCCGATCTTAAATAATAAAAGGGTAATGCCTCCCATATTTGGGAAAACTCATACTCTTGGTGCTAGTCGCCACCTCGGGGCCTACTGGAGGCGGGACTCGGTGGTCATTATCTCCCATTCACCATTTCCAGCTCAGGAGGGGCATCTTTGGTGGGAGAGGGTCGTGACAGAATGGTATTAGAGGCGAGGGTTGAGAGATAGGATGGAGTCTGGAGTTAGGCACAGTGAGGATTGCATGGGATTGTAGGGAAACTGTGTTAGTTAATCTTGGTGCATGACATAGGCTAGGGAAGACCAGCTAGGACACGGGATTCTAGGGCCCCCTGTGATCCGATGCAAGGACTCTAAGCCTTCCGAACGACCATGTGAGACTACATTGATTATAGGGTAGAGACTCTAGGGAAGGTACATGCATCATCATGATTTTGTTTTACTTGATTTGGGTGTTCTGGGAATGAAATTGATATAAAATGATAAAATGAAACCCTGAGAAATTTCCTTACTACTTGGGATTAGGCGATCTTTGTTTATAGTATAGTTATGGCACCTGGACGACATCCCCAGGTGGCTCAGACTGCCGAGGCCCAGCCGATTCAGTTGGTCGATCAGTTGAGGATTGACCAAGAGGAGAAAGATAGCCAGTGGTAAAAGACTCTTCGTTCTTTCCAGCGGAAAACCCTCAAGAAGTACTAGGGTGGTACTTAGGATACGGAGACAGAGGGGTGGCTTTAGGAGCTAGGGATCTCTTTTACCTTGATTCATGGTCTAAGGGAGTACTGGGTTCCCCTAGCAGTCAATCAGCTGAGAGGTGCGGCGTGACAGTGGTGAACGCTCTACCTCGGAGAGAGGATAGAGGCAATGGTTTCGTGGGCTGACTTTGAGAAGGAATTCCGAGAGGAATTCCTTTCCTCCATGATCATGGAGGAGAAGCGGCAGGAGTTACTCTCCCTTAAGCATGGGAGTATGTCAGTACGAGAGTTGGGGATCAAGTTCAAGGATCTCCTAAGCTTTGATGCGGATCTCCTTCCGGATGAGGAGTCTCGGGCGAGACATTTGGAGGAGGCACCTCGTCCTTCTCTCCAGTATGAAGTTACCCCCTTCACCCTTCTGACGTACACGGAAGTACAGAAGAAGGCGTAGGTTGTAGAGAGGATGCACTCACTGGTAGGTGATCCACGAGAGGGGATCTAGCTGGGCTCGTCGAAGGGGAAGTCAGTCAGTAGCAGGTCTCCTGCGATGGGACCTTCCAGGTTCAGGCCAGTGGGGATCGGGCCCCAGCTATTCCAGTTCATATCATTAGGTCCTCAACCCTTTTTCACGGGCACAATACCAAAGTGTTTTTCTTGTGGAGGTTTCGGGCACACCCAGAGTTGGTGCCTAACCCTGAGCTCAATACGGTGGAGGTGGGTAGGTTCAGCACCCAACTCAGCAGCACCAGTTCTCGGCGAGGCCCTTCCAGCCGCAGCAGGACCATGCTCATCCAAGGGAAGACATTGCGGGAGGAGGCCGACCTCAGGATTCTCCTAAAGGACCTCGAACAGGGCGTGGTAAGGGAGGTGGATGACATAAGAGAGGCAGAGGAGCTGGGCGTGGATAGATGCATGCAGCAGAGTTGGCAGCTCCGGCAGGACCAGAGGTGGTGCGAGGTACAATTTATTTCTTCAGCACTCTTGTTTCTTCTTTGTTCAATTCGGGAGATTCAAAATCCTTTGTTGCACCTAGTCTAGCCCATTCTTTGGGTCTAGATGTTGAGAGAATTTACATAACACTGGTGCTGAGTACACCAGTTGGAGGCTAGACCAGTGTATCATGTGTTTTCCGGGGATGTGGGCTGACGTTGGGACCACATCGATCTAGTGGGGACCTTCTTCTATTACAGATGCAGCCATACGATGTCATCCCAGGCATCGACTGGTTGTTTTCTGTTAGTGTCGTTATCCACTACTTCCATATAAGAGTTGTGTTCTCCAATGTGGTTGGGAAACGTGTATCTTTTGTTTGCGATAGGAGCTATCAGGTAGGAAGCCAGCATGTGAAGCCTCTTCTTTCCTTGTTAGGCGGGTTATCAGTGGTTCCAGCTGATACAAAGATAATGGATGTCCCGGAGGTTTCTGAGGAGTTCCTTGATGTTTTTCCTTAGGAGGTTGCGAATCCCCCCCCCCCACATGACATTGAGTTCAGGATAGACTTACAGCCTGGTTCCCATCTGATTTCGATGGCCCCTTATCAGATGGAACCTTCGGAGTTGCGTGAGTTGCATATTGAGATTGATGATATGATGGAGAAGGGTTTTGTTCAACCCAGTTTATTGCCATGCGGTGCTCCAGTTTTGTTTGTGAAGATGGAAGATGGTGGTCTCAGGCTATGCATAGACTACCGAAAGTTGAACCAGGTAACAGTCAAAAACCGTTACCCACATCCAAGGATAGATGATCTCTTCGACCAACTTAGGGGAGCAGGTTGGTTTTCTATGATTAATCTAAGATATGGATATCATCAGCTGAGGGTAAAGGATAGTGACATCTCAAAGATGGATTTTAGGTGCATGTATGATCACTTTGAGTTTGTAGTGATGCTGTTTGGAGTTACAAAGGCACCGGCCGTGTTCATGGGACTTATGAACATTGTCCTCTGAGAGTTTCTAGACAGGTTCGTCATTTTGTTTATCGATGACATACTGATCTACTCAAGATCAGAGGAGGAGAACGTTGAGCATCTCAGGGCAGTCTTATAAGTCCTTCAACACCACCAGCATTACGGAAAATTGTAGATGTGTATGTTCTTGACACAAGAAGTACACTTCCTTGGGCACATAGTGTCTCAGCATGGAGTGCCAGTGGACCCGTCGAAGGTGGATGCAGTTTTTTCTTGGGTAGCACCCAAGAGCGTGGCATATGTTCATAGTTTCCTGGGGTTAGCAGGTTACTATCGGAGGTTCGTTTCGGACTTCTCTCGAGTTGTTTCCCCATTGACAGCTTTTAGTAGGAGGAACCTAGTCTTCTTATGGAGAGAGTAGTGCCAGAAGGATTTCGACTATCTGAAGGAGAAGTTGGTCAGTGCTCCCGTACTCAGGTTGCCAGAGGAAGGGTTGTTGTATGAGGTGTTTTGTGATGCTTCTGGCCTTGGTCTGGGGTGCGTGCTGATGCAGAAGAAGGGAGTGATCTGTTATGGGTCTAGGCAGTTACGCCCTCATGAGCGTAACTATTCCACCCATGACCTAGAGCATGCAGTAGTAGTGTTCGCACTGAAGTTTTGGCGACATTACCTCCTTGGGGAGCGCTTTGTGGTCTTCTCAGATTACAATAGCCTGCGTTATATCTTCTCCTAGCGTGACCTGAACCTGCGGCAGTGGAGATGGGTCGATTTTCTCCAAGACTATGACTTTGAGATCTCTTACACTGATGGTAAGGGCAGCGTTGTGGCTGATTCCCTGAGTAGGAAGTCGCATCCGGAAGTGGTTCGGGAATCCGATGATGCTTGGAAGGTGATGGGAGAGTTGGCTGCCTTTCACTTGGATGCATGGGTAGAAGGTGTTAGAGGCTGTTTGTTTTAGATGATGATGTAGTCCTCCTAGTTGCAGCAGGTGGAAGAGTCTCAGTGGGGGACTCTGAGGCAGAAGTAATGCGTGATCGTGTCGATCAGGGAAACGCTCTAGAAGGATGGTTAGAGGACAACCTACATCAGATGCTTTTCCATGGAAGGTTGTTTGTTCCGGAGGCGATGCGTGAGGGAGTTCTCCATGAGTCCCATAACTCAGCCTTGGCGGTACATACAAGAGTTTCAAAAATGTACCAAGGCCTGAGGGAACAGTTTTGTTGGCCCGAGGTGAAACGGGAATTGGCGGATTCTGTGGCTAAATGCCTAGTGTTTCAGCAAGTGAATGCTAAACACAGTGTTCCCAGTGGTTTGTTGCATCATTTATATGTCCTCGAGTGGAAGTGGGATGACATCTCAATGGAATTCATCACAGGACTGCCCAGAGATTAGGGTGGTTCTGATGCTATCTAGGTAGTGGCGGATCAACTCACAAAATCAGCTAACTTATTAACAATTAATGAGCCAGGCCCGGTGAGTACCTTAGCATTGAGGTACGTAGATCAGGTGGTGCATTTTCATGGAGTTCCAAGGACTATCATCTCAAATCGGGATACTCGGTTTACCTCATGAGTATAGAGGGGGTTACAGCATGATTTTGGCACCCATCTTTTCCTTATCACTGCTTTCCACCCCCAGACCGATGGACAGACAGAGCAGACTATCCAGACATTGGAGGACATGCTTCGAGCATGCGTTTTGGATTTCGGAGGATCATGTGTACGACACATTCCTTTAGTAGAGTTTTCCTACAACAAAAAATTCCACTCTACTATTATCATGGAACCGTTTGAGGCTCTATTTGGAAGACCATTTCTTTCACCCATTTGTTGTACAGAGGTTGGTGAGACAGGTGCTCTTGGGCTAGAGGTAGTACAGAGCACCATAGAGAAGGTTTAGCTTGTGCGTGAGAGGATGAAAGCAGCTCAGTACCGACAGATGTCTTATTTTGATTGTCGAAGGAGACCTTTGGAGTTCAAGGTGGGAGACCATGTGTTCTTGAAGGTTTCCCTCGATGGGGGCAGCGAAGGTTCGCGAAGGGGAGTAAACTCTCCTCTAGGTTCATCGGACCTTTCGAGGTGCTGAGGCGAGTCGGCGAGGTGGCATATCGACTGGCCTTTCCACCTTAGTTGGAGAAGGTTCATGACGTCTTCCATGTCTCCCAGCTTCGTTGGTACTTACATGAAGAATGTCACATTATCGACTGGGGAGAGCTAGATATGGGAGACGATTCGACCTTTGAGGAATGACCAGTCATAATCGAGGATCGTGAGGAGAAGGTGTTGCGTGGATGAACCATCGCCTTGGTTCGTGTGTTGTGGAGGCATGATGGCCTCGAGTAGAGAACATGGGAGCAGGGGGCCCAAATGCACGCTCAGTACCTGGAGTTGTTTTGACTTTTTTCCCTTTTTTTCTTCTGAGCTTTTTGTTGATGTTATACTCTATACCATTGATATATGGAATGCTTGGATTTTTGGTTGTGAGACCGTTTGTTTTCTTGTTCTCTGGAAGTTTTTAGAATGTCCGGATGTGTGTGAAAAAGAAAAAAACCCAATCCTAATTCGAGAAGCATTAATGAGGATGCGATTGAACCCGTGCGGGCGAGTCAGTGTCGCCTAAAGTGAATAATATCTCAACATAGGAGAAGGAATTTCCCCAAACCACATGTTCATGCAGTGTGTTGGTTGTGTGGTATTGGGGGTAGTGCAAGTTGAAAAATACTAATGTATGAATGTGGGAAGACCCAATTATTAATCGAGACGCATTAATGAGGATGCGATTAAACCCGTGCAGGCGAGTTAGTGCCTCCTAAAGTGGATAATATCTCGACATAGGAGAAGGAATTCCTAACACATATGATTAGGGTAGTTGGTTGGGTTCCTGTTATCACGAGATCCCTAAGAGGTATCTTGTTGGGTTTTCTCTGGGTTGGTTTTTGAATTCTCGAGGATGTGAAAGTTTTAAGAGAAATTTGATGTAATGGCCATGACCTCTCCGGCCCATTCATTTGTCAAAAAGAAGGCCACTAAGTGTTCTGGAGGGTAAAGTGGACTTTCCCACACTTTCCATAATTTTGAAACTACATGTCGTGTAGTTTGAGTACACGCTGTGTACCCCCTTTCCGGGTATACCCCGTGTTGAAGGTTGTGTCCTTGCTGTGTGAAATAAATGGGTTCACGCCATGTACCCCAAACTACACGCCGTGTAGTCTCTCCCCGCGTACGCGTAACCGTGTGTTGACCAGTCAACGGCCGTGTACCGTGTTGGAGTCGTGTCTTTGCGGTGTGAAATAAATGGGTACACACCATGTATCCAATACTACATGCCGTGTAGTCCTTCCCCGCATATGTGTTACCTTCAAGTCGTGTTTTGACCAGTCAACGGTCGTGTTCCGCGTTGAAGGTCGTGTTGAAAGCCACGTGGTGACCATGTGAAACGGCCGAGTACATGCCGTGTACATTTAAGTAAACATCGTGTACTTTTTCTTTTCTCACCTATAAAAGGATGGGTCCCCTCCTCCTTTTCAACTCACCCCTCTCCTTCCCATTCCTCTGAGCAGAGCTCTCCCAAGAGACTCGAAGGCTCCTTTTCTTCCATAACTTCTTCATCCGAGCTCCGATTTACGATCCGTCAACGGCCACAGGATCGTAACGAAGAGGCAGAACTTCTGAGCTTGGATCCGTTGTCTTTAAATAGGCATTTCCTTTTCAAATTCCACCCGAGGAAGTTTTTCTATGACTCGACAGAAGTGACGGACGCCGACGGATGACTCCTAATGTTGATCCGGGGGAGCATCCTAATCAGAACATGTTGAGGTAGGTATCTTACCTTCGTCTCTCTAATTTTTGCATCATGCGGGGTTAGTATCCTCATGTTTTCATGAGAAGAAGTTGAACCATTAAATAAAGTTAATAACTTGTCAAAGAATGGGGATGGGTGCGTTATTATGTTTATCTTATATCCTGTGATTTTATGTTGAGAATTGAATAGGCTTCTGCCTACTGAAAATCACAGTCATTGGGGGCCTTTGCTTGCGTAATTAAATGTTTCCCTATATTTATAGACCATTTTTGTGAATGAAACATTGTTGAATGTGGAATATGACTAATTACGTAATGTTGGCTGATTAAAATCTGGAACCCTTGTGTGATCTCCTCGGTTAAACAAAATGGAATAATGAACATGTGGGTTCTGGATTGGTTACTGGTGTGTGAAAGGGAGGGGTGAATCCTGGGTTGTTAGGAATAGAACGGGAAGAAGGGCTACAGTAAATGATGTTAAAGGGGTGATGATGTGGCATGAATCTTGTTTTGTGGGTTGTGGTGGATCGGATGAGCAGCGGCGCTGCGATATGTTGTATCAAGGGATGATGATGTATGGTGTGGATGTGGTTATGGTGGTTGGCAGTGGGGCTGCAGGGATGGGTTGGAATGTGAAAGGACTATGGGTCGTGAAAAATAATTAAAAAGTGGAAGAATTACTGAATGTAGGGGCTTGGTAACGGAACGGGATTAATAATCAATGGGTTGGTTGGTTGATAAGAATGGACTTGATGTGCTTCTTGTGTTTTCCTAAGTTGATTTGTGGATGGAAAGGATATGTTTCATGAACGATTGATGTGGTTGGTTTTGGATAGTTTCCCAGGAGTTAAGGAACTAAAAAGCTGATTCTGTTGAAACGTGGAACCTAAATGGGGTTGGGGTTGTTTTGTGTACGCATACTTCGTACTAGCAGTGTCGAGGCACGTCATCAGTTTACCTGTTTAGAATACATAGGTTGGGATGAGTGTTTGGTATATATATATATATATATATATATACATATATCTGTATCTTTGTGTTTTGACCCACCCCACCCATGTTGAGCACTTAGTGCCGAACACTCCCATTTCATGGGAGAGGGTGTTTTCCCATAGTTACTAGCTCCATCCGTCTCCTTCTTCCCTAGGATGTGATGGCTTGAGGAGACCTTACACCTAAGAACCTTCAGGTAGTTTTTGATTGGTGTGGATTGTCCCAAGACTCTTCGGGCAGGTTGGTTTTCCCAATAATCATCGGGATGATACCGAGGTGTCTTCGGGCGAGAGTTCTATTACTATTACTGTTTCTGAAGAACCATCTGGATGAGGCCCAGGTTTCTGTTGGCAGGATACATGGTTGTGAGGCCCAAGTGTGTGCGGGCAGGATACGTGGTTGTGAGGCCCAGGTGTGTGCGGGCAGTATGTGTGGTTTGTGAGGCCCAGGTGTGTGCGGGCGGGGAGAGTGTGGAACCGTTAGGACGTTCGCCGTTAGGAAGAGCAGCTAACTAGTGGGAAATGGTGTGGGGTAGATAGAGTTAATATTTTCATTATTATTTGTATGTTTTTCAATGATTTAATCCGACCCAATTATTCAATTTTAGTGTATTTTTATCATTTATGTGTTTTTGATGTATTTTGAGCTTAAATGTGAAAATGGGGTAATTCTGTTAAATTGGCAGTTTTATATAGCGTCTATTTTTTGGGAATTACTTTTATAATATGGTTCCAATTTAAGTGAATACTTTTTTTAGGATTTCTATGCTTGTGGGATGAAACTGTGCCATCTGGACCGAGACCCAATTCGAAACCCAATGGTACAGAAAATTCAATCAAGTGGAGAAATCAGTTTGGAAGGCAGAATGGAACCCACTTCATTAAATATGGAATATATCCTTCATCCGACCTTATAATGAGGTACTTATAGCTGGTGTTGACAGAGGACTTTCAAGGTACGGTTCAAATTAAATTTCATAAAATATGAATCTCATTAAGGCATCTTTTGGCCGCGTCCAAGTGGAGTGGGTGAAACAGTGTTTGGAGTCCAGAAAAGTAATGGCCATTGATTCGGACATATCATTATTTACACCTATCCAATGACTCTAAACTTTTGAGGGTCGATATAAAACTTCATTTCCAATATTCTATAATAAGGTACCTCGGTGAGTTTCGGCCGGATGGTGGGCATAACAGAGGCAATCCTATGGAGGAAAGAATCTGGAGCATCAAATTTTATGTTCTTTGTTTTCTCTCTTTTGTTCTTCTTAGTTTTGTAATGAATTCTTCTTTCCCCTTAGTCACAATTACCCTTGCCATGTTGGGGTAAAATTATGTGTGATTGGGGAATGGGAGGCTTTCCATGTTGTATTTCATGAGTTCCTTCTCTTAATGTTTTAAAATCCTCTTCTCTTCTGTGAATCAGTTTCAATTTCCTATAACAGTTTTTATTATCATGTATGTTTGTATCTGATTTAAGATTCTGTTATTCATCTATATTTGTCCAATGATCAATATCTCCCTCCACTAGGTTCTGGTTTATAAACGATGGAATAGACCAGGACTTAGTGGTGAAGTACTCGGTGATCACCGGTACGTGTGTGAGGAGGACTGAATGTTCTTGATTACTTGAGATAATCAAGACCCGATTGGGAATTGCCTAAGATAATTGGGAGTATTTTCTACAACTCTATTACACATTGGAAGGAGAGTAGACCAACCCAAGATTTTATTAAGGTTTATTATCACATTTTTAATTGACCAAGGGAGTGAGAATAAATGATTGTGGATTCTCACTCTTAATGGTTTAGCAGGAGAGAATTGGATAAATTGGAACTATGATCGAATTACAAATGGAGAACCAACTCTAACCTAATAACCCTTCTTATATAATAGTTTCAATCACTTGATTTGTTAATTTTTTCTCAATATTTGTCTTAAATTTCTTTCCTTTGTTTAGTTTCTTTCCTTCCTTTTCAAAAATCAATCAAATTCAGAAAAACAACCACACTTTTTTGATCTTATTTTAATGTGACAGCTTAATTGTTGTGCACTCCTCTCTGGAGACAACCTAGGATAACCACTTTACTACATTTTACCTTAGGTTACATTTGTTTTTTTCACACCTCACGACAGGCACGTGTCAAAACTTGGCACCGTTTCCAAGGAGGTAGTGCCAACAATTCTTTTATTTTCTTTTCTCTCCAAAATTGCATGACTCGAACCTCAAAAACTGAACCTTTACCCATAGATCCTGAAATTGAAAGAACCTTGTTGAATGGACATAGAAACATTAATTTGGAATCCGAATTTGAGTAAGTTCCCCTTGCAGACTTAAGTGAGACATCAAGTGTTCACTCTGAGCCTGTCATCATGGCTGAAAATCAAACCCAAACACTTAGAGACCTCTGTGCACCACAATTCCTTAATCAAAAAAATCAACTTTCCATGCCAGTGTTAAAAAATGATTTTGAAATGAAACCTAACATGATTTCTTTCCTTCCAAAGTTTCATGGTTTGGAAGGTGAATATCCAAACAAACACATTAAAGAGTTCACACATGTTTTCTCAACTTTCAGACCCCGTGGAATTACCAAGGAGCATGTAAAGTGGAAGGCATTTTCGTTTTCATTGGATGGAGCTTCTAACGAATGGTTGTACGGCCTAAAACCAGGATACATACATGACTGGAATGACCTGGTAAGATGTTTTATGCAATGATTCTTCCCCACCTCTAGAAGCACAACCATTCGGAAGGAAATATACGCCATATGACAATCATCTAGAGAAACCCTTTACGAGTACTGGGAGAGATTTAAGAAGTTATGTGCCAGCTATCCACATCAAGCCATTGAGGAACACCAATTTCTTGTCTTCTTCTATCAAGGACTACTGGACAGTTATAGAAACCATCTTGATGCATCATCTGGAGGTGCCTTGATTGGCAAGTCACCAGAAGAAGCTAAGGGCTTGATTGAGAAGATTTCCCAAAACTAGCAGCAATTTGGAACAAGATGTATTAGAATAAGAGGTATTCATGAGGTACACACTTCTCATACATCACCCTTATTAGAAACTAAGATTGAAGAGATTACTATTTTGGTGAGACAGATGGCCTTGAAGCAAGTTAGTGACCAATAAGTGCTAGCTAAGGTATGTGGTTTATGCTCGTCACCTGATCATTTTACTGACCAATGTTCTAAAATAAAGGGAATGGAAACATGTGAAACAACCTTTCATCCAAGGCGGTTCCAGAAAAATCAAGGATGGAGAGAGCCTAACCAAGTCCAATATGGATTTGGAAATCAGCAGAATCATGGTAGACCCCCATACCAAAACCAGTTTCAAAACCAACCACCATTCCAAAATCAATTCCAGAATCCACCACCATTTAAACAAAAACCATCTTATAACCAGCCTTCTAACAAAAAACCAACCAATATCCAAAGAACCTATGAGGAACCATCCACCAGTTCACAACCTCCAATTCAAAACCAACAAAAATATGAGTTTGAAGGACTGAAATACACTGTTAATGATTTTTCCAACAAGTTTGAAAGTCTCATGGACTTTCTGACCTAAAATCCAAGTAAAATCCCTTCCAAAATAGTCCCAAACCCAAAAGAGAATGTTAGTATTATAACTAGAAGAAGTGGAAAAGAACTCAAACCACCATCCACCATTGAACCTGAAACAAGAAAAACTAATCTGGGTGAGAATGAAGTTAGAAATGATGAAAATTCTATGAAAATGCATCAAGAAGATGATAGGAAAGAGGAGGATGATAGTGATAGGACAAGATGGAAGAAACAAGAAACACAATTTCAAAGGAAAAAAGGGAGAAGAATGATATACCACCCCCATTTCCATCAAGGATGATTGAATCGAAGATGTTACAAGAAGAAGCACTGCAAAAAGAAATTCTAGACAACTTTCAGAAAGTGGAAATCAACATACCTCTGCTTGATGCACTAAAACAAATTCCAAAGTATGCTGAGTTTTCGAAGGATCTTTGCACCAAGAAAAGGAGACTTCAAGGGAATTAGAGGATCAATTTGGGAAGAAGCGTCTCAGCCCTTATCACACTATAATTTCCAACCAAATTTCAAGATCCAGGAATGTTTTCTATTCCATGCACCATTGGTTCATTAAATTTCTCTAATTATTTGTGCGATTTAGGTGCATCAATTAATGTATTGCCTCACTCAGTATATACTTCTTTGCATATGGGATACTTGAAGCCCACAAGAGTGGTGATCCAGATTGTAAATAGATCCACAGTTTTCCCAGCAGGAGTTCTGGAGGATGTCCTGGTAAAAGTCAAATATCTTTTATACCCTGCTGACTTTTATGTGTTGAATATGGAAGATGACAGGATCCCATCACACTCACCCATAATTTTGGGGAGACCATTCATAAAGACGGCCAAAACCATCATCAATGTCCATGAAGGGACACTTACCAAGGAGTTTGGAGATAGCACTATCCAATTTATTATTTTTGAATCTATGAGGCACCCATCAGATGGTCATTCACTCTTAGCACTCTCCCATGTAGATGACATAGAACCAGTTGAAAATAAGGTATGTTTCATGAATTTTTATCATTAGGAGTGAATTTTTCCATTAAAGATATCATTGAACATATGGATTCCCAAACTCTTAGAGGTTCTGATTTCCTGTTGGAAGAAGAGGTAAAATATTATTTCGTTGATAATTTGTTAAATGATGATGAAGATGATATGATTTCTTGTGTGCAGGATGTCAAACCATTGTAAGTTGAGAACCTCAATTTATTTTCATCTCTTGAGCATCCTCCTGATATAGAATTAAAACCACTCCCCACTGATTTAAAATATGTTTACCTTATGGAGTGGGAGAAATTACTAGTAATAATTGCTAATTATCTATCTGAAACTCAAGAAAAATCATTGATTGAGATTTTGAGAGATAATTTCCAAGCAATAGGGTGGAGCCTAGGTGATATCCCAGGAATAAACTCAAAAATTTGCTCACATAGAATTTTTCATGAGGTAGATTCCAAACCTGTCAGACAACCCCAATGGAGGCTGAAACCTACCCTGATGGAGGTTGTGAAAAAAGGGATTGAGATGTTATTAGAAGCTGGGATCATCTATCCCATATCATATTCACAATGGGTTAGCCCCATCCATGTAATCCCAAAGAAAACCAGCCTAACCATTGTGAGGAATGAAAAGAATGAATTAATCCCTGTGAGAATTCAGAATAGCTGGAGAGTATGCATAGATTTTACGATGTTGAGTTAGGTCACTTGAAAAGATCATTTCCTTATCCCTTTCATTGACTAGATTCTAAAGAGGTTGGCAGTTAGAACTCATTATTGCTTTTTGGATGGATTTTCAGGTCATTTTCAGGTACCCATTGCCCCCGAGGATCAAGAGAAGATTACCTTTACTTTTCCTTTTGGTACTTTTTGAAACAAAAGGATGCCATTTTTATTGTGTAATGCTCCAGGTATATTTCAGAGGAGTATGGTAAGTATATTTTCTGATCACATTGAAGATTGCTTGGAGGTTTTCTTGGATGACTTCACAGTTTTTGGAAATTCGTTTGACATTGTTTGAAAAATCTGGAAAAAGTTTTGAAAACATGAATTGAAAAAATACCTTGTTTTGAATTTTGAAAAGTTTCATTTTATGGTTTAGAGAGGAATTGTCCTTGGTCATGTCATTTCTTATAATGTCATTGATGTTGATAAATCAAAAATTGAAGTGATAAATTCTTTGCCTTACCCAACTTGTGTGAAACATGTTAGATCATTTTTAGGACATGTAGGATTCTACAGGAGGTTTATAAAATATTTCAGTAAGATTTATCTCCCTCTCTCTATATTACTTTTGAAAGATGCTTATTTTGATTTCAACGGTTCATTTAGGGAAGCATTTGATGAGTTGAAGAAGAAATTGATTACACCACCAGTGATGCAACCACCAAATTGGGAAGAACCATTTGAGCAACTTTGTGATGCTTCAAACCAAGCAGTTGGAGCTGTCCTTTCTCAGCAAATTGAGGGCAGACCACAAGTCATTCCATATGCCTCGAAAACCTTAGATGTGGCCCAATTCAACTACACAAAAACAGAAAAAGTGTTTTTAGCAGTTTTTTTTCTTTAGAAATATTTAGATCGTATCTGCTTGGAACTAAAGTCATTGTGTTTTCTGATCATGTATCTCTTAGGTACTTGATGAAGAAGGCTGAAGCAAAACCAAGGCTAGTGACATAGATTCTACTACTACAGGAGTTCAACATAGAAATTAAAGATAAGAAGGGATCTGAGAACCAAGTGGCTGATCACTTAAGTAGACTACCCAACACCGCTGAAGTTGAGATTCCAGACACTGAACCACTAAATGATCGCATTCCAGGAGAGAAGTTGTACTTGATTGAAGGATAAGTACTTTGGTATGCTGACATGGTCAATTATCTGGTAACATCTGAGGTCCCATCTCATTTAAATTCTCACCAAATTCAGAAATTGAAATCTGAATCTAAATATTACATCTGGGATGATCCATTTCTTTGGAACATTTACAATGACCAAATGATCAGAAGATGTTTGCCTAAAAATGAAATTGAATCAGTCTTTAGGTTTTGTCACGCATTATCTTGTGGAGATCACTTTGGACCTCAAAGGACTGTGAGGAAGGTTTTAGAATCTGGACTTTATTGGCCAACACTTTTCAAAGATTCTCATGAATTTTGTAAACGGTGTGAAAATGTCAGTTTATAGGAAATATTTCAAAGAGACAAGAAATTCCCCAACAGCCACATAATTTTTGTGAAATATTTGATGTTTTGGGGTTAGATTTTATGGGCCCTTTCCCAATGTCATTTGAAAATTCTTATATTCTTCTTGCTGTTGATTATGCTTCCAAATGGGTGGAAGCAAAAGCCACCAGAACTGATGATGCTAAAGTTGTTTGTGATTTTGTCAGGGATAACATATTTTTTAGGTTTGGAGTTCCTAGAGCCATCATTAGTGATCCACGGACTCACTTTTGTAATTGGATAATGGCGGCTTTGTTGAAAAAGTATGGGGTGAATCATAAAACATCAACTCCGTATCATCCACAGACTAATGGGAATGATGAAGTGTCCAATAGGGAAATCAAAGGAATTTTGGAAAATACTGTTAATCAAAATAAGAAGGATTAGAGCCAAAGGTTATAAGACACATTATGGGCATACAAGATAGACTACAAAACTCCAATTGGACTGAGTCCATATAGGCTAATTTATGGGAAAAGTTGTCACTTACCTGTGGAATTGAACACAAGGCATACTGGGCTGTGAGGAAGATGAATATGGATCTTGAAAGTGTTGGGAAAGAGAGAAGATTTCAATTACAGGATTTGGAAGAAATTCGAAGGGAAGCATTTGAAAATTCTAGGATTTACAAAGAGAGAACGAGAGTGGCTCATGAAAAACTGATCCAACCAAAGGACTTCCATCCAGGAGACAAAGTGTTGTTATTCAATTCAAGACTCAAGCTAAGGCCAGGAAAACTTTGATCCAGGTGGGAATGTCCATTTATATTTACTCATGTATATCCTTTTGGTGCTGTGTAGATTGTGATGGATAGAGTGAAGGACCCATTCAGTGTTAATGGGCACAGATTGAAGAAATTCATTGGGACCATGCCATCAGAGCCAATGGAGGAGATCACACTCCTCCAACCGGTTTATTAATAAACTCCATCAGGTCGTACCTCTCCTTTATATTTTCATGGTTTTTGTGATTCAATTTCCAATATTCTTACATGTTAAATACATTTGAATTCATTGTGGACACTGCGTCATTTAAGTGTGGGGGAGGGAACATTTGTAGTGTAGGATTTTTATGTGTTGTTTGTTTTCCTATTTGTTTTAAAAAAACATGTGAGTGTTTAAAATTTTGTGTGTTTATATATCAATTTTTTAAGTATTTAAATATTTTGAGATGAAATGATTATCATTTATATTTTTTGAAACCCATCTCCATGAGTGAAATAACTTATTCCTTGAAACTGAGCTTAAATGAATGCTGAAAATGACATTGTTTCAAGTTCAATTCTTTGGGAATTTCATGAAAAATACTCTTTTTTGTAATCCCATTCCACATATCACTGTCTTTATATTTGAAATCACATTCCCGTGAGTCTTCTGAAACTATTATTTTCATATTCTTTACATTCACCTCACTTCTTGAGAGAACCAAATCATGCTTGATTTAACCAGAATTTGATTTATTCCTATCAAAACTTGAGGGTTTGAGGTACTTGTGTTTTAAATGATTGAGGCATTTCTTTGGTTTGAAAGCCCCCTTTTCAAGATAATCCCTTTCATAATTGCCTACCTTGAACATTTAATCCTTGTTTCCCATTGAATCCATGAACATCCTGTTAGGTTAGCCACAATACAAGCCAATATTCCCTATCCAGCCTGCTCTTGAAGTGAAATTGCATGATCTATTTGAACATAAGTGTGGGGGGAAGATGTCTTGTATTTTACTAACTTTTTATGGGGATACTTTGGGTGAAAAAAATGTTTAAGAGATGTTATTGCTGAAGAAAAAGTCAATCTGTTGAAAGTTGTGCCTTTTCTGGAGCTTTCATGATGAGAGAAGTTGTGCCTTTCTGTAGCTTCTAATGTAAAAAAGGAAGCTGTGCCTTTTCTGGAGCATTCAAGAAATATTATATTTGAGAATATTGAAATTTTTGCTGCTTAAATGATGAACTATGAGAACATTCCTTGATATTCCATGGATAAGGAGTTTATTTTCTTCTAAGGGGAGTGAAGATAAGACCATACTTTTGTGAAAATTATAGTAATTCAATTTTGCTTCAAAATGAGCCAAGCCCTCTTCATTCAGCCTTTGAATTTTCACATATAAATCCTACCAACCTAAAGCCACAGAACAACCTTAAAAATTCCTCATGATAAACATATGTCTTTGACTCACATCGGGTGGAGATGTAGGAATTTATCAAGCCTATGGTGACCCTTGTATGAGTTTGGATGAGAAAGACATTGCTCAAAAATTGAAATTTGTGTAATGAGAAATAATGAAAGTTAGGTAAGTGATTTGTGGGCATGGAAGGAGAAATGAAGAGTAAATTTATTGAATGATCCAAAATTGATAACATGAAATAATATAGTTTGAGGAGTCATGATATATTTTGTTTCTTGTTTTCAAATTGGTGGATCTCATGGATATGTGTTTTGAATTTACTTTGAATTTATTTTGATTCTGACTTGTCCAAGATTCCAAGTGATAAGTGTGCAGGAATTGATAGAGTTAATATTTTCATTATTATTTATATGTTTTTCAATGATTTAATCCCTCCCAATTATTCAATTTTAGTGTATTTGCATCATTTATGTGTTTTTGGTGTATTTTGAACATAAATGTGAAAATGGGGTAATTCTGTGAAATTTGCAGTTTTATATAGCTTTTGTTATTCGGGAATAACATTTATAATATGGGTCCAATTTAAGTGAATAATTTTTTTAGTATTTCTATGCTTATGGGATGAAAATGTGCCTTCTGTACCAAGACCCAATTCGAAACCTAATGGTACAGAAAATTCAATCAAGTGGAGAAATCAGTTTTGAAGGCAGAATGGACCCCACTACATTAAATATGGAATATCTCCTTCATCCAACCTTATAATGAGGTTCTTCCATCTGGTGTCGACAGAGGACTTTCAAGGGATGGTTCAAATTAAATATCATAAAATATGAATCTCATTAAGGCATTTTTGGGCGCATCGAAGTGGAGTGGGTGAAACAGTGTTTGGAGGCCAGAAAAGTAATGGTCATTGATTCGGCCATATCATTCTTTACACCTATCCAATGACGCTAAAATTTTGAGGGTATATAGAAAACTTCATTTCCAATATTCTATAATAAGGGACCTCAGTGAGTTTCACTGGACAGTGGGCATAACAGAGGCAAACTTTTGGAGGACAGAATCTGGAGCATCAAATTTTCTGTTCTTTGTTTTCTCTCTTTTGTTTTTCTTAGTTTTGTAATGAATTATTCTTTCCCCATAGTCACAATTACCCTTACCATAGTGGGGTAAAATTGTGTGTGACTAGGTAAGGGGAGGTTTTCCATGTTTTATTTCATGGGTTCCTTCTCTTAATGTTTTAAAATCCTCTTCTCTTCTGTGAATCAGTTTCAATTTCCTATAACAGTTTTTATTATCATGTATGATTGTATCTGATTTTATATTCTGTTGTTCATATATATTTGGTCAATGATCAATATCTCCCTCCACTAGGTTCTGGTTTATAAACGATGGAATAGACCAGGACATAGTGGTGAAGTACTTGGTGATCACCGGTATGTGTGTGAGGAGTAGTGAATGTTCTTGATTACTTAGGATAAACAAGACCCGATTGGGAATTGCCTAAGATAATTGGGAGTATTTTCTACAACTCTATTACACATTGTTAGGAGAGTAGACCAAACTAAGATTTTAGTAAGGTTTATTATTACATTTTTAATTGACCAAGGGAGTGAGAATAAATGATTGTGGATTCTCACTCTTAACGGTTTAGCAGAAGAGAATTGGATAAATTTGAACTATGATAGAATTACAAATTGAGAGCCAACTCTGACCTAATCACCCTTCTCATATAATAGATTCAATCACTTGATTTGTTTAGTTGTTCTCAATATTTGTTTTAAATTTCCTTCCTTTGTTTAGTTTGTTTCTTTCCTTTTTAAAAATCAATCAAATTCAGAAAAACAACCACATTTTTTTATCTTATTTTAAGGTGACAGCATAATTGTTGTCCACTCCTCTCTGGAGACAACCTAGGATAACCACTATACAAAATTTTACCTTAGGTTACATTTTTTTTGTCACACCTCACGACAGGAACGTGTCAGGGGTACCCAATACTCTTGTTCTTATATAGTAATACCTGTTGTGATTGTGTTTTGGTGAGTGTCACTGGTGAGTTTGGGTGGATAGAATTCCTTGCTAGGTTTCTTATA
Organism: Viscum album; assembly: GCA_963277665.1. Classification (NCBI taxonomy): domain Eukaryota; kingdom Viridiplantae; phylum Streptophyta; class Magnoliopsida; order Santalales; family Viscaceae; genus Viscum; species Viscum album. Next base: position 638,046,020 of record OY728122.1, read on the forward strand.
TTGTTCTCACGCGACATTAGGATGTATCCCCACTAGTTCATGAGAGCTTTAGGTTTCCCTACTGATTATACTTCTATGCTCACCCTACGTTTAATTTCAGGTTTCCAGGAGGACTACCAGGGCCGGGCGGGACCCTACTAGTCGGACAATTGGAGTTGTTGCAGTTGTTGTACACTTGTTTTCTTTTGGTATTTTACTTTGAGCTTTCTTTTACTTGAACCTTGTTATAAAATTGTTTAAACATGCTTGTGGGATTGGTTTGGGTTTATTTCTATACACTTGTTCTTTTCCTTTTTGGGTGGTTGACTTGTCCTATTTCCCGATCTAAAATAATAAAAAGGGTAATGCCACCCATATTTGTGAAAATTCATACCCTTGGTGCTAGTCACCACCCCAGGACTACTGGAAGCGGGAATCAAGGGTCATTATCTCCCTTTCACCATTTCCGGCTCAGTAGGGGCAACTTTGGTGGGAGGGGGTCGTGACATAATCACAAACGACAGTTTCCATTTTTCAATCGATGGTATGGTAAGAAGGTATATATTAATTTTTTAAAAAAATTATTATATCACAAAAATCATTTATTTCACTTAAAATTTTCATTATGAACACTCATGTGATGTGGTGGTGAAAAATAAACCCATCGCTTTGTGGAGTTGATATTTTGTACGTACTCATGAGATAAATATGCATTCGCATGTTATAGAAAGGATAAAAAATTGTTATTCCATAAATAAATTAATATTCTAGAATATTTTATTATGATTAATAAAATATTATTTATTATTGTTTAAAAATAGGACAGAACCTAAATTAACATTGTCAATACCTGATTAAAAAAGAATAACCAAAAAATGTTTTTATTTGAATAAAAACATGACCTAGATTCCCCATATATCATAACAAATATCTATGATCATAATTACTTCACTAAATTGATTATATCAAATAATAAGTCTACTAATATTAAAAAAAATGTTTTATAAACATTCACTCTAATGTTATATAATGAATTTTTTTGAAAGTGATAGCATTTATAAAATAATTATATATCACAATTCACCATAAAAAATAATTTTTTCTATGAAAACCCATTAAGATCACAGTAAGATTATTTTGAAATAAATAATTTTAAAATTAATTCATTTCATCAAATTTATTATTTAAATTTTATAGATTATTATTTTAAATGCAAATAAAAAATATATGGAAAACCCACATTAATAGAAAAATGTGTTTTTTAGACTATGTGATCATATCATTATATAATATCATATACCGATGAATGTGAATTTATTTTTTTGAACATTGTATAATTATAATTTTTTAGTGATTACATTTCATTTTTCAAAATTTTTACCCACATAAGTTTGAAGTTGTATATATGACATTCAATTCAAAAAGATGTTTATTTAATGTAATGAACATGAAAATATCACGGTGTTACATTCTCTCCAAAAGAAGTTTATAGAAAGGAAATTTCCATCTAATTCATAATCAAAATTGGTTCAATATTTTTCAGAATATGTTCCAAGGACTCAAATAGGACCTCCAAAACAATTAATTTAAAAGGATCCCAAATAATTTAACCATAAAGTAGAGTATAAATGATGTAATGTTGAATGAAAAATAAATATACATATGTGAAAAGAAATACCATTTAATTTAAATTGATTAAATTTCATATATAAAATGACTATCATTGTTGGGAAAAAAATCCCTCAACGTATCATTGAATCTTTTTTGAGATGATTGTGTTTTACAGGGCTCCATGTTGTGTTTGTTGACAAAGCGAGTCTCAATAACTCAAACTATTGACAAAGGGAGGTTTCTTGGAGAATGGGGAAAATTATTTTTGGAAAAGGGAGTTGTGCTCTTGTGTTAAGGATGATTATAATGTTGTACTCTAGGATTGTTTTTCAAATTCAGAACATCAAAAATTTGGAAAAGGAAAGGTGGCGCAGCTTTTTGGCGCACAGGTTTTGGTGCGCAGGTTTTGGCGCGCAGGTTTTGGCGCGCAGGTTATGGCGCGCAGGTTTTGGCGCACAGGTTTTGGCGCGCAGGTTATGGCGCACAGGTTTTGGTGCGCAGGTCCTCAAAATTCATATAAATAGATGCCTATCCTCCTAATTTCTCAACGAGCTCAACACTTAGAGAAAATACGAGCTATGAGAGCACAAGTGGATGTTTTGGCACGTAGGTTTTGGAATTAAGGTTTTGGCACGCAGGTTTTGGCCAGTAGGTTTTGGGTCGTAGGTTTTTCCCAGTAGGTTTTTGCCAGTAGGTTTTGGCCAGCAGGTTTTGGCCAGCAGTTTTTTGCCCGTAGGTTTTGGCCAGCATGTTTTTTCCCGAAGGTTTTGTCCAGCAGGTTTTGGCCAGCAGGTTTTGGCCAGTAGGTTTTGGCCAGGCGGATTTGGCCACAAGGTTTTGGCCTGCAGGTTTGGGCCAGCAGGTTTTGGCCAGCAAGTATTGCCCAGCAGGTTTTGGCCAGCAAGTTTTGGCCAGAAGGTTTTGGCCCTCAGGTTTTGGCCAGCATGGTTTGGCACGTAGGTTTTGGCCCGCAGGTTTTGGCCCGTAGGTTTTGGCGCGTAGGTTTTCGCGTGAAAGTGTGGCACACTGGTTGGTTTTTCCATAATGAAGGCAGAGGATGTACACTAGTTAAAGGGGCGCACAAGTCACCCCAGGGTTCCGTGAATGTTAGAATTTTCCCATAACATATGTGGTAAAGTGGTATTCATCAGTGGATGAACATCAAAATTTAACATAGCATCTATCAACAGTCGAGGATGCATTCCTTCATGAAAATGAAGAGACTTACAGGTCTATAAACTATGAGTGGATTGTTTCCGGAGTAGTGAGAAAAGGAAGAGGAAGAAGGTGATCCACTCCACCGGTAGTGATTCAGAGAGAGAGAAACATGGAGTGACCCTTGGGAAAGCAGTGAGCTGACCCACAACCTTGTAAAGGCACTTAGCCTGGGACAAAGTGAATGTTCACAAACCTTTGTATCCACATCTAGTGAATAATAGTGGAATTTGGTACGACCAGTAACTTGTCAGCGTAAGCTTCTTGGACGTAGCCCAGTGAGGGTGAACCAAGTAAAAATATATGTGTCTGCCTACTTACTTCCCTGCATTGCATTTAAAGCATCATCATCAGATAAAGAAAAAAGTAATTGATCATAATAAACACACAAGTTTAAACAAAGTGACCCTTGTATTAAAGAGGTCAAGATCTAGTGGGGCAGGAAGAACTTTGAAAAAGAATATACATACCCTCATTAACCCCCCCCCCCCCCCCTCTCAGAAGAAGAACTCACGTTTTATCAGCATCTCGACATAGAAATGATGAAATTAGGTATGCCTTTGATGGAAGATGTTTTATATTTTCAGATTATGGGCATTTGGCAAGAAATTGCATCATGAAGAACATAATAAAGGAAAAGGTACTTGAAAGGAGATTCTCGACCCCAATGATGCATAATGAGAAATTATACACTGGGAGACAAAGTGGTTAGGAGAATAATAGGCTTAGTGCCTCAGGGGAATCACGTGGAGCTAAATGAAATGTGTATCAGACACCTCCTCGGTCAAACTCACAACAGATCTCAAGGAGAGAATGTGAACAAACCTGGAAGATTAAGGGGAGATCTACTCCAACTGTGATAAACAAGAATGAACATTCAATGGAGAACTCACCACTAGTGAAAAAGAGTGAGGTGACTCATAAATCTTATAAAATAAAGATAACAAACTAATGTATTAAAAAATTCACATGTTGTGTCCCACCGTGAAAAGTGGAGGAAGGTGGAAGACCCTTTCAATGGTGGAAGAAGCAAGGGAAGAAGGAATGAAATGATATTTCTAATAAGAGATGGAATCAAGGGAAATTGAATTTTGGTGGAACATTAAAGACGGAAATGTGGATGAGTGGGTTTAAAACCAAAATAGTGAGAAAGGCCCGGCCTGTAGAATCTTCATATTAGAAAAAGACTCAGCATGCGAGTAATGAATGCTAAGTCATATGGCCAGAGCAATTGAAGTTGGCTAGGAAACTAGAAGACGGAAGGAAAGAGTGTGATGATTTTAAAGAAATAATCAAAGGGTTGACCCTTCAGGATCAACCACAATCCTCTTCTTGATGATTCTAGAAGAACCCCTATCCCTATGTATATAAATGCTATTAACTGATGATTCAAGTGCTTCAGGTTTTAGGGAGATACGGTCCAAGGGGAAGTGGCATCTAAAGATGAAAAGTGGACAAGCTGATATGCTTCAGAGTATCGATTGGTAGAAATCAGGTACCAGAGTTGAAGAATAAAGGTAGAAACATATCACAATAAGAAGTGATTGTGTTATTAACTTTATCTCTTGATTCCTACATCGAGTTCCAACTCAGTAGGCTTAGAGATTTGGTTAATGGATCAATGTTTAGTGCCAGATTAGAATAAATGATGCATGAGGAAGTGGTAAGAGACTCAGGGAGAGAAGAAGCGCCTGAAGTTGATTCAGAAGAAGATAGTGATGGTGAGTAAGAGGAAGTAAAATCCTTATATGCACAGAAGCCAAAGAGTCGAGCTGAAATTTACAGGAAGAAAATCATCAGAGATTAGACTGCTCTAGTTCAGACAAGGAAAATGAAATCACAGTAGCAGGCATCTTTTTTATCTTAGGTTGAGCCGAAATGATTTGCTGATATAGTTGAAGATGAAATCTGGGTTCAGGCCATGAATGAAGAGCTAGATCATATGGATAAGAATCAAAAGTGGGAGATTGTTTCGAGGCCAGAAAATAATAACATCATCTGGACTAAATTGGTCTTTCGCAACCAGATGAATGCAGATTTCATAGTGATTCGAAACATTTCATGACTGGTGTGAAAAGGATACTCCCAAATTGATGTTATTGACATTGATGAGACATTTTCACCAGTTTCAAGGCTGGAGATAGTCAGATTATTTTTAACCATAGCTGTGCAAAGAAAGTTCAAAGTGTTCCAGATGGACGTCAAATATGTATTTCTAAATGGGGTTCTAGAAGAAGAGGTGTACATTTAATAGCCAGATGGTTTTCTAATTCATGAGGATGAGAACATAGTTTGAAGGCTGAAGAATGCGTTGTATGGGATGAAACAAGAACCAAGAGCATGGTACTCAAGGCTTGATCTATACCAGATGAAGCTTGGTTTCCAGCGTGGGGAGTTGATTACAGTCTCCATTTCAGAAACAACAGTAGTAACAGGATGATAGTGTTGGTTTATGTCGATGACATAATATTTGGCGGATCATATGAAGCTCAGTGCAGACAGTTTTCCAAATTAATGAAAAATGAATTTGAAATGTCAATGATTAGAGAGATAACATTTTTCCTCAGTTTACAAGTGACACAAAGAAGTAATAGAACTTTCATTTCTCAGTCCAAATACGCCAAGGAGGTTCTAAGAAGGTTTTAAATGGATAATTGCAAGGAGATGAAGACTCTGGTTGCTACCGAGATGAAATTATCAAAAGATTAGGATGGTGAGGCAGTTAATATCATGGTATATAGGGAAATTATTTGGAGCTTTTTGTACATGACTGCAACAATGCCTGACATTGTTTTCTCGACATGACATGTAGTGAGATATCAGAGTAATACCACGGAAATCCACATGCTCTCAGTGAAAATAATACTTTGGTATATCAAAGGAACCATGGATTTCGGTCTGATGTATAATGACAAATCAAAATCAGTGTTATTGGGTTACACAGAAGCATATTGGTCCGGATCAACAGATTACATAAAATCAACGTCAGGAGGTGCATTCTATCTAGGTGGATTGTGTATTTCGTGGAAAAGAAAGAAGAAATATTGCATTTCATTGATCACCGCATAAGCTGAGTAAATTTCGGCCCTCAAGCATGCACACAGTTATTATGGATGAAGCAACAGCTTGATGATATGGTAGTTGAAGTGATGTCTCCGATCGGAATCCAGGGAGATAACTCAAGTGCTATAAATCTCAGCAAAAATATCATCCATCACTCAAGGACAAATCACATTGAGGTAAAGTATCATTTTATGAAGGAGAAACTTTAGCAGGGAATCGTGAAGTTGGTGTATGTGCCTATAGAGCTACATGTTGTAGACATTCAGACAAAGGCCTTACCCATGGAAGCCTTTGAGAGGAATCAACTGACTCTAAGAGTTTAGTTGACTCCCTGCACTTGAAAGAGTGTGAATATGGAACACTCCCTTATCCCCAAGGTATGTTGTGTTTTCCCTAATAAAATAATATGAGTTTTAACCCTATTACAGACCGCAAAAGAGTGCTCCTTGGGTTCATTGAAAAAGGGGGAGAAAACAGTGATTGTTCAAGGGGGAGACAAGTGATTGTTCAAGGGGGAGACAGTATGGCTACTTGATAAATCATGAATGATACGGGGAGAAGCTGGTGGAGAAGTGAGATAAGGGGAGAAAATTAAATCAGACGATGCAAGACATGATCGATCAAAGAATAGATATCACGACAGTTGAGGAGCGTGATAAAATAATAAGTGTGGTTGATATCAAGTTGGTATGAAAATTTCAATTGATATTAGGTTGGTATCAGTAGTGGTGTCAGAAACTAAGTGACTCATAGATGAAATGTTCATGATACTCTTGTTTCTCAGGCTGAGCATTGCTCATGTGGGCGTAGAGTATGTGTTGAGTAAATTATTGATCTCTATCTGTATCGCAAGAGGCGAATGGTGGATGAAGGTGAATGAAGCCTTAATGAGGTATCAAAGAATGGAGAATTGTTTTGATAAGAGTTGTCAACAAACCCAAAGGGGGATATTGTTGGGAAAAAATACCTCAAGGTATCATTGAAGCGTTTTTTGAGATGATTGTGTTTTGCAGGGCTCCATGTTGTGTTTGTTGACAAAGCGAGTCTCAATGACTCAGACTTTTGACAAAGGGAGTTTTCTTGGAGAATGGGAAAAAGTTTTTTTAGCATAGGGAGTTGTGCACTTGTGTTAAGGAGGTTTCTAATGATGTACACCAAGATTTTTTTTCAAATTCAGAACATCAAAAATTTGGCAACGGAAAGGTGGAGAGCATGTCCAAAAGTGGCACGCAGGGTTTTGGTGTGCAGGTTTTTGTTGTGCAGGTTTTGGAGCGCATGTTATGGTGCATAGGTTTTGGCACATAGGTTTTGGTGCGTAGGTTCTCAAAATTACTATAAATAGATTACTACACTCCGCATTTCTCAAAGAGCTCAACACTTAGATAAAATATGAGCTATGAGAGATCAAGTGGATGTTTTGGCACACAGGTTTTGGCACACAGGTTTTGGTGCGCAGGTGTTGGTGCATAGGTGTTGGCGCCCAGGTGTTGGCGCGCAGGTTTTGGCGCACCGGTTTTGGCTGCAAGTTCTGGCCCGCAGGTTTTGACCCGCAGGTTTTTGCCAGCAGGTTTTGGCCAGAAGGTTTTGGCCAGCAGGTTTTGGCCAGTAGGGTTTGGCTAGCAGGTTTTGGCCAGCAGGTTTTGGGGAGCAGGTTTTGGCCAGCAGGTTTTGGCCATCAGGTTTTGGCCATCAGGTTTTGGCCAGCAGGTTTTGGCCAGCAGGTTTTGGCCCGCAGGTTTTGTCCAGTAGGTTTTGGCCATAATATTTTGGCCATCATGTTTTGGCCCGCATGTTTTGGACAGCAGGTTTTGGCTAGTAGGTTTTGGCCATCAGTTTATGGCCCGCAGGTTTTGGCCAGCAGGTTTTTGCCAGTAGGTTTTGGCAAGTAGGTTTTGGCCCACAGGTTTTGGCCAGTAGGTTTTAGCCTGGAGGTTTCGGCACTCAGGTTTTGGCCTACAGGTTTTGGCATGCATGTTTTGGCGGGAAAGTGTGGCACGCAAGTTGGTATTTTCAAAATGAAGGAAGAGGTTGTGCACTGGTTTAAGGGGCGCAGAAGTCACCCTAGGGTTGCGTGAAAATTAGAATTTGCCCAGCACATCTGTGGTAAAGCAGTATTCGTCAGTGGATGAATATTTAACTTCAATAGAGCATCTATCAATAGTTGAGGATGCATTCCTTGCTGCTAATAAAGATACTTACAGGTCTATAAACTGTGAGTGGATCCTTTCCAGAGTAATGAGCCAAGGAAGAGGAAGATGCTGATCCTTTCCACCGGCAGTGAGCCAGAGAGAGATAAACAGGGAGTGACCCTTGGAAAAGCAGTGAGCTGACCCTAAACCTTGTAAAGGTAGTGAGTCTGGGATAGAGTGACTATTCATGTACCTTTGTATCTACATCTAGTGAAGAATATTAGAATTTGGTATGACCACTGACTTTTCGGCGTATGCTCCTTGGACGTAGCCCAGTGAGGGTGAACAAAGTAAAAAATCTTTGTGTCTTCCTGCTTACTTTCCTCCATTTCATTTAAAGCATCATCATTACATAAAGAAGAAATTAAGTGATCATAATAAACACACAAGTGAAAACAAAGTGGCCCTTGTAATAAAGTGGTCAAGATGCAGCGGGGCAGGAAGAACTTTGAAAATGAATATCCATACCCTCATTCACCCCCCCCCCCTCTCAGGTTATATAGGCCCCTATTGGTCCCAACAAAAATGTCTATTTAAAGGCTATATAATTTAAAATTTCATAAATATTTCATAAACCATGCATTTTAGAAAATGATACACATACTTTTTAAAGAGTATGAAGTGTTTTAGTTCATATATGTGTGTCATTATACATATAATACTTGATAAATTTATATTCTTATTTTCAGTGTTTGTGAATTAGAATACAATTGAGATATAAAATAATATAAAATATAATAAATTAATTTATTTCTATACTATAAGAATAATTTCATTATTTGATTGTGTTTGGTGTAGTTTTCTTTCTCTTATTCACAACATATTCTAAATAGATAATAACCATAATTTAATTTTCCCTACTAAAGTAAAAAATAATCTATTGAAGGATCATTGGATATATAAAGAAAGGGTGAGTTATTCCTCATTAATTTAGACCATACTAATGAAAAAATAGTGAGTATGAGAGGAAACAACATCCGATGGAATGACAACCTTCGAATTCAATATTTTAAGAAATAATATTAATTAAGTATAAATTATTTATACATTATCTACTAATTTGTTAATCCTAAAAATAAATTATACCCAAAACGTCAATATTATTTCATAGTCCAACATCAGTTTAACAATCCTGGTTTCTATTATGATATAATCAAATTTTCTTAGAAGAGGTTTTCCAATAAAAACATATTATAACCAGATTCCCATTATGTGTCCTAATTAAGAACTCATTCTATAATGTTTAAATGGATGATTCAAATTATATGAAAAATAAAATAGAGTGTGTAGATTTGAAATAAAATAAAACGCGATTTATGATCAAAGTACATTCTATCAAAACATAAAGGACTTCAACATTAGTAGTAGTATTTTCATATGCTTATAATTTCTCTTTTATAATATTCATTGGTAAAATACATTGATGATTTGAGAATTACATTGATTATTATCCACCTCCATACAGTAAAAACCCTATATATTGATGGATTCCTTCTAGAATTTACAATCATGTGATTAATGGTCTGTATATCTACACTTGTATCAAAATTTTAATCCCTTCAAAAGGAACGATGGATTTTATTTCATCAATAATAACATATTTTAAGATTAAACAAACCTTTATTATTATTCTTCACTACATTTCATTTCTTAGTGATCAACCATTCACTTATTCTCTTCAGTCCTTTGAAAATATTTAAATTGAATAATTATTTCCATATCCCAATGGAACACAATTTCATAACATCATAGGATGAGAAAAACTGAAAGGCTAGTTCCCTATGGAGATATGGATGAAACCCAGCAAATAAATGGTCAATTTAACATTATAGAGTATATATAGTCTGTATAATGCCTTTGTAATCCATTAATATTTTATACTTACATAATTACACTATTATATTCCTTTTTTCTGAACATAAATAAGTTATATTTCATATCATATTGTTACACTGAAGGAAATATTTTTTTCAAAGAACATGACCTTAATTTATTCTATTAAATTAACTCTATATCCACCTCCTTCATTTAATTTTAAATTAATTAATTTCATTGATTATCATCACCTATTGAAAATTTCATTTCAAGAGGTGCCATTTCCCTATAATTACATATCGAATCAAAAAATATATTTTTCAAGGGACTTGATATATTTTTCAACTATCAATGGAATAGTAGATATATTAAATTATGTAATTTTATACCAGATCAGGGCTTCAAACATCATTTCATCATATGGTGAAGAAACATGTAATTATTTACATGAAATGTATCTAGAATTATCTTTAGTAATTTTTTATAATATGCTCATGATTATATCATCTCCAATAGCATAAATATTTACTAGATCACAAGGGAAATCACTATATCAATTATGGGTGTTGATAGGTTTTCCATTATTTTCACTAGCTTCATTTTTTAAATAATGGAATGCACATAATAAACTAAAATTATTATGAATATTGAGCTTTAACATAAATTCCTTTAAATTTTATTGAGGATTCAATAGGATTACCATAATTTTAAAATTATTTTTTTCCTTCTGAAATATAGTTCCCAAGGTTTCTAATAAACATATATTGATTCTAACAACAAAACATATGACACAACAGACCTAGAGTTTGTGTTTAATTTATTTCATTATCAAATATACATAGTATTGTGGAAAAACAATATTGAAAAGTTTAATATTATTATGATAATATAACATTGGTATAGAAGAACACAGACATGAATGAGAAAATTATTTTCTGTTAATTATGGATATTAGTATAGAATATATATTCCAGGAATTGAACACTCTGGGAATAAATTATTGTGTAAATAATTATCTATAAACCTAGAATTATGGATGAAATTAGAGTTAAACATCATTATAAATAATGGTTTTAATTACGCAAATTTCATTTGGAAAATTGTAGGGGAAAATTGAAGAGAATCATTGACACTATAATTCTTAGATATATTGTGACATAGTTGTCAAAATGATGTTATAAATCTATTTCATAATTCATATCATATGGTGTTAAGGATATTATTAAAACATTATTTACTACATAATTACAAATATTTTTATCCTTAAAATAAAAAATTCTTATGTTATAATGTTTTTAGTGGAAATAAAAATATATAAAAGTTAATTGATATACTTTTGAAAACATTAATGAAAATAATTTGACTTTCATTAAGTAACATTTTAAAATAAAAAATTGTCAAAGAAAAGGATAAAATATTTCATTGGAAAATATTTTAATTTTTTAATGTAATCTTTATAATTAATAACATCGACAATGATTTCAAATTTAGGCCAAAAATTAAATATTATGAATCATTTTTTCAATATTTTTTAATGAGATTAAAAAGTGTATATCATAGAAATAGTTGAAAATTATCCCGTAATTAATTTGAATAGAAAGTAAAATTTGAATTAATTTTTTCTGAAGAAGTAATTTAGAATATAAAATAACTATGTTTAAGAAAAATAAATATATAGATACGAAGTAATGGAAATATCAACCAAAATGTTGAAATAAAGTTAACTTTTATTATAAAAAATATATCAGTATTTTTGTATACTAAAGAGTGGTGAAATGGAAAGAATACTTGAAAAAAATCAGTTAATATATGTGTTGAAAATATACTAGTTTAAAGAGATAAAAAACAAATAATTCCCCCACTGAAAATTTAAATATAAAATATCCCAAATAAATATGATATTTTAATATAAACCCTTACGTTGGAATCTCACTTGGTCGGATGAATTTTGACCTCTTGTGTCATGAAAAATATAATAATTATTCATCTATATTGAATCTATATTTATATCAATCATCTTATATATAATTTTTTCATATATTATTTAATGCTATTTACTAAAAAGTATTTTCAAAAGTAAACTTTTGAGGTGTTAACATTTATTTTTGTCATACATATTTTGATTGAGTGATTTCGGTTCATGAACCATGGTCATAACGTCATCATGTATACAATATTAATATTATAATATGTGTCATATTTATACATTATATATATTTTTATAAGCATATATGTAATGATTTTAATAAAAATGAAATTCATTTTCATGGAAGCGGTAGTTAGCACATTTGAAAGTGTCATATTTTCATTTTTTGGCAGATGTGAGGGAAGGAAAATAAATATATTATTATATTTAAATAACCATATTTATATTATAAATATAATTTATATTAACTAAATACATATATATGAGAATCAATTTCTGTCAATAATGACATAAATAATTACATCACATTGTGAAGGCGGTAATCCGCACATACAAACGATGGAAATTTTCCATTTCCTAATGGATGAGATAAAGATAAGGTATAAAATATTTTATATTTATAGAATCATTATTATTTAATCATAATTATATATATCCATTTTTTATATCACATTGGGTGTATTTATTTTGGATCTCTGTTTTTGTTTTTCATTTGACCTTTTGTTTGGTTCTCGAGTTTCGGGTGTGACTAGTTGAAAATTTGAGTTATGTGTTATTTTTCTCATGGAGCATGATTAATACAAAGTTTTTGAAATCTATTCATATTTCTCCATGTGACAATTAAGGCATGGGGTGTGATTTTGATTAAGGTATAATGTCCTTCACATGGTTAGGAAAACAAAATAGGGGTATACAGAAATCCACTATCTTGTGGAAGATCCATTCTGCACAGTTGGCGCACAGTTTGGATACCATGCAGCCTATCCATAAAGGGTGCCCAATTGTTTCTAGTGTGGGGGGGAAGGGTCAGTGCATAGTTTTGTAAACCATATAGCCAAATCGTGAGTGTTTCTTTGACAAAATATTATTAAAATTTCAAGTTTTCTCTTTTGGGTATTTTACCCAAAACGACTTTTTCCCCCTTTCCAGGTTCATGAAACTGTAATAGCCTCTCCCAATTTCTAACCAAGATTCCATCATCCTCCATTGGTGTAGATCTAGGTTTTCTTCAAGGTTTCAAGCTATATCTTTAATGTATTTCACCTCATATCTTTACCCTCATTATCTTTCATTCATTTTCTCTGGAGTTATTCTTATCCTTCTGTCATGATGATCTAGTGTTTGTTTTTGACTAAATTTATATTGATGTTTTTGTTCATTTAGGGATTTTATTCACAGATGTTGGATTTCAGAACCCTCACGGTGTGATTTCGAGTGTTCATTGTTGAAGTGCCAAGTGATTGAGGATGGTTTACCTTGCACTTGTCCTTTTTAATTAATATTCATTGATTTTATGCCATTCACACATTATTTTATTATTAATTAGTGATATGTGATTATTGAAAAATTTATTTGGTGTGAAAAGTTGATATTTATTCATTGTTTAATGTTTAATAGAATTGTTTTGTTAAATGTTTCTCAATAAGTGTTTGTTTAAATGTCTGGTAAGAATTTTCATGTGTTTTTGTGACATCTAAAGAATGGTTAGGCCATGTTAACGTTTTATTGATATGAGAAATGATGATTTGAGTCCCTTGAAGGGGTGATTAAAGGTTTTTTAGGTTTAAAAGAAATATGTATTTGTTTTTTATTATTGTATGGCATGTGATGATGAATAATGTCCCATTTAGATGTTTTATGAAAATTTTCATGGATTGAAAGTATGATGTAAATAGCTTTAAAATTGTTTTATAATTTATTTTTTCATAGAGAATGGCGTTTTTACTCCATTTTTAAATGGTGTACTTGGATCCTTTAATGTGATGGTTTTTTGGAAAATGATTAAAACCCTGTTTGGAAATTTCATTAAAATTGTAAAGGTGATTTATATAAAAAGGTCAATTTGGTGAATCTCATGCCTTTTTTATGTTTAGTGGATGGGATTTTCTTACTGTGGAATCCATGTGATCCATTATGTTGATTATGGTTCCACGGTACAGACTCCTTGAGTTCTATTTACCTTATGGAATGAGATAGATCCATAGGGTGACTTAGGGTTAGACATGGAATTCAATTAATATTATATATATTTTTTATTGGATACTCAGTTATCATCGGTCGGTTACCCCCCTTTATACTTGTGACATGGGATCCAAAAAAAGTGGTTGAATTATCAATGAATGATTAATGAACTATAATGATTATTCACTAACTAGTGGCCCAAAATAGGTAGATATATTGGGTTTATTCCTTTGAGTTTTCCCCCTTAGTCTGTCATGAGTTAGGGTGTCTGAGATTATTTAGGGCACCTTTTATTTCATCATGTAATGATTTATTTCAGGGATTGGTCTCATTTATTTGTTTTTTTAGTATTATTCATGATTTCATGGGTTTAAAAATGTGTAGTGGTACATAGATTGTTGTAGTGATGATTGGGATATATGGTTGCACTTGGGTGTTTATGTCTATTTCCCCCATTATGTGATTATTATAGTGAACTCATGTGTGGTGCCTTTCATGGAATGTGATGAGATTTTTTAACGTATTATAAAACAAATCTAATGTAAAAATGTTTTATACTATCTCTCTTATGATGTATTGAAATTAATATATCATTTTCTCCTTGAAAATGATAATCCATCACTATTGGAAACAAACCTGGTTTTGAAATGATGTCAGGAAATAGAACACAGTTTTTAGGTAAATTTTTGGGTTAATCTTAATTTTATATATATTATTTCAAACATGAATTTTATATTTCTTTTATTTTAATGGAATTTCATTAGGAATATATTTCTTTGGGATTGGAACTGAGTTTTATTATTAACGCTAATAGTTTCTTCTTATTTTCTACTTGTGGTGTATATATCACCTCGATCATGATTATTATTAGTGATAGTGGTTATTGATGTCATAGAGTTACCCTTAGGGTGACATGGATATTTGCAGGTGTAATGCTTCACTTTTAGTTTTTTTTGTAGTTTCATTATACTTTCATGAATTGTATTATGATTTTGATTTTGGATATTAATTATATGTTGGGTTGTTTGGTTTAATTTATGTGGTTCAGTTGTTTATTTACTGATTTTGATAAATAGTTCTCTATGTTTACTTTGTTAATCCCCGACACAAGTTTCCATCCCACTGGGATCAGGAACACCCTTAAGGCCTTACCACAAATCATCTAGAGTGAACAGTTTGTGCTCGAACTGAGCTGGTTCATAAGAAAATGGTATCAATGGTGGTTGATTAATTAGAGGAAGATTCCTTTTAGAGCACCACTTATTATAGGGGATTTAATGGTATATTAGATATTTTTACTATCAGGACCCAATAGGTAGGAATAATAACGATGTAATGAACCCTTAATTGTTCTGATCCTTAGGTTTCCATTGTAAGTTCAGTTTTGTTGCTTTCTTTTGGTTCTTATGGATTTTTTTCCTTGGAATTCAAAAATGGAGTTAATATAGTGGACTTTGTGAGCTAATAGGGCCGATAAATCCATCTTTATCAGGTTGAATAATCATATAAGTCTCTTTATGATGTTGGTGTGTTTGGAATATGGACACATACTATATAGACAAGTCACCCTTTGACAATAGTTTCCCCCTTGTCAGTCTCTTTGGGTCTTCCTTGATTCTAAAATTTTATTTTGAAACTATTATTTTCAAATTATGAAACTGGATTATTAGTGATAACTACTTAATTTTTTGAATGTGAATAATTTTTTTTATAATCATCCTTGAGGAAGTACTTCAAAAAATGATTTTTTCCCTCAAATTTCCCTCTTTGGGTAAAATGGAATTCATATAACGAGAGTGTAATTTTATAATCAAACCCTGGGGATTAGGGAAAATAGATGTTTGAATGAGTTTGTATTTTTAGGAATTTGTTTTAAGTGAAAATGAGTAGGTTTATAATCAAATGGATTTTAATGGAATGATATTTTTGGTTATGCTAGATTTTTTTTTGAATGAAACGAATTTATTGCATGAATTTAAATTGATGAGATTTTATTTTTGATAATGATGAAAAAGATCCAAACATAGAATCTGAATATGGTCATTGTCTTGGTGGTTAGTGAACCGTTGGAAGGTTTCATAAATTTTTTAATTTGATGGAATGTATTATTTTGGAAAATGAGGTTATTTTATATTATCCCTTGATGTTATCATGGAAACTCACATGCATGGTTATATATGGAAAAGTAGAAGTGTGTTTGGGATGGCATGTAAAAGTTTATGTGAGTGAGATTCTATGGAATAATAATGGTGAGTATACAAATTAATGAGAATATTGTAAATAAAAAATGTTCTCAAAATGAATTTTTTGATGTAAATAGTGGATTATTTTCCTTTGTTCAATGTTTTTCAATTGTGCGCTGTTTCAGGGTGAAGATCTTTCTTGATGAGTTGGATTTGATTTTGTGGTTGGATTTCTTATTTTCCAATGGTTTCCTCCATATGGCATTGATAGGTGATCATGGAACGACTATAGGTGATTAAACATTATCAGGATTTCCAATTGACCAAACTAAGGATTTCATTCTGGAGTTTCTGAAGTTAAATCCACCTCTCTTTTATGTTCAAATAGATCACGTCGATGAAAAATATTGGATTTAAAATATCGAATGTAATGTCTTCCTCATTGATTTTACTGATTTCTTATGTTATTTTTTGCATGATTCATGCTAGAAGGTTTATTATGGATGTTGGGGAAGACAATGTCTTAGAAAAAGCCTTATGAAGATCTTATATGGGAGTTATTGAAGGATTCATTCATCCATTAATATTTTTATAAGAATTAGAGGGATTTAAAGGGGAGGTAAATGTGTTGTTTTTAGTAGGAAGATGGATCAGTGTTGAAGTATATCCATAATTTTTTGGACTTAGTTCCTTACCATTCTATGTATGTTGAGGACGATCCAATAATGGATGGAAATTTCATGTTTTGGCATCGACCTTATCAATAGTTGAAGGTGTTAGAGTTAAATCTAACCCCTTTTGCCTAAGTGGTGAGTCATGCTATTAATGATAAAGCCATGATGGTGTGAGTGTTTGAGGAATTCCTCCCTCCTTAAATCCTATAATTTCATGGTGGAAATTCCAATAAGTATGGTGTAAAGTGACAGAAATATATTGGCGTAGGTCTTAGAATCAAAAGTCATCAGGATCTATCATCAACCTCTTTTGGGTATGAAACCTGCTATTTTCAGTGTGGAAAGTAGGGTCATAAGAATCATTTGTGTCCATGTAATCCAAACCCCTACAATGTTTATGGATTATTAGGTCACATGTAGAAATTTTGTCGAGGTGTGGCTTGGAGATATAATGGAGTCAATTATATGAAGATATTTTCTGAAGGGGATTCATTTATGTTTCTAAAACATGAGTTTCCTTCCAGTTGTAGGGGTTATTTTTTTACAGAGGTTGTCATAGTGGTTTATTCTTTTGATAAAAATGTATGTAAATGTCATGAGACTTTTAATGGACTCCAGTTTTCAATAGAACTATGGTTTCCATTTATGGAATTCCAATATTCTTTTTTATCTAATGGGACAATTCATGTTCCTTGTAGGGGTTACAAATTCATAACTGCGATGAATCAAATTCATAAAACATTAGAGCTCTATCCATTTTTCTCAGAGTGAATCTCTTCATGCAGTCTGGAAATTGTCATGGGGTGTAGTTTGCTTTGGATTATTTATTGTTCCCTCTATTCATGAGTGGGCAGTCATAATGTTGTTTTCATGTTCTTATGTTTTGGAAGAGATTTGGCTAGCCTATGTGGTAAATACCCCATGTCATCTTATGTTGAATTTTTGATTAGATGGTCTATGTAAGTTCATAATGGGGAGGATCCCATCGTGGTTATTGATTTTTTTTCTTAAGAAGTTATTGGGTACTAGTTTTTTTATAATGGTGGGGAGCATATTCTACCCTCCCTTGAGTTCAATTTCCTTATTCTCTTTTCAAATTGGGTGAACATTGGGATTCATTGGAGAATTACCAATGATCCTATAATAGGCATGATTGTGGTGTCCCTTTCTTGGTCATTTCTATTGATTCTCAAGAAATAGTATTTATGCATTGTTTTGTTTTAATAAATAGTCCTATGTTTCTTTTTGTAGTGGATGAAGTGTTCATGTTTTAGGAGGTGGGATCACATGGTTATATAATCCTTAGTCATTAGTCAATCAATGATAAAATTTGTGACTTTCCATGGGATTAAAGAATTAACAGTGGGGAGAATTATCACTCCTATTTTTTTTATTTTAGATCAACATTTTAGTTTATCTATTGACCTTGGATTTGATTCTAGAGTTTTGGGTGTGACTAGTTTGAAAATTTAGTTTTGGGGTATCTTTCTCATGTAGCACCATCAACACACAGTTTGGAGAAACCGTGAGGCATAACAATGATACTGTGTGGGCTTGGATGTGCTTCTGGTTAAGGATGGACAACCCACACGCGATTTGGAAAACTGTGTGATAAGCATGAATAAAGCCACTATCATGTGGAAGAACCAATACATATAGTTGGAACATTGGTGATAAATGGTTTGGACTAACCATGCAGGGTTCCCATGTTTATCGAGTAAGGGGTTCATAGTTGGCACACAGTTTGGTAAACCGTGGTTCCAAATCATGTGAGTTTCCCAGATCCTAAAAATCACGAAAATCCATGTTTTACGATTTTAGTATTTTCACCCAAAATTCATTGTTTCCCCCTCTCTTGGAACGTGTGTCTCAGAGGGTATCTCCCCCTTTCACTCCAAGCATCTGTCATTCTCCTTTGGTGTAGATATATGTTTATTCATGGTCACGTGCTAGAACATGAAGGTATTTCTCCTCCTCTCTTCTCACTCTTACTCTTTATATCTTTTTCTATTTAGTTATTATTCTCATAAAGTCATGATGAAATAGGGTTATTTTTTACCTTGATTTTTATTTCGATGTCTTAGAATTTAGTGTTAGACTTTATATATCTTGAATTTCAGAACCTTCATGGGGTGATTTTCGGTGTGCACTGTAGATGCGCCATGTGATTTAGGTGGGTTTAACAAGATCATATACATTTTAATTTATTATTTGTTTTCTCCATGCCTACCACACCATATATAATAATTATTTTTTTATGTTATCCTTAAAATATTTATTTGGTTTTATAAATGTATATTTGTCCCTTTATTAATGTTAAATATAATTGTTTTATTTTAATGTTGCATACAAAGTGTTATGTTAAATTCTCGATTACCTTTTACATGTGTTTCTATGACATAGAAATCGTGGTTAGGCCACATGAATATATTCGGGATGTGGGAAATGATTATTTCTGTCCCTTGAAGGGGTTTTTATGGTTGTTTTGGGTTTTAAATAAATGATTATTTGGTTTTCAAAGTGGTTAGGATTGTGATGATGGATAATGTACTGTTTGGATTTTCTATAAAAAATGTATTGTCCTGAAAGTGTTATGTGAATAGATTTTAAGTGTTTTAAAAGTAATTTTAATGTGTAAAATGTTGTGTTTATTCCCTATTTGAATGGTGGAATTGGTTTCATTAATGTGATGGTTTTGTGGAAACTACTTATTGGACAGTTTGGAAATTTCATGACAATTATAAAAGTATTTAATTTGAAAAACACTATTGGGTTATTATAATTCCTTTCTTTGGATTAGTTGATAGGATTTCCTCAATATGGAATTATTGTGACACATTATGTTAATTGGAGATCCTCAGTAAAGAATCATTGACCTCTATTTATTTTATGGATTGAGATCGATCCTTGGGGTGGCTCGGGATTAGACCTATTTTTTAAATATTATTCTGTATCTATGTGATTGGATGCTTAGTTGGCATTGGTTTTTTCACCTTCTTTATACAAAAGTCATGGGAACATGTCGTAGTGAGATAATTTTACGATAATGATTAGTTCATTGGGTAGATTATGCACTTGATGGTGGCCAATATACGGTGGATATGTTGGGTTTATTTCATTAGGATTTCCCCTCAGTCAATCCTATGTTAAGGTGTCTGGGAGTATTTTGGGAAGTTATTATTTCCTATTGGGAGGCTTGCTTTCTGGGATGGTTCTTATGTATTAGTATATTATGGATTATTCATGATATACATAGTTTACCCATGTCTATTGTCAGTTAGCTTCGTATATTGAGGATTGAGATACTTGACTACATTTGTGTGTTTATTTCCATTTCCCTCATTATGTGATTATCATAGTGCTCTCATCTATGGTTCCATTTCTAGAAAGTGATTAGTTTGATTTCAAATGTTTAGGAAATAAAACTATATTAAAATTATTTTATTCACTCTCTCTTATGTTATTTTCATGGGAAACATTACTTTACCATTGAAAATTGCAATGTCCCACTATTGTATACAATCCTGGTTTTGAAATGTAGAATGGAAATGGGATGTCATTTGTTTTCAAGTAAAATTGGTGGAGAAGCCTTCTTTTATAAATTGTATTTAAAAATGAAGTTTATGTTTCATTTATTTTAAAGTAAGTGAATTGGAAATATATTTTTTCAGGTTTTCCTACTGAGTTTTAATAGTAATGCCTATTGTTTTTTCATTTTTTAGATTGTGGTGATGTCTTAGCATGGTCATGATTGTCGTGGGTGATAATGGTTCTTTATATCAGAGTGTGGCCATCAACGTCCGATGGAGATGTTAGGTGTAATGTTTCAATTTGGGTTTTTATGTGTATTAGATTTTACATCAAGATTTGTATAAATATTTTCAGTTTGGATATAAATTCTATATTGGGTTGTTTGGTTTCATTTCCACTATTCAGTTTTTTATTTATTATGAAGAAACAATCGTTCCCTCTATTTACTATGGTGATTAATGGTTCTAGTTTCGAGCCTATGGGGATCATGAATGTCTTTTAGGCCTTTGGACGGATCAACATGGGTGATCAGTTTGGGGTTGAACCACTTTGGTTCGTGGCATCATACATATTTATAAACATCCTTTTTAGTTGGTGATAAAAAATGAAAATATCTTTTTGTCGAGGCAGTATTCTAAACATATGTAGGAGCAAATTTTTCATTTCCCATATGATGGAATAGTTGTAGAAACTAGTTGTTACCTCAAAATAAAAAATTTATATATATTGAATATAATTAGTTTATTTTAGTAGTATTTTTAGAATACTTTTATATAGGTATAATTTGAATAAATATTGACTAAATTTGATTAGGACATATACCTCCTCCTTGGATATGGTCTTTTAGTGTACACCTTAGTCATTCTAAGGGTTGTATTTTGAGGACACCAAAAAATCAAGGGAATGAGAAATAGATCATTAGATGGCTCAAGGTGGATCTTGTTCAAGATAGGGTACTCAATGTGTGCATAGTAGATAGATGATGAGGATCCCATTTATAAGTGAGTGGAGTGGGAACCATGTAAATACTGAGAACATTAAAATATAAAAAAATGTATTTTTATCATGGAAAATGGATCCAATGTAGTATAATTTATATGGTAGGAATTTTTTTAAAAAGTATAGTTAATAAGAAATATTTAGATATGTTTAAAATATGTTTAATGAAATATAACAGGTTTACCTCCATCACTGACAGTTTTAACATTTATTTAGTTGAGAAACATTTACCATGATAACTATTCAATATGATAAAAAATAAATTTACTTAATTAAAAATAATTATAGTATTTTAATCCCAAATATAGGGTACATTTATCTTTTATTGAATCTATATAGGTGAAAAATAAATATTAATTTAGGTTTAAAAAATACATCAAAAACAATTTTCATAAAAATGTATTTTTCAAGCATACTAATTAATTTATAATAAATTAAAGCATAATATTTATTCAAAAGGAATTAATTGCATTATATTTTACTAAATTTTACTTATTTAACATTAAAACCAATTCCATATCAATATGTTTCTTTTGAATTCATTTTTAAAATAGTGTATCTAAATATATTTGTTTATTAGAATAATAAAACTACTTAGATTTCCAAAATTTCAAACACAAATTTGTATGAAAGAAATTACCATTTTTAAATTCAATATATTAATTTTAGAAAATATTTTTTCTATAAAAATGTTTTTTTAAAAAATTAACATCATTATTACATTATTAAAAAATAAATAAAGTGATATAATTTGTAAAATCATTATTTTTGACAATTCACCCAAAAATTAATATTTTCAAAAAATACTAAAAAATTAAAACTAATTTAATCTTAAAAAATGAATTTAAAAGAGAATTTCATTTCAGTAAATTAAAATTCAGTAATTTAAAATTTTAATTTTGAAATTAAAATAAAAAATGAAAAGACAAACAGTTATCATAAAAAAATGACCCTTTTAAACATCAAGTGCTCTGAACGTTATTTCATTCCATTTACAAATTTGTGTTCAATAACCTCTTTGAAAATTGTGTGTTCATAAATTATTTATGTTTAAATTTAATTTTAATAAAATTTTATTAATTTTAGTTTAGTTATATGCATCTCACCTAATATCCAATAAAATATTTAGTTTACGAAATACATACTAAAATATATGGGTCTCACAAAAATCCCCATCCTTCATTGTTTCATCATTGCTATTTTGTTGGAAAACAAATGAATTTTGTGAATTTGGTCTTGCCTGATGGTTGATATTGGGGATTCAAAGTCTTTTAAAATCATTCATTTTAAGGTTTACCATTACTATTCTTGTTGGAAACTACCAATGGTTCATATATCCAACAATGTGTACTGACCTTCTTTCCAATGATAGGTGGTCAATTTCAGTTTCAAGACTAATGGAACATATGAACTCAGGTTGGTTGTAACACCCCGACCACAGAAGTTAGGAGCCTATGAATTATTTTAATACTTTGTAATGATTATAATGAATCAAATCCCGAAAGGCCGTTTAGTTTAGAAATAGTGGAAATAGATTACATACATTAACTTCACATTTCAATTTCAAACATAAAATAAAGAATAAATAGTTCTTTGAGAGTGACATAATTCCCTTTTAGCTTAACTCTACATATCAATCACAATACACTTATTGGAAATCCTTGGAAAATAAAACATAAGAAAGGGGTGACCTCAGATTCTCAATAGGGGTAAACAATTTAGCATAAGATATCATAAAAAATAGGTATGGTGAATAATTGAAAACACATGCATTTAGAAATAATAAACATGAATACATTATGGAAGTAATATGATATGAGTAAATAAGACCATAATAAAACATAGTCATGGGTATTCTACTAGTCAAATAACCTCATGAACCATCAATATTATTTTCATATTGAGGGAATGTATAATTCCAGACATTCTGAATCATTTTTTAAAGGCCTCATCCAAGATGTCTAAAAATGATTAAGGCCTCGGCCAAAACCAAATATCAAAATTGGGAAAGGTCTCGGAAAATTCTATGTTTAATTTTCACATGAGATCTACTGATGCATCGAGGAGCTATAGCAGGCTCCACCAGTCACTTATTATGAACAATACATTCCTCATATGAAAAGGTTGAAAAATAACATAAACATTTGTATTAAAACAATCATATGAGATGTCAATACATTATCTAAAAACCATGAATGGTATAAAAATAACACATCCACAGGAAAACATATCACAAAACCTTCAATACAATTTGGATGATTTGTATCATAATAAATCAACTTCAAACAAGTTTAAAGTCCATCAAAGGATGTTGACATAGATGAAAATGATTTGTAAAAATCTTTGAGAGAAATATCCCCTTTTCATGAAAACATTTAAAAGTCACACAATTTAGAAAGGACGAAATTTAAAGACATTTTTGAATTCAAGTGTCCCTTACCACTTCGAAACATTTGAAATGAATTAACATTTTAAAAAATTCATGTCCATATAAAAAAATCAATAAAATCATTTTGAAAACATGGTCATTAATGATAAAGGTTTTCAAAATATTCAAAATGATGTTTCAGTAAAAGATACCCTTAAAAAGAATAACTTTGAAACCTATTTTATGAAACATGGACATGGATAATAAATATGTCCCAGTAGATACTCACTTAAAAAAACTTCTAATAATGAAGAGATTGTAGAATTAACCCTTACCTTGCACTTTCCTATGGTCGAGGGTACATTTACCCTCCTGTATAATGATCATAGTTTGTTATTAAATTATACCAGAACCCAATTTATATTTTTTATATCATACATGATCCATTTATTACTTTATACTACCCATTTAATAATGATTTCCACGTTAAATTAACATTTTGCATAATAATCTCTTTCTTTACCATACGTGTTTTAACTTGTTATTCTTGATCTTGTCATTTATATCATGATTTAAATAATTCAAATATATAAAATATTATTTATATATCATATATATTTAGAATATATGTATTTATAATAGTTAGATATATGAAGGGGAAGTCACCATTTATGGAGACGGTAGGCGGTACGTACGCATAAATGTTGTTTCTATTTTCATATAGTATTGAACTAAAGTAAGGGAATAGAACATATGTAAGTACATAAATATATTCACATGTATCTAAAATAAAATTATTATGTCATATATGAAATACTTATTAATAATATATATTTTTGTAATCATCGTTGAATGCTGAACGTGGGAATGAATCTCATCACGTCATTGAGACGGTAATCCGTATGTATGAACGAGTGACAATATTGTTATATTGATGGTTAAATCATATGTAATTGGATGGTATATCTTATATATAGAATAATTAACATGTTATATTTATTATTTACTTCAGTTATACTCATTATTATATGTATCCAAATAATTATGTGTTTGAATAATAAAGTACACCATGACGTGGAGACGGTAAGCTGTACGTACGCACGTTTGGTGACTGTGTCATTCATATGATGGATAGAATAATGAATAAGGTTGTAGAATTTTTAAAATAAAATCATTGCATATATAATATAATGGAGTTATTATTTTATAATGGATACAACATAGAAAGATGATGTTGAAGAAGAAAATAACTTGAAAGAGGTGATGAAATATTTACCTCTTCTTTGGGTTCTTCCATTTGAGTTGATCAAAAGGGTTCCATAGGATGGATTTATGATCAATGTAAGGACTCTAGGTTTATTTTCGGTGTTTTGAGAGGATATTTGGTTGGGGGAAGGCTGGGAAAAATGGCTTTGGTAGTGTGAAATTAAGAGAAGAGGAAGTTCCCTTTTATAAGAGAGGTGAGGGTCACTTTAGGAAAATCTTGAAATATTATTTTATAATAAAATCATTTTCTATTAATAATGGATCCCAATGAATTTATTTCTAGAATTAGGTGGTTATGGGTCTAAATTATCTCAAATAATAGGTTTTAGACATGTTTAGGTTTCCATTATAACCTTATCTTTTAGATTTAACTATTAGTTAAATAGTTTAACTTTTACCGCGTCTTCTTGTATTCTTACACTATATGGTTAATAAAATTACTCTATACTTTCCATAGAACCTCAAGTGGTTCATTAATGACATATATAATATTATTTATTCCCTTTGGACTAATATTATATTTTTATGAATATTATATTAACCAATAATATAGTATTGGTTTTAAAACTAATTTATGTCAATTTTGACACTATTTGGTATTTTGTTTTTGGTGAAATTCATCACAAATTTATTACATTGAACAAGGAACATTTAATCAACCATAAAATGTCATATTCATCTAGAAAATTCGTGAATGTCATAAAAAATTTGAAATTATATTTATTTAAATATTTATAATACCATTTACTTGATTCATTCTTTAATAAGGAAATTACTGCATCAACATTGTGTCATAAATAAATTAAATTATTTAAGGTCATAAAATTATAAATAAAATACCATTATGTAATAAATATTTTTATATTTCTAATGAATATTTATAGTCAAATTTATACTTTGTGTAACCCTATATTAAATATAGTTTAGTTATTTAACTTGGAATATAACTCTTTTATCTTTTCATTAAATAAAATAATAATAAATGTCCTAATCGAATCCAAGTGGACCAAAATGATCATATTTTATTCCTAAGGTTGTTTTTTTTGTCGAATTACATTTATCCAATAGAATTAGGACATGAGTTATTGTAATTATAATATTATTTTTACCCTTAATTACCTTTTTTACTTTTAACCGTGGTAAATAAAAGTCAAGAGTTAATATTCACCAAAAAACTATTTTCATCTTATTTAACAACATTTTACTTACTAATGTCAACCATGCCTCTCGTATTTTTTAAATTCAACTCACCAAATAAGTAAAATTATGTTTTATGTAAATTTATAATTGCTCCTAGATGGTGGGTAAAAAACGTTAAAAAGTTCAATAAAATTGTATACATATAATTTTATTACAAAACAACTCCAATGAATTAAATTTAACTTATATAGGTATAAATATCTATTTTGACTTAAAATAAATTTAAATAAATTAAATAATTATTTAAATAAAATGTCGGTTTGAAATAATAATGCATTGTTTTTCACTATTCATTCCAAATTGAATGTTTTCAAAAAAATACCAAAAAATTACCCAAATATAATTTTGATTTTATGAATTAAAAAATGAAGCCCATTTTACCAAATTTAACACATAAAAGATAAATTTATTTATTTAATATTAGTTCCCGCTATCAAAACCAATAAGTTGGTTTTTAAAAAGTAAAAACTATCAAAAGATTGACATGTGTTTATGTCAAATTTAAATGTGAAATTTATTAAAATAAACTAAATTATATTAAATGATAAAATTATAATATAATTATACTTCAAAACCATTAAAATGCCTTATTTAACACTATAAATTATTTCAATTAAAAAAGTTGTTTTCATTTAAAACATAGTATTTTTCATTATTCATCTAAATATGAAATTTAGTAGAAAAGTACCAAAAATATATCTACACAAAATTTTATGTCCTGATTCTAATGAAAAATTTAATTTCATTAAATAAAATATATAAAACTATAAAATATTTGTTTTAAAAAATATTGTCCATTAAATAGGCAGTAAAATTTCATTTTTTGAAAAATACTTCTTTTATATGAAAATTTACTTTGTCCTTATATTATGTATAAGAAACAAAAAATATTAATTTAAAAATTATATAGAGTATATAAGATTTCAAAATGCAGTTAATACTATTCATAATAATTTTTTGAATGACAAGTTTGGTAAGTTGTGGTGCACCTGAACTCGGTGTTTCGTGTAGCATAAGCTATTGAATTACTTTAATGAGATAATGTACTATGAAATCTTGGGGTGTATCATTCTACCCTCCTACAATAAATTTCATCCTCACAATTTGAAATTATTTTTGGAAAATAAAAGGTTAAAAATAGAAAAATACCATAGTGGAAAACCCACATCAGATATTGGGTTAATAAAATTTAGTCTTAATAAGAGGGAAAGGGAAATGAAAATGTCACCACAAAATTATGATCTTTATTAAGAGAATATTTTTGGAAACTAGAGATACATAATTAGAGGGAAAATGTAAAAATTTATTAGGAGTGATTGAGGTCATCAATCACAATCATGTGTACAATTGAGATCCTCAAAGCCATCAATCTATGATGATTTAAAATATCACCACTTCAACAAAACATAAGATATTAGGATAAAAAATTTTTTGTTTTAAGATATATTACCTAATGTTTAAGAATTAATTTATTCATAGAATAAGAGAAAAAAATATTCTGTACAAGTAGAGTTTCATCCTTCAACTAATTCCTAACAAAAACTCATCTTTGACTCCAAAAGATAATAGAATTCAAAAATATTCTATTTATCCTAATCGTATATGGTTCCAAAAATAATTAATTTATAATTAATTTGTCAAACTATTTTAAAAAAAACTACATTATACAAACCAGGACATCAAGTAGGCCAGTGGTAGGTGATGCACCCTTATCGCCCTTCGGTTGCGGGTTTACATCTCACGACCTTGTCGAACATGACGGGTTGTCGCCCAACCTATGAGTTTCCATTTTATAACAATCCAAAATTAATCATAATAAATGATTTAACCTTAAAAATGTTATCCAATTTCAAACTTAATTGTTTCCAACCATTATAATTATCCAAAATACTTCTGTCCAAACTCACAATCCAAATTTTATAAAGAAGGTAAACACAATAATGATTCTTTTTCCACGTATTAACATGTGAATACCATCATCATGTATTATTTTAAAACACTGTAACACCCTTAATTATCATAAAACCTTATTTATTAAATTAAAAAAGGTATATTTCAAAAAGTATAAGGGGTATTACAAGTGTAATAAGTTAAAATAACCAAGTACGAGTTCTTCTTATCATGAGGGTTATATTTGGTTGGGTGGTTACCATGATTATGTTATTACAAGAAAGAAATATTCACGAGTTGTATCATGCATATAAGATAAATATAAATCTTTCCCTTCTATATATTCCTATATAATTTGGTCACATCTATCTTTTTTAGGAATATTTTATTTCACTGCCTTTGGTGGAAGAACTGTTATGGGTCTACGAAGTTATGATCTCAAGGTGGAATGTGACTGATCCATTTTATTACAAAACATCTATTTATTTAACTTCTATCAATACTTGGATGTACCTTTTTTTGAAGGACCTTATTCTTCTAATAGGTCATTGGTTATGTAAGTCAACTAAGTCTGGGATTTCTCCACTGTTAGATTTTATGAATTGACCATTTTTGCATGATATCATTCAAGATGAAATAAACATGGATGTTGTGACACATCCTTCAATGGAAATGTGTGTATTTTAGAATATTAATGAGGATGACCTCATTGGGAAATTTGGGTTGTGGCATCATAATTAGTTTATTTTATATAGATGTAAGGAAATAACGACGGAATTTATTGTTTGATATGGATTTTGTTTTACTGAACCATTCCAAAAATATTAGGAAACCCTGATCTTTTTCAACATCTAGGAGAGGGATATTTTTTGGTTATTCTAACTAAACATGTGGTTAATATAAATTTTGGACATGCCTAAGTTCTTGTATGTGCACTACTATTTTTTTTAGTGAAACATATTTATTCTATGTCATACCAATCATTTTTCTATATGTTGAGTCAATGAGATTTGGCTTATCTCGGGTTTGGTGAATGATGTTTTACAAATGTCACACCATTTTGTAATTTAACTGAATCCACTTAGATATTTCAGTTGAATTTGAGTTTTGTTCATCTCAATTTGAGTATTTTTAAAATAGAGTTCATGAAATTTCTCTGTCCATAGAGGGATGATATGTTAATAGGTTAAGACACTACATGTGGATATGAAGTTATACACCGTATCATTTTCATGTTTTGTTCAATTATTCAGGTTTACAATAGGTATTTTTCTAAGCGTAGAAAAGAATAGGTATTGGAATTGATGAAAAAAGTCTTCCATTCATGAAATAGATCCCAATCGAAGGAAAAAGTACTATATAATGGTAGGTCCTATATAATTCTGTTTAAAACTCCTCAGCTTGTTCACCTAATGATGATATTGAGGGCCCATAATCAGGCTTCGTCAGGACATGAAGTGATTGAGATACTATTTAGGGATTCTTGTGCAATCAATGGTGCAGAAGGTAAGATTACTGAAATTGGGTGCTGTAAAATTTCTATCCCCCCATTCATGAAATGGATACCTCGTAGGTTGTAGAAGTGTGCATCCCCATTCCATGGATTCCATTTGAGTAGCTATGAACTCAATAACATTTAGAAGATGTAAAGGTAATAATTTATAATCTATCTCCCTTCAACATGATGTGGGAAGGGTTTAATGAGGTTGCACCACTTCCATTTCCCACTGATTCTAAATTCATGTTGGGACTGAATGATCAACCTGGTGAGGGAGAGGTTACCTCATAATGGAGGGAATATGTGATTAATTTGGACTTTCTCATTCATGTTGAATTTCTACCTAGATCTAGATCTATTGTGACAGTCAAATGGTATTTTTGATGGAGGATCAAAATTTCTAGTTTTTTATGAGGAAGGATATTTTTCTTAGCTTATATACGATACCCATGGGGAATTTCAACCTATGTATCACCTTGTTGTGTGGTCCGAGAATTTGAATCTCATTCTCATATTGTGCTATCTATTCTTAAATGGAAGGATTTTATACTCATCTATGAATATATTGGGATATAGGAACTCCATAATATTTAACCGTTGATGTCTTCTATAATAGAGGGGGAAACTAAATATTCATAGGTGTTGGGTTTTGGATCATCCACTAGTTTTGAATACATTAAGACATAGTGGGTGAATCTGGAAGCTCATGTTGGTGTATTTATTACATATTTTATCACTCTACATTTGATTCATGATAAAAATTATCTATTTTGATTATGGATATGAAATTCAAATATTTGTTTTAATAAATGGTAGTTGTCCTATTCCTCTCAACACAATAAGAAAATTATGAACTACTTTCATTAGGGACTATTCTTGGACCCTTTTCCATATTGGACCATTTTTATAACCCTATTGAAGGTTTGGTTACATTCTTAGTATGATACTCCCATATCATCCTATCAGTTGAGAACAAGGAAATTTTTTTGTTCTTGATTGTCAAACAGGACACAAATATAAGAGTTTAGTCATCAGGTTTGAGGAAAAAATGATATAACGATAGGTAATATTTACAACCCATCCTGGAGAATACAGTTTCACTATATAGTGATTATGATGAAAATTCCACCATAACTCATGGGTTTTGGAATATTCAGGTAAATAATTGGAATTGATTTATCTATCTTATGAGCATTCAATTATTTTAGTCAAGAACTTGATGAATCATTGGATGGATATTGAGATATAAATTACCCCATCCCATCATAGTGGGTTTTATCCGGGACCGCCATTGATTTCCATAAGACCCTATCATGGGATGATGATCCCAATGATGGTGATTGAGATAAAAATTCCCCCGGATTAGTGGAATGGGGTTTATTTTAAATTGATGACTATGTTTTCTATATCCTCTTTTAATTGACTATCTGAGGGGTGGAGATAGTGTTAGATATTATTCTGTCTTAGTGGGTTTGTTTTTCTCAAATATGGTTTCTATGGTCACTACTATTACATCCTTTTTGATATGGTGTATCTGTGCTTGTGTATGAGATGTGGTCAATGAAATACAATGAGGGGAGGAACATTCTATAGTAGTTTTTTTCTAGATCACAACATCTTTTTCCTTATTTGTAATTAATATCTTTATTTCAAGGGGTTACTTTAGAGACTTATTGGTTTCCCTCTTCGTTCATTCATGATGTATTGGAGCTATTGAAGTGGGGGAATTCTAATATAGTGACAAAATGTCTTGTGAATTACTTGAGCCCCAGATCTCACTGATGGATATGACATTACATGATTCCTTATCTAAGGCAATATGTTATTTCAGAAGTGTGGTGATGTGAAATGAGCCATTATTTCCCAATCCTTAATTATGGATATATGGCGTGTCTTCGGTGACTAGTATCGAATGTTTTGTGATTAAATGGTGGAAAAAACATTGTAGATACATGCTATGATTTTATGGTTTGTGTCATAGTCCATGGAGATAGTATCCATGTCCAGGTGACAATAGATAATCTTCATAATCTGAAGATGACCCTGATATCCTGAAATAGGGAGTTGTCTACAATTCCATCACTAATGAATTCTGCACATATTTTGCGATATTTAAGGGATTCAATCCCTCTTTATCTAGACTCAAATATCACATTAAAAAGATTCAATGGGCCATAAAATTATGGGTATAATGTTTCCAGCTAACTCTTTCCAAATAACAATATTGGATACCTCTTCAAGAGACACAAATTCCTCCACCTAGTCATTCCACAAAGGTTTTATCTTAGGGTTTATAGATATCCTGGGTGATGATTTTCTAGTAGTTAATAGGGAACTATATATAGTTAACATTGGTGTCTCGTGAACCACTCTATAATAAGGTGTATACATTTTTGGCACCTCTCTATGTGGATGTTTCTGGGAAAGGGGATGATTTCATTGTTAGTTGGACATATCACCAAGGAGACTTGGACCATGAAAGGTATCAGGAGTATAGTCCCTACAATCCATATCCTCACATCCATGTGGAGATCTATCATGGTAATGTTGACCTTATTATTTTCTTGGTGAATTTGTGGACCCTTTGAGTATTGATATTGTGTCCCAATAATCCTTAATGTTAATGGAATTGATATGATTAGGAGTACAATCCAATCTCATGTCATGTAAAACTCTCACTTTATAGACCCTAATAGGAATTGGGATTTGAGGACAATTCTAGAAAATTTAAATACGGGTAATGTATTTTTTAATAGATAAAATGAGCCTTTATAGAGTCTTGTAGCATTCACAGTTGGTGAACCCCTTTCAAAAAAGATATATGATTCAATCCCTAATGCTTTAAAATATGATTTAGGTGGTTTTTACAGGAATGTGCCCCTTTAACAAGGAATATGATGACCTCACTTATTGATCCTTTGTTGGAACAAAAATATCATCCCATTTTGGTTCCTCATTCATTATCAGAATATGATGGTTACTCTCATGCATGGGAGAAACAATCTATTCTTTCTTCAGAGAAACCACGTTTTCAAACTAGTTATAGTGTGGTGTTACCATGGTTGTAGGGATAGTAACATGAGACTATCCCTCTACCTATACTAGTGATAGAATTTTTCGTATATGTTCTTCTTCTTTTGATTAGATGTTAGGACACTTTATCAATGTTTGTGAAAGAATATAATCATTCACTATTTTAGTCTCCTCTATGCAATAGAATATATATTCGCTTTGAAGAGAGGATATGATCCAACTTTTATCCTCATTATATTATCAGAATTTTCAAATGTGATTCATGTTTCAAGGTAGGAGTATGTTTATCTCCCATGATTGAAACTTGAATATGCTCATAAAATTTATATGAGTGATAGAATATATGAGAAATATCACCAGATACACATAGAATTTACAGAAAGGATTCTTTAGAAAATATTGGGATATTTTCATTCTATTGGTTGTCCAAAAAGCCATATAGGTGGAAGTGTTTCAAATGGTTCCCTTAGTAGGAGACATTGGGGTACTAACGTGATGTTGCAGGTGAAGAAACTTGATAGTATCCCTATTCAATGACACCAAATCCAGAATGGAACTATAGATTACATCTTGATCCACCTTCATCAAATACTAATGGTTTTTATTTTTACACTCTATAGATGTGCTTCTGATGATCTTAGGGTTTCCAACGATCACCACTAGCTATACTATAAATTTAATTTTCAAATTTATACTCTTCCATTGAATCAACTAGAGACTTATTAATGTATCCAAAAGTGATGGGATCATACGATGTTGATGGTATACTTGAACCATTGTATTTTCACCAAATACTGAATGT
Source organism: Viscum album (assembly GCA_963277665.1). NCBI lineage: Eukaryota > Viridiplantae > Streptophyta > Magnoliopsida > Santalales > Viscaceae > Viscum > Viscum album. Next base: position 638,079,444 of record OY728122.1, read on the forward strand.
GTATTATAGCTGAGGATATTTTGCAACCCATATGGGTTGAAACATTATATAATTTTATACAATGATCACTTGATGAAGTCCTTATAATCGGGCGAGTGTGTCTTATTAGAGAATTATGAATAGTAATGGAGACCAAAAAGAAAATTTTCACATACTACAGGTTCAAATTAGGCATGATACATGCTCAACCAGATATGCATATGTATAAAAGTTTCCCTTTTTATTCATAGTCTGGACATTCTACCCTTGTAGAGTTTTCAAGAAGAGGACAGAGTTATTTAATGAGATATATTTCAATAGAGTATCATACAATCATTTTATTCAGTTGAAATATTCATGAAATTTTTATCACTTATTTTACATAGGATATGAAAACAATACGACCAGAAAAATATTCACTTAGGGTTTACAATTTTAATTCAATTATAAAATATATAACTTTTGTTCATCTTATATGGTTGATTTATAGATTGTGTGGGGGGGGAGGGGGTTCAGTGTCTTGAAAAAACATTCTCATCAGGTACACCATTGTTTTTTTAATGGAAACTTTCGAAAATTCCAACATCAATAATTGAATATAGACCTTCTTTATACCATCACGCCTTTTTATAACATAAAGTTTCATTACATTACACAAAACTTAGGAACATTAAGGTCTAGTGTCTTTGAAACCAGGAACATAATACATGAAAACAACATAAAGCATTCTTCTTAAACACCTAAAAGGGTTCTCCTTAAGTTCATCCTAGGTTCATTACTGCATCTCATAACCTGGGGACATACGTCAAAAGAAAGGGTGAGCAGAAGGCCCAGTAAGGGAAACAAGATGAACATTTTACATGTGAACTTGAAATACTTCAATAATGACAGGAAAAGAACTTTAAGGCATGAGAAAGAAATCATGAGGAATTTCATAATAAAAATAACATTTTTCATAACTTGAAGATGTGGCTACATCATTTAACATAGACAATCATGAACATATCACCAAGGTCCATCCCCAAGGTGTCATTTGAAAATTACCAAGGTTATTCACCAAGGTATCGTGAAAATTGTAATCTCTAGTGGTTACATCATTACCCAATGCATTGGAGTGCTATCAGGGCGCACCCTTATATTTGCCTTTATTATCATGTGAGACACATATATCATCATCAAACATTTCATAAATAACCCATATAGCATAAAATAAATTTGTTTCATTTCATAATCATAACGTTTTAAAAACTTCTTTAAGGACATGATCTTTACGTTACTTTAAACCCACGGAAAGGGAAAGCGGGTCCCATGTATGTAAATCCCAGAATTTAAAATAAAATATTTTGATATATATGTGAATACCCTTTTAGAAATAAGATCTTTGAGTATTCACTTTATAACATAAAATAATTTTGAGAAAAGAGAGAGGCATTTTGAGACGAATATTCTGCAGCATAACGGCTATGTTACAAGGTTTTAGAAAACATTGAAAAGAGAGGGGACATGGGTCACCCACTAATAAATGATCTATAAAACAGTAGGGATACATAATATAAAGGATTTAAGAACATGGTATTTAAATTTTAAAGATATACCATATGAAATGAAAAATATGGAAGTGAGATAAAAATTAGATTTCTCTTATGAAAATTCGGCAGCCTAACGGCGTCACTTAACATCAATAAAGAAATGATTTGAAAAGATAAAATAGGGTCTCTCATCATATGATCATAAGAGACCAGTATAATAGATATAGAGATCATACCCCAACATAATGAAAAGGAACTTGAAAGACTTGACATGAAAATCGAAATTGAAAAAAAGAGAAGGGTGAAAGAATCACTTAAAAATTCGGCAGCCTAACGGCGTCACTTAAACATTCATAAAACGAAATGATGAGAGTAAGAGGGGATATCTCATCATATAAACATGAAAAGGTCAGTAAGAGGAATATAAAATAACATCCTCTCACATAATAACATGGAGCATAAAATGAATGACATAAAAGAGATTACATGAAAAGAAAGAGAGAGGTCAGATCTCTTACCTTAAAATGTAACTCTTAAAACTCAATGGTTTGGACCTTGAGGGCTTGGGGGCACCTTGGGAGGACTCCTTGGGAGGTAAGGAGACCCGAACATCGTTGGGGGAGAGTTGGGAGTGGGAACTAAAGGAGTAAAGGGTGGGTATTTATAGGGAAAGTGAGGGGACAAGGCATTAATGGCCAAGGGACACCTCACAAGTGCTTTTCTCAAAACCATGTGCTCTCCCTTGGCATTTACCATGGAGTTAGGCCACATGGGCCCCCCAAAACAATAATGCATCACCCTTGGACAGCAAACCCTTAAAATATCTCATTACATCATCATGACACAGTTATGATGTCATTAAACATACTGAAACCCTAAAACTGCATTTTTACTATTAACTGAAAAATTCATCTTACTCAGAAAAATCCCAAAATTTCACCTTAACCAAAAATAGATGCTATAATTAAATTTATGAACTCCATTTTATAAAAATAATTTTCTAAATATTTTTAATTTAATCTTTAAATAAAAGCACTATTCATCGAGAATTCATTTTTTTCTGAAAAATCCCCAAAAATTACCATAACATAATATTGATGATCTGAGTTCAAAAATAAAGTCATTTTTATAAATATAATTTTCTAATTATTTCTAATTAAATTTTTAATTAAAAAACACTATTCACCCGAAAAAACTAATACATGGCTAATAATTTATGAAACCGTTATTTTTCCTTTTTATTGAATCACATTACTTAATCTAGGTGTCTAAATTATATTAAAACTTTCTTTGAGTGAAATTACTAATCCATTTGGTCACATTACTAATCCTAAGCGTAAAATCACTATTCATAATTTACTATTCATCAAAAATTATGTTGATCTTATTAGACTCCAAATTCCTTAATGAACACTTTTGTAGAAGGAAATTTTTTGAAAATCATTACACATCATTAATTATTTAGGGTTTACATAAATATTTTAAAATATCCTTTTTTCATAATTCATCAATAAAATACATCCTAAAATTATCTGGATATTTGAAATTTCACAAACATCACTAAAGGAAGAAATCTCAATTCATTCATCCCAAATCATTACACAAAGAGGCTAGGGCCTCATCACATAACCCCTTATAACACCAGCATATGACCTATGTGTAAGGTGTGCTATGGTGAGAGAATCTGAGGGAGGCTCAAATAACATTGCCCTAGTAGTAATCTCTACTAACTTGAACTTCTCCCGCATGCGTTTCCGTTCAAGCTTGACACGCTGGAGTTCAGCTTGGGCTTGGTCCAATGCGAAGCCCACAGACGCTACCTCCTTCCCAAGCTCTGATAAGTGGGCTTCATAAGGTTTTAGTATACTGGATGAAGCCATCGACTCCTCCTTCTGCATTAACCATTAACATCTTATTAAATCTTTAATAGTAAGTTAATATACTACTCAAAAAGATCGGGTCTTTACATTCTTCCCCCTTAAGAAATTTCATCTCCGAGATTTATACTTGAGGCCTAGTCGAAAAGGTGAGGGTACTTTTGCTTCATTGTTTCCTCAGGCTCCCAAGTCGCTTCATCATATTTATGATTCCTCCACAACACTTTCACAAGGTGGGTAGTCTTGTTTCATAGAACCTTGTCTCTATGGTCTAAGATCTCCATTGGCTGCTCCTCATAAGAGAGGTCATGTTCCAGTTGTACCACCTCTGGGTTCAGTACTTGCGAAGGGTCGGGTATGTACTTCGTCAAGAGAGATACATGGAAGACATCGTGAACTTGAGCTAGGTTCGGTAGAAGTTCTAGACGATAGGCCACAACTCCTATGCGATCAAGGATTTCATAGGTGCCAATGTACCTAGGGATGAGCTTCCCTTTCTTCCCAAACCGCATGACTCTCTTCCATGGAGAAATTCAAAGGAAGACTTTTTCGCCAACACCAAACTCCAAGTCCCTTCGATGGTTTTCAGCATAGCTCTTCTGCCGACTCTGAGCAGCCTTTATGTGTTGTTGGATGGCATGAACCTGTTCTGTCATCTCTTGCACAAGATCAGGCCCAAGAAGCTTTCTCTCACCAGTTTCATCCCAACATGTAGGAGTTCTACATCGCTTTCCATACAGAGCTTCATAGGGTGCCATCTGAATACTTGAATGGAAGCTGTTGTTATAGGAGAACTCAACTAATGGGAGGTGTTTATCCCATCCACTTTTAAATTCCATTGAGCATAATCTCAGCATGTCTTCGAGTGTCTGAATAGTCCTTTCAGATTGGCCATCAGTTTGAGGATGATAGGTCGTAATAATATTCAATTCAGTATTCAGAGCATGTTGAAGACTTCTCCAGAATTTTGATGTGAATCTTGGATCATGATCAAACACGATGGATAGTGGTACCCCATGCATCCTTACCACTTCCTTCACGTATATCATGGCAAGTTGATCCAGAGAGAAATCTTCCCGAATAGAGATAAAATGGGCGGTCTTTGTGAGAAGATCCACAATAACCCATATCGCATTGTTTCCTTTGGATTTTTCGGGAGACCAGTTACAAAGTCCATAGTGATATTATCCCACTTCCATACTGGTATGGGTAGCGGTTGTAATACCCCCTTAGGAAGTTGTTGTTCAGCCTTTACTTGCTGACACAATAGGCACCTTGTAGTGTAATCAGCAATCTCCCTCTTCATGTTATCCCACCAATAAGGATCACGAAGGTCTCTATACATCTTAGTGCTTCCTGGGTGTATAGAGAAAGTAGATCTTTGAGCTTCATCCATCAATTCCTTCTTTATCTCCAGAATAGATGGAACACACAGTCTTGTATGAAATTTCAATACACCTTCTTGATCAATATTGAAATCAGGGAACTTCCCATCCTTTACAGCCTCAAACTTCTCCTTCAGCAAAGGATCTTCTTTTTGAGCCTTCTTGATCTTCTCTAGTAATGAAGGTTGAGAAATCATTTGTGATAGGGTTGATGATGTCCCTTTCCTTATAATTCCCATGTCCTATTTTACTATATCTTCAATCAAGGGATCTCCTAGGATCCTCATTGTTGCCAGAACAACATGATCTTTCCTGCTTAACGCATCCGCGACTTTATTTGCTCTTCCAGGGTGATAATGAATTGAACAATCATAGTCTTTAATAAGCTCCAACCATCTCCTTTGTCTCATGTTCAATTCTTTCTGCGTGAAAATATACTTTAAACTTTGGTGGTCGGTGTATATATCACATTTCTCCCCATAAAGATAGTGCCTCCATATATTTAGAGCAAAAACAACTGCCACTAGCTCTAGATCATGCGTAAGATAATTCTGATCATGAATCCTCAACTGTCGAGATGCATAAGCAATTACCTTTTCATTTTTCATGAGGACGCACCCAAGCCCTTTCAGGGATGCATCGCTAAAAATAACGAATCCTTCTCCGATAGAGGGTAGTGTTAACACAGGTGCTGTAACCAATCTCTTCTTCAGCTCTTGGAAACTTTCCTCGCATTCATTTGTCCAGATGAACTTAACCCCTTTTCGAGTCAACTTGGTTAGTGGATTAGAATGTCGTGAAAAGTTTTTCACAAACCTCCTATAATATCCCGCTGAACCAAGGAAACTACAAATCTCATTTACTGTTGTGGGTTGAGGCCACTCCTCCACAACCATTGTCTTTGTAGGGTCAATCGAGATTCCTTCATTGGCTATGATTTGCCCCTTGAAAGCCACTTGTTGTAACCAAAAATCACACTTGCTGAACTTTCCAAAGAGCCTCTCCTTCCGCAGAGTTTTCAAAATAACCCTCAGATGATCTTCATGCTCCTCACTACTTTTTGAATATATCAAAATATCATCAATAAAAACTACCACAAAGTTATCAAGGTAGTCCTTAAAGACTCTATTCATCAAATCCATGAAAATAGCAGGAGCATTAGTCAAGCCAAAGGGCATAACAGTAAACTCATAATGCCCATATCTTGATCGGAAGGCAGTCTTTGGAATATCTTCCTTCTTCACCCTCAGTTGATGATAACCAGATCGAAGGTCAATCTTGGAGAAGAATTGAGCCCCGTGAATTTGGTCAAATAAATCATCAATTCTTGGAAGAGGGTATCTATTCTTCACTGTGATCTCGTTCAGTTCTCTATAATAAATGCATAGCCTCATTGATCCATCCTTCTTCTTCACAAAGAGAACGGGTGCTCCCCAAGGACTCGGTCAGATAAACCCCTTCTCCAACAAGTCTTGGAGTTGTTTTTTTTAACTCTTCTAGCTCCACATTTTCCATTATATACGGAGTCTTTGATATCGGTTGAGACTCAGGTACGAGTTCAATGGAGAACTCTACCTCTCTTTCGGAGGGAGGTCCAGGTAACTCCTCAGGAAATACATCCATGTATTCCTGAACAATTGGAACATCTTCTATTGGTATGCTCCCTTTTCCTTCTTCCTCATCACCGATTAACTCCATAAAAAAGCAATAGGGGGTTCTTTTAGATAGGGATCAGTTCGGGATATCTCTCCTTGGAAGATAACTGTAGTTTGTTCATTCAAGACTACTGAGATTTCCTTACTTCTGCATTTGATCTTAGCATTATACTTTGAGAGCCAGCCCATCCCTAGTATAATGTCGAATTCCATCATGGGAATGACTACTAGATTTGCGATAAGATTGTGCTCACCAAAGTAAACACTAGAGTCTATAAATAATTTTGATGGTAGGATAATCCCACTTGGAGTCTTGATTGAAAACTCTACCTCTAGCAGTTCGGGGATTGATTCTATATTCCTTGCAATCATTGAGGAAATAAAGGAATGCGTAGAACTAGAATCAAATAAAGTACTTGTTAGTTTTGAGAGGACGACAAGAGTACCTGCAAAATAACCCTCAGATGACCTTCATGCTCCTCACGACTTTTTGAATATATCAAAATATCATCAATAAAAACTACCACAAAGTTATCAAGGTAGTCCTTCAAGACTCTATTCATCAAATCCATGAAAATATCAGGAGCATTAGTCAAGCCGAGGGGCATAACAGTAAACTCATAATGCCCATATCTTGATCGGAAGGCAGTCTGTGGAATATCTCCCTTCTTCACCCTCAGTTGATGATAACCAGATCGAAGGTCAATCTTGGAGAAGAATTAATCCCCACGAAGTTGGTCAAATAAATCATCAATTCTTGGAAGAGGGTATCTGTTCTTCACTGTGATCCCGTTCAGTTCTCTATAATCAATGCATAACCTCATTGATCCATCCTTCTTCTTCACAAAGAGAACTGGTGCTCCCCAAGGAGACACACTCGGTCGGATAAACCCCTTCTCCAACAAGTCTTGGAGTTGTTTCTTTAACTCTTCTAGCTCCACATTTTCCATTCTATACAGAGTCTTTGATATCGGTTGAGACCCAGGTATGAGTTCAATAGAGAACTCTACCTCTCTTTCGGGGGGAGGTCTAGGTAACTCCTTAGGAAATACATCCATGTATTCCTGGACAATTGGAACATCTTATATTGGTATGCTCCCTTTTCCCTCTTCCTCATCACCGATTAACTCCATAAAGAAAGCTATAGGAGGTGATTCTATATAGGGATCAGCTCAGGATATCTCTCCTTGGAAGATAACTGTAGGTCGTTCATTCAAGACTACTGAGATTTCCTTAATTCTGCATTTGATCTTAGCATTATACATTGAGAGCCAGTCTATCCATATTATAATGTCAAATTCCATCATGGGAATGACTACTAGATTTGCGATAAGATTGTGCTCACCAAAGTAAACACTGGAGTCTCTAAATACTTTTGATGCAAGGATAATCCCACTTGGAGTCTTGACTCACAACTCTACCTCTAGCAGTTTGGGGATTGATTCTATATTCCTTGCAAACTTGGAGGAAATTAAGGAATGCGTAGAACCAGAATCAAATAAAGTACTTGCTAGTTTTGAGAGGACGGCAAGAGTACCTGCTACCACATCGTTCGGGACTTCAACATCAGTTGTTGTGATAGCGGAAGCACGACCTTGCTCCCTTGGCCTCTGCTGAGGTTGATGGTGATTCCCCTCCACCGCCCTCGGATTTGGACATTGATTAGAAAAGTGCCCAAGCTGTCCACACTTGAAGCATATGACTTCGGGTAGGGCCAGAACCATCTTTCCTCTATCGTTAGTGTTGAGAAGTTGAGGCTTCACATCACTACAACAATTCCGAGAAATATTGCCTTCTTTTCCACACCTATAGCACTTACCACTTCTGATCAAGCAGTTCCCCGAATGCTTCTTCCCACATTTATTGCATGTGGCATGTTGCATATGCTTTCCACCTCTTTCCTGATCTAAACTTCTTCCCAGGCTTGGTTCTAGAGTTCTCTTATTCTCATTAGATTTGTGAGACCACTATGTCTCCCCAAACTCTAGTTCAACTTTCATAGCACTTCAAACTATTTCTTCACAGCTATCGTAGTCCCTGTTGGCTAGATTCTTCCGCAGATGAGGTCGTAGTCCGCCAAAGAATCTATCAACCTTCCCATTAGAGTCCATTATAAAGCATGAGGTATAACGGGAATGCCTTGTGAAGTTCATCTCGCAGGTTCCAACTGATTCATTCTCCTTATACTTCAGCTCAAGAAATTCTTTCTCCATTCCCGTTCTCATCAAAGGAGGTAAATACTTATTAAAGAATATTCCTTGGAACTCTTCCCACTCCATAGCTTCCATCTCTCCTCGTGGCTTCATGTTTTTGATCAGTGACCACCACTGATCAGCTTCTCCCTCTAGGCGGTAAACAGCAAGGGTGACTTTTTCTTGTTCCGAACAATGATGTACAGAAAAGATCTTTTCAATGGAGCTTATCCATTGTTCTGCAACCAATGGGTTAGTAGATCCAATGAATGTTGGTGGTCGTTGACGCATAAAGGACTCAACATAAAGTTGTTCCCTTCGTGGTGAGACCGTCCTCTCAGCTTGATTCAAGTTATTACTCATAACTTGAGTCAGTTGGTTCATCATTCGCATGAATGTTTCCATTCCAGCTTCCATCGGAGGGCTGTCAGCACATGGTGTATTGCGGTCACCATCTTCACGGTTCCTCCTATTGCCCGACATTTTCTAAAAGAATAAAACATTAGTGAGAAACTTATTTCATTTATGAATATTTTAACTAAGACTTCATGCTTAGACAATTACACTTCTCTATAATTACTTCATAATGATTCATAAAAAGCTTGTGATTAACCAAACATATCCCCCAGGAGTGTCGTAACCAAGAGTTCAGCAAGGCCCGTTATCATGCACCAGTTCCCGTTCGAGTCTAGCTCAAAGCGGTGTTTTCGGGTTTTACCCCCATGTACATCTGTGCCAGAGCCGCCTCTACCTGCTCGTATCCAGACAGGGATGTATTTGTTTGATAAACCACTTACTCAATACTTACCAAAATCCCAGGAAGTTTTCCTATATTTAAACTTTTCTATAGGGTTATTCCTAAAGTTTTTATATCATAATTTCCACAAATAACTAAACCATACTTTGATACCAACTATAACATACCGCCTTTTATAACATAAACTTTCATTACATTACACAAAACTAAGGATCTTTAAGGTCTAGTGTCTTGGAAACCAGGAACATAATACATGAAAACAACATACAGAATTCTTCTTAAACACTTGAAAGGCTTCTCCTTAAGTTCATCCTAGGTTCATTAATGCATCTCATAACCTGGGGACATACATCAAAAGAAAGGGTGAGCAGAAGGCCCAGTAAGGGAAACAAGATGAACATTTTACATGTGAACTTGAGATACTTCAATAAGGACATGAAAAGAACATTAAGGCATGAGAAAGAAATCATGAGGCATATCAAAATAAAAATAATATTTCTCATAACATGATGACGTGGCTACATCATTTAACATAGACAATCATGAACATATCACTAAGGTCCATCCCCAAGGTGTCATTTGAAAATTACCAATGTTATTCACCAAGGTATCGTGAAAATTGTAATCTCTAGTGGTTACATCATTACCCAATGCATTGGAGCGCTATCAGGGCGCACACTTAAATTTTCCTTTATTATCATGTGAGCCACATATATCATCATCAAACATTTCATAAATAACCCATATAGCATAAAATAAATTGGTTTCATTTCATAATCATAACGTTTTAAAAACTGCTTTAAGGATGTGATATTTACGTTACTTTAAACCAACTGAAAGGGAAAGCGGGTCTCATGTATGTAAATCCCAGAATTTAAAATAGAACATTTTGATATATATGTGAATAACCTTTTAGAAATATGAGCTTTGAGTATTCACTTTATAACATAAAATAATTTTTAGAAAATCGAGAGGCATTTTGAGACGAAAATTCTGCAGCATAACGGCTATGTTATAAGGTTTTAGAAAACATTGAAAAGAGAGGGGACATGGGTCACCCACTCCTTGGAGGTAAGGATACCAGAACATTGTTGGGGGAGAGTTGGGAGTGGGAACTAAAGGAGGAAAGGGTGGGTATTTATAGGGAAAGTGATGGGACAAGGCATTAATGGCCAAGGGACACCTCACAAGTGCTTTTATCAAAACCATGTGCTCTCCCTTGGAATTTACCATGGAGTTAGGCCACATGGGGCCCCCAAAACAATAATTCATCACCCTTGGCCGGCCAACACTTAAAATATCTCATGCAATCATCATGAAACAGTTATGATGTCATTAAACATACAGAAACCCTAAAACTGCATTTTTACTATTCACTGAAAAATTCATCTTACTCAGAAAAATCCCAAAATTTCACCTTAACCAAAAATTTATTCTATAATTACATTTATGAACTCCATTTTATAAAAATAATTTTCTCAATATTTTTAATTTAATCTTTAAATAAAAGCACTATTCATCGAGAATTCATTTTTTTCAGAAAAATACCCCAAAATTACCATAACATAATATCGATGATCTGAGTTCAAAAATAAAGTCCTTTTTATAAATATAATTTTCTAATTATTTTTAAATAAATTTTTAATTAAAAACACTATTCACCCAAAAAACTAATACTTGGCTAAAAAATTATGAAACCGTTATTTACCCTTTTTATTGAATCACATTACTTAATCTAGGTGTCTAAATTATATAAAAACTTTCTTTGAGTGAAATAACTAATCCATTTGGTCACATTACTAATCCTAAGCATAAAATCCCTATTCATAATTTACTATTCATCAAAAAATTATGTTGATCTTATTAGACTCCAAATTCCTTACTGAACACTTTTGTAGAAGACCATTTTTTAAAAATCATTACACATCATTAATTATTTAGGGTTTACATAAATATTTTAAAATATCCTTTTTTCAAAATTCATCAATAAAATACATCCTAAAATTATTTGGATATTTGAAATTTCACAAACATCACTAAAGGAATAAATCTCAATTCATTCATCCCAAATGATTACACAAAGAGGCTAGGGTCTCATCACATAACCCCTTATAACACCAGCATATGACCTAAGTGTAAGGTGTGCTATGGTGAGAGAATCTGAGGGAGGCTCAGATAACATTGCCCTAGTAGTAATCTCTACTAACTTGAACTTCTCCCGCATGCGTTTCCGTTCATGCTTGACACGCTGGAGTTCGGCTTGGGCTTGGCCCAAAGCGAAGCCCACAGATGCTACCTCCTTCCCATGCTCTGATAAGTGGGCTTCATAAGGTTCGAGTCTACTGGATGAAGCCATCGACTCCTCTTTCTGCATTAACAATTAACATATTATTAAATCATTAAGAGTAAGTTAATATACTACTCAAACAGATCGGGTCATTACATTCTTTCCAGTGGAATGCATTCAATTAAGGATTCAGACCTAGTGGAACTTCAGAAATCACATTGGTCGAGATGATTGGAGTTATGGATCATCACACCATTTTTTGGGAAATTTTTTCTACCATATCATTCTCTTATATATTTATGATAGGTTCATGAATCCCTACAAATTACTGATTTGAGACCGATTTCCCTAACAAAGTGATCATGTGTTAAATAGTTTCATGTTTAGGGGGTCTATTAATGAGTCTATATATGGATTTTTGGGGTTATACATCATATTAAGTTTAATGGCTAGTTTCGTATGTGTTTAATATGTATAAACAGACACTTTGGAAGTTGTTTTTATCAAGGGAGGTAATTAATATTCCGGGGATGGAATTTGCTATTATGAGGAGTCGTACACATCATTTTTATAACAAGAATCAAACCAAACATAGTTCATTAAAACTATTCTTTTTACATTATTTATTGAAAGATATATACATGGGTAATTAGGAACCTGGTATTGAGCTCCAACCTTAGGGAGGCATCTTACATATCCAGGTTATGACAGGAATCTAGTTCCTCATAGTATATTCATTACCTTAGGACATAGCCTGAGGTAGATTCCTTATACTAGATTAGTTATATCATTCCACTGATTGGTCTATAAATGATAAGGATTCCCTAGATAGTCTAGATTCATTATGTGAATGATATGAAAATTTCAAATCCCTATGCCCATGTATGTCATGATTAGTGTGAGAAAAAAGGGATAAAAATTAATATGTCTCGCTGCATATGGATTCATGACTTATGTGCTAGGAAAACCCTTTTGATGCTTAATATAGATCCCGTTACATAGGAGTTTATCCAATATATATTTTTTATCTTTTGAATATTATTTCCAATAGTTAATTTTCCTTCCCAGTTGTCTAGTGAATGATGAGGAGTGATCAATCCATGAGAGATATTGGGTCTGGATTCATGCAATTTTTGACACATGGGTAGAATTATACAGAGGTGAATTCCCCATTGATATAAATCCTTATGAATAAATTTTATGTGTCATGATTCTGGTAGGAATCATAGTCCACATAGTTAAGTTATGATCGGGGCCTACACAACGAGGTTTTCCCTGACATGTCCACTGGACAAGGTTACCATGTCCTTGAATATCAGATCAAGATATTTAATTGACATCCTAACATGTTATGATTGTCTTCTTGATGTGTTTCAGGATGTTTTGAATTATCTAGGATGAATCAATCACTTGTAAAAATACAATCACATGATCTATTTTACCTATCAAAGTGACATTTCATGATCTGAATGACATATATATTGGACATCACTTGATCTGTATTACTTGTATAGAGGACATCACATGAGCGATGCTGACATGTATAGAGGTAGTCGCATGAACGAGATGACTTGTCAAGAGGGTGTATAATAATCAAGGAAATCATGTCCTATTTTCATCATAAGACCATGATTAAACATCAAGGGGACATCACATGAACTTAGATGACTTATTCAGAGGACATCATGTGATCTATCTGACTGGTCTTGGTGTCACTGCAGAACATGGAAGAAATGTTTAGAGGATGGCAAAATATTTTATTTGAAAGACCTAGGGACTCTACAGGACTTGGGTTTCAATTCCGTAGGCCATTTTTTGATCTACTTTATCATGTTTGAGGGACATTTCAAGATCCAAATAGTTTGTCGACGGAGCATCACATGATTTGAGTGACAAGTTCCAGTTTTGTCACATGATCTGAGATGTTCATATGAAGAACATAAGGATTAATGAATCTACCTTCATAGTAGTCACCCTTATTTTATTTTCTTTTAACATAGCCATTATTTTATATGTTACTCAAGGGTTTCCCCATTGTAGCTTATTTTATCATTAATGTGACATAGCTAGCATGTAGTAACTCCTTTGTGTGACATTATTGACACAACTAAAGTTATTTTGATGATCTATTTGTGATCACGTGATGTGACTATGCATATATCATGATACATTAGGTCATTAAAGATATATTTAATTAGAGTACTACCTTGCATTTGGGTGACCAACCACACTGAAATGTCTACAACTCTGCTATTGTGTCCTTTTGATCTTACATTCACAATATTTTTTGGTGAGGGGAGGTATTTACAGGCGTCACCAACTGAGTTATACATAATCTTGAAAGGTGCATATATAATAGACTTGATCAGGAGTCGGTGTATAGATTTTTTTGTTATGTTCTTTGAATTATCTTACAATGTTTCATTTATTACACCACATAATGATCATCGGCTATAAAAATGTCCTTAAATTAATATTTTTGTGAGACCAAGGATGGTCAAAGGATTTTTACCTAACCTTGTGAACATGTCAAGGAGTTTTCATAGGGTATTTCCAATATGGATAATGGTCTTTAGAAGAACAAGATGCATACGGGATGACATTTTTCTGATCTATGTTGACCTATCTGGGGTCTCCCAGGTTGCCAAGGTTTCTTTCTATGGGTACTTCACATGATCTGGCCGACATGTATAATGGAATTTGTGAGATTATGTTGGATTTTTGAGTGGGGGCCTCAAATTACTAATGATGATCTCCACGGGAATCTGAATCATTTTACATGTAGTCTAGTGTATCCCTTCTCTATGGGAAGCATCAACCATTTCCCCTTTAATATCCTTCATTATTTTACAGGGGATATGGATCTCATGAGGTTTTAGGAGTGTTCTAGAACCAAATCACTCTCCCAATATGGGATGAATCATGTCACCAATAATTGGTCTTTTTTATGTGTAATCATTAACATGATTATCCCCAATGATTTCTATGGATCTAATGGGGTGTATCATGTTCAATGATAGATCTCACGCAGGCATGCATACATAGTTAGGGACAAAAATGATTCATTAATTTTATAAATTAGGTGTAAAAATATGGGTGTCATGATGGAATGAAAACATTTCTAGGCATGTTCACTATGTGTTCCTATAATGAATCTTGTTTCCAATAATGTATATCGCTATGGGATGGAGATAGTATTATGGATGGTCACTCTGTTTTCTATTGAGGTATCATGGGTTTAATGATAGCTCTCGCAGTTCATCAGATTCAACATGTTAGTGAAGGAATGAAGTCTTGTGTGAGCTTAGAGACATAACCCCTTTGATGGATTGAGATGATCTACTTTACATTACATTGGATAACTCTCCTCTTTTAAATGGAAACCACCCTATGTCTCTCAGGACTCCCTTTGATTTATAGGGTAAGTATCACACCACATAAACATATCCAATGGTTGCATTTCCTATAAACATGTTCCACAATTTATCACACTAAATATCACATCCTTAGTTCCTAGGATATTAGTGTATCAAATTAACCTAATGTGATGATGAGGTTCACCCAATTGAAAATTCAAAAATTCTCTTCCATTTTCATATCTCCTCCCAGGAGAAAAAGCTGGACATCATGATTCAAAGATAGAAAACAGGATCTCTATCAACACTGGTGGGACTCAAGATGAATTAATGCATGAACAAATATTAATGAGATCTTAGGAGTTTTATCCAATGAGTTCAATTCCATGGTTTCCCTGCAAGGTGATGAAGGTTCTGAAAATAATAATCCCAGAAAAATATGAACAATATATTATCCTAATTCATCATGTTGTAAAATATTTATTTTTATGTCACATTCATATTCCTACTGACATCATATTAGAGTATATACAGAGAAATTGTACAAAATATGGGTTCATTATAACTTGATTTCATTTCATCTTTATATGACATTGATCGTTCATGAATTTATTTGATCGCGTAGCCTTATAAAGGATTCAAATTGTAGTTTCAGTCATGGATCATAAAACAACCTCATGAAAATGTTATATCAAAAAATCAATATTTTCATAGCTACTACTCCATTACATTATACAATCATGTTGGTGACCTCACATAATTCCTTCAAACATGTGATCTGCATTTATTTAAAATTGCGTATTTTATTTCACTAGTTCAATCATCTGTCCATATTGGGATATTAGCATGATGTTCATATATCCACTAGTTCAAGAAGTCATAGAACTACTCTACATCACATATGATGGAATCATACATGAGATGGCCTTCCATACTATTCATCATAAAGTATGTGTGTGCCATTCTGAACATATATATGGATAAAACTGGAGGCATCATTCATCTACCAAGAGGATTAATGATTCCTTGAGTGTTTTTCAAGTGGATAATGGAGAAGTGGGATCGTGAACTATCCTTGAGTAGGAGATATCGTCCCAATGTATTGATAAATATTTTTATGTTATATATTCATTGGGATGTCCCAACAGGAAATTTGAAATTGTGGTGTATTTATTCTCATGATTTCATCCTATATTATGGGTATAATACACTTTATATAATAATATGATTTCTTCTTATCTTCACAATTTATCATATCAATCATGGGTTCTGATAAAGACAATTTTTTACATGGCTATCTCAGTATGTGGGGTTGTGGTGCAAAAAAAACTTGTCCGCATGAGGTCCTTCTGGTGCACAATATTAACCAGGGTTGTGAAAGGCGAGCTTAAACTCTAGTAACATGTGATTGATGAAGACGGTGTAAAACATCATTCATCCATAACATAATATTAATCTATTTTTACAAAATGAAATGTTATTTATTATTTATTTCATGTTATTTTTTATCGTTATTTTTATATATAAATAATTAATAATGATAATAACACTCTGAAAAATGTGTAGACAATGCACACACCCCATTAATAATTACCACATGTGTTTGTGTTATGTTTTTTTAATCTCTCACCACATGTTTTTCATCCATAGAAAATTATGTGGCATATCTTTATTGGTGTTGATAGTAACCACCCAATGAGTGGATCTTCACTGAAACACCATCATCACAGATTTTATTCCCCTTATATAAATTATAGCTGATTCATTGAAAAGGGGATCCATTGAATAAAATAACAAACAACTCACCAAATCCTTAATCCTTATAATTCCACAAATTAACAGTATACATAATAAATCATTAATAATCCATTTAACTTTTCAAAATCCTCAAATTCAAATCACCCGTTTAGGATATTTAAAATAATATGTCAATCATTTTTTAAAATCCTTTCCAAAAAATCACCTCACATGAAACATCATCTCCATCTCGACTCCACAAGTCGACATCACCAATACCAAATGAAAAGAAATGTTGAATTTTGTTAGGAAATATAATTATATAAAAGAATGAATAGAAATAACTAGTTAATTAATCACCATCTACGAACATAATTTGTAATTTAATCAAGCATTACACCATATTATGATCACAAACAAGATGTTATAATTTTAATTTAAACCTCTAATAAAGTGTTATTTTCATCAATGATCAAGGGATGAATATTCATTTACATAATAAATTTTAAATTTCCCATAAAATAAAACTATCACATGAAAATAAAAAATAGGCCATGGATAATCATTGAATTTGATGTTCAATAAAATAATCTAAATATTTTTCCATATCCCAATTATCATATAATTTCTTCCATTTTTCCTATATAAAGGACCCTTAAATAAAAACACAAAAAATAAATTAACTCTCACTTATGAAAAAACTAGTTCTCTAAAACCATATACTAATTTTGAGTATTTAAGGAGTTTATAAAAATTATTATGTGTATTTTTTATTAAATAATAATTCTAAATGTATAAGGTAGGAATTTCAAATGTAATTTGCTTATCAGAATAATACTGTAATCATTAAAAATACATCTATTAGATCAAAATGATTTCCATGATTATTTATTTAACAATTGAGTTCATCATTGTAATATGTGTAATTTTATAAAATATTTATTAATAAAATAATTGTAATATAAAAATTTGTAATTGTGTAATTTTGATAAAATTTTTATAATATTTGAATTCTTTTTTCAAATAGTATAGTATTTTATACAAATATGTTACACTATATAAGTGTATTATTGTAATGAAAAAACCTAATTATCGAATACATAGACATGAATTCCACCCACATAAGGGTTCAATCATTCACCCCAATTTCTAGAGGATAAAAATTAGTTTTAAGGGCTAAAATAATCCATTAGCTAAAAATTTCACCCTATAAGATATACAACAAAATATAATTAAGATAGTTATATGAAAAATATTTTTGTTTAATAATATTAAAATAAAATAATGTACTGAAATGATATAAATTTTATAAATCCTAAAATAGTGGAAATAATTTATTGTAATACCATATATGATTCATATTTGATGAAACCAAACAAATTCGACCATATCTCCTTCATGGACATAAAATTCAGAAATGAAAATTGAATAATGTCTTCCTCTAACGTACATACCATAAAAAAACATCAGCATATCCCTAGAAGTGCACAATTAAGTGGTGAGTATAAATCAGTAGGATTTTATTAAATACTTCAATATTATCATTTGTATAAGTTACTAAATCAAAAATTCCAATTTGGTTTTTCAAAAAAAAAATTCAAATCCTTTAGGGTGAAACAATGCATCATTACGATAAGAAATTAAGAAAATTTTCATATTAAATAAGAACAATATATTTTTATAATCATATGTAATAAATATTTTATATTATATTTATCTATGAAGTATACATAATTCATATAAATAAAATTATATCTATCCAAGATTATACCAATATCTCTACGGATAGTATTGTAAATTAATTATCCTCACTAAAAGGTGATGATAAGGGAATCCACCCAATCCTGCCACTGGTTAAGGATACCCCTTTTCCAAAAACATTTATTATATTTATGTAAGGAGAGATCCCAAATTCATAGTTAAATCCATTTTCAAAAGCATCAAATGTGTGAGATTTACTAGGTATCTAGTTTTGTACACATGTTCTACAATAATAGAAAGGATGTTCTTTGTCAGAGTTGGATATCATTTAATTTTGGAATGAATCAATGTATATGAAGTAAACAATGGTTATTATGTTTATAAAATACCCATTATTAGGGTTTTTATAGATTTAAAAATCCTAAACAATAATTAAATGATATTGTAATATTTTATGTTACTACATCCTCTTTTCCCTATTAGGTTTACCTCCCATGCTGAGATTATTCATGCCTATCTAATTAAGTAGTAGTTCATTTAATATTTTCATTTTATATTATACTATGGGTCTTTTGAGAACTAATTCCATAAAATCTAATACTTCTTGAATGTCTAGTTTTGGATTCATGGACATTAAATTTCATTTCCAAATACATTGATCCATCATAACTTAGGGAACATCATTATTAATTAAATATGTCAATATTAATGTAGATTGAATGGTAATTTCCCTTTACCATCTAGAAATTGGGTCATTGTTTATCTATCTCTGTTATCCTTCAATTTAATGGTATTGATTATGTGAATATATTAATATTAAGATAAAGAATATTTATGAATATATGAATGATTACTACACATGGTTCTATTCCTAGTAGTATGGTGATCAAAATTGTATAATAAATTGATCTTAATCAGAGATTATAACATCTAATAATTTAGTGTCAGTAGATATATTAGTACCTAAGAATTATTTCATCAAGTGGTGGGAGATTTTTTTTATGCTCATGATGGAAAAGATCAATGTACAAATAGAACATCAATACATTTTAAGGATGATCTTCCTAGTGATGGAGAAAGAGGGTGTATCATTCCATTGAATGAAATTGTCATAAAAATCCCTAAATATTGGCTTCACATATTGGTGATTGTTTATTATATGAAAGTTAATTATTCTAATTATATTTAAATTAATTAAAAAAATGATCAAAATCATCCAAAAAATCATGTATTGGGGAAGATCATGTTGTTGATTTAGGATAACTGGTGGATGAATAGTATCTTGATATTATAATTATGGAGTTGTTCTGTAAAAATATTAGGATTAATCAATAATATCTTATGAAATTTTGTATGAACACATCATATTTTTTTAGATGGGTGATTTTTATGACCATATGGAAATTATATATGATGATTATAGGCCAATAATTAATATCTATTTTCTTTGTGTTAATTATGGCGAGGAAAAAAAATATACGCATATGTTTTATTCATTATACTGGTTGTGATAATTGACTTGAAATGTTAAAGAATTGGTCTGAAAATTAATATTTCTATTATAATTAGTACATGTGTGATTCACTATCATCATGTTGTGATGGGTAATATGTTTTTTATAATCATAATTTCATTATTATTAGTGCTAAAAGGGTAAAAATATTGATAAATTTAGAAGGATTCACTACATTTCATAACATAAAATGCATGATATTAAAACTAATTCCTCCCTACATAAGTCTGTGTTTTATAATTCAACATTAAATAATAATAATGTTTTTCATGTGTATTCTAAATTCAATGATTAAATTAATGATCCTTTGATCCATTTATTAGAGTACAATAATGGAAATTTTTAAATTATAACCACCAATGATGCATATGATAAAACTAATACAAATTAATTTAAACTCAATATTTAGGTTGAGGATTAGGGATGGTATGATTATAAGGAGATATCCTATCTTAGTGTTTTTAACTAATAAGATATAAATTTAGATGTGTTTCTTTAGGTGGGTAATTTATTTTATAATCATCAAGAAATTCATGTTTCACAAAATGCTTCTTCTAAATTAAATGAAATATCTTGGAAAATTCATTTAGGCTCCAAATATTACATGTTAGTTCATTTCTTTAATACTGATATGTGTCTGGAAATTATATATAATAATGATTTTTCATTCATTTTTTTTTATTTTTATTGTATTTTATTATTTATTTATCCTTAAAGTATGTTCTGAATAAAAAAATATTTCTTCTAATAAAATTAAAATTAATCATGTTAAGAAACCACAATTCCTAAAATATCAAATGAAGCAACCTAATCCCTATAAAATTACCAACACTATGCTGATATTTACCTATGACATTTCAATAGAATAATAAAAACCCATAATATAATTTATATGTGAGATATTTGTGTCCTATAAAGACAAACAATCATTTTCCCAGTTTATTCATATAGTGAAATTCATTTCCTTCAAATACACCCCCTCTCCTACATTTCCATAAATAAAGAATTAGTATTTAGTTTTTCCATATAAACCTGAACATTAATATTTTCTCACTATAATTAACGAGATCCACAATATTTGAGAAAAAATCCACAATGTAAATAAAATTACATGTTTTTTAAAAACAATCAAACCCCTTTTCCCAAGATAACTTGAAAAACCAAGACATTTTATAATAAAATATAGAAGATTATTTTAAAATAACATTTAAAATGAAATCAAAAACAAAACCAAACTTTGTATAAATCATTTATAAAAAATATCATTAAGAATATTTCTAACACATTTTATCAAAATCCACCAAATTTATATATATAAAAATAGATACAAAAACACTAAAATAGCTCAAAATATGGATTTTTATTAAATAATGATTTAAGACCACATAAAATGTTACAAATCAGGGATTTAAAATTATTTTCTACGTAGAATAAATAAAATTTTGGTTTTTTCCTTACTTTGTAACAAATTTTAAACTTCTGCTACAAACAACCATGAATTAGCATGCCTTACATGTAGGACCGACTTTTACTGCCTTTTATTGGTGATCCAATTTTAAACACAAAATTTTAAACTTTTATGAATTTTATTTGTAAAAATGAAAAATTACTTTGAATTAACAATATATTAATTAGATTAGGATGTATTGTTTTCTGAGAAACATTATTTTTTGATGAATAGTGAAAAATACTGCATTTTATTTAAAAATAGCCTTTTATTTTAAATAATTATTAATGGTAAATTATATCTTAAATTTGTCATAATTTCATTTTTTATAAATTATATATAAAATAATTCAATTTATTTATTATAATCAATTTCATTTTGAAATTTAATATCGAACTTGTCAATCTTGTGATCATTTTTCTACTAAAACCAGTTAATTCAACCATCAATGAGATTAGAATTAATATTAACTTCCTAGATTATGTGAATTGAATTTTAAAAATTCTACATACCGAATTATAATCAGGGTGATAGTATGAGTCCAATAAGACAAAATTAATTTTTTTATCAAAATTATTTGTGAATATGAATAAAATTAATTACATGGATTAAGATGTAATTATGCCAAAATGGGACTAACCCATAAATTTAAGGGCCAAAATGACCAATAAACTCATCCACCTCCCATAGGTAATCCATAATTCTTCCATTTTCTAAATATTATTGTGGTTTTTTAGTTTTTTATGAATTCTTTATTTAAGAAAATATGTACACATAAAATGATTCTAAAAACTCCAAATGAGTCTTCTTCCTTCACTATATACGGACACCAACCCTCTCCCTTCCTCGGACCTCTCAAGACACATTCACTCTTCAAAAATCCTCCCAATTTTTATTACAAAAGACCTACCCTCATCCTAGAATCCTCCCCATTGGAATAAATCAATGAATGCAATATTTTGGTTCAAATCAAAAGAAATTTCATGGTTAAGATCTAATGTCTTCTTTAAGGGGTTTGAGTTTCACTTCCATTATTCAACCCCTACACTATTATTATTCTTTTATTTTGTAAAAAAATATATTATTATAATTAAACATGGATGTTTTTATTTAAATATATCTACCTAAACATACACACACATCCATATATTGTGTAACAACCACACTATTTCTGTGTCTGGAGAACTGCTACCTCACGTAACGATGATTGTTCATTTTTTCATTTCCAACATTCATGGTCTCCGATTATGATGGAAAAATTGTTTATATATATTATATGTGGTATTTTTTAATTATTTAATATTATTAATTTCTTTTACAACACATACCCTTATAATTTTCATTTTTCATTAATATGATAACATTATTTGAGGAAGTGTGGACTACCATCCCTCTATGCGATGAGATTTGTTCAGAAGATACGTGGAATATAAAAAGACGATTATAATTGAACATAATATACATATAAAATATATATGATAAAAAATAAATAATTTAATTTCTATATATATATGTATATATACATATCATTTTCTTCAATATCCTTTCAAACACTAAAAATTGATAATTTCGGTCTTGGATGTGTGGAGTACCACCTCTTCTACATGATGTGATTCCTTTTACATCACAAGAATTATATATATATTTACTTATATATGACTAAATTATATGGAATTAATAATAAAATGATCATTCTATAAATATATAACTCTACTATCCTTCATTCCATAACTATCATTGAAAAATGAGAACGTTACACATGTGTACGTACGACCTACCATCTCCATGATTGTAATGTATATTCATTTTTCAAAACCATATTTAATGGTTGATTTAAAAATATGAATGGATATATAAATAATATAATTATTTTATGATTATTATAATGTAGATTTTTTATATTTACCCATTTAACCATAGTTGTCCGACCAATGTTGTTTTTGAAACATAAACTGAATTTGGTCAAAACACATAATGTAAACATAATTGATCAATTAGTTTTATAATACATGTATACAAGTGAAATAAAATTAATGATAAACATGAAAAATTTTCTCAATAATGTATAAATTTAACATATGTTTATTATAATGAATTTTAAAGGACATTCAACCAAATGGAAACACATGGTAAGGCAATTTTCATCTCTCTTTTACACATATCATATAAATGTGATATATAACACTCACTTAATTTCTATGGTATACCTACTACCCATTTTAATAAATTATATCCTGATTAAAATTAATTAGATGATATTAAAATTTTCAATTTATTATTAATATTTTATATATCGCATGATTCAAAATATTCCTAAGTAGTAAGGAATTCATCTTAGTTTACATTCCATTGAGACATATTTTTATAATGAACCAATTGAAATTTATTTAGTTAATATTCTACCCATTTATTTGATATATCATGAATATAATTTTCTTATGATATTAAATGTTTCATTTAATTAATGGGTAATTATTATTTAAATGTGTAAATGTGGTAAGGGAGACATTGAAATTTGTAAATATTATTTCACCTCGTGAATGTTTTAATGTATACAACCCTTTTGTTACTTATCATACTCTGAGGTATTATTGATATATCTATATTCATTAATCAAGATGAATATTTTCTAAAAATATTATGTATTAGATATATGTGTAATGATTTGGACAAGAAATACATGGGTTGGGGACTATATGGACATCTCTATGGGTTGGGGAATGGTTAATGAAATCCCATCAACGCATCTATAGTCCTGTGAGATGAATTTTTCGACCATGTAATGTAAACAGTCCCTTCATAGTAATGATATTGTGTTTGTGGGTAACTTGATGTATTATAGTGAAGTGTTTTCTTTATTGATAATTCCATTATTAATTATCCAAGAGATTTTTCATTAACATGTCTATAGATTCACTTCATTTTCAAATTATTGATTTAATGGAATCATTTTTTAGTTTCTTACATTTCCATATTGAAATTACCTTATATATTTATTTTAATAGTGTTACTTTTTAGTTATTTACCTTCCCATGTTAATTAATTTTTATTGAATAATTATTGAATCCACTTTACTTACAAATACTAAGAATTTGAGATCACACTTTTTAACTATTTCTTATCCCTAGTTATAACGAATAGAAGTTTTAATAAGATTGAAAGTATGTAGTTTATTTTTGGTTTTTGTTTAGTATGTTTTATTTTATTTCACTAAATTTATATATGTATCATGTGTGTAGTCTAGATTTCTCATATGGTTAAACTGAATGGTCCATCAGGATTTTATTCCTTGTAATCATGTCAATGTAATTGATAGCAGACACCAGCTCCGGGCTTCTAGGAATGGGTCACAATCGCTGGTATCAAATGAAGTTTAGTAACGACCATGGGAACTAGATTTAGGAAAATGTAAGTAAGAGATAAAACCCTAAGGTATAATTTAACGATAATTATAGAGTAACACCATAAATATTTGGTAATTTATAGATTATGTGTGTGTTCTTATAAATAAATCCCAATCAAGATACTAAATGTGGACGTGGTTCTCATATATATGTACCTCAGATTAAAAAATAAAAGAATGTGTTCCAGTCCTAACCCATCGTAACCTAGTATAAGAAAAAAGTCCTTATTTCAAACCTTGATTGATACTCCATGGGGATACGCTTACGATAGTTTAAATTTTATTTTCATACCATTATGAAGGATTTAGAAGTAATGATTTTCCTTAAGTAGCCATTGTTTATGATTCGATGATTCATGATGGATAAATTATGTTTAATACCATATTTATAATTATTCATTATGTTTTGATTTAATATTTTTTATGCCATTTTTTTGAAATGGATCCTATTATAATGAATGTGAACCCCACTAATTCACATGATTCAAATAGTAAGAATAATCAAAACAATAATATTTCCCAAGGAAATAGTCTCCCTAAAATTATCAGTGTATGAAGACATTGTTTCATGTGTCAATGATATATATAAGGAATTACCCACATCCAATGACCTCAAATAAAACCCAGACAAGAAGAGTCCATCTATGCACCATGAAAAAGGGAATGAGTTAATGCAGACGAAAGGAAAGAAGGATTTCTAACATGTGACCAATGTAGCAAAACATATTTGATATTCTCATGAAGGTAATGGGATATTGTCTTAATTATGGAGGAAATGGTCACGTAGTTCATGATTAAAATGGTATTACAATTTTTTTCAAATGTAAAATTCTTCAACTATAAGAATACAGGACACTATGCAAATCAATGTCCCATGGGTCAAATGAATATACCCAAAATGATGCTATTTGATAATGATCAAGTTATTCTACTATTTTCGATGAAGAGGAATGATTAATATACCCATTAAAGAATTATTTTGTGTGAATATTTTATCAGTAATTTAATGGCCATTTGAATTATGGAATATATTTGGATTGTACTAAAATATATTTTAGGTAAGGATTTGAGATCATACGTTAAATGGAACTAATAAATGTTATTCATTAGAGAGTTAAAAATTTAGGAAGACAAATTCTTTAGGGAAATAAAACCCTTAGTATGTACATTATTATTATATAATGATGAAGAAATGATTGATTTGGATAAGTGTTAACTAAATTGGTACATATTAATGAATGTTCAACAACTGGTATATTCTATCACTTATGGAGTTTACATAAATTTATGATTTTAGGAATATATCCAATAACATGCGTATTAGATATGAAATAAGGAAGAATTCATGTTTCCAAAACAAAATTGGTGATTTGAGTTATTACCATATTTCAAGAGAATATATGATGAAACCCTTCACAAATTTATATTGAGAAAATAAAGAGTGACTACATGTTGAATAAAGGATAATGATAAATTAATTTTGTATATTCAGTGACATTACTTCTAATGTTTTAGATCATAATATTTTTGAAATGTAAATCATTTATAAAACTGTTGATCATTCCATGATTTTTAGAGGTAAATGTATTACTTCACTGTATTAGGCTTCATGTGTTGTGAGATGAAGTTAAAATAGTTAAAGTCTTAATAAAATGAAAATATTATGTTTATAGAAACATATAATTAATTATATTATTATATTTTGAAATAATTACTTAACTATAGAAAAACGGATTTTGAAAAAAAAAATCTATTATCATCATTTATATGATATCAATGGACTTTATTCACACCTCTAGATTATGGTATTGTGGTCTGAAAATGTAAACATTGTTGAGTCAATAAGTTTTCCTTATGACTTTTCCATACCTTCTTGATTTGAAAATCACAAACACCATATCTCTTGAAAAATTTCATTTATCCAATGTTTTATATGATAAGGAATATTTTCTATCCCCAAGGGAGATCTATCCTTACCATTTTTTCATTGTTCATATTCTGTCTATGTGTAAAATTAGGTTTCATATCCAAAACCTTGACATCTTATAAATACATAGATAGAGAGCATTTTGTTTTCAGGATCTAACTTCTGGTTCCAAATTCTCTGAATTCAGACTCTGATTTCTAATGAATTCAGACTCCGAATTCTAATTAATTCAGACATGGAATTCTAATGAATTCAGACATGAGTTCTTTGAATTCAGACTCCGATCTCTTACGAGTTTAGACTCTGAGTTCTCTGAATTCAGACTCTGAAGAGTTCTCTGAATTCATACTCCGAACTCTTATGAGTTCAGATTTTGAGTTCTCAATATTTAGTCTACAATCTCTCACAAGTTCAGACTCCAAATTCTCTAAATTCAGACTCCAAACATTCTATGTTTGGACTCCGAATTCTTATGAATTCAGACTCTGAATTCTACCGAATTCAAGACTCTGAATTTTCTTGAAATTCAGACTCCATAATTCTATGGAATTCAGGTTCTTAATACTTCTATAGACAGAATCTTAATACCTATGTATTATAGACACCAAATGTGTTTTTGATTAGACTCTAAACTTTCATTTTTCCTTACACTTAGAAAAAATAATTTTGTTAAGTAACCATATTTGTTTACACATGTTTTGTTTATAAAACGATGTCATGCATTTAGTTACTAACTAAACGTTTTATGAATGACATGTGTATAGGTTAGTTCAAAATTCAAGGAATGATATGATCGTTGGAGGAGGGAGCAGACCATTGAAGTTGTACATACAAATAGGAGCTCATTTGAACGATCTCAACAATGTTCTACGACTCTAGAGATTACATGATACTAAAGTGATTTTTAGAGAGAGAATCTCATGCTTAATGCATATAGAACATCTTGTTCAGAATTGATTCGTGCCACTCTGAATGTTTCTGAGTACATTTGAGGGCTTCTGGGGATAGGAAGATAGAGGTGCAGAATACCTTAAAGTTCGAGGACTTCCTTGCTGTGAAAGGCTAAGGTGATGACTACCTTGAAGTTGAAGGCTTGCGGGGATAACAAGACAGACCCTGATCTTCGTATCGAGTTATTACCCTGGTGTGGTTAAGACAGAATTTCATGAATGTATAAATCAAGGGACCTTTATCCAAAGTTATTAGATACCCTTCTCTTTGCGTCAAAAGATTTACTACCTATTACTTGTATTGTTTCAAGTTTTCCACTACATTTTGGTTGATGAGGAAATTATAACTATCATATACTTTCTTATACTTTTATACTCTGATTTAGTAATATTCTATACGATTTAAGGTAGAATCTTTATCTTTGTATTCTTTTGTTAGGATTCATTTCCGGAATCACTTTTCCAGAATTAAATTCTTGAAATCACATTTCTGAAATCAAGCTTGTTTGTTGAACTTAGAGGTTTTTTGAATTTACCTTGTTTAACATTGTTAAGAATTACCATCCTTAAAAGTTCCAAAGGAATTTTTTAAATTATACAATTCACCCCCTCTTGAATATTGAGCATCTACATCATTAGATACTACAATCAATATCTTTTATATATTCGATCGTACAGTTGGTGTTAAAGAAAAATATCATACTCTATACCAACATAACAATCGGTATTAGAGGAGGATTATAAAATACTTATATTCACATATAATTTTTCATTGCTCAAGTTTTTCATTGTTATGATTTTTTCCTTGCTGTAGAATACTTTCCTTGTTCACTTATCTTTACTACTAACATGTTTGTGTGGAATGGTATTTTGTTTGAGATGGAAGGAATCAATGTGACTTCCATAGAAAACCTGAATCCAACTAGACCACATATATTTTATATGAATGATTACGAATATTGGAGAGATCACATGAAGACATTTATTATCAACACTGGAGTAGACAATTTTTTCATGATCACTGGAGGATATAAAATCCCTGACAAGAATGTTTGTACATTCACCAACCAAGAGAAGCATCAATATCAACTGAATTACAAGGTACACAATACTTTGGTTTGTTCCCTGAAGACGAATTATATAGCCAGATTTCTTCTTGTGAAGAAGCAAATTATATTTGTAAAAATCATGAAGTTACACACTTTGGAACTTCAAAATTCATTGAAACTAAA
This sequence comes from Viscum album, assembly GCA_963277665.1. Classification (NCBI taxonomy): domain Eukaryota; kingdom Viridiplantae; phylum Streptophyta; class Magnoliopsida; order Santalales; family Viscaceae; genus Viscum; species Viscum album. The sequence goes on from OY728122.1 coordinate 638,108,371, forward strand.
AGAGCCATGCTCAGAGCTAAATATCATGGTTTTTTTCTTTCTTTATGGAGAAACCATATGCAAGGTACAACAAAGATTCATAGGTATTGTTAACAGTTTACAGTCTATTGGTCATAAATTATTAGATGATAAATATATTGTGTACAAGATCATAGACATCATACCCAAAGAGAGGGAATCCAAGAGGACAATTATAGATGAAAATAGAAAAGTTACTCAGATTTCTCTTGATGAACATTTTAGAACTCTTCTTCAACTTGTTACTATAATTAAGAGAGATGTTGATAATTTAAAGAAGAAGAATGTAAACGGAAGTCTTTCTTTTACAAAAACTTCAAATCATATGAAATCTAATACTATGGAGCGAGTTATTTGATCTAAGTTCAAGAAGTTTGTTATTCAATCCAAATCTAGTGAAAGTGAGCAGTCTGGAAATGAAGTATAAAATCTTGCTCGAAAGATGAACATGATAGTTGGTAAGATGTACATTCATTATAGATACAATAATAAGGAAGGAATGGATAAGAAATACTCTGAAGTCACTTGTTATGAATGCAAGAGAGTTGTACATATAAGGCCAGATTTTCTTATTCTTAAGAGAAATGATAGAAATGAAAATCTCTCTTAATTGAATAGAAATACGTACTACAAAGCCATAGATAAGAATGTTTTGAATTCTAATGACACCTAGAGTTTAATTTTTTGAGACTCTTCAGATGAATCATCATCTTACGAATCTTCTGGACAGAATAATATTGGTCTAACAGCTAGAATACCTATTAAAAATCATTGTTTAATAGAAAATGTACATAATGTTGAATCTATGACCAATGTATCCTTGAATTCTAATTATAGTGATAGTAAATATTATTAATCCTTAGATGAAGAATCTTCTTCTGATGAAGATAATACTTTACCTACCTATGAACAAGTTTCTAGGTTTTCTTAGATCCTTGAGAATGAAAATTCTAATGTCAAGAAAAATCTTGATAAGGAAAATTCTAGGATTTATATACTTACTAAGGAAATATACGATCTTACTAAAGATCATTATAAGAAAAACCTTGATTTTGAATGTATTTGAAAAACCTTGAGGAATTAAATTTTGAAAATGATAAAATTTCTAAGGATCTAGAATAATTAATTTCAAAAAAAAATTCAAGCCTAACTCTAGCGCTTAAGATAATGTTTTGGAAGATTAGAACATAGTTATTAGAATAAAGCGAGATATAGAATCCCAGAGGATGTTTTTGTCAAACATTACCTTAAGTAAGGAAATCATTGATAAAATTAATTCCCAAATTCAACCTCTAAGGAATAATTATGGATTTTGTTATACTTGTTCTAAACTGATTTTTAGTAACAATTATTTTGTTCCTCAAAGTGTTACTTTCTACACTAAGTGTCAGTGTGGTGGGAATTGGGAAAAACATTATTCCATAAAAAAAATTCAGACATTAAGATTTCATAAATATTATTTTTCAATGAAAATGTGGGTGCCTATGATTTTTATTTCTTAAATTTTCGGATCCAAGAATGTTTGGGTTCCAAAATTCTAACACTCTTATTTTCATAATAATAATGAATGTTCCAATAACAATAAATGGTACATCGGTAGTGGATGTTCCTGGAATATGAGCTCTAACTAAAACTTCTTTGAATATATTATCACGAAGAAAGGAGGAAATGTAACTTTTAGAGACAATGGTAATGTAGAAATTATTGGTGTAGGTAACATCGTTCTTCTTGGAAAACATTGATATCAAATGTTTTATTTGTTAAAGGTATTAAGAACAACCTAATTAGCATTTTTCAATTATGTGATGAAGGTTTCCTTGTATATTTTAGAAATGACAGGTGCTTAGTACACAATTCCATGTAAGAGTTTATTCTTTCTTCCAATAGGCAAGAGAATGTTTACACACTAAACATAGAATACCGTAGGAGCCAAGATATACCTTTTCTTAGTTCAATGGAAGATCATTCTTGGTTGTGGCATTGAAGGTTAGGACACTGTAACTTTAGGAACTAATGAAAAATCTCTAGGAAAAGACATGTTAAGGATCTCCCAGAGCATAGATTTGATTCTTCAAAAGCTTTTGATCCTTGTCAATATGGAAAGCAACATAAATCATGTTTTAAATAATTTTCTGATGTCTCAAGCAATAATGCATTACAGTTAGTGCATATGGTACTTTTTGGTCCAACACAAACTGGAAGCATTTGAGGCAAATTTTATGTATTTTTCCTAGTAGATGATTACACTATATTTATATGGTCCTATTTTCTAGCAAATAAATATGATGATTTTTCATATTTCAAAAATTTTAGAGCCCATGTTAAAAATTAGAAAAACATTCCTTTGATAAATATTCATCATGATCATGGAGGAGAATTTCAAAATTCTGATTTTGAAACTTTATATAGTAGAAAAGGCATTTCTCATAACTTCTCAGCACCCAGAACTCCTCCACAAAATGGTGTTGTTGAAAGAAGAAAAAGAATTCTTCAACATATAACAGGAACCATGTTGAGTGAATATTCAGTAGCCAAACAATTTTGGGCTGAAGCTGTAAGTATTGTTTGTTATACTATAAATCGTGTTTTTATTATACCTTTTCTTAATACATCTCCTTATAAGATAGGGAATGGTTGAAAACCTATACTTTCCTACATCATGGTTTTTGGTTTCAAGGTGTTCATTCTGAATACTAATGATAATGTACAAAACTTCACACCAAAATCCGATGAAGGAATATTCTTAGGCTACACCACAACATCTAAAGATTTTTGAGGTTTTAATAAAAAACACTTGTAATTTTGAAGAAACAGTATATGTAAAATTTGATGAAACTGATTCCTTTGTTTTTAAAAAACCTCAACCTACCTCCTCGTATGTGTTTTAAAAAAATGATTATTAACCTTTGTTAGAAGATCATTCTGATAAGGAAAATATTCAAGAAGGTATTCCTGAAGCATTTACCTGAGATGACATTCTACCTTATGTTGATGAACAGGTTTTACAAAACACAAATAAGTTGTTTCTTAAAAATCATCCAATTGATAGTATCATTAGTGATGTAAATCAACCTATAAGGACTTGATGTTCCTAAAAGAGTGAAATAGATCATCTAGAATTCTATTCCCATTTATAACCAAAAAGAACTAATGAAGCTTTAGGGGATGATGATTGTATAAAATCTATGCAAGATGAGATAAATTAATTCTATAGGAATAAAGTCTGGACCTTTCTTGAAAGTCCTAAGTAATCTTCTGTTATTAGAGTAAAATGGGTATACAAATTAAAATGTGATGAAAATGGAATCATAGTAGAAATAAAGATAGATTGGTTTCTAAAGGCTATAATCAACAAGAAATAATAGACTATGAATAAACTTATTCTCTTATTTCTATACTTGAATATATTCATATTCTACTTGCCTTTGCAGCATTCTAAAATTTCAGATTTTTTCAAATGGATGTGAAACATGATTTCCTTAACAATTATGTTAAAGATTATGTTTTTTTTAAACAAACTCCTAGTTTTGAAGATAAAAAACATCCTAAACATGTTTACAAACATACCAAATCCATGTATGGACATAACCAATACCCTAGAGCTTGGTATGATAGACTTAGAAGATTTTTTTTCAAAATAATTATGTTAAGGGAAATGCTAATCCAACCCTTTTTATAATGAAATATAAGAACAATGTTTTTATTGTTCAAATTTAGGTTTATTACATTATATATGGTTTAACTTATCAACAATTAACTAATTCCTTTGTGGATCTAATGAAATATGAGTTAGAAATGAGTATGATGGGTGTGTTAACATTTTTCCTTGGTATTAAAATTTCTCAAAAACCAGAAGGTATCTATATATCCCAACATAAGTATATTAAATATCTTCTTAAAAAGTATGGATATTACAACACTAATATTATTGGTACTCCCATTGGTACCTCAAATTCAATTGATCTTTATGAAGCTGGAAAACTAGTAGATCAAACATCTTTTAGAGGAATGATAGGAAGTCTACGTTACAAGAATGTTAGTCATCTATACTTAATGTTTTCAGTATGATTTTGTGCAAGATATAAATCCAATCTTAATGAATCTCATTTAAAGTAAGTGAAAATAATTTTTCACTACATAAAGGGAACTATGGATCTAGGAATCTTTTACACTTCTGGAAATGATTTTGTTTTAAAAAGTTTTTCGGATGTTGACTTTGGTGTGTGTGGAATGGTTAGGAAAAGTACATTCTGAATGTGTCATTTCTTAAGAGATTCATTAGTTTCTTAGTCATGAAAAAAACAACACTAATTAGGATTTCTACTACTGAAGCTGAATATGTAGCAGCTGGAAGTTGTTGTCCTCAAGTGTTGTGGATGCAACACACACTCACAGATTATGGCATGATTTTTACCAAAACACAACTTTTGTGTTATAATACTAATGTCATTTCCCTATGTAAAAACCCTGAACATCACTCTCATGAAAAACACCTAGATATTAGGCATCATTTTATTAGGGATCACGCACAAAAGGAGATATTATTCTTTAATTTTTCAAAACCGATGAACAACTTGCTGATATTTTCACAAAATCATTTCCATCTGATAGATTTGAATATAATAACCACAAGTTATGAATGATAAACATAAGGTAATCTTCCTTGTTAACAACCTGCTAAAACGAATCTCATTACATTAATATACTCTTTTTCATAAGGGAGAAAATTTGTTTGTTAAATTCTAATTTTTTTTCATAGTCTAAATTTTTTTTGTGGTCTAATTTTTGTTTTTAGTCTAAATTTTTTTTCGCAGTGAAATATTAGTATTTAAATTTTCGTAAAGAAGATTTTCTAAATTTTCATAATGAATATATTCTAAATTTCTATAATGAAGATTTTATGAATTTTCGTAATGAATATTTTCTAAATTTTCTTAGTGATGATTTTCTAAATTTTTTGTAAATAATGATTTTCTAAAATTTAGTAGTCAGTTTTTCAAAAAAATTCCATAATCAAGTTTTCAGAATCAAAAGTTCTTCAAGAAGAATTTTCATCAATACAAATAATCTTTCTAGCAATAAGAAAGGTATTTTCCTTTCTTGATGTTTTGTAATCATATTTTACTTGATGGTATTATCATTCATTTTTTAATTTTTCGCGTTCATTTTTTTCCCTTAAATCCGAATGATTTTCTTAAAAACCTCAAAAGATTGGATCTTACCAAGAATTCCATGCAGCTATGATTTCACCCATCAGATCTGATCAAAAGGTTTTTCAACCTTTGGATTGAGTATGGAAGCTGAACCATCACTTCAAAAGCCTATATGAAGGACCCCCAAATGGCGGTCCCACATCGAAACTCAAGCTCATGAGTGCTAAAGCTCTACCCTTAAACATTAGCCTACTCTAAACTTCTCAGATTTTTCTTGCTTATGAATGCCTGTTGAAGTATATTCCAAGAATGATATTTCAACTATCATGCCGATCTCTGAATGGAAGATTTACATAGAAATTTTGATACATCCAAATTTATTTTCTAAGTTTGTTTCTATAATTTCAATGAATATCAAGCTGATTGGATGGGAGAGTGTTTGCATATCGAAACCAAGAGCTCATAATCCAGTGTATATGGACCTGTTGGTTGAGTTCTATGAGTCAGTAAGCTTTTTCAAGGAATAAGGATGCGACAAATTTTCATTTAAGTGTAATGTGAAGACATATTCTGTATCTTATACCAAGGCTACTAGTTTGATTGTAATCCCATGTGATAGACAAGCTGAGTTTTTCTCTCATAATTTTCCTCATGATCATGGATGTTTTAATAAGGTGAAAGAAATGTCTTGTCTTGGTCTTTCAGAAGTGAAGAATCCAAATATTATTCACCACACTAAATTTTTTTGGATTCTTGAATTGTGGGTTTAATGATTCATCATTCTGAGAAAAAGAGAAAAGGGCACTTTTAAGAAATGATATTTGTACATCTAGGATTTTTTGATGAATCTATGGAAGATAAACCTAGTTATGAATATTTTGATTATAATTTAGAATATAAAGAATGGAAATCTGATGGTTCTGATTATTATGTATCCATCCATTCTCTCAAATATGATTGTTTTGTGTTTAGAGTCCTTCAAAATACATTGTAGTACTATGTCAAGAAATTGAAAAGTTATGCTGGTAAATGATGATACACTGAAGAGAATGAAATTTGGATTTTTTAACGAATCTGGAGGATTCTTTTACTTGCCTGAAGAAGAATCTGAAGCTATTTCAAAGAAACAGGAGGTAGTTGGACCTTAAAAAGGGTGGAAGGAAGAGAAAGCTGAAGGAAGTAGAAGAGAAAGATAAATCCCCAGATGCTACGGAAACCCAATACACACCCCCAAATCCTAAAAAGAAAAAAGCATATCCGGATGAAGTAGTAGAAAAATGGAGGGAAGACAATGAGAAAAAGAAAGAAAGGGATCCAAGCTTTGGTATGGATCCTGCAGAAGCAAATTCTTTAAAATAAAAGACTGCTAATGAGCTTTTAAAGAAAGGAAAAGAAATTAAACAAAATAAGATGATGAATGAAGAAGAGATTGTGTAATCTCTTCTGAAGGCTGCTGAGAAAGCCTCCAAAAATATTTTGGTACCATAATCCTTCCTGGTAGAATCATTACCATTGACACTAGGAAAGGATTATGTGACTCTAGAATAAGTCCATGAAAAATTAGTAGTAGTATAAGAAGAAGAAGAAGAATCCAGTTATGAAACCAAACATCTAATTAAGCTGGTAGAAGATTTTCATGATAAGGTTAGTCCATCTGAAAAGATTTCAATCCAATATTCTGAAGATGAGTCTTCAAAGAATGCTACCCCAAGGAAAGATGAGAATGGTAAAGAGGAAAAGGTTGAAGAAGATGTGAATAAGACGTCTAAAGAAGAATGTTCTAATCAAGATTTTATTCAACCATAGGATGCTGAGGCATGACCTGAGAAGGAACAGGTCGATGGAGAAAGAATTGTTCATATTTCAGATAGTGAACACGAATCCCCTAACCAAGAGGAATCCATTACGAAGGTTGATAAGGGAAAACAGGTGGTTCTAGATAAAGTGAGTAAAGATGTTTTGAAGAATAAAGATGTTGGTGGATCATCGAAGAGAAAGGAAGTTGAAATAGATAAAGATCCATCACCAAGTAAAGTCTCAGATTCGAAATCGTCCTCCCTTGGACATGATTTCATAGTTCAGTCTTTAAAGAAGCTTGTTGATACTATTCAAAAATTTTCAAGCATTGGATTGAGATGTTAGAAGCTTCAACACACCTTAAATCAAAAATTAGATTCAGTATCCACGGTGATTGACAAGTGTGTAAAACTGGAGGCTGACTTCAAATCATTTCTTATTAACTATGAAGCTCACAAAAGGTCATGTATGAAGATGACCAGTTGGTCAAGAATTATTATTGAAGATATGCAGATACTTGATGAATTTCAAGAATGTGTCGAGGATTCCTTTGACACTGAATATAGTGAGATCAAGGATCTCACAAATAGTTTTGAGGAGAAGATAACTCTGGAATAGAATTCCCAGATGCAATAAGTGATGGATTTGAATGGAAAGTTTTATTGAATTTCTCAAACCTAGAAGAGAGAAATAGATCTCTGGATTGAGATAGAAGAAATGATTTGTAAGTAGGAAGAAATCTTGAAGGTTTGGGCTGATTTTCTTAAGGCCTTGGAAGAAAAAATCAATGCCTTAGAGAAGAAAACAAAGGATCAGGATCAGATTCTCAAACGCACAGAGGAAGACCATAAGGAGCTCAAGAAGATGAAAACAATAGCGAAGAAGCTGATGCCCAAGGAAAAGGAAGGATAACTTTGTTTAAATCTGATATTTTGTTTTATTTTCTTTTTTATATAAATTTTAACAATCATAGTGAATTATTTGGTTACACTTTGTATATTTTTGGAAGTCTATTACTAATATTTCATGTATCATATTTTCTTTCCCATTCCCTGTATTCCTTTTTTGAAAATAACAATGGGGGAGAAAAGAAAAAATAATACCTAGTAAAAATTTCTATAAGTGTGGGGGAGTTCATCAGAGGGAGAGTTCATCTAAGGGGGAGTTCTTATCCAATAATATTTATGTATGCAATAAAATAAAACGTCTCAATCTGGAAATTTAGAATACTATCCTTAGTGTTCTAAGGCATACGGTGTAATTAGTAGTATTCATCTTTTCCCATGTGTTGAGGGAGATAAATTTTAATTTAAAATTCTAGAAAAATATCTTATCTAGGTCCTTATATTCTTTTTCGCAAGGATGTTTGAGCTTTACAAAAGGGGGATATTTTTGATTCAACAAGGTTTCCTTATGAAATTTCAATTCCTTCTTGTTTTGAAAATAAAAAACACCTTATCTGAAGGAAAATTTCATTTTACCAATGTTTTACAAGATAATGAAATGTTTCCTTCCCCATGGAAAATGAATCCTCACAATGTTTTTCATGGTTCATATTTTTTCAAAGTGTAAAATTCAGTTTCATATCTAAAACCTCAGAAACTTATAAATACTTAGATAGAGAGCAGTATGTATTCAGGATCCGAAATATGGTTCTGAATTATCTAAATCTAGAATCCGAATTCTAATGAATTCAGACTTCTAATTATAATGAATTTAGACTCCGAGTTATCTGAATTCAGAATTTGAACTCTTACGAGTTCAGACTCCGAGATCTCTGAATTAATATTCTAAAGAGTTCTCTAAATTCAGACACCGAACTCTTATGATTTCAGACTCCGAGTTCTCTAAAATCAGCCTCCAAACTCTCAGATGGTCAGACTCTGAATTCTCTGAATTCTTATGAATATAGTCTCAAAATTTTATGGAATTCAAGTATCCAAATTTCCTTGTAATTTAGACTTCAGAAATCGATAGACTTCAGGTTCTGAATTCTTCTAAATATAGAATCTGAATACCTATGTATTATAGACACCGAATGTGTTTTTGATTAGACTCTGAACTTTCATTTTTCCTTACACTCCGAAAAATAAATTTGGTTGAGTAACTATATTTTTGTTTACACATTCTTTGGTAATAAAATAACGTCGTGCATTCAGTTACTAACTATCCATTGTTTGAGTGACACATGTTTAAGTCCCTATGAAATTCAAGGAAAAATATGACCATTGGAGGAGGGAGCCGACTGTTAAAGTTGTGCCTATAAATATGATCTCATTGGAATGAGCTCAACACAGTTCTATGACTATAGAGATTACATTCGACTGAAGTGATTTCTAGAGAGCGATTCTCATGCCTAGTACATACTGAACATCTTGACTAGAATTTCTTCATTAGCCTCCGAATGTTGTTGTGTACATTCAAGGGCTTCTGGGGATAGAAAGATAGAGGTGCTGAATACCTTAAAGATTGAGGACATACATGCTGAGGGAGACAGAGGTGTTGACTACCTTGATGTTGAGGGCTTGCGGGGATAGCAAGATAGAATCAGATCATTGTATCAAGGTCTTACCCTAGTGTGGGTAAGACAAACATTCCTGAAAGTATAAATCAAGGGTCATTTTATCCAAGGTTGTTCTATACCCTTCTCTTTGGGTTAAAATATTTACTACATGTTACTTGTTTTGTTTCATGTTTTCTGTTTCATTTTGGATGTTGAGGAAATAATAACTATCTTATACTATCTTATACTTGTATACTCTAATTTTGTAAGATTATATATGCTTTATGGTATAATCTTTACCTTTTTAAACTTATGTTATGTTTCATTTCTAGAATCACCTTTCTGGAATTACATTCTCGGAATCACATTTTCAGAATAAAGCTAGTTTGTAGAACATAGAGGTCTTGTGAATTTACCTTGTTTAAAATTTTTAAACATTGCCATCTTTAAAAGCTATTAATAATTTTTTTTAAAGTATAAAATTCACCCTCCTCTAGTATATTGAGAATCTACATCATTAGATATGACAATCAATATCCTTTATCTATTCAATCCTATAGTTGGTGTTAAAGGAGAATATCGTACTCCATACCATCTTAACAAACGTAACCTATTATATGTCACTCTCCATCAGAACATTCATTATACATATTTCCTATATATGCATGTTTCCATCCCCCCCCCAATTTTATCCTATTATGTATGATATTTTAATTACCATTTTACTTCACTTTCTCTCTTATGAATAAGATTTGTTAATAACCCTTTTTATGATGTCAATATTTTAATATCATATTCTCTTCCATCCCTATATTACTGAGATCAAGTTTAAAATTCAAGGTAAGAATTTAATTAAGTTGGGGAGAAATTCACACTGCAAGATATTACAATATTTTTCATTTAGAATAAATATATATTTTTATAATGATTTATTCATAATGTTAAACCTACTCTACACAAAACATCGAATTTACTTTTGAAAAACACAAGAAAGAGTTTTATAACCTATTACTGGGGAACCTATTTTAAAACAAAATATTTACACTTTGATGAATTATATTTCTTAAAAATAAAAATAATTTTTGAATTCAGAATGTTGAATTTAACTTAGTGTGATTTTATGGTATTTCTCTAAGAAACTAAAATTTTTTATGAATAATAAAAAAAACTCCATTTTAGTTAAAATATGTCATTTAAATTATATAATAATTCAGTTTCAATTATATCCTACATTTTTTATAAAGACATATTAGATCAATTAGAAATATATAAATACAATTTATTTTAATATAGTCAATTTCACATTGAAATTAAATATAAAAACACAAAAATGGTTTGATCATATTTCTACTAAAACAAGTCAATTCATTCATCTACAAGAATAACATTAATCATAATTTTCTTTCTATAATCAATTGAATTAAAAAAGGCATGCATGTTTGTAATCAGAATGATATTTGGATTCAAATAATACAAAGTTAATTTTTTACCAAAATGATTTACGAATGTGATTAAACTTATTTACATTGATTATGCTATAATTAGGCTACAAAAGTGAAAAAAACTAAAATTCAAGGGCTTAAATGAACTACAAACATTTCTAAAACTAATTTCATATACACAATTTCACCATAAAACTAACTTTTTGGTGTTTTTTTGTTCTGGTATTTCCTTGTTAATGTAATAACATGTGTACAACTAACTAGTTAACAAAAATTTAATGTTTGTTCTTATCCTTCCCTATAAAAGGCCACCACCTCCCCCCATTCCTCACACCGCTCAAGACACAATTTATCATACATCCTCTGCAAAAATATTATGCTTCACGACCCGTCCCCCGGGGCCCGTGTCGTGACTACCCCAAGCCCACCTTCCAAAGGCCTGGGGATGGTGACTAGCACTGGAAAGGGGTATCCCTATAATGGGAAAAAATTTCCTTTAAAACTATAAAACATATAGTCTATAACACAACAAGAATCAAACACTAAATAACTTTTGTAGAAAAATAGTATTGAAAGTAAGGGGCCAGAATACAAGCCCCAACTGGAATATTATATGTACATCCAAAAAGTACAATAGAACTGAAAAAAGGAAAAAACTCCCAAGTCGTCCTCCTAGGTTCCTACCTGAAGGGTAGGTACATATCACCTCCTTACCACTACTTTCCCACCCTCCTTCTCTGTGTAGCGCATGGTCCAGTCTCCCTCAAACCTCAACCCAAGTTCTTGTCATCTTCACAAGACAAAACAAGGTGCAGGCGAAGCCCGTGTAGGGGTTAGTGTAACAATACCCCGTAGGGATCCTTAGACCCCCGAACGTCTCTCAGAATCCCACAAATGAAAAACACAATGCAGGATTTCAATTACAAAGAATAAAGTAATATACACAGCTCAAAAAGAGTCTCAGCTCAATCCAGGTTTGCAGTGAAGTATATAAGTATAGATGTTTAGTTGCGAAGCTAGATCATCTTATTGTATCAAGAGAAACTTCTTATGACCATACAGAGTCTGAACCACATTGTATCGATAGGTACAATACCCTCCAATTATCCACATAGGATCTGACCTACCTAGATTCGATAAGTAACTAACCCCCGCTGACCCACATATGATTTGACCCAAATCGGCTCGGTATTCACTGACCCACACTGGATCGCTGATCACTTAACCACATAGGATCGGTATGTGCTAACCCACAACGGATCGCTGAGCTCTAACCTATGTATGATCTATCTCCAACCTTCACCTCACGGTCAGCCACTAGATTTCTCACACCCGATGCACTCGAGTTTTATTGAATTTTACCCTGAGATATTTGTCATACCTTTACCTCCACTAAGCTCAAAAAATTAGTAACCCATAGATCCTCCATGTATTGAGGGTTCCAACGTGACAGAAGGTGCGTCAATCAGACGCTCGATCTGTGAGTTATAAGCGTTTTAGATTCAGGGTCCGGGAAGATTTGAGTTCGATCCCACCTGGTCGTACACCAAATATCTCCAAAACTCATGTGGTGTATACCAAATAGACAATCTCAATCCCCAAATCCCAATGAAATAGATGATTTGTAAAACAGACGTCTGGTTAACAAGATATGGGCTTTTAAGTGTTTCTGGTCCGGGTTGGCCCGGGTCCAGTCCCACCTGGTAGGACTAAACCGGCCCACAAGGGCGGCCTGGACCGTAGTGGGGAAGCCCAAGAAGGGTGGCCTGACACACAACAATGTGGCCTGCGAAGGGCGGACAAGCCGTGGTGGAGTACGGTCCAGCCCGAGGGGGGGAACGGTCTGGTCCGAGGTGGAGCACGACCCGACCCGAGGGGGGGGGGGGGGTCTGGTCCAAGCGGGAGTGCGGCCCATTGTGGGGTCTGCCCAAACCAGCTCCGGGGGGGGGGGGGGTGTGACAACATGTCTCCCAAACTCATGAATAGCCCGAATTCCATTCTGTTTGTGAGTCTGTGACCCCGCGTGGGCACCGCCTGGTCACTGTGGAACCCTCCTAAGGTGCGGGTTAGACCTCTGTCATGGCTTAGGCTATGAATTCTTGTCCACCAGCAGGGAGCTAGTCACACTGCCTCTCCTTCCGTGGCTGGATAATGTGCCAACCACCTCCCTTCGATCACTTTAGCTAACAAATAGTGTCCCTCTTCTCACCGGCGGCGCGTGACGGTGTGTCCCACCTCCTCCGTGGCCAGCTGGTACCGTCTGTTTCAATGACAACCACAACTTTGTGTCACGGTCCCCTTATGCGGCGTGCGTCAGTGCATGCATTCTTCATAGCAGGTTGGTGTCGCCACACTGGATGTACTCCTCGGAGAATACAATGATTTAGCAAAGATTGTAGAGGGTCCATGCCATTTTTGTTAGGCCAACCCCTCGGAGTTAGATCCAAAAATATTGGGAGGATAGAGGAATTCAATAAATTGAAATGAAATAATGAGAATCAAAACCCCCACAATGATAACCCGCAACAACCTCCCACAAAAACGAATAAATCACGGATCATCCCATTAGTAATTTGGACGACATTCTTCATATTTTTCAATAATGGGGAAGAGGAAAATCTTGAAATAAATGCATAAATGAAAAAACCCCCTACCTCGAACCATTAGAGAGTTCTCACGATTGAATAGTCTCATTGTTCTTCATTCCCACAACAGGTTCCCAATGATGCTACTTGTACGTCATCCCATTGTTTGTTGTTCAGTGTCACCTGTCACCTCCCATTGAGATCGACCCCATCCTTTTTGGGTTTGGTGTCTCGACACACATTCAACACATTGTTTCTTGGAAAAGTTGGGCTGATACACCTCCCCAAACTCCATATATATATTAATGGTGAAGGGTAAGTAAAAACATGGATAATTAATGGGGGATCATTAATAAGGAACCTTCCTAGTTCTCCAATGACTTCATTACATATGATTGACTGGTCAAGCCATATATTGTCTTGACACATCATTGGGACGACACTCCACTTGTCCGTTAGTGGAGAAGAAAATAAAAATTGTTTCATTTCATTTCTTGTAAAAAGTAACAAAACCTAACTTTTTCTCCATACCTACTAATGTCTATGAAAATCCACCCAAATGTGAATCCTGGCACCATGGAAGCACCAGTTTCCTTCGATTTTTATCCTATAAATGGTTCAAATGTTAGAAAATGTCACTCACACGTTTACTAAACGTACCCAAAAAAGATTCAGAAATTCATTCAAGGAACATTGGGCCTCAGAGTCAGGCGCCGTCAATTTTCGCAGAATTGTAATAATTTCGTCTAATTAAATAGAATTTACATGGAAAATCTGGGTCTATACATACTCCCCACCTTTGGGATTTTCCTTAGTGGAATCCACAATATAAACTAAATAAACAAATGTGGGTACTGAGCCTGAATCTGAGCCTCCCGCTCCCATGTGATTTTCTTGAGGTTCTTGTGATGCCAAAAAATGCTCACTAGAGGTATCGACCACCCAAAAAGTTCCCTCTCCTGTTGATCCTCAATCTCCAGTGGAACCTCCGTAAATGTCGCCCCATCATCGAAGTCCATATCACCATGATCGATGACGTAAGATGGGTCATGCACGTATCTCCTTAGCTGGGTTATGTGGAATATTTTGTGTACCCTCTCCAACGGTTGTTGATGTGCCAAGCAGTATGACACCTCTCTTATCCTCTGAATTATCAGAAAAGGTATAATAAACATTGGTGATAAATTTCTTCCTCTGCCAAATCTTTATAGTCCCCGTCGAGGGGAGAATCAAAAGAATACATGGCCCCCCTCCTGGAACTCTAAATGTGTTCATCTCCTGTCAACATAAGACTTATGCCTACTCTGTGTGGTCTTCATCCACTCCTGGATAGTCTTTAAATTCTCTGTTGTAGCCTCTACCCACTGTGGACCCATAAGTGTTGACTCCCCTGGGTCTATCCTACATAGAGGTGATTTTCAAGGTCGACGGTACAAGGCCTCAAATGGTTCCATACCGATGGGGGGGGGGGGTTATAAATGTTGTTGTATGAGAACTCCGCCAAGGGAAATTGATCCTCCCACCTATGACGAAAATCTAGGACGCATGAACGAAGAATGTCCTCCAGTGTTTGAACGGTCCGCTACGTCTGATCATCCATCTGAGGATGAAAGGCGGTTCTCAAGCATAGATGAGTCTCGAATTCCTCCTATAATACCTTCCACAATCGGGATGTAAAACATACCTCACAGTCCAAGACAATTGTCGATGGAACCACTTTGTTTTGCACTATCTCCTGCACGTAGAGGCATCCCATTCCCTCTACAAATCCATGCTCTAAGAAAGGTATGATGTGGGATGACTTGGTGAGTCGATCAACGATCACCTAGATGGACGCATGGACCCTTGATTTACGTGGAAGCCATATCACAAAGTCCATGTATATTCCATCCCACATCCACTCTGTCACTTCTAGTGGATGTGCAATGCCTGCTGAAACCTGAAGCTTTTCCATCACTTGCTGACATGTGAGGAATCAAGTAACTAACTATGCCACTGCTTTCCTCGTCCCTATCCACCAGTGCTGACATCAGAGCTCTTGGTACATCTCCTCCACACAAGGATGTTCCGCGAGAGGGGACGTATGAATCTCCCTCAATACCTCCTCCCAATGCATCTGTGGTACCATGGTGCATCCTCTAAATAAGATGACTTTCCACCACATTTAGAAAATATTTTAGGAGACTCTCTTGAAGATATCTGAGCACGTCGGACCTCGCAGTCAATGACTCAAGATATGACCCACAAATTTTCTATTGAATTGTGGATGTCACAGTCATATACTAGAGGTAAGATGCTCCATCCTTATCCATGAAGAATATCCACATCACAACATTCTACTCAGATGCCTCACTCAACAGTTGTATACCAGACCTCCTGCTGAGTGAATCTGCTACCATGTTCCCTTCTCAAGTGTATAGACTATCTCAAGGTCATAGTATGGGGAGAACACTAGACATCGTCATTGTTTCATGTCATTAATGTTATACTGATGCTTCTCCGCCCATAGGAAAGGATCCACATTTTTCATCAATGCTGACAAGGGTGCCGCTACCCTGGATATTTCTGGTTCAAAAATCGGGTAGTACCCATCCAAAGTAGAAGTCCCTCTACATACTCTGAGGTAATCCTAGAAACATCATTTTAAAATATGTCCCCACACTCTTCCACTCTTATTTGGATCTCAAAAATCAAAAATATTGATTCCACGATGGTAAGGTTGGCCGACTCAAGAGTCATCAACTGCACCCTCCAATGAAGGAGTTCATCCTGTGCTGCTTCGGTTTCATTTCTCACCGACCAAGGAAAACCCCATTACAACATTATAGATAAACCACAACCTTGTTTACTTATACAATCAATCTGAGTATGAACTGTGTATGTCCATTCCTCACCCAAACTAACATTGTATGGTTTCGACGCTTCCACCAAGAGGTTCCAACTGATACTCTCACATCACGTGTCAGATCACACCATCATCATAAGTTTGATTATTGAGTATCCTCCCAAACATGTCTCTAGAAGTAAGGGTAATGTAAATGGTTTAACCGGATACTCTATGTCTCGAACAATATTCGTTGAAAGAAGTAATTTTTTATTACCTATATCTATTAATATAACAGCTAGTAGTAGACACAGACCATACATTGAATCATTCCTAGAGCCTTTAGGTCACACTCCTTGACAGTAATTAGCTACTCCCTTCCCCTACCCTCTAGCTCCATGAGCCTGGTGGGGACCAAATTTAGGTGGTGGTTGTAATAGGTTGAAATGTATACCACCTCATGTTGCTCTCCTAGCACCACTTCCACGTCTACTGCCCTGCAGAATGATTTGTCCCTATCACTTCTTCTTCCCGAAACATTTCTCACACCCAAGTCTATGAGAGTGGTGTAAGTTTCCTTCTTTCCCACTACTAACAATAATTATCTACATCCTCTTAGACAAAGAAAATTCATCCAAAAAGGATCTCTCTAGAACCCTAACATAAGTAGGAATGCATAGAGGAATAGTGCTGGCTCAGATGTCCCTAATCACCACCTCACTTGGAGCTCTGAGCCCTGATGTACTGACCGTATTGTATTCATCATGTACCTTGGATGGTCGGTATGCCTCGATGAATACCCAGCAACTGACATGTCATCCTTCCGAAGTAATAAAATCTCTAGAGAACACTCATCACTTAGATCTTTATGGAATGTCACCCCCTTTTTTTAGGAAGGTTCTCAAGATTTTCCACAGAACAGGTAACATCTTCGCAAGATTGGGGTAATATAAACCATGTAATCATCCTGATGAGCCACGTAGAAGGCTCTATACTAGGACCACCATTTGATAGAAACATGTGTAAGGAACTAAGCCGTCATGTTTCCTCTACTGGTACTACCAATTTTATGTGTTGACCAATGGGAAGTGATACAACTGGCACACTATTCAAAGAAACCATCTTGGGTAATGATCCACGTTCTGAGGCCTTGTCACTATGTGGACTGTCCTCATGGTCCCTCAATGATAATTACTTACAGATAGGATCACCATCTCATCTTTTGGGGTCCCTACTAGGTAGAAAACTCTAGTCACTACCACCTGCCAGTCCTTAGTTGTCTGGGAATCTGTCTTGCCATGAAATCTTATTGGGCTCTACCACTAGAACATGTGCTATGCACTCAGTCTCCCTGTACCATCTACTTGCACGGATAGGAAGTAGTGATTCCCAATGAGCGATGGTGCTACTGGTACAACACCCAAAGCTGCCAACACAGTAAGAGGGCCCAGCACGAGAGCCTCATCACTCAGGGGTCAGTCATCTTGTACTCTCTTGGGAATCCTCGATGGTTTTCCATTATGTAGCATCCTAATAATGAACAGGATCACTGTGGTCATTTAGTTATACATGGTGATCTAACTCAATGAAATCATAAGAAAACATTTTCAAAACAAACACAATCAGTGTTTTCATGCGCTGAGGTAGAAATCAGAATTTAGGGTCCTGGTGTATGGATACGTCGGCTGCCGCCCCAACACTGGACTCCCTGAACTAAAAAACCACACTCATAACCCTAAACACTATTACTACAATAAAATTATTAGAGTCCCAGTTCTTCAGTATAACCAAATCCTCTAATACCACTTTGTCACGACCCATCCACCAGGGCCCGGGTCGTGACTACCCCAAGCCAGCCTTCCAAAGGCCAGGGGCTGGAGAATAGCTTTAGAAAGGCATATCCCAATAACGGGAAGGCCTTGACTTTAAACCTATACAAACACACAGGCTAGAATGCAAAAAGAATCAAACCATAAGTAACTACTGTAGTAAAATTGTGTTTAATGTAACGTGCTGGAATACACGCCCTAACTGGAAAAATACAAGTACAACTAAAAAGTAAAATACATCTAAAAAAAGTAAAGAACTCATAGGTCACACTCTGAGGATCCCTCCTGAATGGTAGTTATAGATAGCCTCCACAACACTCCATGTCCACCCATATCCTCCGCGTAACACCTAGTTTTGGCTCCCTCAAGACTCATCCCAGCTGCTCGTCGTCTGCACAAGACACAACAAGGTGTGGGAAAAACCCATGATTTGGTGAGTATAACAATACCCAGTAGGAACCCCTAGATCCCCAAAGGTCTCTCAGAATTCCACAAAGGAAAAACACAAATCCTGATCTCAATCACAAAGCCGGATGAAATAGACACATCTCAAAGAGTCTCAGCTCAAACCAAGTTTTTTAGTGATGTATAGAAGTACATATAATTAGTTCGGAAGCTAGAGCATCTAATTATATCAATAGAAACTACTTCTGACCATAAAAAGTCATAACCACACAAGATCGATATGTAGTAACCCCTGCAATGATCCACACAGGATTCGACCTTCTTGGAGTTGATAGGTAACTATCCCCTGCTGACCCACATAGGATCTGACCCACCCAAGATCAGTATGTGCTGACCCACACATGATTGATGAACACTAACCCATAAACAATATGACCCACATTGGATCAATATTCCCTGACCCACACATGGTTGATGAGCGCTAACCCACACATGATCATACCCACACAAGATCGATATGCGCTGACCCACATAGGATTGTTGAGCGCTGACCTCCATATGATCTGTCTCCAACCTATGCCTCCCTACCAGCCACTAGATTCCTCGCACCAAGTGTGCTTGAGATCCATAGAATCATCCCTTGAGATATATGTCATACCTCGACAGCCACTAAGCTCTGTAAATGAGTAACCCAACAAACCTCTATGTCGAAAGGGTTCCAACGCGACCGACAGTGCATCAATCAGACGCACGGTCTGTGAGTTATACGTGTTTTAGTTCTGGGGGCCTGGTTGGATTCGGGGTCGATACAACCGGGCCGTACTCCAACTGTTTATAAAATTAAATAGGAGTATACCAAAAAGAAATTTCTCGATCCAAGTATCCCAACATCATAGACTGTTTGTCAAACGGACGTATGGTTCTCAAGATATGGCCCTTTATGTGTTTCTCGGCCCGGTTGGCCCGGGACCGGTTTGACCCGATCAGACTGACCCGACCAGACCCTGTATGGGACAGGCCTTGGTGAGCATAGCTAATTGGGCCAAGGTACGACCCGACCACAAGGGGGTGGACCGCAAGGGCGGCCCGACTACAATGGGGCGACCCGCCATGGGTGGCCCGACCATGGTGGAGCGTGGTCCGACCCAAGGAGGGGCATGGTCCGGTCTGAGGTGGTGTACAAACCGACCATAGGGGGGGTTTTTTATGGACCAAGGGGGGTCATGTCCCACTGTGGGGGCTACCCAAACCGGTGCGGGGGGTGTGACCCCCCGGTATCCCGAACTCGAAACGGCCTGGAGGCCGTTCAGTTTGTGAAGCAGTGGAGCCATATGGGTGACATAGAACCCATAAGAGGCCTATGTTTTGCCTCCACCGCAGCATCGAATGTAGATTCTTGTCCACTGGCAGCACGCTGGTCGGGCCACCCCCTGCTCATCGGCAGCACATTGGTCGCGCTGCCTCTCTTTCTGCAGCCGGTCGAAGTGTCAACCGCATCCTCCAATCACCACGGCTGACAAGGCATGACCCTCTCCTCATTTGCCGCACGCCACACCACTTCTGCTGTAAGATAGTTCCAACCGTTATGATGATCACCACGACTTTTTTATGTGACCTCCTATTGTGGCATGCATCGGCACATGCCTTCTTCTTAGCGAGTCGGTGTCGACGCGCTGGCGGTATTCCAAAAAGAATGCAAGGGTGTAGCAAAGATTGTGGAGGGTCCAAGCCAGGTTTGTTAGGCTAAATCTTTCTGTTAGCTCATTAATAAGAGGGTCGATATAGGGGTTCAAAAAATTAACTTGAAATAATGGGAATCAAAACTCTACAAGGATACCCCACAACAACCTCCTGCAAAACGAATGAATCGCAGATCAACCCGTTAGTCGGTTGGTTTGTGTTCTTCATATTATTCATGAACGGGGAAAAAGAAATGATTTAAAAAAATGAGTAAATGAATAAACCACCTACCTAAAACCATTGGAGAGCACTCGAAATTGAGGATGTCTCATTGTTCGTCATTCCAGCAATAGGTTCCCAACGACGCAACTTGTATGTCGTCCTTCGGTTTGTGGTTCGGTGTTTCTGGTCTCCTCCCGCTGGGATCGCCTCCATCCACTAAGGGTTTGATGTCTCTGCACTCCTTCATCACATGGTTTCTTGGTGAAGCTATGCCAATACCCCTCCCCAAAATCAATACATATAAGAGAGGGGGAGCGTAAGTAACATCCTGGGGATTTACTTGGTGTTCATTAATTTGGAACCATTCAAATTCCCCAACGACATCGTTTCTAAAGATTAACAAGTCACGCCATTTATTGTCATGTCACATTGCTGGCTCCACACTCCGATTATCTGTTTGTGGAGAAGAAAGAAAACAATATAATAGAATTATTTCATTTCATTTCTTTTAAAAACTCACAAAACATAAAATTTTTCAACAGAACTACTACTGTCAATGTAAATCCTCCCTTAAGCGAATCCTGGTGCTATGGATGAAACAGTTCCCTCAGATGTTTAATTTGAGAAATAGTTCAAATGTTATAGAATTCCTCTCACATTTTTATTGAGCATACCCGACAAAAAGATTATAAATTCATTTTGAGCAGACCGGGCCTCGAAATCAGGTGCCGTCAATTTTCACGGACTCATAATAATTCCATATAATTAAAAAAATTAAATTAAAAATCTAGGTCATTAAATTATGATCATATACCTCCCCTAATCCTATAATCCTCCCATTGGGATGAATTCAATCCAAGAAATATTTAGGTTCAAACCAAAAGAAGTTACACGATTAAGAGACAATGTATTCTCTCAAGCCTTTTAGTTTCATTTCCATTATTCAAACCATATATTCTTATTATTATAGGATTAAATAGAAAAACAAGTATTATCAATATAATAGGATATTATCATATAAAAAGTTATAATTACACTTACACACACCTCAATGTAATGGGTAAAAGACATACTATTTCTGTGCGTGGGAAACTATTACCTCAAGAAATGATGATTTTCATTTTTCCAAATACAACATTAATGGTTGGAAATTATGATGAAAACACAATTTATATATATTATATATGATATTTATTTTTTATTTATGTTTCTTTAATTCTTTTACAACACATACCCTTATACTTTCCATTTTCCATTAATATAATAACATTGTTTGAGGAAGTGTGATTTACCAGCCACTCAAAGCGATGCGATTTGTTCACAGAAACAATGAAATGTATAAAAAATGATTATAATTGAAAATATGAGACATAAAAAACATATTTATGTTATTCATGACATAATTAATATTCTGTAAATATATGTTAATAGTTGTCACTTTCCTTATTATCCTTCCACACACTAAAAATTGATAATGTTGGTCGTCGATGTGTAGACTACCACCTCATTGAAATGAGGTAATTACTTTTAAATCACAAGAATTTTATAAATAATTAAATATGAATAAATAATGTGTTATTCATATTATTTTTATCATTATCTAATTAAATAATTGCACTTTCATTCTTTCCATAATGATCATCGAAAAATGAAAATGTTACTCATGCGTACATACAGCCAACCATCTCAATGATTGTAATGTTGGTTCATTTTCCATAACCATATTTAATGATTGATTGTAAAAATATAATTGATGTATAAATATGATTATTATTTCATTATTATTATTCGGGAGAGGTTATATTCTAAAATATTTGACCATAATTTACATACAAAAGTTGTTTTTGACAATTAAACCGGATTTTGTCAAAATACCCAATGTAAATATTATTTTTCAATTAGTTGTTTACAAAATTATAATATTTGAAAAAAATGTAATGATAAACATGAAAATGTTTATAATAAAAGTTTAATATTAACATATTTTTATTATAAATGAAATTAAAAGACGTTTACCCAAAAGGAATCACAAGGTAATGGATTTTTCATCTCACTATTTATAGCTGTGAGATAAGGGTCATATTCACCACTCACCTATTTTTTGTTGAATACCTACTACCAATTTTCATATTTTATATCGTTATATAACTTAATTTAATGATATTATATGTTTTTATTTATTTTTAATATTTTATTGTTCCCATGATACAATATCTACTCAATTAGTAAGGGATTTCATCTCAATTTACATTCTATTGAGACGTATTTTTGTTTTGCAACATTTCACATTTATTTTGTGTATATGATACCATTTGATATTATATATCATAAATCTACATTTCCAATTATATTTTATGTTTCCTCTAATTCACATGGAATTTTGATTTAAAATTTTCAATGTGCCATGTGACACATTGGAAGGTTTAAATTTTATTTTTCCTCATCAATGATTTAATGTCAACAACCCTTATTGTTACTTAACCTCTTTTGAGGTATTATTGATATACCCATATTATTTATTCAATATGGATATTTTATAAGGTATACTATTTATAATATATATAAGGAATTTTTTGGACTTGCAATACGTGGGTAGGGGACTATTTAATGGAATATATACAGACAGGGAAGCAGTTAATGAAATCCCCTTGATGCATCGATAGTCTCATGAGATGAATTAGTTGTCCATGTATTTTAAACTATCTCTTGAAATTAATGGTATCATGTTCCTGGGAACATGTATTATAATATTTAATCATTTACTTTATAGAGAATTTGGTAATTATGTATCCATGATATATTTTGTTGACAGATCTCTGGATGCATTTCATTTTCTGTTCATTGATTTAATGGAATGTGTTTTATGTTTCTTACCTTGTCATATTGATATTTCCTTATCTAGTTATTTGATTGTCATGTGTTATCAGTTACTCACCTTTTCATGTTAATTTATTTGTATTGAATAATTATTTCTTTTGATTTACATACCCTTACTGGGAATTTGAGCCAACAGGTTTTGGATTCCTTCCCTAAATTAGAAATAATAGATGTTTGAATAATCTTTTAAGGTTTACATTTATTTATGTTTTTTGTGTACAATTTTTTATTTTGTTCCCATTTTTTATCGGTATCATGTATGTAGTCTAGATTTCCAATACTACTAAACAGAATGGTCCTTCAGGATATTATTCCTTGAAATCATGTCAATGTAATAAAGTAATGCACTATCTCCGAGTTTCTAGGATATAGGAGTTAAATAAAAAATTATCATAAATAAAAAAATATTGGAAAATAATTCACCAAAATAAAATTACATCAGATTTACATACCTATATATAAATTCATTTAAATTCTATAGATTCAAAATATTATGATTTAAATGGTATTAAAACCCAATACCCATCATAATTATTCCTATATAAATCAAAATTCACAATATATTAAAAATAATCTCTTTTTAAGCGATACAACATATGTTCATAGTCTATATGGAATAACTCATTCCAAATTATAACGAACGTCTGGATCTCTTTGAACAAGTGTGTCCTATCTCTGTTGATTGGAAAACCCCCCATGAAACTTGAAATGATCTTTTTGCGACACACACGTATTGAGTTATAAAATAATGAGGGGTTATAGCATAAATCTAATTATAATGTATTGAACAATTCCATTTTGGAATAAACTGTGTAGAAATTTTTAAAAACACCATTTAACAATTAATTATGTTAATACCAAGAAAATATGTATATAGATTTTTTTATTTTGGATTTAATATTATTTATTAAAATCAAATACATAAATCTAGAAATTATATATTCCTTAAAGATATGACAGCTTCATATCATCCAATCACTTCTTATATATAAATTTAATTAAATGTCTCATAACCGTTGAATGGAGAATATAGATTATGTTCAATGAGATGGATGTAAAAAATATTGTGCTCTATATATATAAATCGTTATTATTTTCTATATGAATTCACTATGTAAATCTATTTAATGGGTAAATTTTAATTGAATAATGTATATTTATGAATAATATTTTTTTCTTCCACTTAAATTATTTCTTTGCTATATTTTCACCATCAGTAAATCCACTAAATTAAAATGCACTCTATCACTATATTCTCAAAACAATATATTTAAATCTCATTGAAATTTCTATTAACCATTTAATCATGTATATAATGGACCACCCTGAAAAAAAGTCATCTAATTCCCTATTCATTCCAAAATTAATTCTAGAATAGACATTCATAATTTCCTTTTTGACTAATTTAATTCACCATATCACCAGTCCCTTCAATTACAAAATTTATGATCAAAAATACCATTTCCAAAATAATTACAATAGAACTACACATCTCATATCAATGGATATAAATCCTATTAATTACTAAGAAATAATTATCTAAATCCCATAATAAAATACATATCAACATATATATTCTATATCCTCTCAATTAATCAACCCATGTTACTTACTAGATATTAATTATTAATTAAACCCTCATTAAAAATTTGATAAAAAAATTAAAACCTTATAATTTTATAATTAAATTAAATCATATTTATATTAAAATCATGGATTAATATATAATTAAATATTAATATCCACATCATAATATAATCTCACAAATATGGGTGTCACAATTATGTAATAAAAATGATTCTGTTATTTTTTTATAATTTTCATGAAATTATACATGTATTATTAATGAAATTAACTATTTTAAAATATTTTCATTATCCTACCAACTAGAATAAAATTGTTAAATCATAAAACATTTTTTATTGTACAAAAAATGTAATTTTTCTATATGTTGTACAAATTATTCAAATGATTAAATTCGGTTGCAAAGGCTTTTAGAATTAATTATTTTTTTAACCATATTTCATGTTTTATAGGTGAACCATATAGTTAAAAATATTGTTATTATTTTTTAATTAGTAATATTTTGGTATGAATATTCCAATCTCCCAGCCAACAATCACTTTTTAATTTTCAATGTTTCCATTAAAATAAAAAATATATACCCCCTTCTCTATACTCTAATGAATAATAGTAATATTTTCCTCCCTTAATCACCCTATAATAGGTTATTAAGGATCATAAGGGGGGTTTCCCCATATTTAAATAATGATTCATGAATGGTAAGTGTTTCCTTCAACATACTCCCCTTATCTTTTAATTTTGTATATAATGATCGATTATAATAATTCATTCCATCAAAAACTTATTGTTAAATAAATCTAGTATATTGAATTCATTTTATTAAATTTATGTTCTCATTCCTATGTGTTACTTAATCCCTATAAATATATTCTAAAAAATTTGTCATCATGTTAATTATTCCTTCGTATGGAGGAAATTTTTGATATGGTTCTGAAAAGGTATTTCCGACTAACTAGTGTCCCACATTGCCTCCATGGTTTACTAATGAATGATCACACTTCCTATTCATTGTAATTTTATGAATCATTTTGTGTAACATATTAGGATTAATCTTCTATGGTGATACAATCTATTAATACATTCATTATATTTTAATAAATCCGATTAATATCATTTTTTATTCTTGAAATATTTTTGTAAATCCCATATATATATATATATCCTATAATTAATATTTAAAATATCATGGATAAAATTTATCAATGACTCCCTTTTACATGAATTATTTTAATCCCTCAAATTTTGATTATTTAATCATAATGATTACATTTTTTTATGAACACATTTCCCTAAAAACAATTTAATTTACATTGAAACCTAACAATATTAAGGAATTTAAATTTACCTAATACACCATAAATTTAATATTTTATAATATATTATTTGATCATATAATATTCAACATGATAAAAATACAATTTGATATATTGAAGAAAAATGATGACATGAACTCATATTCCTCAATTCTATGTGGTTAAAAACAATAATCGTGTAATTATTTTATTACCTCAAGTGTAAATAATCTGTTAATAATTTAACATTATGGAAGGAATTGTTTACCAATTTTATCACAAATTGGAATATATTTTGTATATTTTATGATTGATGTAGAGAAATGTTATATATCCACTAAATGCACTTGTCATTTTCATTGGATAAATAAAATAGAGTAAAAAGAGTGTCCTTACCCTTTATGTGTGTCCTCTTATAATAATTAGTTGACTGAATGTTTAAAAAATCATATTTAATAAGCATATACTTGTATATATTATTAATTGATATGTTGTTAAATTTTATACCATTCATCACATTTTTTTATCCATGGAATTATGTTTGACATTCTCATGCTATATATATCATGATCATGTATTGATATTTACAGTAACCTTGATATGTTATCTCATATTGAGAAATTGACCACCCCCATTATAGTGTCTTCCCATCTCCCAAGATTTTCATGATGAATTCTATGTATGTTTTTTCTATCAATTATTGATTCTATATATATAATAAACATTAATGAAATTATTATATATAGAATTTTTCCTCATAAGGCTACTAATGTTTTAATCCTATTTGAACAATGATGTACCTCTTTTCAATTTAAAATGATACCATTAACACAATGTGAGTGGATTCAGGGGGTTTTAATTAGTGTGAATGAAAATTTAATGGGAACATATAGAACTATATTTTTAATAGAATTTTATTTACAGTAAATTGTTAAATATATGTTGAAAAATTAAACAATATATATTTAATAAATTCCATTCTATAAAATTGATTGAAATTTTTTATCATGTTTTATTTGGGTTTTGAAATTTTTATAGTTAATAGTTTTTTATAATAAGTTATTTAATTTGATATGTAGAAAATAAATTCTAAAGGATGATATAATAATTTTAATGATCATATAAATTATATGGATTATTTGAATGGATAAATTCATAGTGTTATAGATAAGGCTAATAAACCCATCCATATTTTATGGTAGTTAACATAGTTTATGAAATATAACATTACTCAAATATTGAATAAAACTCTCATTAGTCATGGTCAACAAATTTTTTATCATTTTTTAAAGAGGAAAATCCATCTTTTACTAGGAATAGTAATATATTGGTCTTTGAAAAATTCATTAAGTTTATATAAATTTTTATTCTGGAATTTGAGTTCTAAAAAAATTAAAGGATGTGGTGGTATTTTATCACTAAAGAGGATATATAGATAAATGGATTTAATTAATTTAAATAGTAATAAGAAATAAGACTTTCCATTCATGGAAATCAATTAATTAAAAAAATATTTTTTCATAAGAATTTACCATAAGACAATTGAGTGGATATGGAATGACAATTCATTAGTTTACACAAAAAATGTTATGGTACGGTGGATGGTTGTGATGCCAACCTAAAATGACTATTGTGGTATGTTCAATATTAATGACAAAATATAGAGAGTATGATTTATCGATTATTTAAGAGTTTTGATATATTTTATAAAGTGATTCGGATTCCAAAACCTGTTATACATAAGATGAGGTTTTGAGAAATTAAATCAAGATAATATTTTAAAATAATTTCAAGAAAACATGGAAAGGAAAGGGATATAAAAGAACTGATTTGAATGACTTGTATTGAAATAAAATAAATGGAGATTGAAATTTCAAATGTATAGAATGTATGAAAATAAATAACCTAGTAGATTTATAAAGTGCTATAGTATATTCTTCATGTGTATATAATATTTAGACTAGACTTGTGATTTCATATGAATTAAGGTTGTAGAAAATATTCAATGATCCAGTAATACAATGATTGAATATTATTAAAATTTATGTACTGGGGATGTTTTTAAAAATGTATATCAATGTGTTCATCCACCAAAGCCTCAAGGATAAGCTCATTTATATAAAACCATTACAATTATGTTTTAACAACAAAATTATGTTGTCACATGTAATATATTATTGTGTTTATGAGTTTAATTTTTATATTTTATTATGGATTAAAATAATCACTTATATCTTATAAATTCATGGTACCTAGGAATTCTACAACACATATGTTAGATTATTATTCATTAGTAAAATTTTAGAATGGAGAATCTATTTACTCCAAGCTATTTAGATTATTCCCAACAACTATTTTTGGTTTTGGGACACTATAAAATTTAGTGGTTCTTTACATAATGAACATTTTCTCATTATGTGTATGGACCAACTGTCATTATATAGGAAAAAAATTAAATACCTTATTAAATCAAAAAATTTCTTCATCCTTAGTAATGCCATATTTTTATATAAATTTATGTACAACAATATAATTTATTAATATAATTATTCTTATAATATACAATTTAAATTAGTCAATTAGTTTAAAAATTCATCACATATATAATATTGATAATGAATTGGATAAATATAGTTTATGTGGGTATTGAGGAAGTTTTTATATTTGAATTCAAAGAAGAGTTTCATAGACCTCTATCAAATCATGATGTAGAGTTATCTATAAAAATTCTACCAAGAACCGAAACCTTATAAGAAGATGGCTTGTTAATAAAAACTATCTGAGTTGGAGGAACAAATGAAACCAACGCTATACCTTTTATATTTAGAGTACATTTATCCATTTTTATTATGAAAGGATTATCAAATATTTTTTGTAAATAAATATAATGATACAATGAAATTATGTATTGAGTATATAGAACTAAATAAAATTATTATTAAGAATAATTTTACTTTTATAGAAATTAAGGATGTATTTAATTGTCCTTATAGCGCTCTGTTTTTTATGATTGTTCTTTGATATGGATAACATCAGTTAGAAATAAGGAAAACATATATCTCATAGAGTAAATTATAAAAAAAATATTCAATTCATGAGTTAATTTTAATTCCCTATGATTATAAATTACATCTATAATATTTATATACATGAATAATTTTATATGTAATGATTAACTATAAATGTGTATGGTAGTGTTTATAATGTAATAATAATAATTTTTATAATTTAGAAATAACTTCTATATTATTTTAGTGTTTATTTGAATACAATGATAAAAAACTAGTTAAAAGAAAAATTTTGTAAATATGAATTATATTTAAATAAATGGAAAACATTTGGTCGTGTTCTCTATAGTGAAGGGAATTTTTTATATCATTCATGGTAAAAGGATATTTAATAATCGTCTAGACAAATGTTATGATATAGATTCATAATTTTCATGGATCAGATGAGTATTATTGAATTTCCATGACAACAATTTAATTATTATACATCATTATGACCATGTTGACCTGAAATTCGATGAAATTTTAAACTACTAAGTAATGTGAAGAATGGTTTTAATAAAATACAATGATTTAAAATAATAAACCTATGCTAGCATTACATTCCTGAGGATATTGTTTTTTTCTAT
Source organism: Viscum album (assembly GCA_963277665.1). Lineage (NCBI taxonomy): Eukaryota > Viridiplantae > Streptophyta > Magnoliopsida > Santalales > Viscaceae > Viscum > Viscum album. Next base: position 638,138,219 of record OY728122.1, read on the forward strand.
TGTGATGTTCAAATAATGGTATTAATTTTTTATAATACATAATAATAAATTGTAATCATTTTTATCAATATAATTGAATATTTATAAAAATATTTTTCTCTAATTACATTGAAATTGATTATATTATCATTTTCATAATAATATGATTCATTTATCACTTTAATTAAATGTTTAATATATTTTAAAAACATATAATTCAATTTTTGGTCGGAGTGGATACTCAATAGGGGGTGAATTGAGTTCCAATTACAATTTCTGTTAAAAATTTTATGTTAAAAATCCCTCAATTAAGAACAACCCAGTCATTTAAGGCAGTAGAGATAAAATGTTTAATTTCTCAACAAGTTAATCTAAGTTCTATTAATCCTCAATTTAATCAATGTAAACATTAATTCAATTTTTGAAATAGGTTTTGTAAATAAAGAATATATACACACTAACCAAAACTAACTATCAGTGTGAATGTAAAAACAGTTTTCTATCTTTGAGAAAGACAAGAAGTGGATAAAATAGAACAGTGTATAAGAGTATTAGGACGAGAATATAAACAAGAGGTTTAGTATCAAACCAATACCTAATCCCCTTCACTTGGTGATCACCTGCCACCAAGAATTTTGTATAAATAAACCTGATACACAACCTGTATAGGGGTTTACAACATGTATTACAAACTGTCCAGGTTCTACAACCTCTTTCAGAGTTATGTGTGGGAAACAAGAAACCAATCCACACAACACTTCATCCATAGTTATGTTTTGGAAAACAAATAACCAAGACACACAAGGCTTCTTCCACAGTTATGTGTGGGAAACCCAGGTGATAGAGTTTTGATTAAGGATTTTTAGTATCCTCCAGTTAAAGCACAGAAGATAGTGTGTGTGTAACAAACACACACTGCTTAGAAATGTAAAATAAGGAACACTATAGAGCCAGAGAAATTAGGATGATGTTTAGAATGAATTTTGTGTCTGAAGATCAGCTCTAGAGTCCTTGCAATTGAGGAAATGGAGGTTTTTTTCTTCTCTTCAAGTTGTCTCCAAAAACATAGTGTCGCAACTTCCAGGTACTAGCTTCCGAGTACTATGATGTTCAACTTCGTGGCATAAAATAGTTGATGAAGCACAACAGGATATGCTTGAGTATGTTCTCAAAAAATATCTTCTTAATGCTTTTGGATTTTTAGTATATGCACTGGAGTGTTCTTCTTCTTGTTCTTCAGTAATGCATTCTACTTCTCGACACCCAACTCATCAATTTGATTTTCTTTGTACCTCTATATATTTCTTTATTCCTCGGTCTTTTTCTCTTTCATATTTGAGGTCTGACAATAAGAGTACGTACATCATGTGAGATCTCTCTTGTTCCTTGTACTGTCAAGATATGGTCTCCTGATATGTCTATATACAATATTAATTAATTACAGATGTATTAAATCAATCAAATATGATTTTTATTATAATATCAATAAAATGGATAAAGTATAGAATATATTTTTAGTAGACTGGTAAAAGTGGCCTTTCAATCGGTAGCATCTTCGGTGGAAAGCTCAAACAACAGTAGACTTCTAACAATAGGTGTATCCAGTGGTAGGCTTCGGCAACAGTAGGCTTTTCCAATAGTAGGATTTTCTTATGGTAGGATTCACCAACTGTAGACTTGTCCAACGGTAGACTTTACCAACAGTGGACTTGTCCAATGGTAGACTTTTCCATATGTAGAATTCACCAACGATAGACTTCACCAATTGTAGACTTGTCCAACGGTAGACATTACCAACGACATACTTGTCCAATGGTAGATGTCACCAAATGTGTACTTCACCAAATTTATACTTTTCCGACTATAGACATCACCAACTATAGGCTTCACCAATGGTAGACTTCACCAACTATAGACATTAACAATTGTAGACTTCCAGTAATAAGTCTAATAGTTTACTTCTAACAAAAACTCTTTGTAGCAGCAACCCTGTCACAACAGTGACCCATCACATTTACTCAACATCTATATTATTCGATAAGTACTCTAATAGTAGGCTTTACAATAGTGACCTTGTACTAGGGACTTCCAATAGTAACTCAATAATTGTAGCTCTTATATCGGTAACCTTCATCAGTAAGGTCTTCAATGGTGACATTTTTTCCACCAATGAATTCAAGCGGTAAGGTTCAGCTGTAGGTTTGTCAATGGTGACCGTGACCATGACCCCTTACTAGTTACGATAAACAGTGACCTTTTTCTTAGAAAAATTTATGCTAAAAACTGATTCTAGTAAAGTCATGAGATTAAAAATAGATTGAAATAAATTGTAAACCAAATAACACATTATAGTATTAAACATGATTTGGAATTATTAAAACAGGTGATTCCAACAATCTCCCCTTTTTGATAATCAAAAATTATTCCATTAAACTATTGAAAAATTATAAGAATATCAGTGATATGTTAATAGAATAAATAGGTGTTACAGATAAACTTATCACACAAGCAATGGTAGGGATTAATGCGATATGGATATTGAATTACTTGTGGGGTATGTTCTCCTGCATTGTGATTAGAAAAATGAAATACAATAAGAGACAAAAGTGAATATTTTTATTAATTAAATATCATTACATGATTCAATGAGAAGCACAAAATCCCTATCAAAAGATATGACCACACTCAATCCACATCCGAAAAGAACATTGGATCATTGGCTTTGGAAGCTGGGGATGCCGGATTCCAAGGTGGATGGGTATTCCTAGGGATGGCAGTTAGTAGTGTAAGAGGAGATTCAAGATTCACATGAGTAGACTTCTAGTGAGAAGATCTCTGAGGAATGGTAGGGGTCATTCTTCTGGTGGCTTGAGCAGCAAGCATCATAGGAGAAACACTTGCAGATCCTGAGGCACCAGAGTAGAGGGCAAGGCTGGAGGGACAATGATGGTTGTACAGTCCACACAGAGGAAAGGTAACAGGAGATACTTGAAGTCCATGATGATACTTCCGCCACTTTACATAGTTGAAATGAAATAATCCTTAATCTCCATGAATTTATCCAAGGCAGGAGTGATCTCTCGAAGGTTGCTCACATGATCCTTAAATTCCCGAGTAACAGGTGGAATCCTCATGTTCTCCAATATCAACTTGAAGTGGCCATCCATTTGATGCTTAGTGTAGACCCTTTTGTAATAAAATTCAACTTTTTCCTGGATGTCTTTTTGATCCTGAGAAGCTTCCCTAGGAAAATTTCTCACAGGGGTATGAATATCTCTGGTAAAAGAAATGACCTGAGAGTTTGAAGTACTAGTACCAGAGTTCTTTACCACTTTTTCTCTAACAACGGATCTGAAAGCCTCAATGTTAACTAGAGGAGAGGCTGAAGTGGAATCAGATGAACGTAAGGGTTCCAGAGTGAAATCTATTGTGTTCTTAAGGGATTTAGTCAGGCCACCGATCATCCTCTTTACATCATCATCTTGACCTTTCACATGTGTTTCCATGGACATCGTAAAATCCTCAATCATAGTCACCAAAAATTGTAATACACTTTTCACATATTGAATATCCTTGTACACTTGATCCCTTGAGGTCCGAAGAGAATTCAATCTCACCACTTATTTTTTTAGAAGCTCCACAAACTCTGGTAGTTCACTCATTTGACTCTAACACTGCTTTACTTCCTAGAGCAGATTAGATTGAAAGCTGGATTGAATTTTGGCTAACTCAGAAGTAGAATGCTCCTGAATTAGAGAAACATCCTTGTCCATCTCAGAGGATCTATCCTTAGATATTCTCTGCAGGTTGGATTTGAAGGATTCATGGTCTGCCTTTCTGACATAGTCTTGAGGGAAAGTGTTTTTTGGAGGTACGAAAAAGAGATTTGGCACTGAAGGTATTCTATTGGGCCTTTCATAATTAGAGTCATCATAATCTATTCCCAAAACATGAAACCCTGGGTCCCCAGACTAGCCTTCAATGTCATGAACAACATATACTAATCCTCTGGAAATAGGATGCTCCCCCTCAGTTGGAACTACTTCCTGAAAAACTACATCATCATCTTCCATTCTTGTAAACTCGAAAACTGTTGCTTCTTGATCAACTCACTCACCAGTAGAGTGAGCTACTTCATCGACTAAGTCATCCAAAATTTCCATAACCATGGTAGAAATTATACCTTATTCTTCTTATTCACACATTGCACTTTCAGTGAATCTTATAAGAGGACTCAAACTGAGTTCCTCTGTTTCACTATCCTTATCAACAGTAGCTTCATGTTCCTCATGGTCAGAATGACCAGATTCACCGACTTCATCCTCTTATGAGGTATCTATAATAGTGATATGAGCCTCATAATACTCTTCTTCACTAGTTTCGACAACCTCATTGCCCCTTAGGAAAAATTCTGTTCTTGGTAAACCTCTTGGAGAACTGGGATCTCCATAAGCTATCACTCAATCTAGAGGACTGGTAGGTAGATTAGGATCACTCCTATCATCTTTTGGAGTACCTTCTTTCTCATGTTCCGTTTCTTTCTCAACTTCTTCATCAGAATATACAGGTTCTGCCTCATTAGGCTTCAGACCTAAATCCCTCATATACTTTGGCCTAGAAGGATTATTTATAGGGTCAGACTTCTCATAAATCATCCTTTCATAATTAACCCATTCTCTTCTCTATGGATTCCAGATGATCTTCATGAACATGCAGACTATCTTGGAGATAGAAAAAAATTTCTCGACTAAAATTGTTTCCTCTTTATCTCTAGCATTTCACTTAACCTTCAGCATCATAAGAATCAGTTTGTCCTAAAATAAAGCATATAATTTAGAATATGGATTAATCATGTCATTCAACTAAGCTATCAGTAACCTACACAGATTGATCTTATGTCCATGCTTTAGAAAATACAGTATGAATATCTCCTGATACTTCAACACAATGAAGTCCCCTCTCCTGGGGCTTATCAAACATTGTATAAACTTGAACAAAAGTCTATCCTCTCCATTAATTTCAGCATCAATAATCTTCATTGAGGTCACATTTCCTGTCAGCACTTCCAATAATTTCTTATATACAAAAATATCACTGTATAGAGGAATCTATCTAGAGTGTTAGTCACATATACCCCCGTGAGGTACCCTTCAACATTCAGCCCATTCAGAAGGTGAAAATGTTACCCCGGTTCCATTTAATCTTGACACCAGTTGGTTCTCATCATCAGACTTCTCAAATATCATATATTCATAGAATTAGTTGACTACCCTCAGGTAGTACAGTCCATTATTATTGGGAAATCACTCCACCCATCCTAGAGCCTCTAGTTCCTCTAGCACTATGGATTTTTTCGAGATCAACCAATCATCGCTTAACTCCTTTTTAGCTACAATTATGCACTTTAAAAGATTATGGTTTATAGAATCTATTAATATATTACTGCCACCACTGGACTCGTCTTTGTGTCTCTTAGGCCTTGGTGCATCTCCATCATCAACCGAAGGTCGCTTGAATCTTTCCTTTGAGGTTTGAAGTGGTTATAGTATTTAGCGGAAAGTAAGGGTTTCAAGATTCTGAGAGCAGGTGTTCGAGAGTGAGGAAAAGAGTGGATGTAAATGTGTTTGTAATCTAATTTTATCATATATGGATTGAAAAAAAATCAAGAAAAAAACTAATTAAATGGTTCAGATTCCCATATAAAATATGATGTTACGGCAAGGTCCAACAGTGAGGTACCCAGAAGTGATATTCTAATGGTGAGGTGCTAACAGTGAGGTGTAACTATGAGGTGATAATAGTGAGGTGCAACGGTGAGGTGATAACATTGAGGTGAAACAGTGAGGTGCTAACAGATAAATTTAATCATCCCTAATTCTTGTTTGATGTAGTTTAACCTCTTTGAATTTAAAGGCTTTGTGAACATATCAACCAATTGATGTTCAGTTCCAATGACTTCATGCGTGATATAACCCCTTTGATAATGATCTCTAAAGAGGTGATGTCTTGAATCAATATTATTTTTCATAGCATGAGATGCTGAATTTTTAGGAATGTTAATAGCACTTGTGTTGTCACAGTTTTTAGAGACATGATTGAATTGATATCCATAGTCTAGTAATGTGTGTTTCATCCATAGAATTGGAGCACAAAAAATACTAGCCGCTATATATTCAGCTTAAGCAGTAGATAATGAAACATAATTATTTTTCTTACTACACCATGATACTAGGGACTTGCTTAAAAGATGACATGTTCCAGAGGTGTTTTTTCTATCTAACTTGCAACCAGAAAAGTCTGCATCAGAATAACTTATCAGATAAAATGATAGTATTCTTGGATAAAACAGTCCTATATTGGGTGTATATTTGAGATATTTGTAAATCCTTTTGATAGCATTTAAATGATATTCTTTGGGATTATCTTGATAGCGATCACACATGCATACACTAAACATAATTTCAGGTCTACTAGTTGTAAGGTAGAGCAGACTTCCTATCATACCTCTATAGTTGGTTTGATCCATTGGTTCTTCAGCTTCATCTACATCCAACATAAAAGTGGTATGCATCGGTGTATCATTAGATTTACTACCATCTAAACAATACCATCTTTATTTTAAAAAATACGAAATCCAAGGAAAATTTTATGTTCTCCCATTAAACTCATTTCAAAATCATTTTTCATTACTTTTTAAAAATCAGTACATAAAAAATATTTAAAAGATCCAAAAATTATATCATCTACATAAATTTTTACTATCAAAACATATTTTCAAATCATTTTGATGAAGATAGTAGGATCAGCTACTCCCATGGTAAAACAATTTGAAATAAGAAAAGAGCTGAGCCTATCAGACCTATCTCTTGGGGCTTCCTTTAAACCTTATGATGCTTTTGAATGTTTAAAAACATTATTTGGAAAATTTGAATTTGTAAATATAGGGGTTTGTTCAACTAAAACATCCTCAACTATGTACTCATTTAGAAAATCACTTTTAACATCCATTGGATAAAGTCTAAAATTTAGATGAGCTGCATAAGCAAGTAGTATCCTAATGGCCTATAACCTAGCTACAGGTGCAAAGGTATCATCATAGTATATTCATTCCTCTTGAATGTAACATTGTGGAACTTACATAGCTTTGTTTCTAATTATATTTATAGACTCATCAACTTTGTTCCTAAAAACCCATTTAGTGCATATTGTCAAGGTGTCCTTAGGTATTTTAATTAGTTCCCAGACATTGTTTCTTTCAAATTGATTTAATTTTTCTTTCATATCCATCAACGAAAATTCAACATTGATAGAATCATTAATATTTTTGGGTTCAAGCTATGAAAGAAAACCTTGACGTTCATCCTTGTTTCTCAGAGAAGCTCTAGTTTGTGTCCTTCGATTTAAATCACCTACTACAGAATTTAAAGGATGACTCATGATAGTTATAATACCTCTAGAAAGAGATTAACTAGACTCCTAATGATTGTATATTGGTTCAGAATCAAGAGGTAATGATTCTAAAAGATTACCAAAACGGGTTACTTTTACAAGGGATTCACTATTATTATCATTAAGGAACAGAAGTGACATGTCTTCCTCAATATATTCAAGAGAGGTTTTGGGTTCATGTGGATCAGGCTCATCAAATTTTACATGAATAGATTCTTCCACACATTTGGTCTTCTAATTAAATACACTATTGGCTTTACCCTAAATTTAGTAACTTGGGAAAATTCCATCATCACATTTGTAGGAAAACTTGTCAAGATTATCTTTAGTGTTATGAATAATGGATTTGCAGCCAAAAACTCTGATGTTGTTAACCTTAGGCTTCTTATTTTTCCAAATTTAATAAGGGGTATTCTTAAGAAAAGGTCTAATCAGGACTTTATTGATGATTTAACAAGCTGTATTTATAGCTTCACCCAAAAATAAATTGGAAATTCATACTCATTGAGCATTGTCCGAGAAATTTCTTAAAGGGTCAAGTTTCTTCATTCCACGGCTCCATTTTTTTTGACGTGTTCTATGAGCATAGTAATTGTGAATATAGAAATTATGTGAGAAATAAGAGTCAAACTCCTAATTTTAAAACACAAGACCATGATCAATTCTGAAGGTCTTAATACTAAGTCTGCTAAGATTTTCTACAAACATGGAGTATTTGATTAAATAAGAACAAGCTTCTCTTTTTTGAGCCCGAAAATATACCCAAGTGTACCTAGAAAAATCATCTACAATAACATAGACATAGTGCTTCCCATTTAAACTTGAAACTTGTGATGGTCCAAACAAATCCTTGTGAACCAATTCAAGTGGTTGAGAATTAGAAACTTATTTCTTTAGATTAAAAGAAACCTTTTGTTTCTTTCCCTTTTTACAACGATTACACACATTGTTATGTTGGTATTCAAATTTATGTAGGTCTCTAACTAAACCTTTATTAGTTAGTTTACTAAGTCAGTGTCCAAATCTTCTATTCTACAGCCAGGATTCCTTATGAAAAGCATTTAAGCAGGAAAAAATTTTCTTGGCTAAGGAATTTATGTCAACAACATAAAGATTTTCATTTCTCCAGGCAGTGAATAATAAATCATTTTTGGAATTAAAAAAATTACATGCATAATTTTCAAACATAAAATTAAAAACATCATCACAAAACTGAGAGATGCTACATAAATTGTACTTTAATCCATCAACAAAAAGTACTTTGTAAATTAATATTGTATTAGGGTTACCAATCTGGACTAAGCTGACGGTTTTTCCCTTTGCATTGTTCAAAAAAGTTTCGTGTAGAACACCAACATTGATTAGGATCTTGAAGAAAGAATAATATCCTATCATATGTCTTGAACATACATTGTCATCTTACCACAATGTCTATCAGGAACTCTTTAGGAAACATCCTTGCAAAATAGATTAGACGTGGGGTAGCTTTTCTACCCATATTTTCTTAGGTCCTGATAGGTTAGAAATTTAAACTTTGGGAACCCATACATGTCTAACATATTTCCTATAATCAGCAGATATATTTTGATACATAAACACTTTTTTTGGTCCTTTAGAGAATTTTTTTTCATGAATCGGTCCAGAACACGAACTAGCAGCAAATTGTCCATATTTTGGAATAAATTTAGTTTTAACGAACCTTCTCTGTCCTAGTTGATATCCTAGAACAGTTGTATATTTTGGGGCAATCTATTTTCCTAGAAACTGATTCATGTTATCTCTAATTGCAGTAAACTTCTCAGGATATCTTCCTAATTGTTCATTGGATAATTTAATTTTAGTGTTTTCTTTTAATAGTTGGGAGAATTTCTATTTTTCAATATCTAGATTTTACTTATAATTTTCATTTAATGCATGTTGTCTATTTAGTGATTTATATGTTTCCTTGTGCACATTAAATTTATCCTCAATAATTTCACAATATTCAAATAGTTCATACTTTGTAATATCTTCATCATTATGCGACTTACTCTTATTCCTAGAATAATACGCATTTTGTAAAAGAGATTTAAGTGTTACATGAGATGTTTCAATCTTGAAACATACGTTGGCCTGATTGTTTCGTTCACTATCAGAAGCATCAGATCCACTATAGTTGTCTTATGAAGCACTCCAAGTAGCTTTCATAGCCATTTTATAACCCCTGCCATTATCTTCATATTTCTTTTTAAATTTCATCTTGGGGAATTCTTCCTTCACATGACCTTTTCATTTTCACTCATAGTAGATCATTTCATTTTCATTGTCTTTCCATTTTCTGTCTTTCTTCCCTTTTCCATTACTGTCATACATTCCCTTATAGGTTAACTTCCTATATAATTTCTTCTTTCGGTAAAACTTTTTGGACCTTCTCACTAGATGAGCCATCTCCTCATCACTTTCTAAATCTGACTCTTCACTAGTGGAACTGTCTATAGAAACTTGAATTTTTTCTTTGTCTTTACACTTTGTGGTAGTAGTCGTGTATGCTACTGAATTCTTCCTTGGTTCTTCATCTACTTCTTGATTCATATTTAGCTCTTCATTATACATCATAAGCATTCCAATTATTTCCTTCACTAGAAACTTACTTATGTCACAAGATTCTCGAATAGAAAAAGAATCCCCCTCTATTTGTCAGGTAGGCATCAAAGCAGTCTCATGATTTGGTTCTTGCTGCACACTGGTCTTCCAATATGACTCATGGTGTTGAATATTTCATTGAACCTAAGATACATTTTAGATATAGGTTCAACATACTTTATTTTAAAATTATCATATTTAATAGTGTATGTATTTAGTCTCATTTATTTAACATTAGTAGTTCCCTTTTGAGAAACTGCAAAAGTATCCCAAATTTCATATGCAGTTTTACAATCAGATATTCTATTAAATTCATCATCACATAGAGAATAGTATAAGGAATTCATTGCTTTACAGTTAATATTATATGTAGCTTTAGTCAACTAAGACCATGTGTCCCTAGCAGTAGTAGGAAATACATGTTGTTCTTCAATTGTATCCCAGATTTTAGGTCGTATGCTCTGTAGATACATTTTCATTTTTAATTTCCACTAAGAATAGTTATTAACATTAAATAAAGGTGGCATGTTAGTAGCATCACCCACCTTAAAATGATTTTTTCCCTTAAAATTCATCGGGGTTATAAATCGCTTACTATTTATAAAAACCCACATCGTAAAAAGGGATACTAAAACTTAATTTTAAAAACAAAAGTATGGAATGAAATGATTACTCAAAGTAACTCATCACTGGGTTTCCATATAGGAGAACAAAGATGAAAATATGGATATGGAAGAAAAATCAAACCATCATGTTCTGATGGAGAGTGGTAGAGAACATGGCTATGAAAAATCCATCAATCACAAAGCCATAGATTTGTAATGATCTAAGGTACCATCTGATTTATTGGATATAAGGGCACTAGGACAACATTTTTGGTTTTCAAGATCATTTCTGTAAATTTGATGAAATTTGAATTAGAAGAAATACTTTTGTGATTTTGGTACAGTCTCACCATTGGTCGTTCTTTGGACAATTTCCACTTTATCTCTTAAATAAATGAAGTTGAATTTTTCATTCATGAAGTGTTAGCAGATCATGTGATAGAATGACGGGTCATTCCATCTGTCTCAAACAAAGGGTTATAAAATTTATCAAAAATACATAAGTCCATCTATAGTGAGATTAATCATATATGGTTCCTAAAATGGACTTATACTTCATATATCATACTGATTAATATAATAAAACTAGTTTCTACTAAACATGGACTTCATGTAGGCCAGTGGTAGACAATAAAGTCTTGTCGCACTTCAGTTGTGGGTTCGATTCCCACAGCCTTGTCCGACGCGATGGGTTGTCGCTCATCCTGTAGGTTGTCCTTTTTCTAAAACTACATTATAAATAATTTCGAAAAAAATCTAGCCTTAAACAATACTAACTTATGTCCAACATAATTCATTCCAATCTTTAGGCTTATCCAAAATACATATCTCCAATATCAGAGTATAAAGAAAATGATTACATGAAATGTCTTCAACCAAGCATGTGAATACCATCATTTATCCCCCATATACCTTGTTGGTAACATTCCAATCATGTGAATACCTTAATCATGTATTATCTTGAAAAATGAATACCCATTAAACCTTAGTGAAAACATGAATGTTGTCAAAAGTTAACTCCTTCCACATACCAAAATCCAAAAATTCTATATACTCAAACCATGATATAACCTTATCCATATATCAGTCATGAGCTCATGAATACTATCAAACATTTAATTTTCTCCTTATCCTTTCATTATGCACATATCATCTACTTTCCAAAAATATCTGAATAACCTTTCATGGTTACTGGTACCATTCATCATACACTTTCAAAACTTAAGGAAAGACAACAATGTAACCATCCTTAGATGTCCCTTTATTCCATATTACCATGAGATTACTTATACAACATTACACTTGATAAACATGTAATCATTCCACTACCTTCTTAAACCATTGACTGAGCTTCAACAATTCTTTCATCTCACATATAATTTGTAGTCTCTTCATCATCATCAACATAAATACTACCCATACGACCATACTGATTCTCTTCATGAGACTTTCCCTTAGGGAATTGGTTTTCATAATGCCTGTACATTCCACATTTAAAACATTTAACCATTGTTGATGTCATAGCAAAACCATTATCCTCATCCATGATGTTAACTATACTTTTTTCCTTTTCACTTACTGGATTTGTATCCATCTTTTCCACACCCAAAGAATCTTCTAGTTCCTTTGAAACATTCTCCTTGGTGCCTCTTCCCACATGATTTACATAGGGGAAATTGAACTTTAATTCCTCTATGATCATCATGAAATTCCATCTTTTTCTTATTAGCCGAGTCCGTAAACTTACCAAATTTGAGTATATTGATCATATTATGAGATTGCTGATTCAGAATAATAATGATGTTTGGACTTCCAAATCCCATTTCATTTGGATGCTCATATAGAATATCATTCCATTGTCCATCATATCATCCATTATCGTGAATCATCTTGTTTCCAGCCATTTTCTAAAACCCAAAAAGAATAGTGTGAGAGACAAAAATCATAATCATGGGTGACTAAATTCAATATCTAACATCTTAGATTTAATGTAATATCATTACCATAATTCTAGGACTATAACCTATACTTATACTTAACCTTAGGGACATCCCTAGACATACCTTAGAAATATCTCTAGGGATCTCACTAATGTTTTCGCATCCTAGTTTTCAAAGCTTTACTAAACCTTTCCTCTGATACCAACTATAGAGAGCCAAAGCATGACGTACATGGACATTACATTACTTTTGCGGAATACTTAGTACATAACAAAAAAAGACACACAAGTACCGTAATATTTCTGTGTCGTTGGAAACTTGGAACGTAATCTTCTAATTGTGGTGAAAGATCTTCAACATCTCCCATAAAGATCATCCCCTTTTTTTCTTACATAAAACCTTTCTTTATATCATGGGGAAAAGAAAACATAAAAATGGTGAGCTCAAATGCTCGGTAAGGGTAAGCATAGAGAACATAAAACAAACCATAGAGATTTGAAAATAAAAACATGAAAATAATGTTTAAACATCGAAATCTTGAGCAATGACATAATACATGGCAGTACGTAAGGCATAGATAAAAATAGAAAATCAAACATGATAAAATAGCTTGTAAATAAACCTTGTAATTGTGGAAAAACATTAAGCACATGATATGATTTCCATAGTAGCCAAGGCATTACTGGGAAGACCATCTTAGTGTACAAAGTCCCTTTTTGAATCGAGTTCACTCCCCGTTTCAGTCCTGTATTACTAAACCGGAATAACTTACCATTCCAGCCATGTCTATCTCATGAGATATAAATCATTACCCAATGCATTAGAGGGAGATATAGTTCCCACCCTCCTCATAATGAAATAATTCTTACTTCTTCCACAAAATAAACATACATCATTCATAATAACCCAAAAAATAAAATGGGTTTCAAAAACATCATACCATCATCCCATAATCCATATAAAATAAATGGACATCATTTCATAATAAGAAAACTGAAACCATGTAAATCATAGAGACATTATACTTGAAACATACACATATGAAATAATTTCATCTCAGATGGAAAAATGGTTTCGATAAAACACTTGAAATGAATTTTGAGGAAAATATCCTTTCTTCTTCAAAATAATTTTTTTTTCACAAAACGTCATGCAATTTTAAAAGAAAGTGATTTTTTTTAAAATAGTCATGAAATATTTTGGAAGAAGCTTCATGAAAATAAGGCTTTATAAAACCTTAAAAATCCTTTCATGCTGTGTAAGTTAAAAAAACATTCTTCTCGTAATATTTCCAGAAAAGTCAAAAAGTACCTCGTAAAAGAAAGATTTCATACATACCATGTAGTAAAAGACAAAAATGGGTAAAAAAGACTTTAAACATACATGAAAACATTTTTATAAAACATGGACATGGATGATAAATATAACCCCAGTAAATACTTACATATAAGCAATCTCAGATAGAAAACAATTGAGATTGCAACATTATCCATTACCTTAGGTCCGATATGATTCGTATGTATCCGAACCTCCTGTATAATGATTTAAATAATGTCATTGACTTATTACATAATTATATTCATTTTTATAATATCATACATGTTTCACTTATGACTTTATATTACCCTCCCTTTTGTAAATTCCATGTTAATGCAGCGTTTTGGGTAAGATCATTTCATTTATCTTATGTGTTTCGACTTTTCATTCATGATATTATTACTTATAATCTGATTTACATAATTCCAGAGTGTCAAAAATTATTTATATATAATATATTCATCATATACATATATATATTATAGATCTATAAAAATAAAGGAAATACACCATTCATAGAGACGGTAGGCCGTACGTACGCATGAACGATGTTTTCGTTTCCTTATTGAATTGAATGAAATTAAATAGATGACATATATATATATACATAAATACAGTATAATTATTATTTCATATATTTCATTATTATTCATTATATATACTTTAAAATCATTCATTAATGTTTAATCATGGAAAATGAATCTCATCGCGTTCGTGGAGACAGTAGTCCGTACGTACGCACGAGCGATGATATCATTCCCATGATCGTGGAATTGTATTAAAGTGTATGTAAAAGATCACAGAATCAATATCAGTTTACAATAATCATATATATTCATTACCTTCACCATTATACCCATCCAAGTAAGGTGGTGGTGGAAAATAGATTACACCACGACATGAAGATGGTATTCTGTACGTACACAAGCGCGGTGATTTCATATTCCGTAGGTTGGATAGATGGTTAATTATGGTTGTTTCATACTTATAATAACATATCAGTATATCTGTGATACTTATGTTATTACTTCATAATGAAACAACTAAATAAGAAGAAGTGGAAGAAGAAATAAAGTTGAAAGAATCAGTAACAGACATTACCTCTTCCTTGAAGCGCCTCTTTGAGACCTCCTTTTAGGGCCCTAAAATTGGTCTTTGAAGAAGCCAAGGACCTCTAGGATGTAAATATTGAAGTGGATAAGAGAATTTTTAAGGGTTTGGCCGAGCTTGAAGGCTCAAAGTTCTGTGAGGAAGAGAGGGATGAGGTGCCCTTTTATAAGGGAGGAGAGGGGCACCTTTGGAAAAACTAAAAATATTATTTTATTATAAAGTCATATTCAGTTTTTAATATCTACAAATTGATTTATTACTAATATCAGGTTGGGATGGGTATAAATTATCTCATACAATAGAATTTAGAAAAATTTAGGTATCTATTTTAACCTTATCATTTAGATTCAACTTTAAGATAAATAATTTAACTTTTACAGTGTCTTCTTGTTTTCTTACACTATAAGGTTAATAAACATACTATAACAATCCAAACGAACCCCAAGTTGTTTATTATTAATATATATAACCTTATATAAGTCATTTTGACGATCCTTTGATTTTTAAGAAGAAAATAACAATTAATAATGTAATATTTGTTTTATAATCAATTTTATGTCAATTTTGACACTATCTGGTAATTGATTTTTGTGAAAATCATAACAGAATGAGTAGTTATAAAAAAGGTAATTAAATAAATAATAACTTGTCATATTAACTTTTAAAATTCGTATAATTCATAAAGAGTCTCATATTACATTTATTAGGGTATTTATAACATCAATTATGTTAATATTTCATTAATAGGATAATTACTGCATCATCATTATGTCATACATAAATTAAATTATTTAATGTCTAAAAATTTCAAATAAAATACCATTATGTAGGAAATCTTTTTATCTGTCTAATGAATATTTAGAGTCGAATTTATCTTCTATATAACCCTATATTAAAAATTATTTATTTATTAAAATTTGATTTTAACTATTTTAACCCTTCTTTAAATAAATTAATAATAAATGTCCTAATCTAATACATGTCGGTCTAAATGGTCATATTTTATTACTAAGGCTGTTTTTGGTCGAATTACACTTATCCAATAAAATTAGGACATGTGTTAGGGTAATAATAATATCCTTTTTACCCTTAAATACCCTATTTACTTCTAAACGTGGTAAAAAAGTAAAAAGTTACTATTCACAAAAAATAATTTTTATCTCATTGAACCACATTTTAGTCCTTGATATTAACCGCGTCTCTCAAATTTTCGAAATTCAATTCACAGAAGTGGTAAAATTTCATTTAAATGAAAAAGTCGGTTTTTTAACTACCACTAAATGGTTTCACTATTCATTGAAAATTGCAGTTTTTCAGAAAAATACCAAAAATTCAGCCTAAAAATTATTTGATATTCTGAATTCAAAATTAATGTCATTTTTACAAATTCAAAAAATAGAAGTGGCATTAATTAATTTTAAAATTAATCCTCGTTATCAAAACAAATAGTGTTTTTTTAAAAAAACAATAACTATCAAAAGATTGATACTTGTTTATAACCAATTTCAAAGTGAAATTAATTCCAATGACCAAAATTGGATTAAATGGTAAAAATATATTCTAATTACACTTTAAACCCAATTAAAAAGATAATCCATCCATATAAATTATTACAATGAAAAAATTTGTTTTTAATTAAAATATAGAGTGTTTTTACTATTCATTAAAATATGAAAGTTATCAGAATAATATGGAAAATTTATCCAAAGTAAATTTTTATATCCTGATTCCAAAGAATAATTTTATTTTGTCAAATTGAACTTATAGACATGTCAAAACAATATTTAAAGTGGGTGCGCCATCAAAAGGCGACAAAACTTTATTTTTTGAAAAATACATATTTTACTCGAAAAATTGATTTTGTTCTCATACCATGTTCTAGAAAAAGTGTAAGATGAATAATAATGTTATAAGATTCAAATTTAGTTGATACTATTCATAGAAACTAGTCCATAATAATATTTAACCATATATCGTTGTTTAGTGAAACCTAGTATTGCGTACAACACACACTATTGAGGAAGGTCGTGATTGCATGTAATGCAAGCCAAGTCAGGGTTGTGTGTTGTGCAAGACTCCTCCGTTGTTTAGTATAACAGAATCCAACAATAATTCATTTATAAATTGAATATATATATATATATATATATACTCAATGTTTCTTAGAATAACTAGAATCAAAATTGTGTGTAACATGATCCATGAATAGTGTTGTATATACTGCAAGCTCATATGGTATTGTGTATAGCTCAAGGTAATCTTGTTGTAGTTTACAACACAAGACATCAATGATATTAAAAGAATATTTTTCATAAAATTTCAGGGTGTTACAGTTCCCATGACTAGTGCTCATTTATTATATTGGACCACCCATCCACATACGGTGGGTTGAGTTGGTTGTTCTAAAAGTACGTGATTTGTCTTTAAAGTGTCATTTTTTGAAACATTTTTCTATTTAATTTTTATTCCATTGAAATTTTTTCCATCATTTTTTAGTTTGGGTTTTTGTCATAAAATGGTAGTTTTCTTGAAAAATGTATGGGGATGTGAATTTCCTTTAAAACGATAAAGATGTGGTTGTTTAATAAAATGTGAAAGATATATTTTTATAATTATATTGAAAACTAGTGTTAAAGGACTATTTTGGGAAAGGAAACACTTGAAATCTATGGTAATTTCCTAATAAGATGTTAGCTCACACCCTACCTAAACCACAAGGAGTCAGTAGACCCATGCAGTTTTGCAGGTTCAGTTTTTGATCAGGTTTTTCTAGTTCGAGTTATCTCTTGGATTAGGGTGGTCTTGTAGTTGGAGGTGACCAAGAGGTCATGTGGAGATCATGTTAGTAGCTGGTTGTTTTTATGTTTGTTGCAGCTTCTTGTTCTTTCAGTGTTGGTTTGATTTAGTTGTTTTTGGGTTGGACCAGATTGTTCATTTGTTGAGATCTAGTTGTGGTTAGCTCTAATGTGTTTTCAATGTTGTATATTTTGATCCTATTTATTATTGGGCCAAATCGTTCCTGTTTGTTTTATATATGATGCCCGACACAAGTTTCCAGTCCTTGGGTATCAGGAACTCCCTTAGGATCATGTCGTGGACCTAGTCGGTTGTCGGGTTAGATGGTATCCCAGCTTGGTTTTTCAAAAAATGGTATGAAAGGAGGTTCTTCATATTTGGGGTGTCTAGTAGATGTAGACTAGGGTTGTCGGGACTCACGAAGTAGGTGTGGGAAGGGTGTCATGAACCCTTTCTTGTTCTGAACCTCATGTCACCAGGGGTAGTTTGGGATTGATTATTGTGTCTTGTGTTGTTTTTTAATTGAGGGATACCAATGGAGTCTAGTCGGGTCATGTTGTGGCCATACATGTGGTTTTGACCCATGTGAAGTCTATGTTCCCGGTTAAGGACCTCCTACTATTATGCCTTACTTGGGGCATGGCTCACCACCATGTTGTCAAGCTAGGCATATCCACTAGTCCCTCATTTTGATGGTCCATTGTTGGCTTGGTTTCATTTTGGTTTCAGTTGGCGTATGTGTATGTTTAAAATGAAAGTATATTTTGAAACAAAAATGGATTTAAAAACAGATGTGTTTTCCATGAAATTATTTTAAATTGATAAAGTGGGTTTTCAAACATTTAGGGTGTTTTGGGTTTGATAATATTAATGGAATGTGGCCTTTGGAATTTCCTATGGACATTGACATGTGTGTGGGTATGTGTGAGAAGTGCGTGTTGGAAAGTGATGTTGGGAATGGACAAACACACATGTAACAGTTCATGGGATACCATGTTTTGGGTTTTGAAATTAAAGGATAAGAATAGTTTTCTTAAAGTGTATATGAAAGAGAAAATGATTTTGGAAAAAAAATCTTGAAAAATGGGTTATTTGTACTTGGGAATTAGCCAAGGAAGATTGGATTTTTGAGTTTTAAAAGAAAAAATATGGTTTTTGAAAAAGGATATTCCGGTGGTGTTTATTTACTTGGATTCAGAGCAAGTTTGTTATGGTTTGAGGTGTTCATCTTTGTTGGTTCCTTGGTTATATATTGGATTTGGTCTATGATTGTAATGTGGTTCAGGAAATGAAACCAAGAAAGGTTCTCAATGTTCTTAATGATCCAAGCATTATTTTTTATTATTCAGGAGTGTAACATATCTTTCGTGGTGTTCGAGGATTGTTAGTATCAGGGGAGTGGATTTAATAGGTAGAGAAAGCCTTCAAGTTGTTGGGAACTCCCGAGGTTTTTAGAGCTCATGTTGTCTTGGGGTTTCTTGAGTGTCCAGCCTTTGACCAGTAGAAGCTGGTTGTCCCATCATCATTGGATGTTGGGATGAAATGGAATTTTTTTAAGGTCACTTTCATCAAATGGTTTGTACCTGAAGATTTGATGTTGAGGAAAGAGGAAGATGTGTGGGACGTTCGTCAAGGAAAGTAGTCAGTAACATCTTATGTTGATGATTTTAAGGAGATGGTACCCTATTCCATGGAAGCAACGCCCAAATATGAAGTAAAAACCCTTCTTTTTGTCTAGTGTCTTCATTTAGAGATTGGAAAAAATGTACATTCATCCGGTGAAACTTGTTTTGAAAAGTTGGTGGATGAGGCATTCATAGCTGATCTAGTTTTTCAGGGTGTAGTCAATGTTTGTTGGTTCTCATAAAGGTTCCCCATCTAGCGAGTAGGGTGTGCCAGGGGAACTAGTTTTTGAAAAACATTCTATGTCCTCTCTGACTTTCAGTTCGGTTGACTGTTCACTTTTATTTTTCTAGTGCGGACGGTTTGGTCACTCAATGTCGTCTCGTCGTATTCCTTCAAATACTTTTTATCATTATGGACATTGGGTTCATTTAAAGAAGTTATGTAGGGGATTTTCTGTGAAAATTATGTCTTTATGAGAGGATGTGTTTCTCAACTATGAGGTACGAGATTCTTCAGCCATCAAAGCCCCACCCAAAGGTCTCGGGGTGAAGCTCGCGCACAGTCAGGAGTGACAAGGAAGGGGTGTGAAACCCAAACTAGTTTTTTTCTATGTTGGGATGGAAATATTTAACATAACATGGTTCTTATTAACTTGATTTTGTAAATAAACCTTTTATGGTAATGGTTTGGTTAACTAGATCTCTTGTAACCCAAACAGTTTAGTCTATCTGAATGTGTCCTTTGAAATTTTCCATTCTCATTTGAGTGTGTATTTTCTTCATGTATGCCAATTTTAGTTTTAAATTTCAGAAGTGGTTATTTGGAAAGGACTGTGTGTTTTAGAATTTGTTTATTGTGGGTTTGGTTTATTTGGTTGTGTCCCAGTTCTAGTGTTTGTAGTGTCCAAATTTTATATGGAAGACCAAGTTTGATCCAGGTTGAGGTTTTTGGTTTCTGGAGTTTCGAGAAATTTTCCTAGTTGAATCATGGTTACCACACATTTAGTCAAAATCGTGTGGCCCTAGCAGGGTGGATAGAACAAACTGCACAGCCAGTTCACGATCGTGTGGTAGGTCTCATAACCATGTGGGTCAGTGTCATTTTTGGGCAGAGGCGTTGGAACGGTTGACACACAATTTTGAAACCGTTTGGCCAAGCCATATGGGGCGCCCCTTCCTTCCAGTAGCTCGTGCACAGTTTGGTAAACCATGTGGCCAAACCATGTGAGTCATATAAAAATTTTACTATTGAAATCTCATGTTCCCAGTTGTAGTGTGGGGTTTTTTGGGGTTTAAATGTTGTTTGTATTAGTTGAGTTCTTATGGTGGGGAGAACCCTCTCATGTTCTCCCATCATCCTCATTCATGCGTTATGGTTTCTTCTTGATTGGTCAGGTGTGACTTGTGGAGTGAATATTTATCCTGGGTTTCATGGTTTCCCTTTTTTTTCGAGTATAGACTTGAGATTTGGGTGACTTTTGTCTAGGTGACTTTCTGGGGGTAGAATGTGTCTGTGGTGGGGAGAATTGTCACACTCTGACCATAGATACACCTTTAATTTATTCATTCCTTAGGGTAGGATATTTTGGTTGAGGTTTGGGTTGGGTGCCCAACAAAATTCCTTATGTTTTTGTGGTTTTGGGTTTCCTTTTATACCTATTATTAGTTATTCTTTTAGGGAATAAGATGATGTGGCATGTTGGGGAGATTGTGAAACCCACAATGCCACTATTTTTCATTTCAAACATTCAAGGATCTTATAGTGAACTTCCCTAGTGTTTGGGATTTAATTTGAGGGTTTTGGACAATTTGTGTGGTCGCACGGTTTGACCATGGACTGGCCAAGTTGTGCAACCTAACCATGTGAAGTTGCTGGAGTTTCCAGAATCCCATGCACGGTCTGAGTATGTTTTGACAAACCGTGGACCCAAACTATGCCTCCACTTGCGTCCTTTAAAACTTATGACTAGGAGCTCTGATTTGGGTGATTCCACCTCCAAAATGAATCCATATATGTATGGAACCAACCAGAGGATCCTCCCCCTCCACGCTGCTTCTCTTTGGGGAGATTTTGGGGATATTACTCAAGAACAATTAATGATTCATCATGTTTCCTTCACAAAATCTTCACTCCTTCTCTTTCCCTCTTTTTCTAGGGTTTTCATTGGGGTTTTTCTTCAATGGCCAAACCCTAATGTCTAGGGTTTATGTTTGTTTAGTTTTTCTTTGGATCTAGGTGACACATTACTGTCGTGGGGTGTGACAAAAACATATATTACATATGTTAAAATGCAGTAGAATTGTTATCCTAGGTTGTCTCCAGAGAAGAGTGCAGAACAATTAAGCTCTCACCTTAAAATAAGAGAAAGAAGTGAGGTTGTTTTAAGAAATTGATTGATTTTGAAATGACAAGAGTGAAACTTAAAAAATTAAAGAGATTTAAGAAAAGGATTGGGAACAAATTGATAAAAAGGTAATTGAATATATTATATGATAAGGGTGATTTGTTCATACTTGGTTCTCCATTTTTAATTCTATCATAGTTCCAATTTATCCAATTCTCTTCTGCTAAATCAATAAAAGTGAGATTCCTCAATCGATTCATCTCACTCATTTGGTCAAATTGTAATGATAAGAATAAACCTTAACAAAATATTATCTTGTTCTAATATCCTTAAAATATGTGATAAAGTTGTAGCTAATACCCTTAATTAGCATAGGTAATGCCCAATCGGGCCTTGTTTATCCCAAACAATCAAGAATATGAAATACACCTCTCACACGTACCGGCGATTGCCAAGTATTTCACCACTAATACCTGATCTATTCTATCATATATAGACCAGAACCTAATGGGGGGAGAAATTGATCATTGACCAAGTCAATATCAATAACAGAATATAAAATCAAAATACAATCGTACATGATAATAAAAACTGTTATAAGAAATTGAAATCGATTTTGTAGAAGAGAGAAAGGATTTTAAAACATATAGTGCATGAAATCAAGGGTTAAAAAATGGAAAAATCCCCTTCCCCAATCACTCTAAATATTTCTCCCACCATGTTATGGTTAACTAATATTAAGGGGAATGAATAATTCATTACAAAACTATGAAGAACAAAAGAGAGAAAACAAAGAACATAAAATTTGATGCTCCAGAATCAATCGTCCAAAAGTTCTCCTTTGTTCTACCCAAAAGACGGACAAAATGCACTGAGGTCCTTTATTATATAATGTTGGAAATGATGTTGGATATTGACCCTAAAATTTTGAGAGTCATTGAACATGTTTAAAGAAATATATGGCAGAATCAATGGACATTACTTTTCTGTATTCCAAAAACTGTTTCACCCACTCCACTTAGATGCTCCCATAGGATATCTTAATGAGCTTCATATTTAATAAAATTTAATTTTAACCATCCTATGAATGTCCTCTGTCGACACCATCTTGAAGAACCTTATTCTAAGGTCGGAGGAAGGAGATATTCCATATTTAATGCAGTGGTGTCCATTCTCCCTGCCAAACTGATTTCTCAATTTGATTGATTTTTCTGTACCATTGGGATTCGAATTGGTTCTTGTTATAGAAGATAAATTTGACTATCATGAGTATATAAAGCTTAAAAAATGATTAACTTAAATTGGTCCAACATTTTAAATGTTATTCCCGAAATACAGAAGCTATATAAAACTGTCAATTTTACAGAATTACCCCATTTTCACATTTAAGCCCAAAATACACCAAAAACACATAAATGATGAAAATACACTCAAATTGAATAATTGAGAGGGTTAAATAATTAAAAACATATTAATAATATTTAAAATATTAACTCTATCACAAGGGTGTGCGAATGGTCTGTGGGGATTATATCTCTCCTCCCGTGATGTTTCATCGCATCCACACATGGTTGATGTAGGTGTTTCCATATTTTTCCTTTCCAGAACAATGCAGTAGCACTCATGTGTTTTCATTTAATTTTTAAATGTCTTTATCACCTGTAATATATATATGGATTGATGCGAATCATGATTTAATGTTGGTAGAATTTACTAAAAAATAGGTTTTCAAAGGGATTTGTGTGAAATTCAAAGGTTTATTTCCCCCAAGGTTATGGTTTAAAATGTCATTATTCTTTAATGTTAAATTGGGGGTTTTATTAAATTTTTAGCCTTAATTATGGTGGTATTGTTGTTTATTGTTTGTGGTATTGATTTGGTGTGTACGGTTTGGTGATGATTTATCTTGTGAAATGTGTTAAAATGTTTTAAAATGGTTTTGTTGTTATAAGAGGATTGTTTTATTTTCCCTAAATAGTGTGGATGGTCTAATGTGGTTTTAAAGAAAATGGGTGGTTTTGTGGAAAAGTTTTTTGGTTGTCCTATAGGATTTTTGGTGTACCTTCAGGTGTTGGCACATCCATGGGTGCACTAGGTGAACATATGATTGTGCCCTTAAATGAAGATGGTTATTTAAACCGGTGTTCCTTAAAATATTGGATTCCTAAATGGGTCTTGTTTTCAAAATAACATTGTGTCCTTTGTGTGGTTTCTAAATGTGGTTTAAAATGGAATCTCATGGGGTTATACTCATTAATATTTTGGTGTGTGTGTCTTGGAAAATGATTGTCTTGAGGGGATGTTTAGCATTTGACACTTGAAGATGGTTTTAGAAATGTTTTGGTAAAGGTATTTGTGTGTGTAAACATAAAATCCCATTTGTCATGTTTCTAGAGTTTTAATTTTTTACTAAAATGTGGAATGAATTTTTATAAAATTCACTGAGAAGTGGTTTTCTCCATGGTTTTAGAGGTGATTTTCAAATGTTTCGATGTGCACAAGTTTTCAGGAATGGGTTTGTGATGTGAAAGTGGTGGCTTATGAAATGTGATTCTTGTTTCGGTTGATTAATTGTTTAAGTGGAATCATGTGATGCAGAACTTGTTTGAGCAAAGAGGGAAACCTGGGTATCTAGGTGGGAGGACTTGTACTAGTATGCTTATTACCCTGTAGGATTTGGCCCTTGTATCACGTAGCAATTTTGACAATGACAACACTAAATAAACTATGATGATGGTGATGATGATGAGGAGCACTAGGTTATGGGTATGATCCATACTAGTGGCTCATGCACATGAAATGATGTTGTTATGGTTACTTTTCACTGAGATACGAGGTGCCTTGGGCCCATAGCTAGCTAGTGCCTATGGGTGTTCCCGTGACTAGTGCTCAATTATTATATTTCACCTCCTATCGGCTTACGGTGGATTGAGTTCAGTGTTCTAAAAGTAATTGATTTTAATTAATGTAGAGTTCAATGAAACTACTTTATTTTAAATTTTTTTTCATTGAAAATTGTTTCTAGCATTGTTTAGTTTTGGTTTTTGTTATAAATGGTAGTTTTCCTAAAAAATGGATGGTGGTGTGTGTTTTCCTTTAAACTAGTAATGTTGTGGTTGTCTAAAAAAATGTGAAAAATCTATTTTTATAATTATATTTCAAACTAGTGTTAATGGAATATTTTGGGAAATGAAACAATTTGAATCTATGGTGACTGCCTAATGAGATGTTATCTCACACCCTACCTATATCAATCAATGTCGGTATATCTGAGCAGTTTTGGAGGTTCAGGTTTTGATCAGGTTTTTCAAGTTTGATTTTTCCCTTGGAGTAGGGTTGTCTTGTGGTTAGAGGTGACTAGGAGGTCTCATGGAGATCATGTTAGTAGATGGTTGTTGTTTTTTGGGTAGCTTCTTGTTCATTCAGTGTCATTCTTTTAGTTTTTTTTCTTGGACTGGATTATTCATTTGTTGAGATCCAGTTGTTGTTATCTATACTACATTTTCAATGTTGTAGATTTTGATCCTATTTAATATTGGTCCAAATCGTTCACTCTTGTTTTATATATGATGCCCGACACTAGTTGATAGTCCATGGAGATCGGGAACTCCCATCAGATCATGTCGTGGACCGGGTCTGGTATCTGGTTAGATCGAATCATTCTTGGTAAATGACACATATTTTTAACTTCCATTGGGTGTTAATACGATAATCTCATTTGAGGAAGTCTAGACTACTGTCCCTAAAAGCGAAGTGATTGGTTCACAAACAACATGGAATATATTAAGGAAGGTTTCAATGAAATTCTATGATATATATGATATTTTAATGATAGAAGAATAATTATATATATATATATCATTTACGTAATTTCATTCAATACGATAATAAAGATGGAAACAATGTTCATGCGTACGTATGTACTATCTTCTCCATAAACGATGTATTCAATATTGTACTCCTTTATTAAAAATATTATTATTATAAACACATACCGCGTATTCCAGACATTTATATCATGTTTTAAATTTAGGACTCATGATATTTGTAAATGGACCAAAGATGTAACAAATTAAGAGACACAAAAAGAACAAATTGAATTTTACCTGAAGTGAAAGATTAACATATGATCGTTGAAAAGTGGGTATAATAAGGTCATAATATAACAAGATATTGTATTATTTACACTGATATTCTTATCTAGAAGATTTATAATTATATAGAAATCTTGTATGAGTACGGAGAGAGTCAAGACACGGGTTAAGGGCATTTCATCTCACAGTTAATGTTCATTAGATACAAGCTATGTTCCCCACTCTTTAATTTTGTGTGGATTATGTAATTACCATTATTTTATTATATGTATATTGTAATTAAAATTTTGTGTATTAGAATTCTCATATTAGGAACCTTTTTTCATGTGGTTTAGCTTTTAATATATACGAAATCGGTAATATAGTTCTCTCTCAATTTACCTTATTTCAGATTCATGTTTTCTTAAGAAAATAAAATCTAATATGGGGGGTATATACATCCTTTTTACATGTTATATGATATATATTCTGCTTATAGTTATATATTAATATTTTGGAATTTTTTTGACATTGAGAGTATGATTCCGTGTTGCAAAGTTATAAGACCTTATTGAGACAATCACATCGCTTTTCGAGATTGTTTATGTTATTTCATATGTGGATGAAAAAGTATTCCCCATATGTCAATAATATTCATGAGTTTCTTTATCCTATATTATTTCATTATATACTCATGTATTAGTACCATATTCTACACTTTGGTACATAATATATTTAAGAGAGTGTTTTTAGGAAAGCCCAACATTACCCTTTTTTGATAAAAATATATGTTTTCTAAAAAGGGTATCCAAGAATATTATACCACTAACCTATAATAATTAAAATAATGTGTTACCCTTTTTTAATTTTACCAATCTCTTCTATCGTATCCTCTTGACCATTTCCGATCTAGGAATCCCTTCCATCCGTTTTACTGTGTAAAAGGAATGTTTCTTTTTTACTTTGTATGACATGTACGAATTTACCCACCATCATTCCATTTAGGGTTCCTTTTCATTTTTAAAATGTTAATATTTAAGAAAATATTTTAATATAAGTTTTGAAGTAAAAATATTTTCAAAATTGTTTTACATATTCTTTATATATTTTCAGTGTTTTTGGGCAAATGATTTTTAAATGCTTTTGTGTATTAGTAAGCCTTTTTCCTAGATGAAATGATATTGTCTAAAAGAAACGTTTTTGAACGATATTTTAAAACTAATTTTCATCTAAGATGACATCCCTTTATATTAATCATTTATTTTTTTGTAAATTCTCTAAATGTTACATTCATATCATTTCTATGAATGGTTCATGCTTAAAGTCATGGTCAATATAAAAATTGTTTCTCATTCATGTGTTATATGTTTTCTAAATATGTCTCCATTTAACAGGTTATGATTCAATGAAATGTTTATGAAACCTATCACTTTTCCATATATTATGATGTGATGAAATGATAATGATAAACATTACATTTATTTGGTTGTTATTTGATGTTTATAAGACCTATATCTTTTTATGGGTCATCATATGATGAATGTTTAATTATCTTGTGGAACATGTGTGAATGATTTTACTATAAGAAGGGTGGGAACTATATCTCCCTCCAATTCATCGTGTAATGATATATTTTATATGATCTCAAATGGTACATGGGTTTTAGAGAAGGCCAGAAATGAAATATGGTGTTTGGGTTGTAGCCCAAGCCTGAAAAGAAAGAGGGGGTTTAGTTTGTAGCCCAACACCAAAATGAAATATGATGTTTGTGTTGTAGCCCAAGCCCGAAAAGAAAGAGGGTGTTAGGGTTGTAGTACAATCCCAAAAAAAGAGGGTGTGTGTGTTGTGGGCCAATCCTAAATGAAAGAGGGTACACAGGTAATAGCCCAATCCTGAAAACAAGAAGATCTGTGGGTTGTCGACAAAGCCTAAAAGAATGTCTATACACGGGTTGCTAGCCCATTCCCAAAGATAGTACACTGGTCATAGACCAAGCCTAGAAAGTTATAAAGTTCCTGGTTGGTAGACCTGGCATAAAAGATACTATTCTTATATGTACTCCATAAATCCTATTTCTTATTCGTTTGATATGATTCCATGGCTCCTGATGTTTATTTCCTTGTGATTGCTACCATATGAACAACCAATAATTATCACATTGATCAAGTTTTTGAACTTTAATATGAAGCGTATGATCTCATATTGTTATGATATCATTATCATACGACTAAATTCATGTTTATTCTTACATGTCTCTTTTGTTTTCTCTTACTGAGCATATGAGCTCACACATTTCTTATGTTTCCTTGATCCAAGTTATGAAAAAAGGTATTAGGTAGATGTGCTAATGGTGTAGATAATATTGGGAGATGATGAAGATCATTCACTAGGATAGAAGATCTTGTTTCCATGATTCCAAAGTCATTAATAACTTACAGTCCTTAGGCATGTATTTTTGTGATGTACTAAATATTCATCTAAATTAAGGTCATGTCCTTGTATGTTAAGATTGGGTTTCTATAGTTGGTTTCAACGGAAAGGTTTATTCAACCATTAGAAACTTGGTTTGGAAAAAATTATTGACATCCCCAGGTATATTTCTATGTATAGGTCTATGTATGTCTCTATGGATAGGTATAAGGATGAGATAACATTTTGGAAAATGTCCAAGACATTTGGTAAAGGATAGAGTGAGTGGTTTCCAAGAAATACATCCATTTTCTCATACTACAAGGGGATGTGGCTCTAGAACAAATATACCTAGGCGTATCAACTCTAACAATATGTTCTGGGATTGACTTGAGGTAATCTAGTGGATGACAATGAGTCTTGCTGCATACCATGTTAGACGCTCCCAAGGGATATGATTTTGCAATTCACATACTCTTCATGCACCATTGTTAATGATTTTGATATAATTTAGCTATGAATAACCTAGGATAAACCTAATGTGTCATATAACATTTAAGGTGTCAGTATTTAGACATCCTATAAGAAATTATATTCTGGATTGTGTGGTTTTATACTATGATAAGTATTGCTCATACTATTCTTCTAGATCCAGTTAATGGATAGAACCAGAAGGAATTGGATTAATGTTGAATTTGATGGAAGATGTTCTGATGAGTAGTCAAATAGGATGATCAATGGAGAGAACGTTATTGCAATTATTCCAAATTAGATATTTCCGTATATGATTAATAGTATTAGCTTTGGGGATATTTATAATAGGTAGAAAAAGAGAAAGATGAACTTTAATGTTAATGAACATAAAGGAAACAAGATTTAACGTCCTGCATGTCAAGAAGAAGGGATGAAGAACCTCAAAGAATACCTAAAATGTATGGGGATATGATTTTTCTTTGTGGGAAAAAGAATCATAGAGTGACGAGTTTTCACAGAGTTCAATGTATTGTCTATGGATAATATGGGAATTACCCAGCCCAATGCATTGAGCTAAGCATTGGCTTCTAAACCATGTAAGGACCTTTAACACTCTGACATTTAAAGTTGAATGATTAATGTATTTATGTATTTGGATGAAAATATTAAGAATGGTGAATTATGTATGATTTTTTCATTTTTTGTATTTGTTAAGGATTTAAAATAATGGGTTGAATGGTCACTATGGACTAGAAATGTGATTTCCTAGAAAGGTGAAAATTTTATTAAGGGAATGTGATCATTAATTAATATAGGACACCAAGAGAATGAAGTTTGGATAAAGATATACTAGAAATGAAGAAGTGAATTGTATGATAAATATATCTTTAGAATTGATTTTTAACAAAATTTTATATTTCATCAAAGATTTTGTTTACATGTTCTAGGATTTATGTTATGTATCGAGTAATCATCTGAGTAAGGAAGAATATATGTTTTCCAAAGGATTTATAGTAATTCAGGTTTTTACCACGTTTCAATAGAATATATGATGTGGTTATTCACATGTTTGGAATGTGACAACAAAAATATACTTTTTTATATACAAGGGAATCAATGTTAAGCTGATTCGTGACTTTATTTCCAATGTTTTTTATTTTCACCATTGATAACTTTTATAAGGTTAACTGTTCATGAAAATTTTATGTTAATCATTGGAGGATGTATTTTTGCACTAATTTTTTACCACCTTGATTAAAAGCCTAATAAG
This sequence comes from Viscum album, assembly GCA_963277665.1. Lineage (NCBI taxonomy): Eukaryota > Viridiplantae > Streptophyta > Magnoliopsida > Santalales > Viscaceae > Viscum > Viscum album. The sequence goes on from OY728122.1 coordinate 638,168,233, forward strand.
TGATTAACCATATTTCAAGGATGTCCATCTTTTATATATAGTTTTTTGTGAAAATGGATTCATGTATGCTGGGTGACAAACAATCATGTCCTGAAAGGTTGTCAGTCTTAAACCCATTATTGAAGAATGATAAAGGTTTCACACGTACCACTAGACTATGTGATTTCATGGATAATGTACAATTATTTTTGATGAATTAATATTTATATTGAACTAGTAGTATTTATTTTTATTTTTAATGCATGATGATTTTTTAGGAGACTAATTGTGAGAGTATTTATTCTTTTATGGGCCTTATGATCCATTTATAGCGTATTTTAGATCTTTATTCATCTAAGATAATTTCTTGATGTTCCATGAGGCGATGGAAGTATTATAAATTATTCAAATCACACCCCAAGAATTAAATTTTCTTTATATAAATTTATCAAGAATTACTCAATGTTTTAAATGTGAAACAGAAAATGTTGTCTTCATACCATAAATTATGTTAAACCAATCACTTTTTGAATCACCATAGATTAATGAATTTGACGCCCTCAATATTTGGGAAACATTTATGATCCCAAATATGCCTTTTAAGGTAATTTTTAGTATCCATTTTTATGATTTGGGTTTCAATGAATGAAACATTATAACATTAAACCATTGATATCCTAGATGAATTTTGTGGGAAAAATGATTTTCAAGAAGGTAGAATGTAACACCTTGAGTTTTTATGGACCTATTTTTTTGAATAAATTTAAATTTTTATTAATATATTACTATTAACTATGTAAAATATTTCATTCACTTGGAATTTAATTGTCTTATATTCCATGATACAAATACTTGGTGTACATTCCACACAACACTCACTTAGCATCCCACACACATAACACTATGTTGGTGTGTGATACATGTAACACTGAGTTTCTATGAAATACATCTTTATATTATTTTAATTATTTAAATAATATAATTATAACATAGAGATTAAAAATATTAATATAAATAGTAATAACAAGTTATCAAATATTTTTATAATTGTTTTATATAAATAAAACATATAGATAATAATAGATATGATTTTTGATAATGTTATTTTTATGTTTAAAACACTATTTTCTTGAATGAAATATTATTTATAATAAATATAACATTTAAAACATTTAAAATTTTATTTGGATAAAATAAACTTCATTTTTGAATTCAAAATTTCTAAATTATCCTAGGGTGAATTTTTGGGAATTTTATGAAAAACATAATTATTTTTATGAATAGTGAAAAATACTTCTTTTTAGTTAAAAACTACCTTTTTGTCTAATTAACTATTAATCATAAATGATATTTTAAATATTTTTAAGATATAATTATATTAATATTACATATAATAATACAATGAAATTTATTAGGACCAACTTCACATTGAAACTGAAAAAAAAAATATTAACAATTTTATGACAGTTTTCCCACTTTAAATCCCCGTTATTTTTCCTTATCTGTGGGATTAGTATTAATCTTAATTTTTATGCTTTTGTGATTGGAACTTCAAAAATTCAATATAAACCATTTCATTCAGCCTTATATTTAGTTTCTAATGAGACCATGTTAATTTTTGACCAAAATGATTAGTCAAATTGATTAAAATTAATAACAATAATTAATGCCAAAATTAGCATAATTAGGTACTAAATCATTAAATTAAGAACCAAAATGACCTATACACTATTACAATACTTTTTGTATGTCCATATTTCTTCCATACACCTTCCACTATTTTAGTGGGTTGGTTTGGTATGACTTTATTTATGTAACAACATGTCCACAAATAATTGTTTTCTAAGAATTCCATGTGAATCCTTTCTCATCCCAATAAACGGCCCCCAACCTATACCAATTCCTTAAACCACTCAATCCTCTTATATTTGTCCAATCCCTGCCCATATTTCCTCCCAAAAATCCATCCATCGACCTTGAATCCTCTCATTGGGTAGAAAACCACTCAAGGATGCCTTTTGGAAAAAATAAGGAGTTACCTGATTAATAGGTAAAGTATTCTCTCAAGATCCATTCCATTATTTTCATTCTCCACCCCTCTAATATCTTTATATCCATATTATATTATTAAAAAAAGTATCCTACATATAATATTAATTTTTTATGAAAAGGTTATGAAAGACATTTACACCCCCCCCCATCAAAGGGATGTTGAACATATTGTTTCAATGTATGACACACAACTCCCTCACGAAACGATGATGGTTCATTTATCCATTACCACCAATCATGGTGGAACTTATGATGGACACACTATTTATATATGTAATAAATTATAATTATTATTACTTTATGATTATTTATTTCTTTTACAACACACATCACTTTACATTCCATTTGGTGTTAATAAAATAATCTCATTTGAGGATGTATGGATTACCTACCCCTCAAAGTGATGTGATTCATTCAAACACCACATGGAATGTATTAAGGATGATTTTAATGAAATTATATGATATATATGATATATTAATTTGAATTTAATAATTATATATAGAAAATTAAAAATATATATATGTTATTTACACACTTTATTTCAATACAATAATAAAGACAAAAACAACGTTCATGAATACATAAAACTTACCATCTCCTAGAACATTGTACTCCATTTCATACTACTATTTTCGATATATTATTATAATATAAATATAATGTAATTATCAGATATTTATATCATGGTTTACATTAAGGAATCATGATATAAGTATAAAGACTATGTATGTAACAAATAATACACCCACGAAGAAAAAAGCTAATTGTACATGAAGTGAAACATTAACACTGCATCATTACCAAGAGGAAAATATAAGGTCATAATAAACCCATATATGTTATTATTTTATTGTTACCAGAAGGATAATTTTATCACTAAGAGGGGTTTATGATGAATCAGTGGTACTCATTTTCTTTTATGTTTCTTTTAAATTTAAACAACCATCTCCTCTCATTAAATATTTCAATTCCCTACAGAAAACCAACTGAAAACATATCCACTGGAAGATAAAGACTTATAAGGTTCACTATTCAAAAAAATATCTGGGTCCTTAATATGGTTTTTAAATTATCAAATACCATAAAATACACTAATAATACAATCATTGGATTATAAATAGTAGGATATACCCTTACACTCATGTTTCACTGTGAAACAATCCCTCCTATTCTTGTGCACCCTCCTAGAACAATAGGGAAACACAATTTCATTTTTAACAACTCATTTTACTTGTGACTCTTATCAATTCACAATATGTATTAAATTGTGAAACAATTCTTCTATTCCTTTCCCAGAAAAAATTTAAGACCCTATTGGACTATGTAAAACTATCTGTCTGACTACCTTGGCTATGATGCTCCCAATATGATTCTTCTCGGTATGATATTCATTCAACTGAATACAATAGAATAGAATTAGAAAAACTCTAATACATTCAAACAATAGTCATGAAAAATTGACTCTACACCACTTCAAAACATATATATAATAGTAAAAAAAATCTCCACCACTTCAAAACATGTATGAAATAGTCATGAAAAATAGAATTGGAACCACTTCAAAACATGAGACCAATAAAGAGACTCAGTATGATTCTTCCTCAGCCCGAGAAGCCCAATATAGAAACACCCATTATAGAATACTCCAAACTGATCAATTCATCCTGATTTTATGACCAATTTTAAACAAAATCCATGCTGAATACACATAACCTCTTCTTCTCTCTCTAAAACCTTGAGCTTCTCTCTCCTTTGCTGTTATCAATGCTCATTATTATAAAGTAAAATTTACCTTTTCCTTTTATAAGTGACAATTTGTGGGAATCCAAATGTGTTTCTTGCTCACTAAAATATTCTCAAATATGAATTTCCCCCTTGAAATTATGGGATACATTTTGACTTCATCAATGTTTATTGATGCATCCCAAAACTTCTCCACAAATTATCTCAATCATAGGCTCTTTCATTTGTTCCATTATACCCATTTGTTTCAAGAAATCCAAAATAATGTTTCTTTTGGAAAACCAGAAATGTCGGTATGATTGTTGAGTATGATTATTTCATGGTACGATGGTCTGTAATAGACACCGTCTCTTTTCTTTCACATTCACCTGTGATTCTGATACAAAGGAAAGTCATTACCCTGTCAGCATAACATGAATTTTCTCTTCACTTTCTCATTCCTTCATCTAGACTCCTTACTCTTTTCCATCAGCACAACTCTTTCGTCCTTTCCATCAACACATGTCTTTCCATCGACACAAATATTTCCATCGGCATGACTCTTACTCTTCCAGCTGCACAACCATTATTTTTCAATATGCATAACCATTACACTTCTATCACAATGACTCATTCCGTCAACATGACTATTCCATAAGCATGAATATTTTATTAGCACAAAAATTACTTTTCAATATACATGACCATTACTCTTCCATCGACATGACTCTTGCCTTTAGCACAACTATTCAATCGACATGACCATTCCATTGGCACGACTCTGAGTCTGATGGAAAATAATTTGAATACTATTTTGTCTTGATAGACCTTTTCTTCTTTCATCGTCATGACTTTTCCCATTATTACGCCTATTCCATCAGCACAACTCTGAGTCTGATGCAAAAAAAGTGAATATTATGTCTACATGATAGACCTTTTCTTATATCATTGGAATGACATTTTCCATCGGCACGACTATTCACATGTTTTCAATAGTCATCACCATTCACTAATTTTAAATAGTTATCACCTATCAATGATTTTCAATAGTCATCCCCATTCATAGATTTTAAATAGTTATCACCATTCATAGATTTTCCATAGAAATCACCATTCAAAGCTTTTAAAATTTCATCACCATTCACAACATTTACTTACACCTTTCTTCTATCATGATTTTGTCATATGTTCTACCACATTACATATGATTTTTATGAATTCAAAAAAAGAAAATCATCATCACATTTACATTGAAAATTATCATAGCATTCCAGTCATTCAAGTTTTTTCCTATTTATCCTGAGAAAAAATATTCTGAATACATGAGTCCAACTGTTAGAATACATGGGTCTGATTGTCTTCAAAACACAATGAAAAACAATTGTTTCAATGTGACCGAATCTGACATTCAATATATTGATAAATTCCCTATTGCAATGGATGAAATGAGTAAGATTCTTTTCAATGTATAATTATTTTGAAACTATGGATCTTATTTTTTAAATACGTGGATCCGATTCTTTTCAAAAAAAAGGTCAAAATGATTGTTTTGTAACCAATAAAATATTTCATGAAGAAGAAATGATTATTAATACCATTATTATTTTTCATAAAAACTGATCACCCAAAAAACATTTTCATTCCAATCCATTTTAATATGAATTCTCATTCATCACCTTTCACAACATCCTTTCTTTCTTCAGCATACTGATTGATGGATATCAATAAAACAAAAACACTACTTGGTCTAAGAAATCTCAACCTTTGTATTTGTTTTCAATACCCACTTTAATAAAATCAATTATATGAAAATTTTATTTCTTTTTATTTTCTTAATTCCATTCTTAATACCCACTTCAACCACATTATTCAGATGAAACATTTCATTCTTTTTTTTTCTCCACTCCTTTCTTTCTCCCTCTCTTTTTATTATCTCTCCCACTTTCTATTATCTATCCCCCTGATAGATAATCAAATTCAATGGTTCCATCATTATAAGTTACTCTCTATTTGAAAAATTAACTTCATTTCCGATGTTTGGAACCACACTTGAACTAAGGTATCACATGAGTTCCTTATAAGATAACTTTTATCTAAACAACACTATGTCTTCATGGGCTGAACTCGTGTAGAAAACCAAAGTATATAGTCATGGTTATCAATGTTTTCCATAATATAACTTTTATGTAATACCTTTTCAGGATTATTCTAGCAATATCATGATTGGGAAAATTCATGAAGGAATTTTTTGATGATAAAAGCAATATGCACCCATCTCAATAAACACATCATAATGTTCAGATGTATAAAAACACAACTTTTCAAAATATAATTTTTAAAATCATATAACATTATTTTTCAGGAAAAGATAGATACTCATCAATTATATCTTCTTTATTTACACTCTATGAATTTACTTCATGTTATCACAAGTATACAATGATATTGGGAATAAGGGCGAACATCGATTGTTTTCTAGAAATAACAATCAGGCTAGGAGTCCTATCATAGTCTTGCCTTTTAATTCTCCTTCCCCGATTTTTCATTGGATGTGATTTATTCCTTCTATTCATCCTTATCATGTTTTGTAAAGAAATTATTTTTATCTGTCGAATCATATGATGAGGATGTCATCATTTCTTCAACTTTAGGAACATCCTTTTTACAATCAGTTTGTTGCATATTTTCCATTACAATCTTTTTCTCTGGAAAGTTAGTTTAAAAAGTTTTAATATCATTCCATTAATTATCATCTTCACCATTTGTCGAAAATTTTTTGTAAGAATTTATCATATCATTATAAGTCTTCTTCTTCCTTTCTTATTTCACTTTCATTTGTGATTCCTACAATTTTTTTGCCAGGTGATTATGTTGTGTCCAAACTACTAAGAACTCTTTCTTTTGAATCATAGAATATCATTCATTTTTAATTCCAAAACAGTTAGCTTCTTATAATTATGAAGAATATTTTGTTTTGAAGGTATCAAAATAGGAAATCATTTAGAAATGTGTCCAGTTTGTTCACACCTTTCACAAATAGTTTCCAATGGTTGGATCCTATTTTCAAATTTTTACTTCATTCATTAAAGATCTCTTAAAAAACATGTTCATAACTCTTCTATTTAGATAATTGACTCCCCCTCAAACCTTTAATTCCATAACCTATGGAATAATAGCATGGTTTTTGGTTAAACCAACACATATTCTATGTAGGTCCAAATCCACCATAATACCATCAATATCCATAAAAGGAGTATTTTCCTCTGAAACATCGATACTATCCATAATTGTGAGTGTATTTCTCAGTAACATTCTTCTCTTTTTTTGCCATCCCCAACCCTTCTATTAAAAATAAAATTAATATTTGTAATATTTTTCATACCATAACCTGATGTATTGGAAAATTTTCTAGATTTCAAAATGTTTCAAAAAAATATCAGACTCAGGGTTCGAAGAGACTTTGGAATTCCAATCCTTGTTGGTCATGGCTACATACATAATATTCACAGTTTTATTTTTTTCCAAAAAACAATTACATTATTCTCCTCACCCTTTAAAGGTAACATTTTTTAGCCTTGTTAGGTTTCTCATTCTGATAACATACACTAATTTTAGTGATAGTGTTTTGGAAACACATATTTTCCAATTTGGATTCCGATAAATTTTGTTGGACATGTCCAAACTCTTCTTTCTTTTTCTTCAGCTTCACTTATAGATACCAATTACGATTATTTTATTCTTCAAGATATCTCATAAAATCATCAACATCATTCTCCATATTCTATTTTTTCTTAGAAAAAACCATCTTATATTGCTTATTGAGGAAGATTCATATTCCATGTTTTTGTTTTTCTTGTCCATCGTTCTGTCCATTCTCATGAATTCATTTAATTCTTCTTTAAAATGAATCTCATGTTGAGTATATTATTTATTAGAACTAATAATTCTAAATTCATCATCATTAATTATTGCACTAAAAGTATTTTCCTTATAATACTCAATGGAATTTTCGGATTCATCTTCACTTTCTTCTTCTTCAGAAAAACAACTTTCATTACTGGATGAAATTTCATAATTATCTATTTCAATGAATATGTTGCCTTTACCATCATTAGTAATATCCTCACTATCACGTTCCTTAGAAAAGAGATTCTCCTTTTGGATTCATAGAACCTCTTATCTTCCCTCTCAGAATAGAATTTTTCTTTATCACCCTTTTTCTTCCAAGGTCTTCTTCTCCTTCTTTCTTCATCTTCCCTTTCTTCTTCCCCACATTCTTCTTCATTTCCTCATTGGGGAAAATAAAAAAAATAGACCAATGGATCCACATCCAAAACACTATAAATGTTGTTTCAATTTATACCTTCCTTAACCTCTTTTCACATTGATAGAAAACAAGGAAAAATTTGAATAAATATTTTCACAATCCTCATTTTCAGAGTCATAATATATAGCTTGTTATTCTTCTTCAATAATCATCTTTTCTTTCTTAGAAGACTTTAAATACATTTCACTATAAAATTTAGGGTTTAATTCATATAATTTTCTCTTATAATTTCATAAGTAATGAAAGTACAATGAAAATCATCAAGAGATAATAACTAAGGATCTCTATCTTCCAATGACGAATCATTTGCATCAAATCTAACAGGTATGTTTATCAAGATATTTTCAACCATAATAGAATCATCCAAATATTCACTAAGATATCTTATAGTACTTAATATGTCATATACCATGGAAAATAAGTCCCCAACATATTCATGCCCATCCATCTTGATATCATCATACCAAAATCTCCATATTTGTAACTTTCCGTTATTGACTTTTTTATTGCCTTCATATTTTGTTATCAATTTTTCCAATATACCATTGGATGTAGAAACATATTTTTCTCTCATGAATTCACCTTCAGAATGTGATGAAAATATATAATTCTTCACTCTTCCATCATTCTCAATATTTCTATTATCAATAGGTTTAAGTGGATTTTTATCATCAATGGGAGGAAACCCTATTGTTTTAGATTCAATAACATCATAACTAAAATAATTATCATATTTGGAAGCATTTTATCATTCCATATATGATAATTATATCAATAAAATACATGAATAAATTAAATTTTCACACAATTTATATTCTCCATCAGTAAAGAATAGTTACGGGAACCTTGGATCTGATACCACTTGAATGTTCCTAGTCAGAGTATTGTTTCAATTATAGGGGAAAGGGTTAATCAGTGATACTCTATTTCATTTATTATTTTATTCAATTGAAATAACCTTCACCTCCTATTATTGATTTCAATTACTAGATGAAAACAATTTGAACACACATCCACAAAAACACAAAGATTTACAAGGATCACTATTCAAAAACAATAGCAACATCCTAGGTATGGTTTGGAAATGATTCAATACTATACAATCCACTAAGAAAATGATACAAGGATTACAATGAGTAGTATATTCTCTTAAACTTGTGTAGTACTGTGAAAACGTCCCTCTAGTGCGTGTGCAACCTCCAAGCACAATAAGAAAATAAAATTTTCTTTTGTAACAACTCATGTTACCTATGCTAATTTTTAATTCACCAAATTTATTAAATTGTAAAACTATTCTTCTTTTCCTTACCAAGAAAAAGGTAAGAACCTCCTGGAAAATGTAAAACAATATGTCTGATTACCATGATTACGATGCTCCCAATCCAATTCTTCTCGGCCCGATTTTCATTCAATTGAATACAATAGAATAGAATCATCACCACTGTAGTAATTGCATACCATAGTCAATAAAAATAGGATTTAAACCACATCAAAACATGTATGTAATAATCAAGAAAAATAGAATCAACACAACATCAAAAACATGTATGCAACAGTTCTGAAAAATAGAATCAGCAACACTTCAAAACCTAAGACCAATAATGAGACTTAGTAATATTATTATTTAGCCCGGGAAGCCCAATACCAAAACACCCAGTAAAAAAAACACAAAACATATTAATTCATCCTGACATCATGAACACATTAAAACAAAAGTAAATCTGAATACTCTTCACCTCCTCTTCTATCTCTAAAACATAAGATTATCCCTCCGCTGATGTGAATAGTTCTTATTGTCAAGACAAATAAGGTACCTCATCCTTTTATAGGTAAAAATTGGCGGCAATCCAAAATTATTTCCAACTGACTCAAAATTTTCCAAAATATAATTTCCCAATAAAATGATGGGATAAATTTTAACCTCATCAATGTTTCTTAATGCTTCTCAAATAATCTCCAAACTTCATCTCAATATTATTATCTTTAATTTATGTCACCATACCCATTTCTTATTCTAGAAATCAAAAACAACTTTTCTTTTAGAAAACCAAAAAAGTTGTTAAGATTGTAGAGTATGATTGTTTCTAGGAACGATGGACTTTAATAAGCGTCATCTATTCTCTTTCACTTTCACCAATGAGTCTGACACAATACAATGTCATTACCCATTTGGATTGACAAGAATCATCTATTCACTTTCTTTTTCCATCGTCATGACTCTTTCCTCTTTTCCATCGAAACGAATCTTTCCATCGGCACAACTATTTCCATCAGCATGCCTATTACTCATCAAGATACACAACTATTTCTTTTCAATATGGATAAGAATTACACTTCAATTAGAATGACTCTATCCATCAGCATGACTATTCCAATGGCATGACTATTCAATCGACACAATTATTACGTCTCAATATGCATGACCAATACCCTTCAATCGACACGACTCTTTCCATGAGCACGAAAATTCTATCAGTATGACAATTCCATCGGCACAACTCTGAGTCTGTTGCAAAACAATGTGAATACTATGTCGTCCTGAGATGCCTTTTCCTATTTTATTGGCTTGACTTTTCCCATCAGTAAAATTGTTCCATCATCACGACTCTATGTCCGATGGAAACCAATGTAAATACTATGTCATCTTGATAGATCGTTTCTTATTTCATTAGTATGACTTTTTTCCATCAGCATGATTATTCATAAATTTTCAATAGTCTTCAAAATTCAATGATTTTCAATGGTAATCACTATTCACAAATTTTCAACAATCATCACCATTCATAGATTTTTAATAGTTATAACCATTCACACCTTTTCAACAGTCATCACCATTCATAGCTTTTCAATAGTCATCACCATTCAAACCTTTTCAATAGTAATCACCATTCACATCTTTCCAATAGTCATCACCATTGACCACTTTTCAAAATCCATCACCATTAAAAACTTTTTCATACCCATTTCTTCTATAAAGCATGTTTTATATGTTCTACCGCTTTACTTATGATACATGTGAATTCCGAAATAGTAAAGAATCATTATATTTACATTTGAATGTATGATAACATTCCATTCATTCATTCTTCCTTTTTAATTCATATTCTGATAAAAAATTTGAATAAATGAGTTTGATTGTCAGAATAAATGGGTACGATTGTCTTCCAAAAACAATGAAAAACAATTATTTCCATGGGACCAATTATCTAATTATTGATAATTGTCAATTATTTATTACGATGGACATGATGATCATGATTCTTTTGTAGGTCCAATTATTTTGAAAACATGTATCACGTTCTTTTGAAAACATGGATCTGCTTCTTTTCAAGAAAAGGTCAGTAGGATCATTTTAAAAACAATAAAATATTTCATTAAAAAATTATTAATAATAAAATTCCTCTTTTTTAGAAAAAATAATAACCCAAAAATGTCATTCTTTAAATCCATTTTTATCTGAATTCACATTCATCACCATTCTCAACATTATTTCTTTCTTCAGCATATAGATTGATTGACAACAAATAAAACCAAAAAACAACTTGGGAATAACATTATGTATAAGAATATGATTCTATAGAACATGTTTAATAAATTTATATTTATTCTATAGGAATTTGGTATGATTATTAATCGATTCAAGACACAAGGTAAGGGAATTTCATCTCAAATATAATTTCTGTGAGATACATGTTTTTTTGCCACTCTTTCATTTTGTATAGTGTATGTATTTCCCATGAAATTATTATATGTATATTTTACATTAAATATTGGTTATTCACATTCCCATTTGATGATCCTTCTTCAATCGGTTTTATCGTCAAAAAGTTACCAAATCGGTTAAACAGTTTTGTCTCAATTTTCCTTCTTTGGGATTCATGTTTTCTTATGAACCTAAACTCATATTAGAGGTGTATATAATTAATTTTTTGATATTATTTAGAGAAATTAATTATTTTAGTTATATATTATGCTTCAATTAATATTATTTTCTCTACATGGGGAGTATGATCCATTGTTTCCGAGTGATAAGAATTTATTAAGACAATCTCATCGCTTTCCAATATTTTTTATGTTATTCATTCCCTTGATGAAATATTATGATCCATATGTCAATAATATTTCTGAGTTTCCTTATCCTATATTATTTCATGATATACTAATGTATTATAACCCTATTATACTGTTTGTTTAAAATATATGTAAGAATGTGTTTTTAAGAACACATGGCTCTACCCTTTCATTGGTTGGAAATCTATGTTTTTTAATAAGTGATATTACGAATATTATACCATTATCCATTATGATTTTAAATTCATTTTTACGATTTTTTATTATACCAATATCTTTGAGATAATATTATTGTTTTATTCCAAATGAGTAATTCTTTCTAATATTTTAACAGTAAAAAATAAAGTTTTCTTTTTTTACTTTGTACGACATGCCTAGATCCCACCCTAAAAAATTTTATATAGGTAATGTGTAAAAAATTATGTTATCTAATTCTTGGTGAATTTATATGTTGGATGCCACACTATCACTATGATACATGGCTATAGAGATGAATATGATTTTTTTGATGATTGATTCCTTAGTTTCGAATCACATCCTCACAACTAGAGTATATATAGAATCTCTTCTTAATATAGCCTATACATTGATACCACTATGTCATGAAACAATCCATAGTGGGACATATTGCTAGAAGTAAGAGAGTATTACATCCCAATCGAACCTTCATTTGGCCATGGTGTGATAACTAATGTTGAGTGGGAGTATCAAACACATGGGAGGCCTTAGCCTTATGTACCAATACAAGGACAAAAAAGCCTTATAAAATATAATAATGCATATATGAAAAACAATTTCCAGAAAAACGAATTTATAAGACTAATCCCATTTTATATTACAAAATAGTGTATATATAATGAAGGGGATAAATAAAATATGACCATTACTATAAATGATTCCAAACTACATACATAAGGAGACTGTTGTCATGATGAAGAAAACATGAACTATTTATAGTTTGAGAAGAATATCTAAAAATAACCTACTCTAGGTCCTACTATGACATTGTTGATGGTCATTTCATCTCCATAAGACAATAAATTTTATGGTAGATCCCATGCAAGGGTGACTATAAAAAGACCCTAAAATTCCCCCTAAGAACACAAAACCGAGAAAGCACGGATATTTAGCGAAATATCAAAAAGGGGGGGAGTATGTTTGAATTTTATAAATAACCCAGATATACTCACTTATAAAAAGGTCTCAATGATTGATCATTTCCTCCCTAAAATTTTAAGACTCTAGCTGGGGATCATAGGATATGCTCATCTAGGAGAACCCAATTCTCGAGTCTCATTAGAAGTAATGAAACTCATCTGAGAAGTCACACTCATCATTACTTTTCATGTTATAATATGAATTGTAACTCACATGAAACTAAGACATAGGAATGGGATCATGTCGAGGGCCTATGTATGATATCTAAACCATTTTGGAACATCCCACATGGAAAATGATCATATGGAATGTATTTCAACAATAGGATACCTAACCCAATATATGGATGAGTTATATATGATTAATCCCCTATCCATATGGTGGGATACCCAACACTATCTAAAACTAAAACATATTGGGAATTAGTAATGTAACACCCCAAGCTTCTACGGTACGCTTCTCTTTGAATAATGTGATAGCGTGTGTTGTACGCAACACCGAGTTCTAACACACCATAACTAATCAAACTAGCCGTTATGAATAGTAATACCTACTTTTTGAAATTATATATATATATTATATTTGAAAATGGACTTCATTTTTGGATTCGGAATATCGAATTTAGCCTAAGGTGAAATTTTGGTACATTTCGGATAACTTTCATATTTTGATGAATAGTGAAAATTACTAAGTTTTAATTAAAAACAACTTTTTTAATCAAAATAACTAATAGTGATAAATTATGAATTTGAGTGGTTTTAAAGTATATTTAGAATATATTTTTACCATTTAATATAATGTTGGTCATTGGACATAATTTTACAATTAAACCGAACATAAACGAGTGTCAATCTTTTGATAGTTATTATCTCTTAAAAACACGCTTTTTGTTTTGACAGCGGGATTTAATTTTAAATTAATTTCTGCCACTTCAGTGTTTTGAATTTAGGAAAATGGATTCCATATTTGGAATCAGGATGTTCAAATTGTGTAAATAGGTAGCTTTTATTTTTAGACATTTTGAATAATTACTGCGGTAAATATTTTATTTACCATGGTTAAGGGTAAATCCGTTAAATAAGGGTTAAAAAATAATATTATAATAATACTAAATTACCCTAAAACGTGTCTTAACCCTATTGGTTGATACATGGTCGACCATGGGAATCTTTGGGTCTATTTTGGGACCCCATGGATCCACTTGTAAGTGATAATGACACTTTATTTTAATTAAGTTAAAATGAATACAAAAATGACACAAGCATATATCTTTTAGAACAACAATTGTTACGTAGGGTTATATATGTTGGATTTTAGATTATAAATATTCATTAGAAATATAAAAAGATTTCCTACATAATGATAATTTATTTATAATTTTTAGACATTAAATAATTTATTTTATATATGACACAATGATGATGGAGTAATTACTATAATAGTGAAAAATTAAAATAATTGATATTATAAATACCCAAATAAATATAATATGAAACTTTTAATGAATTAAACTAATTTTCTAGGATAATATGATATATTATGATTGATTTAATGGACTTTGTTCGAAGTAATCAATCTGTTATGAGTTTCAAAAAAATCAACTATTGAATAGTGTCAAAATTGACATAAAAGAGTTCTTAAAACAAATATTATATTATTAATTGATATTAAATTCCTAAAAATCTAAGGTTCAGCCAAGAGACTTATATCATGATAGGTTCATCATTAATGTACCACTTGGGGGTCGCTTGGATGTATATAGTAAGTTTATTAACCATATTATATAAAAATACAAAGAGACATTGTAAAAGTGAAACTAATTAACTTAGAGTTAATACTTAAAGATAAGGTTAATATAAGTACCCAAACCTGTCTAAATTCTATTGGTTGAGTGGTTTTCGACCTATCCCCACCTTAACCTTTTAATAATCAACTTTGGAGCCTTTAGAAACCGAATATGAATTTATTATAAATTAATATTTCTAACTTTTCCAAAGGTTCCCCTCACCCCTCTTATAAAAGGGCACTCCTCCTTCTCATTTCTTCACACCTTCAAAGCCTTTTTGTTCGGCCAAACTCTGCCCAAATACTCTACCAACATCACTAAATACAACCTAGAGGCCTTAGTTTGATCAGAAAGCCAACCTAAGGAGCCCTTTTGATCAAATCAAAAGGAAGAACCCGAAGAAGAGGTAATGATTTCACCACCCTTTTCTAAGTTCATTTCTTCTTCCACTTCTTCGTCCTTTGTTCTTACCATTCTAAAATAATAACTCCAGTATCTCACATATACTGTGATGTTATTATAAGTATGGTACAACCATATTCAGTATTCTATCCACCCTTTGAATAACATGTCACCATACGTGCGTACGTACGGCTTACCGTCTCCACGTCGTGGTGTAATTGTTATTCAATATAATATTATTTGGATGGGTATAATAATGATTTGTAACTCATGTAAATAATAAATATAACATGTTAATGATTCTGTATATATGATATACCATTCATTTATATATTATTTTAATATCAAAATAATGATATTGTCGCTCGTGCGTACGTACGGACTACCGTCTCCACGAACGCGATGAGATTCATTCTCCATCGTAACCATTAAAGTATAATTATCATTTGATGATTTAAATATGATGTTTAAGGACTAGATATAATTCTGGATATGAATAAGATACAACAACCATGGATTATGTAACAAAACATATAAAGAAAATGAGTAAGTTAACACCCGAAACGACGATAATTCTAAGATATTATTAACAAATCAATGTTAAAAGATCATATATGATATCATATTAATATATATGATTCTTGTATAATTTAATAACAATTATTTCACCATTATACAGGAGGTTAACCTACCCCAACCAAGGAAAAGTACAAGGTAAGGGTTTACTTTACAACCTCTTCATTATCCAAGGTTGTTTATACGTAATAATCTACTGGGATCTCTTTATCATCCACATCCATGTTTCTTAAAAATGCATTTCAAAACATTTTTACTATTTACTAGAATATGAGTTAAAGTCATTTATACCCTTTTTGACTTTTATAAGTGGTTTATAAAGGAATCTTTCGGTCATTTTCAAAACAAGGTCCTTTTTAACCTTTTCGACAGAATTAAGGTAAGAATGTTTTTTTAACTTATACGGCAGGTGCGGCTATTTTCCGCCATTATAAAATCTTCAAAGCTTCCCTTACAAGATTATAAGAATATTTTCAAAGAAAATGTTTTATTTTATATGGATCTTAAATTATTTCAAAATAAAAGGAGATATTTCTTTAAAAAGAATTTTGATTTCATCTATGTCAACATCCTTTGATGGATTTTAAGATTATTTGAAGTTGATTTATTATGATACAAAACTTCTATATTGTATTGAAGGTTTTGTGATATGTTTGACTGTGGATGTTCTATTTTTATACCATTCATAGTTTATGGTGAAAGTATTGACATTTCGTATGCTAGTTTTAATACGAATGTTTATGTTATGTTTAAACCTTTTCATATGGGAATGCATTGGACTTAATATGTGACGGGTGGAGCCCGCTATAGCTCCTCAATGCATCGGTAGGTCTCATGAGACAAACTAGTGTCTTGGCACAAGGCCTTGACAAAATCTTATTTGTAGTCTTGGCACGAGGCCTTGGCTATGTGGTTATGATAGTCTGGCATTATGCATTCCAACATTATGAAAGTGGTTATTGATTTTTGCATGTGATTATTCGATTAGTAGAATATCCATGTGAATAAGTAAATGGCATTATTTCATTTTATTTATGTCATTCCATGTTGAAATTCAAGTTTAAAAGGATTTTGTTTTAGTTATACATTGCCTTAAATGTTTATTCTTATTTATGAAAGTTTCCGTTATATTTTTATCCTTACTGGGCATTTGAGCTCACCCCTTTTCTATGTTTTATTTTTCCCAGGAAGTGAAGAAGTAAATTATGAATGACCTGCAGGGATATTTTGTGGGGATATGAGTGTGGATTATGGAGACATTATGTTGTTGTAGTAGTTTTTCATTTTATGATGTAATGTAAAACTTATGAATATATCTAGTGTTTCCAAGGCTACTAAACCAATCGGTCTTTCGAGATTTGATCTTTCTTGTGATCATGCCAATGTTATGTAATAATGCACCGACTCTGGGTAGCTGGGGTCGGGGCATTACAGTTGGTATCAGAGGAAGTTTAGTACAAACCTTGGAAACTAGATTTAGATAAACTCTTATTAGAGCACGTAGACCTAAGATGAACTTTGAGGATTAGTATAGAAGAACTTCCTAGAATTTTGGTATTGTAAAGATTTTGTGAGTTTTCC
The DNA here is from genome assembly GCA_963277665.1 of Viscum album. Taxonomy (NCBI): domain Eukaryota; kingdom Viridiplantae; phylum Streptophyta; class Magnoliopsida; order Santalales; family Viscaceae; genus Viscum; species Viscum album. Next base: position 638,185,890 of record OY728122.1, read on the forward strand.
AAGCAATACATCCCTGTCTGGATACGAGCAGGTAGAGGCGGCTCTGGCACAGATGTACCTAGGGGTAAAACCCGAAAACACCGCTTTGAGCTAGACTCGAACGGGAACTGGTGCACGACAACGGGCCTTGCTGCACTCTTGGTTACGACACTCCCGGGGGATATGCTTAGAATAACTCTCACTATCTTTACAAATCATTATGAAGGGTTTATGAGTATATACTTCCTCAAAGAAAACATTTTTATGATTATGGATTATATCCATAAATAGTTCAATTTATGTTAACTGTTTTATAAGTATGGGATTATGTATTTTGATTCATAAACTGATCTAGTTTATGCCATTGTTTAGAAATGGAGCCTAGTGGAAGAAATGGAAACCGTATCAATGCACGCACTCCATGTAGGGATTTCCCTCCTGCTCATGATAATTATAGTGGGGCTGGTGATGCAACTGGTGCTGATCAGCTAATCACCATACTGGGACAACTTACTCAGGTTATGAATAATAACCTTACCCGTATGGAGCACCCTGATCCGCAGCGTGGAGGATCAATGTTAGATCGATTCATGAGGCAACAAACACCAATGTTCAATGGGAATACAAATCCCTTAGTAGCTGAGCAATGGATATTTTCCCTAGAGAAAATATTTCAGGCTTTGGGGAGAAGTGAAAGGGAAAAAGTTATCATGGCAGTTTACCGCCTCACTGGAGATGCTGATCAATGGTGGTCATTGATTCAAAACATGAAGGAAGATGATGAAGTATAAAATATGGAATGGAGGGAGTTAAAAGATCTGTTTTTAGAAAAATACTTTCCTCGCGACCATCGATCAGATATGGAAAGACAATTTCTGAGTCTGAGACAAAAGGAGGATGAGAATGTCACAAAGTATGAGGCTAACTTTACAAGGTTAGCGAGGTATGCTGGAGATTATATTCGCAACCCAAGAAGTAAGATTGATCGTTTCTTTGATGGGTTAAAACCATTTCTCCGTCGAGCGTTAGTCTCACAATCCTTTTCATCGTACGAAGACATTGTCTCATGTGCTATCAAGACCGAAAAGGAATTCTCTAAGTCTTATGACTTTAAAGCAAAGCAAGAGAAGAAGAGACCTTCTGATCAATCTGGGAATGGAAATAAGGGGAAGAAGGGAAAGGTTGAATATCCATCTTGTGGTAAATGCGGGAAGAAACATCCTGGTACTTGCTTGAAGGGAATGGGAGTTTGTTACAAGTGTGGTGAAAAAGGCCACCAAGCTCATGATTGCAAGGGGAAGAAGGAAGCTACCAACGTTCAGTGCTATAATTGCAGGGAGATGGGGCATTATGCAAATGCATGTCCTAAGCGTCAGGAGAACTTACCTCAGAAAAGGCCAAGGGATCAAGGCCAGGCTTATTCTATCACTACTGCTGAGGTAGAAGCTCCGAAAGACGTGGTGGTAGGTAATTTAATGGTTTCCTCAAGTTTAGCAAATGCATTATTTGATTCTGGATCATCGCATTGTTTCATATCTTCCCAGTTTGCTAAGAAAATTAGATATTTCCAATTTGATTTAATAAGGGAGTTGTCAGTTAAAACTCCTAAGGGAAGTATCGTTGCAACAAAGTTTTGTGAATCAGTCCCCATTAGAGCACATAAATTTTCTTTATCTGCTGATTTCATCGTCATACCTATGATTGAGTTTGATATAATCCTCGGTATGGACTAGCTTTCGGACTATGATGCGAAGATTTATTGTGAGAAGAAAGAGGTTGCGATTCTTGATGATAATGATAAGGAGCACCTTATTTTTAGAGCAGAATCATCACCACCTAATTCTTATTTAGATCCACCCCCAGTAGCTCAACTTAATTCAATTATTGGGGAGGAAGAGAATGAAATAACTGTCGGTGAGGAAAGGAATGTTCAAATAGAGGATGTACCTGTTGTGAAAGAATTTGTAGATGTATTTCCGGAAGATTTACCTGGACATCCTCCAGAACGAAAAGTTGAGTTTTCTATTGATTTGATTCCTGGATCAAGGCCTATATCGAATACCCCTTATAGAATGGCCATTGTAGAGTTAGTCGAACTAAAGAAACAACTAGAGGAATTTAGTAATAAGGGATTTATTCGCCCTAGTGTTTCTCCATGGGGAGCCCCTGTTCTTTTTGTTAAAAAGAAAGATGGATCTCTGAGGTTATGTATCGACTACAGGGAGATCAATGCTATAACAATAAAAAACAAGTATCCCCTACCTCGTATTGATGATTTATTTGACCAACTGCATGGATCTCAATACTTTTCAAAGATTGACCTTCGATCTGGATACCATCAGTTGTGTGTGAAGAAGGAAGACATTCCGAAAACAGCATTTCGAACCAGGTACGGGCATTACGAGTTTACTGTAATGTCGTTTGGATTGACTAATGCACCCTCTGTATTCATGGATCTGATGAATAGAGTTTTCAAGGAGTATCTCGATGAATTTGTGGTGGTATTTATTGATGATATTCTGGTATACTCCAAAACCTACGAAGATCATGAAAATCACTTGCGCATTATCTTGAAGACTCTGAGGAGGCATGAATTATATGGGAAGTTTAGCAAGTGTGAATTCTGGCTTCAGGAGATTTCTTTTCTTGGCCATATTGTCTCTAAAGATGGAATCTCTGTTGATCCTTCTAAGACCAAGGCAATCCAAGAATGGCCAGCACCTACGAGTATAACTGGGGTACGTAGTTTTATGGGTTTGGCAGGTTATTATCAACGTTTCGTCCAGAATTTTGCCCGATTGGCTAACCCATTAACGAAGCTCACACGTAAAGGGGTTAAATTTGTTTGGACAAAAGAGTGTGAAGAATGTTTCGAAGAACTGAAGAGAAGATTAGTCAATGCTCCTATATTGACTCTACCATCGGGGAATGATGGGTTCGTTATTTATAGTGATGCATCGAAGAAAGGACTTGGCTGTGTCCTTATGCAGAATGATAGAGTTATTGCCTATGCATCACGACAGTTGAAAATTCATGAACAAAACTATCCTACTCATGATCTCGAGTTAGCAGCAGTGATCTTTTCTTTGAAGATATGGAGGCACTACCTCTATGGTAAAAAATGTGAGATTTATACTGATCACAAGAGTTTGAAGTATATTTTCTCACAAAAAGAACTCAACATGAGGAAAAGGAGATGGCTTGAATTACTCAAGGATTATGATTGTACGATACACTACCACCCAGGGAAGGAAAACAAGGTGGCAGATGCTTTGAGTAGAAAAGACCATGGAGTTTTGAACAATATGAGAATTGAAAGGGATCCAATTTTCATGGATCTAGTGAAGATGGACATGGGAATAACCAGGGAAGGTGAAACATCAATGCTTTTTCAAATGGTTGCCAAACCATCTTTACTAGAAAGGATTAAGAGTTCTCAGACCGATGATGAAGAATTCCAAAAGAAGATTAAAGTTGTGAATGATGGGAGATTGAGAGACTTTGTGTATGAAGATGGAATTTTGAAATTTGGGAAGAGACTTTGTGTTCCCAATATACCTGATCTAAAAAGGGAATTGCTGGATGATGCTCATAGTTCCAATTTCTCTATACACCCTGGGAGCACCAAAATGTATAGAGATTTGAAGGAACATTTTTGGTGGGACAACATGAAGAGGGAGATTGCTGATTTTGTGTCAAGATGTATGGTTTGTCAACAAGTGAAAGCTGGAAGGCAACAGCCTGGAGGAGTCATGCAACCTCTTCCCATACCAGAGTGGAAATGGGACAATGTTACGATGGACTTTGTCATGGGGCTACCAAAGACTCCTAGAAGGAACGATGCAATATGGGTGATTGTTGATCGTCTTACCAAGTCAGCACATTTTCTTGCTATAAGAGAAGATCTACCCCTGGAACGTCTAGCAAGACTATATATTAATGAAGTTGTGAGACTTCATGGAGTACCCCTATCGATTGTTTCTGATCGTGACCCCCGTTTTACTTCAAGATTTTGGAAAAGTCTTCAGAAATACCTGGATACTGAACTTCATTTGAGCACTGCTTACCACCCTCAGACAGATGGACAATCAGAACGGACTATTCAAACCCTAGAATACATGTTGAGATCTTGCTCACTTGACTTTCAGGGTATGTGGGATCAATATTTACCACTGGTAGAATTTTCCTATAACAATAGCTTCCATTCGAGTATTCAGATGGCACCATATGAAGCGTTATACAGAAAGAGATGTCGTACACCAACCTGTTGGGATGACGTTTGTGAAAGAAAACTTGTAGGCCCAGAACTGGTGGAGGAAACGGTGGAAAAGGTGAAAGTAATCCAAAATCACATCAAAGCAGCTCAAAGTAGGCAGAAGAGCTATGCCGATAATCGAAGGAAGGATTTGGAATTTCAAGTCGGTGATCATGTTTTCCTAAAGGTATCTCCATGGAAGGGAGTCATACGTTTTGGTAGGAAAGGTAAATTGAGTCCCAGGTACATCGGACCTTTCGAAATTCTAGAACGAATTGGGGTTGTAGCTTACCGATTGGCAATGTCGCCAAGTCTCTCCAAAGTTCACGATGTGTTCCACGTATCTCTATTGAGGAAATACATGCCTGATCCGACGCATGTACTCACCTATGAGGAATTAGAACTGGAACCCGATGTGTCTTATTGTGAAGAGCCCGTCAAGATTCTTGATACGAGAGAACAAGTGCTGAGAAACCGGACGACGTGTCTGGTAAAAGTTTTGTGGAGAAACCATAAGATGGAAGAGGCAACGTGGGAACCCGAGGAACTTATGATGAAGAACCACCCGAGTCTCTTTATGCAGTAATACCCTAGAAATTGGGAGGACACAATTATTTGAAGGAGGGGATAATGTAACACCCCAAGCTTCTACGGTACGCTTCTCTTTGAATAATGTGATAGCGTGTGTTGTACGCAACACCGAGTTCTAACACACCATAACTAATCAAACTAGCCGTTATGAATAGTAATACCTACTTTTTGAAATTATATATATATATTATATTTGAAAATGGACTTCATTTTTGGATTCGTAATATCGAATTTAGCCTAAGGTGAAATTTTGGTACATTTCGGATAACTTTCATATTTTGATGAATAGTGAAAATTACTAGGTTTTAATTAAAAACAACTTTTTTAATCAAAATAACTAATAGTGATAAATTATGAATTTGAGTGGTTTTAAAGTATATTTAGAATATATTTTTACCATTTAATATAATGTTGGTCATTGGACATAATTTTACAATTAAACCGAACATAAACGAGTGTCAATCTTTTGATAGTTATTATCTCTTAAAAACACGTTTTTTGTTTTGACAGCGGGATTTAATTTTAAATTAATTTCTGCCACTTCTGTGTTTTGAATTTAGGAAAATGGATTCCATATTTGGAATCAGGATGTTCAAATTGTGTAAATATGTAACTTTTATTTTTAGACATTTTGAATAATTACTGCGGTAAATATTTTATTTACCATGGTTAAGGGTAAATCCGGTAAATAAGGGTTAAAAAATAATATTATAATAAATCTAAATTAACCTAAAACGTGTCTTAACCCTATTGGTTGATACATGTCCGACCATGGGAATCTTTGGGACTATTTTGGGACCCCATGGATCCACTTGTAAGTGATAATGACACTTTATTATAATTAAGTTAAAATGAATACAAAAATGACACAAGCATATATCTTTTAGAACAACAATTGTTACATAGGGTTATATATGTTGGATTTTAGATTATAAATATTCATTAGAAAGATAAAAAGATTTCCTACATAATGATATTTTATTTATAATTTTTAGACATTAAATAATTTATTTTATATATGACACAATGATGATGCAGTAATTACTATAATAGTGAAAAATTAAAATAATTGATAATATAAATACCCAAATAAATATAATATGAAACTTTTAATGAATTAAACTAATTTTCTAGGATAATATGATATATTAGGATTGATTTAATTGACTTTTTTCGAAGTAATCAATCTGTTATGAGTTTCAAAAAAATCAACTATTGAATAGTGTCAAAATTGACATAAAAGAGTTCTTAAAACAAATATTATATTATTAATTGATATTAAATTCCTAAAAATATAAGGTTCGGCCAAAGACTTATATCATGATAGGTTCATCATTAATGTACCACTTGGGGGTCTCTTGGATGTATATAGTAAGTTTATTAACCATATTATATAAAAATACAAAGAGACATTGTAAAAGTGAAACTAATTAACTTAGAGTTAATACTTAAAGATAAGGTTAATATAAGTACCCAAACCTGTCTAAATTATATTGGTTGAGTGGTTTTCGACATATCCCCACCTTAAACTTTGAATAATCAACTTTGGAGCCTTTAGAAACCGAATATGAATTTATTATAAATTAATATTTCTAACTTTTCCAAAGGTGCCCCTCACCCCTCTTATAAAAGGGCACTCCTCCTTCTCATTTCTTCACACCTTAAAAGCCTTTTGGATCGTCCAAACTCTGACCAAATACTCTCCCAACATCCCTCAATACAACCTAGAGGCCTTAGTTTGATTAGAAAGCCAACCTAAGGATCCCTTTTGATCAAATCAAAAGGAAGAACCCGAAGAAGAGGTAATGATTTCACCACCCTTTTCTAAGTTCATTTCTTCTTCCACTTCTTCTTCCTTTGTTCTTACCATTCTAAAATAATAACTCCAGTATCTCACATATACTGTGATGTTATTATAAGTATGGTACAACCATATTCAGTATTATATCCACCCTTTGAATAACATGTCACCATACGTGCGTACGTAGGGCTTACCGTCTCCACGTCGTGGTGTAATTGTTATTCAATATAATATTATTTGGATGGGTATAATAATGATGTGTAACTCATGTAAATAATAAATATAACATGTTAATGATTCTGTATATATGATATACCATTCATTTATATATTATTTTAATATCAAAAGAATGATATTGTCGCTCGTGCGTACGTACGGACTACCGTCTCCACGAACGCGATGAGATTCATTCTCCATCGTAACAATTCAAGTATAATTATCATTTGATGATTTAAAAATGATGTTTAAGGAATAGATATCATTCTGGATATGAATAAGATACAACAACCATGGCTTATGTAACAAAACATATAAAGAAAATGAGTAAGTTAACACCCGAAACGACGATAATTCTAAGATATTATTAAAAAATCAATGTTAAAAGATCATATATGATATCATATTAATATATATGATTCTTGTATAATTTAATAACAATTATTTCACCATTATACAGGAGGTTAACCTACCCCAACCAAGGAAAAGTACAAGGTAAGGGTTTACTTTACAACCTCTTCATTATCCAAGGTTGTTTATACGTAATAATCTACTGGGATCTCTTTATCATCCACATCCATGTTTCTTAAAAATGCATTTCAAAACATTTTTACTATTTACTAGAATATGAGTTAAAGTCATTTATACCCTTTTTGACTTTTATAAGTGGTTTATAAAGGAATCTTTCGGTCGTTTTCAAATCAAGGTCCTTTTTAACCTTTTCGACAGAATTAAGGTAAGAATGTTTTTTTTAACTTATACGGAGGGTGCGGCTATTTTCCGCCATTATAAAATCTTCAAAGCTTCCCTTACAAGCTTATAAGAATATTTTCAAAGAAAATGTTTTATTTTATATGGATCTTAAATTATTTCAAAATAAAAGGAGATATTTCTTTAAAAAGAATTTTGATTTCATCTATGTCAACATCCTTTGATGGATTTTAAGATTATTTGAAGTTGATTTATTATGATACAAAACTTCTATATTGTATTGAAGGTTTTGTGATATGTTTGACTGTGGATGTGCTATTTTTATACCATTCATATTTTATGGTGAAAGTATTGACATTTCGTATGCTAGTTTTAATACGAATGTTTATGTTATGTTTAAACCTTTTCATATGGGAATGCATTGGACTTAATATGTGACGGGTGGAGCCCGCTATAGCTCCTCGATGCATCGGTAGGTCTCATGAGACAAACTAGTGTCTTGGCACAAGGCCTTGACAAAATCTTATTTGTAGTCTTGGCACGAGGCCTTGGCTATGTGGTTATGATAGTCTGGCATTATTCATTCCAACATTATGAAAGTGGTTATTGATTTTTGCATGTGATTATTCGATTAGTAGAATATCCATGTGAATAAGTAAATGGCATTATTTCATTTTATTTATGCCATACCATGTTGAAATTCAAGTTTAAAAGGCTTTTGTTTTAGTTATACATTGCCTTAAATGTTTATTCTTATTTATGAAAGTTTCTGCTATATTGTTATCCTTACTGGGCATTTGAGCTCACCCCTTTTCTATGTTTTATTTTTCCCAGGAAGTGAAGAAGTAAATTATGAATGACCTGCAGGGATATTTTGTGGGGATATGAGTGTGGATTATGGAGACATTATGTTGTTGTAGTAGTTTTTCATTTTATGATGTAATGTAAAACTTATGAATATATCTAGTGTTTCCAAGGCTACTAAACCAATCGGTCTTTCGAGATTTGATCTTTCTTGTGATCATGCCAATGTTATGTAATAATGCACCGACTCTGGGTAGCTGGGGTCGGGGCGTTACAAGTAAACTGTTATTATGATGAGGTACCATATTATACATGATTATGGATGGACTAAGTGAACACACACATGAAAATACCACAATTGGACTCTGAGAAAAATGGAATACATTGTCTCACATAAGGGGTGCATAATATGGATGAGGGGAAAATGACATGTACTTCTATGTTCATTATTTACATTTATGTTTCCTTGTACTCCAGACTATTCATGAGTAATCCAGTAATTTCCACGTACATTATTCATGTCTATGCCTATGTACTCAAGGTTACATACGTTTTTATAGTCTTTGGGTCACATGGTATGTGGTCAGGTAAAATACTTTTGTGATAATTATTATTCTGTTAAAACCCTCAAAGAAAGGGGTAAGGGTTAGCATGGAATGTTTTATTTGAAAATAGAATGTAATTTCCCAGAAAATTCAAGAAATTTTTTTTCTTAAATTATTTGGAATTTTACGAGTCCGCAGTTTCTGACAGCGCCTTATGTCGAGGCCCAGTGTTCCCAGAAACAATTTATGAGGTTTTGTTAGGGTAAGATTAGTAAATGTACATGTAGGTTTTTCTATCTATTGAATCGGCGCTCAGAATTGAAATCCTGGGACACCGATGAACTTGCAGCGCTGGTATTCGTTAAATTAGACTTTTACAACAGTTGTCTTTTATCGGAAGTGGAAGTTATATTTAGGGGTTTCTAATTAAAAAAATCAAATATTAAATAAAAATGTATGTGTAACACATTTTTATTTAAAGGTGGTTAAGGTATTTGGGTGGTGGTTGTTTTCTCCAATGGGAAGATGGAGGTGGGGCCCACCCCCACATAACCTCCCATGGGAGGATATAGTGTGGCGGGGTCCACAAAAGCACTTAACCCTTTATCTCCCCTTGAACCCCTTAAACATACCTTGTCTTTAATGAGCCAACCCATTCTTTATTTATTTTGGTGAACTCTCCACATTCCTTCTCTCATTAAGTGTGAAAACCACTTAATTAATGAATTGAACTTAATCAATATAATTAATTCTAGATTTTAAATTTTTAAAAGATTGTCAACAATAAAATAATAGGGGAGCCTATTATTTTAGTTTGCGGGTGGAACATTGAGAGGATTTGGGAGGAAATCTTGGAGAAATATTTTTTCTCTCAATGAAGAACGATGTTCCTCAATGAAGAATGCTCCACGTCTTGAAGAACGTGAAGCAACACCTTCTTCAACCGGAGTAGGAAAGGAGGCACCCTCTCCCACGACGTACACCGTAGACATCTTCTTGACATGATGTTTCGAGCTCTACTTCTTTCAACGTTGATGGAAAGACGCATGTCTTCTACGACGCCCATCTTCTATGACTCGTCAACGTACAATGCCGATTACGAGGTAGGGAGGATTTTGGATTATTTATTTTAGTGCATGTGAATTGTAACCTCGTACTTTGGCAATTATATGATGGATTACTGTTTGAACCTCTAATGTGGAGGGAACGTGGTAACAAACGAGACCAGACCCTCTGACAATATGTTCATGATGCACGGTTTGTTTGATGATGGGTGAACAGTAGGGAAACCCCGAATTGAGATCGTCGTAGTGAAGAGAAGGACTCGAGGAGGCCGTAGGCGCAGATGAGAGGCAGAATGGACCACCGGACTGACTCTGGTGGCCCGAGAAAGAAAGGGGCGATGCGGTTCACCGGCGCAGCGGCGCTGGTGACCGGAGGCGGTGGTCGGCACCGGCTGGCTGCATGGGGGTAGCGACGCCCCTCACATGCCGCCAACGAAAGGCCGCTGCGGCACCGGCCACGGCGGCAGAGTTAAACCCACGTCCACGGGTTCCGGGAGGGACGGGCGGTGCCAGCTAGCACCATCGTTATAGAAAATTGGGCGGCAATACTCCCCACTCCACGCTTGGAAATCTGGAAGAGCTGTGGCCGACCACCAGGCTGGGCCGCCTACTGCATGGGCTGGGCTGGCTAATGCGCGGGCCGGGCCGCCCTCGCACGGGGTCGGGCCGCCCTCGCACGGGTTCGGGCCGCCCTCCCACGGGGTCGGGCCACCTGCTGCGAGGGACCGGCCGCCCTTGCGTGGGCCGGGCCATAGCAGTCGGGTCGCGCCCTACCGGGCCGGACCAGGACATGGGTTGGGTCGGCCCAAACCGGGGCGACCCAAGGCGGGTCAGGCCGGGTCGGACCGGACCCAGACCCCCCCTCTTCGGACCACTTTTGGTTTTTCACCCATAACTTGAGGTAAGAACCTCCAATCAACGCACCATCAGTTGCGCAAGATTCCTTGGATCGAGGTAGTCATTTCTGTATATTAAACTAAAGGTTTTCGCAAAGTTTGTGTATGGACGGGTTTGTTCGAACCCGAAACCAACCGGGCCCTCAGAGCAGAAACTCTTATAACTTAAGGACCGGACGTCCGATAGACGGGCCGTCAACTACGTTGGATTCATTTTGATGAGACGGTTATTTTGGAATAATCCACATAATATTCAGATGGGGATGATGTATTGCTGGGTTGAATTGTACCTGAAATCTAATAGGCCCCTCGGAGTGAAAACCCTTATAACTCTCAGACCGGGGGTCCAATTGATGCACCGTCTATCACATTGGGTTCCTTATGATGAGACAGAACTATTGGATACATAAAATCAGGACTTCGTGATAGTTTATGTATTGAAACTTGGATTGGGGAGTGAACCCTCTCAGAATCGAGCATATAGTGTGCGGGAACCCTATGGCTGGCTGCGATTGAGATGACAGAATCCTACGTGGGTTCAACAGTGACGACTACTGTACAGGGATCCTCCATGGGTTCGACATCAGTGACTTCTATACTAGGATCCTAAGTGGGTTTGATATTGATAACCAATGTACCGGAATCCTACGTGGGTTCGACAGCGACGACTTCTGTACTAGGATACTCGGTGGGCTCGACAGCAGTGACTTATTTACCATGATCCTACGTGGTCTCGACAGCGATAACCACTGTACCGGAATCTAACGTGGGTTTGACAGTGACGACTTCTGTACCAGGATCCCCCGTGGGTTTGACAGTAGTGACTTCTGTACCAGGATCCTACCTGGGTTCGACAGCGATGGATATTGTACCAGAATCTTACCTGGGTTCGATAGTGACGACTTCTGTGTAACAACCCAAGATTCCATGGTACGCTTCACTTTGAATAATACAGTAGCTTGTGTTGTATACAACTTCGAGTTATAACACACCACAACCAATCATACTAGCCATTATGAATAGTAATTCCCACTTTTTGAAATTCTATAAATTTTATCATTCAACATGGACTGCATTTTTGGATTCGGAATATCGAAATTAGCTTAGGGTGAAATTTTGGTGCTTTTCGGATAACTTTCATATTTTGATGAATAGTGAAAATTACTAAATTTTAATTAAAAACAAATTTTTTAATCAAAATAATTAATAGTGATAAATTATAAAATTTGAGTGGATTTAAATTATATTTAGAATATATTTTTATCATTTAATACAATGTTGGTCATTGGACATAATTTCACATTTAAACCAGACATAAACAAATCTTTTAATAGTTATTATTTCGTAAAAACACACTATTTGTTTTGACAACGAGAATTAATTTTTAAAATAATTAATGAAACTTATATGTTTTGAATTTGAAAAAATAGAAATAATTTTTGAATTCATAATATCAAATATAGCTTAGGCCTAATATTGGGTATTTTTCTGAAAACATTCAATTTTTGATGATTAGTGAAAAATACTGAATTATGGTTCAAAACCAAATTTTTATTTAAATAATTATTTATTATATTTAAATTTAATTAAGGTCAAAATAGATACATAATACCTATATAATTTCAATGTAATTCATTAATGTTAGTTTAGAATAAGTTTAGATATATAAAAATTTTATTGAACTTTTCACCCTCTTTACCCACCTCCTAGGAGAATTTGGAAATTTACATAAAACTTAATTTTACCGCTTCTGTGAGTGGAATTTATAAAATCCAAGAGAAACAGTTAATATCATGGTGTAAAATGTGGTTCAATAAGAAAAAAATAATTTTTGGTGAATAGTAACTTTTTTACTTTTATTTACCACGGTTAAAAGTAAAAATGGTAATTAAGGGGAAAAATGATATTAATATTACCCTAACACATGGATAATTCTATTGGACAAGTGTATCTCGACCAAAAACAACCTTAGGAATAAAATATTATCATTTAGCTCCACTTGGATTAGATTAAGACATTTATTATTATTTAATTCAAAGAAGAGTTAAAAGAGTTAAAATTAAAGTTTAATAACTAAAACATTTTTAATATAGGGTTTTACATAAGGTAAATTCGATTATAAATATTCATTAGAAATATAATAATATTTCTTACATCATGGTATTTTATTTATAATTTTTATACAATAATAAATAAATTTATTTATGACACAATGATGATGTAGTAATTACCTTATTTATGAATGAATCAAATTAATGGTATTATAAATATTAAAATAAATATAATTTCAAAGTTTTTATGACATCCACGAATTTTCTAGGTGAATATAACATTCTAGGATTGATTCAATGTTTGTTTTGAAGTAATCATGTAGTTATTATTTTAACAAAAAACAAATAGCAAATACTGTCAAAATTGACATAAAATAGTTTTTTTAAAAAAATATTATATTATTAATTGATATAATGGTCCTAAAAATCTTTGGTTCAGCCAAAAGACTTATATAATAATATATATGTCATTAATGAACCAATTGGGGTTATATTGGCAGTATATAGTAATTTTATTAACCATATAGTGTAATAATACAAGAAGACACAGTAAAAGTTGAATTATTTAACTTAGAGTTAAATCTAAATGATAAGGTTAAAATGGTAAGCAAAACTTGTCTAAAACATATTGGTTGAGTTTTTTTATACCTACCCCAACCTTAGACTTTGAATAATAAACTTTGGATAGATTATAAACGGAATATGAATTTATTATAAAATACTATTTTAAGTTTTCCTAAGGTGCCCCTCACCCCTCTTATAAAAGGGCACTAACCCTTCTCTCTAATTAACACCTTATAATCCATTTGGCTCGACCAAACCCTATCCAAATACCCTATAAACTATCCTAAATTCAACATAGAGGCCTTATTTTGATCAGAAATCCATCCTAAGAGCCCTTTGGTTCAAATCAAAATAAAGAACCCGAAGAAGAGGTAATGATTTCACTACCCTCATTCAAGTTCCTTTCTTCTTCCACTTCCTTTTTCTTTGTTGTTTCCATTATAAACTAATAACTCCAGTATATTCTATATACTGTGATGTTATTATAATTATGGTACAACCAAATTCATTATTCTATCCACCCTTTGAAAGACATGTCACCATATGTGCGTACGTACGGCTTACCATATCCACGTCGTGGTGTAGTTGTTATTCAATACATCATTATTTGGATGGGTATAATAATGATGTGTATTTGATGTAATAATAAATATAACATGATAATGGTTATATAAATATTATATACCATCCATTTATATATTATATTAATATCAAAATAATGATATTTTCGCTCGTGCATACGTACGGATTACCGTCTCCACGACGCGAGGAGATTCATTTCCAAGTTCACCATTCATCGGCGATTATAAAAAAATATATATTACTAATAAATATGTAATATATGACATAATAATGATACTGGAGATATATATATATATAGGTATTTATTTACTTACATATATCTTATTCACTTACTTCCGTTCCATACTATATGAAAACGGAAACAATGTTTATGCGTACGTACGGACTACCGTCTCCATAAACAGTGTTTTCTATTTCATATGTATGTATATTATAATTTTTTATATTCTAAATATATATGATAAATAAATCATTTTTTATATTTTGGAAGTTTTTAAATCATGATCTAAGTGATACAATCAATAGTAACAAGTTAAAACACGTACGATAAAGAAAGCGATTATTACCCGAAATATTAATATAACATGGAAATTCTTATTAAATGGGTAGTATAAAGTCATAAATGAATAATGTATGATATCGTAAATATTATTATGGTTCTTTTATAATTTAATAACATAATATAGTCTTCATACATGAGGCTAAACGTACCCTCGACTAAAGGAAAGTGCAAGGTAAGGGGTTTTCATCTCACTCCTTATTCCCGTGAGATTCATACCATATTGCCACTATAACCTTTTGTGTAGTGTATGTACTGCCCATAAGTGTATTATTTATGTAATACACATTAATTTCTGTGTATTTACATATTCATTGTATGATACCTATTTCATGTGGTGTATGTTTCGTATGTTACCAAATTGGTAAGGGTTTATTTCACAATCTCTTCATTATTCGAGGTTGTTTATACGTAATTATCTACTAGGACCTCTTTATCATCCACATCCATGTTTCATGAAAATATATTTCAGAACATTTTTACTATTTTATAGAAAATGGGTTATTGTCATTTATACCCTTATGTGTTTTTAAAGTAATCTTTCCGTCGTTTTCCACACAAGGTACTTTTTATCCTTTTCGACAAAATTAAAGTAAGAATGTCTTTTTTAACTTATATGGCATGTGCGGCTATTTTCCACCGTTATAAACTCGTCGAAGCTTCCCTTACAATATTATAAAAATATTTTGAATGTAAATGTTTTATTTTTTATTTATGTGAATTTTAAATGATTTCAAAATGAATATTTTAAGAATTTTTGAAAGGTACTCTTTATCAAGATCAGAATTTTAAATGTTTTAATGATTTATCTTCCTAAATCCTTTTAGTTAATTTCCATGTTTTCAAAAATATTTTATGGATTTATTTATATGGAAATTAATGTTTTGAAATGATATTTCTTTTCAAAAATTTCAATGTGGTATGGGACACATTGATTCGAAAATCTCTTGTAAATTACTTCCTTAATAAATGGGTGACTTTTAAATGATTTTAAAAAAAATATTTCTATCAAATAGTTTTGATTTGATCTATGTCAACATCCTTTGATGGATTTTAAGATTATTTGAAGTTGATTTATAATGATACAAAACTTCCATATTGTATTGATGGTTTTGTGATATGTTTGACTGTGGAAGTGTTATTTTTATACCATTCATGGTTTATGGAGAAAGTATTGACATTTCGTATGCTAGTTTTCCTACGAATGTTTATGTTATGTTCAAACATGTTCATACGAGGAATGAATTGGACTTAATAAGTGACGGATGGAGCCTGCTATAGCTCCTCGATGTATCAGTAGGTCTCATGCGATAAAATAGTGTCTTGGAATGAGGCCTTGACAAAATCTTATTTGTAGCCTTCGCACAAGGCCTTGTCTATGTGGTTAAGATAGTCTGGCATTATGCATTCCATCATTATGAAAGTGGTTATTGATATTGCATGTGATTATTCGACTAGTAGAATATCCATGTGAATAAGTAAATGGAATTATTTCATTTTATCTTTTCCATATTATGTTGAAGTTCAAGTTTAAAAATATTTTGTTTTAGTTATACATTACCTTAAATGTTTATGTTTATTTATGAAAGTTTCTCTATATTATTATCCTTACTGAGCATCTGAGCTCACCCATTTCTATGTTTTATTTTTCCCAGGATTCCAATAAGTGTATTGGGATTGATATGCAGGGATAAGACAAGGGAATAAAGGTGTTCATAAAGGATTATTTATGTTGATTTTTATGTTATGAAGTTTAATGTAACATTTATGTATGTAGTCTATTTTACAAGACTTCTAAACCAATCGGTCCTTCGGGACTTGATTCTTGGTAATCGTGCCAATGTATTAAAATAATGCACTGACTCTGGGTAACTAGGGTCGGGGCGTTACAGTTGGTATCAGGGGAAGTTTATCAATTACCTTGGAAACTAGATTTAGATAAACTCTAATTAGAGCACATTAACCTAAGTTAGACTTTGAGGATTATTATGGATGAACTTTCTAGAATTATGGAATTGTAGAGATTTTTGGAGTTTTCCAAGAAATACAACCCTTTCTGGATATGAGAAAGTAGAGGCGGCTATGGCATAGATGTATCTAGGGTTAAATCTCGAAAACACCGCTTTGAGCTAGACTCGAATAGGAACTGGTGCATGACAATGGGCCTCGCTGCACTCTTGGTTACGACAATCCTGGGGGATATTCTTAGGATAATTATCATTTTCTTTACAAACCGCTATGAAGGGTTTATGATTATATACCTCCTCAAAGAAAACATTTTTGTGATTATGGATTAGATCCATAAACTATTCAATTTATTTTAGGTATTTTACATGTTTGGAATTATGAATTGTGATTCATAAACTGACTTAGTGTATGCCATTGTTTAGAAAGGGCACCCATTAAAAGGAATGAGAACTCCAATAATACGTATGATCCAAAGAGTAAGAAGGGTCATATCATTCATGGTTTTAAGACAACATTTATAAAGGAAATAGTCTCCCATATATTATCATCATATGAATAAATAATATCAAAAGATCAGTAAATAACTCTCTGAATTCTATGGATTTGAAGGGAAGCTAGATAATAAAAGGATGGTAGAAAGAAATATGGATAATGGGAATAAGGGAAAGAAGGATTTTCCAATATGTTATAAATTTGGAATTAATCACCTTTGTAAATGATTTAAGGGAATGGGAGTTTTTATAAGTGTGGAGAAAAAGGAAACCAAGTATGTGATTGCAAGGGTAAGAAAAAGTTTTCAAATGTACAATGCTTCATCTGTAAGGAGTTGAGACACTACGCAAACCAATGTCCAAATCATTAGAGTATGCACCAAATGATGATATTTGATAATAATAAAATTATGATACTACCACAGATAAAGAGAAATGACTAGTATTCATATGTTGTTATTAAAGAATTATTTCATTTGAGTGTTGTATCAACGATGTACTAGTTATTTGAATTATGGAGATAAATGAGGATTTTACTGTAGTAAAATTTCATTGAGGATTTCAGATATTATGGTACTACGAAAAGTGACTCAACAGCAAGTTAAACTTTTTTTAAGAATACATGGTAGAAGGAAAGGTAATCTTTAATATGGTCTTCATACTACTGTAGTAATTTTGGAATAAGAGATGGTTGATTTGGATGATTTATATTGGATATTCTTGACTACCTTGGCACTGATTAATGGTTTTTTATTTCATCATTGTTGGAATATTCAAAGTTTGTGGATATAAGGAATATATCTAATATTCTATAAGGAATAATTTATCATGAATGTAATCAATAAAGTTTTATGGTAATTCAGGGTATTACCATATTTTAAAAGAATGCATGATGAATGTGTTCACATGCTATTACGTGAAAAAAAGGATATTCATTGTGTTTACCTACCTTATAAATTTTGGACTATGAGCTTGGGAATAAGTATTTTTGATAAGTCTAGTTTGAGATTATTTTTTGATTTCGATAAAATGGAAAACCCGGAGGTTGGGCGAAAACCCGTCGCGTCCGGCAAGGCCGCAATACTTGAACCCACAACCGAAGGGTGACATGGGTGTATTACCTATAACAAGCCCAAGTGATGTCCTTGATTGAATAATGCAGTTTTTTTAAAGGGTCTGATATGTGAATTATAAATTCTTTATCTTTGGAACCCTATATGATTAGGATAAATAGAATATATATATATATATACATATATTTAATCTTTAATAGTGAAAGATGAGTTTGTAGTACGAATTAGTTGAAGGATGAAACTCTACTTTTCAAGTATATATATATATATATATCCTCTTATTTTATGGATAAATTAATTATGAAACTTTAGGGAAGGGATCCTAAAACCAAAAATGTGTTATCCTAATACCTTACGTATTGTTGAACTGATGGTATTTTAAATCATTATAAATTGGTGGCTTTGAGGCCCACAATTCTACAATTTTTTGTGATTGATGACTTCATTCACTCCCTATAAATATTTACGTTTTTCCTCTAATTACGTTTCTCTAATTTCCAGCATTTTTCTCCTAATCGAGATCATAATTTGGTGGTGACCCTTTCATTTATCTTTTCCTCTTATTAATACTAAATTTTATTAACCAAATATTGGATGTGGGTTTTCCCACAATGATATTTTCTATTTTCAACCTTTTATTTCTGAAGAACAATTTCAAACTGCGAGGATGCAATTTATTGAATAGGAAATAATTTAACACCCCAAGCTTCCATGGTAGGCTTCACTTTGAATAATACAGTAGCATGTGGTGTACACAACTTCGAGTTATAACACACCACAACCAATAAAACTAGCCGTTATGAATAGTAATTCCCACATTTTGAAATTTTATAAATTTTATCTTTCAAAATAGACTTTATTTTTGGATTTGGAATATCTAAATTAGCTTAGGGTGAAATTTTGGTGCTTTTCGGATAACTTTCATATTTTGATGAATAGTGAAAATTACTAAATTTTAATTAAAAACAACATTTTTAATCGTAATAATTAAAAGTGATAAATTATGAATTTGAGTGGTTTTAAAGTATATTTAGAATATATTTTTATCATTTAATAAAATTTTGGTCATTGGACGTAATTTCACATTTAAACTAGATATAAACAAGTGTCAATCTTTTGATATTTAATATTTTTTTAAAAATACGCTATTTGTTTCGACAACGGGAATTAATTTTTAAATGAATTAATGCATCTTTTATGATATGAATTTGAAAAAATAGGCATAATTTTTGAATTCATAATATCAAATATATATTAAGCCGAATTTATAGTATTTTTCCGAAAACATTCAATTTTTGATGAATAGTGAAAAATATTGAATTATGGTTTAAAACCAATTTTTTTTAAAATAATTATTTATGTTATTTAAATTTAATAAGGTCAAAATATATACATAATACCTATATAGGTTCAATGTAATTCATTGAAGTTAGTTTAGAATAAATCTAGATATATAAAAATTTTATTGAACTTTTCACCGTCTTTTACCCACCTCCTCAGAAAATATGGAAATTTACATAAAACATAATTTTACCGCTTCTGTGAGTGAAATTTCAAAAATCGAAGAGGCATGGTTAATATAAATGAGTAAAATGTTGTTCAATAAGAAATTTTTTTTGGTAAATAGTAACTTTTTACTTTTATTTACCATGGTTAAAAGTAAATAGGATAATTAAGGGTAAAAATGATATTAATATTACCCTAACACATGTCCTAATTATATTGGACAAGTTTATCTCGACCAAAAAAAACCTTAGGAATAAAATATTATCATTTAGGTTCACTTGGATTAGATTAAGACATTTATTATTATTTAATTCAAAGAAGAGTTAAAAGAGTTAAAATCAAAGTTTAATAACTAAAACATTTTTAATATAGGGTTTTACATAAGATAAATTCGATTATAAATATTAATTATAAATATAAAAATATTTCCTACATCATGGTATTTTATTTATAATTTTTATACATTAAATAAATTTATTTATTTCTGACACAATGATGATGCAGTAAATACCTTATTCATGAAAGAATTAAATAAATGGAATTATAAATATTAAGATAAATATAATGTCAACATTTTTTTGAGATTCACGAATTTTCTAGGTTAATATGACACGTTAGGATTGATTCAATGTATTTTTTTGAAGTAATCATGTTGTTATTATTTTAACAAAAAACAAATACCAAATAGTTTCAAAATTGAAATAATTTTTTTAAAAAACATGTTATATTATTAACAGATATAGTGGTCCTAAAAATCTATGCTTCGGCCAAAAGACTTATATAATAATATATATGAAATTAATGAACCAATTGAGGTTATATTTGCAGTATATAGTAAGTTTATTAACCATATAGTGTAAGAATACAAGAAGACACAGTAAAAGTTAAATTATTTAACTTAGAGTTAAATCTAAATGATAAGGTTAAATTGGTAACCTAAACTTGTCTAAAACGTATTGGTTGAGTTGTTTTCGACCTATCCCAACATTATACTTTAAATAAAAAACTTTTGAGCAATTAGAAACCAAATATGAATTTATTATAAAATAATATTTTATGTTTTTCAAAGGTGCCCCTCACCCCTCTTATAAAAGGGCACTCCCCTTCTCTCTAATTCACACCTTATAAGCCATTTGGATCGGCAAACCCCTACACAAATACCCTATAAAATATCATACCTTCAACCTAGAGGCCTTAGTTTGATCAGAAAGCAAACCTATGGAGCCCTTTTGATCAAATCAAAAGGAAGATCACGATGAAGAGGTAACGATTTCACCACCCTCTTTCAAGTTCCTTTCATCTTCCACTTCCTTTTTCTTTGTTGTTTCCATTATAAAACAATAACTCTACTATATTATATATACTGTGATGTTATTATAATTATGGTACAACCAAATTCATTATTATATCCACCCTTTGAATGACATGTCACCATACGTGCGTACGTACGACTTACCGTCTCCACGTCGCGGTGTAATTGTTATTCAATACATTATTATTTGGATGGGTATAATAATGTTGTGTATTTGATGTAAATAATAAATATAAAATGATAAATGTTCTGTATATATAATATACCAACCAATTATATATTATATTAATATGAAAAGAATGATATTTTTGCTCGTGCATACGTATGGATTACCGTCTCCACGACGCGATGAGATTCATTTCCAAGTTCACCATTCATCGACGATTATAAAAAATATATATCACTAATAAGTATGTAATATATGACATATTAATGATACTAGATATATATATATATATATTTATATATATAAGTATTTATGTACTTACATATATCTTATTGACTTACTTCTGTTCAATACTATATGAAAATGGAAATAGCATTTATGGGTACGTACGGACTACCGTCTCCATAAACGGTGTTTTCCATTTCATATATACATCGATTATAAAGTTTTATATTCTAAATATATATGATAAATAAATCATGTTTTATATTCTGTATGTATTTAAATCAAGATCTAGGTGATACAATCAAGAGTAACAAGTTAAAACACGTACGATAAAGAAAGCGATTATTACGCGAAATATTAATATAACATAGAAATTATTATTAAATGGGTAGTATAAAGTCATAAATGAATAATTTATGATATCATAAATATTAATATGGTTCTTTTATAATTTAATAACATACTATAGTATTCATACAGAAGTCTAAACGTACCCTCGACTAAAGGAAAGTGCAAGGTAAGGGGTTTTCATCTCACTCCTTATTCACATGAGATTCATACCATATTGCCAATATTACCTTTTTTGTGGTGTATGTACTGCCCATAAGTGTATTCTTTATGTAATAAAATTTAATTTCTGTGTATTTACATATTTATTGTATGATACCTCTTTTCCATATTATGTTCAAGGTCAAGTTTAAAAGGATTTTGTTTTAGTTATACATTTCCTTAAATGTTTATGTTTATTTATGAATGTTTCCGCTATATTATTATCCTTACTGAGCATCTAAGCTCACCCCTTCCTATGTTTTATTTTTCACAGGATTCAAAAAAGTGTATTGTGGTTGATATGCGTGGTTAATACAAGGGAATAATGGCATCCATAAAGGATTATTTATGATGTTTTTCATGTTATGAAGTGTAATGTAACATTAATGTATGTAGTCTATTTTCCAAGACTACTATACTAATATATACTTCGATACATGATTCCTGGTAATCATGCCAATGTATTAAAATAATGCACCGACTCTGGGTAACTGGGGTCGATGCATTACATTCTGTGCCAGGATCCTACGTGGGTTTGACAGTACTGATATTGTTCCACGATCCTACTTGGGTTCGACAGAGGAGATGATTCAGAGGCTACATCTAATCATCTCTACTCCTCTTTGTGAGTTGTATTACCTGTGTGAGTTGATTCATGTCTTTCAATAATTATCATCGTGGTGATTGACTTTAATTCCTTTGGGGAATGGTTTGTTCTTGGGATCGAGTGTTGGAGTCAGACTGTGATTGATAACTTAGGTATATATATGGACATATACCTAAGCAAGGTTGGTTGATGCGTCGTGATTGTATCTTTATATTGTAGTTTATCCGCTGTGGATTTTGTGAGACCTTGTGGGTCTTGGGGTCCCTACTGAGTATCGTTATACTCACCCCTACACGGGCTATGCCCGCACCTTGTTGTGTTGGATGCAGACGACGGACAACGATGACCGTGGAAGAGTGTACGAGGACTTGACAGTACCCGAAGGTGGACCTCATGATGAGTCGGCACCTAGAGGAGACAAAAAAACGTGGAGCACTAAGGAGGGTATCTAGACCTACCCTTCAGGTAGGATCTATGGTGGATGATCTAGGATCTTCTAGGCACCTTCAACTGTTTCTCTTTTTAGTTTAACCTATTTGTCCTTTCCTTGTACTTTACTGTCGGGCTTGTATTTCTGGCCCTTGTAATTTCAATCACTTCTTCTATATTACGTTTTTACTTACTGTATTCTTATGCTTGTTCTCTGGTTGTGTTTATTTGTAGTTATAAAGGAAATTCCTTCCCATTTTAGGGATTTATTCCTTTGGTGCTAGTCGCCATCCCCTGGCCTATGGAAGGCGGGCTTGGTGTAGTTACAACATGGGCCCCAGGGGATGGGTCATGACAAATTGTTATCAGAGGATTCAGTTCTACCGTAGAACATAGACTCTGATTCTTTTAATGACAAAAGTGTTAAGTGTTTTAGGTGTGGTTATCAGTTTAGGGAAAATGGTGTTGGTGCAGCGGCTGATGTATCCATACACTAGGACTCTGACTTCTGACATTCGACTCAATACACGAAAACAGTGATTGTGTGTGTGTTTTCTTTGAAAAAGTTTTATTTTTGATTACATTGTTTCAGCTCACCATGTATACTTTTTCAATCATGGAACACCTATTTCTTTTCAGTATGGCCCCACAAAGGAAATCAGCTAGGGTTCTGAATTATGTACGAGATGGTAGCTCACCGAGCGACGAGGCTTCAGTGCAGGGCCCCATCACAGCGGAGGTACCAGCGGTACCACTACACACTGGGCCACCGATACCACCAGCTACAGTAGTAGAGAGTTCACTCCACCTGAGTGCTTTGCACGAGTACCAGAGACAAAGGCCGCCTAGGTTACGGGGAGAGACTGACCCACAGGCAGATGAGGATTGGATGGAGGCTGTTGTGAGAGTTTTCATATTGGTAGAGACACCAACCGACCTCATGGGGATCCTTTCTGCGAGTCTCCTACTGGAAGCTACAGGTAGATGGTGGAGCCTGATGCTCCAGGTGCATGATGATGCATCACTACTATTGACAGACTTCGAGAGCCTATTCTGGGTAGAGTTTGTACCAGCCACCCTTCGTGAGGTGCAGATTCTGGAGTTACATCATCTACAGTAGGGCAGCATGATAGTAGCTCAGTAATCAGTGAGGTTCACCGACCTCTCGCACTACTCTACGGATATGGTACGAGACCCATTATTCAGGGCCCAGACCTTTGATCAGGGACTCAGGCAAGAGATCAGGGCTTCGATGATCTCCCTCAACATTCCAACGCATACGGGGGTATTGGTGCGAGCCCTCCTATTGGAGAGTTTCCTTATTGAACAGTATCCAGCAGCGAAACCCACCATTAGTCGACACGCACCAGAGTCTTCTGCAGCTGGAAGTACACATATGATGTAGGGGTCCAAGAGGACTAGACCCACAGGCAGTCGACTACATGACTTAGGTTCGGTTGTGCGGGTCACACGAGACAGAGCTAGCCATACGAGGAGCAGACAGTGATATTCATGTGGCGGGAAGGGTCGCATGGCTCAAGATTTCTCGACCCCCCCTGCAGATGAGCAAAATGCAGTAGAGGGACCTCCCAGGAAGAGGCAGAGGTTCGAAAGTGGGGGTCCTCTGGGAGAAGGCAGACGTACCAGAGGAGCTGGCCAAGTAGTAGGTGGTAGATCTCAACTTCAGGTAGCTGAGGCCTACAACCATTGTTCTATGGGAGATGGAGGACAAGAGCGAGACTAGTTCCAGGAATATAGTCCTTTGTTCATGAAGATTCTAGCTTCTTTAATGTCGTTGATTTTGGTTGCTTTGTGTCTACGTACTTTGAGCTGTAGTGATAAAAGACACTTGTCCCTGTGATGTTTGATTTCCTGCCTTTTGTTTGGATAATACTAAGAGATACCAGATAAAACCGTTGACTTGACCCTCAATTTCGATATTCCTACTGGAGGAGACCTAGTAACCACACATTGATGCAGACAGTGTGACTCAACCATTGGAGGTGAGAGTAACATTTGGATCTCTTGGTAGTAGTGTCGAGGCCTTATGACATCATCCTTGGCATGAATTAGTACCGTTCATTTTTGGATAGACTGTATAAGGCAATGAGGGTGGTTCATCCAGGGGATGAGACCAGATTTATCTTTTTGTCAAAGGAGAAATCTTAGCAGCTCTTGTAGGATGCAGACGAAGAAGGGTGTAGACAAGTTATTTTAAATTGGAAAATCTCACCCATAGTTCATTGGGAGAATGCATTTCAGTCTACTCTGACCACCAGAGTCTCAGGTATATCTTCTCTCAGAAGGACCTGAACCTGAGACATCGACGATGACTTGAATTCCTCCAGGACTATGACCTCGAGATAATCTATACTCTGGGAATGGGGAAAATT
This sequence comes from Viscum album, assembly GCA_963277665.1. NCBI lineage: Eukaryota > Viridiplantae > Streptophyta > Magnoliopsida > Santalales > Viscaceae > Viscum > Viscum album. Next base: position 638,211,227 of record OY728122.1, read on the forward strand.
GTAGATGATTCTCTCAGTAGGAGAACAAGCATTCAATTGCTGGGAGAGGAGACAAAAAAGATGGATGTGTTGCATATATCCTTTCTGGATCGGGACGGAGCATCCTTTCTTCAGTCTCTCATAGTCACCTTCCCACATTTTCAGCATGTCTGGGAGGAGCAGCATGGAGACGTTGACTATGAGATGCGATGTTCACAAATATCCTAAGGGATGTCACCAGATGTGTTTTCTAAAGGTGGGGAGAACATCATCCTCTTCATAGGATGTACCATGGTGCCAGTTTCACTATAGGAGGAGGTGTTGAGGGAGTACCACACTTCCCCTCTAGCTGTACATTCAGGAGTTGCAAAGATGTATCAGGACCTCAGACGACAGCACTAGAGGCCGGGTATGAAGAAGGCGGTAGCAGAGTTTGTCACATGATGGATCACTTGTCAGCAAGTGAAGGCAGAGCATCGGGTCCCAGAAGGCTTGGTTCAGGCTACGATAGAGAATGTGCAGATCATCCAGTAGTGGATGAAGACTACACAGAGTAGACATAAATCCTATTCTTGTAGGAGACAAAGACCATTGGAGTTATAGGATGGTGACCATGTATTCTTATGGGTCTCACCCCGACGAGGTCTGTGGAGATTTGGTCGAGGCGGCAAGCTATCTCCTCGATTCATCAGAACGTTCCAGTTCCTCAGTAGAGTAGGTGAGGTGGATTACCATTGGGCCCTTACACCTTCGTTTCACCGGGTGAACGATGTCTTCTACGTATATCAGCTAAGGAGATACGTGCAGGACTCATCCCCCATCATCGACCATGGGGAGCTAGACATCAATGATGGGGTGACATTCACGGAGGTCCTAGTGGAGATCGAGGATCGACGAGAGAGGGTCCTATGAGGATGGTTTGTTCCTCTAGTAAGCATTTGATGGTAGTATAGGATCCTCCATGAGAGCACATTGGAGAGGGAGGCGCAAATGCGTGCTCAGTACCCCCTTTTTTTTCCTTAGAGTGTGTGTTGTACCTTTACGGGGACGTAAATCCCTGAGGTTGGGGTAATGTAAAAAACCCTAAAAATCAAGGAATGTTTTTTTTCATAAATTCTTTGGAATTTTACGAGTCTTTAGTTTCTGACGGCGCCTAATTCTGAGGCCTGGTGTGCCCGGAATTCATTTATGAAGTATTGTTAAGGTACGTTTAATAAACATACGTGCAAGTTTTTCTATCTTTTGAACCGCCATTCGGAATTGAAATCTGAGGACACCAATGATCTCGCAGTGTCAGTATTCTCTTAAGGAGACCTTTACCACAGTTTCATTTTATTGGATGTGGATGTTATATTTAGGGGTTTCTAATTAAAAAAAATAATGATTAAATAAAAATGTGTGTGTAACACATTTTTTATTTGAAGTTGGTTAAGGTATTTGGGTGGTGGTTGTATTCAGCAATGGGAAGTTGGTGGAGGGGCCTACCCCCACATAACCTCCCATGAGAGGATATTGTGTTGCGGGGCCCACACAAGCACCTAACCCATTATCTCCCCTTGAACCCCTTAAACATCCCTTGTCTTTAATGAGCCAACCCATTCTTTATTTAATATGGTGAACTCTCCACCTTCCTCTACTCATTAAGTGTGCCAAGAATTTAATTAATGAATTGAACTTAATCAATTTAATTAATTCTAGCTTTTGAATTTTGAAAATCTTGTCAACAATAAAATAATAGGTGGGCCTATTATTTTAGTTTGCAGGTGGAACTTTGAGAGGATTTGGGAGGAACTCTTAGAGAAATATTATTTCTCTTGATGAAGAATGTCGTTCTTCAAAGAAGAATGCTCCACATCTCAAAGAATGTGGAGCAACACCTTCTTCAACCGGAGGTGGAAAGGAGGCACCCTCACCCACAAAGTACACCGTAGGCGTCATCTTGAAATGACGTTTTGAGATCTACTTCCTGCGACGTAGACGGAATGACGCCCGTCTTCCGTCTCGCCCATCTTCAGCGACTCGTCAACGTACAATGCCGATTACGAGGTAGGGTGGATTTTGGATTATTTATTTTTATACATGTGAATTGTACCCTCATACATTGGCGATTATATGTTGGATTACTTTTTGATCCTCTAACGCGGAGGGCACGGGCTAAGGAACAAGACCGGAACCTCCGCCAATATGTTCTTGATGCAAGGTTTTTTGGGTGATAGGTGAATGGAGGGGAAACCCCGAATTGAGGTCGTCTCACTGAAGAGCAGGACTTGAGAATGACGAAGGCGTAGATGGGAGGCAGAACAGCCCACCAGAACGACTCTGGTGGCCTGTGGAAGAGCATGGTGACGCGGGTCGCTGGCGCGGTGGTTCTAGCAACCGTAGGCGGCGTCCCACACCGGTTGGCCACCTGGGGGCAGCGGCGCCCCTCGCGCACCGCCGGAAGAAGGCCTCCACGACACTAGCCGTGGCGGGGGAGCGAAACCCGTGTTTGCGGGTTTTGGGAGGGAAGGGCGGCCCCAGCTGGCACTGCCATTACAAAAATCCGGGGGGTCACGCCCCCCACTCCGCACTCGGCCAACTGTCTGATCCGCAGCTGGCCACCGGGCCGGGCCGCCTACCACGCGGGTCGGGCCGCCCTTGCACGGACTGGGCCACAGCCTTTGATCCGGGCCGCGCCCTACCAGGCGGGGCCTGGACCTAGGTCGGTTCGACCCGGTTAGGGCCGACCCATGGTTGGCTGGGCCAAGTCGGACCGGACCCAAACCCCCCCTCTACAGAACACTTTTGGTTTTTGGCCCATAACATGTGCCATAGATATCCGATCAAAGCACAATCAATATATTTGGATTCCTCATATTGAGACGGTCGTTTTGGTATAATACACTCAACGTTTTGGTGAAGTTTGGGTATGACCGGGTTGGATCGATCCCGAAACCAACCGGGCCCTCGGAACCAAAACACTTATAACATAAGGACCAGATGTCCGATAGACATGTCTTCAACAACGTTGGATTCATTTTTATGTGAAAGTTGTGTTTTCATACTCCAAAAATGATTCAGAGGAGTTTGGATTATGGTCGGGTTGGATTGTACTCGAAATGCAACCGGCCCCTCGAAGCGGAAACTCTTAAAACTCTCAGACCGGATGTTCGATAGACGCACCGTCTGTCACGTTGGGTTCCTTATGATGAGTCGGAACTATTGGATACATCAATTCAGGACTTCGTGATAGTTTATATATTGAACCTTCTCTTGAGGAGCGGACCCTGGCGGAATCAAGTGTGTTGTGTGCTGGAACCATAGGGCTGGCTGCGACTGAGATGACAGAATCCTACGTGGGTTTGACAGCGATGACTACTGTAGAGGGTTCCTCCGTGGGTTCGACAATAGTGACTTATGTACCAGGATCATACGTGGGTTTGATAGTGATAACCACTACACCGGAATCCTAAATGGGTTCAACAGTGACGACTTCTGTACCAGGATCCTCAGTGGGTTCGACAGCAGTGACTTCTGTACCAGGATCCTATGTGGGTTTGACAGTAATAACCACTGTACCAGAATCCTACATGGGTTCGACAGTAACGAATTATGTACTGGGATTCTCCGTGGTTTCGACAACAGTGACTTCTGTACTAGGATCCTACGTGGGTTTGACAACAATTAATACTGTACCAGAATCCTACGTGTGTTATAAAGTGATGACTTCTGTGCTAGGATCCTATGTGGGTTCGACAGCGCTGATATTGTTCCATAATCCTAGGTGGGTTTGATAGTGGAGATTATTCAGAGGCTACATCTAATCATATCTACCCCTCTTCGTGAGTTGTATTACCTATGTGAGTTGATTCATGTCTTTCAACCATTATCATCATAGTGATTGACTTTAATTCCTTTGTGGAATGGTTTATGCTCTGGGTCGAGAGTTGTATCCGGACTGTGATTGATAAGTTTGTTATATATATGGGTATATACCTAATTTGGGTTGGTTGATATTTCATGAAAGTATCATTCTACTGTGGTTTATTCTTTGTGGATTTTGTGCAACCTTGAGGGTCTCAGGTTCCCTACTGAGTATCATTATACTCACCCCTGCAAGGGCTATTCCCACACCTCGTTTTGTTGGATGCAGACGACAACCAACGCTGACCGAGGCGAAGTGTACGAGGACTGGATGGTACCCGGATGTGGACCTCACGAAGAGTCTTTACCAGGAGGAGACAGAAAGATGTAGAGTATTGAGGAGGCTATCTATACCTACCCTTCAAGAAGGATCTTTGGTTGAAGATCTAGGAGCTGCTAGGCACCTTCAGCTGTTTGTCTGTTTAGTTGTACCTGTTTGTCCTTTCCCTATACATTATTGTTGGGCTTGTATTTCTAGCCCTTGTACTTTCCAGCACTTCTTCTGTATTTAGTTCTTCCTTAGATTTTTCTTCTGTTTGTTCTCTGGTTGTTTTTGTTTATTGTTATAAAGGAAATGCCTTCCCAATTTAGGGATTTATGCCTTTGGTGCTAGTCACCAGCCCCTGGCCTATGGAAGGCGGTCTTGGGGTAGTTACGACACAGGGCCTGGGGGATGGGTCGTGACAAATTGGTATCATAGGAGTCAATTCTACTACAGAACATAGACTCTGATTCTCTTAAAGGAAAAAGTGATAACTGTTTTGGGTGTGGTTATCAGTTTAGGGAAACCGGTGTTGGTGCGGTGGCCGACGTATCCATACACTAGGACTCTGTCTTCTGACTATTGACTGAATACATGAAAATAGTGATTGCGTGTGTGTTTTCATTGAAAAATTTTCTTCCTGTTTACTTTTTGTATGTTCACTAGGTATATGTTTTTAACCGTGGCACACCTGTTTCTTTTCAGGATGACCCCACGAAGGAATCTAGGTAGGGTTCCGAGTTACGTACGAGATGGTAGCCCACCGAGCGATGACGCTTTGGTGCAGGGCCCCATCACAGCGGAGGTACCAGTGGTACCACTACCTGCTGGGCCACAGATACCACTAGATCCAGCAGTAGAGAGTGCATTCCACCTTAGTGCATTGCACCAGTTCCAGTGACAGAGGCCGCCCAGGTTCCGGAGGGAGACAGACCCACAAGAAGCTGAGGATTGGATGGTGGCTGCTGTAAGAGTTTTCATATTGGTAAGGACACCAGCCGACCCCATGGTGATCATTGCCACCAATCTCCTGCAAGAAGTCATAGGAAGATGGCGAGGCCTGATGCTCCAGGTGAATGATGAGGCATAACAACTCTGGACAGACTTTGAGAGCCAGTTCCGGGCATAGTTTGTACCAGCCACCCTTCGTGCGGTGCAGATTCAGGAGTTACATCATCTACAGTAGGGAAGTATGACAGTAGCTCAGTACTCAGTGAGGTTCACAAACCTCTTGTGATACTCTAATGATATGGTACATGACCCATTCATTAGGTCCTGGACCTTTGAGTAGGGAATCAGGTATGAGATCAGGGCATCAATGATTTCCCTCAACATTCGGACCCAAACATGGGTATTGGAGCGAGCCCTCCTAGTGGAGAGTTCCCTTGCTGAACATTATCTAGTAGAGAGACCCACCTTTATTCGACATGCACCAGAGTCTTCTTTAGTATGTAGTAGATAGATGATGCAGGGTTCCAAGAGGACCAGACCCACAGGTGGTCGACTACACGACTCAGGTTCAGTTGTGTGGGGCACACGAGATAGAGCTAGCCATACGAGGAGCAGGCAGTGTTATGCATGCGACGGGCAGTGTCACATGGCTCAAGACTACCCGACCCACCCTGCAGATGAGCAGCAGGTAGTAGGACGACCTCTTAGGCATAGGTAGAGGTTTGACCATGGTGGTCCTCTGGGAGCAGGCAGACGTGGCAGAGGAGCTGGCCGAACAGTAGGTGGTGGAAGATGTTTCGAGGCCCTACCACCACCACCACCAGGAGGTCCACCCCATCCATAGGGAATGGGAGGACAGGGTAGTGCTTAGCTTTAGGTAGCTGAGGCCTACAACCATTGTGCTCTGGAAGCAGGTGGACAAGGGCAGGACTAGTTCCAGGCATAGAGTCCTTTGTTCATGAAGCTTCTAGCTTCTTTGATGTCATTGTTTGTGGTTGATTTTTGTCTATGTACTTTGATCTATAGTAATATAAGACACTTGTCCTTGTGACATTAGATTTCCTTCCTTTTTGTGGACAATACTAAGAGATTCCTGATAGAACTATTGACTTGACCCTCACTTTAGAGATTCCTACTGGAGGAGACCCAGTGACCACACACTGATGACGAAGATGTGGCTCAACCTTTGGAGGTGATAGTAACAGTTGGATATCTTTGTGGTAGCGTTGAGTTCTTACGACATGGTCCATGGCATGAATTAGTACCGTTCATGTCAGGATAGATTGTATTAGGCAATGTGCGTGGTTCATCTAGGGGATGAGACCTGATTTATATTATCGGCAAAGGATAAATCATAGAATCTCTTGTAGGATATAGGTGAAGAAGGGTGTAGACAAGTTCATTTAAATTGGCTAGTCTCACCCATAGTTCATTGAGAGAATGCTTTTCAGTCTACTCTGACTGCCAGAGTCTCTTGTATATCTTCTCTTACAATGACTTGAACCTGAGACATCAGTGATAACTTCAATTCCTCCAAGACTATGACCTTGAGATAATCAATACTCTTGGAAGGGGCAACATTGTAGATGATGCTCTTAGTAGTAGAACAAGCATTTAGCTTCTAGGAGAGGCGATAGAGTAGCTGGACGCATTGCAGATATCCTTTTGTGGATCAGGACGGAGCATCCTTTCTTCAGTCTCTCCCAGTAACTTCCCCACTTATTGCTCAAGTCAGGGAGGCGCAACGTGGAGACGTTGACTGTGAGATGTGACGTGCTCAGATATCCTTAGGGAAGACACTTGAGGGGTTTTCTAAAGGTTGGGAGGATGTCATACTCTTCAGAGGACGTACCATGGTGCCAGTTGAACTACAGGAGGAGGGGTTGAGGGAGTTCCACACTTCCCCTATAGCGGTACATCCAGGAGTGGAGAATATTTATCAGGACCTAAGACGACATCCCTGGGGGGCGGATATGAAGAAGGTGGTAGCATAGTTTTTTCACACGATGCCTCACTTGTCAGGAAGTGAAGGTAGAGCACCAGGTCCCAACAGGCTTGGTTCAGGCTACGGAGGAGATGGTTTAGATCATCCAGGAATGGATGAAGACTGCACATAGGGGATAGAAGTCGTATGCTAATAAGAGATGGAGACTATTAGAGTTCGAGGATGGCGACCACGTCTTCTTACGGGTCTCACCACGACAAGGTCTGCCGAGATTTGGCCAAGGTGGCATGTTATCTCCTCAATTAATCGGACTGTTCCTGGTCCTCAGCAGAGTAGGTGAGGTGGCTTACCACTGGGCCCTTCCACCTTAGTTTCACCAGGAGCATATCTTCTTCCACGTATCTTAGCTAAGGAGATACGTGCAAGACTCGTCCCACATCATCGACCATGGGGAGCTGGACATCTATGACGGGGCGAAATTCACGGAGGTCCCAGTGAAGATCGAGGATCGACAGGAGCAGGTCCTATGAAGACGGTCGATTCCTCTGGTTTGCATTCACTGGTAGCACGAGAACCTCCAGGAGAGCACATGGGAGTGGGAGGCTCAGATGTGTGCTCAGTACCCTCTTTTTTTCCATAGTGTGTGTGTTGTAGCTTCACGGGGACGTAAATCTCTGAGGTGGGGGTAAAGTAAGGTCCCAGAAAATTCAATGAAAATTTTTTTCTTAATTTTTTTGAAATTTTATGAGTCTGAAGTTTTTAACAGCGCCTAATTCCGAGGCTTGGTGTGCCCAAAATGAATTTCTGAAGTTTTTTTCGGGCACGTTCAGTAAATGTACGTGCGGGTTTTTCTGTCTTTTGAACTGGCGCTCAGAATCAAAATCTAAGGAAACCGATGAACTTTCAGTGCCAGTATTCGCTTGAGGATACCTTTACCACAGTTGCGTTTTATCTTAAGTGGAAGTTATATTTAGGGTTTTCTAATTAAAAAAATTAATGATAAAATAAAAATGTGTGTGTAACACATTTTTATTTGAAGGTGTTTAAGGTATTTGGGTGGTGGTTTTTTTATCCAATGGAAGTTGGAGGTGGGGCCCACCCCACATAACCTCCCATGGGAGGATATTGTGTGGAAGGGCCCACACGAGCACCTAACCCTTTATCTCCCATTCAATCCCTTAATCATCCCATGTCTTTAATGAGGCAACCCATTCTTTATTTAATTTGGTGAACTCCCCACCTTCCTCCTCTCATTAAGTGTGCGAACCATTTAATAAATGAATTGAACTTAATCAATTTATTTAATTCTTGGTTTTGAATTTTGAAAATCTTGTCAACAATAAAATAATTGGAGAGCATATTATATTACTTTGTGGGTGGACCTTTGAGAGGATTTGGGGGGAACTCTTGGATAAATATTATTTCTCTCGATGAAGAAATCCATTCTTGAACGAAGAACGCTCCACGTCTCGAAGAATGTGAAGCAACAACATCTTCAACCAGAGAAATAAAGGAGGAACCCATGCCCAAGAATTACACAATAGGCGTCTTCTCGATTGGACGATTCGAGCTCTACTTCCTCTGACGTTGACCGAACACCGTCCGTCTTTCACGATGCTCGTCTACTGCGACTCATCAACGTACATCGCTGATTATGAGGTATGGAGTATTTTGGATTATTTATTTTTATACATGTAAATTTTACCCTCGTAATTTGGTTATTATATGTTGGATTACTGTTTGAGACTCTAACGTGGTGGGCACGGGCTAATGAACAAGACCGGACCCTCCGCCAATATGTTCTTGAGGCACAGTTTTTTGTGTGACGGGTGAACAGAAGGGAATCCCCGGATTCAGGTCGTTGTAGTGAAAAGCAGGACACGAGGAGGCCGTAGGCATAGTCAGGAGGTAGAATGGACCACCGGGATGACTCCGGTGGCCTGCAGTAGAGCGTGACGACGTGGGCGGCCGGCGTGGTGGCGCCGGTGACTAGAGGCGGCAGGCGGCACCGGCCAACCGCCTAGGGGGGCGGCAGTGCCCCTCGCGTACTGCTGGCTTAAGGCCGCCGCGACATCAGCGGCGTAGGAGGAGCGGAACCTGCATCTGCGGGTTCCGAGTGGGACATGCAGCGCCAACTAGCACCGCCGTTATAGAAAACCGGGTGGTCGCGCCCCCCACTCCACGCTCGGCCAGCCACCGGGCCGGGCCACCTGCCGTGCGTGCCGGGTCGCCTACCGCGTGGGACAGGCTGCCCTCGCGTGGGCTGGGCCGACTGACGCACGGGCCTGGACATATCCGTCGGGACGGGCTGCGCCTTACTAGGCCAGAACTGGTTCGGGACAACCCAGGGCGGGTTTGGCCGGGTCAGACCGGGCCTAGACCCCCCCTCTTTGGACCACTTTTATTTTTTCCCCATAACATTAGATACAGACCTCTGATCGACGCACTGTCAGTTGTGTAGGATTCCATGGATCGAGACGGTCGCTTTGATATATTACAATCAAGTTCTTATAGAAGTTTTGGTATGTCCAGGTTGGTTCTAACCCGAATCCAATTGGGCCCTCGGAGTGGAAACACTTATAACTTAAGGACAAAATGTCCGATAGACGTGCCGTCAACTATGATGGATTTATTTTGAAGAGACAGTTCATTTGGAATACTCCCCACAGGATTTGGATGAGGTTGGAGTATGGCTAGATTGTATTGTACCCGAAATCCAACCGGCCCCTCAGAGCGGAAACACTTATAACTCTCAGACCGGGCGTCCGATTGACGCACCGTCTATCGCATTGGGCTCCTTATGATGAGACAGAACTATTGGATTCATCAACTCAGGACTTCGTGATAGTTGATGTATCGACACATGGATTGAAGACCAGACCCTCCCAGAATCGAGCGTGCTGTGTGCGGGAACCCTAGGGCTGGATGCGACTGGGATGATAGAAACCTACGTGGGTTCGACAATGATGACTACTGTACCAGGATCCTCCATGGGTTCAACAGCAGTGAATTATTTACCAGGATCCTATGTGGGTTCGACAGTGATAACCACTGTACCGGAATCCTACGTGGGTTCGACATTTATGGCTTCTGTTCCAGGGTCCTCAGTGGGTTCAATAGCAGTGACTTCTGTACCTGGATCCTATGTGGGTTCAACAGTGATAAACATTGTTATTGAATCCTACATGGGTTCGACAGTGAAGACATCTATACCGGGATCCTCCCTGGGTTCGACAACAGGGACTTCTGTACCATGATCATACGTGGGTTCGACAGCGATGACTCCTGTACCAGAATCCTACGTGGGTTCGATAGTGATGAATTCTATGCCAGGATCCTACGTGGGTTCGATAATGCTGATATTATTCCAAGATCCTACGTGGGTTCAACTGAGGAGATTATTCAGAGGATATATCTAAACATCTCTACCCCACTTCGTGAGTTGTATTACCAGTGTGATATGAGTCATGTCTTTTAACCATTATCATAATGGTGATTGACTTTAATTTATTTGTGGAATGGTTTTTTTCTGGGGCTCGAGAGTTGGAGCCGGACTATGATTGATAACTTAGGTATATGTATGGGAATATACATAAGTAGGGTTGGTTGATACATCATGATATTATCTTTCTACTGTGGTTTATCCTTTGTGGATTTTGTGAGACCTTGAGGGTATCGGGGTCCCTACTAAGTATCGTTATACTCATCCCTGCATGAGCTATGCCCATACCTCGTTGTGTTGGATGCAGACGACATACAACTATGACCGAGGAGTAGTGTACGAGGACTGGACAATACCCGGAGGTGGACCTCACTATGAGTCGGTACCCAGAGGAGACAGACGAATGTGGATCCATGAGGAGGCTATTTGTACCTACCCTTCAGTTAGTATATGTGGTGGACGTTCCTGGAGCTTCTAGTAACCTTGAGCTGTTTTTCCTTTTAGCTATACCTATTTTTTCCATTCCTTGTACTTTACTATTTCACTTGTATTTCTGGCCCTTGTACTTTCCAACACTTCTTCTGTATTCAGTTTTTACATAGATTTTGCTTCTGCTTGTTCTCTGGTTATGTTTGTTTGCTGTTATAAAGGCAATGCCTTCCCAGTATAGGGATTTATTCCTTGGTGCTAGTCACCAGCCCCTAGCCTATGGAAGGTGGGCTTGGGGTAGTTATGACACGTGCCTCGGGGGACGGGTCGTGACATGGAATTTGTGTATATAAGTATTTTCTAGAAACCACATGTCTCATTCATATCATGAAATCGAATAATATACTCTCTCTAAGAGTAATTGATATAAAAATTGTAAATGAACTTCAGTAAGATTAATTTTCTATTGATGGTTGGATTCTAGCCACCCATTTTCTTAGAAATTTAATATGTTTGAACCCCATCATCAATGTGCCAAAACCAATTAAATGAAATCCATTTATCCAACACCAAACATTCATGATAATAATTTGGCATCCATCACAATGCCATTATTGAATTTAAACATGTCATAATAACATGTTAAATCATGTTTCATTATCAAAAGTGTCGGCTCACAGATTTAGTTGGACCCTTAGTCAAATGAAATTCTGATGATGAGCATTCAATGAACTGAGGGAAAAATCCATAGATAAAAAGGGCGATAAAATTATACCAATAATTTTTCTAGTTATGGCTCATGCCATAGTGGATAAATTAATAATTTTTTTGCAAAAACATTAGATATCCACTTAACGACACTATTTTTTCAATTTCATACTTTATAATATTAAATAAATTATTTCGAGAAGTTGGCACTGAGACACTATGAGATTCCAATGAATGGTTTTCATGAAATTTATTTTTGAAATATATTCAATATATTAAATATCAAGAGTGTGTAGTTTCCCTAAAACAGTGTAATGAATCCTAAACATATTCTCATATCAAAAATTTGATCCCTCCATTGAGTTTTGAGGAAGAGTTTTACCCATGGTGTGACATAAACGTTTTCAGCATCCAAAGTTTTCGTAAACTGTAGTTGTATGTAACTAAATAAAATAAATTATATATTTCATTTAATGTGACACAGAGGCCTAGTTATTCTCAATTTAAACACTATTATGACCAATTATATATGATAGATAGATCACCCTGAAAATTGAGAGAGAGTTCTTATGAGAGATCCTTGGGTGACAACAATGACAGATTGAAGATTTTTTATGCTTCTGAATTTGAGGATCTCACCAAATAAAACAACATGGGTTCATTTTTCATGAGTGATAAATCTACCTTGAGGTAGGATTTTATTATTATTACTAATTATCCCCATATTCATATCCTGTTATAAAGAAAATCAATTGACCAATGGAATGATTATTTGTTAGATCGTATCAATGGTGTGGGATTATTTTGTGGGGATTATTGGGAGAAATTTTTTATTTCCTTATAGATATTAATTAACCAATCTAAAAATAATTTATTTAGGCCAAGAAAAAAATTTCAGTGGTATAATTCCTATGTTCCATTATTCTTTATATTATCCCATCGTTCTTCTTGTGTTCATCACCGATGTTTTTCTTGACCATTTGATCGACAAAAATATCAGTAAATTGATTGTTTCACCAAAATTTATTTCCAAAATGGATTGATATAGTAGATATGGGTTTATTTTTAGGATTTTATCTATCTATAAATATTGATGATTGATTTGAGATGAATTTTGCGATATACATTATTCATAACAAAAATATGTGATGATATAGCATCCCATTAGGTGGTTTTGGAGTGGATTGAGAAATTATCTCCACTGAGTAGGAGGCGATGAGGCTTGGTCCTACCCATCTATAATTTGTTGGTGAGGATGATGTAAAAACTTGGAGAAATAGCAGTGAAGGTGTACATGGAGGATAAATCTAGAATTCATTGAAATATTTTGTTAGACGACATGTATTTCTGAATTACATGCATTATGGATCCCCTTGTGTGGTGCTAGGGTTACTTTGAGAAGATAAATATAAAAAAATGGGACTTCTATCACATGTCATGTGACCCTTCCTTTGAGGATTGGAATGTATCTCAGTTGTTACATGGACATAACCAATATTAATCCTTCATGGAAATTATATGCAATCGATCACGTACATGGCCTCCCACACACATAAATGGTCAAGGGTACATGGCTTCAGACCACAGTGTACATGGAAACACAAATATGCATAATCCATGATACATGGTTAAGATCTAAAGAGAATGGGGAAATGTTATTAGTATAATGAAAAACTATGTATTTCATTAAATACATATTGGACCCTACATACTATTCAGTTTTGAAATGTTTCATTAGGCTAGTTTCCTAGGAAACATTCCCCAAGGGTTTATAATAGTTTCATGTCCTATGCATCGGTTGGTGATCCACTATAAGAACCATTATTATGAGCTATAGTTGTGGAATCTCATTGTGATTCCCAAATTTAGACCATATATCATTATCATTTCACTTTGGGTGGACCAAGGCTTTGTCGAGACCAAAACTATGTTGATGAAGATCCCCTACATAGCGGGAAAATACAACATCAGGTTTTAGTAAACAAGATGGATCTATGAGTGATTCCATTTCTATGTGTCAATCTCTTAAGACAATCAGTGTGTGATTCTTATAGAGATACCTTTATTGAATGAAATCATAGATGGAAACAATAAGTGTTATTTTGACTTGATGATTTTGTTATCCTAGAAGAGTGATACAAGGGACCTTCAATTACGATCCCAAGACTTTATTATGGTAGGTACTCTACCTTGATTATAGGTGTATATACTTATTATATCTAGATATTTTTTAAATGTGTTGTTGAAAAATACCTATGAGAATATATGTAAGATCACGGTTTTCATGAAATTATGCCCTTCATTAAATTTTAGTTTCAATCACTTGTTTCTCTTTATTAAAATGCTTCTCGGATGTTTGAGGGGCCTTGGGGGGTGTTTTTGGTGATTAGAAAATTAAATAAGGGAAAATCAGGAAAACCAGTACCAGGAACATGGTTGGCGCCCAATTGGTGCATAGTTAAGAAAATTTTGCATGCTTGGAGTTGTTTTTGATAGTGGAATCTTGCACAACTAGAAAAGGGAAAGTGAAAGCATGAGGAACTCTCTAGGTAACTGTGAGACACAACATCCCTGGGATAGAGGATTCCACATGATTTTTTCATAGTATGGAAAAAAGTACGCCCTAGTTAATTTGAAAAAATTACAAAAAATACATTACTTTAATTTTAAGAAACAATCAAGATTTTCCACTTCTTCTCCCCCTACAACCCTAGTACTGAACTAGAAACCTTAAGATCTACCTAGGGTGGTTATCCTTTATCCCTTGGTCATTTTGTGTTCTATTCATTCCAGATATGTTGATCTGAGTATGTCTAATTTCATCTTTTCTTCCTTTTCATGGTTAGGGTTATTATATTTCATCCCTCTCCATCTGAAGTTATAAAACGCTTCTTTTCTGGTGATATATTGTTTGATTCTTAAATAGGGATTAGATTGGGAACTAATGACACCATTAATAGTTCATTATTCATCGAATTCTTGGTTGATGGTCAATAAGATATATCCCATATATTTTTTAGATCTCATTATTTGTGTTGAGATATTACATCCCTCTCATTGTGCATTTGCCACCTTGAGTAGGATTCAGTAAAATGGATGGATAAATAAAGATTTAGACAAATCATGATCCTAATAGGATGTGTTCATGATGTCTAGAATTATTTAGGGCCACCCATATGGTGATCCATCATTCTTGGACCTAGAATTTGGTAATGTTACGTGTGACCTCAACATTTGATAACGTAGACCCCAAGTTGAACATGTCAATATGATTAGATTAAATTGATATATGAAGATTGGATGTTATTCCTAGTTGATAATAACCTAAGTGTTTGTTTGGAATGGCCTGAAAATGGGTTTATTGGGTCATTTGATATTGTGTCATATGGCTTATGAAATGGGTTGAAGTTCCCAAAGGATTAATGTATATAAAATGATGAACATCTTAAATTGACAATGGAAGTGATTAGGTGAACCTGTATACTGGGTATCATAGGGGAATTGATGAATATATTGAATGGGTTAATACATTGGAATTAAAAGGAATTCATAATGGGTTGAATGAATTAAAGTGGTTATTCTATGTGATATAGGATTTTGTACATCTGAAATGATAAATGATCTATATGGGATAATGTATGTTAATGGATGAATATTGGATAATTTATGGGAATTTTTGAACATAATTAATGGGTTAAGGCACGAGAAAGGGAATTGGGATACATTTCAAGGTAATTTAAATGAAAACTGTGTTAAAGGATTATGGAATATTAATAATTCTCATGTTTATGGATATATATTGTGTAAGATTTTTCTATTTGTTGTATTGAGTTGTGATATGGTATGGTTACGATGATTTGATAAATACGTATGTGAACATTTATTGTTAGAGTGGGGTATTGACCTAAGGATCTACTCCCACGGGTTGAGTTATACTAAGGCACTTAAATCCAACCCAAAATGCATAGGTTTGGGAATGCAATAGAGGATATACTCCTTTAATAATTTCATTCCCCCTAGACTGAGGCTTTGAGGTGTGGATAATGTGTTGATGTGATTTTTTACCCCTAATGAGTTGGGTGCATGAATTATTCCCTTATGCATAATGATTTATTACATTAAACCAATATATAGATGACATTTGTGCCTAAACTGGGGAACACATGAAAATAGTGTATGATGTGAAGAATATGGAAATGTGTTGAACATATGAATATTGATAGAAATGGGTTGATTAATCATTATTGACTAAGGGATACTAAGTTGTTACTGGTTTACCTTGTCATATATTTCATACATTCATTCATTATCTATTAAACTACTTATTTTGTAGACACCATTGGTGGTTGCATATTGTGTTTTATACTCTCACCCTGATCGGTTCGTCGTTGGGTACTCGAACAAATTTCATGATTGTCGGTTAGGACATTGGGAAGGGACCTATGCTCGGATGTTGTGATGTTCTTGGGACATGTTTGGATGAGGATCCAGATATAGAATCTGGACCCATTTTGGGGATTTTTTTATATTTCTTTATTTAGGGTATTATTCACTTTGGCACAATTAGCATGTCATGATATGTTTAATGTTTAATTTTGGTTTGTACCTAGTCAGGGGAGATGTCTGGATATCCATTTTTATAGATTTTTCATATTATTTATGTTATTTATATTATGTTATACTATGTGTCACTCTTATAAATAGGGTATAGTCTCCCCATGTGACTTATTAGACAATCACAATTAGTCATCCACCTCTAGCATATGTGGAGGCATGCTTGAATTTATATGACCACCCAACTCAAGTAAAACATTTAGTGGCTTTTTGATTGGGTACTTTACAAAGTGGTATCATATGAGTTTCCTTTCTCATTATTTTGTATTACTATTTGGGTATAGAAGAATGGAGGCAAGGAACTGTCAGAACATGGTAATGAGCTTGCTCGTGGTAGTAGCTAACCTATGTATGATGGAAAACCCAAATCACCAAGGGTGTGAATTGTTGTTAATTGTATGTGTAGTTACAATTAAATAATATTTTACCATTTGGAAATGCACATGTAGTCTGATGTCACAAACTTATGATATTTGATTCATGAAAGAAATGTAATGATCTTGAGCTTTCACAATTCAATTTTGTAACACCCCAAGCTTTCACGATACGCTTCTCTTTCAACAATGCAATAGCTTGCATTGTACGCATGTTCGAGTTATAACACACCGCGACTAATCGAAGTAGCCGTTATGAATAGTAATACCAACCTTTTCAAATTATATAAATTTTATATTTTATAATGGACTTCATTTTTGTATACTTAATATCGAAATTATCCTAAGGTGAATTTTTTTTGTAATTTTCTGAGAACATCGATTTTTTTTGAATAGTGAAAAATACATAAATCAACTTTTTTAATCAAAATAATTTATAGTGATAAATTATACTATTGAGTGGTATTAAGGTATAATTAGAATATATTTTTACCATTTTATCCAATGGTGTTCATTAGAATTAATATCACTTTGAAATTGGACATAAACAATTGTCAATATTTTGATATATATTGTTTCTTAAAAACACGCTATTTGTTGTGCCAGTGGGAATTAGTTATAAAATTAATTAATGAAACTTATATGTTTGGAATTTTGTAAAATAGACATCATTTTTGAATTCAGAATATCAATTATATCTTAGGGTGAAATTTTGGCATTGTTCTGAAAAACTTAAATTTTTGATGAATAGTGAAACCACTAAGTGGTAGTTAAAAAATTGATTTTTCGTTTAAATGAAACATTACCAATTCTGTGATTTGATTTTAAAAAATCCTACATACATGGTTGTCATTAAAAATTAAAATGTGGTTCAATGGGATTAAAATAAATTTTTGGAGAATAGTAACTTTTATGTTTAATTAATCGCGATTAAAGGTAATTAGTCAAATTTAAGGTAAAAATGATATTATAAAAATATTAAAATACCTTTACACTTGTCCTACCCCTATTGGATGAGTCATGGACGACCAAGAAAATACATGGGTCAACTTGGGGACCCCATGGAGCCACTTTGGTAGGAAAATGACATTAAAAACTTTTTATTTAGTGTTAAAATAAAAATTTCACAAACATGAGTTGTTTTACTAAAACAATTTAAAAATTGGGTCATACAAGTAATAATATTGACTATAAATATTAATTAGAAAGCTAAAAAGTATTTAATACATCATGATAATTTTTTTATAATTTTTAGACATTATATAAATTAAATTATTTATGACACCATGATGATGCAGCGATGACATCATTATTTAACGATTTAAAAAAATGAAATGATAATGTAAAATCCAAGAACTACACATGTCAAAATCCTATTGGATGGGTGTATTTCGAACTCTTATCACCTTATCCTCGAAATATATAAGTGTGGGACCTTTAAAATCCGAAACTCATTATATAATAAAGTAACATTTTATTACTTTACAAGAGTGCCCCTCCTCTCCTCTTATAAAAGGCCCCCACCACTACCACCTTATTCACACCTTACAAGACATTTGGATCGGCCAAACTCTACCCAAATACTCTCCCAACTTCCCTCTCGTACTCCTAGAAGCCTCACATTGGGCATAAGTCTTCCCAAGGTGACCTTTGGCTCAAATAAAAAAGAGTTACCCGATTTTAAGGTAATGTCTTCTCCAATGTTGTTCTGTTTTATTTTGCTTCTCCAACCCCCTAAACTCTTTTTATTCTTTTGTTTTGTAACAAAACCATTATCCTCAATATACTAGGACGTTTTTATGATATGTATTTGATTTTTACTTACACACACCTTCGTCTAATGGTTAAATAACATACTGTTTCTGTGTGTGGCGAAATACTACCTCATGAAACGATGATTGTTCAATATTCTTTTAACACCTCTAATGGGGGACATTTTGATGAAACTATTTTCATATATGATATAAATATAATGTTTAGGTTTTCCTTATGATTCTGTATTTCTCATTTATGGAATACTTTATGATTTCCATTATGGGTAAGCGCGATAATTTCATTTTAGGAAGTGCAGACTACTGCCCCCTCAAAGTGATTTCAATCGTTAATTCCATATGTGGGATGTATAAAGGATGGAGTAAATGGTATTATACATTATATTATACTGTAATTATAGTATACCTTTATATAACTATAATTTCATTCCATTAAATATAAAATATAAATGAAAGTATCCTTCATTCGTACGTACGACTTACCGTCTCCATGAACTGTGCATTTCATTTCTTACCTCTAAATGTTATGTAATATTATAAATTCATGTATATAATGAATATATATTATATATATGATATCTAAATCATTAATATAATTCTGTACATAATGGATATTCTACCACATAAACAACTTGTAATTATAAGAAGTTTATTGTTGACTCAAGTACCAAAGATCGATAAAACGACCGTTATTAACTTAAATGACTACATAATTTTCGTAACATTGTAATAAGTGACATAAAAGGGATAATGAACATGAAAAAGGTTCTTAAGAAAGTAGATATTAACTCTAGTTTATTATTAAGTAGGTTAAATAATGGTCGAGTCAAGTCGGACACAAGGTAAGGGTACTTCTTAACCCAATTTCTATTCTTTGGGTTAATCTCCTACTTTCAAATTATGCCATGATATTATTGTGTCTTATCTTGTATTCCTACTTTCATTATGTGTACTTATAGTGAATACACATAATAGATCTATTTTATTTAAAAAAATGATCTTCGTAAGGAAATTACTTAACCCAATTTCCATTCTTTGGGTTAATCTCTTACTTTCAAATTATGTCATGATATTATTATGTCCCATCGTGTATTTGTACTTTATTTATGTGTACCTATAGTAAATAAACAAAATAGATATATTTTATTTTAAAAATGATCTTTTTAAGGACTCCATATTAATCTTCTTTCATTAAGGCATATTTGGTTTTATACACAACATTCATTTATACGGTGTATAATCCCCATTTGACTTTTACTTTTATTCAAAAGGAATATTTTTATACAAAGAGTTTTTACTAAATGACAAAAGGAATGTTTTTTCTTATGTATGCGGTGACAACGACTTCTACGCTGCCATGACTATTATTTGAGTTTTGGATTCCTCTATAAGGCGTAACGTTTTTTTAAAAGAAAAATAAATACCATGTTTTACTTTTATTTTATTTTGGTATTGAAAATGGTTTTGATAATATTTTTATTATATCAATGTGTTGTATTGATATCTTGTGATTGAAGTTTGGAAATCATATGTTTCCTTTATCCATGTTTTATGTGATACAATTATGTTATGGTGTATGATATGTTTAAACATGTTCATATGAGGAATGCATTGGACTTAATAAGTGACGGGTGGAGCCCACTATAGCTCCTCGATGCATCGATAGGTCTCATGAGACAAACTAGTGTCTTGGCACGAGGCCTTGACAAAATCTTATTTTTAGTCTTGGCCCGAGGCCTTGGCTACGTGGTTATGATAGGCTGGCATTATGCATTCCATCATTATGAAAGTGATTATTGATATTGCATGTGATTATTCGACTAGTAGAATATCCATGTGAGTAAGTAAATTTCATTATTTAATTTTATTTTTGCCATATTATGCTGAAGTTCAAGTTTAAAAAGGATTTTGTTTTAGTTATACATTGCCTTAAATGTTAATGTGTATTTATGAAAGCTTCCACAATATTGTTGTCCTTACTGAGCATCTAAGCTCGCCCCTTTCAATGTTTTAATATTTTCCACGATGTAAAGAAGTATTTTATGAATGACCTACAGGGATAGGTAGAAGAGGATATGAGTGTGGACTATGGAGACTTTGTTATTGTAGTTTTTCTCTTTATGATGTAATGTAACATTTATGAATGTATGTAGTATTTCCAAGGCTACTAAACTAATCAGTATTTCAAGACTTGATATTTTGTGATCATGCCAATGTTACGCAATAACGCACCGACTCTGGGTAACTGGGGTTGGGGCGTTACAGTTGGTATCAGAGGTAGTTTAGTACTAACCTTGGAAGCTAGATTTAGATAAATTCTGATTAGAACACATAGCCCTAAGATAGAAATTGAGGATTTGTATAGATGAACTTCCTAGAATTTTAGTATTATAGAGATTTTGGGAGTTTTCTGAGCAATACATCCCTGTCTGGATACGAGTAGGTAGAGGTGGCTCTGGCACAGATGTACCTTGGGGTAAAACCTGAAAACACCGCTTTGAGCTAGACTCGAACAGGAACTGGTGCACGAAAATGGGCCTTGCTGCAATCTTGGTTACGACACTCTTGGGGGATATGCTTAGGATAATTCTCAATCTCTTTACCAACCATTATGAAGGGTTTATGAGTAAATACTTTTCAAAGAAAACATTTTTATGATTATGGATTGTATCCATAAACTGTCAAATTTATGTTAAGTGTTTTACAAGTATGGAATTAAGTATTTTTATTCATAAACTAATATAGTTTATGGAATTGTTTAGAGATGGAGCCTAGTGGGAGTAATGGAAATCGTATCAATGCACGCACTCCATGTAGGGATTGACCTCCTGCTCAGGATAATTATTGTGGAGCTGGAGATACAACTGGTGCTGATCAACTTATTAACATTCTGGGAAAACTCATGCAGGTTATGAATAATAACCATACTTGTATGGAGCACCCTGATCCGCAACGCGGAGGATCAATGTTAGATCGCTTCATGAGGAAAGAACCGCCAAAATTTAATGCGGGTATAAATCCATTAGTAGCTGAGTAATGGATAAAATCCTTAGAGAAAATATTTCACACCTTGGGGAGTAATGAAAGGGAGAAGGTTGTCATGGTAGTCTACCGCCTCACTGGAGATGCCAATCAATGGTGGTCGCTGATTCAAAGAACAAATGATGATGAATAAGTATCAAGTATGGAATGGAGAGAGTTCAATGAGCTTTTCTTAGAATAATACTTTCCTCGTGACCATAGAGAAGATATGGAATGGAAATTTATGAGTCTGAGGCAGAAGGAGGATGACAATGTCGCAAGGTATGCGGCTAACTTTACAAGGTTAGTGAGGCATGCTCCAGATTATATTCGTAACCCATGAATTAAGATCGATCGTTTCTTTGATGGGTTAAAACCGTTTCTCCATCGATCATCAGCCTAAAAAACCTTCTCGTCGTACGAAGATATTGTCTCATGTGCTATCAGGACAGAATAGGAATTATCTTAATCATATGACAATAAAGTAAAGCAAGAGAAGAAGAGAACGGTGGAACAAGAGACAGATAAAGGGAAGAGGGAAAGAAGGATTTTTCATTATGCGACAATTGTTGGAAGAATCACCCCGGTAATTGCCTAAAAGGAATGATAGTTTGTTATAAATGTGGAGAAAAAGGTCACCATGCTCGTGATTGCAAGGGAATAAAAGAGGATATCAATTTTGAATGCTACAATTGTAGGGAAATGGGGATTTATGCAAATGAATGTCCTAAGCGTCAGGGATACTTACCTCAGAAAAGGCCACGGGATCATGGACAATATTATGTTGTTACTACAGTTGAAGGGGAATAATTTATGTATTGGTGCTTTTGGACTCAAAGATTATATTCTGGTTATAAGGATAATGTGATATATATATAAGGATTGTACTGTAGTACTTTTTGTTTTCATTAAGGATTTAATATGATGAAGGTAATCATATTTTTAGTATGTGACAATAAGAGAAAATTTACTTTGTTTGGGGAATCTGATGTTACAATTGATTTTGGAATTTAGAGACCTTTTAGAGAAAGTCTGGACATAGGTTTTTTTGGATAACTATAAAGGTTAGAATGGATTAAGTTGAACCTTGGATAGTATTGTTTTTGGTTAAAACATTTCTGAAGATTACTTTAAGAATATTATAATACTATATTTTTAGTAAAAGGACAATCTGCAGGTTGTGGGATAACCCGTCGCGTCGGACCAAGCTGCAGGAATAGAACCCACAACGATAGTGTGAAATGCCTTTATTACATACCACTAGCCTACAGGAAGTCCATGGTTATTAGAAAATAGTTACATAATCTAATTGGTATGTGGTAATATTTGGAACCTTCTACAATTAGGATAAATAGAATATTTTTGTGTTCTGTTTCCATTTGGAGTGAAAGATGGGTTTATGGTAAAAATTTATTGAAGAATGAAAGTCTACATGACAAGTAAGTATATTTCCTTACGTTCTTAGTAAATCTCTTAAATAAATTCATCAACTTTATGAAAGGTAAATTAAAACAAAAAAGTTGTTGGTTAACATTTCCAACTGGGGATTCAATGACCGTTTAACCAATGAAAAGTTTTTGATTTTATTTTGGTTAACTTTCTCCTAATCCTATTTTCTACAACTCTCCATCAGACCTTGATGGTTTTTTTTCCTCCATATCCATATTTTCATATAATCCTAGTATGTGCTATCTCGGGTGACCTTTGTACTTCTCTTTATTTCTTTTAAAGTTATATTTTTATTAACCTTATTTACGATGTGGGTTTTCCACAAAGGTATTTTCTATTTTCAACCTTTTATTTTTGAAGAAAAATTTCAAATTGCGAGGACACAATTTATTGAAGGAGGGGAGAATGTAACACCCCAAGCTTTCACTATACGCTTCTCTTTCAATAATTCAATAGCTTTCATTGTACGCATGTTCGAGTTCTAACACACCGCGACTAATCAAAGTAGTCATTATGAATACTAATACCCACTTGTTATAATTATATAAATTTTATATTTCAAAATGGACTTCATTTTTGTATTTGTAATATCGAAATTATACTAAGGTGAATTTTTTGTAATTTTTTATGAACTTCCATTTTTTTATGAATAGTGAAAAATACATAAAAAAACTTTTTTAATCAAATTAATTTGTAGTGATAAATTATACTATTGAGTGTCTGTAAAGTATAATTAGAATATAGTTTTACCATTTTATCCAATGGTGTTCATTATAATTAATTTCACTTTGAAATTGGACATAAACAATTGTCAATATTTTGATATATATTGTTTCTTAAAAACACGCTATTTATTGTGACAGTGGAAATTAGTTATAAAATTAATTAATGCAACTTATATGTTTGAAATTTTGTAAAATAGGCATCAATTTTTAATTCAGAATATCAATTATTTCTTAGGGTGAAATTTTGGCATTTTTCCGAAAAACTTCAATTTTTGATGAATAGTGAAACCACTAAGAGGTAGTTAAAAAACTGATTTTTCATTTAAATGAAACTTTACCACTTTTGTGATTTGATTTTAAAAAATCCTACATACATGGTTGTCATTAGGATGTAAAATGGGGTTCAATGGGATTAAAATAAATTTTTGGAGAATAGTAATTTTTATGTTTAATTAATCACGATTAAAGTTAATTAGTGAAATTTAAATTAAAAATGATATTATAAAAATATGGAAATACCTTTACACTTGTCCTAACCCTATTTGATGAGTCATTTCCGACCAAGACAATCCATGGGTCAACTTGTGGACCCCATGGAGCCACTTTGGTAGGAAAATGACATTAAAACTTTTTATTTAATGTTAAAATAAAAATGTCACAAACATGAGATGTTTTACTAAAAAAATTTCTAAATGGGGTTATACAAGTCATAATTTTGACTATAAATATTCATTAGAAAGATAAAAAATATTTCCTACATCATTATAATTTTTTTATAATTTTTAGACATTAAATAAATTAAATTATTTATGACACCATGATGATTCAGCAATTACCTCATTATTTAACGATTTAAATAAAATGAAGTGATAATGTAAAATCCAAGACCTAAACATGTCAAAAACCTATTGGATGGGTGTATTTCGAACCCTTATCACCTTATCCTCGAAATATATAAGTGTGGGACCTTTAAAATCTGATACTCATTATATAATAAAGTAACATTTTATTGCTTTCCAAGAGTGCCCCTCCTCTCCTCTTATAAAAGGCCCCCACCACTACCACATTATTCACAACTTCCAAGCCATTTGGCTCGGCCAAACTCTGTCCAAATACTCTCCCAACTTCTCTATATAACTCTTAGAATCCTCACTTTGGCCATAAGTCTTTTCAAGTATTCCTTTGGCTCAAATCAAAAAGAGTTACCCGATTTTAAGGTAATGTCTTCTTTAATGTTGTTTTGTTTTATTTTGCTTCTCCAACCCCATAAACTCTTTTTATTCTTTTATTTTGTAACAAAAACAGTATCCTCAATATAATAGGATATTTTTATGATATTATTTGATTTACACTTACACACACCTTCGTCTAATGGTTAATGAACATACTGTTTCTGTGGGTGGCGGAATACTGCCTCACGAAATGATGATTGTTTAATATTCTTTTAACACCTCTAATGGTGGAAATTTTGATAAAACAATTTTCATATATGATATATATATATTATGTTTATGTTTTCCTTATGCTTCATTATTTCTCATTTATGGAATAATTTATGATTTACATTATGGTTAAACGCGATAATTTCATTTTAGGAAGTGCGGACTACCGCCCCCTCAAAGTGATTTGAATCATTAATGCCATATGTGAGATGTATAAAGGATGGAGTAAATTTTATTATAAATTATATTATACTGGAATTATAGAATACCTATATATAATTATAATTTCATTCCATTAAATATGAAACAGAAATGAAAGTAGCGTTCATACGTACGTACGGCTTACCGTCTCCATGAATGGTGCATTTCATTTCATACCTCTAAATGTTATGTAATATTATAAATTCATGAATATAATGGATATATATTATTTATATTATATCTACATAATTAATATAATTATGGATATAATGGATATTCTACCACATAAACAACTTGTAATTATAAGAAGTTTATTATTGACTCAAGTACCAAAGATCGACAACACGACCGTTATTAACTTAAATGACTACATATTTTTTGTAACATTGTAATAAGTGATATAAAAGGAATAATTAAATTGAAAAGGTTTCCTAAGAAAGTATAGATTAACTCTAGTTTATTATTCAAGAGGTTAAACAATGGTTGAGTCAAGTCGGACACAAGGTAAGGGTACTTCTTAACCCAATTTCTATTCATTGGGTTAATCTCCTACTTTCAAATTATTCCATGATATTATTATGTCCTATATTGTATTATTACTTTCATTATGTGTACATATAGTGAATACCCATAATAGATCTATTTTATTTAAAAAATGATCTTTTTAAGGGAATTTCTTAACCCAATTTCCATTCTTTTGGTTAATCTCCTACTTTCAAATTATGTCATGATATTATTATGTCATATCGTGTATTTGTACTTTATTTATGTGTACTTATAGTAAATACACATAATAGATCTATTTTATTTTAAAAATGATCTTTGTAAGGACTTCGTTTAAACCTCCTTTCATTGAGGCATATTTGGTTTTATACACAACTTTCATTTATAAGGTGTATAAACCCCCTTTGACTTTGACTTTTATTCAAAAGGAATCTTTTTATATGAAGCATTTTTACTAAAAGACAAAAGGAATGTTTTTTATTATGTATGGGGCGACAACGACTTCTCCACAACCATGAATATTATTTGAGTTTAGGCTTCCTCTATAAGCCATACCTTTTTTAAAGAAAAATAAATACCATGTTTTACTGTTATTTTATTTTGGTATTGAAATTGGTTTTGATAAAGTTTTTATTATATCAATGTGTTGTATTGATATCTTGTGATTGAAGTTTGGAAATATTATGTTTCCTTTATGCATGTTTTATGTAATACAATTATGTTATGGTTTATGATATGTTTAAACCTGTTCATATGAGGAATGCATTGGACATAATAAGTGATGGGTGGATCCCGCTATAGCTCCTCGATGCATCAGTAGGTCTAATGGGACAAACTAGTGTTTTGGAACGAGGCCTTGAAAAAATCATATTTCTAGTCTTGGCACGAGGCCTTGGCTACGTGGTTATGATAGTCTGGCATTATGCATTCCATCATTATGAAAGTGGTTATTGATATTGTATGTGATTATTCGACTAGTATAATATCCATGTGAGTAAGTAAATGGCATTATTTAATTTTATTTTTTCCATATTATGCTGATGTTCATGTTTAAAAAGGCTTTTGTTTTATTTATACATTGCCTTAAATGTTAATGTTTATTTATGAATGCATCCGCAATATTGTTATCCTTACTGAGCATCTAAGCTCACCCCTTTCAATGTTTTAATATTTTCTAGGATGTGAAGAAGTGTTTTATGAATGACCTGCAGGGATAGGCAGAAGAGGATATGAGTGTGGACTATGGAGACTTTGTTATTGTAGTTTTTCACTTTACAATATAATGTAACATTTATGAATGTATCTAGTATTTCCAAGGCTACTAAACTAATCGGTCTTTCGAAACGTGATCTTTTGTGATCATGCCAATGTTACACAATAACGCACCGACTCTAGGTAACTGGGGTTGGGGCGTTACAATTTTAGGCACATTGTGATATAGGTGGCTTGTATCATAATAGGAACACATGGGATGGTTATATGATGCATGGGTAGTAGAATGCATTACACTCCTATGTGAATTTTATGAAAATGGTTTTTATGGAAGATTCTTAAAATGTTTAAATTAAAATAAATCATAAATAATAATTAACAAATTATCCCAAGTGGAAGGTATAAATTGGTTAAAATGAGGATCGAAACAAGTTGTGAAATTGTGAATGTATCTAAGAGGAAAAATTTGCATTGTGAAATAGAAAGTGGTATATGAATTGGTTATTGATGAAAGACTTATGATTAATCAATTTAGTTTTTCCATGTTAACCACGACTCATGGTAGGTAGAGTAGAGGGTAGTCTTTATGTGTGATGATGACTATTTGGATAGTGCATATTGAGTGGATTTTTTATGGTTTATAATTTAAGAACATATCCATTTGTGGTTAATCTAGTTAATCATTAATTGATGCTCTTTTAGAGGAATTGGTTTTAGATTATATTCATGGATAAGGTAGGAACTATAATATTTTGGATGAATGGCAAGTCTATGATGTGAGTGGTTGATTTTATCGAATATGGTAAAGCTAATTATAAAAGGGTGTGTAATTTGGAAGTTTTTGGAGAACTATGTAGTGGGTAGTCTTTGTGTTGTTTATTTGACTGTATAGGGGTGGTTTGAGTTTGTGAGTGTTCCCTAGTTCGAGACCCCAAAAGTGGGTTTCAACACCATTATGTTTATGACATGGAATATGAGAGTTGTTTAGAACACCCTCAGTAGGATTTTGGAATTTGGGCCATGAGATTTTGTTCGTAAATATGTTTGTGAAAACTATTGTGAGTCATGATCGTACGGAGTGTATTTTGTATCTTATGTACAGATCCTAGGTTCTTATGAATATAGTAGTAAGGACCATGGAGAGTTGTGTTTTGGATTCCGGAGAGGATGTTTGGATAATAGTGTTGATGTTTGGGTTCAATACATTTGGTGTGGAACCAAGATTATGTAGTCATTTGATTTACTAGGAATGGTGTGTATCAGGACGAGGGTGAGAGTTTCATTCACAAACGTTTCTTTATTTGTAAACTAATGTTTTTTGTTCGGTAAGAGGCCAATGGATAATTCTTGTGCAACTCTAGTATAGGAAAAAAACACTAATTCTAATTGTATGGTGTCCTATGAGTGTGGTCAGATGGGGATGAAGGTGCATTGAGGTGTGTGTTGCATAGGTGGATGCATTGGACCTTGTCAATAGGACACAAATACTATTACTCAGTGTGGGTTCATCATAGAGGGATAAAGGGAATATTGTGGGTTTGTTTTGTGACTCCAGTTGTTATTACACATTGATAGATTAGGGAATATCATTGGTGAACTCATGGGATGTTGGTCCAGTGATGAAGGTGACATATAATATGAAATTTGGGAGATGATTCAAAGGTGGAATCAATGGATAATGAGTAACACTATGTTTCGGTAAATAGTATAGTTATGCCTTGGTTCTTTCATAATGGAATCGTAGTGTCTGTGATAGGATGTAAGATTTTATTTGAAAGGTTGTATAATACACATTCAAGACCTGTATGTTTGGATGAAGATGAATGGATTCTATGATGTTTTTTAGTGGATGGGAATGGGGTTACTGAAGGGAAGATTATTTTTTTGAAGGTGACGTTGAGGAGAGGGTGGTCACATAGCTAATCAAGTGTTGTATGAATGGTTTGTTTGTTGGGTGAGATATAGAAGACACCTCTAAGTTGATGAGGTTGACTAACTAAGATGTATGGATAGGTGAGTAAGTATGAATTGGGATATGATCAGTTAATGGTAAAATTCAGAGAGACTGTTCTGTTAATGTTTAGTAGCTATCAAGTATGAAACAAATGTTCTTGATTAGTGTAGTGAACGTAGTGTCACAAGAAACAATGGTTCATGGATATTTAGAAATTATTCATGGAGCGGTGGTGGTTATGTATTGATGAGATTTCTGCATCAGGGAAAACAAATATCCTTGGATGGTGTTTCTGTACAATAGTTGGAGGTGACATAATAAATTGAGAAGTTGGTGGTGGTATTCATTATAAACTTTACAGCATGCCTTAACTAGTGACAATCATGCCCAACATCTTGACATCGCCCAGGATACATTGAGAAGCTATGAATTTTGTCTATGATAATCAAAGGTGTTTTGGATAAATGAGGAAATCAATGATTTTACTCTCATGGGGTAGTACATGATGAGATAGCTTGTGGAATAACTTACATTGACGGTTTTAAGATATGGTCCTTGGGAAGGACAATGAGTTGACGATGGACATGGGTGTCGTTCACAAAAGCTGGGAATGGGCACATGGTGATGATAATTTTATTGTTCTGTGTAAATCTGGATAACAATGTATATGTTTTGGGGTTCTCTTGTGATCAACTGTCAGTCATGTGTTTGGAATACCTCATAGAGTGCAACGATAGAAGAAACACCTGAAGTTGGGGTCATAAATCCTTACTAGAAGTGGGGAGGATATTGTTGAGATGATGTAGTGGCACTAGGATTCCAATGAGGAACCTATAGGGAAAATGTTGGGTTACATAGGGAGGATATGAGGAAGTTGGATGAGGTTAAAGACTATCCAATCATTGGCTTTAGGATCAGTGTTCTTCCAAATGATGTTCAAGATGTCTGTGCTGAAGTTTTTGAAGGGTGTGGTATGATATGAAAACAATTTCGTGTAGGATTGGTTGGTTATATAACAATAAAAAACTGGACTTAGACTCAGGTAAGTTCATTGGGGTGGTATTGGAATTTCATTAAATGGAGGTAACCAAGTCATTTGATGTGGTTTCATGTAAATTTTGAAACCTAATGGCCTAGGATGAGTTATCTAGGGATAGGTTTACTTGTCCCGGAGTGGGTGACATATGTGGGAAGTTGTCAATATCCTTCTGTGGATGTTGGGGGTGGGGAGTACATTTTAAATTTCAGAAAATGATAGTTTGAAAATATAGAGTTCATTATTTAGTGTATTAATTATTGTAATACTTGTGTTGGGATTATTGATGGGGGGAGTGGATCCTGATGATTGTTTAGAGGGCAGTTTTGTAGTGAGGGTAAAATATTATTCGAGGTCCGGGTTGACCTCATTGGCCGTGTGGGACGATAATGATAAACATCCTATTAGTAAGAGACATGGTAAGGTTAAAAGTGGTTGCATGTCATTTGTGGAAGATGGGTGTTCTGGGAAAATCCTATTGGGGTGGTCCAAAACGATAGGGTAATCTCGAATGGATATAGTTGATTGTGGTTCACAACTAGTTTAATGATGTAGTGGAATGTTCTATTCAGAAAAGAAGATTTATTTGACTACGTTCATGTTTATATTATCCTTCATATGTATAGTGTAGTAATGTCCTTCCATTCGCTTTCAAAAAAATGAGAAGATTCCAATATATGGTAATGCCCATAGGGGTGTTTGGGAACAGAAAGCAAAAACATATTACATATGTTGTGAAGGTTGACTTGTGATTACGTTGAAATTTATTCGATATTGGGGTGCCGACAATTACATTATGTTATATGGAACCATATTGGGAATGTTTTTGGTTGATGACATGGTCAGAGTTTCAGGTTGGAAGGACTCGAGTGATCATCATTCAGGTAAGCTAGCCCTGATAGCGAGCACTCTCTTGGGATTAGTCGGTTGAGTTCCAAGATCCACAGTTTCATTAGGATGTACGATTATGAAATTGTGTGATTAAGAAAATAGTAGTGGATCTACATAAGTTGGGAAATGTTTTTGGAATGATCGTGTTTGTTTTTCCTCCTTTGGGTTGTATCAATGTTTGGTCATCGTTTTGGTATTGAAGCTGAGTATAATGGCACCAAGTGTTTTAGATCCTAGGTTGTGAAGGGAATTAGGCCAATGGGATTCTGAATAGTTACCACACAATGATATAAAGATGTGTAAAAATTTCCATGTTATGTGAATTAGGCAGTTTGCCTTGGATTTCCTATGGAGTCATAGTGGTTTATGTATGGATTGAATTGTTACGTTCATTGAGTATTATTCATCTTGGGTGGTGAATTGCATAGAGAATGTCATGTGGGGAAAACAAGGATACTAGAATGTACTTTTTGGATTTATTATAATGTTCAAAATGAATTTAAGAAATATCTAATTAATAGGAAGGCCCAATGTCCTTGTCTCTTTGTTATTGATGCTCTGTGATTCCTGTAAATGAAGCTCTAGGACGAGCCGTATAAGTTGGGGAGGTTGTATGATCCATGTTTTCATGAAAGTACATCCTTTTTTAAATATTGGTTTCAATAACGTTTTTTACTAATTAATGGCTTCTTGGAAGATTGAGTGTCATTAGGGGGTTTTCTGGGTGTTCAGAACCTAAATGAATGGAAAATCTGGCCAACCTGTATAAGGCCCACCATTGCTGCAACCATATTGCATGACTGACTCATGGTTATGTAAAATATGTGAGGTGGGAGCCATATTGGATAGTGGAATCTAACATAGTTGGACCATGTTTAGAAAAACCTTGAGGAAATCCCCAGGTAATTGGGTGACCCATCTACCCTTGGACATAGGCTTGCACACAATTTAGAAAACTGTGCGGGTAAACTGTGTAGCCTATTAATGATAGAAAATTTTCCAAAATTCCATTATGAGATTTTTACGTCTCACTCTGTATTTTCCTCCTCTTCTCTCACTATAAAGTTAGTGATGAACTAAATTTTCCAAGAGCTCTCAAGTGTGATTCTCCTTCATCCCGTGGTTATTTGGTGTTTTTTTGTTTGCAGATTGATGATCTGGGTAGGTATAATCTCCTCCCTTCTTCCTATTTGGAGTTAAGGTTTATATATTTCTTCCCTCTCCATCCAAAGATCAAAACACATACTTTTCATTTATATATAGGTTGAATATTATATTGCGGTTTAGATCAGTATCTAAGGCCCCATTTGACAATAAGTTCTCCACCAAATTCCAGGTAAGTGGTCTAAAAATTATATCCCTTTTTTTATTAGATTTCTGTATGTGTGTGGATATATTACATCCCTCCCATTGTAAATTTGTCACATTGAGTGGGATTTGGTAAAATGGTTGGATAGATAATTATTGAGACCCCTCATGATTAGTGTATATGAAATGATGAACATGTCAAATTGAAAATGGATTGTGAATTGAAGAGCATGTATACATGGTAGCATAAGGGAATTAATGAATATGTTTAATGGGTTAATACATGGGAATTATGGGGTATACCAAATGAGTTGAATGAAATAAAGTGGTTGTGCTATGTGATATAGGAATTTGTACCTGTGAAATGATGAATCATCTATATGGGATAATCTATAGTAATGAATGAATATTGGAAAATGTTTGGTTAATTTTGAATACACATAATGGGTTAAGGTATGAGAATTGGAATTGGAATAAATGGCTCGGTAATGTAAAGGAAAATTGTGTTCATATTTTGTGGCCTAGTTTTAATTCTCTTGTTAGTGGTTATCCATTATGTTTTTTATTTGTATTTTTTATTGGGTTGCAATACAATATTACTGTGATGATTGGTTAAATAAGCACATACAAATTTCTTAATAGAGTGGGGTATTGAAATGAGGCTATACACCCATGGGTCAAGTTATACTTGGGATCTAAATTTCACCCCATGATGCACTTTTTAGGGAAGGGGGTGGTGTATATATGTCCCTAAAAGTATCATTTCACCGAGAATGAGGTTTCAAGGGGAGGATAATGTGTTCATGTGATTTTTTTGTCATTAGTGAGATTGGGACATGACTTGTTGCCTTATTCATAATGATTGGTTTCCTTAAACTAATATATATATATATATATATATATATGATATTTATGCATAACCCATGTAAGACATGATGATAATGGATTATGTGAAGAAGATGTATCAGTAGTGAATATAGTAATAATGATATAAATGTTTTGAGTAAAAATTGTTAATTAATGGATACCTTGTTTTTACTATTTTACCTTGTCCTATATTTCATACATTCATGCATTATCTATTTGACTGTATATTTTCTATACACCATTGGTGGTGGCCTAATGTGTTTTCTACTCACACCCAGCTCAGGCCACTATAGGATACCTAAGATGATTTCACGGTTGCAGGTCAGGACATGTTCAAAAGCCCTATGATTAGATGGTGAGTTTGGCATGGGATATGCGCAGATGATGAACTTGAAATGGATTCAGGATTCATTTTGTTGATTTATCCGTTTTCCTTTATTTTGGGTTTTATTCACTTTCCACTATTATAATATCAAGACATGGATAATTTTGAATTTTGGTATGTACCATGATTTTTAGAGATGTAGAGCTATTCATGTTTATTGGATATTAATATTGCCTACAATATTTATATTGTGTTCTGATGTGGATTACAATGGTAGTGAGTGTATACTATCCTCACATGGTTAATTAAACCCTCACTACTAGTCGTTAACCTCTATCATAAGGGGAGGCATGCAATCTGTCATGTGACAACCTGAATCGTGGACCAGATTAGTGGATTATAGGTAGGGTTTGTTACAAGATAATTATTATTCCTCATTATATATATATAGTGATTTCAGGGTGTCCAATGGAGTGTTGTTACACCCACCACTACATTAAAATTTCCAACATGTGTTGTGTCATAAAAAAAGATTTTCCTATTAATGTAGTGCTATAGGGACTAGGACCATAGGGAGCATAGTGATCCATATTGATTAGATTGTTTACTTCAGGTTTTTTTGACAGAATTCATTTCCCACATTATTTTTTGGGGTTGAAATGAGTTTCATTGTCGTGGGCTTGTCTTTGGAAATTTTTATTTCCAGTACATGTTTTTGTACTTTGATTGATATGATTTCAAATGTATGCATACATGATTATATGTTTTTTAAAGTTTATCATTTTATAGGAATACAGATTTGTAAATGTGTAGTGGTACATTAGGCTATGGTCTACCATGTGTTTTTTCCTAATTGGAACTGGTCTCTAGCCCCTGACTGATTGGATGTTGATTTCGGATAGTTGTGTGTAATGTCCCTCTTCCTGACGCCACAGGGAGGTGCCCCATACCCAATTGGTCACAGGGCCTCAAGCACATTTCACCAAATGACACAGGCTTATAACTAGCAGCGAGTGACTTGGGTGTGATAGTGGGGAATATATGCCCTCATTATCAGAGTAAAGCAGTGGAAATAAATAGATAAAAGTAGCGGAAGAAGTAATAATACCATACAACAATAAATAACGGAAGACTGGATAAATAAACACTGAAGCCCATATATAAATGATGCATGATATATATGTCTAAGAAAGTATCAAAACTAGTCATAATGATGGAATATAGTGCTGAACCAAATGTAGAAAGAAGGAAAATAACTCCAGCTACATGTCAAGCCTCAGCTTTGTCCTGTTCTCTCTAGGTCCAGAACAATCAATTACCTGAAGTAGAATAGTGCTTGGACGTATCTATACCTGAAACAATATAATCTATTTGGGCCCAAAATCATGACCCAAGAATGGTGTGAGATGTATCCCAGTATGAAACCACCAAATAATATGTTCCACATAGACAATGAATATATATGACAACAAATAAGCAAAAGAAGAAGAATACTAGGAATTACTCAAAAGTAAACAATTATACAATTCAATGGCATTCAATTTCATTATTAGTTAAGAAATAAACAAACATAATTAATCCTCTAGGAATTACTCACATCATAACCCCTCTGTTTCAACCAAAAAAACAATATCCACTCCCTTGGAATTACTAACACTCTAACCCCTCTGGTTCATCTTTTGAAAAGAAACTATGAGGAAAAACTCATTATCAATTCTCCATGTGGTCTCATATCGGTATATATATACACTATGGGGAACCACTCAATGTCCAATCCACCCATTTGGTATCATAACAAGGAACTACATACACTCCTTGGGAGAACATACATCCATACACCATGTAATCTCGCAACATAATGTAAATAGACTCTTTGGAGAAGCCCTCAGCGTCCATTCTCCTTATGATCTAATAAAATAGGTTCCCACAACCCTGTGTAAATAATTGTTCACAAATGGTATATGGAATCAAAAGTAAACCTCATGATCTAATTGGCTAAATATTCTACAACATATCAAAACATGTCAAATAAAATAACACCATCCTAACAATATTAGGCATGGAAAACAAAATAGCTTAATAGGAAATTCTAGACAAAATGGTCAATATCAAAAAAATATGGGAAACACATCCATATCAAAGTAAATAAATCAATTTACAATAATAAATCCTATACTCAATCACACAAGGAATAACAGGAAATAACATGGCTAACAACCATAAACACGCAATATCGCGAAGAAGGTATTGGGCACTTTTTCACATATAACTCAAAGACTAAATGTGAGAGGCACAAACCACCTACCTAGGTGTTGTAAAAACTATATAAATGTACCTCATGACTTGTATCACTATAGAACACTGTAGATATTCAAAAACTCTAAATAAATTAAACCGAGGAAATCTTGTGAAAGAGGAGAAATCAAGAGATGATGTTTATGAAGAATTGGGAACTCAATGATGTGATTACAATGCAACTGAAGGAGGTAAAATCAGAGAACAGAAGATGATTTAGGTCCTGGAGATGATTCATTCCATACAGACTATCCTGGACTAGGCGACCGGAGAAGAAGATGGTTTTATCGATTATACATGACCCTGGTATGTTTAAGGAAAATACTGAAATTATATGGCATGTATTTTAAAAGTACATGGTGGGAATTGGCCTTAAATGGTCACTGCTTTAGGCAGTCTCAACGTCACTAAACATGGACATTTTTTGCCGTTACATGGCCAACACATGACTACCCGCAACCACCATGTACAATACGTGTACTCCTAAATTTTTTCAAAATTCTTCTTTGTATCAAAAACAATTGGAGAAGAAAAACATACCTGAAAAGAAGATCTTCGTTCATACAAACGTTCCACCATAATGAAATTTGCCCCAAATTTTCCCATGCAAGAAGTCGTAAAAGGATGATCCTCGAGTAGCTGGGGACATTGTGAACGTTCATCAGCCCCCCTTTCCCAAGTCTCATCTTGTACTCTTCCATGCTTCCATAGCACTCGTACCAGAGGAATAGTCCGGCCACAGAGAAGCTTAGCACATAGATTAATAATCTAGATAAGATGCCCCTATAATGATGTTTCCACCACTAGGTCAACCTCAATGGGTTAAAAAACATGATACATATATGAGAAGTAATGTCAAAGCTCAAAAATGTGGAAGACGCCATGCATATCCCAGTACCTCTAAGGTAACTGCAGCTGATAGGTAACCAGTCTGACTCTCTCCAAAAATTCATACGACCCAATGTATATATGTGAACACTAACATTGTATCCTAATCCTCCTATGTCCCAACCTCAGTGTGACACGTAGAAAAACCGGTTCTCCGATCTTGAACTCCATATATCATCTTCATCGATCAGCATAAGACTTCTGTCGTGACTCTGTAGTATCCATCCTCTTGTGAATCAAATCTATGTGTTCTGTGGTCTTGTGGACAAGACGATGTCCCATCATTGTTACCTCTCCTGCCTCCATCCATCATAAGGGTGACTGACATGGCCTACCATACAAAGACTGAAAAGGTGCCATATGAATATTTGATTGAAAACTATTTTAATAGGAAAACTCCATAAGAGGTATATGCTTCTCCCATGAACATCCAAAACCCAAGATGCATGATTTAAGCATGTCCTTAGGAACCTTAATCGTACGCACAGACTGGACATCTATCTAGGGGTGGCATGGTATACTGAAATGTACATGTGTACCCAAAGACTTCTCTAATCCCCACCATAACTGAGAAGTAGTATGAGCATCCCTTTCTGAAAAAATGGAGTGTGGAACTCCATATAAATGCACAATATCATAGATGTACAACCATTCCACCTCATCCACACTGAAGGAATCCTTGATTTGTAGGAATTGAGAAACATTTGTGATTTTATCAATGACAATCCAAACTACATTATTCCCTCTAGGAGACTTCAAAAAACATATCATGAAGTCCATTGAAACATCATTCCACTTCCACTGGTGTATGGGTAACTACTGTAAAAGACCTGCTAGTTGCTGATGTTTCGCCTTCACCTACTGATAGGTGGAACACCTCATGACAAAACCAGCAACATATCCCTTCATTCCTGGCCACAAATGCTGACAGTGCATATCTCGATATGTCTTGGGGACCCCAGGATAAACATCCTAAACTGAGGAATGAATGTGCCACATCAGCTCCATGCGTATGTCTGCTGGCACCCACATGTGCCCATGAAAATGCAAGATCTCATCTTCACCTACCGTCAATCTAGGAAAAAGGTCATCTCCAAACACACTCTACTGTAGGAATAAAACTTCAGAAAATGATTTCTGATTCATTAACACTTGATCATGTTGAGTAGAGTTAATTGACACAGATGAAATAAATGTGTTCCCCTATCTATCGTGAACATCCAAATTCATCATTGTGAATATATATATATATATATATATATATATATGCTTCAACTCACTACTAGCATCCTAAACTGCATGTATCTCAGTTCTTCTACTCAACGCATCAGCCACTAGGTTGCCATTCCCAAGCATGTAGGCCTATTCAAATTAAATGATTTAAGGTACTTGACCTACCATTAGTGTCTCATATTTAGATCACACTGAGTGGGGATATTATCGAGATTGTTTTGGTCAGTTAAAACCACAGAATTATATCCCAGAAGATAACATCTCCAATAGCATAAATCATGAACAACTACAGCCAACTCGAGATAGTACGTCGGGTAGTTCCTCTC
The DNA here is from genome assembly GCA_963277665.1 of Viscum album. Lineage (NCBI taxonomy): Eukaryota > Viridiplantae > Streptophyta > Magnoliopsida > Santalales > Viscaceae > Viscum > Viscum album. Next base: position 638,249,283 of record OY728122.1, read on the forward strand.
TTGTGGCCTCATCTGCCGAGACCCATATGCAACAAATCCTTCCCTCTATATAATCACATCCCCTAGCCTGATAATTGATGCATCAAAATACACAATATAGCACTTTACCAACTCTATAAATACTAGCATCGGTGCTAAAGTCTACCTCCCATTCTACTCTTGAAAGGCGGACTCACAATAATTAGACCAGTAGTACTTCAAACCCTTTTTATTCAGGCCCATCAGTGGAACTTCTATGCTTGAAATGTCTTGTATGAAGCATTTGTAAAATCCATTTAGCACTAGAAAACTTTGTACCTTAATGATGTTCTTTGGCTGTTCCAGGAAAAAACTTCCCTCACTTTGGCAGGGTCTAAAAATACTCATTTCTCTAAGATATCATGACCCAAGAAGTGAATTTGGTCCATCCAAATGTGGAATTTTGAAAAAATATAATATAAATGATTCTCTATCATTGTTCTCAAAACAATCTCAACATGTGTGGTAGGGTCATGTCGACTGTGATAGTGCACCATTATATTGTTCACGAAAACTAGCAAGAAAGTGTCCAAGTATGGATGGAACACTCGGTTCATTAGTGCCATGAAAAGTTTAGGCACGTTCGTGAGACCGAACGACATAACCACATACTCGTATTGACTATAACGATTCCAGATGGCTATAAGAGGTACATATGATGGTCTAATGCGGTACTACTCATAAGGTCTTCATGAAGCTCATGAATCCCTTTCGGAACTGTGCATCGGCACTTGTATCTAGGATAATGACTGGTTCCAAGATGAGAATGACTGGAGGATTTGCTGGTACATCCTGATCTTCCATTTCTGGTGTCTAATCAATTCCCTACAACAGGCGTACAATCAGAGGATGTCGCGGTGCCATGACTCTGCAAGGTCAAATGAAAACTTTTAAACAAGAATAATAGTGACTGAAACATATTTGTTCAAGAAGTGAACATGATAAGGAAAGCATTCATGTTATTCAAAACATGTATTCACGACATGTATGTTCCCTACACAACGTGTTTCTTTATTCCTTCACATGGGTGTGTACTCCTACAAAAACTAGCCGTGTAAAACCTCATACACATGACTTATTCTCCCAATAAATGACTTGTACTTGATTAGTTTTCCCCTACCCTAGTTCTTCTACATGAATAAACCACGTGGTTCGCCTACAACAATACTACATGGTGTGTTTGTTCCCAAAACGACGTATACCACTTATGTTTCCACTACCCATGTTGTTAGTCACACGAGTGGACACAGGACTGACATTACACGACGGATTTATGCCAGACACAAAGTGTACTAGAAGGATTCCACTACCTCATGTTTTTTGTTACATGGAATGATACATGGGTTATACTACACAATGTGTTCAAGATTGAAACAACGTGTATAACCTTAGTTTTATCCATCTGTGTCGTTAGTCGCACGGGTGGACACACAGTCTACAAATCATTGTGTGTACATACGGTACACGGCATGTCCCACCAAGGATTTCAAAACCCCATTCCTTTGCCCACACAACCATTGACACAGTTAAAGACTACACAATGTGTACATAATTACACAGTGTGTACTTAAGAAAAATAGTTCCTTTCGGAACTGAAATACAAATGACATGTATTCATCATTAAAGGTCGTGTATTCTGGGTTTTTCTGGATAGTAAGCCACAGAAACAACTCTGGTACCCCCCAAAAAACACTTAAACAAATTTAAAGTGCCAAATTCTAGTCTGTGAGGGCCCATACTCCCCACGAATCAATGCTTGGAATATTATACATGTTATATAAAAACATAACATAACAATGATCCAACAAATTCCAGTCCATGAAGGCCCATAACACCTCATGAACCAATGTTGGGAAATCATTCAAACTAAAACATACATATTAGTAAAACCCTATCAAATAGCAGGCATACTATCAAGGAATTTATCAGAATGATATGCATATCTAACACAACAACAATCACCACAACAGGCTATCATAAATGCACCCTAAATGTCATGGAATGATTTTAGGACAAGTGATCACAAAAAAGTGACTCCATGATGAATGAGATGGAATAACCTCATCTCCTCAGGTTTCAATAGAATTATAACCTCAATAATACCAACAATAACAACACAAAAGTTGTGAATTACCCAATAGTGAAATCAAATCAACTGTAATAATGGAAAAAATAGAAAAAATTTAATAACGTGGAAAATAGGATTTTCCCTATACATGGGATAGATACTCCTGAGAACAACTTATTAACAAGTACCTATTTCCTTACTATCCCTAGCTATAGGTTCAAAATAGTACGTCACGAAGAAAATAATTCACATGATACCACATTATAACGTCCCTATTTCATAGGCCGCCCAAAGGTGCCCCGTACCTGGTTGGTCGCATGGCCATAATCACATTTCCGAAAATTCCATAGGTTTTCGACTGGATGTGATGGACTTGGATGTGTTAGTGGGGAAACTATTCCCTCATTGGCAGAGAAACATAGAAGAAATAAATAGGTAACAATAACAGATGTAGTAATAATACCATTCTACAATAAACAACAGATGACTGATGAAATATAGAACTGAAACACATATATACATGATACATGATACGTATGTCTAAGAAAGTAGCCAAACAAGTCACAATGTTGGAATATTGTGCTAAACCCAAATACAGAGAATTCAAATAACTCTAGCAGCATCGCAAGCCTCAGATCGGTCAAATGCTCTCTAGCTCCACATCAATCAAGTACCTAAAGTAGATGGGCACATACCTTTACATATAACTGCAAAAATATAATCTGTTTGGGACCAAAATCATGACCCAAATAGGGTGTGAGACCAATAATAGTAGGAAACACTTCAAATATCGGTTCCTAAAAGTCAGTGGATATATATGTAATACAATAAGAAAAAGAAGCAGAAAATAAAGACGTACTCTAATGTAAACAATCATACATTTCAATGGCATTAAATTTCATTTATTAGTTAAACAATCAAAAAACATAATTAACCCTATGGGATGTACTCATAGCATAACCACTCTGGTTCAACCAAACAAACACAAGAAACCCTCAAGGAAGTACTCACAGTCTAACCCCTATGGTTCAACTTTATCAAAGGCACTCTGTGGAAGCACTCGCTTTCAATTCCCCGAGTGGTCTTGTATTGGTATCAATAGACTATCTGGGGAAGAAATCAATGTCCAATTCCCCATGTGGTCTTGTAACGTGTAACGACATACTTAATGAGGGAGAAATTACGTCCCACACCCATATGATCTCCCAATGTAAACTAAACAAACACTCTGGAGAATCCCTCAGCGTCCATTATCCCTATGGTCTACTACACTAGGTTCCCACGACCCTATATAAACAATCATTAAAAATCGGTATATGGAATCCATTTTAAACCCTGATAACTACTTGGATAGACAATCTACAACATATCACATCATGTCAAACAAAATCACTCCATCCTAACTATAGTAGGCATGTAAAAATTATATCATAATAGGCAATACTAGACAAAATAGTTAATATCAATAAAACATGGGAAACATATCCCTAGCAAGGAAAATAACCCTATTAATAATCATAAATCCTATAATCATGCACAAAAGGCATTACAAGCAACAACAAGGCTAACAAACATAAACATATAATTCCCCTAATAAGGGTATTTGGAACTTTTGCACGTTTAACTCAAAGATTAACTACAGAAAGGAACAAACCACCTACCTCAGTGTTGTAAAAATGATATAAATGATCCTCAGGCCATGAATCACCCTATATTTATGTAGATCTACAAAAACACTAAAAACGTTCAACTGAGTATATCTCATGAATGAGGATAAATAATGATATGATGTTCAATATGAAATGAAAACACAACGATGTGATTCCAATGCAATCGATGGAGGTCAAATCGGAGAACAGATGGCGAGTCAGAGGCTCAATGAAGATTCATGTTTTATGGCCACTCTTAGATGAGACGGGTGATGAAGAAGATGGTTATGTAAATTAGATGCGACCACAGTCTGTTTAATGAAAAACAATGTACATGACATGTACTTTAGAAGTACATGGTGTGACCTTAACTTAAGTGGCCCCCACTTTAAGCGGTCTCCAGGTCACCAGACACGACGATGTTCTTTTCCATTACATAGCCAGTACACGTCTACCTGTAGGAACCAAGTACATGCCGTGTAATTATAATTACACGATGTGTACTCCTAAAATTTTCTAGAAACTCCTATTTTTCTAAAAAACCATAAATTAAAAAAATACCTGAGAAGAAGATCTGGGTTCTTACATTGTGACCCATGGCCCTTTGGGATGGGTCAAGATAGAGTGGTATCATAGTATTAGTTTCCACCATAAGACCTGATTCTATGATATTGGATTGGGGTAATATTGTTTAGTGTACATAGTTTTGAATTCATGGTAGGGACACCAACATGGTGTGGACACCAATGTATCCATACACAATGAATCTAATCAACCTATGTTCAAATCAGCACAGTTAGGCACTAGTTGTAGGGAAAATATTGGTACGTGCATCATATAGGACGGTTTTTTTTGTATCTATGTACTTATTTTATTAGATATCAAGATATACTATTTGATCATGGTATATCTTGTCTATTGAAGGATTCCCCTAAAATGATTTATAGCTAGGATTCATAAGTATGATCACGAGGATTTTCCTCCTAATGAATATGATTCAATATATGAACATGCTCAAGAGGTGTTTCCTCCAAGTGGTGCACCACTTCTACCACCACCCATAGAGCAACAGATTGTGCCAACATTAAAAGTAGATGAGGAAGATATTTTGAGAAATAATAAGGATTTTCAGTGAATAATACCCCTTATGTTCTGAGTTGAGCATGACCCATATGTGTATTATAACAGTCATGGGATAGAACATGAGTTTTCCTTATTTACTAGATGATTGAAAACGAAATTATGGTCATGATAGCAAGCCATGGGCCTAGATCTACCGGATTATTGGGGGTGGAGGTCAGTTTCCTATTCATATGACTATGTAAATTCGAAATAGTTCTATTGTGAAAACATTTTAGAGATGATCTATCACTTGTTACCTTTTTGTTTGTGTATATCTAGGAGCTCTTACAACATCAGTTTGGTAGTATGACTATGGATATGTATTCATCTAGGTTCACTAATCATCCATAGTGATCGATGGCTGTTGTGTCTAATAATTTCATTTAGGAATAATCCGGATGTGAAAATGAATATAAATTTAATCTAGTGTGATACCTCTAGTAATTTATAACAATGATAGTGTGTTGGACTGTTCATTGATAGTAGAGACTATCCTAGGTGAGAAGGCATAGATAATTAGTGATGGTCGTGGGAACAGAAGATATCAAACTTCAGTAGTAGGGATTCAATGGAATAAATATGAACGATGAAATGGGATAAGTTTCATTAGGTTTTCACATGATAAAGGGTTAATGATTTATGGATGTATGGTTGGATATAGCCAGTCTATGGAGAAGTGGTGATATTCTTCTGATGGTAGGGGACTTCTCACCTCGGATTGTCCAACCCTCATTACGTATGATTTAGAGATAGTGTATGGGAAGACTGTGTGGAGGAAGAGGTGATATCAGGAAGGTCTATTTGGAGATGTACATAAAAGAAGACCTATGAAAGAAGTTGGAGGAGGATGATGTTATGAAATATTTCCACCACCACCACCAAGTGGTCCATGTCATGCTCAAGGAATTAGTGGATAGGGGTGACTGGAACTACAATTGGTCAAGGTTTATGACCCATAGGATCCAGGGATGATATTAGGTATGATATAAGTAATTTATACCTAATCTATATTCTAGATATAAATATGTGTGATTCATTAATGTATTTCCATTTATCGTGTCCTATACATATAGAATTTAGATGAGCTCTTAGATTAATACCAGTACATAGAGACTCATAATAGAGGTTAATCAATGATAAAACTGTTCTGATGATGATGTTACATAACTATTGGATGAAAGAGATTAATTTTAGATATCAATAATATAATAATGAGTCCCAACTACGCAATCTTAGGTATAGACTGGTTATATATAGTTCATGTATAGATAGACTATTTGGGTCATAGAATGAAGAGTTTATGTTGTTATGGGACACAATCATCCATTTTAGGTGAAAAGGAAACCCAGTTAGATCAAGAAAAACTAATTCCTAGGTGTTTTCAAATGATTACTCATAATAAGTCTTGAATGATACATGATTCAGTAGAAGCTATGCATTTTTATTTTCCTCTTTTTATGGCCAAGCATGAGGATGTATTTCTAGAGGACATTATAGGATTATCTCCCCTTTGAGAGAAAGACTATTGAATTGATCTACAACCTAGGAAATCCAGGAATTCAAATCCTTCATATCTGATGGCTCCAATAGTGCATCCTAAGTAGAGGGTGTAGTTGGAAGACTTCTATAAAAAGGGATTTGTTATTCCTAATATTTCAGTATGGCCCGAGTATTGAAAAAAATATGGTTTCTTAGAAATTGAAGTCGTTTTTTGATTACCATAACCTAAATATGGTGTCCGGAGAGAAAACGAATCCACTATCGAGGATTGATGACCTGTTTGATCATTTTGGAGGGGAAAAATGTTTCTCTATGATTATCCTCAGGTCATGACATAATAATCCATGAGTAAGTGATGAGGAAATATCGATGATATATGTTGGATATTGTTATGGTCACCATTTATTACATTTATATGATATTTGGTATGATGTATACCCATAATATTTCATATTACTCATGAACTGGGTATTTCACTCTTTCTTAGACAGACTTGTTGTGGTCTTCTGTGATGATATACAACTGTACTTGGAATACGATGAGTAGAACCTGAGACATTTATGAAATGTTCAATTGTACTATGAGATAAATAGATTTAGTGAGATTCCCTCAATGTGATAGTTTTATATTAATGAGGCCAACATTCTGTCTTTTTATATGAGACTATAGTGTAGATGTTTAGCCAAAAATGTTCATGGTAGTTTTATCATGGGATCCTGCAATGTGAGTAAAATATGTGTGAATATTACTTATATTTTATGGTCAATGTAATAGATTCATAAATTATTATACTAGGATATTATATCCCATGAATGATATGATTCAAAATTCCAAGCCATTCATGTTCATAGGGAGGTTCCAACTACATTTTTAGGAGTTGAGGCAAAGAGATATGATCACACCCAACATGAAATTTCCTACGGAGGGTGTTGAGTATGTTGTGTTATATGGTGAAGCAGGGACCAAGAAGATTTGTGTCTTGAAGTTTTTAAACATAGTGATATCTTATGGTTCATGTTATATGAGACCAAATGAGAAGAACTGCATGGCCAATTATATTTTTTTTATTTTGGTAGTCTTTAAATTGAAGATATGGGGACACTACAAGATGGTGAGTGGTTTATCATCTATTTTAACCAAAAGTGCATAAATTATATTTTCTTATTTATGTATCATAATATGAGATAGAGGTGATGTATATAGTTATGGAAGGATCATGACATTAATATTTAATATACTATTGGGAAGTGAAACATTGTATAAGAGGCCCTCAATATGAGATCTTGTTCATTGTCACATGGAATTGAATGAATTAATTTTTCCTCATTATAGTTATCCATTGTATATGTGGATCGAAAAGCTTACCTCCAATCGATGGCCATTACCCCTCTAATTTTACTACATGTATGGGAGGAAAAACATGGGGATACTGACTATGAGACCCTATATACTCAGATATCCACTAGACATGATCCTAGTGGATTTTATGAAGGTGGGTAGCATGTGTTACATTTAAGAAGATTCAAGATGGTACTAGTGACATAGTGGGAGGATATTTTAAGGTGATTTCATAAATATCCCATTGAAGTACATCTATGAGTGGAAAATATGTACCATGGCCTCTAAGGTAAGTGTTGGTAGATAGGGATGAAGAAATGAGTTTCTGAATTTTTCTCTCAATGCCTTACATTTTAATATGAGAAGTCTGAGAATTGGGTTCAAGAATGATCTTCCCAAACCCATGAGTCTCCATTGATGAATCGGGATGGTAAATCCATATACTCTAAATCGGGTTTCAATGTAAATACCGAGGAAACGATTCTATTTGGGTGATCATAGAAGAAATCTCAATATTGGACATGTTTCTAACTATTTAAGAGAACTATTCGGTTGGGATATTTAGATTATTATATGTTCATGAGAAAGTAAAAATTCAAGGAATTACATTGATGATTGTCTCTGTCCATGAATCAATATTAAAATTTTAATTATGGAAGGTTTTATTGGAGGAATTTGGGACACAATTTTTTTAAGAAACACTTTTCCACACTATACTAGCAGGAAAGATGAATAGACCATTCAGGTCTTGGAGGAAATTCAATAGTATTTATTTTTGTATTTCAGTCATAGTTGGATGGATCACCTACTCATGGTGGAGTTTTCGCAAAAAAATAGAAACTATTTCACCATTGGTAAAGAACCATTAAAGTAATTTTATTATCCACCTTAAAGGTCTTCACTGTGACTGACCAACCTAAGATAGTCATCATATATAATTAAATAGTTGGTCCAAATCACTACAGTGAAGGTGGAGATCATCCATGATTTCATGGGGACTATACATATCTGTTAGATGTTCTATGTGAACTAAAGATAGAGGATTTTGGAGTTATAATATCGAGACCATGTATTCTTGAGGGGATCATATCGACATTGGTGGTAGAGATTATAAAGGGTTGATAAACTGTCTTTGTGATTTTTGGCTTCATTCTAGCCACTTTGATGATTTTGTGAGGTGGAAAACTACATAGGTTTACCACTACAATCATACTACGTACAATACATCATCCAATTTTAATATCCAAGGAGGTACATAAAAGACCCATCACATGATAATCATTAATAGAAAGTTTGACATCAAGGATGGAGATACCTTTGATGGGTATTGGTATAAATTGAGGATCAATATAGGAGGAGACACCATGATTGAGTGATTCCTATATATAATTTCTAGTGGTTCCACATGAGTTATTCAAATAATACCTATGAGAATGAGACCCAAATATGGGAACGGTACCCACATCAATTTGTTTAGCTTTTTTGTCTTTTAGGGACAAAAATTCCCATGGTTGGGAGAATTTAACAACTCTAGTGTTTTATATTTATTAAATTAAAATATTAAATGTATTATTCAAGGATCTAGGTTTTGAGATAGTGTATGATTTCACGGCCTAAATTTATTTTCATGAATTATATTAAATATTATAAATACCAAAGATGTGTAAATTTATTAAAATTGTGGAAAAACTCCCAAATGGATGTTGGGATAAGAAAATGGAGGCCTATATTGTGATTAGTCTATTGTTTTAACCCTATGTGGGACATTATATTTGATAGTATTGGGATATTCCATAAATTGCAGTCATGTGTTAATAAATAAATAAATATAAAAAAATATTTATTTTATTTAATGTTATATACCAACAAAATCCATCACTTTTTAAATAGTATTATTTCCAATTATTAAGGTTGGATATAAAATATTGATAATTTAGAGAGATATTTGTAAAGAGATACATAGAGAATGAAGATAATGTGTAACTCCCCAACTCCAGTTACCTGGAGTCGGTGCATTATTTTAATTCATTGGCATGATTACAAGGAATAAAGTCATAAATGACCGATCAGTTTAGTAGTCTTGGAAAATAGATGACATACATGAATGTAACATGACACTTTCTAACATACAACACAACATGAATAATCCTTTGATAATTCCATTATTACCTCAGCATAACCATGCTTATTAATCATAATACACTTGTTGGAATCCTGGGAAAATAAAACATAAGAAAGTGGAGAGATCAAATGCTCAGTAATGATAAATAATTTATGGGAAGCTATAAAATTTTAAGTCATGATGTGTAATAAAAACAACATCATTTGTCTACATAAACATTAAAATAATATGGAAAAAATAAACCAAAAATTACCATAAAATCACGCACATGGATATTCTGCAAGTCAAATAATCACATGTAATAACTAATTTCATAACGAGGGAATGCATAATGTCGTACATCATTACCAAATATTGAAGGCCTCATGCCAATACAAAAAATAAATATTTTGTCAAATACAGGTTCTATGCCACTAGTTGGTCTCATGATACCTACCAATGCATCGAGGATCTATAGCGGGCTCAACCCATCACATACTATGTCCAATTCATTCCTCATATAAAAAAGGTTTAAACATAACATAAACAATCATATTTAAAAAATAATATGAAATTAAAATACTTTAACGATAAAACATGAATGGTATAAAAATAGAACATCCATAGTCAAACATATCATTCCTCATTAAATACAATATTTAAGATTGTATTATAATAAATCAACATAAATCAAGAATAATATCATGTAAAGGATGTCGACATAGTTGAAAATGATCAGTAAAAAAACTATGAGTGAAAGAACCCTTTTTGGGAAATCATTTAAATGTCACCTATTTATAAAGGAATTCATTTAATGATATTTTGTAATCAAAGTGATATATAACACTTTGAAAATTTTGAGAGTAATTAACCTTTTAAAACAATCATGTCCATATAAATAAATAATTAAAATCATTTTTAAAACAAGGAAATTAATTAAAAAGATTTAAAAATAAAAAAATTAATTAATTAAAATGATGATCTTGATAAAGTGTCGCATCGAAAAATCCATAAAATTTTCGTTTTCAAATTTTTTATGAATCATGGTAATGGATGCTAAAAATGTCCCAGTAAATACTTACACATAAACAATCTCAGATAATAATGATATTGAGGAATTAACCCTTATATTGTTCTTTCGATTGGCCTAGGGTACATTTAACCTATTGTATAATGACCATAGTTTGTTATTAAATTATAAAAGAACCATATTCATATTTATAATATCATAATTTATTCATTTATGGCTTTATATTACCCATTTAATAATAATTTCTATGTTAAAATAACATTTGTGGTAATAATTGCTTTCTTTATCATACATATTTGAACTTGTTATTATTGATCGTATAACTTATATCATGATTTAATTGATTCGATAATATAAATAATTATTTATTTATCATATATATTAAGAATATATATATGTATAATAGATTGATATATGAAATGGAAAACACTATTTATGGAGATGGTAGGCCATATGTACGCATAAACGCCATTTCTGTTTTCATATCTTATTGAACAGATGTAAGTGAATGAGATATGTATATATATATATATATATTTCCAGTATCATTATTATGTCAAATATTACATACTTATTAATATATATATATGTATATATATGTATATATATATAATCATCTTTGAATGGTGAACGTGGAAATGAATCACATTGCGTCCTGGAGCCGGAAAGCCATACGTACGTACGAGAAATGGTATCATTCTATAGTCGGTGAGATCATACATAATTGTATTTTATATTATATATACAGAATCATTAAAATGATATATCTATTATTTAAATCCATTATAATCATTTTTATACCCATCCAAAGAATGAAGTGTTAAATAACAAACTACAACACCATGTGGAGACGATAATTCGTAGTACACACGTATAGTGGTGTTTTCTTAATAAGATGGATAGAATAATGAATATTGTTGTATAAAATTTATAATAACATCTCTATTTTTAGATGTTAATATATTTATTATTTTATTATGGAATCAACAAAGAAATATGATGTGGAAGAAGAAATGAACTTTTAAAGAGGTGATGAGATAAATACCTCTTCTTTGGGTTCATCCATTTAATTTGAGCAAAATACCTCATTAGGATGGCTTTATAATCAATGTAATGCCTCTTAGAAAAAGTGAGGGTAGTTGGGTTGAGAATTTTTCAGGGGTTGGACGAGCCAAATGGCTTTGGATGTGTGAATATAATTGAATGGGAAGTACCCTTTTATAAGAGAGGTTAGGGTCACTTTAGGAAAAACCAAAAATATTATTTTATTATAAAATCATTTTTAGTTTCTAATAGGATCAAATGGATTTATTTCAAGGGTAATTTTGGTATGGGTCGTAATCCTCTCAACCAATTGGTTTTAGGCATTATTGGTCACCATATTAACCATATATTTTATATTTAACTCTTAGCTGGATAGTTTAACTTTTATAATGTATTCTTGTATTTTTATATTACTTGGTTAGTAAACATACTATAAAATTCCAGTAGAACCCCATGTGGTAAATTGATAACATATATATCATTATATATGTCTTTTGGATGATCCATATATTTTTAAGAATTTTATATCATTTAATAATATAGTATTGTTTTAAAAACACTGTTATGTCAATTTTGACACTATTTAATATTTGGTTTTGGTGAAAGACAATAAAACCTGATTACATAGAAATAAATTCTTTAAATAAACCTAACATGTCATATTAAATTGGAAATTTTTTTAATGCATAAAAAGTCTTAATGTATATTTATTTTGATATTTATAATATAAATTATTTTAATCAATTATTAATAAGGTAATTTTTGCATCATCATTGTGTCATAAATAAATTTAATTATTTAAGGTCTATACTTTTTAAATAAAAACCATGACGTAGAAAATATTTTAAACTTTCTAATGAATATTTATAGTCTAATTTATCTTATTTATACCCATATATTAAAAAGAATTTAGTTTTTAAACATTGAATTTAACACTTTTAACTCTTTTTTAAATAAAATAATAATAAATGTCCTTATCTAATCCAAGTTGACAAAAAGGATATCATTTTATTTATAATGTTTAATTTTGTATAAATACCCTTATCCAATAGAATTAGGACATATTTTAGGGTAATTTTAATATTATTCTTACCTTTAATTACCTTATTTACTTTTAACTATGGTATATAAAATTCAAAAGTTACTATTCAACGAAAATTATTTTCAATATATCGAACCACATTTTAATTATGTATATCTACTATTCCTCTCTGAGTTTTGAACTTTAATTCACATAAATTGTAAATTCACATTTTATGCAAATTTGAAAATGTGCCTAGAAGGTGGGTAAATGTGCTTAGAAGGTGGGTAAAAAGATGTTAAAGTGGTTCAATAAAATTTTATATCTCTAATATTATTATAAAATTACACCAATGACTTAAATTGAACTAATATATATATATATATATATATATATATTATGTACCTATTTTAAGATAATTTTTTAATAAAAAGAAATTATTTAAAAGAAAATGTAATTTTTTATATACTATGCAACATTATTCACTGTTCATCAAAAATTGAATGTTTTCAAAAAAATAGCCAAAATTAACCCTAAAACAATTTTGATATTCTGAATTAAAAATTAAGGTCTATTTTATTAAAATCAAAAGATAGATGTTTTATTAATTAATTTAAAATTAATCCTCATTGTCAAAACGAAAAAGAATGTTTTTTAGAAGAAAAAATTATCAAAAGAATAATTTGGGTTTATTTCCAATATAAATGTAAAATTACATCCAATGAACAACATTGTATTAAATAATAAAAATATAATCTAATTATACTTCAAAACCATTCAAAAATTTAATTTAAAAAATAAATAATTTTGATTAAAAAAGTTATTTTCGAATAAAAATTAGTATTTTTCACTATTCATAAAAATATGAATGTTATCTAAAAATAATAAAAAAATTAATCCAAACATAATTTTCATTTCCCACTTATAAAATATAATTTTAATTTTTCAAATTTAATATATTAAATTGTCAAATATTGGATTTAAAAAGGGTTTCCTATTAAAAGGTGGTAAAATTTAATTTTTAAAAAACATACTTCTTTTATTTAAAAAATTGAATTTATCTTATATTATGTCAATGAAACACATAATATGTATTTTAAACTTATATGGAGTATATAAAATTAAAAATGAAATTAATACAATTCAGAACCGTTTATTGAATGACTAGTTTGGTGAGTTGTGGTGCACTCAAAGTCGGTGTTATGTGTGGCACAAGCTATTGAATTACTTTAAATAGATGAAGAACTTTGAAATATAGGGGTGTTATATTGTCCTATCATTCATTAAATTTCATCATCCCAATTTGAAATTGTTCATCGAAAATAAATTGTTGAAAATAGAAAATACCGTTGTTGAAAACCCACATAAAAAAAGGGTTACAAAAATTTAGTCTTAAAAAGAGGGAAAGGGAAATGAAAATGTCCCCACCAAATTAGGATTTCAAATAGGAGAACATTATTCACATTTTGAGACACATAATTGAAGGGAAAATGTAAATATTTATAAGGGGTTATTGAGTTCATTAATCACAATAAAAAGTGAACAATAAATAGAAATTTGAGGGCCTCAAAACCATAAATATATGATGACATAAAATATCATTGGTTTATCAAAACATAATGTAGGTTTTTTTGGATTTATGATCCTTTCCATTTAGTTTAAGAATTTATTTATAAATAGAATAAAAAGTACTTGAGAAGTAGAGATCCATCCTTTAACTAATTTCTACAAGAAACTCATCATTCACTCCAAAAGGTAATAGAACTCAAAAATAATCTATTTATCCTAATCCTATATGTTTTAAAAAAATGAATTTATTATTCATATATCAGAACATTAAAAAATACATTATATAATATAGGACAACAACTGGGATAGTTGTGGGTGATGCACCTTTGTCACCCTTTGGTTGCGGGTTCATGTCTCACAACCTTGCTGGATGTGATAGGTTATCGTGCGTCCTCCAAGTTGTCCTTTTTATAAAAATCCAAAAATAATCTTAAGAATGGTTTTAACCTTAACCAATAGTATCCACAATCAATATTAAATCATTCCAACATTTAGAATTATCCAAAATACTTCTGTCTGAAATCACAATCCAAAATTTATAAGGAAGGAAAACTTATCGAATATCTCTTTTTCCACATATTAACATGTGAATACCTTGATCATGGTTTTTTATAAACATGGTATCACCCAAAATTCCCATAAAAACATATTTAATTCGTTCATGCTCCTTTATTCCTTATATAATACTGGATATACTCCTTAAATAAAATAATGTTTTAAACTCCAACAATGATGGAAGAAGCAAACAATTAATTAGATCCAAGGTAGTCAATAATATCCAATATACATTATCCAACTCAATAATATCTTATTTTGAAATTATTATCTCATTTCCATTAACATATTAAGGGTTATATTTCACCCAATAAAATAATTTCTAAATTTTTTTACTTGAAATTGTGTCACGTTACTTGGTACCATTGAATCTCATATCCTTAATGAAATGGTACTGTAGTAAAATCATTATATTCTCAATAAATATTATTACTTTTACAACATTAATACAATACTCAAATAACAAGATTATTTAATAATAACATAAATAAACCTAATCAATACTCTTTATATGAAATAGTATCATAACTTAATTGTTATCAAATAGCATCATTCAGGCTATACTCTGATGATTTGGACATTGATTTGCGTAGTGTACCAACTCCTTGCAGATGAATCATTATACATTTGAAACCTATTTCTTACAATTAAAATCACATATTTGGTGTCCTTTTTTCCACACATATATCAAAATCCCATTCCCATCAAACATTTAGCAAGGTGATACTTTCCACAATAATCACATGTTGGAAAATACTTCTTTCCCTTCTTCCCTTTATGCATATTTTTCTCTTCCATCCTCTTCTTATCTTTTATCCCTTCAAAAATATTGGAAGCCGAGATTTTATTACTTATCTTAATAACAAATGATATTATTTCTTTATATGACGAGAATACATTGGAGACTATTTCTTATCTAAATGTTGTCTTATGACCATGGATGATATGACCCTTATTACACTTTGGATCATGTGTATTACTAGAGTTCTAATTCCTTTTACTAGGTGACATTTCTAAATGGAGACATACAATAGGATAGATCATGTCATATTTTAAAATAAAAAAACATGAAAAACTATCAACATTAATTGATTATTTTTACACATGTAGTATCATAATCATAAAAATGGTTTCTTTGCTGACATATTTTCTCATAAATCTTTCGTTGTGTTTTTAATGATAATGTGAATTATCCTATGCATTTCCCCTGGAAGTGTCATAAACAAGAGTGAAGAAAGGCCCATTGTCGTCTACTAGTTATATTTTGAGTCTAAATCAAAGTGGTGTTTTTAGGTTTTACCACTAGGTACATCTGTTCCCGAGCAACATCTACCTGCTCATATCCTGACAGGTATGTATTTCTTGAAAAATTCACAAAATCTCTACATTACGAAAATTTAAGGACGCTCTTCTATACTAATCCTCAATATATATCTTAGGGTAATGTATCAAAATAAATGTTTACTTATTCTATTTACAGGGTTGTTGGTAAACTCCCTCTGTTACCAACTGTAATGCCCTGACCCCAGTTACCTGAAGTCGATGAATTATTTTAATACATTGGCATGATTACAGGGAATCTAACCCTGAAGGACAGATTAGTTTAGCGATCTCAAAAATAGATTACATATATGAATGTTTCATTACAACTTCTAACATACAACAAAAAAAATAATCTTTTGAGAATTACATTATTCCCTTAGCATAACACTGAATATTAATAATAATTCACTTCTTGGAATCATTGGAAAAGTAAAATTAATAAAGTGGTGATCTCAAATTCTCAGAAAGGGTAAATAATTTAGGGGAATCTATAATATTTCAAGGTGATATGTGTAATTAAAAGACTTACTTATTAAACATAAAATTGAACATAATCTGGAAAAAATAAATCAAACATTACCATATAAACATGGACATGAACTTATGCTAGTCGAATAATCACATGTAATAACTAATTTCATTATGAGAGAATGCATAATTCATATATCATAACTACAGAGTCAAGGCCACGTGCCAAGACTAAAAATAAAAATATTGTCCAGGACATATGCCAAGACATTAGTTTCTCTCATGAGACATACTGATGCATCTAAGAGCTATAGTGTGCTCCACCTGTCACATACTATGTC
Source organism: Viscum album (assembly GCA_963277665.1). NCBI lineage: Eukaryota > Viridiplantae > Streptophyta > Magnoliopsida > Santalales > Viscaceae > Viscum > Viscum album. Next base: position 638,266,430 of record OY728122.1, read on the forward strand.
TAACGCATTCCTCATATGAAAAGGTTAAAACATAACATAATCATTCAAAATAAAACTAGCATACAAAATGGTAATACATTAACCAGAAACCATGAATGGTATAAAAATAACACATCCACAATCAGTAAAATCATATCACATTAAATTCAATATGGAATATTGTATTATAATAAATCAAAATCACGCAAGAATAATATCATGTAAAGGATGTTGACATAGTTGAAAATGATTAGTAAAACACTTTGAGAGCAATAAACCTTTTGTGAAATTATTTAAAATTCAAGAATTTATAAAGGAAGTACTTTAAAATATATTTTTGAATCAAAGTGTCTCATACCAATTTGTAACTGTTGAAAGGAATTTACATATTAAAACAATCACATGCATTTAAATAAATCATTAAAATCATTTTTAAAACATGAACATTAATTAAAAATATTTAGAAAAATCAATCATTAAAACATTTAAAATGATGATCTTTGTAAACATCCCCTTCAAAAAACATTAAAAGATTCATTTTGAAAACATTTTTATGAAACATGGTCATGGATGATAATAATTTCTTAGTAAAAACATACTCATAAATAATCTCAGATAAAAATGAGATTGTGGAATTAACCCTTACCTTTTAAATTCCTTTGATTGAGGGTACGTTTAACGTCATGTATAATGACCATTGTATGTTATTAAATTAAATTAGAATCATATTAATATTTATTATATCATATTTGATTCATTTATTGATTTATACTACCCATTTAATAATAACTTCTATGTTAAAATAACATATCGGGTAATAATCGTTTTCATTATCATACATGTTTTAACTTGTTATAATAGATTGTATAACTTATATCATGATTTAATTGACTCTAGAATAAAAAATATTATTTATTTCTCATATATATTCATAATATAAGTATGTATAATTGACTGATATATGAAATGGAAAACACCATTTATGGATATGGTAGGTTGTACGTACGCATCAACGATGTTTCCGTTATCATATCGTATTGAACAGAACTAAGTGAATGAGATATATGTAAATATATATTTGAATATATATATATATATATATATATAGTAGCATTATTATATGATATATTACATACTTATTAAATAAATAAATATATATATATATTTATAATCATCATTGAATGATGAACGTGGAAATGTATCTCATCAGTTCATGGAGACGGTAAGCCGTACCTACGTACGGGAAATGATATCATTCTATTGATGGTGAAATAATTTATAATAGGACAGTATATTATATATAAATATTCATTAACATGTTATATTTATTTTTTCCATCAATTATACTAATTATTATAACCATCCAAATATTGAAGTGTTGAATAAAAAACTACACCACGACGTGGAGAAGGTAAGTCGGATGTACCCACGTATGGGGACTTTGTCATTCATAGAATGGATAGAATAAATAATATGGTTTTACCATATTTATAATAAAATCTTAGTATGTTGAATGTATTGGGTTTATTATATTATTATTGAAACAAAATAGAAAGAGGAAGTGGAAGAAAAAAAGAACTTTGAATGAGGTGATGAAATAATTACCACTTCTTCAGGTTCTTCCTTTTTATTTGAACAAAAGGACTCTGTAGGTCAAATTTATGTTCAAATTAAGTCCTATTGGATGAAGTGAGGGTATTTTTTAGGATATTTGAGCAGGTTTTGGCCGTGCCAAATGGAATTGGAGGCGTGAATTTAAGAGAAACGGAAGTACCCTTTTATAAGAGAGTTTAGAGTCACTTCTGGAAAATGATGAAATATTATTATATTACAAATTCATTTTCGGTTTATAATTGCTCCAAATGGATTTATTTATATTATAAGGTGGGTATGGTTCTAAATACTCTTATCCAATAGGTTTAGGAAACACTTTGTTACCATATTAACCTTCTCTTTTGGATTTTACTCTTAGTTGAATAGTTTAACTTTTACATTGTCTTCTTGGATTTTTATATTACATGGTCAGTAAAATTACTAAAAAATACCTACAGAACCCTAAGCGGTTCATTAATGACATATCTATAATTATATAATTTCTTTCGACAAGCAGTAGATTTTTAGGAAAGTTATATCATTTAATAATATACTATTTTGTTTTAAAAACACATTTATGTCAATTTTGACACTATTTAGTAATTGGTTTTTGTGAAAGTAAAAAAACAATGATTACGTTGAAAAAAACATTAAATAAACCCTAACATGTCATATTAACCTAGAAAATTCTTTTAATTCCATAAAAGTCGCAATTTACTTTTATTTGGATATTTATAATATCAATTATTTTAATCTTTCATTAACAAGGTAGTTAATGTATCATCATTATGTTATAAATAAATTTACTTATATAATGTCTAAAAATTAGAAATAAAATACCATGATGTTGGAAGTATTTTTATATTTCTAATGAATATTTATATCCCAATTTATCGTATATATAACCCTATATTAAAAATGATTTAGTTATTAAACATTGAATTTAATACTTTTAACTCTTCTTTAATGATAATAATAATAAATGTCATAATCTAATCCATGTGAACCAAAAGGATATTTTTTTATTCCTATGGTTTATTTTGGTTGAAAGACACTTATAAAATAGAATTAAGACATGTTTTATGGTAATTTTAATATTATTATTACCTTTAATTACCTTATTTACTTTTAACCGTGGTAAATAAAATTCAAAAGTTAATATGCACCAAAAATTATTTTCACCCTATTGAACCAAATTTAACATACAAATGTCTACTGTGTCTCTCAAATTTTTTAAATTCAATTCACAGAAGTGGTAAAATTACATTTAATGCAAATTTTCAAATGTACCTAGATGGTGGGTAAATTTTCATAGAAGATGGGTAAAAAGAATTTAAAATGGTTCAATAAAATTTTTTCTACCGAATAATATTATAAAATGACTCCAATAACATTAATTGTACTAATATATGTATTATTTAAATATTTTATGATAAATATTTAGTTAAAAATAATTTCTTAAATAAAAATGTCGATTTTTATATATTTTGAACTATTATTCCCTATTAATCAAAAATTGAATGTTTTCAGAAAAATTCCAAAAATTTACCCAAAGAGGATTTGGAAATTATGATTTACAAAATAATTTCTATTTTACCAAATTAAAAAAATATTTTTCATTAATAAATTTAAAATTAATTCCCGTTGTCAAAACCAGAAAGTGATTTTTTGATAAATAAAAACTATCAAAAGATTGATATGTGTTTATGGCCAATTTAAATGAAAAAAATACATCTGATGACCATAATGGGATTAAATGATAAAAATTAAATCTAATTATACTTAAAAACCATTCAAATGTATAATTTAACAATAAAAATTATTTTTATTAAAAAAGGTGATGTCAATTAAAATTTAGTGTTTTTCATTATTCATCAAAATATGAAACCTATTAGAAAAACAACAAATTTTTTCAAATTTTTTTTATGCCCCGCATCTGAAAAATAATTTTATTTTTTCAAATTAAATATATAAAAGTGTCAAATATTAGATTTAAAAAGGGATTTCAATTCAAATGTGGTAAAATTTCATTTTTTGAAAAATAAATATTTTATCTGAAAAAAGGAATTTTTTTTATTTTATATCATTGAAACACAAAATTTGGATGTTAAGCTTATATGGACTATATAAAATTCAAAATTCAGTTAATAATATTCATATGCATTTTTTGAACAGTTTGTTTGGTATGTCATGGTGTGCTTGAACTCGGTGTTGCGTTTGGCACAAACTATTAAATTACTTTAAAGAGATAACCTACCATGAAATCATGTGGTGTTACATAATGGATCAATGAATAACTATCATATTTCAATGTTATTACCAGAAAAAATGATTGGGATTTGTTAATCATCATTTATTGATCCACTATGAGGTAGAACAATTGTGTTATTTAGAATTATACCAAGTTTTTATCTTAAAACGAACATGAAGAAATATTCCAAAAAATCGATTTTTGGTTCCAAATTTTTTTAGGTGTGCACTTATTTTTCTATTATTATTGGGATAACATGATTATATTAATATGAATATTCATTCTTCACTCTAATTGAGGTAGATCATGGACAACCAAAATGAGGCCAATTGTCAATCCTATTTTGTGTGATTCATGATTTCATTCAAATTTTATTACTGAATTTATCCACAATGTTTTTTGACTGTCAGTTTGACCAATATAATGATAAATCAATCATTTCAAATTTGTTGCATGGTGATACAGATTGACACTATTGATCTAGGATTAATTTGTTAGTGGGATCATGCTATGAAAATAGGTGATTGACCAAGGATTAACTTAGGGATATATTTTCTTTATATCTTCGATAGTATTTGAATGCATGAACTAATAGAGGGTTTCTAGGAGGATTGAGGAATGATCTTTTGTAATAAGTTGTTAGTGAGGCTTGGTCAGGCCATTTCATTGATCTTCAGGTGAGACTATTGGTGGAACCCAAAAAAAATATCATATGGCTATTCACAGAGGACGAATCTATTATTCTATGAAATTTAAGGCCACATGGATTATAATATAGAACTAGACACCATTTTTGACCCGCTTTGTGGTTAAATGGTTTTCGTGATTGGATAAATATAAAATGACATGTGATGAATGTCACACATTGTTTGAATCTTCCTTAGAAGCTTAGTGTTTACCTCGTTGGGTAAACAAACATGAGTGAGATTACAAGGTCTTATAAGCACTATCTACTCATTCATGGACACATACAAACATACATGACCACATTCAAGAGTACACAATCATAAATATCCCTTGTTCTCAGACATGGATAGAGGAATTGGAAATGATACATGTGTAGGACCCTGTGATGAAGGGAGATAGCATGTAGTATAAGTACATGAAGTTTACACCATCAAATATGACTTGAAAACTATATTATCTTCAGCATTGGATTGTTTAATCAAAGAACATTTACATGATCAATTCCCCTATGTTTTTAGTGTAGATTCTCATCATTTATATAGAATATTAAACCCCTCTAGGAAATATGACTCCTAAATAGAGTTGTGGAATCCCTTCTAGAGGAAAAAAGTAATATCCTCTATCAACAACATTTCCCAAGGTGGTGTTCTTGGTCACTTAAAGACCAATACTACGAAGTCATTGATTCCATATATAGAGGGTTAATCACTATTGGGTTTTTGGTATACCCATAGCTATGTTATTTATCCCCTTTAGGTATATTGATGTATTTATACATCCAGAGTGCACTACTTATGTGGAGAGCTGATGAGCCTGACATCATGGGACGATGCAATTAGTTTCTATTTTTACAAATGGTTTATGTTCTCCTTAATGAATTCATTGTGGAACTTTCTAGAGGGAATCCTAGGATTTCCTTATGGTTTTGAAATAAACATTTTACAGTGCGATTATGTTGACTATATTCAGATGTTAATTATTTATATGTGATGAAAAAATGTACCAATAATGAGCGGACTATTGTTATTGATGTTATATGAATAGTGATTTGGGGTTTCAAACTAGGTATTATTTTCTAAACACCTCCATCATATTTTCCAATATTTGTATTTTATTATACTAACCTCCAACCATTTGATGGAGTCTAAGAGGGAGCTGGACAAGGCTGGCCATAGTGATCTCGAAAGACTAATGTGTATTCATGCGGTTATCATGATAGTAGTCCTAAACTATTACATAGGTTTGAGGTGTTATTAGATTCATTATGTTTGGATTTTATTTGTCCCTTTTCATTCTAGAATTTTTTTTCATTCACAAATGGATGTGATTTTATAATTATTCTTTCATGGATATCAATTTTTTTCATTCCATCATTGTATGGGCATTGAGATGTATGTGTGTGTGTATTGGTACATTAGAAAAAGGAATCCAACTTGGGTAATATTCCTACTCATCACTCATCACTATCCCCTTTCTTATTGGATGCAGTTTTGGGGTAGTTTTGATAAGGGTCCCATTGGGATGGGTCATGATAATCCATCCTTATATAAATGATGAAATTATTTTATAGAAAACTATTAAAAAAATTATGAAATAAATATCAAATAAATCATTCATGTTCTTCATGATGAATCTAGAAAATGGTATTAAATCAGAAAATCAAGTATCATACATCTTATGGGATATATTATTGATGAATACATTCATACATGATAGGATGATTAAGAATCATGTGATGTAATTGTCTTCTTCACAAATATCCTCATTTGAACCAATTTTTTCTCCCACAGTAGTGGTGGAACCCGAAGTACAACATAATCATTAAAAATAAAAAATTTCAAATTTGGATTTCGATTCATGTGTAAAATAATGAATCCACCAAAACCCTTTTTCTAATTTATCAATTTATCACATGAAATTAATGTTATTTATGAAAAAAAATTGAATGAAAACGAAAACTGTAAAATATTCATTTTGAATTGAAAATTTGATAAAATCATTATTGGTGTGTCATGGAAACATGTCCATATAGGAATCCTCTATATCATTCTGGAAAGAACCACTGCTCTTGTGATGTTTATTTATAATTATATTATTCAGGATTAGGAAATTGTAAATCTTTACAGCATTCAATTGATTACATGTAGAATGGAGAACCAATTGAGAAGATGATATTGGTCCAACCTTTTTCATTCATCGGGTTTTCACTCTTGATCATGGGAGAGAACATATGGGAGCTCAGGACTAATCCAAATGATGAATATCACAATTACCTAGTCTGAAAGTCAAATAAAATAATAGTTTATACCTTCCAAAATTTATTTTTCACCTTGGAAAGATAACAACATCATTTTAGACCCATTTTCACTCTTATGACTTATTTAAAATTTATATAAAGGTAAAAAAATATTATTAATCACTTTAATTATATAAAATGTTATGGGATAAAATACTAATCATTTACATGGATCATAAGCTCCATTAATTAATTAATGAACCATGATTTCATTGTTTTCCATCAATAAGTTATATTTTGTCATACTATATTTTATAATAAATAACATATGAATACAATGGTAAATAAATTCATTCATCCTTTTTACAAAGATGATTACACTTATTTAATTATTTTTATTTATTATAGATCAAATTTGGATGTTCACTAGCCCAACTCGTGGGGCCAACCTCATCCTAAACACCTAGTCACCCGAATTTGTGGAACCTATGGATGTGGTTAATGATTAACCAAATAAGTACATATATCAATAGTATTGATTTGAAATAATATATTAATATATAAATATAACAACCCATCATTTCCCCTATGGAGATACATAATTTCATTGCTATTACTTACTCCTATGAACATGATTTGGGTAATATTATCTATTTATCCGTTGGTATCTCATAAATATTGATGCATTCATGTGTCACCATCCTTTGGGTGATTTAAATATTTCATGACCTTACTGGTTAGACTTTCCTTCCTATATCAATTCAATTTATTTAACAGAGGCACCACCATCCAAATCCACCATGGACCATGATATATCTCTTCCTTACCTTAGTATAAACAATTATATATTTACTATTTGACCAATGTCATAACCCCAAAGATGAACCCATCGCATTCTACCTCACCTACACATTATCATATTATTTTTTCCTTGTATAAAATAATATGGTCTAATGGTACACATAAATAACGATCTCATGACCATATTCCAATACATATGATTGTAGATAGAAACAACCAATTACAGCTAATATATTCCTAGTTCCAATTAGTGGTTTATCCCTCATGATATCATTAACTCGATATCACCAAGTGTGAACAACATGAGATGAAGACTTAATGATAATTTTCCAGAAAAACATAATTTTTAGACTTAGTCTCTATGCTGTATGTATGTTGTAATTATAATATAAGAAAAATATTTTTTATTACTATCATTGTATCTCTAGTATCTCATTAGAGATTGGATGTTATCTAACATTTTGATATGACACATAATATATGGAGATGACCATGTCAACAATGAATATAGTTGTATATAAATAATTAATTTTAGAAAAAAACATGTAAACATAAAACTATATACATGTTGTTGTAATGAATGTATATAAAGGTGTTTGGTTTAGTGAACTGACTCAAAACAATTTCACATTAACTAGAGAGAGTTCGAAATAATTATCGTCCCACTAGCTCTCATATGCTTACCATACATCTACTATGATATTCATTTAGTTAGGGGGCCTTTCACATTATCCATTTTAGATACTCTACTAATCATATCTCCACCTCTATGAATAAAATCCATTAAGAGATGAAACCTCTAAAATTTATACATTTTCCCCTTGTTGTGAGCTGGGATCCCTAGAAAGAAACACTATTGAAGTATTATAAATATATAGTTTAGAGGGTATGCACTATAAGGTACATTTCCATCCTTAGAAAAAACGATGTGTATCAAAAATGCTTCATTTTCTACATCAAAAGATTCTATATAATGATTTAATTCTTTAAAATTCACAACCAGAGACTATTATGATTCCATTGATCTCATTGGACCACTATTATAGAATATGAAATAACATAACTATGATTTCATATCATGTTGATATGTTTGGAATATAGAATAAGTTCAACCTATCTGAAGTACTTGTTCATATCCTCCACACACTTGGAATATATCCTTTATATGTCCAAAGTAATTTGAAATTTTTTATACAACTATATGATATAGCTATCCAAGATTAGATTAATATCTTCCCACCATATGTAAATCAATAGGAAAATCAACCCTAGTATGTTTCATTGAATACATGATGAATCCCACTATTACAGATTATGGTACTCTTTATATTCTATCAATCTCAAACTATTTCTATGGAAACATATTCATAGAGAGATTAATTCAATGCGGAATTGGAAACAATCCCATATTGGAAGTTACCATATAAGATCTTTTGTTTACCATATCAATATATGGTTTTTCTCTTATCCTGAATAGCATATGTGATATATCACTATAGGTATTAATCAATATTATATAGGATACGTTCCCACAGTCATTCATGGAGATGTATTCATTAAACCAAAAAATTACATACTATACAATAGACACATTGATTCCCATTAAGAACATTTTATTAAATAAAATACTATAATGAATATTACAGTCCCATTAACCTTTTTTATAGACACATGGACCACATTCATTTATAATGAAACGAAATTCTCTTATGTAACCCTCATAATTGACATTCCATGATGATGATGATTCCCTCCTTGATCCATAATATCTTCTCTTTAGGTAGAATAATTTATTGGAACCCAATAAAATTATATAACCTTAGTTCTATGTCATATAAACATCATAAAATAACAAAAAAATTTAAATAGAAGTTTTCAAATCCATTGTAAAAATTTCATAACAATTGAATGATTTTATTGAAAGTAATATTATTTTAGATTTCATCATTGGAAATTATTAGAATGTTTCTTCAAATTTGATTTTTAAATGTTTTTGAAAACCCTCACATACTAGTCATTTGTTTTAGATGATCAATTTATCTTCTATGTCCATCCTTTTCATTCTTAATGGGTTTCACATCATCTTGTGGGTCAAACAAAATCAAAATAAGATTTTGATACATGGATTCAAATTTATAATACATATATTCATTCCATTAATAGAAACATTTCAATCTACTTATTTATTTTTGGTTACAGGCTCATCATTCTCTACGAGTAAGGTGTCACATGAATTAGTCAAAATAGAACCATATATTTATATTTATCTTAGCTATATACTAGAACTACATAGTACTTTTTGTCTCAGGAACATCTTCCATTCCCAATGAATATTTTTGAAATTGTTCCTTTAATAACTCTTATACACCTTGATTGTTAACACCATCAATTTCGTCATTCTTCCAATATTTCTACTCAGAATGTGTTTTGTTTCTATATAATTTTCATTTATTTCTTAAATAATTATTTATATGAATTTTTATATTATTAATAAATATATCACTAGATTAGATAACCTATAAAGAGTAAATTCATTCTCCAATATTCGTATTTCTCTATATATATAGTCCTAAAAAAATTATAAAATCACTTTACATGTATATTTTATAGATAGAGCTTCTTTCCATACCACAACTAGTAATGAATCCTATATAATTCTTTATATGGTACATCGATTAGTGTATATACAGTAGTCTATTGTAAATATCCTCAAATAGATAATGGTAGAGTTTCATGAATCCACATCGATCCAACCATGTTAAGTAGTGTCCAATCCCTTATTTCACTAAAATCAATCCATTGAGGTGTATAAGTAGTATAGAGTTAGGAATCCATCTCACAATTAAAAACATTAATTATTATGTCAATGTTAATATAATATTCACCATGAATGTAGTGGGTTTTCTTAACCTCCATACCATATTGATTTTATTTATAGTTTCGATATTATGTAAACATCAAAATAAACCTAAATTATACCACATTATGTTGATGAATTCATATCTTATATAGCGATCTGTAAAATTAATTATTTATGAATAACCAACCATTTAAAATGTTATAAATGGACCACATACAACATTATGAACCAATTCTAATCATTAACTGTCAATCTCTCCACTCCCAAAGAAATGTGTTTCTACAATTCTTGTTTGTAAATATGATGGACATACATCCAGTGGTTTTAAATCCATGCAGTCTAAATACTAAAGTTGATGTAATTTTCATAAATTATTCTCATTTACATGAACCAGGAAGATGTTCTATAATCATATAATATAGGAGAACTCTCCCTAGATATTTTATTTATTTTGAAATCTTCATTTACATTTTATTATATATGAAATCCATCATTAATATTTTTCATACCATAACATATTTTATCCACACACATATGAGATCATTTATTTCAAAATATTAAATATATTACCGGAGGGATTATATATGAAACTAATATTTTTTATTCTTGTAATAGATTTTACATAATAAAACATGTTTAATTGAAGAACCATTAATGTAGGAATTTTAAAATTTAAACATCAACTAAAAATACTGATTGACTATTGCTATTTTCTTCCAAAATAACCACATACGATTTTCCATCATATATAATATACATGGTTTCCATTTTTTAATAGAAAACCATGAACTAGAAAATGAATTTAATACAAAACTAATAGATATATAAATATCCATTCAATGACAAATAATAATTAAGTAGAAGAATAACAATGATTATTCTTCCAATCTGTACAATTCATCTGCTAGTAGCCATTTTTACAAAATCAATGTGTAATTACTCCCTCATAATTCCCTTACATAATTTATTTTTGATTCTTGAATTAGTTGTGCATAACCATCTTTTATGCACACAAACACCATGACACATAATTCTTTCCATTCCTCCTCTTTTCACTACTATTATTGGAGAATGAGAATTCTTTATATCCTTATTTTACTAGTGAAAATAATAAATCGAGTGAATTAATAATTTAATTAATAATATAATAAATAATTAATGTGAATAAGTTTGTTCGTAAAGTCGAAATAGTGAGATCCGTTTCTAATTTTTCGATTAGTTATAATCAAAGGGAATCCAGTCTCTTATTGAACTAGATCATGATGAGTACATTATATCCTTTCTCATTCCTTTCTACATTCATAAATCTATAAATTGAAGTAGATATATAATATCATTCTAGTAAATCTCTCTAATGATATAATTCATGGAGATAAGATATAATTTGGAAACCATATTTTTTCTCATGCATTTTATGAACCTCATTTGACATAGATGACAACATTAAACCCTGCATCTCTAGCAAATAATCTATATGATTCAGATATTTATCTCTACCCATATTTTTTTACTATATTGGTGGATCAAAATATATGAAAATTCCATCACATAATGATTCCTCTTTTGTTGAAATACATTGTGCATGATCCTAAAGAACTCATAGATGTTATGATCTGTCATGATACTATATTTATAAAATATATATCATAGTGATATGATTGTTTTTGTGTGTTTTTACTTTATATATAAATAATAAATTATTAAATTGGTACATTATCATGATAATTATTAAAAAATTTATAATTATTAATTTTAAATGCTTGTAACTATTTTTATAAATTCAAGAATCTCATAACTATTAGATTCATAATACATATTTACATGTGTATTCACCTAGAATAGATCCTTATATATTTATTCACATTCCATGATATATAATATCCACTACATAGAGAGTATACGGTGTAATTTAGAAAATAAAACCTTATTCACTCATCACTCCTTGATCTATCGAGATGAGTCTCATCTCCCTCAATGAATTTCAATTCTTTACATAATGATTTTCTTCTATTATCATAAAAAGATAGCTCTTGCTACTATAATGCTACCAGATATTGAAAGTTAGACCAAAAAAATTCATAAAACACACTAGTAGTAAGATTAACCCTCAATTTTGGGTGATTATAACCTCAGATAATCTGTTGTGCCCATATTCATGCGATGGAAGCTATTTAATGACTTGATATTTTCATTGATTTAATTTTTAATACATCATTAGAAATTAAATACTTCTGTATATGACATGTTTTTCCTATGTGATGAATCTCATGACATAAAAATAGATTACATAAAACATACTTAACCCACATTTTAAATTTATCTATGTCTGTTTTTATTATTATTATACAATGTGATCACATGTAATCAATACAAATTCACAACATAATAAACCACACATAAATAAATAAATAAATAATAACTTGATAAATATCCATTATTTATTATTTAATCCATAAATTTAATAATGGAGCAATAAATACCCTAAATAATGTATATAATAAACACATATCTTGAATTACAATGCCCTCAACTCTGATAAAAATCATTTGGTTAGTTTTCACTTTCTCTCAATGCGAAGGAAATCACAAAAGACATCATAAATTAATAAAATGTATACTAAAACACATGTGAAATTATCCCAGGGTATGAAATAACATTTTATTAGTGAAATTTTGAAACAAGAAACCAAATAAAAATTAATTATGGAGGGATGATACATATATCACCAAGATAAAATAATTATAAAACTGTAAAAGTTTAAATAATATTTTTAATTTAAATAATGTATTGTCCATTTATGCTTGTGTTGGTCTCAACTCATGATAATTCAATATAAAACTATACTATATAAGAGGAGTAAAAATTATTAAAATTGAACTTAATTTTATTTTTATTTTTTTATCATCCATCAAAATAATTTTAATTAATTATCAACACATCAACTAGCTCCTGAAGTAATTTTATTAATGTATAGACAATAAAATATAAAATATGAATTTTATACCAATTTTTTTTCTTTGTGGGTAAATAATACAACCTAATATATATATTTAGGGATTTTTATTAGGTCGTTTGTTGGAGCAGGTCAATCCTCTATTGACTCTGTCCGGACCACGATTGGGTGAGGCTAGGCCTCTGAATTTGGGGTTCCTAATATGTAAATATATAAAACTTTTATATATATAATATTATAATTTATATTTTATATAATAATTTATATTATAATAAATATATATAATACATAAACATTTCGGTACTATTGAATAATTTTTTTTCTCCCAAGTATCCCCTTCTTGTTAAATGGTAGGGGTCGAGCAAGTCCCCACCTAATTAATGGATATAGAATTATTTACATTTTTTTATTAAATTCTAAATGATATATTTTCACATTACATATTGAGACACCATGATGGTCACATCTGTGAACATTATCCATGCCCCATAATTTAAAAAATAAAACAAAAATAAGAGTATATATTAGGTAAACTCACACAAATATATATGGAAAAAATTTCATCATTGCTTTTACGCAATACCTATCTATCATCAATCAGCCATATCATGATCATATAAACTTGGATTTATGTTCCATTAGTTATTTTTTGATAGTATAAAAAAACTAAATCAATTAGAAAAAAATTAATTTAAAATTTTCACTATTTAAATTATATAATTACCTTATCCATTTGATACTAATTAAATGATCCATAGGTATTTTGGAATCATAAAAAATTTAGAATTAAATATTTTGGGATTGGATTCCTGTTAGGAGAACGTAATCCACACACCCCATTTACCAAATCATTTAAAGGAATGTCTGTACATCAATTTATGAAATACCTAAAATTGTATGAATCCATAATTTCGTAGCATGATTGTTTGAAATAAATGATTTGATTCCCTCATTGTCGATATGTTATTTCCCAAAGATTCTGTGATTGGAATCCTATATATGTTACAAATTTTCAAAATATATTAGGGATCATATATTTCTTGTTAAGAGAAGGTATCATGGGAAATTAATGATATTTACAACATCGATTTGATTGTGTGAAGAACATGAACTTGATCGAGAAGATGAGATAGATCTAAATTTTTTACTTTCCTAGTATTATTAGTCTAGAACATTATATAAATAAAATTATGTCTCCAAATTAATTAAAATTATATATTTAAATATTATTTTGTCTAAAGTATAATTATAATTTGGTTATACTTTCCTAAATTTATCTTTAATTCAAAGAAATTATAATCCTTATCTTTAGAGCCATGTGGAAAAATATGAATTAATTAAACATCTTATAAGAATCAAAAAAACAACTCTCACTCACATTAAATGACATTAAAATGTTGCTTTATAAAATCAAAAATATTAACTCAACATGTAATGTAACTAAATAAATTAACATACCTTTACTGAAATATATTCATTTGATAAAATATATTTTATAATATTCAATATTATGATGAAATAACATGGGAATTATTTGAAAAATGAATTAAATAATAAATAATATAAAATTAAATAATATAATTGACTTTTTTTACTTGTGATATATCTTACTATGACATTTACAAGCCCCACACATTGGGCCCACATCATTCTAAACTCATATTCATATGACTATGGGGATGTTGCAGATGGACATAATGTGTGACCAACAAAAACATTATCTCAAATGAGTGATTCCCTCTCAAATTCTATGATTATAGTGTAGAAATAGATCCTATCACATAAGGATCTAAGGAATATGAGAACTATTACTACCTCCTATGATCATGATAAATGTAATATATAATATTTTAGTCTCTTGATATCTCATAAATTAGGATTCACACTTTTGACTTTATCCTTCAGAGTCATTATATATTGCATGTACATTCTAAATTGAAATAATATTTTTTAACATCGAAATGTATTTAATTTATATACAATCAACCTGATCAACTTGGGCTTGTGAGACATCTCTTCCTCAAATCGGATGTGAGAAATTATGTTTTTATCATTCAACCAATTTCATTCTAAAAAACACACACCAAAAAAAGATACATCACCATGGAATTAATAATATTATTTTATCTTTTTTCAATTTAAGTAATAAATAATTATTTTAAAATAAAACTATTTTCTATAGCATATATGACACAAAACACTAATATTAGAAGAATAATTAAATATTATTATACAAATATGGCCATTATAAGGTACTCGTTAAATTTATTTATATGAACTGAATAAAACAAATTAATATATATATAATGGAACATGTCAATACAAATTCATTGATAAATTCTTATGAAATATGTACTAAATATTCAAATAAAATTATTTTATTAATTTAAAATACATTTTATTAAAAAACCAGTTTCATTGATTTTTGTGAGAAAATATTCTACATAATTTATGGAATTTATATAATATATATTTAATAAAAATAATAATGTTTTTCAAATATTTTTTTTTTGAAATTATCTTTGGGTGATTTTTTATTCTTTTCTAAAAGTATTGATTTTCTAATGAATAGTAATAAATAAATATTTTTATTAAAACATTTATTTTTGTTTTAACCACATGTCATGTTATGATTCATTTTAAAATGGTTTAAAATTATAATTACTTATATTATATTATAAATAATTTATCAATAATTATTGTAATAAATTTTAAAATTTAATTTTGTATAGAATCATTTTTCTACATAAATATGAATTTTAAAGAAAAAAAATATTTTTTCTCACAAGAAGTTTTCTTTGCATTTTTTGAACATATTTAAAAGTTAATATTTATAATTTTTTAAAAACAATTTCATTAAATGGAATTTAAAATTTTTATTTTCAAATCAAATAATATCCTTTGATTATTTATTTGAATTTTTCAAAATATTTTAAATTTTAAGTGAATTGTATAAAAATAGTATTTTTATAAAATATAGTTTCTCTTTTGCTGGAACATGATGTATAAATAATAAAAATTATAAAAATTAGGTAATTAATCATGTATGATAAAATAAAACAAATATCTGTTATAAATAATTGAAATGATAGTGAATAAAACTTATTATATAATAAATATGAAAATCATTTGCAGTGCTAATGTGGATCCTATGCATCAGATAAAAAGTGCAATTTTCTCTCCAAAAAATAATAATTGGGATTATATAAGCCATTGATCGACTTAGTTACGAAATATAAACTATTATTTATGATGTTTATGGTCAAACTGGTATTTTAGTTCCATGTAAAAGGTTGTTTATCCAAATTCTAGCACAATGCTTGCACAATGAAAAAAAGTCCAAATAACACATTGAATATATTTTAATGATATATGTTTTAGTTAAAGTTATTATTTAAATAATATAAATTCATATTGTGGTACTAATAATAATATTTTCATAATATAAAATTCTTTATATTTTTTAGAAATTATATAGATACAATATCATCTTGTGTAATGCTAATGAAATATTAATTTATTTTAGAGAAAAAAATAAAAGATATTAAAAATACTTTACGTAAGATAATTTGAGATAAATAATGTGATGAGATAATTTTATGAAATAAAATAACAAGTTAGGGATGTAATAAAATATTTATTTTGAATTTATGTTTTATTTATGATATTATTAAAGTCAAGGAATTGAATACTGTAAAAATGAAAAATAATGATATTTTTGGGAAACATATTTTACTAAATTACATAAAAATAATAAAAATGTAACATCCACACTATAGAGATAAATTAATAGTGTCCCCATCCAGTCATTTACATGGACTCTAGTACACCTCCCCATACACTAGAGGATGTTGACTAGTAGTGAGGGTCCAGTAATAGTATGGTGGTGAGACTATACAGTCATGATTAGAGTACCATAGTGGTATAAGAGATAATCAATCAATCGATTGTGGAAGAAATATAACTAAAATGTGGTGGATGATAATAAACAAATAATGTGTCTAATTCATAATATAAAGTCATGGAAGCATTTCCAGATGAAATATTTAAATAAATAAGTAATCATACAACATGATTTATGATAAGATATAGTACATGAATAATGAAAATAAATTAAAAGACTCCAGGATATCCCCAAAAGAATCATGATATTTGACTCAGTCCTATTATTATATAACCAATATACAAGCATAAACACATAAGAATAATCCAATTAACCAAATCCTACAACAATGAGGTAATTTTGGGTACCCCAGTACTATAGTGATCTGAATAGGGTGTGAGATATTCTGAATAGGCCCCCCAAAATTATGTCTAAATCTATAATGTCCCTAAATATAAAATAAAAAAGTGTATAGGATTGATAAACAAATTAGTATATACATTAATACATGTAAATAATATTCTCAGCTTTCCCTATGACAGTTCACTGACTGTACATGCTTTAGCCGACGATGATATATCTATAAACATGGGACATTATATGAAATGAAATATATATATATATATAATTTATATCTTTTTATTTATTCACTAAATAATATATATAGAACTATCCATGACCATAGGAATAACCAAATCATCCAAAAAATGAGCCCTAAAAATATCAGATGTACTATTGGTACATGTATCCAAAAATAAGAGCATTATCTAGTCAAGGACCTGTGGAACAAGACATTGAATACTAGTAAAATACATTGTCAATGAAGAAACTACTAGTCATTGGAAATTATATAATCATTTATATAACTCGATCATCCTACAATCCCATCCAAGGTATCTCATAATGAGGTACCAAAGTATCACACAAAGAGTCATATAATTTATATTATTTATTGAGCACTATCTTAGTGTTCAATAAATAGTGAAACTAATTAATTATCAAGAGATAATATAAATATGGAAACCTAAGATCACATCCCTAGTGTGCAATATAAAGACCATGTATTTCTTGTGGTATGGGATATAAATATTACTCACAGAGCACATCTAAGGTAGTCAACCAGGGAACCATGTATTACACATGGTGGAGTAAGAATATGGAATATACCATTGATAGCAACTGTGGGATACAACATAGAAGACTGTGTATCGCTCATGGAATGGAATAATAACACTTCTCACCAATCCAATCCAAGGTAATCCACTAAGGGACCATGTATCTCCCATGTGTATTATAATATCAATCATCATATGAGACACCCTGTGGAATTATTCCTATTAATCTGAGGATCCCTCGAGGAATTATATAATTAATTTAATAATTAATATTTTATAACATTAATTAGAATCACATACAAATCCATTATCATACCTTATCACAAATCCACATTAAACTTATTAATAAGACATTCCCATGGGCATACTACACCATAAACCAACTATAATGAATATGGATGACCATTTACATAAGGACTACACATCACCACTCACGTGTACATAATGTTTTCCAGAACCATTTATAATTAAAATTAATTTAAAAATTATTTGCCCCTTTTAATTTTGAATACAACACACCTCAACAGTGGTTCTGATATAAAACGGGGTTATGGAATACAATCCATCACATTACAAACTAACTAACCAATTATCCATTTCAATTTAACTCTTGTAATAAATGGTTACCAAAAGTCATGGGAGTTAAATAACTCACCAAGGTGTCATTTTACTTGAGTTTTAAAACCTACAACATTTTAAAATTCCATATAATAACAAACTAATTTAAATCATTTGATTCTATTAATTTTTTTCACAATTAAATTGAACTTTTGAACAACATAGCATATTATAAATTAACTAGAATATACTAAAAAATCTATAGAACACATACCTTAGGATGGTCCACTCATGTAATATCGATCCATGATTCATGTTGGTTCGAGGGAAATCAATGAGCTATACAAACACCCTGAAAATAGGGAATATTATATCACCTTAAAAAATGTAGAGGATATTGAGATAAATACAAAAAAGGATGAAATGGGAGTTAAATTATTATCACTATTAAGAAAATGTGAATGAAGGTAAGAAAAAACACACCATACATGGGGATCTATAGAACCCTTGTAGAGGGAGAGGTCTGGCTGCCATTAGATCCTATATGATCCGTCCCTATACTAGAGAAAACAAATTTGGGGTTGATTCCACATTTATTTATTTATAAAATACTGTTCCTGAAATATGCAAGTGGTGAATCAGTTACAGAATGTGAATAAAATTCATGTAGTTTAATACATGAACGTAATTAATTCCTTTGGGTAAACCCCAAGAATAGCATGACATGTATTTTATCGACCGTACCTTGTAAAACCCCTTCATAATGTGTAAATATTACATGATTTGAATTCCAATGTGGAGATAATTTCACTATCCTGGGCCATCTATCAATCTTCAGTTTCTCTCCCAAACCACTGAGGCATCCACCAAAAAATATACTATGTGAATATTCAACATATATGTACCTTTCAAACCTCAATACCTCACTTTAGTTCCAAAAATTCAATACAACTTTGTAAACCAATGGAAAAACTCAATTTACATTAAAAATTTCCATGTTTCAGAAATCCCATACACTATTATCCACCCACATTATAAATTATCATCCTAGATAATTATTACTAAAAAATGAAATCAGCTCCCATCCTACTGGTGTTGTGAAAATTTCACAAAAAATGGACACGTTGAATATATAATGCCAAATGCCCATGAAATAGTCAGTTTTAACACATGTTGTATAAACTACTAAAAATCAAGTCATTGATCATAATCCTAATATAGAACATCGAGTCGGAGCTTACATGAGAAAGTATAACCAAATAAATTATATCCACATCATTTATTTCACCATCTACCACATTGCACGCCAAACACAAGTTCTAATAAATAATGGTCAAATCCCAGTCGCAATACTCCCCACAGTTTTAATTTCATAAAAAAAGCATTCCCCTATCATTCCAATGATGTAATTAGAATGACCCTTAGCTTGATCAAATGGATGAATCTGAATCGACCTCAAATAGCATGTTGGAGTGGAATATTCATGAAATTCCTTGGTTGATTCACAATGCAAACACATCATCATGACGATGTTTAAAAAACTGGTCTTAAACAACCAGATAACACATGATAAAAGAAATCATGTCATGAATCGTTAAGATAACTACTGTAATGTCCCGAGTCCGGAGCCCCTCCACTGGTGCCCGGTACCCGGTTCTCCACATGACCTCAAGCGCATTTCCCTGAATGCCAGAGGCTGCCGACTAGCAGCAAGGGCCTTGGTGAGTCGGTGGGGAAACTATGCCCTCCTTCGGTAAGGTATACAAGGTAAGAAACAACAATAAACAGTGGAAGCAGTAAACAACATGCATAACAACAGAAACCAAACAAGGGAAGCAATGCAGATATATAACAATGATGAAAATAATGCAGCAGGTAAAAGTATCTATGGAAAATAGCAAACACAACAACGTGCTGGAATACAACTGAAACCAAGTGCAGAAGAAAAACAAAGAAAGATCCTCAGCAGCGTCAGCCACGGCTTGGTCCCATGCTCCCCAGCTCCTGGTGCAGTCATGATCCTGATGTATAAGGGAGCTTGCCCTTGTCTATACCTGCAGCAACATAGTCTGCATGGGCCCAAAAGCATGGCCCAAACAGGGTGTGAGATACAATCTCAGTAGGCAATCAACCAAAGATTTGTGCCTAATAGTCAATGAATACATGGGAGTAATAAAACAACAAGTAGTAAACGGAAAAGCACAAATAGCTACAATCCACAGTTCTAACAAGTATAGCAGTCAACAACAAGAAGAAAATAGGTAACCCTCTGGGTAGCTCTCACAGTATCGCCCCTATGGTTCAACATCTCAGTACAAGCAACCCTCTGGGAGGAACACACAGTCTCACCCCTCTGGTTCGGCTACATAATTAAGCAGACTCTCTGGGGAAGCACTCTCCGTCAATTCCCTCTATAGTCTCGTATCGTACTAAAGGATATCTGGGGAAGCAATCAACGTCAATTCCCCCTATATCCCACGTCGTACTTGAAAGACTCTCTGGAGAATCCCTTTTGTAAATTCTCCACTTGGTCTTGCATCGTGATTTAAAAGACACTCTGGAGAAGCCCTTCCATCAATTCTCCCTTTGGTCTGCTACTCTAGGTTCTCATAGTCATGAGTAACTAAATATGCTCAGCGCGTGTGTATCATCCAAGTAAACCTCATGAACTACTTGGATATCAACTAAGATCAACAGTAAAATAAAACATCAGTTCCACTATCCTATGACTAGGCATGGAAATTGGAAAACGCCAAACAGGCAGAACAAGCATGGAAAAGCAATCTGAGCACAAAAAAAACTCTAATCACAAGAAATAACCTCTACTATAGCAATCAAGAAAAGCAGGCAAGAACAAGGGAAAAACATGAAACACGCAATACCCCGTTCCAGGGTATTGGTGTAATTTGCACAGAATACTCAAAGTCTTTCTACAGAAAGGAACAATCCACCTACCTCGATCTTAGGAGATCGATATTCATGAACCTCGATGACAGATTCCCCTTAGAATGATGTAGATATGAGAAAACACACAAAATGTTCATCCCACAATAACTAGAAGACAAGGAGGAATCAGGAAACATGGAAAAGCATAAGGAAGAACCCACCGTTGTGATTCCAACACAATCGACCGTGCTCAAATCGGAGAACGGACGGCGAGGCAGGACTCCGTTGAAGATCCGGCCGTACAGACACTCCCGGATGGTCAAAAACTGGAGAAGAAGATGTATTTGGGGGTTAGGTGCGACCTCGGTCCATTTAATGAAAAAAATAATGTACACGGCGTGTACTTTTAGAGTACACGGCGTGTACTTCGAATTTTCCGTACTCCAAAAAAACCGACCTCCACCTCTGCCTTATAGACCGTGTGTGTGGCCCGGAGACGGCCAACACATGGCTTCGAGCCAGAACAAAGTACACGGCGTGTACTCAGAAATTACACGGCGCGTACTTTGAAAATTTCCAGAAAAAAACCATTTTTCTTAAAAACTCTTGAAAAATGGAAAAACATACCTGAACGAAGGTCCGGGTTCTTACAAACTCCCCCCCCCCCTTTAAAGAAATTCGTCCCCGAATTTCCCTAACGAGGTGGAGAAGAAGGATCTCCGAACAGCTCTGGCCACTACGATCATACATCGGCCTCCCTCTCCCAGGTCTCGTCATGTACTCACCCGTCCTACCATAACACACATACAAGAGAAATAGACCACCCACGGAGAACCTTTGTACTACGATCGACAATCCGTATAGGATGATCCTTGAACGATGCATCTGCTTCAAGCTCGACATCCTCAGGATGAAAGACGTGAGACGGGTCTGAAAAGTAACGTCGGAGCTGAGAGACGTGGAAGATGTCGTGCATGGCCTGATACCTCTGAGGTAGCTGCAACCGATAGGCGACTGGCCCCAGTCTCTCCAAAACCTCAAACGGCCCTACATTCCATGGAGAAGGCTTACCCTGTCTCTGAATCCTACTATGTCCCAACCTAGGTGCGACACGTAGGAAAACCCATTCACCGACCTCGAACTCCAGAGGTCGTCTCTACTGATCAGCATAAGACTTCTGCCGAGACTGTGCTGTAGCCATCCTCTTCCGAATCATCTCTATCTGCTCTGAAGTCTCCTGAACAAGACGAGGTCCCAGCAAAGTTGCCTCTCCTGCCTCCAGCCAGCATAAGGGTGATCGGCATGGCATACCGTACAAAGCCTCGTATGGTTCCATCTCGATGGTCACCTGGAAACTCTTGTTGTAGGCGAACTCCACCAGAGGAATACGCTTCTCCCAAGAACCACAAAAGTCAAGGATGCAAGCTCGGAGCATATCCTCAAGCACCTGGATCATGCGCTCGGACTGGCCATCAGTCTGGGGATGGTATACTTTACTCAAAAGTACTTGTGTACCCAAGGCCTTCTAAAGTCCCTGCCAGAACCGAGAGGTAAAGCGCACATCTCTATCTGAAACAATAGAGGGCGGAACTCCATGAAGACACACAATATCCCTGATGTAAATTCGTCCCAGATCATCGACACTAAAGGTCTCCTTGATTGGCAATAAGTGAGAAACCTCTGTAAGCCTGTTGACGAAAACCAAAACAGCATCGTTCCCTCGAGGTGATCTCGGCAACCCAGACAGGAAGTCCATCACAACATCGTTCCACTTCCACTCCGGAATGAGTAACTACTGTAAGAGACCTGCTGGTCGCTGAGGCTCTGCTTTCACCTGCTGACAAGTAGAATATCTCATGACAAAACGAGCAACATCCTTCTTCATACCTGGCCACCAGTACTAGCGATTAAGATCCCGATACATCTTGGTGACGCTAGGATGAACTGCCCAAACTGAGGAATGCAAATCCTAATCAGATCCTCGCATATGTCTGCTGGCACCCATACGTGTACTTGGAAATGAAATATCTCATCCTTGCCCACTTTCCATCCAGGAAGAGGGTCCTCTCCTGACACACTCTACCACAGGACTAAGACTTCTGAGTCTGATAGCTGCCTCATCCGTACCCGATCAAGTAGTATGGTGGTAACAGCTACAGAAGATAGAAAAGTCTGTCCCCGTCTATCGTGCACTTCTAGATGCATCTCATAAAAACAGAACCATCAGCTTCCACTCACTACTGGCCTCCTGAACATCCTGAATCTGAGTTCTCCTTCTAGACGCAACAGCCACGGCGTTGCCCTTTCCCGGCGTATAGGCAAGCTCGAAGTCAAAAGATTATAGATACTCAACCCACCTGCGCTGCCTCAGATTCAGATCATGCTGAGTGAAGATATAATTGAGACTCTTGTGGTCAGTGAAGACCACAATGTGCTCTCCCAGAAGATTGTGTCTCCATCAGTGCAAAACATGAACAACAGCTTCCAACTCCAGATCGTGCGTAGGGTAGTTCCTCTCATGTGGCCTTAGCTGCCGAGACCCATACGTAATGACTCCATCTTCCTGCATAAGCACAGCTCCCAGCCCGATACCTGAACCATCACAGTAAACAGTGTAGCTCTTGCCTGGTACTAGCAAGACTAGTATCGGTGCTGACATCAACCTCCCTTTCAGCTCCTGAAAGGCTGACTCACAAGAATCTGACCATAAGAAATTCACCCCCTTCTTGGTCAGACCTGTCAAAAATGCTGCAAAATGGAAAAGTCCTGAATGAAACGTCTCTAGTATCCATCCATCCCTATGAAGCTTCGTACCTCAAAAAAGTTCTTCGGCTACTCCAAGGAAACTGCAGCTCTCACATTCTCTGGGTCCGAAGATACTCCTGTCTCTCAGATGACTTGACCCAAGAAGTGAATCTGATCCATCCAGAAGTGGCACTTCGAGAGGATAGAATAAAGTCGATGCTCTCTCAGTGTACTCAAAATGATCTCAAGATGGGTGGCATGGTCATGTCGAGTGTGAGAGTACACCAAGATATCGTCCACGAAGACCATGGCGAAGGAGTCCAAGTAAGGATGGAACACTCGGTTCATCATCGCCATGAAAACTACAGGTGCGTTCGTGAGACCGAACGACATGAGTGTATACTCGTAAAGACCGTACCTGCTCCTGAAGGCTGTCAGAGGTATACCTGATGGTCTAACATGCATCTGATGATAACCGGACCTCAAGTAGATCATCGAGAACACCCAGGCTCCTCGAAGATGATCGAAAAGGTCATCAATCCACGGCAAAGGATATCGGTTCTTGACCGTCAACTGGTTAAGCTTCCTATAATCCACACAAAGCTGAAGGGTACCTTCTGCCTTCTTCACAAACAGAACAGGAAAACCCTAAGGAGAAGTATGGGGTCAGATGAAAACCTTTGCCTGTAGCTCCTACAACTGCTTCTTGAGCACCTGCAACTCAGGTGTGGCCATCCTATATGGAGGAATGGACACCGGTGCCGCTCCTGGAACGAGATCAATAGAAAATTCCACCTCACTCTCCTGAGGAAAACATGAAAATTCCTCTGGAAAGACATCCCTGAAGTGATCCACCACTGGAGGAAACTCTAACTGTGGAGTCCCCTGGTCATCCAGATAAAGACTATCAATCTGGGCTATCACCCCTCCTAGCCCAAGATGCTCGACTCCCACCCAACTCGCCCAAACATCCCATTAGCCTCTATGTAGGAAAGATTCACCTTCTGGTGAGATGAAACTAACTCTACAGCGATAACAGTCAATGATTTCCTGGAAGGGAATCAACCAGTCCATGCCAAGGATGATGTCATAGCATGTCATCTCTAGGACATAGATATCCCATAAGAAGTGATACCCTGCAACCTCGAGAGGGCACTCTCTACATTTACGTACACTAGATGTCCTCATTCCCAATGGTGTTTCTAGTGTCAACGAGTCGGCAGAAGAAAAGATGCAGAGTCCAAGGCTCTCCACAACAGCAACATAGATAAAACTATACATAGCACCAGTATCGAAAAGGGATGAAGATAAAACTGAGACTACTAAAAGCGTACCTCGAATAGTAGAAGTGTCGGGATCCTTCTCATGATAAGTCTTCTCCACGGTGAAAGACTGGCATGCACCGCGGCCCTACGCCCCTGACTGACCACTCTGAGATGAACCTCCCTGCTGGTGCTGAGGGACTTGTGGCTGACCTCCATGGCCTTGACCTCCACCATGGCCCAAACGGGTGGAAGAACTCCAGTTCCCTGACTGGTGAGAGATTGCTGGGGCTGCACCTGAACGAGGAGTCATGGAAGAACACCGGTCACCTGCTGCTTGTGGGAGAACCTGGCAGAAACGCTGAAGGTGACCCAACTTGCCGCAAGATCGGCACTCCACGAGGTCTCTCTGGCAATGAGGCCTCGTGTCCCCTATCCGGCCACACTGGTAGCATGTCACCTGGCTGCCTGATGATGCGTCTCACTTCCTCAAATCACCACGCGTAGGATCCCAATGATGCTTCTTGCTGTCATCTGAAGGAAAGCTAGCTCTGGAAGCAGAACTGCCCTGACTCGAAGCTCCAGAGTCTCTCAGATTACGCTCCAAAATCAGTGCCTGGTTAACGATGTAAGTAATGGAAGTCAGCTATAATATGTTCACCTGTGAGAGAATCCCCCTCCTGAGTCCATCCTCAAACTTCCTCGCCATGAACACCCCACTCCCATCCCGAAGGGGTGTAAAATGCTGAGCTCAGTGAAACGAGAGGAATACTCAATGACAGATAGAGTACCCTGCTCTATGCTCATGAACTCCCGGGCTCGATTGGCCCTCGGGGTCTCCGGGTAAAAGTAGTCATAAAACATGCGCTGGAACTCCTCCCAACTCATAGACAGCTGCTGACCTGCCTGTGAGATTACGTCCCACCACCTCTAGGCGGAGTCTCGGAGCATGTAGGTGGAGAGCTTGACCCGCCTCTCTGGAGGCGTCTCCAGATGCTCGAATATAGTCAGCATGGCTTCCAGCCATGATTCTATAGCCTGAGGTCCTCCCTCCCCCCGAGAACATGGGAGGATGCTACTACTGAAAGACCCGCGTCAAGTCTGCCATAGACGAGGCAGGAGGTGGTGCTCCCTGGAAGGCCTGCATCATTCTCATGAAACCTTCCCTGAACTTTGCATCAGCACCTGTGACTAGTACAACAACCGGTGCCAAGGCTGGCTTGGATGGGGGATCGACAGGAAGTCCCTGATCAGCCCTGTCTGGCATTTGATCACTGTCTGATGACAGATGTACGACCGAAGGACCTCTTGGAGGCATAGCTCTGAAAGATCAAAAGCACACCTTAGATCATGAAAACATGGATAGAGAACACAAGAGTAAAAAACGGGAACATGGGGAAAAGAACACACAAGATTGCAAAACACGACTACATGACGTGTATATAACTACACGACATGTCTACTTAAACCACTGACATGGGTGTGTACTCCTTCCCTACGAGTCATGTACACATCAAACTACATGGCGTGTTGACCCCCACACATGGCGTGTGCTTGAAAACTATTCCCATGCCCGAGTCTTCTCCTTACACAGCTAACCCACATAGTCCGACACAACCTGATACTACACGGAGTGTTCGAATAAAACACGGCATGCACTAGACGAGGCTTCGGTGGTCTGTGTTGCTGAATACACAGCCGTATACAAGGCCGGACCTTACACGGCGTGCTCCGAACAAGCACGACGTGCATAGGTGAAGGCGACACCATCCGGTGTTGTTCGTGACACGGCCGGGTACCTGAGAAAGACCACACGACGTGTTCCGAACAAACACTGCGTGTGGAAAAGAAGGTCACGCCGGCCCGTGTTGTTCATGAAACGGTCTGGCACCTAGACTGGACTACACGGCGTGTTCCCTACGGACACGACGTGTTCTACCTGAGCCTCCCCAGCCTGTGTTGTTAGTGACACGGCCGGGTACACAGCTCCGAACTCACACGGTGTGTACCAATGGTACATGGCGTGTTCCCGAAGGTACTCCTATGACACCATGTTCTGCTCACACGGTCAGTGACACGGCCTGAAAACTACACGGCGTGTATCCAAAAAGTACATGCCGTGTATTTTGGGTTTTTCTGGGCAGTAGCTCAGAAACTGCGCAGAATTCCAGAAACACTAAAACAAGGAAAAAGATGACAAATTACGATCCGAGAGTTCCCATAACACCACAAGAAGAAAAATTTGGCATTCATTTTAAGAAAAGAACAAAGCAACAGTTTTCTAACACAACAGTAGAGAATCTATCAAACAACTATCACAACAGCATGCATAATCTACACAAAGTCTATCACAACAGCATGCAATCACTAATGCACCCTAGAAGGCATGGTAAGAATGCATGACAAGTGATTTCTACAAGTTCCTATATGATGCATGAGATGGAATACCCTCATCTCATCGGGTTGTGACAGAAATAGAACCGAAATATCAAAACAATAACTGAAGAAGTCATATGAATCACTCTAGGTGAAAACATACCAACCATAAAATCTCAAAACCGGAAAACTGCAATTAACGAGGTAGTATGGATTTTCACTATACACGGGATAGCTACTCCCGAGCATAGCTTAATTCCAATTACCGAATCCATCCTATCCCTGGCTAAGGTCTCCAAACAGTAAAGAAATAGAAAAGAACTCCTCTGATACCAATTTGTAACGTCCCGAGTCCGGAGCCCCTCCATTGGTGCCCCGTACCCGGTTCTCCACATGACCTCAAGCACGTTTCCCCGAATTCCATAGGATGCTGACTAGAAGTGAGGGCCTTGGTGAGTCGGTGGGGAAACTATGCCCTCATTTGGTAAGGTCTTCAAGGTAAGAAACAACAATAAATAGTGGAAGTAGTAAACAACATGCATAACAACAGAAACCAAACAGCGGAAGAAACACAGATATATAACAATGATGACAATAATGCAGCAGGTACAAGTATCTGTGGAAAATATCAAACACAACAATGTGCTGGAATACAACTGAAACCATGTGAAAAAGAAAAAAAATTAAAGCTCCTCAGCATCGCGAGCCACGGCTCGGTCCCATGCTCCCCAGCTCCTGGTGCAGTCAAGATCCTGAAGTTGAAGGGTGCTTACCCTTATTTATAACTGCAGCAACATAGTCTTCTTGGGCCAAAAGCATGGCCCAAACAGGGTGTGAGATACAATCCCATTAGGCAATCACCCAAAGATTTGTTCCCAACAGTCAATGAATACATGGCAGTAATGAAACAAGAAGCACTAAAAGCGCAAATAGCTACAATCCACAGTTCTAACAAGTATATCAGTCAACAACAAGAAGAAAACAGGTAACCCTCTGGGTATCTCTCACAGTCTATCCCCTATGGTTCAACCTCTAAGTACAAGAAACCCTCTAGGAGGAACACACAGTCTCAACCCTCTGGTTCATCTACATAATTAAGTAGAATCTCTGGGGTAACACTCACCGTCAATTCCCCCTATAGTCTCATATCGTGCTAAAGGCTCTCTGGGGAAGCACTCAACGTCATTTCCCCCTTATAGTCAGTGTCATAATTAAAAGACTCTCTAGAGAATCCCTTCCATCAATTCTCCACTTGGTCTCACATCATGATTTAAAAGACACTCTAGATAAGCCCTTCCGTCAATTATCCCTTTGGTATTTTACTCTAGGTTCTCACAGTCCTGAGTAACTAAACATGCTTAGCGCGTGTGTATTGTCCAAGTAAACCTCAAAAACTACTTAGATATCAACTAAGGCTCAATAGTAAAATAAAACATTAGTTCCATTATCCTACGACTAGGCATGGCAACTGGAAAACGCCAAACAGGCAGAAAAGCATGGAAAAGCAATCTGAGCACAAACAAAAAACTCTAATCACAAGAAATAACCTCTACTAAAGCAATCAAGACATGTAGGCAAGAACAAGGGAAAAAGAGGAAACACGAAATACCCCGTTCAAGTTTATTGGTGGAAATTGTACAAAATACTCAAAGACTTTCTACAGAAAGGAACAAACAACCTACCTCGATCCTAGGAGATCGATATACGTGAACCTCAACGACAGATTCTCCTTTTAACGACATAGATCAGATAAAACGCACAAAACATTCATCCAAAGATAACATCAAAACAAGGAGGAATCAAGAAACAAGGATCAAGAAGAAGGAATAACTCACCGATGTGATTCCAACGCAATCGACCGTGCTCGAATCGGAGAACGGACGGCGAGGCAGGACTCCGTCGAACATCCGGTCGTACGGACGCTCCCGGAGGGTCGAAAACTGGATAAGAAGATGTATCTGGGGGTTAGGCGCAACCCCGGTCCATTTAATGAAAAAAAAAGAAATTATACGGCATGTACTTTTAGAGTACACGACGTGTACTTCAAATTTTCCGTACTCCAAAAACATTGGCCTCCACCTCAGCCTTACACACCGTGTGTGTGGCCCAGACATGGCCAACACACGGCTTCGAGCCGGAATAGAGTATGTGGCGTGTACTCAAAAATTACATGGCGTGTAATTTGATAATTTCCAGAAAAAAAAACATTTTTCTTCCAAACTCCAAAAAAATGGAAAAACATACCTGAATGAAGGTCCGGTTTCTTACAACTACTCCACAAAAAAACTAGACAAAGATGGAAGAAAAACCATAACAGAGAACATGATGCATTTTCTTATTAAACCCCTCTTTCATTTCAATAACATTCACCATTGCTCATATTCCACTTCTAGTGATGCCTCTTGGAAGAACCGTCACCTTCTCATTAATATTATCATGCCTCAACATGAATATGATATATAATAGTTCAAAAACACGTGGAACATAACACTAAACAAATCTCAGTGGAGCTCAATAGAAAACATGGATATCCTTGGAATCATCCAATGTATTCCAAGGAGCTCTTACACGATTGTCCAAACTCTATGTTCCCAAGTGAGATATTGGTACACTTCCAAAACATCCATGATTCTAGAATAATGACTGAGCCCAGAGCGACATCCCCCCCGATGATCAAGTCAAATTAAAGTAATTGTTATCCATGAGTCCATCAATTTATCATTCACATGAGATCCAATGAATCACTCAGGAAAACTATTCCTCGTAATGTTACTTTTCGGTAGTAAAAAAATAGGCATATATTTTATTAATCATCCCGAAAGGCTTTAACATATAACTTTACCCTAGAGTACATACAATGATCCCCCAGTGTTCTAATATGATTTCATGATAGGGGATCTGATCTTCAATAATCCAGGTGTATACTAGGAGAATTTAAACGATTTATAAAAGGGACCCAAGACACTCCTACTACAAAAAAAATGATGTTCTTGTTAAGGACCTGATACATCCATAATCCAACTACACAATGGAAATGAGGTTGGAACTATCCATAATCTTCTTGACTGGTAGAGTTCAGCTACTCCTGCCAATGTGATGGCACTAGCCGACCATTATTCTCTTACAAATGAGGAATACCATGATCATTCATGTATACCATCATAGACCATCCGAAACTAATGTTATTTGAAAATAGTTTTGTCCACATCCAACCACATCACCGTTGTGCTTCCATTAATGAATTCGCATTTTATAAAACAAACCATATACATGGGAATTCAAAATTAGTATTTTCTATCTCAAAATTGTACATCTTGATTGGGTTTAATATACTTGACATAAAACTCTTTTTAATTTATTGATGTGACACACACAACCATAGGAGATTCCTTATTTATATGTTTAATAAAGAAGAAAAATATTCCCACAAAACATGCTCTTTTAACCAATAACTGTAGGTAATGGATATGGCCGACATCCTTCAAAATATTTTTGACTAGAAGAGATGAAAAAATTAATTTAATAAACACAAAATATTAAACTTACATTGTAAATACACATGACACTCCTCTGGAGTTATGACTAACTGTTCCATTGCAAAAGGCATAGAAACCAACCCAATTAGAGAAATTATGTTATGAAAAACCAGTTTTTTACCACATCATCTTATGAAATGGTACGACCCTCATTTCATCTAATTCCTTAGTCACTATACTCCTAAAGTGACCCATGGACATAGAATAATAGATAAGGGATTAAACAATACCATTGAACTCATATAGTTTTTTACAATATCTTTATCATCTTGATGGGTACATCATATATTGAAACATAATCCCACAATATTTAAAAATTTTAAAATTGGTGCTTTTAAAATCAATAATTATAAGGCATATAAGTACAGTGGATATCTCAAAGTATATTAGTTTACATTATTTAGCAAGTAAAAGACTTTTACCATGGCATGTCCAACCTACTAAATATGGGAATTTGACACTCCTCACATCCTTAACTAGGGTGAAACTAACAAATGACCATCCATCCATCCTGGGTGTAATTTTTGAAACTAAGAGTCCTAGTATGATCAAATGGCACCCAAACTATTAATCAAACACAAAACTCTTCATGAGAAGAAATAATGGTTATATTTTGAGGGTGATTAATACCTCGGTCTATCACACCATTAAAACATAATGCATCGATCCTACCAAGAGGTCATGGATGAAAAGGTATCTAGTTTATACATCATCTAATATAGTTTCAATGAAACCTGATAAGGGTTAACTGGGATCCATAGTGAATGTCCATTTTATCAACCGAAACGTTTGAAAAATAAATGGTAATGCAATCCCATACATGATTTATCAATATATAAATGAAAATATAGTCATCACTTAAGAAATTTAAAAAATTAAAATTTAATATTTAAGAATTAAAATATTCATTTAAAGACATGAAATACCATATATAATGAAAACATAACTTATTAACTTTTTTAACCAGCACCACAAGGCACATATTCTTGTTATACAAAATTCATTTTATGAATTTATTATTTAACTAACATCATATAATAAAATGGAAATTTATCTAACATGTTTTGTTAATTAATTTTATTTCATGATAAGGTTATCACAATAAGTAATAGTAAAAGCTAATCTCATTTCCAATATATATTGGAAAACACCCGTTAGGATGTAATTATAATTTTAATTAAAAAACCTCTTATATGTATATCTCAAAAGTAGATTGGGGGTATATTATTAATTAAAGAGGTACTGATCATATAATGTCACAAGAAACGTCTATATGTTATCCCAAATACGAAATTGCATTCACATTAAATAAAAATCCCTATATAACATAACATAAACCCATGGAGATGTGTACTATGGAATAAATAATAATGAAAAGGACACCTAAAAGTGTCCCATTAATTCATCATAGGTTCATCAATACTCAATCCAATACATTTAAATCATTCTAATTTAAAATCACCATTTGGGGGTTCTATCACATACTCTTAACAAGACAAGGCTGAACTATATGGGTCAAACCAAACATAAGATTCATAATAAAAAATGTTATGTAATATCTATGGTTTATAATATTTTATATTTGTACAGTGGTTTCTAGTTATATCAACCTCAAAAAAAATATTCAATTATATGGCAAACCATTTTCAAATTTATAAAGCACCAATATAGTTTATAGATTGGAAACATTATCAAATTAAATCATAACCAAGATTCTTTACCCAATGAAACAAATAGTCCACAAATCAAATACGATATGGTATATTAGGTATGATTACACCATAAATCTATATGGGAAAACTCCATTTTTTAATGTTGAAACATTAAAAATTTATCCAATGTGACAATTTTAACCATATAGGATTTTCTATGTAGTAAATTCAAGAAAACATAGACAATAATCACCAAATCCTGGAAATATTATAAACATGAAAAATAATCACAAATCATTAAAAATAAACATGGAATGTTATTATGTATATATAGAAACACTCAAGAATGTTAGACTAATTAACATGTTAAACATAGTACTATACTTACGTAAAAATGTTGTAAAATAAAACAAGCATATAAAATATTCATCATGTTATAAAAAAATTAATTCAAAATAATCACACAAGGAACATATATAGATTAATTTAAATGGAGTGGAATATTCCTGGCATGGGAATATATATGTGCTTAAAATTATGCATTTAATATTTCTTACTTAAAATATTGGTCCAATTATAAAATAATTTAAATCTCATAAATAAATGAGAAGAAAAAATTACACCAATCACTCAAGGTGAAATCATATTTAGCTGTAACAAAATGCACCCAGAACAAAAGTCCCATCCATTTTAATTTGATGTCTTCCAATTCATGGGTTGGTCAGTCCCAAAATTTAGATATTTATCATGCGTAGAAAAAGTCTGAGTGTCCTGTTTTCCAACCCAAAATTGTGAGGAAAATGAAATGGGTCAGCTATAATACCAAATTGTTATGTCCACACCCAGAGGCCACATAAATTGAACCATAAGATGGTCTGTCACATGGCCTCTAGCAGTCCACCACATACACTAGAGGATGTCGACCATTACTGAGGGTCTAGTGATTGAATGGTGGGGAGAATATGTACTCCTGATCATAGTTTAATAGTTGTATAAGAAATAATAAATCAATCAATACAGAATCATTATAAATGATTGAAAATATATGACAATAAACTAATAAATTGGAAAATTCCCAATACCCAATCATGCATGAATGTCTAGATAAACTATGAAACTAAATAAATGAACATTCTATAGGATACAAAATGAGTTATAATACAAGAAAAGTGAATAAAATAGAAATCCTAAAGGATATCTCTACAATAAACCCGATATTTATCTCAGTCCTAGGATCTATACTTCCTGTAAAATATATAACTATATAATGATAATACAAGAAAAAATTTCTTAAAATAATAAGGTCTAGTTAGTACCCCTATGTAATGGAGGCCTAAATAATGAGTGAGATATACTCATTAGGATAAAAAAATAGTGTCAAATGCTATCTAGTTCATGAACATAAAATACACCAGCATCTAGGTATGAAAAGTAAAGCAATTTATAAATGAATAATTATAAGTAATCAACTTGGGTTCTTTGGGGCCACCTTACAAAAAGTTCCTTCTTTTGAATTTGTTAATATATCTCTTAATATAGGATGTCAAACAAAAGTATAGGAATATATTAATATAAAGATATATATATATATATATATACCTTTTTATGTTTAATTATTCATTCTATCTAGGACATAGGGAATAAATAATGAATCCCAAAAAGGATTCTCAAAAACCACGAAGTGAGTCCATGTACATGTATCTAAAAATAAAATATTTATCTAGTAATTCAAATAATGTTCATTACATAACATCCTAGTAAATCAAATACCACAATGAAGATGCTACCACTCATACGAAATGCTATCATTCATGATTGAACATGATAATCTTATAAGCTTGTCTAAGGAATATCGTAAGGATATACCCAAGTATTACCTAAGGTGTCATGTTATTCCCATTATTTAACAATATCTTCATGTTATTTCATATAAATTGATCCCATGAATCACTCTAGGGATAATAGAAATTAGGAAACTAAAAATCTGATCCCTAGTTTACAATATAGGGCCCCAATATCACTATTGCAATAGAATAGTTACATTTTCCACACAGCTCATTCAATGTAATCTAGTTGGGAAAAATGTATTTCTCAATGTGTGGTAGGAATAAGGTATTACACTATAATATAATCTATGGTATACCACATAAGTTATTGAGTATCGCTCGTGTCATGGCATAAACATAGTTCTCACATAACTTGTCCAAGGTACTTCACTATGGTGCCATTTTTAATCAATTTTATTATAATATCAACCAACATATAATCTCATCCCTGGAATTACAACATTATATTCTCGGTATTGATTTAGGAATTACATAATTCATATAATTATTTAATCATTTCAAATTTTAACAATAATGAAATTCATATCCACAAGCATTACATATCACATATCTATGTCAAACTAATTAGTTGGCCATGTACATCACCATTAAACATGCATAAAGAATAAAGATGGACATATAAATAATAATTACACATCACCAATCATGTTTATATGAAATTTTCCACTCCCATTTTTCATTTCAATTTATTTTAAAACAATTTAACATTTTTAAATATGAATACAACACAACTTAACTATGGATTTATTATTATTCAGGTTCTAGGTATAAAGTATGTCACATTTTCAATTACATATGATATTATAATTTTAATTTTAATTTATCAAATAAAAGTATATTAGTAGTTGAGGGTGTTAAGGAACTCAAAATAGGGTGGTTTCACTTGAGGATGAAATCCATGAACTTCAAAAATTATTATATGAATGCTAAAATTTTTAATGTAATTTATTTTATTAACATAATTTCATAACAAATGGGAATCACATGGAAAACTTGATTTGGAACACAAAAATGTATATTGTAAATCAAGTAGTCAATAGTGAAGAACTATGAACAACCAAAATCATACTAAAGATACTACACTCATTCAATAGAAATCCTTAAATCTACAAAGATGATGGTAAATCATAGAAATGGTCAAATTCCTAGAAAAAAAAATATGTTCTACATAATACAAAAAAATCATTGAAGATATTTATATAATAAGTAAATGTTGAAAGAGGATATGATATATTACCTCTATGAAACCACTGAGACTTCTGGGAAAAAAATAGAGCATAAAAGAGAGATATCAAGATCCCTATGATATGGGGGGTTGGGGTAGCCAAGAGATCCTAAAGGATACCTCACTCTATAGAATAAAATATAATAGGGTTTGGACCCCTTCAATTTATATTAAAAAATCCCACTAACATAATTCAAAACAAATATGTATTAAAAAACAGTAATCAAATTTATTACAAGATACTGATACAAATCAAAATCATCTTGAGGAAAACCCTCATAATTACATTCCCTATAACCTAATGGCTTCTCGCCCTAAACCAATTCATGTTCGGAAAATATTACATGATTTTAATTCTCGGATGGAGATAATTTTAGTATCACATGCCATTCTTACTTCTTGCAGTTTTAACCTGAACCCCTAGGATCTTCTCCAAATAACCTAAAATATTGAAAAATAATAATTTCGGGACATTCAAACCCTTGAGTCCTCACTTTGGTTCCCAAAATCTAAAATGACCCATCCACCAATAGAAACATTCAAATAACATTGAAATTTTCCATGGTTAAAAAATAAAATTTGGAGAAAAATATTAATTTATAATAATGAGTATAATATATTGTAAATAATGTCATACCCTATGAATTTATAAGATATTTGGATGTAATTTTATCTAGAATAATCTTATTTTATTTTAATATTTTTTTGAAATTCTAAATTTTTCCATCACATCAATAATAAATGGGAATCCCTTACATCACTTAACTATACTACTTTGAGAATTATTGATTGACCAAAAACTACCCATTATTCTTATCGAAAACTTTATCCATGTTCATGAGGATTTTTATATTACAGAATATCTACACTATATCCCTTAAGAAGTGATCTTAATGGAGTTCACCACAGAAGAGGTCATCATATTTACTGAAAATTTCATGTTTATTTCATATTTTATTTCTTATCCATGTGTAATACCCATCCTAAAATAATAACTCCCAAATTATCAGTTTAAATAAATTTTATTTTTTTTATGATAAAACCATATTAAATTTTGATCAAATACTACGAAAAGTGAAAATATTCTCCATGCGTACATTTGTATTACTGCATCCATATTGTGGTGTAATTCATTTTTCATTAAATCATGACATGGATATATATAAAAATTCATGCAATGAGTATATTTGATATATATGAAATTATAAGGTTTCTGGAAATATTATTTACTATTTTCTAATATTTCATTCCATCCATCCAAAAATAAAAACAATGATCATTCTTATGTACGACCCAACGTCACTATGATCTATGTAATATATTTTTCTATATATATATATACGTGGTTTAATATAAATAAATAAATAAATAAATTATGTATTTGACATTTACAGTATAAATAATATTTTGGATGTGATGGAACTATGATAAATGTATACATTCCAGGATGATAAAATCAAAACGTTAATGAAAAACTAAGGAGTTACCACCTCAAATAGAGATTTTAAAATTGATTTATTAATAAATGGGTGATAAAATATTGTTATTAATAAATATATATTGCGATATAAATGATTATGGGTTTTGAATATATACATAATAAATCAATATTTAATATAAATGAGGATAAAACATGTAAAATGGAAGTCGATCTGGAGGTATGTGTTTCTTTTCCAAATTTTTCTTATATGAGACATATGTAATATTCCCCAATACATTACTTTTATGGTGTATATACAGACCCATAAATATATTATGTACTGAACATATTTGTATTTATTTTTTTAAGGTTTCATTTTATGTAATTTATTTCATGGGGTATATGAATCAAAGATTACCGTTGTAGAAATCATATTGTTTCACAATCTCTTTACTTTTATGGAATTTTTAGGTTTCAGTCACTAATGGTGATTGTTTCTATAACATTTCCATGTTTTTTATGACTTTTTGAAAAAAAATGTTTTTCTTTTTCTGCTACAACTTTTTATATTTATTTATACCAATGATTGGAATTTTAAAATATAGTTTGAGAGTAATCATTTTATCATTATCCAAATGTATAACTATGTGACTTTTTTGAATAAAATACCAATGGATGTTATTTTAAAATATGTGGAATGGGAAATTTCTTCTACAATAATGATTCAAAAATATATAAAATATTACTTAAACATTTTCTGTTTTTATTTATTTAAAAAAATCATATTTACTTCAACATTAATTTATTAAAATTAATTCTTAATGTAAAAAATATTTTTTCCTCAAAATTTTTTAAATTATCTTTTTATGTTAATTTTTTTAAAAAACTATAAAAAACCATTTTTACTCATTCAGTATTGGGAATATGTTTTAGTGATTCCATACTTTTCATAAATCACTTATTTATGATCATTGGATATTTTAGTTCCCTTAAATATCCATTTAGTAGAGGATATAATTATTTTAATATCTATATACCATTTCTACACATGGAGTTACATTTTGAATTTATTAGATTAATAGGGAAATTTTTTAGATTTTTTTTATTAATCTATAATTATATTTTTTTATAGAATATAGTTTATGACTTAAATATACCATTTGATATTATAGGAATGTAATAGACAAGTAGTAAGAGGTGGGGCCTTTATTTATACTTCCCTTCGATGCATCGATAAGTCTCATGATAGAAATTAGTTGAGTAGGACACTGTTTTAATCTATATTGGAACATTGTATTAATGGTAGATATATCATTATCTCAAAAATCGGGATATATAATAGTTTATAATTTCATTCATTTTGAATTTAGTTATTAACATCCATGAAATTTTCACTAAGCTTTTATATAAGGATTCATTTTTTCTCATGATATTTTTTAAATGGATTTTTTTTTCATTTAATTACCTTTCCATATTAATTATTCCTTATTTATTCAGGATAAATGTTTCTATAATAATACCCATACTGAGTATTATATCTCATCTATTTATTATATTTCAATTCCCTAGGATACCAAGAACTCTATTTTTATTAATAAATAGGGATATGTTATATGGAATAATGGTGTACTAAACAATGTTATTATGTTATATATTATGTTTTAAATAATAATGAGAGATTCATGTATGTATCTATTTTACCAATACATCAAAACTATCATGTACATCAGGATGAGATATCTTTTACATAATTAGATATTAATAATGTGTGCATAGGCACTAGGAACTATAGTTGGGGTCATTACTGTATGTATTAGAAGATATATAGTTGAATCTTTGGGAACTATATTTATGAAAATATATATTATGGAATATAACACTATAAATAACAATGAGGATAACTATAATTATAGGATAACATCAAATATATTTGTTAATGACTATAGATAACATAAGATAAACCCATGTAATCATAGATTTAGAGGAGTGTTGTGTGATTTATACCTACATTTAATAATATTTCATGATTATTTAATTGCTTACTATGATCATTGTAATTTGATACATACAAATTTATTTATGGTTTTACTCAATTTAGGGAACCATAGGGAACTGAGATAACATTGAATGTGATAGAAAATGTGTTGGTGAGAAAAACAATTGGATGAAGACTATAGTAAAGGATACAAGGATTATTTAAAATTAGTTATCGTGATATAGGATATAGAAATAACACCCCAACCAACTCCTAAACTAATAAAAGAATATAAGGATTGAGTTCACTATGAGCTATGGTGGTAGAGAAATTTGATTAAATAAGACCCTCTTTCCTAAATGTCGATTATGTGATAATAAACACTCAGGTCAATGTCTTTGAGGGACAAGAGAATGTTATTGATATTTAAATGAAGGAAAAATCTAATGCAATTTATGAGGAAAAATAAAATGTGTGGACGACATAACTGATGATATTAATGGTATCTCTATTCTCTCACTGATGGTTGACGGTTTTAAATTTGAAATGTGTCATAAAAAGACAATCAATGTCCTTGGTGGGGAGAATAATGAAGAGAAACCGAAAGGATGTATGACAAATGGATGTACTACTGATGATGAAGAGACTAAATATAAAATATAATAGGAATTATGTATTAAGGAATAATTTGTTAAAATGATGTTAATGGTTTATGAATGAATTGGGGTAATTTAAGTTCATGTATATTTTGGTACAAGAATTATGTTGTAAAAGTATTTTATAAATGATATTCTAATAATATGAATCATGAGATATTTAAAGATACTACTATATAGCTTTTTAATTTTGAAATTGCAACCATATAGTAAATATAACCTTTATCCAGGATGAATGAATCTATAGAATGATGTTCTTTTTGAAGGAACATGACAAGGGAAGAGAACACAAATTTATTAATCCTGAAATTGAGACAATAATGCAAATGAATTTTTTATGGGTTATTATTAGTGACGATGAAAATAGGTTCTGATTTAATTACTAATTAATTCATGATAGAGTTTACAATTATTTTGTTATTTTTATAATATAATAGATTATTAAAGACTTTATTTTAGGAATATAGAGGGATCTCATGCTTGAAAGAATTCATGTTTTCAAGATGGTTGTAAAGTGATTACCATGTTTCAGGAGAATATGTGATCAATGTATTAACATGTTTGAAATTTGATATTATCAAATTCAGTATGTTGTATGAAGATAAATGTTTTATCATTTTTTTTATTTTTAATGTGGTCAGTAATAATTTTCATAATTCTTATGATTAACTTTAATTGGATTGGATTATATTTAATTTTTGATATTATAACTTGATTATGATTTATCATGTTGAACAAATTTTTCCATCAAGTTTATATTTAACAAATATTTTGAGGTAAAATTAACGATTTAATGATCTTATGATTCATGAAATGTTCTTCAATCATGAAAAATCCATCATGAATACCCATTTCCTTGAGTAAGATATGAATTTTAAATCGATTGAATCATATTCAAAGGATGATATTAATATTATGATATTGATTGAAATCGTGTAAGAATAATTTCATGAGTGAATATTCTATATATTAAAATAATTAAATGAATTTATTAATAATACCTTCAAATAAAAAACTTTATTCGATTAATTTACTTATCGTGTATTCAATTTTCGTTTAATCCATAACATATTTATGGTTTTGGGATGCATAAATTTCTCATGACCATTTTCTATTTAAATATATATGCATACATAGATGTTAGTTTTTTCAACCATATCAATGTTTTAAAATCCCATTGATGTTCTTCTATTCAGAATCCTAGTTTTTCGATGACCATTTAATTTAACCTTCCATCTCTTTAAGAGGTTTTTATTAACACATTTTACAATGTGTGATATTGAAAAAGGAAATTACAACTGTCAAACCCTTGGTTATCAAACACGTGTTTAAATTGTGTGGTTGAAATTTATTTTAATGTGGTTTGGTAATTTAACACCCAATTATTTTTTAATGAAACTATGTTTGATTGAATTTATGACACACAACACTTAGCATAAAAGAATCACAAAATATTATCATTTAAACATGTTAATAAAAATCTAGTCATTAAATTGGTGAGTATGAATAGTATTAACTGAATTATGAAATATATATAAGGCATAAACTCAATATAAATTCATATATTAATGCTTATGAAATAACTATTCAGTTTGAAAAGTTATTTTTTAATATAGAAATACTTAAAATAATAAAAAAATATTAACTTTTGTGAGAATGTATCTTAATTAATTTTTAAAATTAAATTAAATATATTGTATAAAAATAATATCATTTTTAAATAATCATACTAAAATTATATTATGATTATATTTTATGTTATTTTGAATAGATTTATTTTTTAATGGATAGTGAGAAATACAGTTTTTTATTGAAAACTATATTTTTAGTTCCACGATCTGTAAATTTAAATTTTGTTATTAAATGGTTTATGAAGAAAATATGTTATATTACATTATTAATAATTAAATTAGGATCATTCGAATAAATTTTATAATTTAATTTTCAATAAAATCACTTGTCAATAGGAATATTTAAGAAAAGTAGTATTTTTATAAAAATAATTTTGTGTTATGTTTGGAAAAAATATTATAAATAATCTATATAAATTATAGTAACATTATTTCAAAAAATTGAATTAGTTTTATTATCATAAATCCAATTTTATTCTATGATAATTTTGTAAATTTTTCTAAAGAAGTTAAATTTTTATTGAATATGAAAAAATAAATTTTCATGAAATACAATATCTATTAGGATATCAACAACAAATAAAAATAATATAAAAACTAATTAATCTTATGAAATAACTATGGTATGATAGAAAATATAAATTTTATTGGAAAATAATTTAAATCATAGAGATTTTAATTTCTTCGATAACAAATATGAAAATCATTTGCAATGCTGAGACAAAGCTATCGCGTCACTGGAAAAGTCAAATTTGGTATCATAAAAATCATAATTTGGATTATATAAGTTATTTATCTGCATGGATATTAAATATTAAATATAAATTAGTATTTTTATAGTCAGAGAAGAAATTTATTGTTATATAACAAATGTCTTATTAAAATGATTATGTAATGCTTGTGTAAGGATGAAAAAATAAAATTAAGACATTAAATTTTATTTCATTATATATATGTGAGTTAAAATAAATATTTAATTATTATTAATGATTTTTATATCACAATGAATTATATTCTAGATATAAAATTATTACTAATTTTTATAAATCGGATAATTACCTTATATAATGGTGAAATGCTAATATATATTAATTTAATTAACATAAAATAAAGTAAAAATAATAAAAAATATTAATATTTGAGATAAATAATATGATACATGAATTTCATAAATGAAACAATAATTATAGGGATGTCATGAAATATTGTTTTTTATATTACATTTTATTCTTTATGTCATCAAATTCAATGTAAAAAATTGTATCAAATTTACCATAGTGGTATTTTTTGAGAATAATATTTTAATAACATTAATAAAAATATTAAAACTATTAATTATAAAAGGGGATAATGTATGTTTTAATATATCATTTCAAATCTATTTTTTATTCTTTTTAATACATTTTTAAAAAAGAATAGTCTTATTATATTTTAATCTTCTAAAAAATTCAAAACATTTACCATCACGGAAATTATAAAAGGGAAATCATTATCATATTTAAATCACGGTGATTCATATAGTGGGAACAATCCCCTCTTTTTAACCTTTCAAAAGTATTAATCAATGTTCTTGTGGTTTTTTAACATCATAAATAGTAACATTAGGGCCCTTCATAAGAGTTGTAAAGGGAGTTTACTGAAGAACATGTAACTATCGTTACCTACTCCTTATTATTTTAATTCCTCTTTATTTATTGTAAATGATCTAATTTAATAAATACATATTAATATTTATAAATATATGTAATTTTTATTATTTTTCAACCATATTCCTTATCATTTCCATAATATGGGAACAAAATATATTACTCGTACATACATATGGATTACCTTCTCCAAATAGCGGTGTAATTAATTATTCAAAAACACTTCGAATTTATTGATATAAATATAGAATTAATGAATATTTTAGATATATATTACATAATAATTATTTAACATATAATAATTATGCTTTTCTATTATTTCATTCCATCCTAAAAAATGAAAACATCATTCACGCGTACGTACAACCAACAATCTACATGAATAATGAAATTCAATTTTTAATATCAGTATTTATAGATTAAAATATATTTAATAATTTGATAGATAATATATTTACGCAGTAAAAAATTTTCAAGATATGATGGAACCATGAATAAATTTTAATGACCAGATCTACTAAATCAAAATTTACATGAAAAACGAAGCAATTACAACTAAAAACATTGGCTTTCTCATTGAATTGATAATAAAAGTGTGAAAAAATATTATAAGTAAATAATATATGGTGTGATATATATGAGTATGGTTTTGAAATATATTTATAATAAATCTATATTAATCATAAAATATTTTCAAACAATGCATAATGTAAATAAATCATGGGTTAACAGTATCTTATATCCCCATTACTTCTCTAAGACATATTATATTTTCACC
Organism: Viscum album; assembly: GCA_963277665.1. Classification (NCBI taxonomy): domain Eukaryota; kingdom Viridiplantae; phylum Streptophyta; class Magnoliopsida; order Santalales; family Viscaceae; genus Viscum; species Viscum album. The sequence continues at coordinate 638,310,981 of OY728122.1, forward strand.
ACTTTTTTACTTTTTATGGTGTATATACTACCTATTTTCTATATGATATCATTAATATATTTTTCTTCATAGGTTTTAATTTTTTAATTAGTGTTATTTCTACCATGGGGGTTATCAATCAATTGTTACTAAAGTGGGAAGCAGATTATTTCAGAATCCCCTCAATATTAGGGACTTTTAATATTTATGTTACCAATGGGGAATGTTTCTATTCCATATCCAGGTTTTCTATAAGTGTTTAAAATATTTTTTTACTATTCAAATACTATGATTAAAGGTTATTTCTACAATTTTTTAATTTTTATAATACAATTTGTATGGATTCATTTTGTTGTTTTCCATGTGACATTAATTGTTAATTTTTCTTCAAAAATATTGAAAATTAGTTTTTTATATTATTTTGAATGAGTTTATTTATTTCCAATTTTATTCCTTAAGGATTTTAATGTTCTTATACAATTTAACTGTTGTATTTTCCAAAAATTAGATCCTTTCATACTTGGGAATTTTTTTCATTGAATTGTAATTTAAATGTTTTGAGGATATTTTCCCAAAAAATGTATCTAAAAATCATTTTATGTTACATTAATTCATAAATTTCCTCAAACCGTTATTTTATTCATTCATCACTTGATATATGTTGGAATGATACAAAATTTTTCAGCATTAAATTATTTGTGATCATTGGATATTAAATTTCTCTTAAATATCCATATTTGGGATTCATGTATGTTATTATTTACGAAGCCATATAATATTTATAAATATTGTTTTACATTTTTAGATTATTTGGCTATCTATGGAATTATTAATTGTTACTTATTGTCTAGAGAATAATTATATTAATTGATAAGTCATTTTTTCCTTGAATTAATTCGATAATTCGATATTTGTAGAATGCATTTGACATGTAGTGACTGGGGGGTGAAAAAATATAGACACTAAATTCATCATGAAGTCTCATGAGAAAACAATATTTCACAATGTATATAAGGTTTTAACCTCAGTTTTAAACTATCATTGTATATGGGTTTGAAGGTAGAGATATCATGATATTGGAAATCGTATATTACAATAGTATTCCTTTTCTTCAATTTTGATTTATTTTATTAATATGAATGAAATTTTAACTATATATTATTTATAGATTCATTTTTTCTCATGATATTGTTTAAATGGAATGTTCTTTCATTTATATGCCTTTACATATTGACTATACATTATTCATTAATGAATGATTTCATTGTATGTATACCATTGTTCATAATTATAACACAGACATGTCGGTTGTTTCTTTTCTCTAGGATTCTATAATATATATTATTATTGATATAAAGGGGTGTAAGAAGGGAAATAATGGTGTACTCAAAAAAGATACCATGGTTTATAGTTTTTAACAATAATTTGATATTGAAGTCTGTATCTATTTTCCAATACTAATAATCTATATGGTCTTTTAGGATATGATTTGTTGAATATAGTTCCTATATAACATAGAAACCACCTACTTTTGGCTACTATATTTAGGGTAATTAAAATTTATATGAATAAATTGAAAAGACTGATAATTTTAATGACCCAATGATTTATAAATAGAATTTTCCTCATTATTATGTCATACAGTGACCATAGAAAATCAAATTTAGAATACTATTTGACCACTATAAATTAATAATTTATTAAATAATATGTATTTCTTGAAATTAAGGATTTTATGTTGATGGAATAGTAACATGGCCTATGGAATAGAAATGTGATCACTAAAAATAGTAAATTTTCCAACATAATATTAACCTATAAATGTTTTAATAAAACTTGGTTCTCCTATAAATTAAAATATGATGTATTTATATCTTTTTATATATAAAAACATATTTTAGAAATGATAAATTAAGTGTTGGTATTTTTTTAAGAGTAAAATTTAGTTTACAATAATATGATTAATATAATGATTCAAAAGAAAATTAATTTTCATAAAATACATTCATAAGTTAATATTTTTCCGTCTTATGATTATATGACAATATATATGAGACATTAACTAATTTTTCAAAGTGACATAAAATCAGTTATATTTTTTAAATAGGTATTTTTTAAAATAATTAATATTTTAAATTAAAAATAAAATTTATAAAATTAAGAAATTTATTTCTATAAAGTTGACACAATTAAAAAATCTGTACATTTGAGTATGGTTATGGTGAATTTTTTGGATTTTTATGAAATAGTAGAAATTTTTGTGAATGGTTAAATATGATAATTTCCAATATTAGCTAAATACATGAATATTTTATTCCTTAATGAGGTATGTATCATGTAAGAACCATAATATAGAACATTCATTTATGATTTTATATATTTTTTGACAATACACAAAATATTAATAGTCTTGGTTCAAAAAGATAAAATATTGAATAAAACAATAAAAAACACAACCTCTTCCCTTAATCAAAACACCCATCACCACCTCTTCACCTTACACCTTAAATGTTTTGAATATTGTCCATATTTTTCATAATCATATTCCCATTCCTCCCCAAAAAAATTAGTTGCATTTATTCAATAAAAGTCTAATCCCAACTTCTCTAAGGAGGTACCCAGGGAGAATTATTGAAGACGTTAAACCCTCTCTCATTTTTTAAATTACTTTTAATTTTTTTTCTTATCTTATTCTCTCATCATATATCCTAATAGAAGTTGAATGATCACAATAATATATTATATATACTAGGATTTAAATATGTTATTTTAATAATCTATCATCATATCTATTCTCCTCTCAATTTAATTCAGATATGAAAACATCATCTATGGCATGTCGATTTTCTACCATTGTGAACGATGCACATTCATATTCCTTTTTCGCCTCAATGTCCAGTCATAAAACATTTATATGTGTCAAAAATTATTTTAAACTATATTTTATAAACTTTTTTTGTTCTGGAACCAAAATATACACATAAAATTATATAATAAAATAATTAGTTTATGATGATTGAAAAACCACCAAATTAATCTGAAATATTATCACTATCATTTCATCTAATTAATATTTCTTATATCTGAAAAAATAATAATTAATAAGACCATTTTAACTTCTAAAATTTCATTAATAACATATAATTTAAATTATGGTTTATTATTCCCATTCTACACGATCTTCGATACATGTATTCAAGAAAACCTATCATGAAAACCAAGAAAACAAGCACTCCCAAAAGATAAAATTGAACTCTATAACTCATAAAAATTGATATAAATGAACATAGGTAAATTATAATGAATATAATTGATGAATAATATATTCTAGATATATTAATTTATGGACTTTATTTTATTATCCATAATATTAATTTGAATAATTTGTTCAGACATATGATAAGGGTATTCACGAACATAATATCCTTTCTTTGGGTTATTTATGCTTTATGACTACATTCAGTGTGGATATTGTTTAATATTCCTAAAATATAAATCCTAGTTTCATTCCATTTTTTACTATGATATATAATTTTTCCAGTATTATTTTATGAAAAATGAAAATATGTTTCCCAAAAGATCTCTTATTTCTAAATAAACAACTTTTACTTCCCTTGACATTGTTTCAGATAAACTAAAGATTGATGATTCTTATATCATTTATATAGTTCCATTATTATTTTTGGAACCCAAAATTTTATACATTAATGTATTATTTAAAAAATTCTCATGATAACCATTTCATTTTTAGGGGTTATTTTATAAAAATGTATGTTATATATTCTATGTGTCATGCATGGTTATGTAAAGGTTATGATGAGATTGATGCCCCTAGAAATATATAGAACTCAAATGGACTGGGTAATGTGATAAACCTAATCCAATAAAGTGTAATATGTTTAATAATGAGGCTATATTTTTTCACAATGATTATTTTATTATTATCATCATATGTGAGGCAGGAACATGATGTTAGATTTGTTCACAACTATGATTGGTATTGGGAAACTATGATAGAATTTTTTTAATTAAATGCATTTCCACATTCCATACCTTTATCTAATTCTCTCTCCCAGGATTTTTGTTATGATACAATGAATATTTCGTTATGATTATGAATACACACAATTATTTTACCTTGATGCATGTCCTTAGTTTTTCACATACCAGTATTTCAGATCACCCCTATAATTAATGAATATGCTCAAGAGATTACATGTACTTAAGATAATGTTAATGCCAAAAAAATATAAATGATAAGGAACTATTTTTTTTAATCTATAATTTTTCTATATAATCCTAATTTTCCCATGACACTATATGGTTTGATCCATGATTTTTCACCCTATTATGTTATTTTCCATTTAAATAATGTAATAGTAATGTATGAAAAGAAATGTTTCTATAATAATGATATCATGTCCAAAGAAAACCCAAATTTTCATATATAGGAAGAACTAATGAAACAGGAATCTTGTGTTGTTCTAATCAGCCATCATTAGGAATGATGTATTCTACATGGTATTACTGAGTGAAAACATTGTAAAAATATGTATCAATTATTAAGAGCCACATGAACTTGTAGTCAGAAAACAACTATATCTCATCAGTTTGATATATCTTGTGTATGGTTCATATATTTAAAAATAATATCATTGTGTATCATGGTTCCAAATATAGCTTTGAAATAATGTAATAATTTGATATAAAACGTAGTCTGTTGGTATTACCATATAAACAATGTATTTAAATGTATCAATGCGATTATGGTATGAATAAACACATGAATATATAATAATGTATACATATAATGGTAATAAATTTAGATAAATGACTTGGTTCTTGGGAAGCAATTCATAATAGGTCGTTATTCTTCTATAAATTGGGTTTTGTGGATTACATTAGAGATTATAAAAGCTGGGATACAAAATTAGAGTTTTATAGGTTTATACATTGAAATAAAAAATAAATAACTAAATTGATTTTATTCATTTATTTTATCTAATATCTAGAAGAAACTAATCATTAAAATTAACTCCAGACATGTATAATATTTGTTTCAAGTATAGGGTAATAACCACAACCCTGAATTTATAGTTGTATCATTTTTTAATTTTGAGATGCTATGGGGGATATTTTCTTGTATTTTTGAAACAAAATGTGTGAATTATTTAATAAATATAGTATAATTGAAATATAAACCCTGAGGATCAAATAGCTTTGTATTCACTAGCCAAATCCACAGCCAAATACCGATATATTACTCAAAATATTCCAAATTATTATATAGAAAATAATGATATTATAATATTTAAAATAGAAAAAATATGAATTAATATTAAAAGGGTATTCCTTTTTTATATAGAAATATGTTTAATGTAAAAGGAATACACCATTAACTTTAGAGACACCCACATTAGAAATATTAACAAAAAAATAGAGAGAGGGATGTCTAAAATAAAATGTTTTTGTTGATGTTCTATATTATTAAAGTTGAAATTATTATTTGGTGATCTATTGTTATAAGTGGATGAGTTTAGTGATGGTTGAGGTTGAAATGTGTGTTGATTATTGAGATCTCTATCTAGGGAAAAAATAACAAATAGTTAATGGAGAAGCGTAAAGAAAAACGAAATATTACAAAAAAGTAAAAGAACTATCACGGTATCAAATAATTAAAATAAAAAGATTATGATTTAAATCAAAATGATGATGAATCCTAATGGGATAAGTGTTTTTGTATTACCCATAACAAAATATTTAAGAATGTCAAGAAAGAATATGGTATGATGAAGTTATATGTAGATAGAGTTCCTCTAATTATTTAACTGTAGTCAGAGACCATGAAGATAGAGTCAGTGATGAATTTGAATAAATTAAATAAAATATCTAGAAAACAAGATACACAATAGTTTTTTTATGTTATTATATATTATTAAAGGACACTCAAAGACTCCATTTTATGTAAAAAAACTAGTCTATTTATATAGATACTACCATTGCCGAGTGGATATAAAATTATATTTTTTAGAAAATATTTAGATACTTATTGGGAGACTGAAGCCCCGTGGGATGATGGAAAAGAATAGAATAGTGAGAAGTTTTTCTTATTCATCGATGTAATATATTGAATCCTCACTTATGAAATGTGGTCAGATAGAATTTTTTAATATGATAACTGTATATACACACATGTAATTGATAATAAAATGAATTGATGAAACTATGAGCACAAGGATACATACCACATTGAGATAATTTATCATAATAGTTTAAACACTATAAAAACACTATGTATGACTCCATGTTTAAATGGTTCATTCCATTATCTATGTGTGATTGTGTGAATAAGAAAACTTTAATTATTTATTAACAAATAAATATAGGTTTAATGACTAATGGCGGGAATGGCTAAAAGAACATTTAGATGTTTTTTATATTTAAAGCAAATAATTTTCCTCCTTATCATGTTTACTCAATATATCATAAGTTAATTTACCAATAAAATTGAAAAAACTGAAATATATATTATAGAACTAAATATTTTCTATAAATATTATTTTAAAATAATTTTTAAGGGGTGATACATGAAAATTAATAGGTGATGAAAATGCATCTCTTACATTTAGTTTGTTGTTAAAATAAAAGAAAATATTTTTAAGTTAATTAATAATTCATACGTCTCCCCATATAGATAACTGGAAATTGAAATAGTATTAATAAAATAATTATTTATAAAATAGATTTGAAAATTATATATTTTTGATAGATACATAAAAAATGAAAAAGTGAGAGTGAGAGAACAATATAAGAAGAAATAAAGAAACAATCCCCTTACCAGAAATCCAAATTCATTTTGGATACTCATTTAAGACACTAAAAAATTTAAGTAGAAAATTTAATTTAGAATATTAAAATCTTATTTAAATTTATTTCAATTAATTACATCCAAATATTATTTTATATATTTCATTTATTAATTTTTTGGTCTTGATGGTTCGGGTTTGTTTAGTCGAGAGGTCAAGAGTTATTTCACTCTAATAGTAACATTCATTGTTCATTTTACAACAGTTCCATAAGAAATAAAAATATTAACATTCTAGGTTTATTTCAATAAATTAGTATAATGTTTTCATTGATTATAATGTGATCATAAATGGTTAAAAATCCAAGAAAAATTATTTGTTATACTAGTTTTTTATTAATTCAATCGACCATATTTGATTATTTTTTAATATAAATAATATTATTTTTACATTAACATTATATGATAATAAATATGAATTAAATTTGTCACTACTATTATAACGATAAATTGAATCCATTTATATAATCATATATGACAGGTGAAATTTAATATTGAATACCATCATTAATATAGGTGATATAATCATACTATGAGTAAACAATGTTTGTAAGAGAGATTAAGAATAAATGAAAAAACATTATATTTTTTTATTTTCCTTAAATAAATATTTTAGTACTTTTCTCATGTTATAATAATTACAATGTATAATTTACTAGGGGATTAAGCTGATATAAAATTTAAATATCTTTTATAACAAAATGTTTTCCTTCTTTGAGGTACCAGCTGCCGAAAAATACCTTATGGAAATAGAGGATGATAATTTTCTTACAAAAGTGACTTTTTAATATAAATATATATATATATATATAAAGGCTTCAGATATAAATTAAGATATATTTTTAAATTTATTATGTTTTAGATTTGAGATGAATTGTGTGAATGGTAGTTGTATTATTATTTGAATGGAAGGGGTGATTTGGAATAATATATTTAATAAATTAATACCTTTTCACAAACTTCTGAATAATATTGATTCATTGAAAATGATATTATAATTCATGAAAGTGCTTATAGAACATGAATTGATTTTAACATTTATAAATCATAGATATTTATTTTTTACATGTATTAATATACTTATAAATTAATTCATTTTATTATTCACCCCATTATTTAATGTTCAATTAAAATTTAAAGACATCTAATATTTAAATAATGTCAATTAAATGATTCCAAAAAGGAATAAATTATTAAAAAATATTTAAATTAGGAAATTATGATATTAAATTTTATTTCAAAATATAGGTTTTTTTAAATAATTGAATACATGGTTTACAACACATATAAACTCATACATTAATCATGTTACAAAAATTGAGAAAATATTTTATTATTTTTACATAATTTATTCACAAGGAATATTAATTATTAGATTATTTCGTCAATTAACCAAATTGTAAATATAATATTCTAACAACCACATCACTATTATAATGGACATTTTATTATTCCAATGGTTGAATTTTTAAGGGATAATTCTACCATTTAAAATGATCATAATGAAAATTTTATTCTATCATTTTCAACTTAATTATTTCATTATTCATTGAAATATATTATAATAAATGTTCAAAGAATTATTATATCATTTCTAATTTTTTTCTTTCATTGGAATGAGTTATTTTTCCACTGTGGTATTTCATAGATATCATCACCCAGCTGATTTCCACGAGTTTTTAATTTATTTATTTTATACATTCTTCGATTATAATAATATAAACATTATTAATTTTTATGACTTATTTTTATATATTATATTTTAAATATAATTTTAAGTTTTTTATAAAAATAATTTATTTAATGATTATTTATAATGAATATTTTCAAAATGGAAAAAATAAGAAACATAAATCTTAAAGGAAGAATTAATTCTTCAAAAACATAGTATGTTACACTTCTTCTTGTTATAAAAAGTATTTTGGAAATAAAAATAATTTATCTCCCACTCTCTCTATCACTCTTTTAATTTCCTATTCATGTTTACACTATAATAATTGTTTATATGTTCAATCACTATATGAATTATTATTTTAGGTCTATTTTGGAAGTTTCTGTTTGAGTTATATTTCCCATGGGTAACATATTAAAATTCCAAATATTCTAAATATAATTGTTAATCACAATCACTATGTAACAACCTAGGATTTTAGTGTTGAGTCAATTAGGTTTTCCTTATGAATTTTCATTCCTTTATACTTTGGGGAGATTGTTTAGTCACTAAGGTTTCCTTATGACTTTACAATTCCTTCTTTGTTTTAAAATCACAAACACCTTACCTCAAAGAAAAACCCTTTTTACTCTGTGTTTTACCTCTATAAGGAAATATTTTATTCCCCAAGGAAAATTATCCTTACCATGTTTTATTGTTCATATCATAGTTGTTTCTAAGTGTAAAATTTGGTTTGAAACCAAAACCTTAGAATCCAATAATTACCTAGATATGAAGCATTTTGTTTTAGGATCCGAATTCTCAGAATTCTGGTTTCGACCTCTTCTGAGTATTGACTCTGAATTCTGAATTAGAATTTTGGATACGAATTCTTCAGTGTTCTAACTCAGAATTCTGAATCAGAATTTTGGTTACGAACTCTTCTGAGATTTGACTCTGAATTCTGATTACAAATTTTGGATATGAACTCTTCTGAGTTTTGACTCCGAATTCTGAATAAGAATTCTGGATACGAACACTTCTTAGTTCTGACTCTGAATTCTGAATACGATTTATAGATATGAACTCTTTAGAGTTCTGACCCCAAATTCTGAATAAGAATTCCTGATATTAACTTTTCCATGTTCTGACTCAGAGTTCTCTGAATTTAGACTCAGATATCTTATGAGTTCTGACTCTGAATTCTCATGAACTTCCACTCAGAACATTGTAAGTTTAGGTTCTGAATTCTTGTGAATCTAGATTCCAAATTTCCTTGAAATCCAGACTCCTGAATTCTATAGAATTTAGGTTCCTAATTCCTAGAAAACAGAATCCAAATATCCTTGTATTATAGACTCCGAATACAATTTTGGTTAGACTAAGAACATTCATTTTCTTATATTCCGAATTTTGGATTTCTAGTTATGTAACAATATTTTTTCTAAAACTTGTTATGTTATAAAACGACATCATGCTTTTAGTTACTAAATAACTGTTGTTTGAGTGAAACATGTATAGGTTCCTCCGAAATTAAGGAAAAATATGAGCGTTGGAGGAGGGTTCCAACTGTTGAAGATGTGCCTATAAATAGGAGCTGATTTGAAAGAGATCAAAATTATTCTATGACTCTAGAGATTACATGCTGATGAAGTTATTTCTAGATAGATTATTTCATTATGTTTTTTCATCATGAACTACTTGTTCATATTTTCTTTGTGCGACTCAGATTGTTGCTATGTACAATCGGGGGATTCCCGGGATAGGAAGATAGAGGTGCCGACTACCTTGAAGTTGAGGGCTTGCGGGGATATCAATACAAACTCCGATATTTGTATCGAGGGATTACCCTGGTGTGAGTAAGACATAATTTCTTGAAAGTATAAATCAAGGGACCTTTATCCAAGGTTTTTGGATACTCTTCTCTTTGGGTTAAAAGATTCACTAATTGTTACATGTTTTGTTAAAAGTTTTCCACTGCAGTTGTATTATTGAGGAAAGTATAACTATCTTACACTTCCTCATACTTGTACTCTGATTTAGTTATATTCTATAGACTTTAAGGTAGAATCATCATCTTAAAAAAACTTCATTAATTTTCATTTCTGGATTCATTATTCCAGAATCTATTTCTTGGAATCATATTTCATGAATCAAGGAAGTGTTTTTAACATAGAGGTGTTGTGAATTATCTTGTTTAACCTTGTTAAACATAACCATCCATAAAAGTTCTAAAGGAATTTAAAATGTATACAATTCACCCCTATTGTATTTTAGCATCTCATCTTTACATATTTGATCCTACATTTTGGATATTAGTCATTAAATAAATTTAATTTCATGGATAACTTCCTTTACATGAAGGAACGATAATAAATTAACTATAATATACAATTAAAAAATTAATATTTAATATGAATGTTATCACATACCCATAGTATTTTTTCATTTAAAAGAAGTAAATAATTTATATAAATATATTTTTTACACTTGTAGAATATGAATTGATTTGTTAACAATTATTTATAAAAGAAAACAAAATCATTAGAAAGTAAAGAACCAGATACTTATCGGAGAATATATTTTTCGATGAGAAATGTTTTTTAATTTTTAAAAATTTAATTAATAAGTAATTATATATTAATTTGATTAAATTTAAAGATTATATATTGAAAAGATATTTTAATATTATTTTTATTATTTTTACTAGGATCATAATAAATTTAATATCATCTTTATTCTTAAAATTTCATGTTTCTAAAATTTATTTTTCTTATTTTTGAACAAATATTTAGAAATGAATTTATCCTACTTATAGAAAGTAATATATTTACAATTTATCATATATTTGGAATTAGAATAAGTAAAATAAAATGATAACTTCATCTTAATTTTTTTAATTATAAATAGAAACAATACTTGAAAATTCACTTACCATGGTAAGAGTTAAAATGGGTTAAAATGGTTGAATATAAAATGACAAGGGTAATGATATACTAAAAACATGTATAAATAATATTTTATTCTAATATTCAGACCCTATCCCAAATCAATAAAAAATATTATTCATTTTGGAGTCATTTATAATGAGTAATACATTTATATATTTTAATCCTTTGGAAAATTTCAACTATGTCATCTCCCCTAGTAATAAAAGGTCACCCATAACCTTTATTATTGATATATATAAGGCATTTTTATCATGGAAAATTAAATCCAAAATAAATTTTTAACATAAAATTCCATGTTCTTAAGGTCCTGACTTTATCATAATTCCATATTAATATGTAAGTAGGTATAAACCTATAGACATTGTCTAATGAAGAGGAATAGTAATGAACTACGATATATAAATTTTATTTATATTACCACATTATATAAAATTATTTTATACAGAATAAAATGAGTAGTAATGTATCTAAAATATAATAATTTATTTTTATTTTTATGGGAAATAATTTTCCACCTCATTTATATGAAATTTTAATTGAATGTATCACTCATTAATATGTCTAGACTACCTTCTCCATGTAAGGATATGGTTGAATTTAAATAACCATTATACAAGGTTGGATATTATGATGGATTTATGTTTTATATATTATATTTATGAAAACATTAAGCGTATCTAACTATAATAATACATCTATATTTCTATCTTCTTATCCATTGTAAAAGACAACTATGCTCATGCAAACATGTCGATTATCATATCCAGGAAGTGATGTGAATTATTTCTCATTTTAACTCTATATATCATGTATTAATGATATATTTAATTATTAAACTTGAATATTCCTAAATAGTAATTATATTATAATTCATAATTATAATTTACCATTAATAAATTTCATCCATCGAAAAGTGAAAACATCTGCTGTGTATATATATATACTACCCTCTCGATGAAATGATTTTATTAATTTTTCATCACCTATTTATATTAACGGTTATAATAGTTTATATATTGAATAAATATTATATTTATATCATTATTTTGATTATATATTGGATTTAATTATGACCGGGTTGAATGGATGCGAACCATCAAACTAAGACAAGCATGGAATGAAAAAAACATTTCACCTGAATGTTCATTTTAATGATAAATTTTTTAATAAATAAATAATTGGAAATTATAAAGGAATGATATATAATATATTATTTATTAATAAGGTTATATAATATATTTATAATAAATATTTTTTAAGGATTCATTAACTTATACAAAGAATTATTAAAAATGAGGTAAGGGTTTATGTTGAAATCTCATTTCTTTCCGAGATTGTCTATGATAAACATCTGTTGTGATATTTATATGAATATAATATCTTAAAAACCAGATTATTTATTATAATTTATTTATTATTAAAATATTTATGTATTACTATTACAATTTACCTCCTTTTGGCTCTAAAAATGGTCAAGGAATGGTTTTTAATGAAACAATGAAATTATTTCCTCTTTGGTCGATGAAATTTTTTTAGATGTGCATACTCATCATAATTATTTTAAAAATGTTGATTTTTATATATTTATTGTGTAATAAAATTACATTATGATTACATTTTACATTATTTTATGACTAAAAATTTATTATTTATAATTTTTTTTCCAAAAATGTATTTTTTGACTTCTTTTAAAAGCCTGAGAGGAATTCTTCCTGTAAAAATATAGAATGTGAAACCATTTTCACACTATCACGATTGTTACTTACCATGATTATTAATTCATATATTTCATTTATCATTTTCAATGAAATTTATTTTTTATCAATACTCGACGTATTTTTATTTATTATTTAATAATATGAAAAGTATATTTTTCATATATTTTTGAAAAAGGATTGAGTTTTCAATTAAAGGTATTATTCATCAATATATATATCCTTTATTAATTTTTATACTTTAATAGGGATATGAAATTATGATACCGTCCAATTTATTTCACTAATTGGATCACAATATAGACAATTTATTGATAATTATATGAAACTCATTTCATTCCCATGGGTTAATAAGTTATGATGAAAGACATAAAAAACTAATTTCCATTCCATATGATATGATATTATGATAAGATTAATATTTTATGATCTTAATGGAAACGCGTGTATGGGAATATATATTTTATGGGTGGGCTTAGAATTTTATATCCCTTCAACAAATTGTATAAATACAAATAACTCATAAAAATCTATGTTTTTCAAGAACCTGGTATTATGTTCAAAACATAGTGTATTGACCTTGAAACTTGTCCAAAATATTATGTGTGGGCCTGGTTTCATGTATATAACTTTATATAATGATCTCATTTCATGTAAAAAAGATAAGTAGTGAACCTGTTACTATTTATATATATTATCTATATAAAAAATATGTTTCTGTTCATTTCATTTCTTATGATATGCTCTCATGGATCAGGATTGATTATTAATGATTCAATACTTTTTTTTAATTTTATCTTTGGTGTTGAAAAATAAATAATCCCTAACTCAATATTAATGAAATTTAATTGATTTTTAATGGCTTCCTTACGTTATTTAAATGATCTCATACACTTATGAACTATAATCAATGATTTATATCACCTATGTGTATGATTATTGGGTATATGATATCACCCTTCTATATGTTCACAACAACAATGTTTTTATATAAGGTTTTAAGTAAGATATGTCAATAAGGGTATCATTTTAATGAACTTTGGGGAGATATTAAAGACTCATTTTGAAACAAGTGATTTATGTATCTTATGTCCAATGTCACAGAACCATTATACTTCTAGATTTTTTCTTGTGGTGTTATGTATATAATTTTAATATAGAATGATATAATATTTATGTATGTTATGTTGGAGTTTCCTATATTGTTATCAAATAGTTTTTATTTATTTTTAGATTTAATGATTATAAAAATTTCATGAAAACCCTAGGGATATGTCTATGTATAGGATTACAGATTGTACTTTTTTAAATTATAGTTTTTTATTTTTCCCTACAATATACATCTCTATATAAATACTAGGAATATATATGGTTCTGGAATATATGAACCATGGCTTAAAAACTCTGATTGGGGTAGGATGGTTATTAACTTGATCGTCATTGGTTCATGATGAGTGGGCCAAATATTTGACACTAAGAATGAAAGTGTCCAGATATTTTTTTAGATAATTTATATTATTTATAGATTCGATTAAGAAATATACTAACAATGAAAGATGATGTACAACACAGGTTAGAAATAATTTTTGATAGGTTTTTAATAAGGTTGAAATATTTATGTTATAAAATGAATTATTTTCTTGGTTATTTTATTTTTCACTCATAATACACTATCATGATTATTATAATCTGTTATTTATTTAAGTAAATATATTAATCTATAAGGATTCATGTGAAAATTAATTGTGATGTACAATGCGTAAACCATCATAATGAGAAACTAAATTTATTGGGATATAGGATGATATATTTCAGGACTATGCTCACTCAGCCCACTCTGCTTATTAGAAATAACGTGGAATATGTTATGATTCTGAATACAAAAAATGGGATTAAAATGTTATTTAATATATTCTATGACAACATCAAACCTTCTAATATGGGCCAATTGATCCATTTCAAAATGAGAAATGGATCAATTTAATGGAAAATATATTTTATATTCATTATTTATTTGAATATATGATGGTTGTCTTACAAGACCATCATATAGAGGGAGAAGTTGATCAATGATATAATTTTATCAATATTGAAGGGGATGAAGTTGAAATAAACTCCATCAAATAAGAGTATTTTCATAGAATATATAGTTATAAATACATTCCATAACTCTTCATACTAAAATGGAGTGGAAATTTATATAGATGACATAGAAGGATAAAGAATATGTAGGTACCTAAGGATAAATCATTAAAGACTTTTAATGTATAATTTTGCTTTTATTGTAATCAAAAATAAAATGTTGATTGTGTTTTTCGTCTGTCGATACAAAATAATAAAAATGAATCATCGATAAGGGACTTTGGAATATCAGAACATATTTTTTGATTTTCACTCAATGTAGATATGGAAACTGTAAACACTAATTTTCGTGGTACTAATGATATTAAAATTAAAATGGAATTTCAGAAAATATATATTTTTATGTTGCAATGTGTTAAGAAATTTTTTCAAATTCTGAAAAGAAAAAAATTGTTAGAATGACCACTTTGATAAATTACTAAATCGAATGAGATATGTTTTATGATTGGGATGAATATCACTTTAAATAATGAATTCAAATGTAATATGAAGAGGATAGTCAAATAAATGAATTGAAATAAAGATTAACATAATACAACTACCATTATTAAGGTAATTATAAAAATGAATTTTTAGAATTATATGGGAAATATACCTTATATAATGGATAATTTGTGTATTTATCCTTAATAATATTTAAAAACAACGTTCAAATGGAATTCTTCAGTAATCACAACTACTAATAGACTAAGGATTCTGACATGGTGAAATGATCAATTTCATCCACATTGAAATTAAAAACCTTATATTTTATTCTTGTTTGACCTACTCATTTATAAATCTAAAATATTCCATGGTTATCACATCCCCACCTCAATAATTAGATGTTGAGTTAGAAATGGAAATAACAAATGATAAAATGGTTGAATCTCAAGTATATAGCTTATATATGATATAGTTTTTTGGGAATGTTCATCATGAATATATTTTCATTATTACTTTAGTTTAATTTGATTTAATTTTTGGAATGGATTTCTACTCTTAGTATAGACCCTATATAAATTTTTAATGAAGGGATGATATATTTGATATTCTCAATCAACCTATGATTTTCTACTACTGTGATGGTAAAATATAAGTCCATGTAGATATTTATTCCATCCTATGGATTTTACTACCTATTTAAGAGTGGTATTCATCTCAAATGGCAGGTGGGAAAGCGAAATATAAAAAATTACCATTATTTAGGAATATACTGATGTATTTAATGAAGAATTTCTTATACTTCACCTGGATCATGAATATTATTTTTTAATATAAATAATACGTTATACTAAACCTATTTAAATGATTCCTCATATAATGGACCCAGAATTGTTATATGTGTCAAATAAGAAACACCAAGAGAGTATATATAAGATTTTAATATAAACGGGTGCCTCTCCAAGGTTTGATCATGCTATTTTCTATAAAACAAATATTTACAAATTCATATTTTCCTTGATTATCATGAGTCATAAAAGACTATTATTATGAACATCTATCATATACACAATATCAATGATATGTTTTATCAATTTAGAGTAGCAAAAAAAAATTTCTATAATTGATCACTGATATGGATATTATCATCATATGGTCTTGAATGAGTATAAACCCATGATGTCTTTCATATGAGGTATAGTTGTTATTAAATTTAAATAATGACCTTTGGATACACTAATGATCCTATTATATTGATATATTTAATCAATATGATCTATAGGGATTACTTTCAAAAGATATTTATAGTATTTATAGATGAAATTATTATATATTCCAATATAGTGGAAGTTCATGGATATCATTCCTATATTATAATCAAGTCCATGAGAAAGAAGACGTTATAATAAAAAGTTTACCATGTTAAAATTACATCATAATACATTCTCCTTATAGGGTGATAAAATCAAAACTCAGGGTATATCAATGTATTCGTAAAATATTTACATTTTTTGAAAAATTGGATGATAAATCTAGGGTAACCTATATTTATAGTATATTCTTAGGTTTGTAGGATAATAAAAATCAGTTTTATTCATTTATCATGGCCATAAATCCACTAATAAATTTTACTTGGAATTGATCCATTTTCATGTTTACTGATAAATGTGTGCAAAATTTCATGGAGTAGAAAAGATGTTTGGTCGTTGATATAATGGTCACAATAATCGACAATGAAGAAGGATTTTTTAAATATAATGATGAATCAGTAAAATTTATAGTATACATCATCATGTATAATTAAATTTTGATAGCTTATACATAATTCCAATTTTAAATTCCTTAGAAAAAGTACATGCAACAAGATTTGATGTAACCAGTTATTATTTATTCATTAAAATTATAGAGGAATTAACATTATGGTTAAATATATTATATATATACTTATAATAAAATTTTTATTTACATATACACATGTAAATATTTTAATACACGTAAAAGGTGATGGTTGGAAATAATTATATATAATGATAGCTCAAAAAACTATAACCTTTGGGAGGATAACAAGGTGGTTGATGTTCTGAGTCTAAAGGTACAATCTTGTTTTTCAATGAAAATGACATAATTATATCCATTATTTATTTATTTATATAACATGGGTCTTTATATTAGTATGATAGATAAATATATTATCTTTATGAAATTAATATTCACAAATCCATCCATCATCAGATAAAAAAGTTATAACAAGATGATTTGGAAGTAGAGATATATATGAGGAATAAAATCACTTTTAACCGTGATCATGATTGAATATTAATGTTCATGATAAAAAAATATTCCCCATTAATAAAATAAGTGAATAATAATCTATTGGATAAATATCATAGTTCAATATTCTCTATCCGTCCTGGATGTTTGAATAGTTATAAAGATCTAACTGACTATATTTTATGGGGTAACATAAAAAGTGATATTTCATTTTATGTATCTCAAAACCAAATATGTCACAAATTTATGGGTGATATGAATAAGTAGAATTTCATGTTACAACCATAAACCATACTAGAATGGAAATGGTAATACAATACCATGAATTTCATTATCGGACTCTACAATATATCTAAAGTGGGAAATGTTATTTCAGTTATATTTGATAACCTTATGAATGATTAAAATTTCATTACAACATGTGAGGATTTATAAAAGGATTATATTTTTGGGATATAAATTATGAATTTGTTAATTTTTCATTGAATTCAAATTATAGTGTATCTTATTAAGTTCAACTGTTTAACTCAATCTTAAAGAGAAGTCTTTAGTTGTCATTGAATACAAAGTTGAAAAATTATAACTTTATATAATCTTAATGTAGATAGTTAGCTCAATAGGTACATTAAAAACAAAAAAATATATTTATAGTATTATATATGGATTTTAATGGTGTGTGGGATCAATATATTTCTTTGGCTGAGTTTTCTTAAAATCACTTCATTCATCGAAGCATTCAGATGAACAGTTACGAATCCATCTATATAAGGAAGTGTGGTACACCAATTTTTTGTGAAGAATTTTGAGAAATAAATCTATTGGGAATTGGGATATAAATAGAAATTAGAGATTAGTGGAAAGCTATTTAGGATCAAATTAGGGATGATTATATATGAATGGAATGTTATACACTGAATCACTAGTGAGATATGGATTTTAAATCATGGTGATAAGTAATGATATGAATATATTCTAGGAAAAGGATTATGAGACTTGAAAATAAGTGGATGATGAGCCCATGTTATATAATCCCCTTAAAAATTATGGATTGTATCAAGTGATTGTCTTAATGAAGAGAACTACAACCAAATCTCATTCATGTTCACTACTTGTTCAATGTATGTATGATTAAGAATTATATATCCAATATTTCTAATGTAATAAAATAAAATTTCATACAACTAGAGAAATATCTCACTTATGGGGGAAAGTAGTTATGATTCTTGATTAAATACATACCGTGATAAAAAATAATACTACTCATGTGTTCATTGTTTAATAGCGAAGCATAAATTTGGGGATATCTATAACTGTGCCCCATTCAATCTAGAATTTATATTGTTTTTTAAAAAGATACATGTTGATTCATTTAGGGGATATCTATAACCTTGCCCCATTCATCAATTTAACATTTATTAATTCTTATTATTATTAATGATCAATAAAAAAATCCTTACTATTACTTTTATGTATGTAAATTTCTATATTGAATCATGATTATATAACATCTACATTTTAAAATCATAACCCATCCAATGAATGAATAATGATGTTATCATTATTTTATATTCCTTTCAACAATAATTGTAATTTTACAATAGGATAATACTTTTAAAATATCACTCGAAATATTATTGAGTAATATACTCATTTCATTTTAAAATCATTTTTTTAATATATAATTGTTCATAATATTAGAAAAAATAATTTCTTGGAAAATAATCCTGGAATGTTATATATGATTGTAACACTAAAATATTTTTATAATAGGAAAATTATGATGAATATCCTATATAAAAATCACAATTTTTAAAAGTGAATATAAACTATTGATATATTACCCTACATTTATTTTTAGATAAATTCAATCTCTTTGATTTCTTATGATGCACGCAAAATTGGGTTTTATTGAAACATGAAACTTGAATAAAATATTATTATTTAAAAATGTTCATTATAGCATAGAAATTATGTTTGAGAGAAGGAATAATACAAAATCAATGATGATAATTTAATTTTTTCAAAATTAATAAAATTAATTAAAAAGTTTTATTTTTATTAGAAATAATACACGTATCATTTTAAATCCAACTAAAAGATTTCTGAAAAACACATTTTTTCCAAATAGGTTGATAATATGTGATTTCCTTATATAATATAAAATTAATTTCATCCAATTTTGGTATATTTATTTGTGAAATGTTTTCATTTTTAAAATCCAAATATCATAAATACCTTTGTGTAAATTAGTGATTTTTTTAAAAAATGTTCAATTTTTAAAAGAACAGTGAAAATTCATATATTTACTAAAAACTACCTGTTCATCTAAATTATTTAAGAAGATAAATTTAATTTTATATTTTTAATGTAAAATTATTTGAAATATATATATATATATATATTAAAAAATATAGGTAATTGGAATCATTTTTATTTTAATTTTTTTATAAATATTTTTAAACAATTGAACATTTCTGCATAGAAAACCCATTTTCCGATCACATATGTGATTTTAAATTTATATTAAAATTTAACAATTATATGATTTAAATTTGAATAAATCGATTCCATATTTGATTTCATAATATTTTATATTATCTAATATGGTGAACCTAATTTTTAACCATAATGAATAATAAGTGTAGTGAAAATTATTAAACACGACAACACTATAAATGGGTTTACCGGTGGTTAATCTAAAATGATAATGTTTAAAATGACCAAAAACCAGTATAAAACCCAATTTATAGAAATACTTATACCTTATAGATTATATATTTAATAATAACCCATTTTGAAACCTTGGGAATTGTGAGAATCCTACCTAAACCTTTTCCATACAAAAAATTACATTTGATCTAGTCAACACACTTATAAAATATCAACCACTCTCCTCACCTATTAGTACACTCAGAAACCATTGGTCATTAAATGAAATAAGAAAATAAATTCGACAACTCCATACTATCATTGAAGAATCCTTAACTTTATTAGTAATTCAACCTATGAATCCTCCTCATTCAAAACAATGTTGGTGTGTGAAGAAGATATATCATCCCTAACTGAGTGTTTTACTTATTTTTGTTCTATTGACCAATCAATTATTATTTTAAAATTATGATTTTATAAAATAATTATATAAAATATAATTATATATTCTTATGTTAATTTAACAACCTATGTCCTTCTCATCTTTTTCTTAATGGTTTATTAAATCATTTGTAATATTTTTTGTGGACTACCACCTCAAGAACCGATGACATTCATTTTCCATCACTGCCTTTTAGGGACATACGTAATGATGTAATTAACATATTTATATCTTATTTATAACATAATTTTACATATTTAATTTTCATATTATATATACATTCTTAATTTCGATTCTAGGAGAGATATAACAACAACACTCTTGTGTAATGTGAATAGATGGCTCACAAAGTTATGTGATTAATTTTTCCCAAACACATTAAATTAAAGGAATTACTGATAAAATAGAATGAATATAAGTGATGTATATTTTCTATCCAAACCTATGGAATCATTTTATCTCATCTAACTTCTTTCATTCCAATTCATTAGAAAATAGTAAATGTCATTTGTGTGTACGTATGGACTATAACATCCACGCAGAAATGTGAAATTTTTTTCCATTTATTTGAATATGGATAAAAATAATGAAAAATTATATAAATAGAAATGATATGTATTAAATAATTATTATTATATAAAAATGAATTAATATTTATTTTCCATTCCTTCCTTCAATCGAGAAAAATGGATCTATAGTTCATGCATACATAAGAATTACCATATACATGATTAGTTAAATAAATATTCTAACTATAAATATTATATATTAGTATAAATAAATATATAATGATTATATGTTATATTTATATCCTTTTTATAATTTTTTATATGAATTAACCAAGATGAATTTAAATGTTCTAATGTTTATGAACCATCATATACATGAAAAATTAAGAAATTATCACATGAGACAATGGTTTTGATAACGTTACTAATAACTCAGTGATAAATGACAATAAATAACAATTTATTGTAATATGTATATGAGTATGGTTATATATGTAATTCTAACAAAACTATATTTATTATATTGGTGGTTCAGACACATATGTAAGAAGTCAAATAAGTGTTATGTGTTTCTCATCTCACATTATCTTTCCGGAGACATATGCCATATTAACCACATATGCCTTTATGTGGAGTATATACATCCAATTTTAATATGTAAAATCATTAATATATTTACCGACATGTTATTTAGTGTTTTCCATGATGTAATTTCTTTAATAGGGATTACGAGTGTAATGTAACCAAAGTGTGAAGGGTTATTTAACAATATCATCATTAATCTAGTTTGTTTTATTACTTTTAATCATTTGGTGAGTTATTTTATATTTATAAACTATTATAATTATATTTTATTATCCTATAATTATTCATTAATTTAAATTAAATATTACCATTTTCCCAGTCATTAATACTTAAAATTATTATGACAATCTTTTTAACAAAATATCACAGTATCTCAATATTTAGTGGGAAATAATTTTTTTTAAAGCAATGTTTCCTAAAAATGTTTTAAATATATTTCTAAGAATTTAAAAATTATTTATTTATTACAATAATACTCATTTGTAACTGTTTAATTTTTTAAAAGGAATCATCATGATTTTTTCAAAACAATGCTCATTTACCTTTTTGTAAAAATGTTAAAGGAATGTTTTACATAATGTGAAAAACATGAAGATAATTTTCCCCCATCATTACAAATAAATATTCTAATTTATATTCTATTTTTATTAAAAAATATTATCTTTAGTGTAATTTAATTTTTGATATTTTTTATGAGTTTTTTGTTTTATAATGAGTCCTTAAAAATGTAGAAGATATTTTTTTAATTTTTTCATGATATTTTCACGGTATTTATAGATACTGATGACATGAGGACTATATTTTACATATGATCTATAATGGATATGATGTATTGATACAATCATTATTATTGACCAGTACATTTATTTTATAAAATTTCATTGGGATTTTCAAATTTATTACCTTTCACTATTTCACTCTAGATTGTTTATTCATGTCATTATTTAATGGGTTATTTATAATCATGTCATATGTTTGTTTTTAAATTTTTTTTTATATTGATTATGTTTCACCCCATTCCTATGAGGAATGAATTGGTCATGGTGAGTAACTGGAGGGGCCCAAAATAACCCCTAGATTCATCAATAGATAAAATGTGAAAAACTCTATTGGATTTTTTTCAGATCCAATACCTATTTAATTTGAATTCATTGAACATGGCCTTGATGGTATGTATCAGATATTCATAATAGTTCATTCCATCATTTTGAATTTATTTATTTATAATCCATGTGATAATTTTTTTATATTATATATCATGATTATTATATTTAGATCATTTTAGTATTTATATGCCATTATTTGATCATCATTTATTCATTCCATATTATGCTCATTTTCTGAATAAATTACATGTGTTTCTATTATTATATTCCAATATTTAATATGATTTTTTATAAACATATTTCACATTATTATTACACTTAATGAGCATCTGATCTTATCTAATTCTTGTTTTTTATTTTCCCCATGATACTGGGATGTGTTTTTCGATTGATATATATGGATATTTTATGATGAATAATGATGTTCTAATCGAAAACACATAGTTCATTAATTTTTAATAATAATTTAATATATGAGAGTAGTTTATCAATACTAATAAACAATTCATTCTTTTGGGATGTGATTCCATATCTCATATTACTATGTAATATAGTAAATACCCGCTCCAGGATAAAAGGATCATGTTTCTATAGTCAGTATCAGAGAATTGTTAATAGAATCCATTAGAACTAGATTTAGCAAATCATTAATTAGAGAACATAATCATGGGATTTAATTTTTCTGATATTTATTAGAGAATAACATAATGTTTTGGTAAAGAATCTATTATATGGGTTTTACTATAAATATATCCCTAAATAGTTAATATAAGTTGAAGTGAATCTAGAACATATTTACCTAGCGGTAAAAACACTAAAAATTGTTGTGGAATATGTCATATAATCATCACTTGATTCATGAAAACTAACCATAAAACACACCTGATTTGACACATACATAGTATTCTAATATGATAAATATCATTTTTTATACAATAAAACAAGAAAGTGTTAAAAATATATCCCCAAGGAGAACATGTTTATGATTATGAAAATACTAATGCAAATATTTTTCAATTTATGAAACATTTTTCACTAGTTTTGGTGTTGTACATTATGTTTTATATTATTATGATATAATCTAGAGAATTATTTTATTTATATATGGAACCAAACTAAATGTATATAAATAATATCAAATTACATACCCCATGTAAGGATTTCCCAAAAGGGAATGATAATAAAGAAAATGTTGGGGCATGAACTTGAATTGATCAAATTATAACCATATTAGGGGAGAAGACTCAGGTTATGAGTAACAACCTGTAGTGTCCCACCCCGACATCAACTTATCTAGGACCTAAGAAAGTGGCCAGAAAACCTCAAGTGATCCACCCTAAATGCCATGGGATACACACTGCTACCATGTGCCTTGGGGGTGTTTGTGGGGAGACTATACCCTAATTGATCATATTGATGTGAATATATATATATATATATAACATAAGAACAAAATAAAATAATAGATAACAACAAAAGAAATGATAATTAAATATGAAAGGAAATTAACAATAAGAAGAATCAAAATAATGAATTGATACAAGATATGATGAGGACTGTCTATATACAATACAAAAATGAATATACAGGTTGAATGTGATAAAAAAATAGACAACATGATAAAAAATACACAAAATGGAAAGAATACTTTATCCTGAATCTTATAGGCTCTGTCCTCTTCTCCTATCTCTATTCTAGTGATGAAATTTATTCAATCATTGGAATCAGGTGGCTTACCATTTTCTAAACTTACATCCATAAAGTCTACTTGGTTACCAATGATGCCCTAGTAGGCTATGAGATAAAACCTTAGAAGGTTTCCACCCACGGGGTCTATTCCAATCAAGAACATTCATTATAAAATTAGTAATATTATTTTATAATTAAAATATCATAATAAATAAATAAATAGATACATTGGAATCAGTTCCACTTGGAAACCTCTATAATTAATGTGATTTTCCCTAGTTGGTGTGTCTAAATCATGAGGTCATACAATGGTAATGTGACTTAGGAAATGTGTATGATGATAGACTATCTTAAATATTGTATTTGGGATTGGAGGACACATCCCTAAATTTCCAAAACCAATTGATAAATCCTCATTTGAAATCATTTATTTATATTTTCATTAGTTAAATTTTATAACAACTGTATAAAATATAGCGAGACACCTGGAGCTCGTCTAGGTCAATCAAGAGATACATGCCATGTATCTCTCGATGGGCTCATCATATGACCAATTCCATGGAGTTTATCTACAGTTACCCATTGATAAAGTCCCATATTTCAAACGATGAATTAGTGAAAATTCAAATGCTAAAAAAATTCAATGTCCATACCTAGTATCATAATTAGGGGGTTGATACTCTCTCGTGGAATGGTACAACCAATAATGATATCATCATCTACTAAGGGGTCTCGCCAAGGGAACTGGTGTCAATCCTCTAGAGTAAAAATAGTACAATACCCGGTGAGCATTTACCAGACATAGATGATCTCTCGTGTGATGCATTTACAAAAAATTAAAAATTCTAAAAGAAAGGCAAATGAGTTCATCCAAATGGGTCTTTATGTTAGAACATTATGTTTCACCCTCACCACAAAGATAAATCATTAAACAATCATGTATTTCATATATCAAATTTTTAGTAAGAGGGACTATTTAATTAAATTCACATATTTATATTACAATAGGATTTTTTAATGAATTTTACTTGGAAACCCCATATAAGTCATAAGGAACAAGTAATAAGAACTTGGAAAATTAAATTAGATCAACCATTCATGCGAGGCATGGGGTGAAATCGATTTCCACTAAGCTCATAACCCAAAAAAATCCAATTAACTTCTCAAGGAATTTATTATATACCAATACACCTCAAGGGGGTTGTAATCAATTCTAGGACCAAAGGGGAAAATGTCCTCTTAGGCTAATCTCTCCAGTTGGGGTTACATTTATCAATGCTATAAACACAAGGGGTTGTTTTTCCACTATCCCAGATCATACATAATATGGTAAAACTATCCATTAAATTTAATTATTTAACTATTGGTGAAATAAGAATGGTCTGACTCATGGAACAATTGATTAATTTAATGTACTAAATTAAATTAAGGGAAAGTTCATATACCATGTAATTTATCTCTAGAAATATTCCATCATCTAGTCTTAGCCTTTAATTTGGTATTGGTTGGATGTAAATGAAAAAAAATCAAATTTACTAGAAATGTGGGAAATGATATAGCACCATGATAGCACATCATATTGAAAAACAATCTTCTAATTTAAGGTAGTGTATTGATGAAAGTACCAATAGAATTTAATTTCATCTGACGATGAGAGAATCAGAGTTCATATGGAGGATAGATCTTAGAACATGGGAGGAAGATAACGATGAGATCAATATGTGGATAGAGAATAATAAACCATTGAGGAAAAATAAATAAATAATAAAAAATGATTAAATCAATTAAGATGGGGGAAATATTACATTCACTTAGAAAATAACTGGGCATGGTTTGGCCACACGGTAGACCAACCCATGCGACAACCATGAGAAAGGTTCTTATTTAAAGGGTAACAACATCTGGTTAGGCACACCATTTTCCTATCCATTTAAAAATGTACAAAATTTCATGACCCAAAATTCCAATATAACCTTAAGGTAATGATATATAGTCCGCATGGTTGAAAAAAATGTGTCGCCCCTATATGATGATTGTCTACAACTACATTGTTTAGGGAAAATCTTTAGGATGGGCTGCACAGTTTCTTTTAACCATGCATCCAAATGTTTTCTTTCAATTAATGTACTCTAGGATCTGAATGATCCCTATATTTACCCATTATATTATTCACAATATTATACATAATGTCTCATGATTTAAGAAAGAAACACTATTTTCAACAGCATACATGATACACTACATTGAGCTTAAAAGAAAAACTATATATTATTACTTAAATGTAACCATTATAGACTTTTCATTTGAATGGAGTGAATGAATATTATTAACTTAAATATGAAAATATTGTCTACACATGTTTTTATAATTATTCAATGGGTACCGAATTTATTTGAAATTGAAATAGTAAACCAATTGCATATAAATGATTTGTTTTTATGAAAACCTATTTAACTGAGAACTATTGAGTTTGTAAAATAATATCCATGTTATTTGATTATATTAATGTAATATAAACTCAATGTGATGTTTAAAATTCTTATTATATATTTTCTAGAAAATATATTAGAAAAAATCAATTTTTAGCATAAAAGATGTTTTTTTTTCAAAATAGGTATTTTTACATAATTTTTGATGGTGATCCCAATTTGAATCTAGTTTTTGACACTTTAATAAGTAATATTTTAAAAAATACATTTATCCTTTGGAATTTGTACATATAAATTTTCATATGTGGAAATTTTTGTATTTTTTTGATAAAATTCGGATTTTAATAAATATTGAAATATATTTCATTTTAATTCAAAAATGATTTATCATATAAGTTATATATATTTTCATATTATCTATTTAATTTTTTATAAATTTAATTATATTATGTTTTAATAATTTAATCAAAATTTTCTCATTGGATGTAATTTCAAATTGATATTAGATAAAAATGCACCTCATCATTTGGTTGGTTTTAGATTTTTTAAAACATGTTTTCTTGTTCTGAAAATATAGATTAATTTTAAATTAATTACTACAAATTATATGTTTTGAATTCATAAAAATGGAAATCTTATTTTTAATTCAATGATCCAGATTATTTAAATAGGGCCCATTTATTTCTGGACATTATTTATTATAACATTACAAATAATCATTATTTACCACGATTGAAGGGTAATCAGGTAAATAAGGGTTAAAAAATTTTAAAACAAAATAAAACTACCCTAACACCTATAATAATATTATATTATGAGATAAGGCTGATCAAGACAACTGTTGGGATGATTATTTGGCCTTAGGAATATACTTGTGGTGTTTTGGACACTTAAAACCTTTAATTTAATGTTAAAGAAAATATGTTATAAACATGTACCTTCATAGTAAAAATATTATTATGGGTTTAAAAAAGATATATATTTGACTATAAATAGTCATTATAAATATAAAATATATTTCCTACATCATGGAAATTTATTTATAATTTTTTGGCATTAAATATTTAAATTTAATTATGACACAATGATTATCAAATGATTTGTTTTTAGATATGGAATAAAATAAATGATATTACAAATATTAAATAAATATTATATGAAATTATATAGGTCAAAAAATATTTTTATAGGTGAATATGACATTTTATAAAACTAGTAAAAAAAATTAGAAGATATCTCTTTGTTTATATTTTATTTAAATTCTATTAAATGAATACTGTAAAAATAAAAATATTTGATGTGTTATAAAAACATAAAATTATTAAATCATTAAAAATTTATAAAAGAAATTAAATAATAAATTTTCTATGGTAATGTATTAATGTTCATTTTGTATTCAATTATGTTAAATTTACCGTATATATTTAAAATTAATAGCCTCATAATAATTAAAATGTTGGTACCATAATTAAAATGTAATGATAACAATTAAGGGTAAAATAAAAAGATATGATTTAAAATAAAATCAATACATGACTAAATATTATTTTATGAGATGATTTCAAACTATCATTATCACAAATTTAACATATCTCATGTTGGATCCATTTTAATTAAAAAATTAATTTACATTATTTTAATCATTTATGTGTTTCTAATGGTTCCTCTTACCTCTCCTATAAGAAGGTACCCTCTATTCTCTATTACCCACACTTCCAAATCCATTTGATTTTAAAATGCTCCTTCCAAAACACTTTCTATAATCCCAGAACACATTATGGATGCCATATTATATGCATAACACCCATCTTAATGTTGTTAAGATGTTCATAAAAGGAACTCAAATTAAGAAGAGGTATCATTTTTAAGTGTTTATGTTCTATTTCTTCTTTTACTTCCATTCCATAAGTTTTTTTCATTATAATGTATTAACTATATAATATACTATATTATTATACTTTTTTATAGTTATGGGACAACTATATTCATCATTTTTACCATCATATGAAAAATAATATCACCATGCGTGCATATATAAGACTTACAGTCTCCACATTGTGGTGAAAATAGTTTTTCATCTATATATTATTTTTATTGATATAAATATGATTATAATGGATGTAAATAATGAATATGAAATCATCAATATCCATTATAATAAATATACCATCTAATTTCATTCTAGCTAACCATTTAATTGAATGATACCATTGTTAATGTTTACGTATGTCTTACCATCTCCATGACGTGATGAGGTTCATTCTCCACATTAAATATTAAAGAATGACTATCAATACATATAAAAGTATGATTATATGATTAATATTATATTAATTAAGTTATTATCATTACTTAAATATAAAATAATATTTACCTTATTTCCTTAATTAATAAATAAAAAAGTTAAACGTTTCTCATGTGTACAAACATCTTACAGTCTCCACAATGATAACATTGTTCCATTTTTCCTATCCATATTTAATTAATGAATATAGAAGTGTAATTAATATATAAAAGTGATTATTATGTAATTAATATTGTTCTAGAGATAATGTAAATATTATGACATGGGCTTGTGACATTGAAATTATGTTCATTTTAGACTCACGTACCGAATATGGATAAAAAATCCGATATAAAATTAAATAATTGTGAAATTTTTATAACATGATGAAAAGATATATAAAAGAAAAAATATACTTGAAAAAGGTTCTTAAGAACGTATAAGTTAAAATAATTTTATTATTCAGGAATATAAATATTGTATGAGACAATATAGACTCAAGTTAAGTGACTCATCTCAGTATCCTTTCATTGAGGCATATTTTGGTGTTATGCACTGTCTTCTCTTATAATGTGATAAATCAACCCATTTTAGTTTTTTTTAATTAAATGTTTTTCAGAAGGAATATTATTATAATAATTATGTTACTAAATGATTAACAGAATGTTTTTTATCTTATCTGGAATCAGTGACCATTATTTCGATATAGCCATTATTTGATATTTGGAATCCTTTACAAGAGGTAATGTTTTAAAAAAAGTAAATAACATATTACCTTTATAGTTATTTTGGTATGAAAAAGGTTTTTAATAATGGATTAATTATATAAATATTAAAACTAATATCTTAAGATTGGAATGTGGAAATGTTTTTTTAATTTATTCTTGTTAATTCGTTGTTATTGTGGTAGAGTTCTTGGGAATTGATTATATATGCGGGTGGTTCCATGATAAACAATGGCCTGGTGAGCCAGTGATAGCTATCTAGTGAGTTGGGTAATGAGACAGAGTCAAACAATAATTTTTATCCTACGATATATATGTAATATAATTTGAAGGGTATTCAAAACTAAACCATGGATGTTACTCTCTTTGTATTTTGAGAGATACTATGTCAGTATGATATGAATGCAAAATGTTACATTTATGATTTATGATTACTCTTATGTTTTTCTAGATTCTTATGATTTCTTGGGTATATAAATATTCTGGGACTATCATTTTTTCCTTATTTTATATCCCTTACTACGGTTTTTCTTTTCATCCCAGGTTTTTTAGTATTTTTCACATGATATAAGGACGGTTAAGAGAAAGGAAGATTTCAAGAAAATTTTCTTCAAGAAAAAAAAATAATGTTTAGATTTAAAAATATTATATTTTGGATGAAAGGGTTACTATTTTAGTGGTATCCACTGTGGATAATTTTTAGTTGTTATGTAATAGTTATGGCCTAATTCTATACAACTCTAATCCTGAAAACATTGTCATTGTGAATTATATGCTTAAATAAATATTGTGAAATGTTTAAGATGGGTCCTAATATAAAACATCATAGTTATGGGAATATAATGGAATTTGAAGAAAATGATAATGGTGCATACCATTTTGAAAGGATGTGACATTACATACTACCCTCCTTGAGACAGCTCATCACTGAGTTTCCCTTATGAGGGTAGTAAAATGTTGTCTGAGAATATTTATAGCCAATGCACTTATATTCCTGCCTCCCACTACTAGATATCTTCTTGTACACATCTGTGCAGTTATATCACACAAATTTACAGAACTAAACTTCTAAATAGTTATTTCATGCTATAATCAATTATACATATTGGATGATCCTCAAAGAATGCACTGACCTCCTACTCAATATCCTCAGGGTCAAATCAATGAAAAGGGTTATTATGAGACTAATGAATCTGATATATGTGGAAGACATCATTGATGGAACAATACCTATGGGGTAATAGTAACTTATAGTCATTCGACCAAATCCTCCCCAATATCATAAAATTCAAAATATATCACGGTGACACCATTCCCTATCCTATAATTCTCATGAGGCCAAATCTAGGTTATAAACATAGAAAGACTCAATTACCCACCTCAAATACTAGAGGTCAATGATTAAAATAATTATAAGACTTATTAATGGGTTGATCTATAGAAATGTGCTTTTGAATCCACTATAATTTCTATGAATTCTCCTAAACAAGAGAAGGTCTCATTAGTGATACTTCACCAACCTATAATCATCATATAGATGAACTAAAATATCGTCCATAAAGGTAATCATATAGGTCAATATGATTTTATTTTTTGAATTATTTTTAATATAAAAACCCATCCAAAATATTCCTCTTCTCCCATAAACATCCAAATTCAATTATAAAGGCCTGTAACATATCGAACATCAAATTTATGGTCAGATCAGGCTACCCATCCGTCTAAATATGATACAATGTTCTCAAGAGAACCTGTGAACCATGTGCCTTCAATAACCCTTTATCGAACCATGAATTAAACTATGAATATTGGTAAAGTATGATTTAACAGGGTAATCCATGATGTCAAACTATTTTTTTGATGTGAAGACTCTATTCTTCGTCAATATAGAAGGACTACTAGTTTGGTAGAAGGTGTGTGACATTGGAAAACCTTTTGATGACCACACATAACTAATTATTACCTCATGGGGAAGTCAGAAATCCTTCAATGAATCCATTTTGATTTAATTACATTTCCACTCATGAATGGATAGATGTTTTATATTTATATTAGGTCACTGGTTCCCTACCTTCACTTGCTGACAGGTGGTGCACTGAGTAATGAACCCTGAATTCTTCCTCTTTTTAAGTGGCCAAAAATACTATCGAAAGATGCCTTTATAGATCATGGTAAGCCGAGGATGAATTTCCCATATTGGGGAATGTGATTCCCTAATAAATTCATCTTTTATATTTGAAAGAGCCCATACATTCCCATATAAGAAAAAATTATCACTCACATCAACAACCAAACCTATAAGTCCTTCTTCTCATATGATTCTCCCCCTTAAGAAGAGTACCTTGAAATTAGACATCTACATAATCCGAACCTGCTACAAGATGGCGTTTGTCACTACGAGAGCATCCATAATTGGTTTCATGTGATATTCCTAAACCTGACAGTGCATATTAGAGAATATAAAATAATTCTTGTCACTTATAGGATACATGTTGGCTTGCATCTATGTCTTCTTTGTCAAAGAATTAGATAAAAAATTTACCTTTCCATGGAAGTAAGTGAGATTAAATTTGAAAGAATATATGATATTAGACTATCCTTTGCAATCTTAGATTCATGTCTTGCTATGAGGAAATTTATTTCAGACACCTATGATCCGTGTGAAAACATACCACTGACACAACATGTAGTGAATCAAAAAAATTAGCAGATAACCCATAGTTGATATCTATAGGTTATATAAAGGATAATGCCTCTTGAATCCATTGCTAGTGGGATAAATGAACCATGACTCGATAAACATTCATCATAACTACACCCATACTCATAACTAAAGCATTACATAAAATAGTATAACTTCATCCTGAATCTGGAAGAATCAGTATCGACTTGGAGGGGATTATTCCCTTCAAATCTAGGAAATATTTCTCAAATATTTAGATTATTCTAATTTGACACCCTAATTGGTCGAGATAGTAATTTACACTTCCAGACTGGAGAACTCTTGAATAAATCGCATGTAAAAAATGTAGTAATAATAATATGCGTATATAAAAGACATTTAGGGGATAATGCTATAAATATATAGTGTTCACACACTCTATGATAATATATTCACCTATATTAGATATACAATGACTCATGATGTGAAATTTTCTAATACAAAAGTGTCATTTACTGAGCATCACATATAGATGGTTCTCTCTCAGTGTATTCAATAAGATCTCATGTTGATTGGTATGGTCTAGTATATTGTGTGATTACAATATGACGTATTCAATAAAGACTAACAAATATGAATCATGATATATGTGAAAAAATCACTTCTTCAAATCCATGAAGACTATCAGCGCATTTGTTAGATGGAATGGAATAACCAAATGCATATATAGGTCATACCTAACTTGGATTTTTGTATGTTTTATGTCTAATGGTTTGACATGAACCAAATGGTATCCCAAACAAAAATTGATCATAGATTAAATAGTTTCCCCAATGACATGGTCGATGTGGTCATATATATATGGAAGGGAATACTAGTTCGTCATAGTAATTTGGTTTAAATTGTGGTAATCCACAAAAATATTAAACTACCATCTGTCTTATTGGTGAAAAGGACTGGTGAAGTCCATGGAGATTTTTTAGGTTAGATAATTCTCATTGGATATAAAAAATTAGTCTTCCTCTTGAGTTATTTAGGCTCTGTATGGGACATCTTAATTGATGGAATGGAAATCTGTACCACTATATGCATAAGCTCAATTGTTAGCTCAACCTCCCTATTAGGAGGTAAGATGGAGAAATCATCAGGGGAGAAATCATTGAAATTTCCCCTGATAGGAGGGAATTCTACAAGACGAAATCCCAGTACTCTCCTAAAGAGACCATACATATGAGCTATTACTTAGCCAAACCTAGTACACTTTTCTCCTACTCGACTTGCATGGAGATCCCATTGTCCCTAATTGATATAAGTACTTCCCAAGCGTTATGTGTAACACAACAAAAAGTTATGACAACCCACTTGAGTTCGATAAGGATGAAAAAAAACATATGAAGAATTAAATCAAAGCATGTCCTGTAGGGGATTATGAAAATCCACAAATAAGAAACCCATCTTATTCAAGGGGGTATTCTTTTACTTGCTTATACCCTCATCTTGAACTCTAAATAGTGTGTTGAGGGTTCTAACTCCACTAGAATATTTTTTTACTTGGAGTATACTTCACAAAGTTATAGTCGATATAAACAAGTGAGATTAAACAATATTTAATATGTAGTATTCTAGAGTAGAGGCTACAATAACATTAACTAATTCTATAGTTGGCACTAGAATTTTTTATTTTGGAGTATGATAACTAGAATTAATAAGGAGTGAACCACTACCTTGAGGTTCTTCCCGAGTAGCATGAGTATGTCCGCTCTACATTCACTGGATGTTTTAAGCATGAATTCATCATCCAAGAACACCTACTCAGCTCAAAAATCGTATTGAGAAACATCTTCTTTCCTAAAGTGGGGTCAATTAATCTACACTTGAAGTCAGTGATGGAAAAGATCTGCATTCACATAGAACATGAGGAAAACAATAACAAAAACACATGAGGTGAACCATACAACTATAATCCCATCACCCAATCTTTTTCCTCGTTCAATTGGGATTTTTATAACCATGGATTCAATACAAGTTACACACTACAATGAATTTAGTGTGTTATAACCAGTTATATTTTCCCCTCTTATACCATTGAAGAATCATTTCTTGGAATTAGAAAATCCACTACAATGCTTGGAATCTGAACTTCCCTACTTCACATGACCCGATGACCCTGAGTATCACTATGTGATGATAGTGTATTTCTATATGCCAAAATAGGATGGTCCACAAAAATAATATTTCCTATTGTTGGCTCAAATAAGAAATCTCATCCTCGAATTTAATAATAGTAGTCATATTGTAATATGTAACGTTTGGTGTGAAGTGTAGTAATTTAGTTAAGTGAGTTGAATATTCCATCACTAACATTTCACCTTAACGAAGGTGCATGAATTTTTGAACACAAACTGTCCTCAAGATCTGTCAGAAGAAATAGTCAAATATGGATATATAGAAGTCTATTGGGACCATAACATGATGTTGACTATCCTAGGTAACAAAATCCAAAAAACACCTGGCAGAGTAACGTGGCATGTAGCTCTCAATCTCAAAAATTAGCTCATGAGAAATATTGATACACTCGATGATTGAAACTATATACTTGATCCAAGGCTCATTTTCTCCAGTTCTATTATCCATTGATATGTGGGAAGATGGTGATTATCAAACTTGTAGTTCAATTTATCATATAAGAGGATGGTCAGGGTACACCCAGAATTGATTTTGTAAAGCAATTGATGTTGTCTGAAAACATTTGCAGCAACACCCAGTACGAGATTAGTAGGGGGTGCCTCATGTTACACTATTGGAATTATGACATATGGATTCCAACCCACTACCTCATCAGTATGAACATCACCACTCTATTAACATGCAACATGAGGTTATCGTGGTGGTGTAGCTATAAAAGTTCCAATCACATTCCTCATCGTTGCTTTATAATTGATGGGGAATTGTAAGAACTCGTGTTTTTCCAGACAGTCGTTTTGAGCAGAAATTTGAATTTTTTCAGTTGGATGCCCGTGAGGGGTAAAACTGTCATTTTAACCTATGAGATGATCTTAGATAATTTTTTTGACAGCTCCGTTGGTCCTGGAATATGGAGTTTACCCTAGGACATGTGTTTAGAGGAAATATCAGTTGTTTGAATTTTGGAGGAATATTTAATATTTAATATTATTAAATTAATTGTTAAATTATTCTCATAGGTTCGTTTTGAAATAAGTTTTAAATGGAGCATCAGATTGAGATTTTTTCAGCACTGTTGAGTCCGTAATGGGAAGTTTAGCCTACGGAAGGCATAAACTCATGTTGGGCGTCGGGGCCGGCCAGTGCCCCTTTTTCTTCGTTTTCCTTTCTTCTTCCCTTTTCTTTTCCGCTCTCTAATTTCTTCCTCCTCCTTTCACATGTCTCCAACGCCACTCCTTATTGTCCGTGACCTATGGGATAATTTGGAGCTCGAGAAAACGGGAGAGAAGGAAGGCGTGAGTGGTACTGATTCGAAGCTCTCGACGTGATGAGTCGGCGTACGACAGCCGTGAGCCGTGAAATCAACCCAATCTTCGGCGGTTTCCGCCCAAAGGTAGGTCCGTTTATGTTTTTTCAATAGATCCATGTTAAAAAAATTTGTTAAATCTTTTATTCCTTATATTTCTTGCTTGTATGCCCATGGGGCTTCATATATTGTTTCAGGGGTGAAAACGGGCAAATAGAGTGTTTTTAGGGTTTTCCCGTCGGGAAATCCAGTATACACGGCGTGTATTCTAGGGTTACACGCCGTGTGTTCTTCCCATTCAGGGAATTTGAAGTTTTATTAAGTACACGCCATGTACTTTGAGTACACCTTGTGTAGTTGGTGGCCATGTGGCTGGCTGTGTGGAGTAGAACACGGTTTTGGTGGTTTTTAAGGACTACACGCTGTGTACTTTAAGTACTCATCGTGTAGGGGTACATGGGCATGTGTTCGGGTGAAAACAGACATGTCATAACTTTTTGTGCATATTACACACCATGTAAATTAAAGTACACACCGTGTACGATTACACATGCATGCCTTGTGCTCTGGCCATGTACTCTGGCCATGTACTGCTTCAATTTAGTAATTCTAAGATATCTTAGGCTCTGGAAGTCATAATTGGGCGTGTGAGTAGTCGATTATGAGCGTTTTTCTACGTATATCGCAATGGTCGAATCCTTTTAACATGTAGAGATAATATAAAATAGTTTTTGGGGGTTTATATCTAAATGGAGAGGTTCTTCCTCCACTTATCGAGTTCAGTTGTCACCTGAGAGTGAGACATGGTGTGGATGATAGGTTGGGTGTTCGGACAAACACAGTTGAGACCTTTAGTAGGATATGAGCTATGATCTATCTCCTATAACTCATGATTTATATAACATTACCCTTGTGAGACGTTCCTTTCTGTCCTATGAGGCTTTGAGACCATGTACTTCTAAGGATCCCCTGAGGGATGCCTTTGCTTGTGCGCTGACATAGGGAGTCCCTTGTAGGATCTCGCACTCTTTATTCCTTTGAGAGAAACCATGTTAAGGGATTCCAATGTTGTCCTTCATTTGAGGATCCCATGTAGGATTCCACCCTTAATATTTCCTACGGATTCCATGTAGGATGCCTTCACTCGTGTTTACCTAGAGGATCCTGAGTATGATGCCTCCTCTATGTTTGACCTGAGGGACCTAGTGGGTGCCCATTGTTTGACCGACCCTGAGTTGTTATATCGGGTTTGGGTTGAGATGGTGAACGGGTGTCACCTAGGACCAGCTCCAAACTGGTAATCCCTTTGGGCTTTGGATGTATTGTTGAGTTGGGCGTTCGGGCCACCCGCATAGTTTGTTTATATCTGACTAGGGTTGCTGATGTTGTAGTGTTTAGCAGAGGTGCTTTCTGGTTGGTGGCTGCAGAGCCTGACGCGATGTGTCTTTCCTGTTTTTTCGAATGCCTACTTTTCCTTGTGTGAATGAGTAGGTGGTTTGTTTCCTTACGTTGAATGTCTTTGAGTTTTGTGCAGAAGTGCTGGATACCCATGCATCGTTATCTCGGGTAAGGTTTTTGATCCAGATTTATTATCTACCTTAGAATGATTGTATGCTTGTGGATGTCAGATGAATAATGATTTCTTGATTAGCATGTTGAGGATCACCCCATGGGTTTTTCCCTTGTTTTTTATTTTTATCACTATTTGGATTAGGTTGCCTGTGAGACAAACCTTGTTGCATTTCTTTCTTGCCTTGATATAGTTGATTGCATGTATTTCCTGGTATTTATATGCTTTTGATACATTGTAGCTATTAGAAAAGTAGTTTGTTGAACTTACATAGGGGTGATGACAGTCGATTACGCACGACTGGACTGCTCGGGGTTGTGTAATCCTGGTGTAGTAGACTAAAGAGGTAAGTGACGATTAAGGGCTTCCCTAGAGGGTCTGTTATAAATTAGTATCATTCGCAGGACCTACGAGAATTGGACTTTGTGCTTCCCAAGAGTGTCCTTAGTTTACGCACGTATCGAGGCCACATGAGGAATTAGACGTAAGTGCTTCCTCAGAGAGTCTGTAGCTATCGTTGCAAGACCACATGGGAATTGACGGTGAGATATTCCTAGAGTGTCGGTGCCTTTGTATGTTTACTTGACTATAGGGGTCTGGTAGTTTGAGCCACCCAGAGAGTCTATTCTATAGCTAAACCAGAGGGGTGAGACTGTGTGTGCTACCCAGAGGGTTGCATGTGTTGCTAGGTAGGACCAGAGGGGATAGGATGTGAGTAATTCCCAGAGGGTTACCTGTAGTGTTGTCTGCTTGCTTTTGTTTTTTTGTTTGAACCATAGGTGATAGGTTGTGAGTAATTCCCATAGGGTTACTTGTTTTTGTTTATCTTTTTCAGAGACAGATTTCTGGCGTTTTCCAAAGCAGGTACATGTCGATGGGATTACAGACCAAGAGATCCACTTAATGATACACGACATGCGAGGAACGACGTCCAGCCCAATGTTCTTGCACAGGATGTCCAGGATATTGGGCTTATGGTCCCAAGGATCGACTGCTGATGTTGTTTCTTGTTATTTGAATCACTTCATCATGAATATTCATATTTATGTATATGTGTATAGGTATGGGACTATACATGTGTATGTATATAGATATGGACATCCATGGTGGCACATTCCCCGTTGACAGGGATTACACACCCTGAGTTCAACTATGGTTGAACGTTTAGTTTACGTACTTTTTTTGTGTTCCATCTAGGCTTAGCACATTGTTGTTGCATATACTTTTAGCAGCACAGTGACAGGTTGCTTGTCGGGGTGCCCTACTGAGATTATTTCTCACCCTTGCACGTGAACCTCGGTGGATGTGTAGAACTTATGTATGATTTTCAGGTTAACCAGGAGTTTCATGGTGGATAGGGTTGATGTCTAGTGTTACATGATCGAGCGGAGCTGCTCGAGTGGTTCTACTGATCGGGCTACTGCAGTTCGATATTGTCTGGAGATCAGGTACATGGATTGGCTCGGAGTTAGTTGCAGAGCCCTGAACTTTTACTTTCAGTTTCTTTGTACATGTATCTATATGGTCGGCCTAGTGGGTGACTAGTGTTGTATTGTATTGCATTGCTGTTTAGGCTTTTACAGCATTTTACTATTACAGGTTGTGCTATTTCAGTTGTTTACTTCATCCGCACTCTGTTTACTTTCCACTGTGTATGATACTTAGTTAATTCCGTTGTTTTCTAACTCTTGTATGAGTTCATAGTCTCCCCACTATCACACCTTAGGCCCTCTCTACTAGTCGGCAGCCTCTGGCATACGAGGAGGCGCGCTTGAGGCCTTGTGGCAAACCGGATCGGAGCACCGATTTAGTGGCTTCCGGGTTGGGTCGTTACAAAGTGGTATCAGAGGCAGTTTTTTTTCAGGGTTATTACTATTTGGGATATGGTAGACAAGAGTATTTGGAATGTTTTGGAACCTGTGATGGATATCGGGCTAGTGCATCGCGAACACTTGTTCTGGTAAGAAGTCCTGGTCGCCAGGGTTTGGGATTTATGTTCTAATTTTTTGATTTTACAGTTGTATATGATTTTCTCCTTCAGCGACTCACAAGTTGTGTGGTTTTTTGATTTACTATGGATCTCGTCTCTTGACCGTTGGTAAGATGCGAGGGATAGAGTTTGAATCTTGGCTGGAAAAGGCAAGAGGCGTCTCATGCATCATACTAGGCACGTAGGATTTATAGCATATAGGCCTGCTAGTGTGTTCTTTTACTGACGACAGAGACCGTTGGTTCTTCTTACACATACTTTTACACTGATGGAAGTTTATGTGGATCTACATTGAGGTGTTGGTGTGAGTATGATGACTCTATCCTCGTGCACAGGTGGTGCAGTGACCCTAGTTGGTCGATGTGGCCTGTGATGCCTTCCAGTTTAACCCCTTTATTGGGTGTTGTTTCTCGGGTCAATGGTTATCTAGTAGGATATTTTAAAATGATGTCGATAGATACCATGGCTTTTCCTGTGAACTTGACCTCCTTGGGGTATTCTCTTATACGAATGCACAATGGGTGCCAGTTCAGTTTCACTTATTCTTGGGTTGTGAACTCCAGGGAGTAGTTCCTTCTGAGGATGCTTGTAGAGGATCAGGGCCCTTATAGGTTGTGTTTCGGTTTTGGCTTTCTTTGGTTGTTGTGATATTTACCATCTTCTAAGTGGTTTTGGATCTTTTGGGCTAGGTGGTTAGACCTTGTGACCCAGTTGTGAGGATTCTTCAGTAGGGCTAGGTGGAAGACCTAGATACCCTTGGTTTTGACTCAAACCATTGTAGGTCGATGACTATACCATTCTAGGGGAACCTGTGTGGAAATTGTTGACCCATGCTTGAATTCTGATCAGGTTTTGGCAGGATGTTAGTGTGTCTAGGAGGGATCTAGAAACTCCTTCGGTGAAATCTTAGTGTACTCCTGTAAGAGATGATCATGCGCTCTCTTGATTCGTCATGAGTATGATGAGAGAGCTTTGACCCTACGTCGAGCTCCTTTTTTCTTTCTTAATGTAATTCCCTGTTGAGGGTGAAAACTGTTCTGGTTATGCTCTTGAAGTAGTGTAAGGAATGCCACATGGTGGGGAGTGCACAATTGGCACGTTTGAGGATGGTTTTCCTTGTTTAGGTTAAACTTAAGTGTTTTCCAGTGGGATTTTGATCTCATAGTTTCCTTTTAAGATGACGACATGGGTGTTCCTATGCTGGGGAGTACTAGTTTGGTTGTAGTAGAATATCTTCTGTGTAGAAGGAGGTTGTTAATGCTAAGGATGGTTGTTGGAATGTCTAGGTAGCTGGGTTGTGTAGATGCTCGGGTTGGGGTCATGGCTACTGGTCCTGCTGCTAGTCTTCTTTTTTGGGCTTCTCAGGGACAAGAAGGTTTATGGTGGGGAGTTTGTAAGAACCCGTGTTTTTCCGGACAGTCGTTTTGAGCAGAAATTTGAATTTTTGCTGTTGGATGCCCATGAGGGGTAAAAAGGTCATTTTACACTACGATATGATCTCAGATAATTTTTCTTGATAGCTCAGTTGGTCCCGAAATAGGGTGTTTACCCTAGGACAAGAGTTTGGAGGAAATATGAGTTGTTCGAATTTTGGGGGAATATTTAATATTTAATATTATTAAATTAAATATTAAATTATTTTTATAGTTTTATTTGGAAAAAAATTTTAAACGGAGCATCAAGATTGAGATTCCATCTGCGTCATTGATTCCAGAATGGGGAGTTTATCCTAGGGAAGGCATAAACTCATGTCGGGCACCGGGGCCGGCTCGAGCTCCTTTTTCTTCCGTTTCTTTTCTTCTTCCCTTTTCTTTTCCTCTCTCTTATTTACTCCTCCTCCTTTCACACATCTCCAATGCCACACCTTCTTGTCCTTGACCAATGGGATAATTTGGAGATTGAGAAAATGGGAGAGAAGGAAGCCTAGAGTGGTACTGATTTGAAGCTCTCGACGTGCTGAGTCGGCGTACGACAACAGTGAGCCGTGAAATCAACCGAAGCTTCTGTGGTTTCCGCCCAAAGGTATGTCCGTTTATGTTTTCTCCATATATCCCCATTAAAAATTTTGTATTATGTCTTTTATTCCTTATATATATTGTTTCTATTTCCATGGGGCTTGATTTATTGTTTTGGGGGAGAAAACGGGCAAATCGAGTGTTTTTAGGGTTTTCTCGTCGGATAATCTAGTATACACGGCGTGTATTCCAGGGGTACACGTCCTGTGTTCATCCCGTTCGGGGAAGATGAAGTTTTCTTATGTAAAAATTGTGTACTTTGAGTACACTCCGTGTAGTTGGTGTCCGTGTGGAGTAGAACACGGTTTTGGTGGGTTTTAAGGACTACACGCCGTGTACTTCAAGTACACACCGTGTAGTGGTACATGGGCATGTGTTCGGGTGAAAACGGACACGTCATAACTTTTTGGGAATAGTACATGCCGTGTACAGTAAAGTACATGCCATGTACTATTACGCAGGTAGGCCTTGTGCTCTGGCCATGAACTCTGGCCATGTACTGCTTCAGTTTAGTAATTCTGAGATATCTTGGGCTCTGGAAGTTAGAATTGGGCGTGTGAGTAGTTGATTCTGAGTGTTTTTCCACGTAGATCCCAATGGTGGAATAATTTTGACTTTTAGAGGTCATATAAAATAGGATTTTGAGGTTTATATCTAAATGGAGGGGTTCTTCCTGCACTTATCGAGTTCAGTTGTCACCTGAAAGTGACACATGGTGTGGATGATAGGTTGGGTGTTCGGACCAACTTAGTTGAGACCTTTAGTAGAATATGAGATATGATCTACCTCCTGTAACACATTATTTATAGAACATTACCCTTGTGAGACGTTCCTTTCTGTCCTATGAGGCTTTGAGACCATGTACTTCTAAGGATCCCCTGAGGGATGCCTTTGCTTGTGTGCTGACCTAGGGAGTCCCTTGTAGGATCTCTCTCTCATTATTCATTTGACAGGAACAATGTTATGGGATTCGAATGTTGTCCTTCCTTTGATGATCCCATGTATGATTCTTCCATTACTCTTTTCTACGGATCCCGCATAGGATGCCTTCACTCGTGTTTACCTGGAGGATCCCGAGTATGATGCATCCTATGTGTTTGACCTAAGGGACCCAGTGGGTGCCCATTGTTCGACCGACCCTAAGTTGTTATGTCGGGTTTGGGTTGAGATGGTGATCGGGTGCCACATAGGACTAGTTCCAAACTGGTAATCCCATTGGGATTTGGATGTATTTTTGGGTTGGGCATTCGGGCCACTCGCATAGTTTGTTTATATCTGACTTGGTTTGATAATGTTGTAGTGCTTACTAGAGGTGCTTCATGTTTGGTGGCTGCTGAGCCTAACACAAAGTGTCTTTCCTGTTTGTTCGGATGCCTACTTTTCCTTGTGTTCCTGAGTAGGTGGTTTGTTGCCTTACGTTGAATGTCTTTTTGTTTTGTACAGAAGTGCAGGATACCCATGCATCGGGTATCTCGGGTTAGGGTTTTGATCCTGCATTATTATCTTCCTTATACTGATTGTATGCTTCTGGCTGTTAGATGAATAATTATTGTTTGATTAGTATGTTGAGGATCACCCCATGGGTGTTTCCCTTGTTTTGGCTGTTTATCGCTGTTTGGATTAGGTTGCCTCTGAGGCAAACCTTGTTTCATTGCTTTCTTGCATTGATATAGTTGATTGAATGTATTGCTTGCTGTTTATATGCTTTTTAGGAATTGTAGCTATTAGCCATGTAGTTTGTTAAACTTACTTAGGGATGTTGACAGTCGATTACACACGACTGGACTGCTCTGGGCTGTGTGAACCTGGTTCAGTAGACTAAAGAGGTAATTGATGAATAAGGGCTTCCCTAGAGGGTCGGTTATAAATTTGTAT
Organism: Viscum album; assembly: GCA_963277665.1. Lineage (NCBI taxonomy): Eukaryota > Viridiplantae > Streptophyta > Magnoliopsida > Santalales > Viscaceae > Viscum > Viscum album. Next base: position 638,354,998 of record OY728122.1, read on the forward strand.
CATTCGCAGGACCTACGGGAATTGGACTTTTTGCTTCCGATGAGTGTCCTTAGTTTACGCACGTATCGAGGCCACATGAAGAATTAGACGTAAGTTCTTCCTCAGAGAGTCTGTAGCTATCGTTGCAAGACCATAGGGGAATTGACGGTGAGAGCTTCCCAGAGTGTCTGTGTCTTTGTATGTTTACTTGACTATATGGGTCTACTAGTTTGAGCCACCCAAAGACTCTATGCTATAATTGAACCAGAGGGATGACACTATGTGTGCTGCCTAGAGGGTTTCTTGTGTTGCTAGGTAAGACCAGAGGAGATAGGATGTGAGTACTTCCCAGAGGGTTACCTGTTGTGTTGTTCTCTTTCTTGTGATTTTTTGTTTGAACTAGAGGGGATAAGTAGTGAGTAATTTCCATAGGGTTACTTGTTTTTGTTTATCTTGTTCAGAGATAGATTTCTGGCGTTTTCCAAAGTAGGTACATGTCGATGGGATTACAGACCCAGTGACCGACTTAATGATAAACGGATTGAGTGGAATGACGTCCAGCTCAATGTTCTTACACAGGATGTCCAAGTGATCGGGCTTATGGTCCCAAGGATTGACTTCTGATGTTGTTTATTGTTATTTGAATCACTTCATCATGAATATTCATATTTATGTATATATGTATAGGTATGGTACTATACATGTGTACATATATAGATATGGACATCCATGGTGGCACATTCCTAGTTGACAGGGATTACACACCCTGAGTTCAACTATGGTTGCACATTTACTTTACTTACTTTTTTTGTGTTCCATCAAGTCTCTGCACATTGTTGTTGCATACACTTTTAGTAGCACAGTGATAGGTTTCTTGTCGGGGTGCCCTACTGAGATTATTTCTCACCCATGCACTTGCACCTCGGTGTACGAGTAGACCTTATGTTTGCTTTTCAGGTTGATCATGAGTTGCATGGTGGAGAGAGATGATGCCCAGTGTTAGATGATCGAGCAGAACTGCTCGAGTGGTTCTACTGATCGGGCTACTGCAGTTCGATATTATCTGGAGATCGGGTACGTGGATTGGCTCGGAGTTAGTAGCAAAGCCCTATACTTTGAATTTCAGTTTATTTGTACCTATATCTATATGGTCGGCCCAGTGGGTGGCCAGTGTTGTATTGTTTTGCATAGCTGTTCGGGCTTTTACAACATTTTATTATTACAGCTTGTTCTATTTCAGTTGTTTACTACTTTCGCACTCTGTTTACTTTCCTCTGTGTATGATACTTAGTTATTTCCACTGTTTGCTTACTCTGGTATGAGGGCATAGTCTCCCCAATATCACACCCTAGGCCCTCGCTTCTAGTCGGCATCCTCTGGCGTATGGGGAGGCACAGTTGAGGCCTTGTGGCGAACCGGCTCGAAGCACTAGTTTAGTGGCTTCTGGATTGGGTCGTTACAGGAATGATATATGAAAGGAATTTCATAAGGCTATAATACTAATGAAACACACCATAGGTAATTATCCGAAAACTATGTCTTTCGGAGAATAGAAGAAACAAAATATCAAGTTATACATAACCTAAAACCCACTACTATGCTCAGGATAGGCTATCGTCTCACATTCCTCATTTAAGGAGACCATTTTTATTTAATTGTTTTAGTAATTTTAATTTATTTGGTTATTGTCATCATGAAGTAGTTAATTGTTTCACCACTAAACATTTATATTGGACCATAAAATATATAAATTTATAATAACTTGTCAAGTATCTATATTATAACCTTCACACCCAACAACAGGTTTAATAAGCCAAGGGTTGTGTTTTGATTGGATTATATGTCATTTACACAAACTAATAAAAAATAATGTGCCATTATTGGTCATCTGAACACACTATTTTAAATCACAGAGAATAATAAAACATTGTAGACAACTAAATCCAATGATTAAAATAAATCATATTCAATATATGTGATGTAAGAAGGAAAGTGTATATGATGTAGAATAATACATGGAATTTTATGTCATATTGTTCCTACTGTGCATCATGATTTTAAAACTCCCTAATATAATCAGGCCATGGCCAAACAAACCTTCCAAATAATATATTCACTAATAATAGTAAAACAATAGTGTGTCACCCAATGGTGAAATCCATCAAATTGTTAAAACATAATCAACAACACCCTTTACACATCCCAGGTAATTTGGGTTTCTCTTACACATGGTGTAGTTACTCCTAGGAATAATTTAGTGAAACAATTCCACATCATAGTCTAATTTCAAAATATAAATAATTATACAAGAGGAAAACCAATTCAATGATACCTCTTCGTAGCTTACCTCCCTTGGATCCACTTATTTGGGCCCCGATATAGTGTCCACAAGACCCTAAGTACGCCTCCCCGAATGCTAGAGGCTGGAGACAAACAACAAGTTCCATGTGGTTCTCTGTGTGGATAATTTTTCCTAACTGATCAGAATGGAGAACATCAATATATATATATATAATAAATATATGAATAAACAAAAATAGTTGATATAAACAAAAACAATGATAGTAAACATTAAAGTTAAATACACAATATGTGGATGCAGAAATATAAATTGATACAACTGATGATGGTGACATGGTATGTTCTATAAAAACTATATATGCATGGGGTAGGAGATACATGAATATACCTCATGCTAAAAATACACAAAAGGGAAAAAATACTTTTTCTATAATCTCAAGAATAGTCATGGTTCTATACTCCCAAAATCCATCTTATTAATAAAATACTATCATGAATTGGATGATTTATGCTTATATTTATCTAAACATGCAAAAAAAATCTACATGGGTACCAATGGTGCCCAAGAAGGTTTTGAGATAAAATATATATTGGGATCAACCCAATTTTTCTACACTAATCCAAAACATGAATAATAAAATGAGAAGTTGGCCTTAATTATTTTAATCTAATACTAAATGAATAAATAAATACATTGCAATGGGTTCCACTTGGAGAACCATGCAAGTGACCTACTTACACTTAATCATGTGTTACTGAACTGAGGGATCCTGTAATAGTAAAGTGAGAGGGATAATGTGTATGAAGATTTACTATCACCAACTGTGTGATTGGAGTTGGAGAACACGTCCCTATATTTCCAAATCCAATGGATCAATTATCATTAAAAAACATTATTTAAAAATTATTAAATTCAATTTGAAAACCACTTCCTATAATATTGTGATTATACCTAAGCTCATGGATTGAAATCTGGATAGACTTTAGAATTATCACTTTAAGGATATATCATATGAAAAATTCAAATGATTAAATCTATTCTAACTAGAGGATGAAGTCCCACATATCACTCCATGAATTCGTGAAAATTCGAGAACTAACATACCTTTGAGTCATATGAGCCAGAGTCTCTATCGTGGAATGGAACAATCAATCGGGACATCAACCAAATCCAAGGGATATACCATAGGGAACTATTTTCAATCTCCTTGAGGTAAAATAGAATGATTCTCAAGGAGCCTATCCTAGGAATAGCTGATGCCGCCTAGGGTGTGTTTAAAAACTATAACAGTTTTAATAGCAAGGAACAAGATTCCATCCAAATAGGTCATTAAGTAAGAACACATTTTTTCACTCTCACCACTAAGGTGAAACATTAAATAATCAGTAATTTCATATATAAAATCACCAGAAAGGGGTCCAATTTTGGTTAATTCAGGTATTGTTATTACAATATGCATATTGTTCAAATCATGTTGTAGGAATAAACAATATAAGTTAAATGGAAAAAGGAATAAGCACTTGTGTATCTCAATTAGATCGACCATTAATGATTGGAATTGGATGAATGAAATTTCCTGTAATATCATCACCATAATCCTTAAATTTATCATCCCAAGTCATTAATTATATACCAACACACTTCAAGATGGTTTGAAACAGTTTTTGAAGAATGTGGGAAAAAGTACTATAAGGTGTATCTCACCCATTGGGGTGACATTTTCATCATGATAATCTTATGGGGTTTATTCTCCACTATCCAAGTGTTTAACTACCATGTTAAAGAATTAAATTTAATTTAATTAACACATTGGAGTAGAAACTTGTACGGTCCCACATAAGGCACAACGACTCAATCTATTTAATACAATGAACTTAAGGGAAAGATCCTAAACCACCTATATTACCCTTGTTGAGATTACATCATGTATTCTCGTCCATTGATTCGATCTATGTTGGAAGAAAATGAGAAAACTGTGAAGTGAAATAAAAAAGAATAAAATGATATTTTCACTGAGATGTGAAATGGATGGAATGAAGAACAAGTAATAGAAGGGAGAGGATTGAAGAATGTACCTCTAGATTAGTGCTTATTCGAATGGATGGAAAATAATGGTTAGTATGGAGGAGAAAATTTGAAACAAAGGAGGCGTAAGGAGATGAAATTTATTCATGGGTAGAGAGGAATAATTTAATGAATAAAAAGAATGAAATAATAAGCATGGTTTAAATAATTTTAGAGGTGAGTAATAGTAAATTAACCAATAAATATTTTCTCACAGTATAACCACCCAGTTGGCCAAATCATGCACCAACCATGAACATGGTCTTTATTCCAAGGGGAACTCCACATGGTTAGGATCACAATTTTCCTAATAGTGTACAAACCATAATGCATAAAACATTCCCAAAAGCCTACAACCCCATATGGTCATGCGTATTGGGTCCCATGTTTGATAACTAACTATGTCAACCTTGGTTCCCACTACTAGAAAATGTAAAATTTATGGAAATAATGGCGACAAGGAATCATTGTTTCACTAAACCTTGTGACACTTAATTTTCTTCCCATTTCAGGTCTCCAAGCTCCTAATGTTCTTCATATGATCCATTGACCTTCTTGATTTTATTTGTCAACGTATTTTTTCCATATTAACAAATTAGAAAAAAAAGCGCCACTTACAATTGAAAAGGGAGGTATATTATATAATCATTCCATTAATAAGTAGCCCGTTGATCCACCATGCAGTTTAATAATGTAAGAATGCATCATGCATCAACATAATACATCAATTAATGTGTCTATAATTCCCTTTTTTGGTGTGAAATGTATATCTTCAAAGGAGAATATATTTAACCCTCCATGATATAGTGAAAGAGATAATTTAGTCATAAATATTATAATCTATTTGGAAATGAATATCAATGGTGGTCAATAATTTAAAACACTATTGATGTGGGGAGAAATAGAAAGAATTTAGTGGAATAATTTCATTTACACATCATGGAAATTTTTTTCCTCATAATCCAATAGAGGATATGGAAAGACAGTTCCAGAGTCCAAGAAAATAGGATGAATAAAATGATGCTAAGTATAAAGGCAACATTACTAGTGAATTAAATAATGATGTAGAATACGAATGTATTCTAAATATCAATATAAACTATTTTATTTTCTAAATTATAAAAATCGTCTAAAATACACCAGTCCCATAAAATTTCTCATCATATGTGGTTATCTTATAATGGGATTTCTAGACAGGGAAATAATTCCAAAATTTTTATGGATTCGATTAGATGAAATATAATAATAGAATGGAAGAGGAATATAAGGACAAAGGGAATAAAGTAATGATGGACTTTTACAACATGTGATACTTGTGGAAAGAAACACCATGGTAAATTATTATTAGGAAAACGAGTTTTAGTCAAGTGTGGAGAAAAAATCCACCATACTTTTGATTTCAAGGGAAGGAACGAATATTCCATTGTGAAGTATATAAACTATAAAGAGATGGAGAACTAATGAAATTAATTCCCCAAGAATCATGAAAATGTACCTCACAATATACTAAAGGACCTAGGTTAGGATTATTCTATCATAACAGTAAGAGCGTAATGAATATTTTTTCTGTTTAGATTTTATAATTATGTTATAAGAGTATTTTAATCCATGATATTCTCATTATAAGAATTATTAAATACATAAGGATTGTAATGGTGTTGTATCTCATTCATTGTTAGAATATATGTGTTGAATGGTACTCAGAATGTTGGTTTCGTGGTATGTTTAACTTCTAATAAATCTAATTTTTGAGGTAGGATAACAACTAATAAGTATTGAATTTTATGACAATAATGAATATGAGGTTAAAGGAGGGTCTGAGTTACCATTAAATATTATCTAATCATTGAATTATAGGATATTAGGGTATGTTATAATTTTGAAAAAATGTTGTAATTATATTAATATGTTTTAAGAAAAAGTTAAACCCGCATGCCGAGAGACCACTTGTAGAATCCGGTAAGGATTCCGGGCTAGAACCTATTACCAAAAGATGATATGGGGATAGTTCTGACTACTAACCTATTTGATGTCCTAGTTGATATATCATTTTTTTTGTAAAATGATTTTAATTATAATTATTAATGTTGAACCACTGAATTTACTACTTATGTTTAGAGGTCAATGTATTATATTTGACAATATTTGGATAAACCTATTTGGGTTGCAAAATATCTATAAATAGATGGAAATTATGTAAATTTTTTAAATATCTTATGAACCTATAAAAGTTAATTTTATTAATTTAATAAAAAAAACATAATCTTTCATATTCATTTCTAATAGTAATAAATGATAGAGATAATTATTGAAGGACAAAAAAAGAAAAATTGTTGAAATTCTAATGAATGATATAAAGTAATTATATTTTCATATATTTTTCAATGTAAATGGTAATAGAATTATTCATATATAGGAAAAGGATATTGAAACAAAATGATATCCTAATTTTATAATTTATTGGGTACTAATGGTTTTTATTTTCAAAATATATTTATGGTGTTTAGTTCCTTAACATTCTATTGATCATTCACTTTATTCTAATCAACGAACACTATCACTCTATATACGTATTTAAGAATTTGTTTTATGTACATATAATTTAATGAAACCACTGCCTCATACTTAAAAACCTAGCTATTTGTTTTAAAATAGGTACATTATACATACATTTTTCTATTAATAAAAGGATTTTCTATTAAAACTATTAACAATGTCATTTTTCAATGAAGGTATTTTCAAATTCAAACCCCTTAGTAATAAAGACTAATATTAATCTATGTGGAAACAATTTAATTATGTGGGGGGGGGGGTAACAACCTCATATTTTTAAAATATCAATTTCATGATCAGTATAATCTATGAGAAACATCACGAAGACTAGAAGATAATAAAATATCTTGAGAAATTATAATACATTTTTTATAAATTAATTCCATTTCATTGATATCTTTTGAAGCATGGAACACCACATTTAGATGAAAACTGATGCTATGTTGAAGTAATGTTACAATAACATGAACATTATAACCTTGATATTATTTTTGAGGATATGAACAGTAAATACTAAATCATAAAAAAATTATGCTTTACACATGTATAAAATAAATTGAATTTGTATATATATGATAGAGATAAAACACAAATCATTTTAATGTAAATGAATTGTTTTAAGAAAACTATATTTTTCTAAAAAGTTGTTTATTAATGATTTTCACTCATAATTTAAATTTAATTTTAATACTTTTGAATAATTTTTTTGAAAAATAAAAAATTATTCTTTGAAATATGAATATCGAAATTATCATATGGTGAATTTATTGTATTTTTAAAAATGGATACATTTTTTGATAAATAGTGAATATTTTTATTATTAAAAAAAATTCTTATTATTAATTTTTTTTTATTATTTTAATGATTTTTTTACAAATTTTAATTAGATAAAATAATTATTAATCCAACTTAAATCATTAGAATAATTTTCAAAATTCATTTTTATATAAAAATTGGGTAAACATTTGAATATTTTATCTTTCAAAACCCACTTCCTCGTCACATATATGGCCCTAATTTTAGATAAAATTAAGAAAAATCAATGAATATGAATTGGAATGTTTGATACAATATTTTAATCTGAATTATTTATATTATCTAAAATGGTAAACTAATTTAATCTCTATAATGAATAGTAAAAATAGTAAAATATTATTTTTGTAACAACCATAAAAATTGTATTACGATCAGTTAATCTAAAAATACTATTGTTAAAAATGACACAAATTTTGTAAAAAATATATTATATAGCCATAAATCATGTATATAAATTTTTTTTCGATAATGACCAATTTTTTAGTATAGTGACAGATGCAAAAAAGGTACACGTTTTTTATTTAAAAAATTATATGCTTTCCACTCACCTCATTTTAAAATAGCACCCCTCTCCCATCCTATCCAAATTTTTGGATAATAATGTATATGAAGATAGAACAACACCCCAGGGGGTGTGATTGTATATTAAAAAACATTTCATTTTTATCCCTAAAGGAATTTATTTTATAAGAATTGAATCTTGTTCAATTCACAATAATGCTTAATGTATTAATACAGTAATCAGACCGTTCCTGAGGTTTGGATAAAAAACTATCATAATCAGGCTGATTATGATATTTTAATCTACCGGTCATAAATTAAATTAACTATATTCATAGTTGAAATGATTTAAATAGAGTAAAACTATAAATGTTCAAATTCAGGATGCTTATGACGATCAATGTAAAATAATACAATTATACAATCATAAAGCGTACTGAATCATTTTATGTAATTGAAAGGATCATAATTATAGAAATAAAAAGCATAATGTTAATAAAAGAAAATGAATATAAAATTAAATTCATTTCTAATTATAAATTAGCATAAATATAAAAAATTAAAACTATACAATTCTTTTAACCCAAATATAAGGGTATTAAATAACAATGGATATTTGTCCCTTGATTTACAATTTCAAGAATGTATTCCTACCCACAACATGGTAGTCTCTCGATATGATGATCAAATTCTATCTTACTATTCATACATTCCCTAGATAAAAAATGTGATATGCACCTCTTTCTTCCTAGCCTCAAAATCCCACGATCAGAAAATGATCGGCACCACTATATTCTTATCCATGGAATCCCTCTACAATATTTTTCATTGATCAGTGTCACTCTAAGAAAAGAAAACTCACAGAAGTAACTTTTATGTAGAATGAGAAGTTTAGAAACTTAAATCTTATTAGTCTTTCACATGAAGCATCAATTTGACAGAGCTCTCATATAGTTTCTCAAATTAATCAAATGTTCTGGGAATATTCAAATGGACTTGTATTTATAGGATAATGTCACAGTATTCATCTTTGATTCCAACAATGGAATTTTCTCTAGAATAAAATGAGGATCGTGGACACCCATCACACTAAAGATCATATTATAAATGAAACAATGATATCAATATATAATTAATATCAAAGCAGAATTCTCGACATCATTTTTAATTGATGGTTTTCAATTTTATTCGGAAATATAGATATGATAAAATGAATTTTAATGAGTATGAGGATTATTTTTATGACGGCGATTACGATTTAAATATTTGTATGATTCTGGATATTGTGTACGATGAATAATGTTTCTAGTGTGTTTGATGTAAACCATATTTGGTGGGTATGAAAACTACCGTATTCAGCCTCATTATGATAAACATGGAATAAATCATTTCTAAAATTATTATTATGATTATTATTATATTCAGATGAAAATTAATAATTATAAAATGTATAAAAATGGAAACAATAAGATTTTATAAAATGTTGGTTTGTGATTTCCAAATAAAAATTGAATAGAAAATTCCAAAGAAGACTTTTGAATCAACAATCTCAAAATTTTGGGAAGATAAAACCACATGTTAAAACAAATAGTGGATAAAAAAAGAAAATAAATTTCATATTCAGAAGTGAACACTTGTATATATCCCCCTTTGAGTTTTAAAACACTTCTCAATATGATTTGAATATGACTAACTTCCTTCTTAGGATAAAAATTAAACATGGATCATAATTTATAAAAAATTATCCCACTTAATTAATTATTTAACCTTTTGTAATTTTCATTATCTCATTATTATATATATGATAATATCTCCCATATTCATTTAAATTCCCCCCTACATTAAACATTAACCCCCTTTGCAATTTTTAAAAATGAATAGTGAAAGTCTTATTATAACTGAAATAAGGGATAGAGAAATATTCAATATGAAGGGATGAATAATTTCATCATCTAAAGTAAAATGAAATAAAATTCATCCATGAAATGGAAAAATTAAATCAAATGATATGTACATGTAAAATACATTCATTAATTTTTCATAAAAACAATAATACAATTAGAGTTAAAGAAACTCATTTCATTTCCTTTTCTAACTAATTTACATTCTTCATGATGTATAAGACCATTGAATTCATTTTCTGCAATTCATTACAATCATCCATCGGCTTATTAATAGATTATTATTGAGACAAGAATTTCTAATATTGATATTCAAAAAATTGATACTGGTTATGAATCAAATCTTCCTGAGATTTCAGCTTGTCCTCATGAGTACAAATTTCTTCTTCCAGGGACTTGTTGACTTGTTTTTGAACATCAAATCTACTAGTTAGATATTTTTATTTTTCTTCTTAATAATTTGATCCTCATAAAACATTATATTTGATAACTCAGATTGAATGTCATTCAGCTTCTTTTTGATAAATTTTATGTCTTCATATAGGCTGTTAATATGGCCTCTTAATACATTCATTTTTTGAATCTTATCAAATTCTTACATGTTGAATTAAACTAAGAGTTCATTCATTAGTTTTCTGATATCTTTCATTTTATGCATCTTGTAAATCGAAACATTATTCATACCTATGCAACTATTTAAACACATTATTTTATTACATTCGGTTTTCCATGGCGATTTCTTCCAATACATTGATGGTGTATTCGAGTTTCATGATTCTTTTACATTGAATGTTGATAGTGTCTAAACTTTTATTTTAATTTTATGCAACAAAATCAATATTTCATTCAATTATTTATAAATATGAAATTTTCTTTTCAAATCATTTAAGTGATTGAAAAATTCATTGATCTCTTTTTAGTGAAATACTATTATCTAAATCAGTTTCTTCCTAGTAATTAGCAAGCTTGGCATAATGAATTCTGACCCAATCATCAACATTTTGATTTTTATTTTCAGAAAATAGAGTTTCTTCTTCATTTTGTGAGATATGAATGACTTTTTATGATTGGGTATTCTAATAAAAATTCATGGGAGGTTGTTCTTCAGGGGGTTGAATTTTAATGATGTAGCTTGGAAAGATCATAAATGAATTGTATCAAACTGAAACATTTGATCGTGACAAGTTTTTTTAATTTTGAAATTTTATCCTCCACTATACATATCTTTTTTGTGACATTTCTCTTCACTTTCCTCATCTTCTTCATCAATATATTCATCTATATGACACAATTCAGTGTCCTCTTAATCTCCATTAATATTTTCATTAGATACTTCTAGTGTTTTTGATTCTTCTCCCACTTTTTGTTTCGTCTTTCACTTGTCTTGGATTGAGGGAGTGACTGATTAATTTTGAACTATTACTTTGAAAAAATTCCTGAACTAGAATTTTTAAATACTTTTAAAATATTATCGATAATAATAATATAAACCATTCTTTTCATCATCATATTTTCCTTGTGACTTTCTTCTAAAATTTCATTTGGAAAAATATTTTCAAAAAGTTCATCAGCAGGATTGAGACTAAATTATGGACCCCTTTTTTTCCTTTCAGTATGATCTTTTTTACATTTATCTAAAATTTCATTTCATGATTTATTTTTCTTATTTATCTTAAAAACTGATTCAGACTTAGCATTCTTTTCTTTTTCTAAAATAATAGTCCCTAAATATTTTGGTTATATTTGGGTTCCTTGAATTACTTCTTTTGAGGAATCATAATTAAGATCATTGATAATCTTCTTGGATTAGGAATCAAAAAAAATTCAAATCTAATATTTGTATCATAAGTTATCCATCGCACTTCTATATTTCATTGTACATACTTGAGTAGGATATTATATAACTCCAATCATTCTTTAATGAACATGATAATGATATTTTGGATCATGATAAGCTGATATTTAATTGAATAATGATTTAATCTACTTATAGATACAGAGATGTAAACCACTAGATTTAACTTTTACATGTTTAAAAAATAATGAAGAATTAACACTTCTGAGGTATTGAGTGTTTCTCTATCACCTTTCCAATGAATTAAGAAAATGTTTATCCAGAGTGTTGTATGGAAATTTCTTTTAGAAAAATGATTGTTTTTTTCCTCATGGACTACAAAAATGAATTGTTCGTCTCTTCTCTTTTCAAAGGATCTGTTTACTTTTTAAAACTTCTTCGAGGTTGACAAGTCATCACCCTTAGATATAACATTTAAGAAATTAGATTCTTAATTTATAGACATAATTATTTATCTATCATAATCTGAAAATTTGACTTTCATGTAATTGTCATTAATGATAACTGTATTATAATACTACCTTTTTTCGTCCACAATAATCAAATATCGAATAGTATTGAGTTTACCACACATACTGACTCCCATTTCTTGAATTTAGTTATTATTTTTAGAGAAGAATCATTGTTATAATAAAAATATATTTTTACTAAAAGTTCGTGGAAAAAATTCATTTTTTTCAAATCATTTGGAGGAATTATCATTAAAGAAGTTAGAGAGGATTCAGACATGAGTATGATGAGAACCACTGAGTATGGATATTATCAGAATGATCTATTTGAGGATATAAAGGGCTTCGACACCTAAAATAAGAAAAATGTTGTTGTATAGGGAGGGGTCCCATTATATAGGCGAATGAAATATGACCATTTAAATTCTACAATTCAGATTTGATCAAGGTGATCCAATGGATGAAATAATTGAACTCTTTTTTAAAAAAATTTAAAACAAATGTGTCACATTCAAGATGAATATGATAATGGTTTGAAAAATAATGTTTTATAAACAATTGAAATTCAATTGAAATCAATTTGAAAAGTAATGGAAATGTTACAATTTGAATTTTATGAATGAGTTTTTTGTGTCAGTTGATTATTGTTCGAAAGCAAATAAAATAAAATAAAATTGAGAACAATAAAATTATGCGTATGAAAATTTTCCAGTATGAATAAAAATTTTGAGTACAAAAACTATGCTATTTTTACAATAATAATATTACCAAAATAGTAAATATGTGTTAGTAAAATTTTGAGTACGAATTATTTTTCTGTACGAAAAAAATGAGTACCAAAAAAATTACATGTACAATAATAATTTTACCTGAATAGTAAATATTTTTATATTAAATTTAGAGTGAAATTTTTTTTAGTACGAAATATAAATTGAGTATGAATGAAATTTTCTATGTACTATAAAAATTTTACATTAATAGTAAATATGTGTATTTAATGTTTTGAATCCTATATATTTTGAGTATGGAAAATAATTAAGAATGAAAAGAAAAAAATAGGCATGAAAAAATTATTGGTTATGAAAAAAATTGGGATATGAAATTTTTTCTATCAAACATATATACTCACCATTTGAAAAGGAGCATCTTAATGATAAAAAATGGTTTAGAAAATAAGTAGATATCAATGATTACCTTTAAGTGATCAATCATAACTTCTCTTTAATATGTTCAAATCTATTAGAAGTTAATGGTTTTATAGGTATATAAGAAATTTGTTCTTGCATTCCGATAATTTGTAAAAATATACCTTCTTTATGTGTATGATACCATAAAATGTGAAGCCCAATATCTATGTGTTTTTCATAGGAGTGATGTGCATGTTTTCTTGTTATTGTTGTGGAACTAGTATTGTGACATAGTATTTTTGTTATTTTAAACCCATTCCATAATCAGTGAGTGTGTGTTGCATCCACAACACTTGAGCAAAATGATGTGAAACTACTACATATTCGACATCACTTGTGGAAATTTCTACTATGTGTTGGGTTTTATAGGATAAAAAATAATGAATAACCTATAAAATGAATAGTTCTGTTTACATTTGTCTTATCCATTCAATAACCACTAACATCATCTTTTGAAGAATATTTAAATTCAAAATCATTCTAGATGAGTAAAAAAGTCCCAAATCCATGGATCTATTTAAATAAAAAAAATATTTAAACAACATTTAAATGGTATTTAATTGTATTTTTTTGATACCTTTAACATAATAATATTGTAAACAATATTTCTAGATGACCAGCTATAAATTATTATAGACCTCCTGTAATCCCTCCATATGTTGTTTGATTTAGTAGTTGTCCTGTTTGATCAATTTCAGATGTTTTTAGGTACCAATCGGAGTAATAATACATTTAGAGTCATCATATAAATAATTTTTTAATAATATCTTTAATATACTTATGTTTTGATATATATGTCCCATCAGGTTATTGAGTTATTTGGAAAAAATAATGAATGTTAACTCACCCATTATACTCACATCAGACTCATACTTCTTATGATTCGAAGACGAATCTATTTTTTATTACAATGTTTAACATAAATAATTTCATAAATATAAATTTTATGGATTTTTTTTTCTTTGTTGATGAAAAGAATTCGATTAGCAGTTTCCTTAAAAAAAATCGAAACAAAAGCCTTCTTAATCAATTGTACAAGGATCTATGGGAGCATTTTAGTACATATAAATCATTGATATATACGAAACATATTTGGGATATTTTTTTCTTCAAAACCATGAGTTTGTTCAACAAAAATTTACTCTTGATCATATTCATTATGAAAAGGGAACATAACATCAATTGGAAAAAGTTTGAAATTGTAAAATGCTAAAAATGATAACAGTATTCGAAAAGATTCAGGTCTAGAAACCAGAGAATTGGTTTCTTCATAATATATTACCTATTTAAGAGTATATCCTTTAACAAATAGTCTTGATTTATTTCCAGTGATTATTCCATTTCCATCACATCTATTTATAAAGTCCAATTTTACTCAAATTAATGAGGGTTTTGTGGGTCTTTCAACCAAGGTACAAAAATTATTCCATTATAATTAATTTTTTTCATTTGGAATTGCATTATTCCATACTTCATCACCTAATGTTATTTCATTAATTTTACTCTCAAATTGAGAATTAAAAAAACAATGTTATATTTCATTTCTCAAAGAAACTCCTTTTCTTACAGGTTGATTTACATCTCCAATTATATTATCACTGTAATGATTCTTAAGAAACAAATGATTTTGGATTTGTAAAAACTATTCATCAACATTAGATTGAATGTATTCTGGAGTGAACACGTCATATCTAATTTCTTGAGATTTTTCATTATTATAAGAGACGTATACCCAATGTTGATAATCAGTTATAGAATGCACATCAAAAGATGTATGTTGGGATTGTATAAAAACAAATGGATCAATTTCATCAAATTTTACATGTAATATTTCCTCAATAGTGCATGATTTTTTTATTAAAAACTCTATAATCATTAGAAGTAGTGGAATAGACTATTTAATATACCTTCATTGGATTTGGGTGTGAATTTATGTTAATTTTATTTTGTATTCAAAATGATTACACTGTATCCAAATACATTAAAGTATGAATATATTTTTTCCCCGCCAATATTCATAAATACTTTTAATAATAAATTGTATAATTAAAAATCAATTTATATTATAGAAAAAAGTACTCAAAATTTCATCCCAAAAAATGTTTTCAATAGAATATTCACTCAACATAATTCTTTTTATCTCTGGAATAATATGATTTCTTCTTCGAAAAAAACATTTTATCGAAGATTTATTGGACCTGAAATGAAATCAGTAATATTTTTCATACAATAAAATGTTTCAAAATCATAATTTACAAATTTTTCATCATGATCACTACGAATAGTTATCAATCAATGTTGTTTTCTCATTTTTATCATTTGATACAAAAGTTTAAAAATAACAATCGGCTACAAATTTTTTTATTAGAAAATAGACCCATGTATATCTAGTGTATTCAATGACTATAAATAATACATAATACTTTCCTCCAATACTTACAATTTGTATTGTTTTAATGCATGAGAAGTTGAAAATGAATTAATTAATTTCTAGCTTGACTTTTCTTGCATGACATATTGAAAAGGGTCACAAACTTTTGAAGAATAATTTCTATGTTCTATAAGATCATTAACAATTATTTTCTTAAACAAATAATATAGGTTTAAACGGTTACAATGTCATAATATTCTATGCAATAAAAACTATTGATCTTCTATTGCACTAAGGAATGGTAAGTCATGGATCCTAAGGTCGTATATGTTGTGTGTGTGTAAAGATTCTCATACCTATGTTCAGAAATAATAAATTCATCCATAGAATATGGTACTAAACATATATAATTTCTAAAATTAAAAAGGAAACCATCATCGCATAATTTTCTTATTCGTATAAGGTTTCCCTAAATACCATTTAAATATAAAACATTTGAAATCAATTCATTCCTGAGATGAAAAATATTACATATACTAAATATCATTCCTTGAGTGTTGTCTATGAAGGTAACATGTCCATCTTTCATATTGACAATGTTTTCAAACCATTGTTTTAACAATTAATTACTAAGAACATAAAATATCCATGTACCATATTTACGTGTTGGTGGTATGCCATTTTTTTCCATAAAAACAAAAACATTTATGTTTTCAGAATTCGGACATTCATGGATCCAAAACTGTTAGAAACAAAAATATTGGAAAACCAAATTTTTTTGAAAAATGGGCATTTTGGAATACAAAGTATGGAATTTTATTTAAGGAACAATTTTTATTCCCATGACGTCCACTTTGACAATTTAGGTAAAAGGTTTCTTTTATGGATGAAAAAAATTATTTTTAAAAATGCATTTGAATGAGTATCCCATTCCTGAACTATAACTTTGTTTTGGAGGTTCTTTATATATTTTATCAAAACCATCTTTATCAGATGAATATTTTGACAACATTTTATTTAAATATGTAATTTTATAAATTATTTTTATAACTATACTTTTATCCACATTGGTATTAGATTCAGAATTGAGTTCTGAATCAAAAACAATTTTATCATAAATAGCTTCTTAAAAATATTTGGAAAGATTTTACTTTTCATAATTTTCATCCTCATGTTTTTTAGAAATTGAATTGAAAAATATATTTTCTCATCAAGATATTCGAATATATCTCATATATATTTTGATAAAACACTTCTTCTAGCATTTTCCATTTCAAATTTCTTTTTAAAATTACAATTTTTATTCTCATGTAATTTAAAAAATATAAATCCTTTTCATTTGAAGGTAAGGTATTATTTTCAATGGATATAGATGATTCTTAATCTAAATATGAGGAATTATTCTCATCCTTTAATTTTAACTTAATAAAATATTAGTCAATGATTCAGTTGTGTGTACCTTTTCCATAAAAAAATTATTTTAAATTGGTATTCATGAATTAGACTAATATTATTCAATCCAGCTTTTTTATTATCTGGGGATTCATCTAAAAAGTATCCACCACTAGCACTCCAGGATTCATTTTCCTTTAAGTTATTATATCCTTTTTATTTATTATACCTTTTTTAATTCCATTAAAAAATAATTTCATTTCAATCTATTAATTTCATTTTGGGACGATCAGGTCTGATGTGTCTAGATTTCTTACATTCATAAAAAGTAACATTAGTATATTTCTGGTCATTTTTTTCCTTATTACATTTCATATATCTTCACTTTAAATCATTTTTTTTCAAAAATGTGGATAATATTGAGAGAGATACTGGACTATTTATTTTAGGAATTTTTTGATTCACTTGAGTCAGATTGAACCATAAAATTGATTTTCTTTATAGACATTAAAACATTCTTAGGATTATTGGAATTATTTCTATTTTATGTTAATGTAAAATAAAATCATGCATTCTTTTTCTTTTCATTTAATGAATCTATTTTTAACCTTTTTCCGTACCAAAAAATTGTTCCTAACAACTCATCAATTTTAGATTTTGTAACTTATCTTGACTCAATAACAACTGTCCTTTCGGATTCCCATTTATTTGGAATGATATCTTTGATAGTTTCAACATGAATATCATCATATAAAATATTATCTCCCATGTCTTGAGGAATATTCACAATATTCATAAATCATTATTTTATTATAGAAATTGGTTCCATAATAGTGAATTAAAAATATTGATATTTTTATCCTATCACAACATTTCTACTATCTACTAATTTAGATGTATGAAAATGAGTTATCTTTAAAATTTTTAAAATATTTTTTCCATATTTACAAGATGAATTATGGATATATAAATTTCTATTTCTGGAATAATGTAATGTTTTTCAGAACATATAATTCTATTTATACTCTTTATTTTCATGATTTTTAGAAATATAATAATTCTTTATTAAGAATTTTATATTCATTAGATAGGATAACAATGTTTTTAACTCTAGTATTAATTATTATGGTCTTCATTCCATCTATCTAATATTTATAATAATTTCCATAAAAATTAATTGGCCATATAAGAGTGATATTTTCAATTGAACTAATATTGAGTCCAACAATCATTAAAACAATAAAAGATTTTTTACATAGTAGATGTTAGTATAAAAAATATTTAAATTTTTTTGTAATATAAATATAAAGAAAATGATAAATCCTTGTAATAAAACATTTGAGTAGTTAAATCCTACTCAGATACCATTTTTTTTATTGTAATGTATATGAAAATTGCACAATATAGAACTCGGTGAATTGTAGTTTTAAAAATGTTTTTCTTTTTATCACTGAAGGAATATAGTTTAAAATAATTTAATCTAATTAAATTTAAAAAAAATATTAATATATTAAAACATTAATCAGACATTGCACTATATGTGGTTATAAATGTATCATATTTGGGGGGATTACTATATTGTTAGCCACATGTCATAAATTTTATTAACCACATTCTGTGTTGAAATGATTTAAATAGAGTTAGAATGTAAAAGATCATAATCAAAATGGTTATGATGATAAAATAAGAAAAATACAATGATAAAATCATAAAGCATAGTGAATAATTTGTAGTAATTGAAATGATAGTAATTATAGTTGTTGTAATCAAATGGAAAATAATAGAATATTAATATATAATACAATTCACTTCTAATTATAAAAAAGAAGAAATGTAAACAATTAAAAAGGTATAATTATTTTAATATATGATTTTGGTATCCAAGAACCCCAGATAAACATACATTGATTTATATTATAATTAAATCTTGTCTTTCTCACACAAGGAAAATCCCTAGACATGATTATTGGATTTTGAGTTTCTATCCCTGTAATCCCTTGATCTAGAACGTGATCAGTTCCTCTACCTTCCTAGCCTTAGAATCCCTCAATCATAAAAATATTGAAAAATATGTCATCTTATCTATAGAATACCTCAATCGTAATCTCCAATTATTATTGTCGAACTAAGAAAATAAAAACTATTTGAAGTACCA
The DNA here is from genome assembly GCA_963277665.1 of Viscum album. NCBI lineage: Eukaryota > Viridiplantae > Streptophyta > Magnoliopsida > Santalales > Viscaceae > Viscum > Viscum album. The sequence continues at coordinate 638,374,523 of OY728122.1, forward strand.
AAAATATATAATGATTATTTCACAACATGAAGTCTTCAATGTATTTTACATGAAGCAACAATTGAAATGAGCTCTTGCATAGTGTCTCTAATTATTCAATAGTTATGAGCTCATTAAAATGCCCTATAGTTTATAGGATAATGTCCCAACAATCATATATGATTCCAATAGTCATATTTTCTCCCAAAAAATTGGAGGCACATGGACACATAGAACACTAACGGTTACCATATAATTGATACAACGACATAGATCTATAAATCAAATCAAATTAGAATTCATGAAATCATTTTGATTTAATGTTTTTCTATTTGATACAGATTTATACTTAAAATAAAATGAATTTGAATGTTTTTGATGATTCAAATTATGATGGTGAATATGATTTAAATATCGATATGATTCTAGACAGTGTCTATGATGAAATTTTTTTTCTATTATGATTGATGTAAATTGTATTCATTGAGTACGATAACTATCATATTTATTCTCATTATGATTATTGAGGAATAAATCATTTATAAAATTATTATTATTATTATTACTATTAAATTAATGTGAAAAATAATAATGAAAATTTTAAATTAATATTTTAATAATATGATTACATAAAAATAGAGTTTTTGATTTCCAAAAAAGGAATAGAAAAGTAAAATTAAGATTTTTGACTAAACAATCATATACAAAACCATTTTCATATGAAAATACCTACCAAAATATATTTCTCAATTACATCAAATCATCATATAATTTTTTTGGTTATAAATCTATCATAGGAATCATTTAGTTTCAAACCAAATAATTGTTTTGAATGATAGCTAATGTCCCTAACAGATCAATTTAAATTTTCCTTCCCCCCCTTCAATTATTCATAGATCGTGATTATATAATAATATGTGTTTCATAAAAATATAATGTTGTTATTTTTTTAATTTAATTACTTAAATTATTCCCTTCAATCATAAAATGGGTTTTGAAATCGTAGTTATTGTGCACATTGGACTGCCATCTCATGAACCGATGTCATTAGTTTCCCATGAGTAATATTCAAGGATGGATATAATGATTGATATAGAATATTATTATTATATTTATGAAATTATTATATTTATTTGATTATCATATTATGTATACCATCTTAAATTCTATTTCATGAGGGATAAGATATTGTCACTCGTGATTATGGTGGTCTACCGCCTCACGAAGTGATGTTACTCATTTTTCACATAACCTTTACATGGAAGGTAGTGAGGATAACATTGAATGAATATATATATGGTATTTATGATCTAAAAATTCATTTATAAATATAATATAACATATTAATTCATACTATACTATCTATTCGAGTGAAATAACGTTTCTCATGTGTATGTCTAGATCACCGCCTATACATATCACCTTGAAATGTTTTTCATTTTATTTTTAGATGGATTGTATTAATGATATATTTTTTCAATATATATGATATATATAATTTAATAATTATTACTAAATTTTTAAATAATTTTAATTTCCCATTCATTTCATCTATAAAGAAAAATACAACCATTATTCATGCTAACAAACGACCAATAGTCTCCATGAGTGGTGAAATCCATTTTATATATATAAATATTAATGATTACTATTAATAAATATATAAATAATATAGATTTTAGTTTTATTGAGGATAAATTTTTTAATATTATTTAACTATGATCATATTAAAAGTGCCACAATTACCGAACAAAAACATACAAGAAAAAGCAATTGTCACACGAAACATGGATTTTAACAAATAATTTAAAATAAAAGTGTTTTAGAATAATATAAATAAAATACATATAGTATTTTTAAAATTATAATTAATATTAAATTTATTTATAATAAAACTACTTTCAATATATAGCAGTTTCAGATATATATCTAGGAATTTGAAAAGGTGGTAATAGTTTATCATCTCACAATTACTTTTATAATACATCCCACTTATTCACCACTTATTCCTTTGTATGGTATATATATTTCATAAATTAATATTTTATATCAGAAATATAATTATATTCATGGAATAATTTATTTCATGTGTCTTTTGAATAAAAATTTTGAAAAATGGTAAGGGTTTATTCAAAATCTAATTTTTATGCAGATTGTTTTGATGAAGTGTCCCATGTGGTAATTATTTCAATTTTCTATAAATAAATAAATATATTTGATTATAATATGGTTATTGTAAATTTTTTAATTCAATAGAACCATTTTACCTCTTATTGGTAATTAATATGTTTGAAAATGTGTTTTTTTTGAAAATCAACCATTATTTCTCTCTTCGGTCGAAATCCTTTTTCATAAGACCCCTTTTTTCTAATAGTATTTTCTAAAATGATTTTAACCATTTAAATACGATTTATTAATTATATTATTTCCCATTTTATCTTTTTTAATTTTTTTAATTTAATATTAATTCTGTTTTCAATGTATTCCCTTTTTTCCTTTTCTTAAAAAAGTTAATGGAATCCTTTATTTAACATGTATGACATGAACATAATTATTTATAATCATTAAAAATATTTGATTTAATATAAAATTTTCATTATATTAAGATTATTTTCCATTGAAATTATTTTCAAAATATTTCTTGAATACTTTTTAAATTTTTATAATCAAAATTCAAACGGTATTTTTCTATAACATTTATTTATGGATGTTTTGATGGTATTTTTATTTTTCAGTGACATCAACCCATTATTTCACTTATAATCCAATGGGGATATTTTTTATTGATACAATAGTTATTATTTATCTATATGTTTTATGATCAGATTGACTTGCAATGTACAATTTTATTACTATTCAATATTTTCATATTTATGGTTTATGATTTTTTTTATTGATTGGAATAAGATTTAACACATCATATGTTGTACATTAAATATGAATAATTACTGTGATTAAATATTATCCAATTAATATATGGATATAATTAGACAGAGTATGTGATGGGATGGTCCCTCTATATCCCCTAAAACCATAGGTAGGTCTAACGAGAAAACTAATATGGGGTTTTTTCCAGGGCCTTTACCATTTATTTATATGTCTTGGCATAAGAATTTGATGGAATGTTTTATATGTCTATAAATATTTATTTCATTATTATGAATTTTTTTATTGATTTTCCATGTCATTATATGATTATTTAAAATATCAACGGTTATTTTTTCATGATAGTGTAATTATTTACATTTCATTATTTAATAAATCATTATTAATATAATAATATTCTCATGTTATTGACAAAATTTCATGTGTTTCAATTATTTTCCATGACATATTTATTGTGTATTATTTAGTAACATCTTCCTTTGTAAGCATACCAATTGTGTGAATTTTATCAAACAAAATTTTTACATTTTATTTTCTATAATATAGTGAGAAGTATTTTTTGATTCATATTCTGGGATTCCCTATGAGTTATAATGGTGTTCTCAAATAAGATATTTTTTATTTTGAAAGAAAAAATTAACGTATGTATATAGTTTTAGAAGAAAACTATGTTATCATGTACATTGAGATGTTATTCCATAAATCCTATGTGAATATAAATATTTTCACTCTTACTAGGGGATAGAATTTTCGGGGTCACTATAATGAATTTACAATAACAAATTATTCATTATGGTGGAAAAATCTACTCGTGATGTTCACATTAAAATAATGATTCTGTTAAAACGTTTTTATAAATATTTACTCAATCATAAAATGATAAAAAAAAATTATTTTCAATTTTTTTCTTGAAATGAATACTTATGGAAAATACATTTAATAAATTATGTAAATAGTAAAAAAAATTAAATGAAATGTTAATAAAATAAAATTAGCTAGATAAATTATTCAAAATTAAAATTTTATATGATATTCCCTTAAAAGTAACATGCATTTTGATTCATTATCTAAAATTGGAAGAAATATGGATAATAATATAAAACCCAAATATAACCATGTGGTAAGAAAATATATTGATTTTATGTTTTTATAATCAAATCAAATTTCCCATAGAAAGTTGAACATAAATAATACTGAAATAGAATGAGACTAAAATAATTGATTTCTCAAGTTTAACTTGCCTCATATGTGATTCTAACAACCTTTATATTAAATATATTTTGATTATATTTTTTTATAAAAAATTTATATAATTATAAAATCATATATGATCCACATATAATATTTCAATGATTATTATTAGTATTTTTCATTGAAGTCATTATTTTTTAGAGTTAACGTATTTGTTATCCATGTATTTTTTGATTCATTAGTATCAGTCCATAAAACATTCCAATGGTTTCATAATTTCAAAAATGATAATATTTTTATAAGTAGCACATACGTATATATACATTATAAAAAAATTATAATAATGTATCAATGATTTAGATGAAAAATGGATCACCTCACTTTGTGGTAGTGATAGTTCATACTTGTGGATGAGGAATATTTTCATATTTTAAAAAATTGAAGGTTTAAATGTTAAATGAAATGATATATTTACTAGTACAGAATTATTTTTTAAATATAAAATTATTTATTATTTACATTTTTTTAACCATCCAAATGAAATGGTGATAAAAAATGGTTTTCACCGCTCTTTGAATATGGTAATCTATTTATGTGAAGAATTGATTTTTTTTCTTTTTTAGTATTTAAAAGAGGTGAAAATGGTCATAACATATTCATCCTAACAACTCATTATATTTATTTTACATTATGAAATATTTTGTGTGTGGTTAGAACATATTAATAGGATGTTTAAAAGGAGATAAAATTTACAGGGAAACCCTAATTTTGTTAAACATTATTTCATCAAATAATGGTATTCTAGGAATGCCCCTATGCATTAGGAATATGATAAGGATGATAATATGGTATTTTTAGGTATTTTTGATGATACAATTTTCATACATTGTTGAAAATAAATTATAGGAGGTTCCCTTTTGAACGTGAGGGGTGGAGAACTTTTTGGGATAACATAATGAAAAAAATTAAATACAAATAAATTTTCACTTTCATCTATTCTAATAATGATATATTTGAAATATAGTATGTCAAGAATTTATAGCCCTCTCATATAATAATATTTTACATTTATATGTGATTTTAGAACCCTTATCTCTTGGTTATGACCCCAACCCTTTTTTGATTACTGAAATATCCATGTTTTTTAGTTTTTTTGTGGTCCTAAAAGTTTCATTAAAATGGGAAATGATAAATATCGGTAAAATGGTTTATATGAACAACCAAATAAATTTCACCTCTCAAAATATATATTTTTTAATTTTATATCATTTATTAACATATTATTTGACATATGATACCATTAAATTCTTTTTCAGGACATCACACATAATTTGATTTTATAAAATACTAAGATAGAAATATAAATATAATATAAACATTTAAAAATAAACAATATATTACATTTCTCACAATTTTTTTAAAAAAATTTCCTCCAAATTATATTACATTTATTTTTTAATTATTAATTTATTTCATTTTTATTTAATTTGAACAAGCAGTATGTTGGTTCCACATACATATTTAAAATAATTATACAATCACTAAAAATTAAAAATCTATTATCATGTTATATAACACAATTAATATTTAAAATACAATTTTGTAATAGAACATAACATTATTTATTCACTATAATATAATATTATTGACGTTAAAAGAAGGAATGTGTCACATTGGACTATTTCCTTTGCATAAAATAAAATAAATTCTATAATCAATGTCATGATGCAATAAAACATCAACACATTTTAGAATATTATATTTTTTTTGGAAGATAAAAAAAATATTTAAAAAACTAAATATATGTGTTTTATGGATATTTTGGCAGTATGTAATATATTTAAAAACTTTTAATAGTTTTACTCTCACTATGGTGATATATATTTACTATGGTTACTATTTTTACAGACCAAAAATAATGGGTCCTATTTTCAAAATTTAAATATTATAAATCATCATATTAAATCCATATTCAATATTCAATTTATATAGGTTTTAGAAATCAATTTTAAAATAAATGAATTAAATTTATAGATATTTTTATAGAAAAATTGGCTTTAATCCTAAATGTTAACTTATTAGAAAATAATGTATAATGATTATTAATATTTAATTAAACAGAATATCTCTAATTAATGGATTTTAAGGTTATATGAAGATAATATTTAATAAATATTGTGAATTTGAAATTATATGATTTAATGAAAAAATATCATATTTACCAAGAATAGAATAATTCAATACACACTGGAAAATATTTTTTTATACAAAATATAAAACAACTACATAACATAATATTGATATTATTGTAATAAATGGAATTAGTTATAAAAAAATTAAAATTAGAATAAAATAATTGTAAAATCTATACAAAAATGTAATAAAAAATTCATAAGAAACGTATTTTTTAAAAAAGATGAAATTACATAAAATTATGTACTTATTTAATATAAATTAGTCTATATATTTTTATTAAAAAAACCAATTATATATATTTAAATAAAACTGTTATTACTTTTCATAAAAAAAATTTAATGGATAAGTTATAAAAAGTAACTTTTAAATAATATAATTATCATTGTAGTTTTCTTAAATCTGAGAGTTTAGTTCTTTGTAAGCATTCAATCATAATATTCTTTCAAAAAATTAGGGTTTTATATTCACTACCTTTAAATAAAATATTCCTCCATTATTTTTACCTTGGTTATAAAATCATCAATATTTAGAAATTACATTGTGTAAATCCTAGATCATAAAGAAGAATAATAAAAACTACTTTTAAAATATGATGTTGGAAACATAATTGATTCCTTGAATGTTACCTGATTTGGTTCCCGGATATGGAGAACATTTTTTGGAATTAAAAATATTGATATAAAAGAGAAACATAATGTACTAGAAATAATGAAGAGTGATATATAATATGATCATATAGAATCCAATGAACCTGAAAACATAAATAATAAAGGGATAAAGAACACCATCCATTAAAACTAAATAATTGTAAAATGTAAACATTTTTTATAAATATCATTTTCAAATATTGTTTTATATATCATAAAATAATTACTAAATCCTATGAAAAAAAATAATCAAAAAAATTATGATTGTTACCAATACAACAGTGGGTATAATGAAAATTATTGATACTAGTGTTTAAAAATTCAGATTAATATAAACAACTTAATATATTCAAAATATATCCAGATTTACAAAAGTTGTATTGATTTACAATAAATTTTTCATAGGGTCAAATGATGATTTTATATCCCTAAAAAATATGAAGGACTTAGTTGATTTATAATAAAACATGAGTTAAGAATAATGTAAATGTTATAAAAATATAAGTGATTTCCAATTTATAATTTTTAATTGCATACACATGAACTTTATCTCTTGTCAATTTCTATGATAAATTCTTATAATCATTGGGGGATTCATTTTCACAGTTTCCTATCTTTTTATAATTGAATCACTATACATTGGAAGCTTTTTTCAATCCCATTTTCTCACATGCCTGAAGTCATTTCTCCCCAAACCAGAAAAAACACTCTTTCCATTTTTGAAAGTACTAGTTGGTTTTTTCCAAAATTATTTTTTATTTAATTTCAAATTATTCCATTTTATTCCATAGAATAATTTATTTTTTATTTTTTTTATTCATCCACATATTTTTTTTGATTTCATTTTATTGTATATATATTATAAAATTCTATTTCTAACCAGTTGGATCCTAATACATTTTCATCATATGGTAAAAACATTATAGAGATTATAACCCTTTGGAGGATAGGATTTAACCCATAAAATAAATGGGAAATATCCATTTCATAAATATGTTTGTAGTTCATATCATACACTTATAATTTTGTAATGATAACCATATACTGTTCCAAACCATTTTATTTCATCAACTTTAATGTGACGAACATTATCTCAATTTCACGTCACTGTTCTTGAGATAATTAGTTATCTAAAAAAATATAGTTAAAAGTTATCCATTAAATTATATACATTTAAATAACCTTTGTAGTCATCTGGATTAATGAACAACATTTATTGATATCCCATTTCAAACAATACGGTACAATAATAACAATTTTATAAAAAATAATTTTGAAATGTAGGAGCATAATTCTATGGGTCTTAATCTGTTGTTCTACTACAACTGACTTGTGATTCCATTAAAATATTTATTCATTTAATGAATGAATTGATCCAAAAAAATTTAATCATGACATTCAACCACTGGTTTCCCTATATAGGGATTGTTATTCAATATAAAATTAGCCAGACATCGAAATATAGCTTCGATCTACTCAATTCAAGCACTAGAAAAATTTTCTTTGTGAATAGGGAAATTACTAGATTTACCATGGCAGTTGATTCCCTTTCATACATTAGGCACCATAACTAATAAACTCCACAAACTAAATTATATCATAACATTATGAATCATAATTTATTGTGGTATAAATAGGGAAACACTTATCATAAGTTAAAATTTATAAATTAACATCCTTTTGTCATATAGATTATTTCGAAAAGAATATTCCTAGAACCTAGAAATAAATTCAGATCCATGATAATAATTTATATAGAAAATATTAATTTAATCCTTAATTTCACATGTTAGTGTCCAAATTGGTGAGAAATAATGGCCCATTCACAGTGCACTTGAATGATAGGCTAGATATACTCACACAACTTTATTTTTGGAAATTACCCCTATTGATTCTATTAAAATTCCACACAAACATTTAGTTTGTAGAGAGAGATTTATTGATAGGAAAGTCATATAATATCTACTATAAATGAAACGTTATGTTATTATCCAATAATTAATCATATCCCTAATGTCATCCATATGGTTCTGTACCCTAATATATGTTTTCATAAATGTAGATCGTATGGTTTCAACTAATGTTATATTGATACCAAATGTGACAAAATGAATCTAGAATACTAGAGCCATTTGTAATATATTTTCACTATATTAATATACAAGAGACCTCACCACATAGGATCGGTCAAGAAATACACTTGATTCACATAGTTCTTTGGAAATATGAAATCTTTTCATAATAATCATTATATCATTCTTAATATCATTAATAATATAGTTCGTCATAACTAGAATTATGGAAAAATAATAAAGGGTTAACTCATTTCTCAGTAAGGGTTACATATACCCAAAATTATTATATGTAAATAAGGTATATTTAATACATTATAGTGGATAATCAATAAACATACCATTCATTAAGAGACATGATATTAATGGGAATCCATAGATTATATCAATATACTAACAACATATATAATAAAACATGAACTATGAATAAATAAAATTTATAATTTTGGACACTAATGATCCTGGTCCCTCTAACAAGATATCATGAATCTCACAATCATGGCCTCTCATCCAAGAATCTCTAAAAATAAACGTATTTTTTTAAACCAAGTTTACATCTAATATGGACTGCCTACATTTTTTCAAAAGATACCTATCAACACATTAATATGATATCTATATCCTTACCTCAACCATTACATTCATGTCAAATACATTCATTTCATATTGAATTGTAAATACAATTCATTCTCAAAATTCCATATAAGTCAATGATTATCCATATTGAATCACGAATATGAAACTAAATTCTTTAATCATCATAAAAATCTAGAGAAATAATAATTAGGGAATCATTGGTCATGTCCATAGTAAGATCAACAGTTTTTTTATCAATGATGGAAACACGTTCAAAAATTTAGTAGAATATTTCTCAAGGGAAATACAATAATGTTTTTGAAATAACATTTTTATAATAAATAAATTCCAAAATATTGTGAAATATGTATTTGAAAATTACTGTGGAAAATTAAAATAGAATAATTAAATAATACAGTGTTCCTAAAATTGGGAAATTCCATATGTGCGGTGTATAGTAAGACAAATATTTCATTAAAATATTTGTTAAAAAAATTCCTTTTTCGTAAAATAGGAAGATGTAACATTTTTAATTTTTGATAGAAAGTCAAAAATGGGAAAAAAGTAAATTAATATATTATTGTGTAAAAGTGAAAACATTTTTGAAAACATTTTAATAGATATATGGACTTGGAAGAAAAATAGTTTGAATGAATTCCCCAAAACTAGATTTATATAAGAATGTTTGTTAAATGAATAATACATATTGATTTCTAATAAAAAAATATAAATGAAAATTAATCACGACAATCCCAAACATAAAAACATGCGGATAAATTATATGGGGTTTAATATATTTCTGTCATATATTTTTCTCCTAAGGAAAAGATAACAAATACCATCTCAAAATAAAATGAAATTATAAATGAAATATTTTACCTAAAGTTTTACATTCCTCCCAAATACATTTAACCTCAGGTATAATGAATATATATTCTTATAGTTATATAACATATACATACACATACTTATAATAAAATATATATGACCATATATAACATCCCAATTCATGTTTCATAATAATTCTTCATGAAAATCATCATTGATAAGTGTTACCTATTTTATTTTTACTATTATCATTAGGTCTATAGTTAAAAATACATGAATAATTGACATGGTAAAATAATATCAGGAATATTTATCATTGTATAAATATAACATATATTAATTATGTACATATTTAGAATCATCCCTTATTTGTGGATATGGAAAAACGATCACATATTTTAATAAATGTGGTTGTCCTGATGTACGCACATACAACATTATTAATTTTTAATGAATAGAAAGGTTAAAATATACATGATGTATGATATTTATTGGAATATAATTATGTCATAAATATCACTTTTATTTATTATTTCCATATTTATTTCCATAAATCTATACTGGTGATGAAAAATGAAATACATCTCTCTCTAGGAATGGTAATTTATATGTGTGGAAGAAGTATAATTTCTCATTCCATAGAATAAAAAATAGGTGGAATATGTTTCTACCATAATCATAAAAAAATATAAATATATTTTTTATATAGGAATAATTATTTTTTGATGGGTAAAATTAAATTTAGGAAGTATAATTTTAAATAAAATTTAATGTACTCAACTGAGAGTTAATACCCTCTATTGTGAAACATCATATAGAATACACAATAAAAAAATAAACAGTTATATTTTTTGAAATAAAATAAGCCCTTGAAAGTGGGGAATGAATCTAATATATTATTATTGAAAGTATTTTTGTGCTTTTGTTCTAAAAAATTATGAGTAATGGAGGATAGGAAGTACCCTTTTGTATGTGTGGGTGTGGAACCCATAGAATTGCAGTATATATTAAATAAATATAAATTAATTTTCATTTTAATCCTGTAGAAAGTTAATATATTTGGAATCTAGGATATGAATTTGTAAAAATTATACCTTAAAAAATTTCTATAAAAGATTAAATTTTTTTAATTCTTAATCGCTTTGTATTGACACGCCATAATCCCATTTGTAGATTACCATTTTAGTAAATTGCTTTCCTATTTTGTCGTCATTAATGCTACAATAAAGGAAAAGATACCCATTAGTGGGTAAAAAATGATATTAATGACCAACTATAATTAAATTCGATGAATATATGATTTTTTTTTGAATTTTAAATCATTTAATAAAATTTTATTTAGCATAATATTAATTTAATTGAATTTTTTTAGACCATTCACATAACTTGACTTCATAAAATACGATGACATTAAAATTTTTTGTATATAAATTTGTAACACATTGAGAATATTTCTATATATCTCAAAATATCATGTAACATGATAATTAATCCAAATTTAATTACTTTTAATTTTTTAATATATATTACATTCATTATATATTATATGATATTGAACTATATGAATGATGGGAAATCTTATAATGTTTATATATAGACACTAAAAAATAATAATAAATTACAATGATTAATACAATAAATTGATATTTCAAATAAAAAATTATAATAAAACATAACTATTTGTCCTTGACAAAAAATAATACTAATATTAAAAAAGACTCATATTTTTTACTTTAGCGATTGTGGAAATAAATAAAATGATATAATCAAATTCATGATGCAATAAATTTCATAATTTAAGAATATTTTTTGGATATGTTTGAAATAAACATATATAAGAATAAAAATGAATTTTTTGGGTTCTTTTTAGGATTTATCCTATAGATTAAACAAATGTTTTACTAGTTTTACCTTCACCAAGGGGAAAATTATTCAATACAATTACTATTAATAAGGATGAAAAATAAAAAAGGACTTATTTAAATAAATTTTAATTCTGGGTTACATATACAAAATACAATTTTCATAATTCAATTTAAAAACAAATTATTAATCAATTATATTAAAAATCCATAAAACACATAAAAACCATTTTTTGATAATACAACTTTTTTATGGTCTATAATTTTTTGTGTGTTGCTTTTAAATATTATATGAATTATTTTTGGGACTAGGAAATGAGATGAAATTAGATTCCCATGATTCATGTTCTTCAAATAAATGTTTTAAATATTTTAAATATTTTAAATATCATGCAAGCGTAGTTTCCCCAAAAAAGTTGAATAATATTTAAACGGGTTCTGAGATCAGAAATCTAAGAGCACAATTGGGTTCAGAATGATAGTTTTACCCATGAAGCTCATTAACATTAGTCAGTTTGATATATTTGAGGAATATTCATTGCGGACATAAAAATGAATAAAATTATTGAAAAAATTATTTTATTAAAATTGTGTTGACGTATTGATTGATGGCCATTAAATATATGATTTTGAGGAATTTACATGGTCATCATCATAACCCTAGAGCCATTGGAGTGCCATTGTAGAGTGTTGATTGATTCATCTCTAGTGAACGGTGACCAGAACATGAATCGATGATCAACACACCTCATATTCAATGGATATTTCCAATGATAATAAAACCTCAACATTAATTGATACATATTGATTGAAATCGAGGTAGGGTACCGGTTTTATTTGGATTTCATCATCTATCCTGATTTCAACGAAGAATGCAGATCAATTGATAAACAGATTGATCCATTATTCAATCATCTAGTGGGATGGTAAACTTTTCATGGTTTTCACTAGCGAATAATTTTTTTGATTTAAATATTTTTATTTTCATTATAATGGAAACAGATTGATATTGGCATGATCATCGATCGAGGTTTGTTTCACTAATATTTCCTTGTTCTTTTCACCCCCATTTCATCATTCATAATGGGAATTCTTCGTTAGGGCGGTGACTCAACTTATCCAAATAGATCAGGAGTTTTTCACCTGTTTCATTGGGAAACAATCTGATATCATAAATCTAGGATCAGAGTGAAATGATGGTGGTGCAACGATGGATGTAGAAATTAATTAGATGATAGTTGAATCTTGATGTTATGTTCTTCATCACGTAGTGAAGAATGACTATGATATTGTTTCCATCAAAATTGAAGGCCCAAATCTTGTTGATTCGATGATGGAATGACACAAAATCAAATAATCTAAAATTTTGAGGCATAGGGACCACCAAATCGTTTGTTCGAGAAATGGCTGGGATGTGTAGAGGAATAACTTGTGATTCTAGAAAATTTTGATCCAGAGGGAATTTAATCCATGATTATACACAGTGTGGGCCCCCATTGAGTGGTCGCCAGGGTTTTTAGGGGGAGTTAAATATCACATGACATGTGGACCAACCCATAAGGCATATGGTCCCTCCTCTAATACCCGGTGTTTTCATCAAACAATACGCATATATGGGGATGAGAAAACAGGTTGCATACAGGGGGTGTACTCCCCCACAGTACACGTTCTTGACTAGGTACACCAGAAAAGTCATACAATGGTACACGGGAAGATATACAGCGGCTGGATCCATGTACTGACACACTTATAGACTAAATAGGAATTCTAAAAGCAGTTTAGTACTACCCAGAAATGGAATGATACACCAGACATTTTTATAGGCTGGACTCGAGGTCAAGAGTCATAGTGTGTGACCCTAATAAATGTTGTGTAGTGTTCTTATGCATGGATTAGATCTCTTGACCCTGGACACATTTTATTAGGGGTTTCCTTGAAATGTTTCATTGAAGGTTATTATATAATTTTATCCTACTCCAAGGACTACAATCCCATAAGTAGAAATTCTGGGATAGAGTCATTAAAATCCCTCGGAGAGGCTCGTATTGAGTTATTCAAGTCATGTTTGTTCACTATGTGGAGCTCATAGAATCAACGTGAAAAAATATATGGTTGAGGCAATCCCAAATGTATATGGTTAATCCAGGTTGAATTTTTTTCTATCACACCATGGACTTGGTAGTGATCCTCATCTATGTTTCAAATTATCATCGGACTATCAGTATCTTCATTCACTTGATGAGACCCAATGAAAAGTTCCTCTTGTACAAATGTTGTCATTTCTATTGGGAATCAATAGTGTGTAATCCTAGATGACTACTTCAGGGATCCATTGAGATAAAATCCTATGTATGTATTCCAACATGTGTGACATAACATTAGACTATGTGTCTTTATTGAGTATTTCCGGATATTCTTGTTATATGTATCGTTGGCATATATGGATGTTTATCTGATTATAATTATATTGTTGAATGAATTATGGTTTCAGTGTTTTCTATTGAGTATTGATATAATCACCTTTCAACACTATTTTCCAACACATGTAGTGACTTGTGGAGATGATCAACCCTTCGATAGATTCCTAGACGGATATGGACTAGATAGTACTTAGTGATACCCAAGAGATTGAGTTTCCTTCATACCATTTCATACAATGTTTCCTTTTTGTTTTATGTATTCTTTATGATTCATTCACATTATGGTGGTATTATATTTGTCCATGATTATTTTATTTTAAATCATGTATTTATTTGGTTAAAAAATTTTGATTTAAGAAAACCTAGTGGACCAGTTATTATATTTGAGCATTTTATTGGCTTCCAGATGTGTGAGTCTGTATAGTTTCCTGGGATAAGCCCTCCCATATTAGTGACATTCCTACATGGTGTTAGTTTGTAAAGACCCGTAAAATTCAAGGGAAATTTTTTTTCTTAATTTTCTTTGGAATTTTACAATAGCGCAGTTTTGACGGCACCTGATTCCGAGGCCCGGAGTGCCCAGAATCAATTTCCGAAGTTTGGCTCGGGTACGTTCAGTGAACGAACGAGCGGGAATTTCTAACTTTTGATCCGGTGCTCGGAATTGAAATCCGAGGGCACCGATGAACTCGCAGCGCCGATATTCGCTTAAGGAGACCTTTTCCGAGGTTGCGTTTATTTCGGGTTGAGAGTTAGTTTTTGGGAGTTTAGAATAAGTTAAATAAAAATTTTGGATTACAAATTTTTATTTAAACTTGTTGGTTAACTTCTCTCAAAGGAAGTTAGGGGTGGGACCCACACCCACTTAACCTCCCTTGAGAGGATTAAGTGTGGTGGGGACCACACGAACCCTAAACTTTTCATCTTCTCTCAAACTCCCTTAACCCCTCTTTAAATGACATGACAATTGTTATTTAATTTTGGAGTTCTCCTTTTTGAATTTCAAACCTTCGAAATTCTTTTGTTAAGTTTGTGAATAAAATAAGCTCTTATCTTATTTTGTGGGGTTAGAACTCTTTAACCATCTTGTGAGGATTTGAGAGCTTTTCTTTCTTTTTCAAACTTTGACGAAGAATGCTCAAGCTTGACGAAGAACGCTCAACCTCCGACGAAGAACGCCGCTCCTCTCTTCTTCGTCTTCCGTGTCAACGAAAGGGAACGCCGCTTCCTCCTCGGACTTCCTTCATCGGAATACGAAGTTTCGCCAACGACGTATCTCTTCGGGCGTATCTCTTCGTCAACGGATTTGACGAATGACTACCGCGACGCCAGACCTCCGCGACGTTGTCTTCCGCGGGACGTTGACAAATCTTCGAACCTTATACCCAAGGTAGGGGTGGTTGTTAATTGTTTATTTATTTATCCTTGTTCGTGGTTCTAGCGTGACTAACGTGAGGTTTTTAAATATGTGTTATTGTTTAACGTGACGGGGCCGGACCGCATGAACACGGCGGGACCCCCTCCTTCATTCTTGATGTTTTATATTGTGGATGAAACAAGGTGGTGAGGTGCCGTCGCACCACGCGGTTATTCGCCCGATTATATTGCGCGGCGCCATCGCGCCGCGCCGTGGAAGAATCATCAAGAACGCGACGCCGTCGCGCCGCGTCGAGGGGAATGGAAGGCGCGGCGATGGGGCGCGGTGCCGTCGCAACGCGCCGGACGACGAACACCGCGGTCGGTTCCGGGCCGCGGCGAGACGGGAAGATCGGCGGCACGCCGGGCCGCCGGCGTCAGAAGCCGGAAAGGGGACCGTATTTTCCGGTCCGGTTGGAGAAAAACCGGCCGGCCAGGTGGCCGGCCGGAAGGTCAAAGGCAGGGGAAATTTAATTTCCCCGGCCAGCTCAAAACCCCCCCTCATTTAAGAGAGGGGGCGGTTTCCTTGAGGGGGGTAGGCGGCCCCCCGGTTGCCTTCAAAGCAGGCCCCCACGAGGGGGGGCCGGTCTCCAAAAAGGCGCGGCTCTTAAGCCGCGCCGCCTTGCTGGAAGCGGGGGCTTAGCCCCCCGCGCATGACCCTAGCGGCGCCAGGCCGCGCCGCCGCCGGCCGGGCCGCGCCGCCGCGCCGGACCGCGCCGCCGCGCCGGTCCGCCGCCGGCCGGGCCGGGTCGGACCCGGGTCGGGTCGGGCCGGGTCGGCCCGGACCCGGACCCCCCCCCGTTTTCGAGACAACTTCGGTCTTTTGGCCATAACTTGAGCCACGGACCTCCGATCGACGAACCGTCTGCGGCAACGCGATCCTTGGATCGAGACGGTCGTTTCAGTATAATATACTCAAGGCGCACCTTCTTTTTCGGGAGCCTACGTGGTTAAAACTCCGTAGTTAAGCGTGCTTGGCTTAGAGTAGTGATCAGGATGGGTGACCTCCTGGGAAGTTTCCCAGGGAGGGTGTGAGACGGAAAGGCTGATATCTTTCAGACTGGACGTCCGATTGACGAACCGTCAGCGGTGATGCGATCCTTGGATCGAGACGGTCGTTGCGGTATATCGCATTCAAGGTTTCGGATTACTTTGAGTTCGGCCGGGTTGGTTCGTACACGAAACCAACCGGACCTTCGGAGCGGAAACGCTCATATCTTGAGCTACGGACGTCCGATTGACGTGCCGTCATCTTTGTTGTATTCCTCTTAGTGAGACGGATCTTTTGGCATACTCCGCCCGAGGTTTGGACGCAGGTGGAGTACGGTCGGGTTGGTTTTGCCTTAAAAACCAACCGGGCCCCGGAGAAGAAAATGCCAATAACTCTCAGACCGAGCGTCCGATCGACGCACCGTCTGTTGCGTTGAGTTCCTGTTGACGATACGGAACTTTTGGATACATCAACTATGGACTTTGTGACAGTTGATGTATCAGCCTCTCAGCTCGTGGAGCGGACCCTCCGAACGAGCTTGCTGTGTGCGGGAACCCTAGTGATGGCTGCGACTGCGACTGTGACTACTACTGCTACTGCTACTGTGACTGCGACGACGACAGTACAAAGATTCTGTGTGGATTCGACGACGACGACTACAGCACTCAGCGATC
This sequence comes from Viscum album, assembly GCA_963277665.1. Taxonomy (NCBI): domain Eukaryota; kingdom Viridiplantae; phylum Streptophyta; class Magnoliopsida; order Santalales; family Viscaceae; genus Viscum; species Viscum album. The sequence goes on from OY728122.1 coordinate 638,392,261, forward strand.
CTACATGGATCAGTGCTACGATCATGTGTGGGTCTTTGCGGGGGTTAGTACCTATCGATCCTTCGTGGGCCCGACGACTTAGATGGATCAGTGATCATCTTCACCGTCATCCGAAGAAGTTTACCTGTGTGAGCTGAACCTTCTATTTTACTCGATAGAGGTAGTGCGCTTGGTTGTAGCGGCAGACCCGCGATTCTGGAGACGAGCATACGGAGTACGGAGACCGTGTAGCCGACTGAGACCTGAAGACTACTCAACCGACTCGACTTGGAGTGAGTCGACTAGCCCAGTGGACGGAGCGCCCGGTATTTGGCGGAAGACCCACGGCAGACGGAGCGCCTGGTAGTTGGCAGCAAACCTGCGGTACTCGACTGGAGGAGTACCTCTGTAGGCTATTTGGGTGAGCGCCCGGTATTTGGCAGCAGACCCTCAGCGGACGGAGCGCCCGGTAGTTGGCAGCAGACCCGCGGTACTTGACAGGAGGAGTACTTCAGCAGTCTTAGGTTAGTGAGCAGTACCTCGGAGTCGTGACAGGACCACTGTACACTTCAGAGATGGGGCTCTTCAGCAGTTACGGTTTTGATAATGAAAATCCCGGTGTGAGCTGAATCATAATTGCTTTTCTGTGTGGATTGTGTTGTGCTATCCTGTGTGGAATACGTTTTGCTTTCCTATGTGGAATACGTTTACTTTCCTGTGTGGACTGAGTTGTACTTGGGTTCGGAGGTTGGAGCGTATTTGAAATTGATGACTTAGGTATATGTATGGGAATATACCTAAGCATTGTCGGTTGTTACTTCATGTTTGTATTTTTCATTGTGGTTTATCCTTTGTGGATTTCGGGAGACCTACAGGGGTCTCGGGGTCCCTACTGGGTATCTTATACTCACCCCTGCACGGGCTATGCCCGCACTACGTTGTGTTGGTTGCAGACGACAAACAGCGTTGATCTTGGCTGAGGCTTGCAGAGCAGGACGGTACCTAGAGGTGGACCATTGGGCGGGACGTGTTCGGAGCGGACGGCGGGACCCGTGGAGAAGTGGAGCTATCTATACCCACCCTTCAGGTGGGATCTCCAGTGGATATCTCGGTGTAGCGGCTTTTACATACAGTTGATGTTTTCCCTTTCGAGTTGTACTTTACTTTCAGTTTGGGTTTGTATACTGGCCCATTTACTTTTCCGCACTTCCAGTTGTACTCTGCTTTTGCTTAGTGTTTACTTTCCACTTTCTTTCTCTGTGGTGTTTGTTTACTTTACAAAGGCAATGCCTTCCCTTTTTACCGGGAATTACGCCTTGGTGCTAGTCGCCAGCCCCTGGCCTATGGAAGGCGGGCTTGGGGTAGTCACGGCACGGACCCGAGGGCGGGTCGTGACAAATTGGTATTAGAGGAGATCGGTTCTACCGCGAACTCTGATCTTTTCTATTTGAAGCAATAATGTTTAGCGTATTGAGTGTGGTTATCAGTACAGGGAGTCCAGTGTTGGTGCGGCGGCCGACGTATCCGTACACCAGGACCCTGACTTCTGATTTCCGACTTAATGCACGAAAACATTGATTGCGTGTGTGTTTTAAAGTTTTCTTTGTGATTTCTTTATATCAGCTCACCAGGTATACTGTTTGACCGTGGCGCACCTGTTTCCTATTCAGGATGGCCCCACGACGGCAGCCAGCTAGGGTTCCGGGAGTCGAGTGTGATGACAGCCCACCGAGCGACGAGGCCTCGGTGCAGGGCCCTTTGTCAGTAGTGGCACCGGCGGTAGCACTACCCGTCGAGCCCCCGATGCTTCCAGTGCCAGCCGCTAACGATGCACGTCGCCTCAGCGCACTGCATGAGTTTCAGCGCCAACGACCACCCAGGTTTCGCGGGGAGACGGATCCCCAGGCAGCCGAGGACTGGCTGGAGGCAGTGGTACGTGTGTTTAGGCTAGTGAGGACACCAGCAGACCTCATGGTGATCCTCGCTGCGAGCCTACTACACGCAGCAGCAGGAAGATGGTGGAGCTTGATGCTCCAGGTGCACTATGAGGCATCTCTACTTTGGACGGACTTTGAGAGCCTCTTCCGCTCAGAGTTCGTCCCAGCCACCCTTCATGCGGTGCGTATCCAGGAGCTTCTTCAGCTGCGGCAGGGCAGCATGACGGTCGCTCAGTACTCGGCAAGATTTACTGATCTCTCGCGCTACTCGACCGACATGGTACGGGACCCATTCTTCCGGGCCCGGACCTTTGAGCAGGGTTTGAGACACGAGATCAGGGCATCGCTGATATCCCTCAGCATACTGACTCAGACAGGAGTACTGGAGCGGGCTCTTCTGATCGAGAGCTTCCTGGCTGAGTCCACAGCGAGACCTACCGTAGGGCGGCAGATAGCGGAGTCTTCGGCAGCAGGTAGCCGACGGATGACTCAGGGTTCCAGGCATACCAGACCTACCGGTGGCCAACTGCACGACTCAGGCTCAGTTGTGCGAGGGATCCGGGGTGGAGTCAGAGCCAGGCGTGCCGAGAGTGGGCAGTGTTACTCTTGTGGCGGGATTGGTCACATGGCTCGTGACTGTCCGACCCGCCATGCTGATGATCAACAGTTAAGTGAAGAACCTCCCAGGCAGAGGCAGAGGTTCGACCGTGGCGATCCGAAGGGAGGAGGCGGGCGAGGCAGAGGAGGTGGCCGAGCAGCAGGTGGTGGGCGACGCTTTGAGGCTCTGCCACCACCACCACCAGGAGGTCCGCCCCGACCACAGGGAGTAGGTGAACAAGCGAGAGCTCAGCTTCAGGCAGCCGAGGCCTTCGATCATGGAGCTCTGGGAGTAGATGGACAGGAGCAGAACTAGTGGATACGTCCTTTGTACTTCTAGTTCCTTGTTGCTATTGTGTAGCGTCTTTGTATTATGAGTTGCAATAATAAAATACGCATACCTTGTGATGTTTTCATTCCTGTCCTCTTTTGTGTTGTTACTAAGAGGTTCCAGTTTGATTGTTGACTTGACCCTCACTTGTGAGACATCTACTGGAGGAGACCCAGTTACCACACACTGATGCCGACAGTGTGACTCAACTCTTGGAGGCGAGAGTAACGGTTGGATCTCTTGGTAGTAGCGTCGAGGCCTTACGATGTCATCCTTGGTATAGATTAGTATCATCCATGTTAGGATTGACTGTATTAGGCAAAGAATGTGGTTCATCCAGGGGATGAGACCATATTTCTCCTGTCGGCAAAGAAAAAATCTTGCAGCACTTGTGGGACCTGTGATGGTCCAGGCCACGAAAGAGAAGTTCCAGGTCATCCAGGAGCGGATGAGTACAGCTCAGAGCCGGTAGAAGCCTTATGTTGACAGGAGGCGGAGGCCACTGGAGTTCGAGGATGGCGACCACGTCTTCTTGCGAGTCTCACCTCGACGTGGTATTCAGAGATTTGGCCGAGGCGGCAAGTTATCTCTGCGCTTCATCGGACCCTTTCAGGTCCTCAACAGGGTTGGCGAGGTGGCTTATCGCCTGGCTCTGCCACCTCAGTTGCACCGGGTGCACGACGTCTTCCACGAATCTCAGCTGAGGAGATACGTGCACGACCCGACGCACATCATTGACCATGGGGAGCTTGACGTTGACGATGGGGAGACTTTTACAGAGGTTCTGGTGGAGATAGAGGATCGACAGGAGCGGGTCCTGCGTGGGCGATCGATTCCTCTTGTGTGCATCAGATGGAAGCACAGAAACCTCCAGGAGAGCACATGGGAGCGGGAGGCTCAGATGCGTGCTCAGTACCCTCATTTGTTCTCCTAGTTTTTGTTGTATCTTTACGGGGATGTAAAGCCCTGAGGTGCGAGTAATGTAAAGACCCGTAAAATTAAAGGGAAATTGTTTTTCTTAATTTTCTTTGGAATTTTACAAGAGCGCAGTTTCTGACGACACCTGATTCCGAGGCCCGGAGTGCCCGGAATCAATTTCCGAAGTTTGGCTCCGGTACGTTCAGTGAACAAATGAGCGGGAATTTCTAACTTTTGATCCGGTGCTCGGAATTGAAATATGAGGGCACCGATGAACTCGCAGCGCCGTTATTCGCTTAAGGAGACCTTTTCCGGGGTTGCGTTTATTTCGGGTTGAGAGTTAGTTTTTGGGAGTTTAGAATAAGTGAAATAAAAATTTTGGATTACAAATTTTTATTTAAACTTGTTGGTTAACTTCTCTCAAAGGAAGGTAGGGGTGGGACCCACACCCACTTAACCTCCCTTGAGAGGATTAAGTGTGGTGGGGCCCACACGAACCCTAAACTTTTTATCTTCTCTCAAACTCCCTTAACCCCTCTTTAAATGACATGACAATTGTTATTTAATTTTGGAGTTATCCTTTTTGAATTTCAAAACTTTGAAATTCTTTTGTTAAGTTTGTGAATAAAATAAGCTCTTATCTTATTTTGTTGGGTTAGAACTCTTTAGCCATCTTGTGAGGATTTGAGAGCTTTTCTTTCTTTTTCAAACTTTGACGAAGAACGCTCAAGCTTGACGAAGAACGCTCAAGCTTGACGAAGAACGCTCAAGCTCCGACGAAGAACGCCGCTCCTCTCTTCTTCGTCTTCCGTGTCAACGAAAGGGAACGCCGCTTCCTCCTCGGACTTCCTTCATCGGCATACGATGTTTCACCAACGACGTATCTCTTCGGGCGTATCTCTTCATCAAAGGATTTGACGAATGACTACCGCGATGCCAGACCTCCACGACGTTGTCTTCCGCAGGACGTTGACAAATCTTCGAACCTTATACCCAAGGTAGGGGTGGTTGTTAATTGTTTATTTATTTATCCTTGTTCGTGGTTCTATCATGACTAACGTGAGGTTTTTAAATATGTGTTATTGTTTAACGTGAGGGGGCCGGACCGCATGAACACGGCCGAACCCCCTCCTTCGTTCTTGATGTTTTATATTGCGGATGAAACAAGGTGGTGAGGTGCCGTCGCACCACGCGGTTATTCGCTCGATTATATTGCACGGCGCCATCGCGCCGCGCCGTGGAAGAATCATCAAGAACGCGACGCCGTCGCACCGCGTCGAGGGGAATGGAAGGCGCGGCGAAGGGGCGCGGTGCCGTCACACCGCGCCGGACGACGAACACCGCGGTCGGTTCCGGGCCGCGGCGAGACGGGAAGACCGGCGGCACGCCGGGCCGCCGGCGTCAGAAGCCGGAAAGGGGACCGGATTTTCCGGTCCGGTTGGAGAAAAACCGGCCGGCCAGGTGGCCGGCTGGAGGCCGGGGGAATTTAATTTCCCCGGCCAGCTCAAAACCCCCCCTCATTTAAGAGAGGGGGGCGGTTTCCTTGTGGGGGGCAGGCGGCCCCCCGGTTGCCTTCAAAGCAGGCCCCCACGAGGGGGGGGGGGGGCGGTCTCCAAAAAGGCGCGGCTCTTAAGCCGCGCCGCCTTGCTGGAAGCGGGGGCTTAGCCCCCCGCGCACGACCCTAGCGGCGCCAGGCCGCGCCGCCGCCGGCCGGGCCGCGCCGCCGCGCCGGACCGCGCCGCCGCGCTGGTCCGCGCCGCCGCGCCGGTCCGCCGCCGGCCGCGCCGGGTCGGACCCGGGTCGGGTCGACCCGGTTCGGGCCGACCCAGGGGGGGTCGGGCCGGGTCAGCCCGGACCCGGACCCCCCCGTTTTCGAGACAACTTCGGTCTTTTGGCCATAACTTGAGCCACGGACCTCCGATCGACGAACCGTCTGCGGCAACGCGATCCTTGGATCGAGACGGTCGTTTCAGTATACTATACTCAAGGCGCACCTTCTTTTTCGGGAGCCTACGTGGTTAAAATTCCGTAGTTAAGCGTGCTTGGCTTAGAGTAGTGATCAGGATGGGTGACCTCCTGGGAAGTTTCTCAGGGAGGGTGTGAGACAGAAAGGCTGATATCATTCAGACTGGACGTCCGATTGACGAACCGTCAGCGGCGATGCGATCCTTGGATCAAGACGGTTGTTTCGGTATATCGCACTCAAGGTTTCGGATTACTTTGAGTTCGGCCGGGTTGGTTCGTACACGAAACCAACCGGACCTTCGGAGCGGAAACGCTCATATCTTGAGCTACGGACGTCCGATTGACGTGCCGTCAGCTTTGTTGTATTCCTCTTAGTGAGACGGATCTTTTGGCATACTCCGCCCGAGGTTTGGACGCAGGTGGAGTACGGTCGGGTTGGTTTTGCCTTAAAAACCAACCGGCCCCCGGAGACGAAAATGCCAATAACTCTCAGACCGAGCGTCTGATCGACGCGCCGTCTGTTGCGTTGAGTTTCTGTTGACGATACGGAACTTTTGGATACATCTACTCTGGACTTTTTGAGAGTTGATGTATCAGCCTCTCGGCTCGTGGAGCGGACCCTCCGAACGAGCTTGCTGTGTGCGGGAACCCTAGTGCTGGCTGCGACTGCGACTGTGACTACTACTGCTACTGCTACTATGACTGCGACGACAACAGTACAGAGATTCTGTGTGGATTCGACGACGACGACTACAGCACTCAGCGATCCTACGTGGATCAGTGCTATGATCCTGTGTGGGTCTTTGCGTGGGTTAGTACCTATCGATCCTTCGTGGGTCCGACGACTTAGATGGATCAGTGATCATCTTCACCGTCATCCGAAGAAGTTTACCTGTGTGAGCTGAACCTTCTATTTTACTCGATAGAGGTAGTGCGCTTGGTTGTAGCGGCAGACCCGCGATTCTGGAGACGAGCATACGGAGTACGGAGACCGTGTAGCCGACTGAGACCTGAAGACTGCTCGACCGACTCGACTTGGACTGAGTCGACTAGCCCAGTGGACGGAGCGCCTGGTATTTGGCGGCAGACCCACGGCGGACGGAGCGCCTGGTAGTTGGCAGCAAACCCGTGGTACTCGACTGGAGGAGTAACTCTGTAGGCTATTTGGGTGAGCGCCCGGTATTTGGCAGCAGACCCTCAGCGGACGGAGCGCCCGGTAGTTGGCAGCAGACCCGCGGTACTCGACAGGAGGAGTACTTCAGCAGTCTTAGGTTAGTGAGCAGTACCTCGGAGTCGTGACAGGACCACTGTACACTTCAGAGATGGGGCTCTTCAGCAGTTACGGTTTTGATAATGAAAATCCTGGTGTGAGCTGAATCCTAATTGCTTTCCTGTGTGGATTGTGTTGTGCTATCCTGTGTGGAATACATTTTGCTTTCCTGTGTGGAATACGTTTACTTTCCTGTGTGGACTGAGTTGTACTTGGGTTCGGAGGATGGAGCGTATTTGAAATTGATGACTTAGGTATATGTATGGGCATATACCTAAGCATTGTCGGTTGTTACTTCATGTTTGTATTTTTCTTTGTGGTTTATCCTTTGTGGATTTCGGGAGACCTATAGGGGTCTCGGGGTCCCTACTGAGTATCTTATACTCACCCCTGCACGGGCTATGCCCGCACTACGTTGTGTTGGTTGCAGACGACGGACAGCGTTGATCTTGGCTGAGGCTTGCAGAGCAGGACGGTTCCTAGAGGTGGACCATTGGGCGGGACCTGTTCGGAGCGGACGGCGGGACCCGTGGAGCAGTGGAGCTATCTGTACCCACCCTTCAGGTGGGATCTCCAGTGGACATCTCGGTGTAGCGGCTTTTACTTACAGTTGCTGTTTTCCCTTTCGAGTTGTACTTTACTTTCAGTTTGGGTTTGTATACTGGCCCATTTACTTTTCCGCACTTCCAGTTGTGCTCTGCTTTTGCTTAGTGTTTACTTTCCACTTTCTTTCTCTGTGGTGTTTGTTTACTTTACAAAGGCAATGCCTTCCCTTTTTACCGGGAATTACGCCTTGGTGCTAGTCGCCAGCCCCTGGCCTATGGAAGGCGGGCTTGGGGTAGTCACGGCATGGACCCGAGGGCGGGTCGTGACATAGTTATTCCTCCCTAGCCTATTGGAGGTAGGGTTAGGGAGTCATGGAATGGTACCCACTATGAAGGGTCATGATATAGTGGTATCAGAGTTGGTTATTTAAACCATAGGACCGAGAGTTTATGATATTGGTTTTGGGGACATAGTTTTTTCTGTTTCATGTTTAGATTTCTGGCCATAGGGGCCAGTTTTGGTGCAATGACTCACCAATCTATAGAACAGAACTCTGATTAACTTCTATTCTACTCAGTACATGTTTAAATTGGTCGTATAGAAAAAATGGTACATAAATCATATACGAATGGGTTGTGCTTCCATGTCCATCTTCAATCATATCTCCATATATACTCATTGAGTATTGAATATCTTGTTTACTTTCATGATTACTCTATAATGTATGCACACTATGATCCATCATGATGATCATGAGGATGATACCATCAGTGTTGATGAATCGATTTAGGGATCAGCTATCAAGATGTTACCTCTTGGTGGGGAACCATCCATACCACCTTGATAACATCATGTGGTATCTACAGTTAAAATTGATGTGGTACACATGCTGATCATGCTTCACGAGTTTTAGTGGTACATACCCATTAGGTTATGAGGATATCCCACCAAAAATTTGGCTAAGGACTTCATTGAGTGGTTGAAATGATTTTTTAGTCTAGTAAGAAGATAATCATATCATACGGTGGTCCTGACAACGAGCCTTATTCACCTTTAGGTAGGGCTATAGTGGGTTTTATCCACCCAGACATATGATGAGATGAATCTATCATGGACAGACATTGATCTCCTTTTTAAAAAGAAATTTCCACCAACTATGCTGAGGGGTGTATGAATATAGGAGCTTCTATACCTTTATCGAGTAAGCATGCCAGTGGATATGTATTCATAGAGGCTTAATAACTTCTCAAGGTATAAAATAGATATAGTTTGCGATTAGTTCATCAAGGACCGAACCTTTGAGTGATGTCTGTGTAAAGACATCCAATCCAATTTTATCCCGTTGTGCATTAATACATATATTTGGATACTAGTGATAGATTTTTTGGCTGAGAGTTTATAGGAAGAGAAGATACAGGCAGTGATTTTCAACAATGGGAATGTGGTATTAGAGACCATAGAATCATGGAGGTGACGTCAGTATTAGGTACCTGGTTGTGGGATACATTGTATTAGGATGTCTCATGTTAGAAGATCTATATCTCAATGCTAATAATATGGATCCATTAAATCCATATAGTGGACATACTAGTAATGTGATGTAAGTTCATCTCTCTCTTGAGATTTTCTGACTAGCAATATAGCTTATAGAGCAACAATATATGGTCTACTAAGGTAGAGGCATCAATAGGAACATGATGGTTCTTAGGGTGGAGTATGTGGCAGAAGAGCTGGGGGAGAAGTGGTTGGTGTTCTATACATTGACATATTACCACCACCAGCGCAAGGTGGTTCATGCTAGTCTTAGGGAGATGGAGGATAGGGTAGGGGATAGCTACAGGCAATCGAAACTTTTAAACATGTGGCTTCAAGAATGATTCAACATATGATCTATTTGTTTCCTAATTTCCATGTAGTACTAATAGAAATAGGTTCATGTCATTCCTTTCCCCACACATATCATGTTCGAGACATAGATATTCTGGATGAACTGTTGAATCAAGCCTTTTTCTTGGAGGCTCGAACTAGAGATGAATCATTGATCACACACATAGGTTTATAGTTAGACATAAATGTGAAAGGTGATAGTTTTATTTTGGATATATTCATAATATAATTGAGGCCTTGAATCATAATTGTTTGTATGGATTGGTTATGTACGTTTCATACCTTGATTGACCATTTTAGGTACATGGTGTGATGTGTCCATAACGATGGAGATAAATTTTCCTTTTTCAGTGGAAATGAATCCTAGAAAAAGCAGGGTGGAATCCTATATAGGAGGTTGTATCCAATTACCCATCAGTTGGATATATTTTCCCTTGGTTTAGTGGATGTTGTGAGTGTCATTATTCTTACAGTAGTGGGGGAGTATGAGGACATATTCCTAAAAACGTTCTAAGTTACCTTCCCACTGAGAGGTAAACTTTGGCTTCAATTTACACTATAACGCGACACTAATATCTATGCTAGAATATCAGATGGCTCTCATAGTGATGTGCGAGATAATGGTACTATTGGAGGACTTCCATGGGAAGGGATTTTTTAGATCAAAAATTACAGAAATGGATACTGGAATTTTGATTTCCAAAATAGAACATGGGATCTTGAGGTTGCGTATGGACTACTGGAACTTGAATCAGGTTTCTGTGAAGTACAAGTATCAACAAAAAAATATATATGACCTCTTTTATCAGTTGAGAGGGGTTGTGATGGTCCTCATATGATGACCTCAGGTCATGCCATTACCATCTGTGGCTATGGGACATGAATATTCTAAAGTCTTTAATCCGATTTCTCTAGGGTCACTATGAGTAATTAGAGGTTCCATTTATCATGAAGAACTCACTGGCAGTGTTCTTGTGAATCATGAACCAAATAATTCAGCCTTTTGTAGAATGGGTTGTTCCCATCTCCATCAATGATAACCTTCTGTACTTTGTGTCCAAGGAGAAGTGCACAACCAACATGAGGGTGGTTTTAGATGAACCTCAAGAGAACCATATTTTCAAAATTATTTTAATGTGTTTGTTTTAGATATAGGTGGTCCAAAATCTGGTACATGCTATATTAGTGGATGGAGTTCTGGTGTTCCTAGCCTTTTTCGAGGTAGTGTTTGCTTTAGATCCACCAATGAGAGTGATAGAGGTGTAGATATTCTTGAGGTTTGTAAGTTGTTATCAGATATTCCTACAAAATTTATCGATAATATCAGCAACCAGGAAATGTTGACTCAAAATTGGAATCCTTTATTATCAGAAGAATGGTTCTAGTAGGATATCCTCACTCAAGGAAGTGTTTGATGAGCTCTACCATTTAAAGGTTTTTAGAGGAAAGTACCAAGTACTGAGTGTTCTACGATGCATTAGGAACCAGTCATGGTAATGTTCTGATTTAGAGGAAAGCAGTGATCACATATGGTTCAGGATACATTAGACCACATGAGAAGAAATTCATGACCCATGATCATGATTAATATGTGGCAGTAATAGTTTTATATATGTAGCTAAAATACCTGATCGGAAAGAGGTTTATCATATACACTGATCACAAGAGTCTCTAGTATATCCTCTCTTAGAAGGATCTCAACATGATATAATGGTGATATATATATATATAATCTAGGATAATGTCTTGGAAATTTTATATACTCCTAGAATGGGGTACATATTAGAAGATTCTATTTGGAGGAGGACTTTTTCATAGATAGACCCATTGCAGTTATCACTTGACAATGGAGATGGATCAGTTTATGTCCAGTAGATGGTTATTACTCCTATGTTCTTATAGCGATATAGATAGGCAGAACAAGGGGATATAGAATGTGACTCCCTACAATTTCATTTATCCACATGGCATGTTCTTGATGTATTTTCAAATGGTGGGGAGCAAGTATCTCTTTTTAGATCTCCCATAATGGTACCAGTGACGTTGAAAGAATATGCTCTGAGATATATTCATATGAAACCTTTGGAGGTATACCCAGGTATGGAAATAATGTACCCATACCTCTGATGTCAGTTTTCATTTCTATGAATGATGAATTGAGTTGATGATATCATCTCTTGATATCTTACATGTCAGCAACTGAAGGTCGACCACTATGTTCCAGCAGGTTTAGCTCAACCCCTTATGGTACTAGAAGAGGTTTGGGATGAGATATCTATGGACTCCATGAAAATATTACCATATATTTATAGGGTAAATGATTCCATCTGGGTTTTTTATAGAATGACTCACCAAGTCATCCCACTTCCTATAAACATTATAACAATGTGTAGTAAATATATTATGAAAACTACACGTGCATAGAGATTTCAACTCTAGGGAGTTTCATTATTGATTATTTATTTTTTGGATGCTCCCATTTCATCCTGTTAATGAAAGGATTTATATGAGTTTTTATGACCCAATTATTCTAGAGTATAGTGTTTCACCCCCAAACTAGTGGCAAGACAGATAAGACAATTAATGATTTAGAGGACATGATATGAGCTTAAATTTTTTTACATTTTCATAGTAGGAAGAATCACCTATAAGTAGTGGAGTTTCCATAAAAAATATCTGACATTACGCCATTAGTGTGGAACCATTCGATGATTTTTATGGACATCCCTAAAGTTCACCACTTTGTTGGAATAACCCAGTAGATTCAGAACATATGTGCCTAGAGTTTCTTTGGGCTGTGAAATTGATGTTTTATAACATCAAGTTTCACAAAAATATAGTACAGAGCCATCAAAAGTCTTATAATGATAGGCGAAATTGGACATTGGATTTTGAGTAAGGAGACTATGTGTCCCCAATGAGAATTTAATCCATGTGGATTATAATGATTTTGATGGGGCGACACGTTATATACATGTTTCTTCGACCATTTCCAGAAACTATTTGACTTTTTGATGTGGCATACATACATTTCATGTTTTCGACTGGGGAAAGCTAGACATTGAATATGGGGAATATTATGATTAATACCCGATTGAGATTGGGGATATGTAGAAGAGGATCCATAATGGGAGATTTATTCTATTAGTTTATGTCTGGGGGTAGTGCGAAAATATCCAAGAGAGAAAATGATAGTGTGAGGATTAGATTAGTGGTCACTACCCAAATCATTTTTAGTAGCCCTTATTTTGCAATTTTGGGAACATAATTCCCCTTGGTGTGGAGAATTAAATGTGTTATATTTTCTAAATATAAATTTCGGATATTATATGGATTATTTATTAGACTAGGCACTGATAGAATGTGTGATTATGAGGCCCAATTTGATCAAAATTATTGTTTTCACTTTATTAAATATATTAAATAGCATGTACGCATAGTTTTCAGAACAAATAGAATAACATTTAAATAGGATCCTAGAGTATAATTATGACTGAACCTTTGAATTCAAAATGTGGGTTTAACCCTAGGAGAATGTTAAAAACAGTCGATACAGGTTATTTGTGGAATATTCATCATGGCCACAAAAACGAATAAAATAATTTAATAAATTACCTTATTCCAATTGGGATGACGCAATTAATGATGGAAATTAAATAGATTATTATGGAGAATATATTTGTTTTTCAACATAATCTTGGACATGTCAGTGATCCATTAGAGATAGTTGATAGATTCTTATCAGGTGAACGATGAACAAATCATGAAATGACGATCGACGCCACTCAGATTCTACAAATCAATCCAATGACAATGATAATACATTTTTATCTTTCCGTGATTGATAAAAATCTATGTATGGAATTTTTTTATTTTTATTTCATCCTCACTCATAATTTATATGAGGAATCAATACCATTCAATGAACATATTGATCTGCATTTTGATAATCTTGTAGGATGATAATTTTTTTAGTGTTTTGGCAGGAGGATTATCATTGTGATTTAATTATTTGGATTGTTTTTATAATGTAACGAGATTTCTGTTTACATGAACATTGATCAAGGTTCATCAATATGATATGATCTTGTGCTTATCTCCCTTATCCATTGTAAATCACATGCATTATTCATTTGTCCCTCGACATGACTTATAACATTAATCAATTTTTTTCACTTTTTTCTTGATGCAGTGATCTAATATCATAGGACTGGGATCAACAATACATGAAGATGGTGTGACGATGGAAGAAACAAAAATTTAGATAATGGTGGATACCCTATTGTGATTTCTTTATCACATAGTGATGAATGATGGGGATTTTATATTCCACGCAATTTAAAGTCCCAAAACTTTCTGATTAGGTGATGGGATGAATTGATGATGCTCGATCATTATTTTTGAAGCATGGAGACCATCAGATCAAAGAATGGATCATTTTATGAGATTGTTAGGGGAAGAAAAAGGTATTCATGAAAATACCCATACAAATAGCACTTTATACAAGAATACATGGAGTGTGGGCCCAATTAAGTATTGCATATGGTTTATGAAGGGTTATAAAAAATGATAAAATGTGTGGTTTGGACAACATGGAATGTAGTTTCTCTTAGGATACTCAATGTGTACATAAAAGAATATATGGACACATGATGGAGTGCACAGATTGTCTATATGGCGTGTACTCACCCACATGACTCATCCTTGACCAGGTACATAGGATAAGTTGTGTACTAGAACATGTGTAGATGTTTAGGGGTTGGATTCATGTCCAAACACATGGGTAGACTACACATATATCATATAATCCATTTAGTACCCCAATATCATGGCTTGACACACGAGCCACTTATTTTGGAATGACCTGGGAACAGGGGCCATGATAGGTGACCCCTACTACACATCTTGTATTCCATTATACATGGAATGGTTCTTTTTTCAAATGGTTCTTTGAAAATATTAAGTAGGTTTTGGTCCCCTTATCATTTCCCTAATGGTTGGTATGGAATAAATTCATACTCATAGTTCTATAATCCCTCCAGCAATACTTCATGTTTAGAGTCATTGGAATCCCTCCGAGAGGCCTGGTGAGATATCCAATATTCATCTTCATCCCTAGGTGGTGTTTTTGGTATCGACGTGACCAACAAAATATAGGGGACAATCCTTGACATAGCTGGTTAATCCTGTCTGAGTTTTGTGGTATCACCCCAAAACCTTGGCATTGTTCTTCATCTGTGTATCGTATTCTAATAAGACTATCCTCATGTTCTTTCAAATTATGAGACCTGATGAGATTTACCTCTTGGACATATTTCATATGTTATATAATGACTCTAAAGTGAGTTCTCCCAGATTAGAGCTTCATGGATCATTTGATTTATAATCCACAGATTAGTATACTATGGTTGTGACATACCATTAGGCTACTTTTCAATGTTGAGTATATATAGATATTCATGTTATATGTATCATAGAAATAAACATTCGTAGATATGACTTAATTTCAGTTGTTTTATGCTTTGGGTTGGAATGTTTCATACTGGATATTTTAATACTCACCCCTATGTGGTATTTTCCCACCCAAGTTAGGTCATTTGTATACAATCAACCCGTAAATAGAGTCCTAAACAGACCAGAACCAGATACTATTTAGTGACACCAAATAGACCGAGGTGTGTTCTAGTGGCTTTTTGATAGCATTCCTTTTTTGTTTCAGTTATGACTTCTGATTCAGTCTCTTTGTGATGGTATTATATTTGGCCTTGTTTACAGTCTTTTACTTTCTATCTCACTATTGTTATGGGATTTAGATGTAAGCGTTCATGGTTGATTAGTTTTTAAATCTTATAATTTTATTTGATTCGTGGTGTGTGTGTTATCATGTACATATGATAAGGCCACCCATGTCAATTATATTTCTACTCAGTGCTATTCTACACCCCCTGGCCTACTGGAGGCGGCCATGGGGAGTCAAAAAATGAGCTCCATGATGATGGCTCATGAAAGTCATAATCCTAAAAATATACATATTGAAAAATATAATATAATACTGATTTATATCTAATTAATTATATTATAAAAATTTAACGAAAAATTATGATAATTTTCTATATAATGAAAAATATATTGGGTATTCTATATTACATAATTTAATGAAAATTAATCAAAAATATTACAGAAGTCATTATTTAAATGTTTATTTTAAAAATAATAACCAATTAAAAATTATAATTTCTATAATTGGTAGTATTTATATATAATATATAGACAAAAAATTTAATAAAAAAAATTTTGAAGGAAATTTTTTTAGAAACATAACATGACTCTAATAAAAAATGAGTTTTCATTTCCTAATAACTAATTACTAAATTTAAATTATATAATATAAATATAAATATTTTTTATAGTGTGATTATTCCTATTCATACTACCAATTCAAATCCTATGTTATAGTTTTCACTTTTAAATAATAATAATTTCTTCATTGTTCACATAATTTTCCTAGTCTAATGTTATACAACCTATCACTCAAAGTATTATTTTAACAATAATTTTTTAGATGTTTAAAAAATTATGATTAATAGATGATGAAAGATATCAGAGTATGCATTGCTAAATTATCACCATTAAACTTCCACAAAACCACATAAAAATGAGGAGGACCAAGATAGAGAAAAGTGGTTGGAGAAATCTATTGGTTCCTCCCTTCATGAGATACATGGAAGGAATTGGTTTAAAAATATTTAATTAAAAATCGGTTTTCTCACATTTTATGAAAATATGGATGTACCAAGACTTATACAATGATATTCCCTGTATAATATTTAATCATCCAGTATCCCTCTAGGTGTCCAATACTACTAACACCATGACTGGGATCCTTCATAACTAATCATTTTTGACAAACATCTCAGCCACCTAAAACTACCAGCACCACACCACACCATTTCACTATCCCCTCACCTTTTTACACTAAATCACACCTAGATATAGTGACATATAGTCCACTACATAATGTATTATTACCCCTCATTCATCTCTATTTTTCGACATGAAACCCCCTTGGGCCATATGGGAATCATTGGAATTGAGTCCACTAGGTTAGCTGATATTGTAAGACCATGGGTACAATGGTGTATCTTATTTCTTATTATGGATCTAGTCACCACATTAACATTACAATCCTCCAAAAAACCATTTCATCCACTATAATTTAATATGAACATCATTTTATATCCCAAAACATATCCATGTGTTGTTCAAATATATGGGATTCTGATTTGAATCCCAATTCTCAAAAATATCCACATCAAACAATGAAATAAATATTCATCATGTATTTCTAAACCAATACTGACATGGGTATAAAAACCACCCCATGGTATATATTCTCTTCCTCAATAAGTTATTTTGGGCCTATCACAAAAAAAACATATTTCTGTTTCCAATTAACGTTCAACATATTGTTTTCTTCTTCACAATTCCAAAAGATATACAATTGCACCACTGTCAATATGAGATTAAATATTCAATAAAATCAGTTCCACCCAAATCCCAGCTAAACCAAACCATCAATAATCCACAAAATAGAAACCATGTATTCTGAAACACTGTAGTTTTATCGACCAATTCATTAGTGTGATAATGACACACCCAACATTAATATTTATCACATAAGTGATTATTATGAGTCTTGTTACTTCCCACCACTAGAATCACCTACTGAATTCATAATACTAGTAGTCCACTAAAATGATAAATGAAGTTTCAATATAACTAAAAAATCTAATACATGAGAAATAATATACATTCTATATCTAAACATATATATAAATATAATTTTCTAACTCACATTAAAATATCATGGTCTTTTACTTATTCCATGTTCTATCACATTTTCCCCAAACTATATTGGCATCACTCAAAAACATAATGGTTCTATCTATTCTTTATCAGTAATGTATATGGTAATATACTAAAATGATTTTTTATACCATCAAGAACCACGTTTAAAAACTTTAATGTTTTGAATCCCACCAATAATACCCTATGAAATCATCCCCATTAAAAAGCACTAGAACTCATGGTTATTACTTCATGAGGATCCATGGAATCCCACAACTATATACCCAACTTACCATGATTTATGATTATCAAAAACATGACACAACACAGAAACCCATATACATTCCATGCCATGATAATCTATTTTATCACCAAGCCTACACTAAAAAATTGGTAGAACCACTGAACAATAATCTCATAACCCAAAACATCATCCAAATATTTATATCTCTAAACATCCCACTAAAAAAGTCTAAAACCTATATCATGTAAACATTGTATTCAAAATAACATCACATCCAAAATATATTGCTCAAAAATATCTTCAGCCACATATAAAGGTTATTAGGATAACCCATAGGTAATATCACATATAAATCCCAACTCATGAGAAACACCTCTATTATCCTATGTAAAAATACTCATGGAAATGCACAATAAAAACACCCACTCTTGGGTTCTCATGAAATCCTATCTGAAATCATATACCAAACCAAAAACCTAATTTTTCTGTCTGATTCTCAATTGGAATATTAAAATGAGAATTCCCCCTCTATAATCATGATCTCAGGGTAATCCCCATTGATCCTCGACACAAAGGAGCCCCTTTGAAGATCACTTTATCATCTTTGTTCACATATATATATGATGAAATATCGCCACTATGATATGTACAAAATATACCATATCCATATTGTTTAGTTAAGAATAATGAAACACAGAATTTTTATGGGAAATGAATTTAACGGTTGTTGTCGACAAATTATATAAACTATACCATTTTCGTTATTGAACACATATTATAATTACCTTCAAGTTGTTTATCATCAAAGAATTTAATACCAATATTGGCATAAATTGGTAACTATGCATCCCCAACCTGAGGGAAAAGATAGACATTATCCTTATAATACCTCTATAATATCCACATAATCATTCATGAAGATAAAAATATATTATTTTTTAGTTAATTAGAATGAAACTAAATTATATATGATTAAACAAATTATATAATTTTTATGATTCCTTAAAAAAATAAAACCTTTGTTATTTGTGATCTCATCCACAAGAAATTTCACATATTTCATTTGAATCATATATTCCAAATACAATCCATGAAACCCATCCTTTTACTAATTGACCATGATCCAGAAAAAAATAATTCGTAAATATGAAACTCTAGGTGTGTCACAGTATATGAAAACATACAATCACAACATAAAAATTCAAGAATGGAATCCCTATATCCCTAAAAACATTGTCTTTTCAGTGAAAACTATGTTTTTGATTCACTACTTTGTGGTCCATCACAATCATTGACACATTCATAGTCAACCTTCCTCCTTCTACCTATTTATTATACAGACATAAATGAAAATATACAATTTTTTATATCAATTACATAATGGCTCTGATGCCACATCGTTTTTTCATCACCTCGGATCACTCAATTATATGTATATTGGGTTACATCAGGACCACATTTAATCCTCCCCATACAATTGAGTTCTCTAACTAGAAATTATGGAAAGGATTATTTATATGGGTATAATATACCCCCATATCATAATTTGAAATCACAAGGATCAAATGTAAATGTAAACCTAAATAAATATTATGAGTACATAGTTGAAATAAATTATAGTATGTCATAAGAAATTAATATATTGAATGATTAATTATTATGGTATCACTACCCTGCCAACATATAAAAAATCTCCCATTTGGCCAGTCACACTTCGTAATAGGCCAATCCTCTTTGGTAAATTCCTTTTCATAAATACAGTGTTTGAGGATTTCTAGGAGGTCAAGGCGACTAATACCCAACACTCTTCCAAATTTCAATATTGTTCCATGAAACGATGGCACAGAAATGGTAGCACATAAACAGTGGCCCAAAAATGGTAGAACAGAAACTATTTCACTAAAATGGCCAATCCAAAATGGTGAGTCATAAATGGGAAGATAGTTGATGGTTTCATGAACAGTGTTTCCGAAACAGGTTCATTTCCTATTCTAAATTTCCATATATTTTCAGATTTCCCAGTTTCTCCCACTTAATGTTTTCTTTGTCAAAAACAAATTAAAATCCCTTTTTAAGGGCATTAAAGATGATTCAAATCCCATAACTCCTATATTAATTTTATTAATGCTCAAGATTCCTTTACATAGTCATACGTCATGGTTTAATGTCATCCAAATTTAATGGAAAATCCAATGTATCATAATGCGATGCTGCATTAATTATTCTAAAGGGACATGATATCATCCTCCTTTTTTCTACCATCATGTTCCATAGTGAGAGATGATCAAACATTTCTTTCCATCCTATATGTTATGACCAAAAGTTTTTCAATGGAAATTACCTTCAAATATTTATGTCATAAAATCACACAAAATCACAACATAATGAACTACTAAGTGATAAGTGACCTTTAAACATAATTTTTTCACTTCGGTGTTTGGAATTTTGAAAATCCGACATACACGGTTGTGTTCAAGATGTTTTTTGGAGTCTAATGAATCAAAAATAATTTTTGGTGAATAGTAACCTACCCTAATGAATAGTAACATACCCTTATGAATATTGATATACACTAATAAATAGTAAACTCACCTATGGTGGTATAAAAATAATATTCATGTTGCAAGTACGATATACCCATATTTTAGAATGAGTTAATGAATGTTTTAAAACTGGTTTTGATAATAAATTATTATTTTAATTAAATATTAAAATAATTATATTTAGAAAATTATTTTTGAAAATTGAAATTCATTTTTTGATTCTACACAATGAAAAATGGTTAGGGTGATTTTTGGGGATTTTTCTGAAATACTTGAATTTTTGATGAATAGTTGAATTCGAGAATTCCAAATAAATGCTAAATATTGGATTAATTGAGTCATCGATGATGTTATGCTGATGTAATCCCACTTGGTTCAAATTCCCATGACCCATTTACTGTTATTGGTCAAGGAATACTTACTATTATTTATTTTGTGAAGAAATAATAAATTAATGATTATAATATCATGAAACCCCCCTCTCCACTATAAAAACCTCTCTTCACTCCCTCTTCTCTCCACTCCTATTAATCTCCAAGACGTAACTAAATTCTTCTCAAACCTCTCCCCATGGTCCCCCCCCCACGTCCAAAAGCTCTCAGACTCCTCAAAATACTAAATCCTCTCCCATTAAGAGGTTCTCAAAGGAGGAAGTCCCAAGAGGTAAATTCCTCTTTCCAAATTTCTTCTTTTCTTTTAAGTTACTTTCTTTTTTATTTTTTTTCCACACATCCCTTCACCATAATAGTATGATAAATCCAGTAATATGAATGTACTAGAATTTTTTCATTCTAGTGGTATATTTCATTTTTTCTCCCTTTCCCCACCCTTTTATTTGAATGAAATGAAAGCACCATTTGAGATGTGCTAATTTAGCACATTCAAGGAAAACAGTTTATCAATTTCTATTATTATATTTAATTATAGTCATGAAACCATTTGTGTTTTGGTTGAAACAAATTAATATATATATAATATATATCCTATTTTGGTTTTTAAATCCTTTGGTAAAAATGGAATTATGTTATAAATCAAAACACATTCTTTGTAATCAAACCCACCGAATAACAAAAACCGTTATCACTAAGGTTATATATGTAATAATTCAACATCACTATAAGTAACCTAATTAAAATTAAAACCATATAATCTATGGCATATGAACTAAATAATTTAACTTCAATTAGAGACAACCACTTTCATCTTTCATATAATCCAAACATGAATATAAGTGAACCGATCTTTTAAAGACAAGCAAACAAATGATCCGAACAATGAAATTGAACCTTATAACTAATCAAAAAGGAATTGAATGAAATAAAAAGGGTTATAATAAATAAATTAAATATATAATAGGTTCAGGAATTATGAATTAATAATCATAGTTTTTTTATTCAGGTCATTAATAACAACTGGAGAACCCCACTGGATTTGAGGTAAGGGATCCTCCCCTTTTCTCTCTTAATCAAGATTGTCCTATATACTTTTCCTTTTTATGTGTTCTGGAAAATTATGGGGTATGTTTAAGAACCTCCCCCATACTTCCTTCTGAGTTTATAAGTGATGATAAACCCAATTTCTCTCTCATCAATCCCTCTTCGTCACACCTGACACCATGCCGATAAAATCATAACGAATTCAACCCGAACTTTCTTTGTTCTTTCGGGTTGCTTTATATTTCATTCAAAATGGTGTTATATTATATATCTATGTCAGTCTAATGACTTATGTTTATTTGTACAATATTCTTATATCAAGACCCTTTTATCACATTCATTCAGGGATATACATGATTTTGAAAGATTCCCTCTTTAGAACTTTCCGATAAGCAAACCTGTTTTAAGGGAACTACCCAAAAGTTTTACACAAATATCAAGTGTGGTCTATCATATGTTTTAAAACACCATTGTATTTATAAAATCATTATTTTTATTATGAATACCTTCTTGGTTCAATTCTGTTTTTTTATAAAAGAATGTCATCTTTTCTATTTTAAAAGATCTAGAGTGTTTTCCTTAAGGCCGCACAAAATTGTTTTAATGCTAATGTTTCTAAAATACATTTTTTATGTTGTCACTTATATTTGACACCACTTACCGTGTAATATGTCTATTTTACCCTATGAATGTCCATTTATCTTTTAATCCCTTTCTTTCATGGACACTTTTGTGATATGCCCATTAAATATGTTTTATGTCATGATTATGGTACCCAATTCTTTCCATAGGTAACCTTATGTTTATGTATTGTTGATTATGTATGATTATTTATGTGGAAAGATTGTTTTTGCAGAATTAATATTCATGAACATGTTGAGATGGGTACACCCACATAGCACTCCAATGAAATGGGTAAGGTAAAATCTCATGAGATGCGATGTGAAACGAGATTGGCGGTTAGCCTTGACCCGTACTAAAATGGGAAACGATATTGGCGGTTAGCCTTGAACCATACTAAAGATATGATTTAAGATTATGCCACATTTATATTATTCCATGTTTATATGATCCCATGATTATGTTAAATGATTTCATAAGTTCCATGCTTTGGATATCATTATGTCATGCCTCTTAACTCATGTGCTAGAGATGTATCCTTATGTTCATTCCCTAACTGGGCATTTTTAACTCATCCATTTTTTCATGTGTTCCCCATGGTACCCTATGCAGATGTAAGTGCTCAAAGGAAGTTAGAATCTCTTTATAGAGAATAAATAAAGTATTTTTTTAGCCCCATGTTTTATGTCATATGTACCTAATCTTCCAAGACACTAGACTTAATGATCCTTGGATTGTACATTGATGATTACTTATGATTAAAATAATGAAATGTTATATGTAAAAGGCTTGGGTCTCTATACTATAGGATTAAATTGTAGTGTTTTTTCCTTAGATCATGTCTTCCCTAGAGTTTTTTCTTTCTGAATGTGGACCCCCTATTTTGGTGCAACCAAGTAGTATCAATAAATATTCTATATAATGTATGATTTAGCATCATTTTTCTTGGTTCCTCTCCTTTTGTGTCCACTTTCCTTATTATGGAATGCTATCTACATGTTCCTAATTGAGTTTTTTGGGGTTTTGGTAGGTTTAGTGGTGTCTTGGCATCTTCAGGTGGATGTAGTTCTCCAGGATAGATGATCATAATCTATTTTTTTGAACTATTGTCATGCAAAGATCATTAGAAACCATTTGATGTAGGGGATTCATGGCTTCTATATTCATTTACATGAAAATATAATTTCATCATGTTTTATCCCACTTGATCAAAATGTATTTGACATAATAAATATTTTACCTAGATAAATAAATTTGTATCGATTGTATATAATTGCTTATGGTTTTTTCTAGCTATAGTGAAATATATGTTTTCTTGTTAGAATTTTATTCTTGAGGAAATCTTTAATTAACATAAATATAGAATTAGTTGTTTTTTATTTTTCTAATGGTAAATAGGAATGTAAATAAATCGAGTAGTTATTGTAATTTTATGGTAATAAAATTGATGCTGTAAGAATGATTAATTATTTTTAATTGTTGTGATAGATTTCTCTTTTGGTTTCTCATAGATGAAACCTACTAATAATGAACTAGTTAATTCAATAAGTATTAACTAACTAGTTGTTTGAAAATATATAATTCCTCTTAGGTTTCTATGTAAAATTCTTGAATGTAACAACTAAGAGCCTAATTCTTGGAGTTGTGAGAAATCATTGTGCGTGAATTAATAATGACTTGTTTAAATCCAAGAGCCTAGTTTCAATGTTATTTTTTCATATGGCTTGTGATGTGTTACGAACCTGGATGGATGTTGTGAGATGTGGGTTTAGGGATTCCCATTGGTTGTGGTACCAGGTGACACCTAGAGTGGCGTGATGCATCTGTTTATACATTTGGGTGATGGGGAGGACACAATAATGTTGAAACATGTTGGATATGAATGTTGGATGCTTGAAAAATCATGTTTGTTGGTTATCTTATTTGCTATACCCTCTGCTAAATGTAGATGGGTTTATACCCTCCTTCCAAAATTTGGCAAAGAAACTCAGGGTATGCTACATGATTTTTTTGTTTATCTTGTCAGGGTAGGATGTGTCTAAGCTCCATCTATAGGTGGAAAATACTTGATAACTAGTTCATCTACTCACAGTGTTGAGACCCCTAATGTTTGGTAGCATAGAATGTTTTTATTCAATGCCTTGGAATATGGGAATGTAATAATGATGTTAATAAATAAATAAATATATGATGTTAACCCATGGTGTTAGAACATGGTGTAATTCAATGATGAGGATACAATTTAAAGGAACTGTGGATCATGGTTGGAATGATAAAAAAATGCAATGTGAAATTGGTAATGGTTAATTATTTTTTGTGGAACTAATTAACCTAATTTTCAACTAATAAAAAGGGAATGATGTAATATAATAAATCTTGATAAATGGTTGTGTGATTATAGGATTCCTTTTCTTAGCAGAGGAAGCCGAGAGTCAAAAAAACATTTGCGCCAGTCGAACCTACTACTAGGTTATGCCCATAGTGTGGTTGTGAGATATAGTAAATTCCGTACTATTTTTGATTCTCTATGCTACACGACCCTATTAGTTAGGGAAACTGACACCCTAGGGATTCTGATCCCCGTTCATTGTTTTACCCAACATTCCGGTGATAGGATGGATGGCTGACTAACCCTTTGGCCCAATTTTCTTCTCTTGGTAGTTACAAGTGATGGTAGGAACATGGGTTAATTATCCCTATACATGTGTGTAGAGGGATGTAATGTACTGTGGTTATACACAAAAACATATTCTATATATAGTATCATATGGACTATTATAGATGTAATATGAATAGGTTGTGATGGCTTAAGGATCCTTACTCTGTGTATGGGCTATAATGGATTGAGGTTAAATTTCTGATGTATAAAACATGTTATATGAGCTATGTTGGCTCCCAGAAAGAACCTGGTAACTTTTGTTACGTGGACGTGGTGGTTGTTCTGCATGAGGAGAACATTGTGCTGCCTTACACAGGTGTTTGTGGGCCTGCATGTCAAGAATATTATTCCTATCATTTTCGTGTGGTTTCATATAATTTGGAGCACATTTGCACTGAATTCGACCATGACACGCCGTTTTGTTCTTTTATGACATCAGAAACGCGTTTCCAGTTACCTCGGTCAGGAGACACCTCTGATTGACGCTCCTTCTACCTAAACATTTCCCAATTCACCCCACGGTTGTTGTCGTATTATTTCATGGTATTCCGTGGGAATTTGGGTGGTTTTGACCACCCAACGCGCCCTTTTAGATCACGCCGAACTGCTGAAAATGAAACATTCGGTCGTACAGTGTGCTCCGCACGTCTGGTAGACATTTCGTCTCCTCTTTCATGTCAAGAATAATATTCCTATCATTTCTGTGTGGTTTCAGGTCATTCAGATCACGTTTTCTCTGAATTCGACCGTGACACTTCATTTTGGTCTTTTATGACACCGGAAACGCGTTTCCGGTCACTATGATAAAAAGACACCTCCGATTGATGTTCCTTCAACCTAGAAATTTTACAATTAACACCGCGGTTGTTGTCATACGATATCATGGAATTCCGAGGGCGTTTTAGTGGTTTTGACCACCCAATGCGCCCTTTTAGAGTACGCCAAACTGCTTAAAACGACACATTCGGTCGTACCGCGTGAACCGCAATTCCGATGGACGTTCTGTCTCCCCCTAAAAGTCACGACTAATATTTATATCATTATCGTGTGGTTTTAGGTCATTCAGAGCTGGTTTTCTCTGAATTCGACCGTGACATGCCGTTTTGGTCTTTTATGACTCCAGAAACGTGTTTCCGGTCACTTTAGTCAAACGACACATCCAATTGACATGTCGACTTCCCGAACAATTCCCAATTCAAGCCACGATTGTTCTCGTATGATTTCATGGCATTCCGATGGAGTTCGAGTGGTTTTGACCACCCAACGCGCCCTTTTAGAGCACGCCAAACTGCTGAAAACGACACATTCGGTCGTACCGCACATTCCACATGTCTGATGGACGTGTCATCTCATCTTGCATGTAACGAACAAAATATTTCTATCATTTTCATGTGGTTTCAGGTCATTTTGAGCATGTTTTCTCTAAATTCGACCGTGACATGCCGTTTTGGTCTTTTGTGACTCCGGAAATGTGTTTCCAGTCACCGCACTCAAACAGCACCTCTGATTGACGTGCTGTCTACCTGACCATTTCACAATTCACACTAAGGTTATTTTCATATGATTTCATGGAATTCCGAGGGCGTTCGGGTGGTTTTGACCACCCAACACGCCCATTTTAGAGTGCACAGAACTGCTAAAAACGACACATTCGGTCGTACCGCACACACCGCATGTCTGATTGATGTGTCGTCTTCTCCTACATGTCACGAATAATATTTCTATAGTTTTCATGTGGTTTCAGGTCATTCGGATCACGTTTTCTCTAAATTCAACGGTGACACACCGTTTTGGTCATTTATGACTCTGGAAACGTTTTTCCTGTCACCGTGGTCAAAAGGCACCCTTGATTGATGTGACGTCTACCCAACCATTTCACAACTCACACCGCGTTTTTTGTCGTGTGATTTCATGGCATTCCAAGAGCGTTCAGGTGGTTTTGACCACCCAGCGCGCACTTTTAGAGCGCACCAAACTACTCAAAATGACCCATTCGGTCATACCGTGCGCACCACTCGTCCAATGGATATGAAATATCCTCCTATATGTCACGAATAATATTCATATCGTTTTCGTGTGGTTTCAGGTCATTTGGAGCACGTTTTCTCTGAATTCGACTGTGACATGCCGTTTTGGTCTTTTATGACTCCAGAAATGCGTTTCCGGTCACCGTGGTCAAACGACACTTCCGATTGACGTGTCGTCGACCCAAACATTTCCCAATTCACACCGTAGTTGTGGTCATATGATTTCATGGCATTCCGAGGGCGTTCAAGTGGTTTTAACCATCCAACGCGCCCTTTTAGAGCGCGCCGAACTGATGAAAACGACACATTAGGTCGTACCGTGCACACCGCACATCCAATGGATAGTCCATATCCTCCTACATGTCACGAATAATATTCCAATCATTTTCATGGGGTTTTAGGTCATTCAGAGCACGTTTACTCTGAATTCGACTGTGACACACCGTTTTGGATTTTGTTGGCTTTGGAAAGGCATTTCCAGTCACCGCAGTTAAACGACGCCTCCGATTGACATGTAGTCTTCCAGAAAATTTCAAAATTCACCCCTCGGTTGTTGTCATATGATTTCATGGCATTCTAAGGGCGTTCGGTTGGTTTTGACCACCCAACACCCCCTTTGTAGAGCGCGCTGAACTGCTGAAAATGACACATTCGGTCGTACCACGTGCACCGCATGTCCGATGGATGTGTTGTATCCTCTTTAATGTCACGAATAATATTACTATCATTTTCATGTGGTTTCAGGTCATTCATAGCATGTTTTCTATAAATTCGACCGTGACAGACATTTTTGGTCTTTTATTACTCCAGAAACGCGTTTCCAGTCACCGTGGTCAAACGACACCTTCGATTTATGTGCATTATGACCGAACATTTTACAATTCACACCGCGGTTGTTGTTGTATGATTTCATGGAATTCCGTGGCCGTTCAGGTGGTTTTGACCACCCAAGGCGCCGAACTTCTGAAAACAACACATTCGGTCATACCGCGCGCACCGCACGTCCGATGGACGTGCCGTCTCCTCCTACATGTCACGAATAAAGCTCTATCGTTTTAGTGTGGTTTCACGTCATTTAGAGAACTTTTTCATTGAATTTGATCGTGACACGCCGTTTTGGTCTTTTGTGACTCCGGAAACGCGTTTCCGGTCACCGCAGTCCAATGACATATTTTATTGACATGCCATCCGCTCGAAAATTTCACAATTCCCACCGTGGTTGTTGTCGTACGATTTCATGGCATTCTGAGGGCGTTCGAGTGGGTTTGACCACCCAACGCTCTTTTTTAGAGCGAGCCAAACTACTAAAAATGACACATTCGGTCGTACCGCGTGCACCGCACGTCCGATGAATGTGTCGTCAACTCCTTCATGTCACGAATAATATTTCAATCATTTTTGTGTGGTTTAAGGACATTGGGACCATGTTTTCATTGAATTCCACTGTGACACGCCGTTTTGGTCTTTTTTGACTCCAGAAACATGTTTCCAGTCACCGCGGTTAAACGACACCTCCGATTGATGTTCCGTCAACTCAACCATTTCAAAATTCACACTGCGGTTGTTTTCGTTTGAGTTCATGGCTTTCCAAGGCTGTTCGGGTGGTTTTGAACCCTTAACAGACCATTTTAGAGCACGCCAAACTGCTGAAAATGACACATTCGGTCATACCGCGTGCACCGCACGTCCTATGGACGTGTCGTCTCCTCGTACTTGTCATGAATAATATTCCAATCATTTTCGTGTGGTTTCAGGTCATTCGGAGAACATTAGCTCTGAATTTGACTGTGACACGCCATTTTGGTCTTTTATGACTTCAGAAACGCGTTTCCAGTCACTGTGGTCAAACGGAACCTCCGATGGACTGGCCGTCTGCCCGACCATTTCACAAGTCACCTCGTGGTTGTTTTCGTATGATTTCATGGCATTCAGAGGCCATTCGTGTGGTTTTGACCTCCCAACGCGCCCTTTTAGAGCCCACAGAACTGCTGAAAATGACATATTCCGTTGTACCACATGCACTGCACGTCTAATGGATGTTCCATCTCCTCATTCATGTCACGAATAATATTTCTAACGTTTTCATGTGGTTTTAGGTCATTCGGAGCAATTTTTCTTTGAATTCGACCGTGCCACGCCCTTTTGGTCTTTTATGACTCCGGAAATGCATTTTCGGTCACTGCGGTCAAATGACACCTCAGATCGACGTTTCGTCTACCCAACCATTTGAGAATTCACACCACGGTTGTTGTCGTATCATTTAATGGAATTCTGAGGCCGTTCGGGTGGTTTTGACCTCCGAACGCGCCCTTTTATAGCGCGTCGAACTGCTGAAAACGACACATTTGGTCGTACCGTGCACACCACATGTACGATGGACATCCCATCTCCTCTTTCATGTAAAAAATAAAATTCCTATCATTTTCATGTGAGTTCAGGTCATTTGGAGCACGCTTTTCTGAGTTCGACCGTGGCATGACATTTTGGTCTTTTCTGACTCCAGAAAAGCGTTTCCTGTCACCACGGTCAAACGACACCTCCGATTGACATGTTGTCTACCCGACCATTTCAAAATTCACACCGCAGTTGTTGTATTTGATTTCATGGAATTCCAAGGCCATTCGAGTGGTTTGGACCACCCAATGCGCCCATTTTGAGCGCGCTAAACTGCTGAAAACGACATATTCGGTCGAACCACGCACACCGCACATCCGATTAACGTGACGTCTCCTTCTGCATGTCAAGAATAATATTACTATCGTTTTTGTGTTGTTTCAGGTAATTCAGAGCATGTTTGCTCTGAATTCGACCGTGCCACGCTGTTTTGGTCTTTTATGACTCTGAAAACATGTTTCCAGTCAACGTGGTCTAACGGCACCTCTGATTGACGTGTCATCTTCCCGAACATTTCAGAATTCACACCGCAGTTTATTTCGTACGATTTTGATGGAATACTGAGGCTGTTCGGTTGGTTTTTACCACCCAACATGCCCTTTTAGAGCGCGTCAAAGTGCTAAAAACGACACATTCAGTCGTACCGCGCACACCACATGTCTGATGGACATGCCATCTTCTCATGCATGTCACAAATAATATTCCTATCATTTTCATGTAATTTTATGTCATTCGGAGCACATTTTCTCTGAATTCGACCGTGAAACGCCGTTTTGGTCTTTTATGTCTCCAGAAACGCGTTTACGGTCACCACGATCAAACGACACATCCGATTAACATGACATCTTCCTGACCATTTCACAATTCACACCGCGGTTGTTGTCATATGATTTCATGGAATTAAGAGGTCATTCGGGTGGTTTTGACCACCCAATGTGCCCTTTTAGAGAGCACTGAACTACTGACCGAGGTAGGGGTTATCCGGAGGTTTGGTGGGCTGTCCAAGGGGTGTGGGGGGGGGGGGATGTCCGGGTGTGTGGGGGGGGGGGGGGGGGGAGGTTCGGGGTGCAGGGGTGGCTGTAAGGGGTGGGGGGAGGTGCTGTTCGGGGGTGGGTTGGGGGGGGGGGGGTTGTCAGGGGGTGTGGCGGGTTTTCCGGGGGTGCTGGGGGTTGTCCGGGGGGTGCTGGGGGCTGTCCGTGGGGGGGAGGGGATGTCCAGGGGTTTGGCCGGGCTGCCCAGGGTGTAGGGTACTATCCGAGGGTGGGCATGGGCCTTAGTGACTAATTATGATTGAGGATCCCAAGAGGAATACCTACTCTTATGTTCTAACCAATAGGATTCCATGAGAAATTTCTCTACTAGCATACTATTTCTGAGGATCCCAAGAGGAATGCATCTTTATACATATAGAAACTAAGGACTCGAGTGGGTTCCCAATTGATAGAATGATCTTGAGTGGGTGTGTGTGTTTCGGTAGCGATGCTTGCGAGTGTTACATTATAATCTGAATCGATGTGTAATCCTGGTTGGGATAAGATGTTGAGGTCACCTGTGGATGATTCTACAACCATTGTTTTATTTTTATTTCTATTTATGCATGTTGCTTGAGATTCATTAGGATTACGGGGGTGGGGCGGGGCGGTCCTGAAGTGTGGGTAGGGGGGTTGTCCGTGGTGGGGGGGTGTTGCCTGGGGGTGGGGGGGGGGTTGTCCGGGGGTGCGGCAGGCTGTCAGTGGGGTGCAGGGGGCTATCCTGGGGTGAAGGGGGGCTGTTTGGGGTGGGGGGCTGTCCGTGGTGAGGGTACTATCCTGGGGGGCTATCCGGGGATGTAGGGTGCTGTCCAGGGGTGGGGGAGGGGCAATCTGGGGGTAAGGGGGGTTGTACGGGGGGGGGGGTCCAGGGTGGGGGGGTGCTGTCCGGGGGTGGGGTGGGCTGTCCAGGGGGTGCACAGGGGTTGTCCGGGGGTGCGGTGTGCTGTCCGGGGGTGGGGGTGTTGTCCGACCGTGGTGGGGGGGGGGGGGCTGTCCGGGGTGGGTGGGTGTTGTCCCGGGGTGGGGGGGTGGCTATCTGGGGGTGGGGTGGGAAGCCCTGGGGGTGCGGGGGGGGGGGGGGGGGGGTGTCTGTCTGGTTTGTGGGGTGCTATCCGGGGGGTGGGGGCTGTTTGGGGGTTGGGCGGGCTATCCGGAGGGTGTGGGGGGGGGGGGGGCTATCCGGGGAATAGAAATAGGGAACTTGAGCTTAGTCATAATAAAAAAGTTTCATGGTTTATATTAGGAATCACATGGTTTTTTCAAAACTATTACAGAACATGCAATTTAATACATTAAAGAATTAAATGAACAAAAAATATCCAAATCATTAATTAGTTTCACAGTATCTTCTCATTACGTGCACACAACCATTGTATCAGGTCAAAACAGACATGATACCCCCAAATCACAAAAAATATCACTGGAAACCCATCCTATACATTAATAAAAACCTCACCATTAAAAACAGAAACACACCTCGTGTATATGATGTGTCATGCATGGTCATCACTGCTACCTCCTTCTGGTGGGCTAAGGGCCTACAACAAATAAACATTATGAATAATTTCATAAAAAATAATATTAATTAAATAAATAAATACAGTATAAACCTGCGTCGTATGATCCCCTGCACTATCACCTGGATGCACATATTCCCACAGTGCTCTAACCCCAGCGGTCAATTGTTCATTTACCTCCTCATAAGCGCGCAGCTCTGCCTCAAAATCTGACAACTGTTGTGACTTCTGAGCAATTTCAGGACCGACAACCACAACACGTGACACTATAGAATGAGGAATCACTATTCTAAAGGTCAAACTATATCCATGACCATCCCGACAAATAATGTGATGGAAGATCTCATCCTTTCGCATGAGAAGTTGTCCCTGATCCTCTGGAAGATGTTATAACTCAGCTTCAAATTGAGCCTATGAAATATTTAAATATATATACATATATATGTTAGTATTCATATTTATGTAAGTATTGGTAAGTAAAATCACTTACTCTAAATGTTGCAGCCTCTGGATCCTTGCGATCATGAGTCCTCATCCACACCGACATTTAATCAGTCAGTGCACCTTACTCCTGCAACTATATGTTACTAGAATATAAACACAAAACCATATTAATTAATAAATTAAAAAGTCAATAATAAATACCTCATGTCGGATCTGAGACTCCTGACGAGTCTCGATCCTATGAGGTGGTCCCTACGATGCTCGATTCTCAGAATAGCGTGCTGACACCTCCTACATTAAATTCATTCAAATTTCAAATAAATCACACATTATTGAAAATATATATACACCAAAATAAATATACAAAATGCAACACCCTCATTAGAAAAATATGCAACTAAGTCACGCCACAGATCTGAGATCACACCTGTCGGGACATTTTCCAGAATGTATGGGACACCCCCATTTGGTAACCAGTGGTCCTTCTTCACTTTGATTTTATAGTCTTTCCACATATTATGGAATTTCCTCATTCACACGGGCCGAAACTCATTGGGTCATAATTTAAAATTTTACTATTAAAGAAAAAAATCACACATACTAGTATTTTTTATACATAGAGAATAAAGTAAAATGGTATGCTTACCTGAACCTCCCTCCAAATACGATCTAATGTGTCCCGAGGGATAGAATCTCAGTCACGTGTGGTCAATGGAAATCGATGTGGGTCATGTATTATATAACCCAGCTGAAAAATAAATATAGGGGCATTTGGTCCCATAGGATGAAATACCTCATCAAAGGAAACATCAATCATCTTGTCGGAATTCCATGATAAAATGCCACGACCGGGGCATCTCTTGCCAGAGGAAGAAGCAATCGAGTATGATCCTGTTTAAATATTACATATAATTTGATAGATGTTATAAAAATATATATATATATATATATATATGTTTATCAATTACATAAAAAATAGAAACAATTACATTCAAACATACCTCGATTCTGAGACATAGACGCCTCAGATGGATGATGTGGATCTGATGCCTCATCCGCTGACATGATTGCAGTTATAGAAAACAATAGTAAGGGGATTATCCAAAGTGTCTAAAAGATAAATTGGGTTGTTCTTAAAAAAATAAAACTTTTACAATTTTTAATCAAACAGAAATGGATTGAATAATTAGTTGTGAATGAATTTTAAAAAATTAGAAAATTGAAAAAATAGATATACAAATTATGTACAATACCAATCAATGCATAGAAAAATTTCAGATTCAATTAATAAAAATTCAAGCAGCACATGAACCATTTATAAAGTAATAATGTAAGTGAAAACCCATGTCATACCTGATTTCACAACAAACCTGGAAGGGAGGGGAGACGAAGGAATTGTTGGGAGGGAGAGGAGCGGCAGCTAAGGGGAGCCAGAGCCAAAGGTGGTGCGGTGAGGGAGGGGATAGGTGGCTGCGGCGGCGGGGGGGGGGGGGGGGGTGTTGGGGGGAGCCGGAGGAGAGGAGGCGGTGAGGGGACAGGGACGGGCAGTGGGGGGGGGGGTGTCCGGGGTGCGGGGAGGGCTATCCGTGGTGCGGGGGGGCCTGTCCGGGGAGCAGGGGGGCAGTCCGGGGTGGTGGTGGGGGGTGTCTAGGGTGCGGGGGACTGTCCGGGGTGTGGGGGGTGTCCGGGGTGTGGGGGACCTGTTTGGGGTGCGAGGGGGGGAGGGGCTGTCCGGTGTATGAGGGGGTTGTTCGAGGTGCAGGGGGGGTGTCCTGTGTGCGGGGGGGTTGTCCGGGGTGGGGGGCCATCCGAGGTGGGGGGAGGAGGGACGTGGGAGGAGGCCTAAAAACATAGGGCTAGGAGACATAGAGGGTAGAGGGATGCCGAAGTGGATGATGGGAAGGGAGGAGGATTGCCAGAGGGTGGAGGGCGGCCAGAGACTGAGGGTAGAGGGTGGAGGGCGCACAGAGGGCGGAGGGTGGAGGGCGGTGAGGGCGGTGAGTGGTGGAGGGCAGCGAGGGCACGCGGCGAAGGGGGAGGGTGCGTGAAGACATGGGAGGGTGCGTGACGACAGGGGAGGGGCGCATGGAGGGTGGAGGATGGCGGTGATAGGGGGCTAGGTCGAGGGCGAGGGAGGAAGCAAGGGGGGGCGAAGCACCTTTTTTTTTTGGCAAAGCTCAGCGACCACCAATGGCGGTCGCCCGTGTCAGGGGGCTTCAAAGCCCAAAATTCTAGTAGTGGTACCAACATTGGCTGTTTTCTAGACCCTTCCACTATCTGCATCATTTTTTTATATGAGATACATCTGGTAATTGATTTTTATACTCATGTCTACATGTATTAAATTCTATTGTCTTCTTAATTATTTACTTCCACTGTGATACTATTGTAATGAGGTCATAGTCTCCCCACTGACTCACCTATGCCCTTGCTATTATTCGGTAGCCTCTAGTGTTTGGGGTGATTGGATTGAGTATTTTTGACCATCCGAGATCGCAAAACTATTTCAAGTGGCATCTGGTTCTGGAACATTACAAAGTGGTATCAAATGATTTTATATTTATTTAGTTGGCTTACTGTTTGATGATTTTAAACATGGATGGGATAGAAAAGGAGGTTGTTAATAAACTGTGTCAGGGAGTAGCTACCCCGTGTACAAGGGAAAACCATATTTTGTCGAACTCAGTTCAGATTTTGGAGATTTTTTCTATTAGACTTGATTTTATTTCACTAATGCGTGAAAAACATGTTTTTCGTAATTAATTTTGATGCAATTTTGGGTTCTATTTTAGTTGAAAATAGATGAGATGGGGGTGTTCCATCTCATGAATCATATAGATAGTTGTTATAATAACACACCATGCAGTATGTCATGCCATCTAGGAAGGATTAGACATTTCATGTTGTTGTGATAGTTGATGTGATAGTTTTGCCTTCTGTTGTTTTCGTTGGGTGCAGTTTACTAATGTGTGACATCATCTTTCAATCCATAAGGGGTATGGACCCTTCTTAATTGGGAGATGATGCACTAATAAAATTCAAATTCTAAATGAACTTCTTATATTTATGGTTTGAATGGGAGCCATGTTTTGAGTTCAATATGTGTTATGGTCCCTCATCGATTCAGAAATTGGAAAAGCCTTGGTAAAATTTCTTGAATAACTGAATGTGAATTAGAAATGGGAACATGAATTGTGGAAGGGACTTGACCTAGACCAAGTTTTTAAGTGGGTGAGAGGTACATTTTCTAGTGTTTCATTGGTAGTTATCTATAATGTCTTGGATTTAGGAGGAGGTTGCGGGTTTGACATGGTTTTTAGGAGGGTTCAGACATGTCCTAAGCATTGAGAATTGTGCTTTGATGTCGTCCTTTCTTGAGGTGTGCATTTGAAATTTTGGAGACATGCCACCACAACCACCTCAAGTGGCACACCAAAATGTAGGAGATGACCATAATTCTGAGAAGATGGGCCATGGGATACTACTTGAACCTTCTATAGTGCCAGCTGTGACAATTTAGGATATTCCGGACATAGGTGCTAAGGCATAGTTCCATGATGGTTACATTCTCTATATGAAGACTTACGAGGGAGCACTGCATCCATCCATGACTGTGGATGTGATGACATGAGTGTTTGAGTAGCATTATCCTCATACATTTCTAGGGGATGGAATGCCATAGGCTACATTGCAGTGGCTAGAGACCATGTTACCAATTTTCAAGCATCTGAAAATGCATCTAGAGTGGAGGGTCAGGATCACAATTGACATGATACTTGGAGTGGAATAGAAATGGTGTGGCGTTCTAAACATGGTTGATGGGTAGAATAATATGGTTCTAATGATTTCCAAACCCGCTTCAATGACTATTTTTATCCCACAACACTATCGGCAGAGCGTGTAAGCGAGTTCTTGTGTCTGGAGTAGGGTGCAATGATGGCTATGGAATACTCAGCATGCTTTATAAATCTAAAACTTTTTTCATCAATGTATCATTGTGATTGGATATACAGGTT
Source organism: Viscum album (assembly GCA_963277665.1). Lineage (NCBI taxonomy): Eukaryota > Viridiplantae > Streptophyta > Magnoliopsida > Santalales > Viscaceae > Viscum > Viscum album. The sequence continues at coordinate 638,428,471 of OY728122.1, forward strand.
ATGAAACTTTAGAGGAATGTCTCAAACAAGAAATATGAGCTAAGTTAAACATGATCAGGTTGCCTCATATCATAGTGATTGTGAATCATGCGCTTATTTCTAAGTGTAAACTAAGAGAATATGGGGGTATAGAACATGGGAGTGTGGTTTCCCTCCCCATTGGATCTACATAATCAAATAGGAAGTGTCTTTTTTAGGCTTCCCATGACATGATTTCTAGTCAGGAAGTGGTTATAGGTAGATTGGTGCTTTTCTATCAGTTTGGTAGGTGAGGTTACAAGAAAAATAAGTGATACCATGACCCAGTAGAGTTCCAAACAAGCGCTAGGATGGGGAACATGCATCATATTTGAAGTACCTTCCCTCTAGTTATGAGTGGTAGGGTCAGCATTGACTTCAGGTTCATTTGAGGGGCCTTCAGCTCTGCGCTAGGCTGGGAGCTGGAGATGTGTAAGATGGTCAGGCCAGGGCTGTGGTGGTCATGGTCATGGTGTCCTACACTGAGTTCTCAAAGGCACCCTACAAGATTAGCTCAAGGTAGCTAGGCAGGGTCATAGGGTCATGGTATAGGCCAGACATATGCAGTGCAATAGACCTAACATGTGAAGGATTTTGGGACCACATATAGTGAGAGATATGGTATTAATATCTTCAACTATTGGATATTATTTTTTCGATATAGGTTCTTCTAATAGATTTATCTCCTTACGAGTGGTAAAGTTCCTTTGTATTGTTGTTTTTCTCTCTGAAATAGTTTTGACAATAGACACACCATTGGGAGTTAGAACAAGTGATGTGCGCTAGTGTACCGAGTGTCCCCTTGAGATCGAAGGGTGTCACTTAATTTTGAATCATTGTTTCTTTGAGATGATAGGGAATGATTTCATTCACAGAATGGGATAGCTCAAGGATTATTAAGAATACGTTGACTTTCTATCATTAGAGGGTGACTTTCACATCACTAGAGGGTTAATTGTTTATTCACAGGGGTAAATGGGATGCCCCGGCAAGCAGAGTGGGCACCAAGTATTGTGATCATTGTAGGATTATAGCCTATATTTCTAGTTTGTTTCTAGATGATAAGGTATTGTGTAAGGAAGAATTTCCTTTAGTGGTTGATCACTTCATGGATGTCTTTCCTAATGACATTTCTAATTTATCTCTAAGGAGATAGGTTGATTTCTCAATAGTGATAGTGCTATGAGTCGCACTAGTAGACATACCTACATACAAGATGGATATGACGAAGTTTTAGGAGCTGAAGTGGATGCCATAGGATTTCGAGGCGAAGGGGTTTATCAGTCCATGTAATTCTCCATGGGTTTCACTGGTCCTTTTAGTGAAAAAGGATCACATAAAACATAGGATATGAGTGGATTATTGGAGACTGAACCAATTAATGGATAAATAACCAATATCCCTTTCCATTGATAGACGACATTTTTATCATCTTTGAGGATCTCAAGTGTTCATGAAGATCATGTTGAGGTCAGGATAACACTAGGTGCGTGTTTGACATACAGACATACCTCTTACATCTTTCCATGGAAGGTAAGGGTTATCTGAGTATCTTGTTGTGGTGTTTGGTATCACAAATGTGACAGTGGTATTCATGGCTTCGATGAACCGAGTGTTTCATCCATACATGGATTGTTTTGTCATGGTTTTCAATGACGATATATTTTTGTATTAACACAATAAACAAGACCATTCCAACTGTATTGAGATTGATTTGAATACACTGAGAGAAAATCATTTATATTCTAATATCACTAAATGCTCCTTTTTGATGGATTAGATTCACATCCTAGGTAACATTATCTCAGAGATAGGAGCGACAGTGGACCTAGAGTTGGTGAGAGCTGTAGTTTCTTTGGAACATCCCATGAACTTTTTTGACATACATAGTTTCTTGGTGATAGTGGGTTACTATAGGTGTTTTATACTAGACTTCTCAAGCATAATAGTGTCGTTGAAGGACATGACTAATAATGAATTGATGTTTGTGTGGTCAGAATCTTGTGAGACTGCCATTAAGGAGCCAAAAGGGAGGATGACATGACCTCAAGTCCGGATACTGCCAGAGTAGGGCTAGAGTTACATAGTCTATTTTGAAGCATCGGTTATTGTATGGGGGTAGTGCTGATGTAGGGGGATCAAGTCATATCATATGGGTCCTATCAGCTGAGGCCTCACGAGAAGAATTACCCAAATCACCATCCTGAGCTAGCTGCGGTTGTTCACGCATTGATCTGTTGGAGTCACTATTTACTAGGAGAGTTTTTTTTGTGTATAGTGACCACAAAAGCCTCAAGTATAGCTTTACGTAGCATGTTATGATTTTTAGGCAGTAAAGGAGGGTGCAAAACCTATAGACTGTTGACTTCGAGCATGAATATATCCCTTGTAATGGAAATTCACTAGCTGATTCACTGAGAAGAATGACTTAGATACAAGTAGTGCAACATGCCACAAGCGTGAGGAAGATTATGGTGTTTCATATATGATGCATCTGAATGTGCATGAATGATAGTGGAAGACATTTGTTTCATTGTTAGTTATTACCTCTACCATATTGGATAGTGGTAGGATGAGGCTACTATCAGATTTGGAAGGCCCAGTTCCACAGGTAGGTGTGGCAGTTGAGGACACTTCTCCTAGTTGGATGATAGATGATGATGAGATCTTGTGTGTCCATGGAAGTGTTTGGGTTCCAGAGGATATATGTGTGGGTTTGATGGTGGAGTTTCTTGATTCATCTTTAGCAGTGCATCCCGGGGTTTCTAAGATGTACCATGACATGCGACATCAGTAATGGTGATTTTTAATGAAGAAAGAGGTAGTTGGTTTTGTTACGTGGTGTTCCACCTATCAGCAGGTGAAGGAGGAACATCATAGAGTATCTGGGATATTACAATAGTTACCTTTACCTGAGTGGAAAGGGGATGATGTTGCAATGGAATTCATGATGGGTTTTCCAAGGCCACCATGAGGTAATGATGATGTGTTGGTTTTCATTGATAGGTTTACGGAGGTTACACACATCTTGTTGATCAAGGAGACCTTCAGTGTTGACGATCTTGGAATTTTGTACATCCAAGATTTGGTTCGACATCATGGGGTCCCGAAAAAAATAGTTTTAGATAGGGTAGCATGATTTAAGTCTCATTTCTAGATGTGTTTTCAGAGGGTACTGGGTTCATAAGTGCTTCTGAGCACAAAATACCACCCTCAACTAATGGTCAGTCAGAGCGTATAATACAGTTGCTAGAGGACATGCTGTGAGAATGCCTCCTAGATTTGGGGGGGCTCTTGGCAGAAGAAGATTTTCTTGGTTGAGTTATCATAAAATAATAGTTATTAGGATATGATACAGATGGAACCTTGTTAAGACCAATAGGGGCCTATATACCCTGAGAGGGAGGGGGGTGAATTAGGGTATGGATATTCTTTTTCAAAATTTATTCTGCCCCACTGGATATTGACATCATTATTACAAGGGTCACATTGTATGAACTTGTGTGTTTATTATGATCTCTTACATTCTTCTTTATTAGATGATGATGCTTTAAAAGTAATATAGGGAAGTAATCAGGTAGACACAAAGATTATTACTTGGTTTACCCTCACTGGGCTACGTCCAAGGAGCATACGCCAACAAGTTACCGGTCGTACCAAATTCCACTATTCTTCACTAGATGTGGCTAAAAGGATTCGGGAACAATCACTATGTCCCAGGATCACTTCCTTTACAATGTTTAGGGTTAGCTCACTGCTTTCCCAAGGGTCACTCCCTTTTTCTCTCTCTCTGGCTCACTGCCGGTGGAAAGGATCACCTTATTCCTCTTCCTTTTCTCACTGAGTAAGAAAGGATCCACTCATAGTTTATAGACTTCTAGGTCTCTTCATTTTCATGAAGTAATGCATCTTCCTCTGTATGTAGATGATCTATTGAAGACCAAATTTCAGCCGTAGATTAATATCTCTTTGCACCGAAGGAATCAGGAAGACTTCTAGCTTCCACGCAGCCCGAAAATCACTGGTGGAAATAAACCTTACATGGCGCGCAAGTCAATCTCGTTGCACAAGTCACAACTAGCACACAAGTCCACCTTACACACTTTCGATACACAAGTTTCTTCAACTCCAAACTTTCGTGACACACTTCCTTTTACGCCCAATCCAATATTGGCGCGCAACTGCCAATAATCACCCTTCTTCAAATCTATGCGTGCCAGTCCCACTTGCAAGACACACCACCACTTGCGTAACCACCACACCTGAGAGACGGGAGCTCTGATTTCTCAATGTGTTGAACTCTGGTGAAGAATGAAGAGGGGTGGTCCAATATTTATAGGCATTTGGTCACCCCTGCACGACAGTGTGCAAGTCTCTCCTCGACGCGTAAGTCTCGGCACCCAGGTCTCTTCTCCTGCAACTCACTTGCGCGACCTAATTCCTAACTTGTGCGAACCTCTTTCCTTTTCAATATTTTTATCTTCTAATCTTGAAAAACCATTGGTTTTATAGTTCTCAAGCTTCCAAGGCATCAACGCGCAAGTCTCTTTCACGTCGCGCAAGTCACTTGCGCGCCACCACCAATACTTGCGTGACACTTGTGCCTTTTCCACATTTTGATGATCTGATCATGAAAAAAATATGGTGCACGAGTTTCCAAGCCTTCAAGTACATGGCACGCAAGTACCTTTTCCAAACACCAATTTTCTTCATTTGACGATTTTTGGGAACAAAAATTTGGAAAACACTGGAAAACGGCACCACCTTGTATTTGTTCTTTTGTACCGCCTCTAGATCATCCATTCCTTTTTTCGACATTCTTGAATCAAGCATGGATTGTTGAACTTAGCTCTTGAACTCGAAATTCCATCATGAAGTCCTCTTTTTCAACAAATTTGTAGGTCATTGTTTTTCTTTGTCAACAATCACCACTCAGATGTCCAATTTGTCAACACACACAATCACCTCAAAAATGTTTCAATGATACATTGAGAGATTTTTGACCAACAATCTCCCCCTTTGGGTTTGTTGACAACTATTACATAAACCGATATATTGTTGAATCTTCATCCACCATTCACCTCATTGCGATTCTGATAGCAATCAAGGATTTACTCAACACATACTCTAATCCCACATGAGCAATGCTCGGGGTGAGAAACAAGAGTAAATGAAAAGTTCATCAATGAATCACTTCAACTTTGCCATCCACTGTTGACACCAAACTGATACCAATTTCCAAATTGATACCAATTGATGATACCTCACTGATAACAATTTTTGGAAATATTCATACCACATTCCAACACCACTCTTCTCTTCTACTTTTATCACGATCCTCAGCTGTTGTGATATCTATTCTTTGATCGATCACATCTAGCATCATTAGATTTAAAAATCTCCCCCTTTCTCATTTCTCCCCCTATCTGGCTGCTCCACTAGTCAGCTTCTCCCCATATCTATCATGATTTCTCAAATAGCCACACTGTCTCCCCCTTGAATAATCACTATTTTCTCCCCCTTTTTCAATGAACCCAAAGGTCACTCCTTTGTAGTCTGTAACAGAGTAGAGAATACATATCAGCATAGTAGGGAAAAACACATCATATCTCAAGGAGAGGGGGAGGGTTCCACATCCACACTCTTTTATGTGAGGGGAGTCAATTGAACTCCCAGTTCCAGTCGATGCCTCTCAAAAGCATCCTCGGGTAAGGCCTTTGTCAGAATGTCTGCAACCTGTATCTCTATTGGCACGTACTCCAACATCACTATTCCCTGCTCAACCATCTCCTTGATAAAATGATACATTATCTCAATGTGCTTTGTCCTTGAATTATGGGTGGGTTTTTTTCTCAGATTTATATCACTTGAGTTATCACACTAGATTCTGATCAGAGACTTTACTTGAACTCCCATATCTTCAAGATGTTGTTTCATCCAAAATTACCGTGTGAATTTTGATGTGGCTGCAATATACTAAGCTTCTTCAGTGCTTAATGAAATAAAATCTTGCTTCATTCTTAGCCAATAAATACACAATCCACCAAGATAGAATGAACCTCCTGAGGTTGATTTTCTGTCATCTACTGGTCCGACCTAGTCTGCATCCGTATATCCCAATAACTCTGTCTGAGATTTGTCATTATATGTCAAGCTAAAATCCACCATGCCCTTGATATACCAAATATTTATTCTCACTGCAATCATGTGGCTTTCCAAGGGATTACTCTGATATCTTGCTGCTTGGCACGTGGTGAAAACAATATCAGGCCTCGTTGTAGTCAAGTACAGCAAAATTCCATTGATTTGCCTATATTCTCTGAAATTAACTACCGTTCCATCCTCATCTTTTGATAATTTCATCCTGGAAGCAACCAGAGTCTTTTTCTCCTTGTAATTTTCAAATCCAAATCTCATCAGAACCTTCTTTTCATATTTCTGAAATCCACCTTCACTATGCTTCATTTGAATAACAGATGCTGCAAATATTGATTTAGCATTGAATACCATTCTCTCGGTGCTTGTTTCAACCAATATAATTCCTTCTTCAGCTGACAAACCTTTTCTCATCCTCATGAATAAGAGAACCATATGGTTGCTCGATATTCACTTCTTCCTATAGAATCCCATTCAAGAATGCTGATTTGATGTCCATCTGGAATACCTTGAACTTTCGTTGCACTACAATGGCTAGGAATAATCTGATTGTCTCCTACCTTGCAATCAGTGCAAATGTCTCATCACCATCTATTCCCTCTATCTGGGAGTCTCCTTTTCACATTAGTCATGCTTTGTTCCGAATCAATGTGCCATATTCGTTCATCTTGTGTTAATAGACCCATTTAGTCCTAATGACGTTTTTATCTTCTGGCCTCAAAACAATCTCCCAAGTCTGATTCTTCTCAATTTTAATCTAGCTCTTCATTCATGGCCTGAACGCAGTTTTCATCTTTAGATGCATCATCAAAGCATTTCTGCTCAACTTGAGATAGAAAAGGTGCATGCTATAGTGATTTCATTTTCCTTGTCTGATCTGAATTCGACTGATCACCAATGATATTCTGTCTACCAATTTCAACTCATCTCTTTGGATTCCTTTTAGAGATAGACTTGACACTTTCTTGTTCATCATCAGTGTCTTCTTCTGAATCAGTATCATCCATTTCTTCTCTCCCTATGTTTCATTCTTCCTCAACATATTCATCAGGAAGTTTTTCACTGACTCATTTTTTAGTGGCTTCATTTCTTTCAGCTACTTTTCTCTATGTCACTCTTCAATGAATTCATTTCATTGAACATCTTCTCTCAGATTTTTGTTGAAAAACCTTTGATTTTCTCTTGCAGATTCTTGGTATCCTGAAAGCAGTCAGCTGATACCACATTGTTAGAGAAAAGTAAATAATCATGAAATGCAGGGTTATTGCTGCTTCTCCATGTGCTTCTTTCTTCCCCCAATAGGCAACACCTAAGCCGAGTCATCCAATTATTGCAATGATGGCTCTTACATCTTATTTCGTTATGGAATGCTCGCCATATGTTATGAAACACATCCTAGGGTTAGTCCCACTATTTAGACTCATAACCATTCTTCTCCTCTGACATCTTCTATTCTCAACTTCCACTTGGAATTGAGCCATTAACAAAATCTCTAAGCCTACTGAGTTGGAACTCAGTGTAGGAAACAAGTGACAAAGTTAACAACACAATCACATTTTATTGTGCTCTGTTGCTCCCTTTCTTCTTAAACTATGGTACGAGATTTGAATCAATTGAAACTGTAGAGCATATCACATATCCACTTCACATCCTTAGATGCCACTTCCCCTTGGATCGTATCTCCCTAGAACCTAAATCACATGAATCATCTATTAATAGCATTTTATACATAGGGAGAGGGGTACTTCAGGAGTCCTCAGGACGAGGATTGTGGTTGATCCTGATGGGTCAACCCTTTGATTCTTTCTTGGAGAGCATCACACTCTTTCCTTGCTTCTTCTAGATGTCTAGCAAATTTTAACTGCTCTGGCCATACGACTAAGAATTTTTTACTCACATTCTAAGCCTTTTTCTAATTTGTAGATTCTGCTGGATTGGAATTTTTCACAATTTGGGGCATAGACCCACTAGTACACATTTCTGTCTTTGATGTTCCACAAAAATTCCATTTCCATTGAATCCTTACCTGACCAGGAATATCTTTTTGGTCCATTTTCCCTTTCTTCTTCCACCATTGCAAGGATCTTTCACCTTGTTCCATTTTTCGCTGTGGAAAACGACATGCGAATTTTTCAATACATTCTTTGGTCATATTTCTTTTATCAGATGTCTGAGTCACCACACACTTTTTCATTGGTGGTGAGTCCTCCATTGAACAGTCATTCTTCTTTATCACAGCTAGTGTAGATCTCCACTTAATATTCTAGGTTTGATCACATTATCTCCTTGAGATATGTTGTGAGTATTGTAGAGGAGGTGACTGATACACCTTTCATTTAGCTTCATGTGATTCCCCTGAGGCTCTAATACTATTTTCCAACTTACCACTTTGTCTCCCAATGTGAGATTTCTCTTGATGCATCACTGGATTCAAGAATCTCTTTCTGGGTTCTTCTTCCCTCCATGCTTTCTTCTTGCTACACTGTCTGGACAAATGCCCATGATCAGAACATATGAAACATCATCCATCAAAGACATACCACATTTCATCATTCCTATATTGAGATGTTGATGTCACTTGAGTTCTTCCTCTGACATTGAGCTCCTGAGCTTCTAGGCACATACTCATTGTGTGTCCCTTTCTACCACAGTAGTATCATCTGATGAATTTTTTCCTCTAAGAGACTCTTCTCTCTGATTTATCATGATGCTTCTTCTTATTCTCAGATTTAGTAATGTCACTTTTTTCACAGCCTGAACTGTAATCCAGAGCCTCTGAACAGAATCTTGACTTGTGGCCATGAATCCTGTAGAAAAAGAACATGTCATCACTTCTTTTTGTTATTGTCCTCTTAGGCCTATCTCCAACACCTATATGTTTTTCTCCACTCCTGGAACTATTCATGGATCTCATTCTACCATGCACGGGAGGGGATTAATCAAATCCAATTCCAGATTTTACCGAACTATATGGTCTTTGAGATGAGAAAATATTCTGTTGTTTCTCTTCAGAAATTGCATATTTGTTCTTCATTTTTTCATCACCTGATGAAGGAAAATCAAGTAGTAAGTGCAGTGCATCCTTTAACTTGGAATTGCCTTTGGATTTAGATTTCTCCATTTATTTCTTGACTGATTCTATTTCTCCCTCCAGTTTCTAAATCGTTTTATCTCTTGATTCATGTTGAGCATCGAGTTCTTTTCTGAGATTCTTCCAGCTACTCTTTTCATCTTATAGTTCCCGTCTGATCTTTTCTACCATTGCACTTTGCTTCACTACTTTCAATTTCTCCTCAGAAATAGATTTAGAGACATATTCATTATCTTGTTGTAGGATTTGATTCTTCTGAACTTCTTCAGACAACTGTGCTGCTAGATCATCATTTCTAGCTTTTATATTTTGAACTTCGTCTGACTTTTGATTCTCTTCATAATCATCAACCTTTTGTCTCTGTTTCATTTTAGCCATCTGTTGTAGTTCTTCACCTTGAGAATAATTGTTCTCCTTTAGTTCAGTAGCCACATCAATAAGCCTTTGATTTAAGTCTCTTAGCTTGTTGACCTCAATCTCTAATAATTTGATCAAGATATCTTTAGATTTGACATCTTCATCCAATTTCTGGTCCACTTCCTTTTTCATGTTGACAACATCTACTGGTGGCCTCCTTCTTGAAACATCTTCTTCATCAGTTGTTTTGGAATCACTTTTATGTTCAATTACTTCAATAATTCCTACCTCATGATTGAGTGAATAAATCTTTTCCCTATCAGATTCATCCAGGACTTCTTTCAGTAAGCTGTTTGATTCTTTTAAATGAATCACACTTTTTCCAAACACACTTCCACACTAAATAATATAACCTGACTTATGATTCTCCTTTGATGTTTTTCCCTTTTCCATGGAAAACTGAGATAAGAGCAGACTGATTCTTTAACCACACAGATCGACTAAACCAAGTCGGAGCAAACAAGTCTGATAAAATCAACATGCCTCTGATACCAATTTTTAGGACCAATAGGGGCCTATATACCCTGAGGGGGAGGGGGGGGTGAATCAAGGTATGGATATTCTTTTTCAAAATTCATTCTTCCCCACTGGATATTGAACTGTTTATTACAAGGGTCACTTTGTTTGAACTTGTGTGTTTATTATGATCAATTAATTTTTTCTTTATTAGATGATGATGCTTTAAATGAAATATAGGGAAGTAATTAGGAAGACACATATATTTTTACTTGGTTCACCCTCACTGGGCTACGTCCAATGAGCATATGCCGACAAGTTTCCGGTCGTACCAAATTACACTATTCTTCACTAGATGTGGCTACAAGGATTCGGGAACAGTCACTTTATCCCAGACTCACTTCCTTTACAAGGTTTAGGGTTATCTCACTGCTTTCCCAAGGTTCACTCCTTATTTCTCTCTCTCTGGCTCACTGCTGGTGGAGAGGATCACCTTCATCCTCTTCCTTTGCTCACTATGTCGGAAAGGATCCTCTCATAGTTTATAGACTTGTAGGTATCTTCATTTTCATGATGTAATTCATCTTCCTCTATATGTAGATGATCTATTGAAGTCAAACTTTCACCCGTAGATGAATATCTCTTTGCACCGAATGTATTGGGAAAACATCCAGCATCCACGCAGCCCAAAAATAACTGCTCGAAATAAAACTTACATGGCGCGCAAGTCACTCTCGGTGCACAAGTATCGGCGCACAAGTCACAACGGGTGCGCAAGTCTACCTCACACACTTGCGCGACACAAGTTTCTTTGCACGACACACTTACTTTTACGCCCATTCCAATATTGGCCTGCAACTGCCAACAATCGCCCTTCTTCAAATATGGCGCGCAAGTCCCACCTGTGCGACACACCAACACTTGCGCGACCACCACACCTGCATGATAGGAGCTCTGATTTCTCAATTTTTTGAACTCCGGTGAAGAATGAAGAGGGGTGGTCCAGTATTTATAGGCATTTGGTCACCCCTGTGCGACGATGCGCAAGTCTCTCCTCAGCGCGCAAGTCTCGGCGCCCATGTCTCTTCTATTGCAAGTCACTTGTGCAGCCTAATTCCAAACTTGCGTGAACCTCTTTCTAATTCCATATTTTGAACTTTTGATCTTTAAAAACCACTGGTGCACTAGTTCTCAAGCTTCCAAGGCCTTGGTGCACAAGTCTCTTTCACGGCGCGCAAGTCACCTGCGCGATACCACCAATACTTGCGCGACACTTGTACCTTTTCCACATTTTGATGACCTGATCATGAAAAACATATGGCGCGCAAGATTCCAATCCTTCAAGTACACGGCGCACAAGTCCCTTTTCCAAAAACCACTTTTCTTCATTTGACAATTTTCAGGCCCAAAAAATTGGCAAACACTGGAAAACAGCGCCACCTTGTATCTATTATTTTGTATTGCCTCCAGATCATCCATTCCTTTTGTCGACGTTCTTGAATCAAACATGGATCTCTGACCTCAACTATTGAAATCAACATTCCATCATGAAATCCTCTTTGTCAACAAATTTGTATGTCATTGTTTTGCTTTGTCAACAATCACCACTCAGATGTCAACTTTTTCAACAGACACAATCACTTCAAAATGCATCAATGATACCTTGAGGGATTTTTTCCCAACAAAACATAAGGGGAATTATACAGTAGACCATGTCATTATCCCCTGTTCTGGATAGAGGTAGGTGAAGCAGCTTTACTGGGACCACGTCTCGTGCAGGAGACATCTGAGCAGGTCCAATTGATTCAGAAGCTAATGGATATTGCGCTGTCTCTCCAGAAATTATACGCTGATCACCACAGAATATAATTTTGTTTCGAGGCTAGGGATCCATATTTGTTGCATTTTTTATTGAGGTTTGAACATAGGCGGATCACGAGACTAGGTAAAATTTCACCAAGATATGTAGGGCCGTTTGAGGTTCTATAGAGAGTCAGGTTGGTTTCTAATCGGTTTTCGATACCTCATAGGTATCAAGCCAAGAACGATGTCTCCCATGTATCTTAGATGTGCCAATATCACATAGACCCATCTAATGTTTTTCAGCCCGAGGAGTTTGAGCTTCAGGTTGATGCATCCTTTCATGAGAATCTGATTCGTATCATTGATATGAGCATGATTGTTCTACGAGGTCATTCAATTCATCTTTTATAGATTCTATTTCAGGATAAGAATTTACAAGATGAGACATGGGAGAGGGAAGATGACATACGTGCTCAGTGGCTGGGGCTGTTTTCAGACGAATCCTGACCACCCTTTAGAGAGAAATTCGGGGACAGATTATTATAAGGGGGGAATATTGTAAGATCTTAGGTTTTCATTGAGGTATATATCTTCATTTTTGGTTTAAATGTGTTTCTTTAATTTTTTTGACTAGACTCTTGGCAAGGTCGCCAGTCGGTTGGGTTGTTTTTTTGGAAAGAAATGGAAACATTGGATGAAATATGGCCCTAGGAAAGGTACATGTTGTGTAATTGATCTACACATCGTGTACATCAAGTACACGCCATGTACTTGGCAGTCATGACTTATTTCTAGTCAGGCTCAGAAAAAATATGTTGGTGTACATGTCGTGAACATGAGGGACACATCATGTACATTCCAATTGGGGTTGTTTTAAAAGAGGGAGTATCTCATATTTTTGTGGCACATATTTTTTTTTTCTCATTTCTGAACCGAAAACCATATATTCTACATTTTCATGTATTAAATCTACCCAAACTCCTATTTGAGGGTTTAATATCACGTTGGATCCATATATATAATTACTAAATTCCTCTTTAGTCATTATTGAATCCTCGGAACTACGGATTCCCTACTTGGATTTAGGCTCATATGCCCTAATTTTACATTCTTCATCCATTCATTAGATTTCTTCCAAATCGGGATGAATTAGGACATGATACCAGACTAGTTCTCTACAACCTAGGTGAGGTAGGTGGTCTATAAATTGTTTTAGATTTTCTTAGTTTTTATATAATTTTTGGAAGAAATTCCTTTTGGTGAACTTTCATGCAAGGTCTCATTTTTGAGTGAGTAAATTTTAGTAGATGTAGTTGGACCTACTATGGTAGACTATGGGTTCTGTTTTGGTGTGTTGGAACCCATTGCTCATTTTGAGGTCCCCAATGGGGTGAGTCATAAGATAATAGCTTGTTTATGGCCATTGAAACCACCCAAGGGGTGTGTTCTTGTCCTTTCCTAGTTAGAGGATGCCATCAAATGACTTGATAACATGAGTATCTAGTTTAGAAGATGTTCTACTTTCATTCTCATTCAATAGAATGTTAATCAATTCCTATATTGAAATATGGAAATGTAAAATGGATTATATGGGTGGGTATACCTATATGTAATTGATTAATGACATTTTAAATGGTTTATAGGAGATTTTAGGACCATATGTTCATGATAAATTGTTACCACGGGTCGGTATACTAATGGCTTGTTCCTATTGACGTGAGTGGGTATAATGACCTGGTTATAAATGTTTAACTTGAATTCTTCATTGCTTAATTGAATGGTTTGATAGATGCCTTAGACTATTATCCATGGATCTGGAAAATGGTAGTGGATGACTTGGGTTGGTTCTTCTCCTTTGGTCTTGATTCTGGGGGATACATCAGTCTTTGGTAACTCGTACGATCTGGATTTTTTGGCTCAGGTCGAACATGTGATTTCCATGCTCCTAGGACCCCAACCAGTGCCCGACTGAGTATCCACCAGGGATGACCATGGGACATGATGGGATTCCTTAGACACCATAATTAGATCTGGCCCACCATTGTCTCAATATTTATTACTTGGATGCCTTGGATTGTGAAGACCTTGGATCCATCCCTCGGGGTTCACATTTCACTATACAGTGTGGTTGTGGGATGATACATTATTATACGGTGTGGTTGTGGGATACTTGTTCACATAATAAAGTGTGGATGTGTGTTGAAGGATACATATGGATGTACGGTGTGGCCATGTGACTTGTTTACTTGTTATAACTGCCTTGTAAGGAGCGTATACACTTTTTCAGGTAGCCTTGGGGACTGTTCAGTTTTACTTGTTATAGTAGACTAATGTTGTGGGAATATACACTTACTTACCCATTGTTTACAATTTTTAGCACAATTGTGTAATTGATAATAGAATTGTATAGACCTGGGTGGTTTCCTACTGGGATGTTTATCTCATACCTTGTTTGGGACTCCTTGGAGACCCAACTAGATTATATGGTTGCAAGTGATAATAGGGGAAAGCTCCCTAGTTTATGTTGTTGACTGTGGTTTGGGAGTAGGGGAGTATATGACCAAGCAGAGGCTTCTGATAGTATGATAATGTTTTGGTCTTTTGTTATTTATGAACTTGTACAATATTACATTGCCTTGTGCCTACGCTTTCTATTATCTAGACACATCATCCAACTGCATCATTTTTTTCATATGAGATACATCTGGTTATTGATATATATATTCATGTCTACCTATATTACATTCAGTTATCTACTAATTTATTCACTTGCACGGTTTCATGTTTTTGACTTCCGTTGTGATAATCTTGTAATGAGAGAATAATCTCCCCACTAATTCACCCAGGGCGTCGCTGCTAGTCGGAAACCTCTTCTGTTAGAGGAGATGCACTTGACGCCCTGTGACCAACCGGGCTTGGGGAAGCGTTTTGGATGGAATATTCATCTCAGACGTTACATTAAATATACGGGAGATATTTATATAATATATTAATACAATTATGAGAGGTTTATTGGAGGTAATATAAAAAAGAAAAGAATGGAACAAAGTTAATAACCATACCATATCATCAAAAAACCGTTGAAGGATTATCCGCAAAGTTGTTTGAGGATGGTATTATTATTAAACCATGACCTATAGGACAATGGTTGGGATTCTTGTAAGATATTTTTAGGGAGTTCCTGGGATAAGTGTATTAAGAAGTGTGGAGAATAAAGTATGTAAGGAATCAGACATCTATAAGTGAACTTTTCTTTAGAATTATTAATTATCTTATTAAACAACACAGTTCAAAAATCACAATAAACACCTCATTACATTTTTTTATTGTTATAAAATAGATACTATAAAATTTATATTACCATGAATAATCATATCCATTAATAACATCATTTTTACATGGAATATTAAGATAAATATATATTAAGGGTTATGAGATATTCTAATTTACAAATATTAAAGAAGTCATGGACTCGACTAGTGGGATGATACCCAATGAATCTCATCTATTGTTGCTTCCATGTAAGATATAATCATAGGGTTTTCCCTATTACCAAAACCAATATGATATTAAACAACTGAAACGTGATCAAAATCACTTAAATGGGAAGTAATATCATTTCAATTTAATGACCCAAACCATATTTACCAATCCAACTGAATAAAGAACCACCATCACACGACATACCCCTTGGGTGTATCCTGGTGTGGTAAGGGTTTATTTATCTATGATAGAGTATTAATAATTTAAAAAGTTTATATATAATTTATTTTTTTAAATTAATAAAATTTTCATAATTACTTTATATATTGAATTATATATTATTTAATGGAAAATAGAATTTGTTATAAAGAAACCAAAATTCTATTTTTTTCAATGAATTATATCATCAATTAATGTTTTTATAAATTCATGACTTTTTAAAGAAATTTAATTATCATGTAATATTCATATTAAATAATATTAATGTAAATAAAAATATTAATATATTTTAATTATGTCTAGTGTAATCTTTATAAGGATCCAAAATGGGTATTCACCAAAAAATTAGTATTTTTCAATAATTTGTGGTACACTATTTAAAGGGGTAAATTACCAAAATTTTTAATTTCTAATACTTCAATAAAATATTATTTTTTAAATAATCATGTATAAAATAACCAATGATGAAAATTTCAAAACATTCTGAGAAAATTGACCTGTTGGATAAAAAGTCAATATGGTAAAAATACATTGTATATATTATGGCTTCCTATTAGACCAAAAGTGATGTAAATAAATTATATAAAATGAATAAAAAAATATATTTTTTATCTTAAAAATGATGATTTTGGTGATGTTATTTTCGTAATTATATATACCTTTAATAAATCCTGAAAACCCCTTATTACTTATTAATATTTGAAAATCATTTATTTATAAACATGAATCACTTACTCGTCAACAATTTTTTTAATTTAAAATGATCCATTTCTAGAATTAAAAAATATTAATGACCAATCCAATTTGGTAGAAACTAAGGGAAAATGATGCTATGGTTTGTGATTTTTATTAATTTATAATATAGAGTTGATAAAATAATAAATAATTACCCACTATATCTCTATAAATACCCACCCAACAAACCACTACTCCTCACTCAAAACCCATTGATAGTGAATTTAATATCTCTATATCTCTTCAAATACTTCCCGAGGTATTGAAAATATCTATAATGATCCTCTCACACATTAAGATGTTCTTGATCAAGTTATATGATTATCTCCTCATCCAATTATGAAATGTAAGTTATTTATATTATTAATTTGAATTTATGATAATTCATGTTTTAATATTAATTACAAATACATTGACATTACATATAATCCCAATGTAATGACATACTTACTTTCTCTCCCATTAAACACATAAATTTACATTTAATACAGTTGTTATGCACCTGATATCATCCCATTATTTTCTATGATGAAATTTTTTTATAGGAATACCCATTCACATTTAAAGAATTATATTATACAAGTTGAAACTATATGTAATTTATTGTGGATTACCATGTATATAACTCACATTTCTTAATTGTGGGATGAAAATAATTTAAATAAATTATTATTTCATATGATCTATGTGGAACAAAAATCTATTTACATCATATGAATGTGAAGGGTGGCCCCCAAATTATATAAACCTACATTTAAATTTATATTGATTTTCACCTAAAATATAATGAATGTTGAATAATACTTTAGTATAAGCTCACTATGTTCTGTTTTCATTTTGGATTTCCTGGACATCATCTGAGGATGTAATGTTTTATGTTTCCTACAAATTATTA
Source organism: Viscum album (assembly GCA_963277665.1). Classification (NCBI taxonomy): domain Eukaryota; kingdom Viridiplantae; phylum Streptophyta; class Magnoliopsida; order Santalales; family Viscaceae; genus Viscum; species Viscum album. The sequence goes on from OY728122.1 coordinate 638,445,744, forward strand.
TGATTCATTGATGTTATAATATAAAACCATGATTCGATGTTCATGATTGTGAATCTAGTATATCACCTTAATTTTATGATTTTTATTTCAATAATTTTAATTTCTTCAAAACCATATGTCACACACAACATCATGTTAATATTTCATTACACACATCACCAAGTACTAAAGAAACATGATAAACTACAAATATTATTATTTAAGAAAGGTCATTATAACCTAGATGTCTAACATGGTTACATGAATTAGAATACAAAAAATTAATTAATATGTATCATCGTTTTTTATAATTAAAAAATATTGGTCATGGAATAATTAATTTTTTGTGAAGACTTTCTAGGTTGTGAAAATAAAATTTTTTTAAATTTTTTTTTATAAATTTATAAATAATAATAAAATTATTTTTTGAAAATATTGGAATATTAATGTGATAAAATGAAATTAATATATCAAATATGAAATTAAAACAATGTTTATGAGTAATTTTTAGGAATTGTTGGGGATGTTGAATTTTTCAATGAATAGTAAAAATACTAGATTTTATTAAGGATGTTTATTTATTTTAAATCTTTGAAAACATATAAATTATTTTTAGGTAGTTTTAAAGGTAATATTTCTTAAATTATGTAACACCCCAAGCTTCTACGGTACGCTTCTCTTTGAATAATGTGATAGCGTGTGTTGTACGCAACACCGAGTTCTAACACACCATAACTAATCAAACTAGACGTTATGAATTGTAATACCTACTTTTTGAAATTATATATATATATATTATATTTGAAAATGGAATTAATTTTTGGATTCGGAATATCGAATTTAGCCTAAGGTGAAATTTTGGTACATTTCGGATAACTTTCATATTTTGATGAATAGTGAAAATTACTAAGTTTTAATTAAAAACAACTTTTTTAATCAAAATAACTAATAGTGATAAATTATGAATTTGAGTGGTTTTAAAGTATATTTAGAATATATTTTTACCATTTAATATAATTTTGGTCATTGGACATAATTTTACAATTAAACCGAACATAAACGAGTGTCAAACTTTTGATAGTTATTATCACTTAAAAACACGCTTTTTGTTTTGACAGCGGGATTTAATTTTAAATTAATTTCTGCCACTTCTGTGTTTTGAATTTAGGAAAATGGATTCCATATTTGGAATCAGGATGTTCAAATTGTGTAAATAGGTAACTTTTATTTTTAGACATTTTGAATAATTACTGCGGTAAATATTTTATTTACCATGGTTAAGGGTAAATCCGGTAAATAAGGGTTAAAAAATAATATTATAATAATACTAAATTACCATAAAACGTGTCTTAACCCTATTGGTTGATACATGGTCGACCATGGGAATCTTTGGGTCTATTTTGGGACCCCATGGATCCACTTGTAAGTGATAATGACACTTTATTTTAATTTAGTTAAAATGAATACAAAAATGACACAAGCATATATCTTTTAGAACAACAATTGTTACATAGGGTTATATATGTTGGATTTTAGATTATAAATATTCATTAGAAAGATAAAAAGATTTCCTACATAATGATATTTTATTTATAATTTTTAGACATTAAATAATTTATTTTATATATGACACAATGATGATGCAGTAATTACTATAATAGTGAAAAATTAAAATAATTGATATTATAAATACCCAAATAAATATAATATGAAACTTTTAATGAATTAAACTAATTTTATAGTATAATATGATATATTAGGATTGATTTAATTGACTTTTTTCGAAGTAATCAATCTGTTATGAGTTTCAAAAAAATCAACTATTGAATAGTGTCAAAATTGACATAAAAGAGTTCTTAAAACAAATATTATATTATTAATTGATATTAAATTCCTAAAAATCTAAGGTTCGGCCAAGAGACTTATATCATGATAGGTTCATCATTAATGTACCACTTGGGGGTCTCTTGGATGTATATAGTAAGTTTATTAACCATATTATATAAAAATACAAAGAGACATTGTAAAAGTGAAACTAATTAACTTAGAGTTAATACTTAAAGATAAGGTTAATATAAGTACCCAAACCTGTATAAATTATATTGGTTGAGTGGTTTTCGACCTATCCCCACCTTAACCTTTGAATAATCAACTTTGGAGCCTTTAAGAACCGAATATGAATTTATTATAAATTAATATTTCTAACTTTTCCAAAGGTGCCCCTCACCCCTCTTATAAAAGGGCACTCCTCCTTCTCATTTCTTCACACCTTCAAATCCTTTTGGTTCGGCCAAACTCTGCCAAACTACTCTCCCAAAATCCCTCACTACAACCTAGAGGCCTTAGTTTGATCAGAAAGCCAACCTAAGGAGCCCTTTTGATCAAATCAAAAGGAAGAACCCGAAGAAGAGGTAATGATTTCACCACCCTTTTCTAAGTTCATTTCTTCTTCCACTTCTTCTTCCTTTGTTCTTACCATTCTAAAATAATAACTCCAGTATCTCACATATACTGTGATTTTATTATAAGTATGGTACAACCATATTCAGTATTCTATCCACCCTTTGAATAACATGTCACCATACGTGCGTACGTACGGCTTACCGTCTCCACGTCATGGTGTAATTGTTATTCAATAAATTATTATTTGGATGGTTATAATAATGATGTGTAACTCATGTAAATAATAAATATAACATGTTAATGATTCTGTATATATGATATACCATTCATTTTATATTATTTTAATATCAAAAGAATGATATTGTCGCTCGTGCGTACGTACGGACAACCGTCTCCACGAACGCGATGAGATTCATTCTCCATCGTAACCATTCAAGTATAATTATCATTTGATGATTTAAAAATGATGTTTAAGGACTAGATATCATTCTGGATATGAATAAGATACAACAACCATGGCTTATGTAACAAAACATATAAAGAAAATGAGTAAGTTAACACCCGAAACGACGATAATTCTAAGATATTATTAACAAATCAATGTTAAAAGATCATATATGATATCATATTAATATATATGATTCTTGTATAATTTAATAACAATTATTTCACCATTATACAGGAGTTTAACCTACCCCAACCAAGGAAAAGTACAAGGTAAGGGGTTTTCATCTCACTCCTTATTCCCGTGAGATTCATGCCATATTGCCACCATTACCTTTTGTGTGGTGTATGTACTGCCCATAATTATATTCTTTGTGTAATACACTCTAATTTATGTGTATTTACATATTCATTGTATGATACCTCTTTCATGGGTTGTATGTTTCATAAGTTACCAAATTGGTAAGGGTTATTTCACAATCACTTCATTATCCGAGGTTGTTTATACGTAATAATCTACTGGGATCTCTTTATCATCCACATCCATGATTCTTAAAAATGTATTTCAAAACATTTTTACTATTTACTAAAATATGAGTTAAAGTCATTTATACCCTTTTTGACTTTTATAAGTGGTTTATAATGGAATCTTTCCGTCATTTTCAAAACAAGGTCCTTTTTAACCTTTTCGACAGAATTGAAGTAAGAATGTTTTTTTAACTTATACGGCGGGTGCGGTTATTTTACGCCGTTATAAAATCTTCAAAGATTTCCTTACAAGCTTATAAGAATATTTTCAAAGAAAATGTTTTATTTTATATGGATCTTAAATTATTTCAAAATAAAAGGAGATATTTCTTTAAAAAGAATTTTGATTTCATCTATGCCAACATCCTTTGATGGATTTTAAGATTATTTGAAGTTGATTTATTATGATACAAAACTTCTATATTGTATTGAAGGTTTTGTGATATGTTTGACTGTGGATGTGCTATTTTTATACCATTCATAGTTTATGGTGAAATTATTGACATTTCGTATGCTAGTTTTAATACGAATGTTTATGTTATGTTTAAACCTTTTCATATGGGAATGCATTAGACTTAATATGTGACGGGTGGAGCCCGCTATAGGTCCTCGATGCATCGGTAGGTCTCATGAGACAAACTAGTGTCTTGGCACAAGGCCTTGACAAAATCTTATTTTTAGTCTTGGCACGAGGCCTTGGCTATGTGGTTATGATAGTCTGGCATTATGCATTCCAACATTATGAAAGTGGTTATTGATTTTTGCATGTGATTATTCGATTAGTAGAATATCCATGTGAATAAGTAAATGGAATTATTTCATTTTATTTATGCCATACCATGTTGAAATTCAAGTTTAAAAGGCTTTTGTTTTAGTTATACATTGCCTTAAATGTTTATTCTTATTTATGAAAGTTTCCGCTATATTGTTATCCTTACTGGGCATTTGAGCTCACCCCTTTTCTATGTTTTATTTTTCCCAGGAAGTGAAGAAGTAAATTATGAATGACCTGCAGGGATATTTTGTGGGGATATGAGTGTGGATTATGGAGACATTATGTTGTAGTAGTAGTTTTTCATTTTATGATGTAATGTAAAACTTATGAATATATCTAGTGTTTCCAAGGCTACTAAACCAATCGGTCTTTCGAGATTTGATCTTTCTTGTGATCATGCCAATGTTATGTAATAATGCACCGACTCTGGGTAGCTGGGGTTGGGGCGTTACAGTTGGTATCAGAGGAAGTTTAGTACAAACCTTGGAAACTAGATTTAGATAAACTCTGATTAGAGCACGTAGACCTAAGATGAACTTTGAGGATTAGTATAGAAGAACTTCCTAGAATTTTGGTATTGTAGAGATTTTGTGAGTTTTCCGAACAATACATCCCTGTCTGGATACGAGCAGGTAGAGGTGGCTCTGGCACAGATGTACCTAGGGGTAAAACCCGAAAACACCGCTTTGAGCTAGACTCGAACGGGAACTGGTGCACGACAACGGGCCTTGCTGCACTCTTGGTTACGACACTCCCGGGGGATATGCTTAGGATAACTCTGATTTTCTTTACAAATAATTTTGAAGGGATTATGAGTATATACTTCCTCAAAGAAAACATTATTATGATTATGGATTATATCCATAAATAGTTCAATTTATGTTAAGTGTTTTATAAGTATGGGATTATGTATTTTGATTCATAAACTGATCTAGTTTATGCCATTATTTAGAAATGGCGCCTAGTGGAAGAAATGGAAACCGTATCAATGCACGCACTCCATGTAGGGATTGCCCTCCTGCTCAAGATAATTATAGTGGGGATGGTGATGCAACTGGTGCTGATCAGCTAATCACCATACTGGGACAACTTACTCAGGTTATGAATAATAACCTTACCCGTATGGAGCACCTTGATCCGCAGCGTGGAGGATCAATGTTAGATCGATTCATGAGGCAACAACCACCAACGTTCAATGGGAATACAAATCCCTTAGTAGCTGAGCAATGGATATTTTCCCTAGAGAAAATATTTCAGGCTTTGGGGAGCAGTGAAAGGGAAAAAGTTATCATGGAAGTTTACCGCCTCACTGGAGATGCTGATCAATGGTGGTCATTGATTCCAAACATGAAGGAAGATGATGAAGTATCAAATATGGAGTGGAGGGAGTTCAAAGATCTGTTTTTAGAAAAATACTTCCCTCGCGACCATCGAGCAGATATGGAAAGGCAATTTCTGAGTCTGAGACAGAAGGAGGATGAGAATGTCACAAAGTATGAGGCTATCTTTACAAGGTTAGCGAGGTATGCTGGAGATTATATTCGCAACCCAAGAAGTAAGATTGATCGTTTCTTTGATGGGTTAAAACCATTTCTCCGTCGAGCGTTAGTCTCACAATCCTTTTCATCGTACGAAGACATTGTCTCATGTGCTATCAAGACCGAAAAAGAATTCTCTAAGTCTTATGACTTTAAAGTAAAGCAAGAGAAGAAGAGACCTTCTGATCAATCTGGGAATGGAAATAAGGGGAAGAAGGGAAAGGTTGAATATCCATATTGTGGTAAATGCGGGAAGAAACATCCTGGTACTTGCTTGAAGGGAATGGGAGTCTGTTACAAGTGTGGTGAAAAAGGCCACCAAGCTCATCATTGCAAGGGGAAGAAGAAAGCTACCAATGTTCAGTGCTATAATTGCAGGGAGATGGGGCATTATGCAAATGCATGTCCTAAGCGTCAGGAGAACTTACCTCAGAAAAGGCCAAGGGATCAAGGCCAGGCTTATGCTATCACTACTGCTGAGGTAGAAGCTCCGAAAGACGTGGTGGCATGTAATTTAATGGTTTCCTCAAGTTTAGCAAATGCATTATTTGATTCTGGATCATCGCATTGTTTCATATCTTCCCAGTTTGCTAAGAAAATTAGATATTTCCAATTTGATTTAATAAGGGAGTTGTCAGTTAAAACTCCTAAGGGAAGTATCGTTGCAACAAAGTTTTGTGAATCAGTCCCCATTAGAGCACATAAATTTTCTTTATCTGCTGATTTCATCGTCATACCTATGATTGAGTTTGATATAATCCTCGGTATGGACTGGCTTTCGGACTATGATGCGAAGATTTATTGTAAGAAGAAAGAGGTTACGATTCTTGATGATAATGATAAGGAGCACCTTATTTTTAGAGAAGAATCGTCACCACCTAATTCTTATTTAGATCCACCCCCAGTAGCTCAACTTAATTCAATTATTGGGGAGGAAGAGAATGAAATAACTGTCGGTGAGGAAAGGAATGTTCAAATAGAGGATGTACCTGTTGTGAAAGAATTTGTAGATGTATTTCCGGAAGATTTACCTGGACATCCTCCAGAACGAGAAGTTGTGTTTTCTATTGATTTGATTCCTGGATCAAGGCCTATATCGAAGACCCCTTATAGGATGGCCACTGTAGAGTTAGTAGAACTAAAGAAACAACTAGAGGAATTGAGTAATAAGGGATTTATTCGCCCTAGTGTTTCTCCATGGGGATCCCCTGTTCATTTTGTTAAAAAGAAAGATGGATCTATGAGGTTATGTATCGACTACAGGGAGATCAATGCTATAACAATAAAGAACAAGTATCCCCTACCTCGTATTGATGATTTATTTGACCAACTGCATGGAGCTCAATACTTTTCAAAGATTGACCTTCGATATGGATACCATCAGTTGTGTGTGAAGAAGGAAGACATTCCGAAAACAGCATTTCGAACCAGGTACGGGCATTACGAGTTTACTGTAATGCCGTTTGGATTGACTAATTCACCCTCTATATTCATGGATCTGATGAATAGAGTTTTCAAGGAGTATCTCGATGAATTTGTGGTGGTATTTATTGATGATATTCTGGTATACTCCAAAACCTACGAAGATCATGAAAATCACTTGCGCATTATCTTGAAGACTCTGAGGAGGCATGAATTATATGGGAAGTTTAGCAAGTGTGAATTCTGGCTTCAGGAGATTTCTTTTCTTGGCCATATTGTCTCTAAAGATGGAATCTCTGTTGATCCTTATAAGACCAAGGAAATCCAAGAATGGCCAGCACCTACGAGTATAACTGAGGTATGTAGTTTTATTGGTTTGGTAGGTTATTATCGACGTTTCGTCCAGAATTTTGCCCGATTGGCTAACCCATTAACGAAGCTCACACGTAAAGGGGATAAATTTGTTTGGACAAAAGAGTGTGAAGAATGTTTCGAAGAACTGAAGAGAAGATTAGTCAATTCTCTTATATTGACTCTACCATCGGGGAATGATGGGTTCGTTATTTATAGTGATGCATCGAAGAAAGGACTTGGCTGTGTCCTTATGCAGAATGATAGAGTTATTGCCTATGCATCACGACAGTTGAAAATTCATGAACAAAAATATCCTACTCATGATCTCGAGTTAGCAGCAGTGATCTTTTCTTTGAAGATATGGAGGCACTACCTCTATGGTGAAAAATGTGAGATTTATACTGATCAGAAGAGTTTGAAGTATATTTTCTCCCAAAAAGAACTCAACATGAGGCAAAGGAGATGGCTTGAATTACTCAAGGATTATGATTGTACGATACACTACCACCCAGGGAAGGCAAACAAGGTGGCAGATGCTTTGAGTAGAAAAGACCATGGAGTTTTGAACAATATGAGAATTGAAAGGGATCCAATTTTCATGGATCTAGTGAAGATGGACATGGGAATAACCAGGGAAGGTGAAACATCAATGCTTTTTCAAATGGTTGCCAAACCATCTTTACTAGAAAGGATTAAGAGTTCTCAGACCGATGATGAAGAATTCCAAAAGAAGATTAAAGTTGTGAATGATGGGAGATTGAGAGACTTTGTGTATGAAGATGGAATTTTGAAATTCGGGAAGAGACTTTGTGTTCCCAATATACCTGATCTAAAAAGGGAATTGCTGGATGATGCTCATAGTTCCAATTTCTCTATACACCCTGGGAGCACCAAAATGTATAGAGATTTGAAGGAACATTTTTGGTGGGACAACATGAAGAGGGAGATTGCTGATTTTGTGTCAAGATGTATGGTTTGTCAACAAGTGAAAGCTGGAAGGCAACAGCCTGGAGGAGTCATGCAACCTCTTCCCATACCAGAGTGGAAATGGGACAATGTTACGATGGACTTTGTCATGGGGCTACCAAAGACTCCTTGAAGGAACGATGCAATATGGGTGATTGTTGATCGTCTTACCAAGTCAGCACATTTTCTTGCTATAAGAGAAGATCTACCCCTGGAACATCTAGCAAGACTATATATTAATGAAGTTGTGAGACTTCATGGAGTACCCCTATCGATTGTTTCTGATCGTGACCCCCGTTTTACTTCAAGATTTTGGAAAAGTCTTCAGAAATCCCTGGATACTGAACTTCATTTGAGCACTGCTTACCACCCTCAGACAGATGGACAATCAGAACGGACTATTCAAACCCTAGAAGACATGTTGAGATCTTGCTCACTTGACATTCAGGGTATGTGGGATCAATATTTACCACTGGTAGAATTTTCCTATAACAATAGCTTCCATTCGAGTATTCAGATGGCACCATATGAAGCGTTATATGGAAAGAGATGTCGTACACCAACCTGTTGGGATGACGTTGGTGAAAGAAAACTTGTAGGCCCAGAACTGGTGGAGGAAACGGTGGAAAAGGTGAAAGTAATCCAAAATCACATCAAAGCAGCTCAAAGTAGGCAGAAGAGCTATGCCGATAATCAAAGGAAGGATTTGGAATTTCAAGTCGGTGATCATGTTTTCCTAAAGGTATCTCCATGGAAGGGAGTCATACGTTTTGGTAAGAAAGGTAAATTGAGTCCCAGGTACATCAGACCTTTCGAAATTCTAGAACAAATTGGGGTTGTAGCTTACCGATTGGCAATGCCGCCAAGTCTCTCCAAAGTTCACGATGTGTTCCACGTATCTCTATTGAGGAAATACATGCCTGATCCGACGCATGTACTCACCTATGAGTAATTAGAACTGGAACCCGATCTGTCTTATTGTGAAGAGCCCGTCAAGATTCTTGATACGAGAGAACAAGTGCTGAAAAACCGGGTGACGCGTCTGGTAAAAGTTTTGTGGAGAAACCATAAGTTGGAAGAGGCAATGTGGGAACCCGAGGAACTTATGATGAAGAACCACCAGAGTCTTTTTATGCAGTAATACCCTAGAAATTGTGAGGACGCAATTATTTGAAGGAGGGGAGAATGTAACACCCCAAGCTTCTACGGTACGCTTCTCTTTGAATAATGTGATAGCGTGTGTTGTACGCAACACCGAGTTCTAACACACCATAACTAATCAAACTAGACGTTATGAATAGTAATACCTACTTTTTGAAATTATATATATATATTATATTTGAAAATGGAATTCATTTTTGGATTCGGAATATCGAATTTAGCCTAAGGTGAAATTTTGGTACATTTTGGATAACTTTCATATTTTGATGAATAGTGAAAATTACTAAGTTTTAATTAAAAACAACTTTTTTAATCAAAATAACTAATAGTGATAAATTATGAATTTGAGTGGTTTTAAAGTATATTTAGAATATATTTTTACTATTTAATATAATGTTGGTCATTGGACATAATTTTACAATTAAACCGAACATAAACGAGTGTCAATCTTTTGATAGTTATTATCTCTTAAAAACACGCTTTTTGTTTTGACAGCGGGATTTAATTTTAAATTAATTTCTGCCACTTCTGTGTTTTGAATTTAGGAAAATGGATTCCATATTTGGAATCAGGATGTTCAAATTGTGTAAATAGGTAACTTTTATTTTTATACATTTTGAATAATTACTGCGGTAAATATTTTATTTACCATGGTTAAGGGTAAATCCGGTAAATAAGGGTTAAAAAATAATATTATAATAATACTAAATTACCCTAAAACGTCTCTTAACCCTATTGGTTGATACATGGTCGACCATGGGAATCTTTGGGTCTATTTTGGGACCCCATGGATCCACTTGTAAGTGATAATGACACTTTATTTTAATTTAGTTAAAATGAATACAAAAATGACACAAGCATATATCTTTTAGAACAACAATTGTTACATAGGGTTATATATGTTGGATTTTAGATTATAAATATTCATTAGAAAGATAAAACGATTTCCTACATAATGATATTTTATTTATAATTTTTAGACATTAAATAATTTATTTTATATATGACACAATGATGATGCAGTAATTACTATAATAGTGAAAAATTAAAATAATTGATATTATAAATACCCAAATAAATATAATATGAAACTTTTAATGAATTAAACTAATTTTCTAGGATAATATGATATATCAGGATTGATTTAATTGACTTTGTTCGAAGTAATCAATCTGTTATGAGTTTCAAAAAAATCAACTATTGAATAGTGTCAAAATTGACATAAAAGAGTTCTTAAAAAAAATATTATATTATTAATTGATATTAAATTCCTAAAAATATAAGGTTCGGCCAAGAGACTTATATCATGATAGGTTCATCATTAATGTACCACTTGGGGGTCTCTTGGATGTATATAGTAAGTTTATTAACCATATTATATAAAAATACAAAGAGACATTGTAAAAGTGAAACTAATTAACTTAGAGTTAATACTTAAAGATAAGGTTAATATAAGTACCCAAACCTGTCTAAATTCTATTGGTTGAGTGTTTTTCGACCTATCCCCACCTTAACCTTTGAATAATCAACTTTGGAGCCTTTAGAAACCGAATATGAATTTATTATAAATTAATATTTCTAACTTTTCCAAAGGTGCCCCTCACCCCTCTTATAAAAGGGCACTCCTCCTTCTCATTTCTTCACACCTTCAAAGCCTTTTGGATCGGCCAACCTCTGCCCAAATACTCTCCCAACATCCCTCACTACAACCTAGAGGCCTTAGTTTGATCAGAAAGCCAACCTAAGGAGCCCTTTTGATCAAATCAAAAGGAAGAACCCGAAGAAGTGGTAATGATTTCACCACCCTTTTCTAAGTTCATTTCTTCTTCCACTTTTTCTTCCTTTGTTCTTACCATTCTAAAATAATAACTCCAGTATCTCACATATACTGTGATGTTATTATAAGTATGGTACAACCATATTCAGTATTCTATCCACCCTTTGAATAACATGTCACCATACGTGCGTACGTACGGCTTACCGTCTCCACGTCGTGGTGTAATTGTTATTCAATATAATATTATTTGGATGGGTATAATAATGATGTGTAACTCATGTAAATAATAAATATAACATGTTAATGATTCTGTATATATGATATACCATTCATTTATATATTATTTTAATATCAAAAGAATGATATTGTCGCTCGTGCGTACGTACGGACTACCGTCTCCACGAACGCGATGAGATTCATTCTCCATCGTAACCATTCAAGTATAATTATCATTTGATGATTTAAAAATGATGTTTAAGAACTAGATATCATTCTGGATATGAATAAGATACAACAACCATGGCTTATGTAACAAAACATATAAAGAAAATGAGTAAGTTAACACCCGAAACGACGATAATTCTAAGATATTATTAACAAATCAATGTTAAAAGATCATATATGATATCATATTAATATATATGATTCTTGTATAATTTAATAACAATTATTTCACCATTATACAGGAGGTTAACCTACCCCAACCAAGGAAAATTACAAGGTAAAGGGTTTTCATCTCACTCCTTATTCCCGTGAGATTCATGCCATATTGCCACCATTACCTTTTGTGTGGTGTATGTACTGCCCATAATTATATTCTTTGTGTAATACACTATAATTTATGTGTATTTACATATTCATTGTATGATACCTCTTTCATGGGTTTTATGTTTCTTAAGTTACCAAATTGGTAAGGGTTATTTCACAATCTCTTCATTATCCGAGGTTGTTTATACGTAATAATCTACTGGGATCTCTTTATCATCCACATCCATGTTTCTTAAAAATGTATTTCAAAACATTTTTACTATTTACTAAAATATGAGTTAAAGTCATTTATACCATTTTTGACTTTTATAATTGGTTTATAAAGGAATCTTTCCGTCATTTTCAAAACAAGGTCCTTTTTAACCTTTTCGACAGAATTGAGGTAAGAATGTTTTTTTAACTTATACGGCGGGTGCGGTTATTTTACGCTGTTATAAAATCTTCAAAGCTTTCCTTACAAGCAAATAAGAATATTTTCAAAGGAAATGTTTTATTTTATATGGATCTTAAATTATTTCAAAATAAAAGGAGATATTTCTTTAAAAAGAATTTTGATTTCATCTATGTCAACATCCTTTGATGGATTTTAAGATTATTTGAAGTTGATTTATTATGATACAAAACTTCTATATTGTATTGAAGGTTTTGTGATATGTTTGACTGTGGATGTGCTATTTTTATACCATTCATAGTTTATGGTGAAAGTATTGACATTTCGTATGCTAGTTTTAATACGAATGTTTATGTTATGTTTAAACCTTTTCATATGGGAATGCATTGGACTTAATATGTGACGGGTGGAGCCCGCTATAGCTCCTCGATGCATCGGTAGGTCTCATGAGACAAACTAGTGTCTTGGCACAAGGCCTTGACAAAATCTTATTTGTAGTCTTGGCACGAGGCCTTGGCTATGTGGTTATGATAGTCTGGCATTATGCATTCCAACATTATGAAAGTGGTTATTGATTTTTGCATGTGATTATTCGATTAGTAGAATATCCATGTGAATAAGTAAATGGAATTATTTCATTTTATTTATGCCATACCATGTTGAAATTCAAGTTTAAAAGGCTTTTGTTTTAGTTATACATTGCCTTAAATGTTTATTCTTATTTATGAAAGTTTCCGCTATATTGTTATCCTTACTGGGCATTTGAGCTCACCCCTTTTCTATGTTTTATTTTTCCCAGGAAGTGAAGAAGTAAATTATGAATGACCTGCAGGGATATTTTGTGGGGATATGAGTGTGGATTATGGAGACATTATGTTGTTGTAGTAGTTTTTCATTTTATGATGTAATGTAAAACTTATGAATATATCTAGTGTTTCCAAGGCTACTAAACCAATCGGTCTTTCGAGATTTGATCTTTCTTGTGATCATGCCAATGTTATGTAATAATGCACCGTCTCTGGGTAGCTGGGGTCGGGGCGTTACAAATTATATATCTATTATTATAATTTATTCCAGTTGAATCATTTAAGTATAGATTAATTTTAAAAAATTTAAACTTTGGACGATTTTCTCATCAAGAAACAACTATTTTGTAATGTCAGTTAGTCTAACAGTGAAATAAAATTTTCTAATAATGTGAAATTAAATTATGAAAATTGCTTCAATAATTTGAATCATCATAATTTATAATCTATAATATTTTTATCTTAATTTTTTTTAATAATGAATATTAAAAGCAATAAATTTAATTTGCAATATTACAGTGAAAATGGTTTTATCGTGGGGTCAAACAAAATAAAAAGAATTATAATTACATAGAACCTTGTCCATTAATATTTTTTGGATATATATTTACTTCATAACCTCTGAGGATATTTAATTTACAATTTTGGATCCTTTTGTAATGTTCAAAACGTGGGAACACATTAGTCATTACAAACATTACAAGTGTGCCACTTACCTCACATATTAAAGCCCAGCCACACTCGTATTCTATTTAGACCTCACAAACAATTTCTATTGTTTGAGTTCTCCAAATATAAAATAATTAGTTACCTCCCCTCATATTATTATCTTCCTTTTTTTTCATAAATTCAAACTAGGATCGATATAGATTAATCATAAAGACTTTTTCCAAAGAGTATGTAATATTTTAATCATTTTTTTACTTTTTATTATTACTCCCGAAAATATTTATTTATTATTATGATATAAAAAAAATTTATACCATGTACTTATATTTCATAATGAATATTTAAGAACTTATATTCATATCCTCTTCAATCAAATGTTATACCAAACCATCATTTGTGTTTTTGGTAGACTACCATCTCAGGAACCTATGTTATTAATTTTACATCACCACCAATCACAACAATATATAATGAAACTTTTAATGCTTATATATTATATTTATTATATCATTACACTTATTTATTTATAATATAAAATATACCCTCTTACCTCCCATTCCGTGGGAATATGATAATGTCTTTTTTTTGTTCGGCGGACTATGGCCTAATCAGGACATGTGATTCGTTCTTCACCTTTAATTTACATAGATTGGGAGAAATACTAGTTTAAATAAAAAATTTATATATTTAAGATATAAAAATGATTCTATAATGTTAATATATTTTTCACATTCCATTCAAAGAATATATAAAATTGAAACATTGTTCATCAGTGTGTTTGCCCTTGCATCTCCAGGAACATTGTACTTCACTTTTTATATATAACATCATCGAATTAATTTAAATTTATATATAATTAAAATTAATGTTATTTATATCATGTTTAAAATTCTTGAGATTATTGATCCATGATAAATTACATAGGGCAGAAAATAAGGAACAAAAATGTACATGAAAAATAATGTAATTACTAACTGAAACATGACTTTAAAAAGGGAGTGTTGATAAAATGGTAACAAATAGTCATAAAAAAATTCTATTTGGTATGATAAATATCAGTATGTTCCTAAAATATATTTATAATATTCATATATTTTTTATCTTGTATATTTTAATGCGTATGAATGAAGATGAGACATATGGTAATGTATTGTTTTCTAACTTTATACATTAAAAAGTCCCAGGACATATTCACCACATATTTATTTATTGTGGTGTTTATAATTCCAATTAATGAATTTTATTATTTTTATAATTTTAGTAGAAGAAATATACATATATCTTTTAGAATATATCTTTTATGGGGTTTATGGTTCAGAAGTTACCATTCAGTAAGGGATTTTTTTACTCTCAATTTACCATTGTTGGGACATAAGTTACAAAATTAACCTATCTTATTCTATAACGTATTTCATTCCCCCTCAACATGTCAAATGTTGAATAAAAAAATTTTCATTATATTACATGTTTCACTCAAGGTTATTATTTAGTGCAACATTTGATTCAAATGATGAAAAGTCACAGAATTTCCATGATTTAATTAAAATATATGGATGTATTTGAAACCAAATGCACTAAAAAAACGTGATTCTTAGGCCTTGTGAGACCAAAAAGAAATTTAGATTTTTTCTAAAGTATTTTAAATAAATGTATGAGCGGGTTTTTTATATCATTTGAACTGGTGCTCAAATCGTAAATCCAATGGCACCGTTGAACATGGAACCACAAGATTCTCTTAGAAATGACTTAATTCAGATGACAAGGTTTAGATGGAAAAGTTATCTTTCAGACATTTCTGAATATAAGAAAATAACAATAAGAAATGTTATTTTTTTTTCATTCGCACTATTCTGTAGTGGACGATGACACTATCATGTGGCGATGAGGCGAAAATAAGGCACATTAATGGAATCCCATTAATTGCATGTTAAGAGGCTGAGTAATAGAAATGGTGCAATGTGTTACCTTTTTAATTAGATAACTTGTTGAAGGGTTGGGAATTAAACCACGGGAGATTCTCTAATGAAAATTCGGTGAGCTTTCTCTCCAACGAAGAATGACGAATGCCAATGTAATGTCATCAACAATGAAGTAATTCGAAGAACAAATCATAGAGGTGATAAATTACATTGACCTCTCAATCCCATGAGGATAGAATGCTACCTAAATGAAGGTCAAATATGGTACTGATTTCATTGTTATTGAATTCACCATTCTTCATTCTAATATAATGAATGTGGATCAACTCATGAACAGGTTGATCTGCGGGTCGTGTGTTCTTATGGGAGGGTTAATAAATTCAGTGGAATTAATTCCAGGGTAGATTCATGTGTTTAAAAACGAAACCTCCCCTTTGATTATACACCTATTTTGTGGAGGGTGCAAGACAACATGAACACATACCATATCCCTCCGTCGTGTGTGTTATTCTGCCTTCATTGTAAACAAATTTTCCATGATGGCATCATGGTGTATATGAGGTCATCCCTATGAAGAGGGAATTCCATGGAGGCTGTATGCATATGAGGAAAGAAGAACAGACCACCAGAGCACTTATGGTGGTCTCCCGATGTTCCTGCTGGCGCGTCAGTGGTGATGGTTACATGCCGAAATGTGGGGCAGTAGGGTTGCCTACTATGCAGGAGGCTGACGAAATGGTGCACCCTTGTGGAGCATCGAATGGTGAGGCCATGTTCACGGTGATGGATTCCCATGGTGCCACACTAGTGTCTCATTGACTGATCAACCCAAGGACATGGTATTTGGGTTCTATTGTGGGAACAACCTATTTCACTGGCTGTGTGTGCTAAAGCCGAAGGCAATATTACAATGTTCAGACGAAGGAACATACCCACTACGACCGTTCGTACCTGCACCAGCAGGCCGAACCTGCGCTAGCGGCTCGGACCTACCCTAGTGGTCTGTACCCGCCCTACAGGGATGAACCCATGGCCCAATGGGCCGGGCCAGGCCCATGCTAGATCAAATCTAGGTCGGGCCGGATCTTGGTTGGGTCATCCCAGGCTCGGACCCCACCGTCTCGTGTTTCACTAAAATGATCATATCTCTTAAACATGGCATCTTATTGACACGTCGACAGTTGCGTTGGGACCCTTATGATAAGGAGGCCCATTAAGATACAATAAATGATTTTAGTGGGTGATTTTTATAAGACCGGGTTGGATTGTAATTGAATTCAGCTAGCCCTTTTCACGAAATCCCATATCTTAATGACATGGAGTACATTAAACATGTATTCTATTGTATTTGGTTTCTTTATGATGGGATGGTACATTGAGTTACTTTTTTGTGACTTCATCATGGTTGAGGTACATATGATGGATTGAGGATAATATCCTCCAAAAATCAAGACTTATAAGTGTGGGAATCCAATGGCTCTCTGTGACATGACAAATGAAGAGCGACCCTTTATGGATCATCATATTAAATACTCCTTGTGGATCAACATAAGAGAGAACCAATATGGATTAGTATAATAGCGTAAATTATTTGATCATCATAAGAGAGAACCTTCATGGATCAATAGAAAAGAAAACCATTGGGGATCATCATAAGATTGACCCTTCAGGGATCAACATAATATTGAAAATTAATTGATCATCATAAGAGTGACCCATTATGGATCTGCATGAGAGAGACCCTTCATGGACCAATAGTAGCATGAACCATCCAGGATTATTTGTAAAGCGTCCCATTGTGGATTAACAAGAGGGAAACCCTCAGTGGATCTGTAGTTTAGCAACCCTTCATGGATCGGTAGTATAGTCTCTTAGTATAATAAACGATCTATCTTTTTCAATAATTAGACATAATTTTCTACATAAGTTATACAAGGTGTGAGCTTTGTCTTTTTCTTTTTTTTCTTTATGTTGTTATCATGTTATGTGGTATTTAATTTTTTAATTTCTGAGAGACGTTCGGGGGTCATGGGATCCCAACATCTTATTTATATACAAACACCTAAATGGGTATCGCCCAAACCTATTGTGACTTTTACATATGATGAACAACATTGACCGGGACATTAGGGAGCCTGGTCTAGATGGTTCTCGATAGTGGATCAATAGAAGTGGTGTGCTATAGTGACATCCAATAGTGGGATGTACTAGCCATTCAGGTAAGATGCTTGGCAGAAAACCTACGGTGATTTTACTTCTTTTGACATATTTTCCATTCAGTTGGGCTTGAATTTTGGCACCATAAAATTCAATTTACACATTTTACTCTCAATGGTGGTACATTTTGTTGGTTGTACAATTTTATTTTTTGGATTTTTCTTTGTAATATATTCCCCATCCTTTTATCTATTGGTTTAAAAAATTCTCCTTCCATTTATGGGATATTACTTTTCGGTAGTAATCAACAGCCCCTGGCCAATGGAAAGTGGGCTTGGGGTTGTCACGACATGGGTCCCGGGGGGAAGATTCCTGAAAATGAGGTATCAGATGGTGGTATATACTACAAGAAGAACTAAAAATCTATATTTTCAATGGGGTCAATAATGTTATTTGTATTGTGTCCGACATTCAGTCTAGGGAGTCCAGTGTTGGTTCTGTGGTTGATGTATCCATACACTAGGACCTTAGACCCTATTTTCCGACTTAGTAAATGAAAACACTGGTTTCGTTTGTTTTTTAAATGTTTTTATCTTGAAATATTTTGAGTCAGCTCACCAGTTATAATTTATTGATTGTGGCTCATTTGTTTCCCTACAGGATACCTGCATTAAGATAGCCAGATAGGATTCTAGTGAGGGATAAAAAACAATGGCCCACTGAGTGATGAGGTATCGGTGCAAGGACAACATACAATGGTAGAACTGTCAGGTAGTGTACTAGTAGAACCACCACCCATAAAGAAGAAATTTCTACCAGCCCCACTAGCGGAAAATTCACGCCGACTGAGTGTGTTGTACTAGTTCCAGAGACAGAATCTTCTGAGGTTTCGAGGTGAGACAGATCCTTATGAAGCTATAGATTAGAGAAATGACATTAGGTGGGGTTTTTAGCTGGTAGAGACACCTATAGACCCGATGGTGGTCCTAGATTCAAGCCTTTTTATGGCCCAACATTAATATAGTGGTGAATGATGCTACATAAACATGATGAGGAGACCATTAACTGGTTGGACTACGAGATCCTCTTCAAATCTAAGATTGTAATAGATAAAGTACGCTAGGTGCATATTTAGGAGAAACTGCACCTACAATAGGGTAGCCTGACTGTGTCCCAGTACACAGTGCAGTTTACCGACAAATCCCGTTACTCCACCAACATGGTATGCAAACCTTTCATTACGACCCAAACATTTGGGTAGGGACTCCTATGGGATATCTGTGTCTCGATGATTTTTCTCAGCATCCTGATGCAGAAGGTAGTGATAGATCGAGATATATTAGTGGATACATTACCAGATGAGTAGGAACCGATGGTGATAGCCACCATTGGATGACAGGTATATGAGTCATCTATAACAGGCTGTTGGAAGATGAAGCAGTGGCCCAAATGGGCTAGACCATCAAGAAGAGGGCCCCAACATGCTCTGTCGGAGGTGGATAGCTCACTAGCTAAAGGAGGATAGATGAGGGAAATAGTTTGGTACAACTACGGTGGTATAGGACACATTGAGCATGACTTCCCGACCCACCACACAAACGATCAGTTAATGGTCGTGGAATCACCAAGGTAGAGGTAAAGGTTCAAGAAAAGAGGTCGAAAGGATGGAATACATGGTAGGGGAGCATGCTGAGTAGCTGGCAGTGGATGAATGTTCACAGTACTACCTCCACGACACTTTGGTGGCCCACAAGAGGCTCAGGGAGCCCTTGGGGAAGAGTGAGGCCAACCTCAGGTAATGGAGGCCTATGACCATGACCCTCTATAGACGATTAGAGCTACTATATGTATCTTCTCCAACTTATTTATAGTTCATATAAACATAGGTT
This sequence comes from Viscum album, assembly GCA_963277665.1. NCBI lineage: Eukaryota > Viridiplantae > Streptophyta > Magnoliopsida > Santalales > Viscaceae > Viscum > Viscum album. The sequence continues at coordinate 638,465,690 of OY728122.1, forward strand.
CTAGTCAGTCATTCATTTCCAAGGACCTAATTTGATGATCAGATATTCTCATGGATTCACTAGTTCAATCCTTATCATTAGAGACTACTACGGGAAGGGATTTGATGATTAATCAATGATAGTGATAGTGTGAGTTTAATATAGTGGGTGAGAGCTTTGGATGAGATCTCTTAGTATTAGAGTTGAGGCCTCACAACATGATCATGTTTATGGACTAGTTATCTATTGTCCATGATTAGATCTTCTATTATAGGAGCAATGTACTGTGTGTCCCTGAATATGTGACCAGGTGTTCCTTCTCCAATGAAAAGGGATCATTTTCAGCACATGATAGTATTTCTATAAGGATGGGGAACCCGATCACTCAATATATGGATAGCCTCACCCTTAGTGTGGTATACAATAGGAGTCCATGTATTCCGGCATTAGTGGAAAAATATGAGGATGTCCTTTTAAAAGTCATCTTAAGACTTCCTCATCACATAGAGGTATTATTCTTTATTGGATTTTATCCAAAGACGACACTGATATCTAGTCCATAATATGGGATTTCTACTATAGAGATTTGTGATTTGAGGGTACAGTTGGAGGACTTATAGGAGAAGGGGTTCGTAATGCCCAGTGTTTCACCATGGGCATCTCCAGTATAGTTTTCCATGAAGGTAGATAGAAGCATGAGGCTATGAGTGGACTTCATGTGCCTGAACCAGGTGATCGTAAAGAAAAGGTACCCACTACCAATGATTGATGACTTATTCTTTCAGAAGAAGAGGGAGAGGTGGTTCTCAAAGTCCAACCTCAAATCAGGCAATCTTCAACATCGGGTATGGGATGAAGAAGAAACGAAGACAACCATCAGTTGTCGATATGTCCATATTGAGTTCCTCGTGATACCCTTCAAGATGACCAATTCACCAGATGTGTTCATGGGACTCATGAATTAGATCTTGCATCCTTAGATTGGCCATTTCACAGTTTTCTTCATTGATGACATATTTGTGTACTCGTTGTTAGAGGGGGAGCATGCTACACACCCTCAGATTGTCTTAGATACACTCCGAGAGAACCACCTCTACAATATTCTCTTGAAGTGATATTTTTGGATTCTGGAGGTCCACATTTTCAGACACATCACCTCAAATGATGGATTTGTGTTGGATCCAGAAAAGATAGAGGTATTGATTTCTTGAGAGCCACCCAGAAGCATGAATAAAGTGCACAATGTACTATAGTTGGATGGGTATTACCAGATGTTCGTACCCAAGTTTTCCATAGTAGATGTACCCTTGTAATCTTTGATAAAGAAGGGGAAACTCTTCGTGTGGATGAAGTGGTGGGAGATGAGTTTCCCTATGTTAAGGCAAAGACTAAAAAATGCTCCCATCTTGAGACTACCAGAATATGGTGTTTTGTATATAGTCTACTCTGATTTTTCCTGGCCTATAGTGTGTTGTGTCCTGATGTATGAGCATGCAGTTATTTCCTACGACTCATGATAATTGAGGTAGCCCTAACAAAACTACATGACCCATGACCTGGATGTAGTAGCATTGTTCATTTCCATGAAGATGTGGTGGAACTACATGATAGATGAATGGTTTATCATCTACTCCGACCACAAGATTCTCTAGTATATCTTCTCACAAAAGTAGTTAACTCAAGACCATGTTGATGGGTGGAGTTACTAAAGGACTATGACCTTGAGATAGTCTATTATCTTGGGAAGGGGAACGTGGTGGAAAAAAATTAGTAGGAGTTATGGTTTACAATTGTTGAGTGAGGTGACAGACCAACTAGCTACGATGTAGATATCCTTCGTGGATAGTTATGGAGTAGATTTCCTTCAGTATATGATTGTAACTCTCCAAATCCTTCAGTTATTTAGGCATACATATATTGTTCATGTTGATTTCAAGGACTTTCATGCTCTGATATCCTAATGATATGCTCCTGATGGATTTTCGCTAGTTGTAGAACACATCGACCTTTTCAGAGGACACACCATAGTACCATTCATGTTATAAGAGGAGGTGTTTAGGGAGTCTCATTCAACCCCTTTGGTGGTACATCCTTTTGTGTTGAATATGTACCATGACCTCTGACATCAGTAATGGTGGCCAGAGATGAAGAAAGAAGTGGCATTTTTCATTTCACGATGCCTCACAGGTCAACAAGTCAAGGTCGAGCATGAGGATCAAATAGTCTTGACACATCCACTTTAGGTACTAGAGTAGAAGGGGTATGGTACCTCCATGGACTCTATGATGGGTTTACTATTAATTTTTAAGGACATGACTATATCTGGGTGGTCATTGACCGACCCTCCACACCGGCTCACTACCTACCCATCCAGGAGCATGGATCAGTAGAGGGATTGAGACACCTCTATGTCCAGGATATAGTACAGCTTCATAGGGTGTCGTTGACAATTGTATCAGACCATGATTTACCCCTTACATCCCGGTTGTGGAAGGGTTTGCATGTGGTGTCCGGGACTCAGCTTCACTAGAGTACAACTTTTCACCCACATATGGATGGTCAGACGGAGCAGACCATACAGACCCTGGAAGATATGCTTTGTTCTTATGTTTTGGATTCTGGTCACAGTTGGTAGGGCCACCGAACTCTGTAGATTTTTCATACAAAAATATCTATCACTCCACCATTGGCATGAATCTTTTTGAGGCCTTGTATGGGCGGCCATGTATATCACATATATGATGGAATGTCCTAGGAGAGTCAGCACTCTTGGGACCAATGTTGGTAGAGGAAAAAACTGCTAATTTGTCGATCGTCAGGGAGAGGTTGTGGATTTCACCGAGAAGACAATAATCATATGCTGATTTGAGGCAGAGAAACAAGGATATCAAGGAGGAATACCATGTTTTCCTTCGGGTCTCACCCCAATGGGGATTGCAGAGATTTGTTCGGGGTGGAAAGTTATCTCTGAGGATCATTAGACCATTCCAGATTCTAACCAGATTTAGTGAGGTGGCGTACCACCTATCTCTTTCCTCGTAGATGCCCCGAGTTCATGATGGATTTCACAATTCACAGGTGAGGAGGTATATTTATGACCCATCACACATGATCGACTAGGGAAGGCATGAAATTGATTATGGGGCGACATTAGCAGAGTTCCTAGTGGAGAGAGAGTATCGATAGGAGAAGGACCTTCATAGATGATTTATTTCCTTGATTCACATTCAGTGGCATCCTGGGAATCTGTAGGAAAACACATGGGAGTGGGAGGCTCAGATTCATGCTCAATACCCCAGTTTTTTTGAGTATCACTTGTTTTGGATTTCTGGTATGTAAATCCCTAAGGTAGGGAGAATGTAATGTCCTAGAATTTTCATAAATATTTTTCTAAAAAATTATATGGAATTATTTTAAGAACACATGCTCTGACAGCAGATGATTCTGAGGCCCAGTGAGCCCTCAAAAAAATTCTGATATTTTTTAAAGTATGTATAGAGAATCTGTGAGCTTTTTTTATACCATTTAAATTGGTGCTCAGGTTAAAAATCTGAAAGAACTTTTTAACATTGAACTCTAGGATTCACCTACTATTGGAATAACGTTGACCGAAAAGGGTCAGAGTGAAAATTTATATTTCATAAATTTTGGGAAATAATAAAATTACTTTTTAAAAAGTTATTTTATTTTGTTTCACACTCTTGATCAGTGGACGATGGTGCTACAGTGCGGAAATGAGGTGATGCTAAGGGGAATTAAATGAAGCCCGTTAATGTCTCATTAAGATGAAGTGTAACAGCTACGTTGTTTCATAAATTAAACAAGGAATGATGCAACATTACAGTGTAATAAAAATGCTGTGATGTGTTCCCTTATTAATTAGCTAACATGTTGGAGAGTTGGGAATTGGTCCATAGAAAATTATCTAATGAACACATGGAGGACATCATCTCCAATGGATAATGATGAATGCTAGGGGAACATCATTGACTTCGATGTACCTCGAAGAATGAATCTGAGAAGCGATGAATGTTTTATACCTCTTAAACCCTTGAGGATGGAACACTATGAATATGAACATTATTGATTTGTTCTTGAATTCCCTTTTCTTCATTATAAAACATCAAAAGATGCTCAACCCACAAACATATTGATATGTGGGTCATGTATTCTTTTGTGAGGGATGTGAAATTTTGGGTCTTGAATCAAGTGGTAGATTCATACGTTTAAAATTAAACATCCCCTTTGATTATACACATCTAATACAGAAAATGTGGGCCAACACAAAGAATGACCAAACCCCTCTGCCTTGCGTTTTCATGTGCGTTCTATGTAAAAACATTTTCCAAGATTGCAACAAGATCCATCTGAGGTCATCACAGTAAACAGGGAGTTCTTTGAAAGATGTAGGTGAAAGAAGAGTGTGAACATACAAATATAGCATGATCAGTGGTGCAAAAAATTTCATACCGACGCCCGGCAGTGGATGAAGCACGCGGTGGCAAAGACAGGTGGGGGGAAGTAGGGCAGCCGGCCGTGATGGAGGCGGATGGAACAAAATGCCCCAATGGCACATCGAGTGGTGGATACCACATCTGTGGTTTCTGAGACCCACAACCTCTTGTCGGCACTGTGTTGACTGGTCAACCCGCAGACAATGTCTCATGGTGATGGGGAAGGTGTGGCCAGTTTGACAGACCATGAGTGATGAAGCTGGACGTGGCTGTTCGGCGTCCAGATGAAGGATCTGGCCCACTATGGTAGGCTGGACCCTTACCAGTGCATTGGACCCACGTTGGTGGGATGGACACTCCATATTGGGCTAAGCCGGGTCGGTCTGAACATAGACCCAATCATCCGCCTTTTCACAGAAATGTCTATATCTGTCAATCCGAGCATCTGATTGACATGCCGTTAGTTGCTTTGGGACCCTAGAACCCAACCAGCCCTTTTGAGATTCTATATGTGAGTTTTGGTGGAGTTTGTAATTAGTATGAGTTGGATCAGACTCCATCCATCCGGGCCCTTCTTACAAAATGTCTATATCTTCCAGATCGAGCATTCGTTTGACGCATCATCTACTGCATTGGGAACCTTATGAAAAGAAGTTACTTTGGATAAATTAATATGTGACATCTTGGAGGTTGAGGTAGGAATGATAAATTGAGGATCATATCCACCAAGAATCATGTGTGATAAATGAAAGAATCCAGTGGTTGTCTATGATGTGAAGAATGAAGAGCGTAATTTTGTGGATGTGCATACGAGCGATCTTTTGTGGATAAACCTAAGAGAAACTATTTTTGGATCATAATTATAGAGACCCTCCATGGATCAACATAAGAGATACCCCTCATGGATCAAAAATAGGGTGACACTTTGTGTATCGGCATAAGTACAACCCTTTGTGAAATAGAAAAAGAGTGTCCTTTAGTGGGTTGACATTAGAGAAACCCTTTGTGGATATACATGAGTACAACCATTCGAAGATTAGAAATAGTGTGACATGTTGTGGATCGGCCGTAGAGCCACCCGTCATAGATGTAGAGCACAACGACCCTTAGTGGATGTGCATCACATAGACCCTTCGTGGATCAACAGTAGAGCCTCTTAAAAGAATAATAAGATCTTGATTTACGACAAATCAACTTTAATTTTGTACATAAGTTATACCTAGTGTGTTTTGTGTGTTTTTATTTGAGTTTTGCGTTGAGATCATTATTTTTGGTACATTGTCGATTTTTGAGAGACCATTCGGGGTCCCGAGGTCCCTACTTCATATCGTAATACTCATCCCTGCAAGAGCTTCTCCTGCACCTATTGTTTCATGTGAAGACAATATACAGCTTTGATTGGGACTTTGGGGAGCCATGGCTAAATTGTTCTTAGAGGTTGATCGGTAGATGTGGTGTGCTGCAGTGAAATTCGACAGTGAGTTGTACCTACACTTTAGGTAGGATCCCTAGCAGAAAACCTCAAAAGATTGTACTTTTTTATGTACATTACCATCAGTTGGGTTTGTATTGTGTACCATTTACTTTCAATTAACTCCTTTTACTCTCTGTGGTGGTACTTTGTGTTGGTAGAACTATTCAATTTCTTTACTTCTTTTCTTTTTGAGGTATGCCCTGTGTGTGTGTATATGTTTAAAGGAAATTAATTCCATTTTGTGGATATGCCTTTCCCGTTCAAGTGACCAGCCACTAGACTATGGTAGGAAAGAATTGGGTAGTCATATCACGGGCCCCGAGGGACAAATCGCGACAAATGATACAAATGAGGTAATTTTTTATAAAATATGATAAATTAACAAGATTGATTATGTAGTTCTTATGATAATGAAATAATATGATCCTTCCCAAATGAATATAATAAAATTTATTCATTTTTTATTTCCAAAGAATACATGGATTCGAATGATATTAATCTAATTATATAATCATGTATTCTAAATTTTTTTAAATAAAAACATAATTTTATATTTCTTATGATAAAAGTCATTTTCCTTACAAAATAATTCTTTTTGGAAAATGTTTTTAATTACAGTTTTTTAAAATTTATTTCAATGACCCATTAAATAAAATTTTACATTGTTTTTCTTTTTCAAAAACTTTTTTGTAATAAATATTCATGTCATTTTAAAAACAAGGCCCTTTTGGTTGTTAATTTAAATATAAAATGAATGTTTGTATTAAATATTTTGAAATGAACAGTATTTACAGCATTATGAAAAAAACCATTATAATAAATATTAATGTTTTTTATTTTTAAATTCGAATAAAAATTAATTTCAATGTATTTTATTTATTTTTAATTTTAAATATATTTTTTAAATGTGGAAAACATACTTCCTTAAACATGTTTTTTTTAAATTTTTTATGGATTCCTTCATAATCGTCAATGTCTGTTTTCAATTAAAGCGGTATAAAAATTGTTTAATTGACATTTAGGTAAAAAACACAACCTTCAATGAAACATACATTTAGAATGTTTTATTTTTTAAAATTTATTTATTAATTGGGGGATATATTCCTTATGAGATCTTCAATGACATTTTTTCATTCAATATATTTTCCCATATATGATGACATCATTGATGTTACATATTATTTAATGGTGATATGATCCAAGAAGAACATTATGATTCACTCTCTTAGTGTTTCATGTTTATAAAACCCATTTATCATCATTCGGTTATTCCATGATAGAATGATTTTCAAAAATACTTCATTCTCTATGTGTTACTCTTTTATGAAATGTAGAAATGGTTATGAAACATCTTTATTTTCCACATGTTAGGTTATGGTGAAATGATTATGAAAACCATATAATTTCATTGGTTCTTATATGATGAATATTTTATGGGGTTTTAGAACAAATTTATATGATTTCATTACACGGAGGGTGAGACATATATCTCCATCGAATGAATTATGTAATGATTGATTTTATATGAGATAAATAAGATTGAACTGGGGAGTGAACCATGTTCAAAATGGGACATTGTCCACTATGATAGTGTTGGGAATGAAACATGAATATAATTATGGATTTATAATTAACCCCATTCCACTATGATATCCTTGTAATTATGTATTAACTAATATTTAAATGATTTTATATGCTTATCTATATTCCAAAATTCTATGCCATATTCAAATTTGGTACTGTCATGGATCATTGTCAATGATTTACTTATGATTCATGTCATATAAACTACTAATATTTATTTCTTCACTAATTATTTTTATATTTTATATGTTGTGTATGTTATGAAAATGTTATTTTCGTGTTCATAGACCCTTTCTCCCCCGATAAAGTAAAGTCAACCCTTTTTCCCTTACTGGGAATTTGAGATAACCTTTTTTTCTATTTATGTTCTCTAGGATATAAATACATATATTATGATTGATATTTACAAGAAGGGCTATCGTAATGAATAACCTAGTTTATGATGACATAACTCACTTATGGGCCAATTTTTTGATTCTCCAATATTATAATGGAAATATACCTTCAAGAAATTCAATTAATTGTTTATATAATTAATAAAATAATATATTAAAAAGTATTTGTATGCACCCAGCCTTAAACATTAATTATTCAACTGAATTTTTACTGGAATTTATTTTCATTCACTACCAAATATATTTTTGGTATATATTTTTAGATTATTAGGAAAAAACATACATAATAAAACCATACATTACTAGTTGATACTTGTAGACAATATCTATTTTTTACCAAATCAATCCCTTTTAAAATGAAACATGGTTTCTTAGCATCAAACATATTCAATACAATCATCATGAAAACATATTTTTCATAAAAAATTTTGAGCACTATGAAAGCATTTTAAAACATGGGATGAGAACAAAATCATAATAAGGGACATACAAAAATAAAACAATTAGTCCATTGAAAACCCAAAAAAAAATTCCTTATAATAAAACATACCCTTTTACCCTAAAAAAGATATCATCAATTCAAAATGATAATTATCATAATTGTTGAATACTAATGAATTTCACTAAAACTCATAAGAATGTATATAATATATGTACTTAACATGGGGAATAATTATTCTAAAATGGAATAACCATATGGTCGACTAACATATATGTCACTCTTACAAGTGGTATAGTCATTCCACCGACTTCCATACCCAATGAATTTGATGTTATAACGTAAAACCCTATAATTATTTTATTCCAAAACCACCCATATTTTTTTATCATATAGAAGAAAAAAATTTACATATTCCATTTTAAATTAATAACACAGAAAATTTTGCATCTTTCATCATTTCACCCATAAAAATTTATTATCAATCAATAGATATTATTTTAAGATATTCAAAAATCATTAAATTATTGAAAACCATTATAATAAAAATATAACCAGAAAATGAAATTATATATTTTTTTTCATTAAAAAAATTAAGGGTTATAGAGGAATCCAAATAACAAATAACGACCATGATGGTGGGGAATTAATTGTCACCGTATACCTGAAAAATAACACTAGTTATGTTAATTGTGAGGAAATTAAAATATATCATAGATAAATATTCCTTTTTTAAATCCCTTTAATTATATTAAAATTAAATTTCAAAGTTTATACAACTCAAAAAAGAAGGTGGTGTATAATATCAAATATTCCTCAATGAATGGAGATTTAGACGAAGTCCCATACATCGAGTCAGATTCATCACTTATGTTATTTATCTTCAGGAACAATAAAATAAGTTTAATTAATTACATTATAGAGAAAAAAATTTCATATTTGTTATTCCCTTTATATAACTTAATACAATGTTATAACAATTACTTATTTCTTTATGTTCACATTGGATGATGTTACAATATTCAGTGCTTCAGTCCAGAATGACTTGGGAATGATTTCAATAGTCAAAGTGGTCATTATTCCATCAACTATAGAATAAAATTCAAGACATAATAATCAGTTAAAAAATTTAATTATACTTTTACATGAAAATAATTATATATGGTTTTTAAAAATGAAGAACATTTTAATCATAGAGAGAGTATGTTGTACGTACGTATGAGTAACATTCACATTTTTTATTTATCATTATGGAAAGAAGGTGATTAAATTTTTATATTTCCATAAGGTTTATAATGTCATAAAAATTATATTAATTAATTATTTATACTTATATATATAAGTATATCCTATTGGTCATGTAGTAAAAAAAATGAATGACATTGCATTGTGGAGGAGATTGTTCATAAAGAAGCATGAACAACGTTATCATTTTTTTCTTTATGGAAGTTAATAAAATAATTGATATATTATTTTATCATAATGATAAGTATTTTATGAATATAATATATATGAATTTATTCCATTATTATAATCAGTCACGATAGAAGATAATGGAAAACAAATTATATCGTTATGTGGATGTGATAATCTACACGTACAGCCAAACGACTAATTCATTTCCAATTTTATGGATGCAGAGATGGATTTAGGTGATAATATTAAAATAATAATATCTTAGTGTATTGTGTTTATTGGAGTTATAATATCATCATGGATGAATAAAATTTTATGGAAGTGGTAGTAGAAATAAAACATAAATAATTGATTAAAAATGAAACCATTCTATTGGATGATCACCATTGATGTGAACCTTGACACCTCTATGGAGGGTGTTAGTCATATAATGAGGCCTAATGAATGTGGGGATGGATTCTAGTAAGGTATTTAGGTATATTATTCTAATACCAAATGAATCCAATGTGTGAATCAATGAAAGGATGTAGTTCCCTTCTCTACGAGAGGGGAGGGGAACTCATGGAATTATTTAAAATATTTAATTAATTTAAATTAATTTAATTTATCAAATAGGTCCAAAAATATTTATTTAGAAACTAAGAATTGTATGGGTAGAAATAAAATCTATAATTAAAATGTATACATGTTTTTAATATTCTTTTAATTCTTATAATTTTTCTTTAACCCTCATTTTATCCTTTGAACTCTTATAGTGTAATCATGTAATTTAAAATTTTTGGGTCAACATAATTACCATAGAATTAAGAAAGAAAAAAAAAAGATTTATTTATGCATTTTTTGGACTTATACCAACTATTTTTCTGAATCATGGTTTTTATAAGATTTATAACATTAAATAAAATATTTTATATTTTAAAATACCATTAGTGTCAATTTTGAATCTTTACTTTCATTACTTATAATGAAAATCATAAATTCATGATATAGTTGAGACAAATATTTGAACTCTTCTCTAACATGACAATGTAATATAGAAAATTTGTGTGTGAAATAAATTATATATAATTATATTTAATATAATATTTTTAATATCATTTATTTGACTCTTCTATTAATGATGGAATGATTGCATCATCATTGTTTCCACAATTAATTTAATTATATATTTCAAAAAAATATAAATAATTTATCATGATTTATGTAATAATTTTATATTTCTAAATAATTTTTATATTCTAATATATCCCATGTATATCCCCATATTAAAAATACATTACTTGTTAAAAGTAAATGTGCAACAAAAGTGACTTTTCATTCCATGTAACATTATAAAATCATTAACGCCATCCATGTGGCTAAAAGTTGTCATAAAGGTTAACCATGTATTATATTGATTGTAACATACTCATTCAATTAAATTTTAAGAAATCTCAGGGTATGTTTATATTTATATTATATAATTTTTAGCATTCACTATTGGAAAATTTCCCTATACCCATGGTTTGAAATTGTGGGTATAGCCCATCTAATGGTGGGTATAGGCAATACACATGGTTTGATGGACCGTGTGATCCTGAGGTGTTGGGATTTCCCTAAACCCATAGTTTTGAAGAAACTGTGGGTATAGCCTGCTGAAATTTCAACATACCCACTATTCTGGTAAACCATAGGTATAAATCTATACCCACAGTTCAACAAAACATAGGCATAGAGGATTCTACAACAACATATATACCCACAGTTGTCAAACCGTGGGTATAGAGGGATCTTTAGTAGCATATATACCCACGGTTTTCAAACCATCAATATAGAGAGTTCTGTAGAAGAATATATACCCACTTTTGTCAAACCGATGGTATAGACGATTTTCCATGAAATAGAAGATGCCATGCCTTGGTTTCACCTGGCTATTTAAAACCATAATGTGTTTGCTGTGAAACCACATCCCCTCCCCCTTTCACACCCCACTCTCTCCCTAATCACCCCATGAAGCCCATCCCTTCCCCACTGGACATACCCCCCACCACACACCCCTTTCTCACCCCCACTCTACCCCTAGACACCCCATGTATCCCCTCCCTTACCCAATGGATAGACCCCCCCCCCACACACACATAGACACACCCCTTACACACCCCCACTCTCCCCCTGGACACCCCCTGCATCCCCTCCTTTCCACCTCGACAAACCCCCAATACACCATCTCACTTATTGTACACCCCCACTCTTCCCCTGGACAGACCCCCCTTGCACACCCCCCTATGTACATAACCCCTTGCACACCCCCACCCCCCAGCTGGACACCCCCTATGTACGCCCCCCTTGGACAGCCACTCTGGACACCCCCACTGAACCCCCTAGATAACCCTTGTCATAACCCCCTTGGAAAACCCCCCATAACACACCTGGACAAACCCACCGGACCCCCTAGACACTCCCCTGGACACCACCCCTCAATACCCCCTCCTCTGGACACTCCCCATGGACCCCCATTAGACACCCCATGGACCCCCATGGACCCCCTACACACCCTTCACCCCTATACACCCCCCTGTGCACTCCCTATACACTCCCAAGAAACCCCCATGGACACCCCATGCATGCATATATGTGAAAACATGAATATTAAGAAAAGGAAAGGAGAAAAAGCCAAAAAATAAAAACCTGTAAACTAAGAGAATGTATAAAATATTTTTTGTAAAAAAATATGAAGGTACAGGATTAAAAAGTGATACATGGGGATAAACTATTCAACCATGATACATATCAATGTAATGTAGATCAATTATTTCACCCTTATGAGTAAACTCAAAATCATCAATTATACAAGCATGGTGTATGCCAAGTAAATTTGATTAAAAACACAACAAATGGTTTCTAATGTCTTGAAAAAAATGGTATAAAATAGAAATTACCTCCTGAATTTTATATTCATGTCAATCTCAACTACAAGTCGTGGATGAAAATCAATTTCATTGGCTATGTTTCATTGTTGGTTCTCGGCATAGCATGAATCCCTATCCTACATACAAATAAAATTCATAAAAATAAAGAAATGATCAAAAAGTAAAAGCCATAAGGAATCCAAAAACAATAAGTAAAATACTCTTTTGAGCACTTTCCCCTTCTTATATTCACAGCCCCCCGACCCCCCTTCTGGACAGCACCCCCTCACCTTGCACCGTTCCCCTCCCTACACACTCCTGGATTGCCCCCTCCCTTCCCCCGACACACACCTGGGTAGCCCCCCTCCCCATGCACCCCACCCCCCTACTCCACTCACGCCACACCCACTACACACTGCCCCCCCCCTACACACACCCCTTCCCTCTTCCCTAGCACCCCTTCCCTCTTCCCCACCACTGGTCCCCTACAGACACCCCTTCCCACTTCCCAAGTACACCCTGCCCTCTTCCCCAACACTAGACACCCCCTGAATATTTTTAAGCTCCCCACCCTGCACACCCCCACCACCACCTTTCCAATCACACACCCTTCCTCCCTCAACCCCTCTCTTTCACACACCCCTTCCCTTTACCCCATCACCACCCCCCTCCAACCCCTGAATACTTGTAAAACCACCCCCACTGGCCCCTTCCCACTACACACCCCCCACTACCCCCTTCCCACTGTAAACCCCCTCCCCCCATCCCCCTCACCCTTCACACCCCTCCCCTACACAATCCCCAACCCTCTACCCCGGCACCATCCTCCCTCCCCTATACCCCCTACCCTCTTCCCCGTCACCACCCCCCTCCCCGGAATACTAGTTGAAGCACCCCCACCCTGCACACCCCCTCTTCCCCCTTACCACTTCACAACCCCTTCCCCCATCACCCATCCTTAATAACATTTTTATGTCATTTAGCATACATAAAAGATAATTTTCTAATGTCTTGGAACTTTCTAGGTACCTTCACAATACAGTCCAGCCAATCTAAGAGTGTTGGGTCTTCCGGTTTGGTTCTACTATAAACTATCTAGTAATTTTTTTATAAAAATGAATTAAAAATTGTGGGAACATGACTCTCTATATGGAACACACTGAATTTTGGACTGGAGGATAAATAACCAGAAAAGAATTGACCTGAGAGGATGAATGTGCACATTTTTTGTGCACTGCAGAAGCTAAAAAAGAAGAAAACATGGAGGAAGTTGGAATCTAGGGGGAGGATGTTGTGTAATTGTTGTTTGTGGGACACATGTGGAAGACCATGAGGCTCTCTGTCGTTTCCAATGGTAAAAATTAGTGGGGAGATTTTAGTAGTTTGGTAGAACATGAATAAAAAAATGACCCCTACTCCCAACAATAATATGCAAATAAGCACATACATTTCTCAAGATCCCGGTTTGAAAAATCCTTTCAATAAAAATGTTTTTTCTATGAAAATCCGAGGGTAATACACAATTTTACATTTCTTAAAAAACCATAAAATCATCTCCCTACTAATACACATACCATAGATAACAACATTATAATAGTAACAGTTGACATCAAATCCTAGGTACCTCAAATCCCTAATAAGATCCAAACCAATCCCAGTATGTCCACTACATTTAATTAATTTAAAATATAAAAAGCTTATGCAAAATCAATTTCACACTTCCCTCAATGATTCTTACAATAAAATTTCATCATAATGGTATAAGTGTAAACATTCAGCGATGGTCTAGACATCGTTAATTACACAAAAAAAATATTTGATGAATTATATTTCATATTTGGCAGCCAAAACACTTTAGTAAAAATTTGAAGTACCTGGTTCTTGGTTAAAAGCCCAATTTCCAATCCTTCAAAAAGACATCAATTGCATCCTTGGGCTTTAAATTTGCTGCCACGACAATAATAGGTTCACAGATTACAACACTGATTATAGATTTTGACCCCTTTATGCCATTAGGTTGTTACAATATAATAAGAAATAGATGAAACAATTCATTAAAAATGAATTGAAATATATATATTATGAAACTGGAAAAAAACACCATTAAGGAAACTATGAAAATATTATGGAAATAAAATAAAACTTATTTCAAATTGCAATCCATTACCTACAAAAACTCCACAATGGGGAAAACCTGTTCATGTAGTAAATGTTTGGACCCGGTGTGGATAGAAACATGAAGTAGAATATATGAATGGATAGTTGAATAAAAATAAAAAAGAAAAATGTCAGTACAACAAAAGATATTTTGAATCCCCATCCTTATTTGAACCATAGTTGAAAACTATATTGACTTTTGGAATAATTATAAAATAATACAAATTTATACATAATAAAATTGAAGGGAAACACATATACAACATGTTAACATATATGATAAAATTGTTTTTCATAGGGGAAGGGGTTGATTGCAATTCAATAAAACACAGGTGTGAAAATAAAAGGTTCAATAAAACATTTCCCATTAAAATATAAACCAAAAGAAAATTGTTCAAATTCAAATGGGTTCCAAGAGATTCAAATTATTGAAACATATCATTAAGAAAGACATGATCCCTAAAAGAACCTACTTGAAACCCAACTTTATATAACATCATTCAGTCCTGACACCAAAAGCATTAAAATCTCTATTCAATCATTTGTTTAAAATATTTCAATGAACACATAATTACATATACAAATAAAACAGAAAAAGGAAAAAAAGAAATCAACTATTTCTAAAAAGAGTTACATCCAATAATATTTTTCGTCTAAATCTCATATATCCATCAGGAACCTCATGCTTCAGGGAATTAACAATATCAAATGAATAATAACAATATTTCAAATTTCCTGAAAAAATCAATGAATGTTTGGATTAAATGATAAACAATATAAATTTCAATAAATGCAATAATGATTCCTTTGTCATATAATCAATATTTGATGGTGGTGGTGTTTTACAAAAATCAATTCAGAATCAGTGAACCCTATAATATTAGAAACACTGATTATTCCCTATTCATACACAAAATATGTATTAGTTAATTTTTTTAATTGATATGAAAATAATTTAATAATAAATAGAGCATGATATTATGAAATAAATAACCTCAATATATGCATGAAATCTGAGATTTTTTAATTTTTATGTACAATTTCTGGACATTCATCATTATTTTACAATATTATTTAAAAACATGAATAAATACTAATGAATATTGAAATTTGATATTTGAAAATATGTGTGACACATTACTAATAAGAATCATCATAATTGAATTCATGTTTTGGGATGAATGAACGTTTTGTATTGTGCATTCTCATATCCTATCATCTTATTATCTCAAAACTGCAATTGATGATAGGATTCAGACTAGTCATTGATAACCAGTTCATTGTGTGTGATCAATGCATGGATAAATTGAGTAAGAAAGAACATTATAATAATCATCTAAAACAAATCAAAGATTTTGTGCTGCATTGATTATGTTTTAATCTTGGTCGCACAATTCATAAGATCCTTTTCACTGAAGCTCCTAGTAGTGGGATGAATATCCTGGAAATGAGAAAATCTACCCCATAAGAAAAAAGGGAAGGTGCTTAAAAAATAGGTAGAAACAATCAATGAAAACGATGGTATTTTATATTGAAATAAATAATAATAGTAATATTTTTGGTGGAACAATAAAAATATTTATGATACATAAAAACTAAAAATTTACATTATATCAGCACTATCTTAATATGAAATCAACTAATATCATTTTTCATACCTGCAATGTTCTTGTTTTTCAATCATTAGTACAGATATATACCTCTTGGAATGAGCTTACATAGTATGTAGTACATGATTACCATGTATCAACATTTTTTGAACCATATAATTCCCATGAAAAACTTGTTCTCAATGAAATTAATTTTCATGAAATTAGTCGCATCCACCCATCTAAATCCAGAAAAAGGAAAAAATAATATTAAGTTGACAAGAAGGATATATGGGAATAAATATCAATGAAATTAGGAGAACAAACTTGTTGATGAAGCCTAAAATTTTAGGATCTCTGAGTAACATGCATGTGATGGTAATGTCTTCATGAAGAACATGGAGGGATTCTAAATAGGAGTGTATGGTAATTATTATATTTTAAAAGATTAAGGTAGGATAAACGAAGGAGAAGGCTACCTCCCTGCCCCCTCTCCCCTGCACCCATCCCATACTCCCCCTAAACTATGCCCCATACCCTGCACCTAGCTCCACTGCCCCTGCAATGAGACCCACCCCTCCACACAGCCCCCCTCCCCCTTAAACCCAGCCCCACCCCCTGCACCCAGCCCCTCCCCCTACACCCATTCTCACCCCCTGCACCCACCCCCTTCCCCCCTACACCAAGCCCCACACCCACACACCCAACAGCCATCCCCCAAGCACCCAAACCCCTCCCCCAGTGCCCATCCCCACCCCCTATACCTTACCCCCTTCTCCGACACCCATCCCCACCCCCTAGTGAAAAAAAAACTCAGGATATTCGGAGATAATTCCACTTTTAGTCACAAGTGAGGCACTAGCTTCTTAGAAAAAAGGGGAAGCTATAATATCTATTATAGTTAAGTATTCTATGGTAGTAAGGACCTCGTTTTTGCAAATGCATCACTTAGAATTCCAATCTGAGCTTTATGTAAATTTATGACAAAAGTTATGTAGAAAATGTTAGAAGAAAATAAATTAACCATTATCATCGATTAAAAAATTAAATTCATGTTGTTAATGTACATACATAAGTCTCCATACTATGTATAAAATAGAGGGCATTAATTTCCCCCTCATCACCGAAATCCCCATCCCCATTTCCATGCCCATCATTATAAATATAATCATCATCATCAACAACATTGTTAGGAGCCTCATCACCAATGGCCGCATCGGCAACATCCTCACCACCAACAACTCTATCCCAACCACCATCATCCACACTACGAACCTCATTCGAATCACCTGACACATAATTCAAATATATCAATGATTCATTATATGAATCAAATGTAGAAACATCCTCTGATGGAAGTGAATGAAACAAAACTACCATAGCTTTCATGAAATGATAAGTCATCAACTTACTTCATTCATGCTCCACTAAATCTTTTTTTACCTCAGCTTCATCAACACAAATGATTACCATCTTAGAGGTTTTGGAGTCTTGGGAAGATACCAATGACTACCAATACCTAGAAGGGAAAACTTTAATTCCTGGTTTAATTCATACTCTCCCCAGGTGCTCCTCACCTAATACCTGACATAAATTATCATTTGGCCCGATGTTGTCATCTTCCTTACCACCGAGGTCCTATATGGAAGACTATTAAAATTTTAAACATATTAAATTATTAATATAGTATAAATTTTTAAAATAAAAATAAAAAACCTTAAAATTTTATCTTGTGTATGTGAATTTACTGCACAACCACCTTTTTTCATTCTACTAGAGCAAAATAATTTAGCACGAGGTACAGGACCTTCGATGCCCAATGCATCTTACTGCAAATGAGAAATGCACAAATATTGATTAGAGCCATATATGAGAAATTCTAAAATATGGCATATGTCTATTCAATAATATCTTCATTATAACATCCTGTATAACATCACAATTCCCTATTAATGTACATGGAGCTTTTCATGATCTGGCATTATAGTGTGCCCGAATGTGTGAAATATGTCATTGAATCATCATTCTTTATGTTTTGCACTGAAACATCCTAAAAAAATTCCAATACAAGTCATGAGAATTAAATTTTATATGTCAACCATTAATGATTGAGATTACCTTAAAATTAGCAGTCATCCAATGTGCAATCATTTTTTCATATTAACTTTTTGGACATTCGAGGAATATGTGTACCCCCACTAAGTTAGTACCAACCCCGCTCTTACAAACAACACACAAAAAATGATTATATGAGTGCCAAAAATCCTAAACATCCATTAACATCACAGTCTTAGTAGCTTCTCTATAGAGAATGTAAAAATGAATGTATAATGAAAAAGTAATTTCATTTAAATACACAAATAATATAGACAAGACTTTATAAATTGTCCTTACCTATATTTTCTCCCATGCTTTCCCCTTAATGTTTTTAATGATTCCTCCCCCTGACACCGGTTCCACTGGAATGATATCATGATACTTGTACAAAGTGGCCATAAAACATCTACACTGCATTTCAGTTGGACCTACCATCTAATTTTGTCGATTGTAACCCACCATTAGATGTAGTTGGAAATTCTAAACATCCTTTATCTGTGTAAGCCCATGTTTCCTAGAAGAATATCCAACTAAATAAGAAAAATATGTGAGAATTAAGAATAATGTCATGTTACAACATGAAAAAATAATGTGATATAATTTGAAAGAATTATAATCAAAAAAACTATTTACAGATTGCTTAATAGACTATGAAATCTGGGGGTTGTACTTACTCAGAAGCCTCAACAAGAAGTGTCTGTTCCTGTGCATGCTCTGGGTGACCTTCATGCTCTAGAGTAGAAGCTAATGAAATAGACTCATCAGATGCTGGCTGGATGGTAGGAATTGGAGGCAGCGTAGACATGGCAGCATATGAATAGTAGTATGGGGGATACATCATACCATATGGATATGGTAAAGGTGGAAACATCTGTGGAGGCAGTGTAGTCATTGTATTGGATGAAGAGGAAAAATGTGTTGATGGATTCTTCGGTGGAATCATCCTTGAAGGCATAAATGGAATGACATGTGAATACGATGGTAGCTAATATGATGATGGATACATGGATAAAAACATTCCTAAAGACTCAAGACCAGGATGGAAAGGTTTTGTGGAAGGTGTGTCCGATGGTAGGTCATGGTGGAAATGGGTATGATGTGGGCTCTATCTTGGTCTAGAAGCATCCCCACTCATACCCATGCTAACCAGATTTTGAGTCAAATCCGATGGAACTTAATGTCCCTAAAAATTGATAAAGAATATTATCATGATATTATTTGTAATGCAGAAAAAACATTACAATTATAATACTCACTGATGGAAGTGAAGGAATCGCATGCTCTTGCCACGGGCGATCGAGATCAAATAGTCTCTTCCTTCAACATTATGTATTATTTGGTATAATCTATATAATAATTTAATTTAATGTTTTTAGAAATAATTTTTTACAAATCATGGATTCAAATTAAATCTATCAGCAATTCATGCGGGCAAACAATTTTACATTTTATAAATAGTAATTGTACAAATGATTACAAGGAAATGACTAACACAGTTAATAAATTTACATTTCCATGTTATAAAATTTTTAAATTCAACATTTAAACCAAGTTTTTTATATTTAAATAAATAATATTTAATGAAACTACATCAGAGAAAACAAAAAAACATTTCATTCCAAACTAAAACACAATTTAAGTAATTACAGTAATACTAACTGGAGAAACTCATGTAAATCTAAAATGAATGAATAGTGATCATTTATTCTTGATTCTATATATTACAAACCACTACTTTAGGTTCATCATCAACTCTTACAATGATTCAATTTGATTCATCAAATTAAATATTTTGGCCAACACCAACATGGACATCAATGGGGGAAATTTCATCACTAGTGTCATGAAAAATATGCTTGGGGATTACGTCACTATTGACACCATAATTAGGACTCAGATGATCTTTCACATAAAACTCATGTTTATCCATTAGTGCAAAAATGTATGGTTCATCGGTACTCATGAATCGACTCATATACATAACAAAGAACCCACAGTCATCAATTAAGGTACCATTTCTTCTCATTGAATCAAACCATTTACATTTCATTATATTGACTCAACCATGAGAGTAGTAATACAATAACAATATTTTATCAACTAGTCTATAATAATACACATCTTCATATCATGGCTGAATATCTGCTATACTAGCATAAAAATCCGTTTTAGCGGTTAAAATAACGCCATAATGTTGTGTTGTCATTTTCACCGCTTGACCCATTTTAACAAATTTATACACATTTATTATTAATTATTTCCATTCACGATCGAAATAATTAGGACCGAAAGCCAAAGATCTCAATTCTTGAGAAACATAGTCAATAGGTAATCTCAACACCTGAAATATATATGAATAAAAAAATTAAATGGAAATAAAAATTTTAAACTAATAAATGTAATGGTAATACCTTTGATTTCAACCAATAAAGAAACTCTAGTCTATGCAAAACCACTCTCCATCTCAAAGACAATGATCGATGAACTCAACTTATAATTGTTTTATGTTACCTATATAAAATTAAAATAAATGTGTAAGGTATATATGATATTTTATTATATAAGATAACATAAAATTATCCAAATTACTTACTTGATATAGTCATCGAACAAACCACAGTTAAACACGATTGTGCGATTTTCCATCTCCTGTTCTTGAAGGATCAATGTATCCAATGTATACAAGCAAAAAGTTACTCGTTTCTGGGGAAGAGATGGAAACTAGGTATTAAATTCTTAATACTTATCATCTTCATTTCTCATTTTCCAATTATGTATTGTGATGACATTAGACAAATACATTGAACAAAAATCCATACAATCTTGAGCCAGATAACCCCTCATAATCGAACCTTCAGGATAATTCTTTTTTCGAACATATGATTTCATTATGAACATATTTATTTCAGTAGTATATATCCACTAAAAAGCAATTGGTCCCCCAAAAAGTGTTTTAGTTGGAAGATGAACTGTAAAATGCAACATGCAGGTGATATTGGACACATGAAAAATCATTTCCATTTCACATAAAATTAATAGTTCCTCCTGGCGCATTTTTTTCAAGAATGACATGGAGAACCATTTAGAACAATGGTCTCTAAAGGAATGGCACATTCGAGTCATTTACACCCTTACATTATTGGATAGAAAATACTGAATTGCTATTGGAATCAATTCATAGAGAAGGATGTTATAATCAGGATTTTTTAGAGATTTTATTTTCACATCTCTTCTTTTGACTCCTTTAGATATATTCATGGAATAGCCCTCGAGAACTTTTATATTCTCCAATACATCCAGAAATTGATCTTAATCTGATGGTGTCATCACATAAGAAGAAGAAGGAAAAATCCATTGGTTTTCATCGATACACATAGGATGTAGTTCTGGTAGAATACCCCATTCCAACAAGTCCCGATGAGATAAGAAGTTGTCTTTGGTCTTCCCCTTGATATTCAAAATAGTTGAAAGAAACATTAAAAATATATTTTTCTCAATATGTATTACGTCTAAACAATTATGTAACAAATTCTTAGAGAAATATGGTAATTCAGAAAAAATACTTCTCTTTTTCAAATTTTATGTGGTTTCGATGTCAACATTCTTCCTCTTTTTAGATTTCAACTAACCTTTACCCAATGAATAACTAAAATCTTTTAATTAATTATGCCCAACACTTTCTAACATACGTTGAGGTGGTTTTTCAGTATCAACGGTATTATCAAACCTCCTATGATTCATCTTGTATTGATGATTCAATGGAAATAATCGTCGATGTACCATGAAATAGAAACAACAACGATATTTATTCTTTCTTGATCATTTATTCTTCATACAAACAGAACATGGATTTATTTACCTTCTTTCT
Organism: Viscum album; assembly: GCA_963277665.1. NCBI lineage: Eukaryota > Viridiplantae > Streptophyta > Magnoliopsida > Santalales > Viscaceae > Viscum > Viscum album. Next base: position 638,488,030 of record OY728122.1, read on the forward strand.
CCACCCAAAAATCATTACATAAGCAAGGAAATCATTTAAGGTCCATAGAAGGGTATCACACATCTAAAACATATAGTTCAAAGATGCATCGGTTCTCCACACACCAAAATACTGCTGTTATTTCAACGCTATTATTAAAGGCTGCAAGTAGACATCTATATCATTATCGAGATTAGATGGTCCAGATAGCATTATACTCAAAAAGTGAAAGGATTTTTCATAAAAATCCCTATAGGAAGATTAGAATCATGAATAAAAGCTGGCCACATGTTGTGAGAAGTAAGCATATGAACAAACAGATTAAAATCAACGTAGGACAGAACGAACCTGAAATTACACACCTAAAGTACAAAATCAGGATGTTGTGAATCAAATGTCCACTTTGCTAATCAAATACATGATTAACATACACATCATTACCTTTAATTATCTCAGTATAATTCTATCACATATTGGGTGATATTTCTACAGACAAGAATAGATTTTGATGTCTGGGAATCACCGAAAAGTGACACATGACTTTATATGCCACACAAGATGGTGTTCCATCTATAGTTGTCTTCCATCGAGATGTACTGAATTCATTACAGTCATTACTGTTTGCTGTTTCGTTGAAAAAATAAACTGCAATCTTTTGAATAACCATGGACGTTATTAATATCAAACACAAGATGTAAAATTAATATCCAGGCATTGTAATTATTTGAGGTAATGTCTGCACCATCGGGAATCAAGTCCATGAAAAATGTAAGAACATAATAAATAGTGGTATTAGAAAGTCCCTACATTTTTTACCATGATATAACCACATTAAAAATTCCAAATTGTTCATTTTAGTACATTCCTGGTATACAATAGTTCTTGCATCATCCAATAAATTTTTCACTCTCTCATCATCATATTCATTATTTTCCTCATGTGTATATATATCATTGTCTTCTTTAAATAGAATACTATATCTCTCAGGATGATGTAAAAATGGAAACTGATCGAATTTCAAATTCTCTATGCCACTTCATTGATTTTGTTCATGACCAGTAGAACATTGACTCATCTCTCCCTGGAAATATGAAACAAAATAGTTTTCTTAAAATCCAAATATCCATATATGGTAGAAATATTCTAACAGGATTAACCACGGTCTTCCTACAAATTTATAGCCTGGGAGTTCCATAAAACATCCATCTGAAGCATTTTCAAAAGAAAAAAAAATCTCCAAATTTTTTTGAAACATTTTTGAAATCCTGTCGGTACGAGACATCAAGATTTTATCCATTCTATAACAAGGAAAAAAAGTCATCTTCAAATAAAAAGTGTAAACTATAATTTTAAGAGGGATATGTACTATAGAAAAAATATATATTAGAATATTACAACATAAATTTTAATTCACCTTTTTATTGGAAGTTCCATTTCTTTTAGAACAAATTTCAACCGTTTCAGTTTCAAAGAAAATATTATTACCTCAATCCTATAAAATAATGATCAACAAGGTAAACCCTAATGTTAAAATAAAGGTAACATGTCTATGATAGAGTGGTATGTGTCATTATAGTTGAACTAAGGAAGAGAAAAATGTTTGTCCACCCTTAGGTGTAACATAAAAAATCAACTTTTATAACCATAGACCCCCTTATACATGGGATATTTCATTTAAAAATCAAGGGAGAGATAAAAACATTCAACCAACATCTAAAAAAATTTATTAGAGCCCCATATTCATGTAATTTAATATTTTCCATGGGTAAAATTTAAATTCATAGCGGGAAAAGAAATTTAAAGAAAACCACTTCAACTTTAACGCCCCGACCCTAGCTACCCAGAGTCGGTGCATTACTTCGTAACATTGACATGATCACAAAAGATCAAGTCTCGAAAGACCGATTAGTTTAGTAGCCTTGGAAACACTAGATACATTCGTAAACGTTACATTACATCATAAAGTGAAAAACTAAAATAACAAAGTCTCCATAGTCCACTCTCATATCCTCTTCTGAAAATCCCTGCAGGTCATTCATAAAATACTTCTTCACATCCTGGAAAATATTAAAACATTGAAAGGGGTGAGCTCAGATGCTCAGTAAGGATAACAATATTTCGGAAGCCTTCATAAATAAACATAAACATTTAAGGCAATGTATAACTAAAACAAAATCCTTTTAAACTTGAACTTCTGCATAATATGGCAAAAATAAAATTAAATAATGTCATTTACTTATCCACATGGATATTCTACTAGTCGAATAATCACATGAAATATCAATAACCACTTTCATAATGAGGGAATGTATAATTCCAGACATTCTGAAACATTTTTTCAAGGCCTCGGCCAAGACGTCTAAAATGATTAAGGCCTCGGCCAAAACCATAAATCAAATTGGGAAAGGGCCTCGGCCAATTCCACGTCTAGTTGTCTCATGAGACCTACCGATGCAATTTTTTTTAGAAGATACCTACGTTTAAAATTGCTCAAATATACTCCAGTGTTTTTCTGAAAAAATTAAGCAAGATTCTGAAAACAAAATAACTAATTCTGAGACTGCTCGACTAATTACAGGCCATGATGGGTCCACGCCCAATCCCTTCCTGTCTACCACACTCGAGAGTCGGGTTTTCTGAAATCATTTTTAAGCTTGCGTTAAATACGTATACTTTTGAACTGGATTTTCATACATTGGAGAGAATTATCTCTTTTTTGAAATCATTTAAAAATCACATAATTATAAAAGAAATCCTTTTGAATAAACGTAAAAGTCAAAGGGATTTATACATCGTATAAAAGAAAGTTGTGTATAAAACAAAATATGCCTCAATGAAAGGAGATTGAGACGAAGTCCTTAAGAATACCATTTTTAAAATAAAATAGATCTATTATGTGTATTCACTCTAATTAAACATAAATAATTTAAAAATACAAGATAGGACATAATAATATCATAACATAATTTGAAAGTAGGAGATTAACCCAAAGAATAGAAATTGGGTTAAGAAGTTCCCTTACCTTGCGTCTTGTCCTGACTCGACCGTTCTTTAACCTCCTGAATAATAAACTAGATTTAATTTCTATTTACATAAGAACCTTTTTCCTGTTCATTATTCATTTTATATCACTTATTTCCATGTTATGAACATTATGTAATTATTTAAGTTAATAACGGTCGTTTTGTCGATCTTTGGTACTTGAGTCAAAAATAAACTTCTTATAATTACAAGTTGTTCATGTGGTGAAATATCCATTATATCCTGAATTATATTCATGATGTAGATATCATATATATCATATATATACAGTATATACATTCATTTATAATATTACGTAACATTTAGAGGTAAGAAATGAAATGCACCGTTCATGGAGACGGTAAGCCGTACGTACGCATGAACGCTACTTTCATTTCTATTTAATATTTAATGGAATGAAATCATAATGATATGAATGTATAATATAATTCCAGTATAATATAGTGTATAATACCATTTACTCCTTCCTTTATACATCCCACATATGGCATTAACGATTCAAATCACTTTGAGGGGGCGGTAGTCCGCACTTCCTAAAATGAAATTATCGCGTTTACCCATAATGGAAATCATAAAGTATGCCATAAATGAGAAATAGATAAGAATAAGTAAAACATAAACATATTATATATCATATATAAATATAGTGACATCTTAATTTCCACCTTTTAAAGTGTTATATGAGTGTTGAACAATCATCGTTTCGTGAGGCAGAAATTCGCCATCCACAGAAATAGTATGTTCTTTAACCATTAGATGTAGGTGTGTGTAAGTGTAGCTCTAATCCTTCTTATACAAACATCCTATTATATTTATTATACTGTTTGTGTTACAAAAGAAATGAATAAAAATAGTTTAAGGGGTTGGAGAATCTAAATAAAACAAAACAACATTAGAGAAGACATTACCTCAAAATCGGGTAACTCTTTTTGATTTGAGCCAAAGGCTTCCTTGGGAAGAGTTCTTCCCAAAGTGAGGCTTCTAGGAGTAATAGGGGGAAGTTGGGAGAGTATTTGGGCAGAGGTTGGACGAGAAAAATGGCTTGAAAGTGTGAATGAGGTGGTAGAGGTGGGGGCTTTTTATAAGTGGAGAGGAGGGGCACTCTTGGAAAGTAAAGAAAAGTCACTATATTATAAAATGAGTTTCGGATTTTAGAGGTCCCAAACTTATATAATTAGAGAATAAGGTGATAAGGGTTCGAAATATCCTCATAAAATAGGCTTTGGACAAGTGTAAGCCTTGGATTTTGCATTATCTTCTCATTTTATTTTAATCGTTAAATAATGAGGTCATCGCTGCATCATCATGATGTCATAAATAATTTAATTTATTTAATGTCTAAAAATTATAAAAAAATACTATGATGTAGGAAATATTTTTAGCTTTCCAATTACTATTTATAGTCAAAAATATGACTTGTATAACCCCATGTAAAAATTGTTTTAGTAAAACATTTCATTTTTGTGTCATTTTTTACTTTAACATTAAATAAAAGGTATTTATGTCATTTTCCAACTAAAGTTGCTCCATGGGGTCCCCAAGTTGACCCATGGATTTTATTGGTCGGACATGGCATATCCAATGAGGGTAGGACATGTGTCAAGCTCATCTCATATTATTAAAACATTATTTTTACCTTAAACTACACTAATTACCTTTAATCGCGATTAAGAACTTAAAAGTTACTATTCACCAAAAATTATTTTAATCTCATTGAACCACATTTTACTTCTTAATGACAACCATGTATGTCAGATTTTTGAAAATCAAATCATAGAAGTTGTAATATTTCATTTAAATGAAAAATCAGTTATTTAACTACCACTTAGTGGTTTCACTATTCATCAAAAATTGAAGTTTTTCAGAACAATGCCAAAATTTCACCCTAAGCTATAATTGATATTCCGAATTCAAAAATGATGTCTATTTTACAAAATTCCGAACATATAAGTTGCATTAATTAATTTTATAATTAATTCCCGCTGTCACAACAAATAGCGTGTTTTTAAGAAACAATTTATATCAAAAGATTTGTAATTGTCTATGTCCAATTTCAATGTTAAATTAATTTTAATGACCACCATTGGATAAAATGGTAAAAATATATTCTAATTATACTTTAAAACCACTAAATAGTATAATTTATCACAATAAATTATTTTGATTAAAAACGTTGTTTTAAGTATTTTTCACTATTCATAAAAAATTGAAAGTTCTCAGAAAATTACAAAAAATTCAACTTAGGATATTTTCGATATTACGAATACAAAAATGAAGTCCATATTGAAATATAAGATTTCCATAATTTTAAAAAGTTGTTATTACTATTCATAACGGCTACATTGATTAGTCGCGGTGTGTTAGAACTCGAAGTTGCGTTCAATACAAGCTATTACATTATTGAAAGAGAAGCGTATCGTGGAATCTCGGGGTGTTACATCATCTCTAATAATGAAAATAATTTAGTTAATTTATATAAAACAATCATGAATATAAAATATTGGGATAAATATTCTAGATGATGAATTTAATAAACTAAATCAATTAATGATTTTTTTAATAAAATAATTACATAGAAATACCAACTACACACAAAGTGGAACAAGTCACAACAAGACTCTTAATATGGAAAAAGGTCATTTTGGTAAAATACATGAATTTAAAATCATTTGAAAAATTAAATACACGTTATTAGATTAATTTTGAACATAAAATATTACACACACCATGATCAGGGTTCCAATAAGAAATGAAAATGTGGGAAATTGAAGTGAAATGTCCAGGGGAATCTCCCTTGGGATTTTGGTAATGTATTATGTATCAGATGTCGTCAATTACTATTATGGATTCTTATGGAGAAAACTCATATAATTGGGAATGTTGAGTTAACTGGATTAGACATGATAAATTTGGTTGGAATACCTCCATCATAATCTTTGGATTATTATATAACTATTGTTATAAATGTTATGTATTGTTCCTTATGTTTAGACTGGAAGTATGGATTAGGAAGAATGGAAAGGCTCACCCCTTTGTATTTTGTATTAGTTTTATTGAGAAGGTATTCAATATTGAGATATCTCGGCTCTTCAGATTATTATTCCATTGGTTTCCTTATTGTTTTACATTATTAACATTTACAATTTTACATGTACCGTGACTATAGAATTCCCAGAGATGGAAAAAGTAGATACAAAAGGATGTTGAGTTCCATTGTAGAGATCAAGAAACCATTTTATTTTTATTACAATGTAACTTAAATTATAAAATATTAAAATATTAATACGATAATCAATAATTGATTATAAAATCACAGCTCAATGAAAAAAAATTGAATTTTAATTTTAGGTAAACCATATTTAGAGACTTACCAAGTTATAATATCACCCAACACTTTCTACCATGGAATTCGGGCATTTGAGTTGATACCAAAATAATATTGTATATTTAGATTTGGGATTTAACCCGATTATTTTGATTGAATGATTTCTAAGACTAATCATGGGTGTTGGGTCCATGTTGATACTCATGACCATTTTCCATAGTTTTCGTAGGTTTATATTCTAATATTGTGGTTAATTTTTTAATTAAATTGGATATTTTATTCAATGAAAAAGAAAAACAAGGGATAAACACGAAATGATTCCCAAAATGAGAGGAAAACCAAAAAAAAAATCGAGGAAATTAATTGTACAGTAGATCCTAGACTAGCCCATCATATAGGTTTCTTGAAAAGAAATCAAAAAAGAGGTGATGTATTGTAAAACAAAATCATTGACAAAAAATCATCAATAGTTCTATTAGAACCACTCTTACTACATCATTATTCGACCTTCAGGTAGTTGAAAAATTGAAGTGTGATATGGTTGGGTTTAAAAGATGGTGTAAAAAAACAACAAACTATAGTTACCAAATCCCAGTTACCAATAATACCCACTTAACAAAGCCCACAATTCCAATTATTAAGCCTTGAAAGAATAACTCTAGTTAACAAATCTTGGTTAAACCCAAACTACCAAATACACACATCCAACTATTAAGCCCCTAAAAATTCACCCCAGGCATGTTAGAAGATTGAAACATGAATACAAAAAAACACTCTATGTTCAGCAATGTGATTAAGGATTCAACAATTTCTGTATATTTGCAAGTCAGTTAGAATAAAATGGTGTATACTACTGCTGATCCTAATGATAATTACTTTCAACCCTGAAACTCATATCTTATTTTCCATATAGCTTCCAACAATTCTTTGGGCCCTTAACTAAAAGCCCCAAAAAGGGGGAAAGTTTTATTGCTTTAAAAGAAATAAAACATTATTAGATTAGTGAAATGAAATTCCAGACAACCACTCCATAAATAAGGCTCAATTCCAAAAAATATCAGCGTTAGAAGTTCAATTATAATTAATGAAAATCAAAGCCATGAAGTGTTAAAGTGCCCAAGTATTTGAAAATTCTTTTCTCCTACTTGTTATGTTCGTGTATCCTTCCAAATGTTGATGCATGAACCAAAGAATATACAGTCTTAAATGTATAAAAAATTTAACATCCTCCAATCATCTTTTACCATATCCTTTGTGGATTTTAAAATCAATTTTGCACGTTTATGTATAAAAAATATGCTAATCCATATCTAAATGCCACCAAAACATCGATCTATGAACCATCATAGAAAGACAAATCAACATCCATTTTCCATTAGGAGAGCACTAACAGGGAGAAATAAAATATGTAGTGCATTAAGTATCATAGGCTAACAACTTTTTTCAAGAAATAAATATCCCCATTCTTTCCACACACAAATTTAACATGAGATCCAAATCCATGGGCACCAATCTATTTTTAGTCTCAAATCCAATCACCCCCTCATATATGGACTATCATTACTTCAAAAAAAGTTTCAAAGAGTAGCAGGCCTCCAAATTCATGACCTTCAGACATCCAAGTAGTGCACATAACTGTGTCGTCACCAAATCAGATTTGTGCAAAAGAAATCCCGGGATGACCAAACTGCAATTCCAACCACCCCAAAAGACTTGACCCAACAATAACTAAGAATTTAATAAGAACACAACCACCTCCTATAATTAACCAATGCAATATAAAAAAATAGTTATGTAACATGAATCACTTAAAATAGTGAAATAGATTTGACTAACCACTAATAATATGATCTAGAACCACCACCTTCTATATAACTACTACCACCCATAATTCAAGTTGAATATAAATATTAATGTATTTCATAAATAATTTTTTTCCCCATGGATTATTTTGGTAATTATTGAAACATTTCATTGTGTCATTAAATTTATTATTTTCATATGTTTATATTAGTATGTTTATTTATATTTTTTTTAAATCAAATATTCGTGTATAGTCACTCACCATACTTAATGTCACCCTCACAATTATTTAGCATCCTCCATCATATGGGGAGACATTCTGAGGATATTATATCTACCAATGGTGCAATCATTGATTTGTGGTAATACCTAGTAAAATGCTATTAGATGTTTTTTTAGTATTACAATTTTGGAAAGGTACAAAATAGAATAAGATTGTGATGAGACATGGTATAGATCTTTTCCCTGGGACTATCCAACCCAAGTATGAGAAAATTCCAGGATATCTAGGACTAAATTTCTATTTATACTATACAATTATATAATTGATCTAATTTAATTGAAATTCCATTTATCTACGCCCTTATTGTGGAATTTTTGGGTTAATATAAAATTTTCAGGTGTATTGAACAGAATTGAGATATATATATATATATATATATATTAGTGACATTGTGGGTAATATATGTGAACCCTATGTTTCGGTGGTTGGGGATATTGAGAGTTCCAGATTTATGTGGTATCCCTATGTTGAGGAGTCTCTAAAACTGTACTAAATTTTAATGTAGGTCATAGTGTTAGTGATCTTGTTTTGAGATGTGTAGTGATTACTTTTGAACCTATTGGTTTATGCTTGAACAGGGAGTGGGTATGTTGAGATTAATTTCAATGGGTTGTTGAAACATAAAAGTATTTGGAATGTTTAATGACTTATTACCATGAGATGGGGATAGGTGTAACCCATTGTTAGGGCCATTGTTCGACATATTGTGTGGAGTTTGTCTGAGAGAGTGGTTTCCTTATTTATCATGACTCATGGTTTGGATTTTAGTACATTCGATCCTTTGAGGGTAACCCATCAGACTGGTTCAACATTTTTTAGGAACATTTATGTGTGTGAGTCATACATAAATAAATTCATTTATGACCTCAATTCCAAAAAATTTGGCAATGTAATTCTGATAGTTGTGTGAGGAGACATGGGTACCTTGAGATAAGTACTTATGTGGTATTTCATTCATCCTTATAGAAGGGTTTGATAAGGGATGTCTCATTCAGATTCCTAGAATAGGTGACATTGGTACATGTCAGGTATAACAATCACATTAATGGTGGATAGGATGTCTAAGGAAAATGGGTTATAACTCTCATGGAGGTGTTTGGGTTCAGGAATATGGAGATACCTGGTGATCTTGAGATGAATACACTGTGTGAGTTAGTGTTTCGATAGAGTTTACAATTTTCAATGGAATAGTGATTATGTGCATTGCCCTATAGATTTAGGATAAGCTTTTATAATAGTGTTGAGACTATGAATGAACTCTAGTTAAATTATAAAATGATGATATAATTTTGATTTTTCATTTATACTGTTTGACATGGTGAGTTTCCTATGGATTCATGAAAAAATAAGGCTGCTCTATGCTTGGTGATTTTGGAATATAGAAAAGGAATGTATAGTTTATATGAAATTTGGGGATAGTATAGATAAAATTTGGGTCATTGGATCTTGGATATAGTCTTCATGGTATGTTTGTGTGTGAGCATGTAATAGCTGCATTTTGAAGGAACCTTGGATCCACCAATGTGTGGAGATATAATATATTGTTTCAATTATGGAGTAGTTTAACCCCCCGACCCTACATACCAAGATTCGGTGCATTATTAAATAATATTGGCATGATCACAAAACATCAAGTCTCGAAAGACCAATTAATTTAGTAGGATTTGAAACACTAGATACATTCACGAGTATTACATTACATGATAAAATGGAAAACTATAACAACATGTATCCATTTTCCACACTCATACCACCTCAGACTATCCCTGCAGGTCAGTAATAAAATAATTCTTCACATCATGGGAAAAATAAAACATAGAAAGGGGTAAGCTCAGATGCACTGCATAGATAACAATATAGAAAAAACATTCATAAGTAAGCATAAACATTTAAGGAAATGTATAACTAAAACAAAAGCCTTTTAACCATGAACATTAGTATAACATGGAAAAGATAAAATTAAATAATTCCATTTACTTATTCACATGTATATTCTACTATTCTAATAATCACATGAAATATCAACAACCACATTCATAATGATGGAATGCATAATTCCAGACATTCATAACCACATAGTCAAGAACTTATGCCAGGACAAAAAATAATATTTTGTCAAGCCCTTTTTCCAAGACACTAGTTTTTCTCATGAGACCTACCGATTCATTGAGGAGCTATATCAAGCACCAACTTTCACTTAATAAGTCCAATGAATTCCTCATTTGAACAGGTTTAAACATAACATAAACATTCGTATTAAAACTAGCATACGAAATGTCAATACTTTATCCATAAACCATGAATGGTATAAAAATAACACATCCACAGTCAAACATATCATAAAAACATTAATTAAGTATGGAAGTAGTGTATCATAATAAATCAACTTCAAATAAGCTTATAATTCATCAAAGGATGTTGACATAGATTAAATCAAAACTATTTGAGAAAAATATATCTTTTTTGAAATCATTTAAAAGTCACATAACTATAAAAGGAAAAATAACTTTGAAAATATTATTATAAGCTTGTAAGGGAAGCATCGACGATTTTCATAATGGTGGAAAATAGTCGCACCTGCCGTATAAGTTAAAAAAGACATTCTTACCTTAACTTTGTCGAAATGGTTAAAAATGAAATATTTAGGAAAACATGGGATCATTACTTTATAAACATCTTATAAAAAGTCAAAAAATAGTGGAAATGAATTTAACCCATAGTATATAAAATAGTACCAATTATTTGAAATACATTTTTATGAAATATGGATGTGGATGATAAAGAGGTCCCATTAGATAATTACGTATAAACAACATCGGATAATAAAGGGATTGTGAAATTAACCCTTACATTGCACTTTTTCCTTGGTCGAGTGTAGGTTAACCTTATGTATAATCATGAAATAATTTTAATTAATTTATACACGAATCATATCATTAATTTTATATCATATATGAACTTTTAACATCGCTTTGTTAATAATATCTTAGAATTATCGTCGTTTTGGGTGTTAACGGATTGGTTTTCCTTTATATTCATTATTATGTGAGTCATATTTTTTATGGATGGGATGTATCATATTCATATCAAGAATTATATAAAGTCTTTAAACATTATTTTTAATAATCTAATGAATATTTATCTTGAATGGATGTGATGGGGAATGAATCTCATCACGTTTGTGGAGACGGTAATCCGTATATACGCACGAGTGACAATAACATTCTAAAAATAATATATAATTGGATGGTATATCATATATACAGAATAATTATCATGTTATATTTATTATTTACATCAATTACACATCATTATTATACCCATCCAAATTATAATTTATTGAATAACAATTACACCAGGACGTGGATACGGTAAGCCGTACGTACGCACGTATGGTGACATGTCATTCAACGGATGGATAGACTAATGATTTTGGTTGTAACATATTTATAATAACATAAAATTATATATAAGATACAAGAGTCAATATTTTATAATGGAAACAAAAAAAAAGGAAGTTAATGAAGAAAGGAACTTGAAGAAGGTGATGAAATATTTACCTCTTATTTGGGTTCTGTCTTTTGATTTAATCAAAAGGGGTTCATTGGTTGGCATTATGACTAAAGGAAGGACTCTTGGATGAAGAGATAATAGTTTAGAGGGTATTTTGGTAGAGTTTGGCTGATACAAATTTCTTTGATGGTGTGAAATAGAAATAGGTTGAGTGCCCTTTTATAAGAGGTCTAGGGGGAACCTTAGGAAAAGCTATGAATATTATTTTATCATAAAATAATATTCGGTTTATAATGGCTCCAAAATGGATTATTTAAAGGATAATGTGGGGATGGGTCGAAAACCACTCCAAAAATAGGTTTTAGATAGGTTTTTGTTACTATATTAACTTTATCTTTTAGATTTAACTCTTAGTTAAATAGTTTGACATTAATCATGTCTCTTTGTATTTTTATATTATATGGTTAATAAACCTAATATATACTTCCAAGAGAACAAAAAATGGTTAATAAATTATATAAATATCATTATATAAGTCCTTTTTCCAAACTTTAGCACATTAGGAATAGAAAATCAACCAATAATATAGTCTTTGTTGTAAAAACCAATTATGTCAATTTTGACATTATTTAATAATTTATTTTTGTTAAAGATATACAACGTTATAAATTCGAATAAAATTCATTAAATCAACCGTAATATGTCATATTCACCTATAAAATTAGTGGATGTCATAAAAACTCGAAAATTTTATTTATTTTAGTATTTATAATACAATTTATTTGATTCTTTCATTAATAAGGAAATTACTGCATCGTCATTGTGTCATAAATAAAATTAATTATATGATGTCTAAAATTTATAAATAAAATTCAATTATGTAGAAAATATTTTTATATTTCTAATGAATATTTATATTCTAATAGATCAATTAAATTATCTCATATAATTTTTTTTTTACTAAAAGATATTTGCTTTTGTTATTTTTGTCTCTACATTAAATTATATAATATATAATGTCATTATCACTTCCATGTGGCTCGATGGGGTTCCAAAATCCACCCAAGGATGCCCACGGTCAGACATGTATCAACCAATAGGGTTAGGACATGTGTTAGGGTTATTTAATATTATTATAATAATATTTTTTGTCATTATTTACCGGATTTACACTTTAACCATGTGAAATAAAGTATTTACCGAAATAATTTTTCTAAATGTCTAAAAATATAAGTTACCTATTTAAACTATTTGGACCTCTTGATTCTAAATACGAAATCCATTTCTCTAAATTCAAAACACAGAAGTGGTAGAAATTAATTTGAAATTAATTCCCATTGTCAAAACAATAAGCGTGTTTTTATGAAATAATAACTATCAAAAGATTGACACTTGTTTATGTCTCGTTTAAATGTGAAATTATGTCCAATGACCAACATTGGATTAAATGGTAAAAATATATTCTAACAATAATTTAAAACCACTCAATAGTATAATTTATCACTATAAATTATTTGGATTAAAAAAGATGTTTTTAATTAAAGTTTAGTATTTTTCACTATTCATCAAAAATTGGATGTTCTCAGAAATATTCCAAAAAACACACCCTAAGCTAATTTTGATATTAAAAATCCAAAAATGTTGTCAATTTTTAATAACATAATTTATAAAATTTTAAAAAGTGGGTATTACTATTCAAAATGGCTACATTGATTGGTTGTGGTGTGTGTTTGAACTTCGAAGTTGCATACAACACACACTACTCTATTATTCAAAGAGAAGTGTACCATGGAAGATTTGGGTGTTACATTATCCTCACCTTCAAATAATTTCATCCACCAAATTTATATAATATTACTATGTAAAAAGACTCAGGTGGTTCTTCATCATAAGTTCCTCGGGTTCCCACATTGCCTCTTCAATCTTTTGGTTTCTCCATAGAACATTTACCAGACGAGTCGTCCAGTTTCTCCGCACTTATTCTCTGGTATCAAGAACCCTCATGGGCTCTTCACAATAAGACAGACCAGGTTCCTATTCTATATCCTCATAAGTGAGTACATGCATTGGGTAAGGCATGTTTTCTATCAACAGTGATACTTGTAACACATCGTGAGCTTTGGAGAGACTTGGCAGCATTGTCAAATGGTAAGCTACAACCCAAATTCATTCTTGAATTTTGAAAGGTCCGATGTACCTAAGACTCAATTTACCTTTCTTACCGAAACGTATAAATCCCATCCATGGAGATAGCTTCATGAAAACATGATCTCCTACATAAAATTCCAAATACTTCCTCCGGTTATAAGTATAGCTCTTGTGCCTACTTTGAGCTGATTTGATGTGGTTTTGGATTACCTTAACCTTTTCCATCATTTCCTCCACCATTTTTGGGACTAGGAGTTTTGTTTCAACAAAATCATCCCAACAGGTTGGTGTGTGACATCTCAATCCATATAATTCCTCATATGGTGCCATCCAAATACTTGAATGGAATCTATTATTATAGAAAAATTCTATCAGAGGTAAATATTGATCCCACATACATTGAATGTCAAGTGATAATGATCTCAACATGTCTTTTAGGGTTTTAATTATCCGTTCCAATTTTCCATCAGTTCGGGGGTGGTAGGTATTGCTCAGACGAATCTCAGTATCCAAGGATTTATGAAGACTTTACTAGAATATTGATGTAAAACAGAGATCACGATCAGAAACAATCGATAGTGGTACTCAATGAAGTCATACAAATTAATTAATATATAGTATTTCTAATCGTTCAAGTGGTTAATCTTCTCTTATAGCGAGAAAATGTGCTAACTTGGTAAGACAATGAACAATGACCCATATTTTATCGTTCATTCTAGGAGTCTTTGGTAGTCCCATGACAATTTTCCTCGTAATATTACCCCATATCCACTCAGGTATGGGAAGAGGTTGCATGACTCCACCAGGCTGTTTCCTTCCAGCTTTCACTTGTTGTCAAACCATACATCTTGACACAAAATCAGAAATCTCCCTCTTCATGTCATCCCACCAAAAATTCTCCTTCAAATCTCTATACATTTTGGAGCTCCCAGGGTTTATAGAGAAATTGGGACTATGATCATCATCCAACAATTCCCTTTTTAGATTAGGTATATCGAGAACACAATGTTTCTTCCCAAATTTCAAATTTTCATATTCATACACAAAGTCACTCAATCTCCCATCATTCACAGCTTTAATCTTCTTTTGAAATACTTCATCATCGATCTGAGAACTCTTTATCCTTTCTAGTATTGATGGGTTGGAAACCATATGAAAAATTATCGATGTTTCACCTTCCATGGTAATTCCCATATCCATCTTTACTAGATCCATGAAAATAGGATCCGTTTAAACTCTCATCTTGTTCAAGACTCCATGATCCTTTCTACTCATAGCATCTTCCACCTTATTTTCTTTCCCCAGGTGGTAGTGTATAGTGCAATAACAATCCTTAAGTAGTTCAAGTCACCTCCTTTTCCTCATGTAGAGTTATTTCTGTGAAATAATATACTTCAAACTCTTGTGATCAGTATATATCTCACATTTTTCACCATAGAGATAGTGTCTCGAAATCTTCAAAGAAAGATTACACCTGCTAACTCATGATCATGAGTATGATAGTTTTTCTCATGAATTTTCATCTGTCGTGATGTGTAGGCAATAAACATATCATTTCGCGGCATGAGGATACCGCCTCATCTTTGGCGTGTGTGATGGGTAGTACGTCGGGGTCCCTACGTGCGAACAGGATGATGACACCGAGATTTGGATTGCAGCGAATCTCCTCCACTGTGATGGTGATTTTTTCTTTGTTTTTTGTTTTTCGCTATTGGCTTGGGGTACATATGTGTTTGTGTGTCGGTGAAATTTTCTATTTCCTGTTCTGGCTGAGGTTTGGTTTGGGATTGGGTGACCGGTTCTTGGATCTGGGTTCGTGCTCCTCCAAAGGATGAAGATTCAGTTCGACCTTTTGCCGATTGATGTTGGTTTTCGGGTTTTTTTGAATGGAGTTCGGTTGTGAACATTGCGATGATCGTGCGATGGAGAACCAGTGATGGTTGGTTGATGTGAGATTGGCTCTGAAGATTTTTTGGTTCCTT
Organism: Viscum album; assembly: GCA_963277665.1. NCBI lineage: Eukaryota > Viridiplantae > Streptophyta > Magnoliopsida > Santalales > Viscaceae > Viscum > Viscum album. The sequence continues at coordinate 638,504,105 of OY728122.1, forward strand.
CTTGATTTGGCATTTTTGATTTCTCTGATTTCAGATGGATGGAAGATGATGGTGGTGGTTGATGCCTTTTGTGATGTTTTCTATTTGTTTTTGACAATGGAATAGGGTGCTTCCCGAGGGCATCTTATTTACTAGATGCGATGGCGATGAAGGGAGGACTGCGAAACCAGGAGCGTGCCTTGAGGAGGAGGATTTGAAATCTGATTTTGGGTTTTGATGTTTTGGGTGGATTTTGGGGCTGGTTGTGATGTTTGAAATTTGGTCTTTTAATGTTTGAAATTTGTCTTTTCTATTGTGATGTTCCCACATCCCTTAAATTTTTTTATTCAGAAAATGAAAAAAAGGGATTTGCGGGTTAGCCAATTGGGAAAAATTCTAGATGAAATATCAATAATAACATGCTCAACCAATAAACTATGTACCTCAGTTATACTCATCGGTGCTCCCAATTCTTGGATTGCTCTTATCTTATAAGGATAAACAAAGATTCCACCTTAGAGACAATATGGTCGTGAAAGTAAATCTCCTAAAGCTAGAATTCACATTTGCTAAACTTCCCATATAATTCATGTCTTCTAAGATTCTTCAGGATAATGCGCATGCGAATTTCATGATCTTAATAGATTTTAGAGTATATGATGATATCATAAATAAATACCACTAAAAAATCAATGAGATATTACTTGAAAAAACTATTCATTAGATCCATGAAGACAGTTGGTGCATTGGTCAATCCAAAAGTCATTAATGTAAACTCGTAATGCCCGTACCTGGTTTGAAATGATATCTTTGGAATGTCTTCCTTTTTCAAAACCAATTGATGGTATCCAGATCGAAGGTCAATATTTTAAAAGTATTGAGTTCCATTAAGTTGGTCAAATAAATCATCAATGCGAGGTAGGGGATACTAGTTCTTTATTTCTATAGCATTAATCTCCCTGTTGTCGATTCATAACCTCATAGATCCATCTTTCTTCTTAACAAAAAGGGTTGGGGTTCCCCATAGAGAAACACCAGGGTGAATAAATCCCTTATTAATAAATTCCTCTATTTGTTTCTTTAGTTCCAATAATTCCACAGTTTCCATTCTATAAGGGGTCTTCAATATGGTCCTCGATCCCGTATTTAGTTCAATGGAAAACTCAAGTTCTCGTTCTGTAGGATGTCCCAGTAAATCTTCTAGAAACACATCAATACATTCTTTCACAATAGGTACATCATCTATTTGAACATTCCTTTCCTCACCCACAGTTATTTCATTTTCTTCCTCACCAATAATTGAATTTAGTTGAGCTACTGGGGGTGGATCTGGATAATAATTTTGTGGTGAAGATTCTTCTCTAAAGATAAGGTTTTTTTTATAATCATCATAAAAAATCGTAACATACTTTTTCTTACAATAAAACTTTGCATCATGGTATGAAAGAAAATCCATACTGAGGATTATATAAAACTCAACCATGGGTATGACGATGAGATCAGTAGATAAAGAACATTTATATTCTCTAATGGGGACTGATTCACCAAACCTTGTTGCGATGATATTTCCCTTAGGAGTTTTAACTGAAAAATCCCTTGTTAAATAAAATTGGAAATATCTAATTTTATTATCAATAGTGGAATATATGAAACAATTCAATGATCCAGAATCAAATAAATCATTTTCTAAACTTGAGGAAACCATTAATTTACATGCCACCATGTCTTTAAGAGTTTCTACCTCAGCAGTATTGATAGAATAATCTTGGCCTTTATCCCTTGGCCATTTCTGATGTAAGTTCCCCTGACTCTTAGGAAATACATTTTCATAATGTCCCATCTCCATGAAATTGTAGAATTGAACATTGGAAGCTTCTTTCTTCCCCTTATAATCATGAGCTTGGTGGCCTTTTTCACCACACATGTAACTGTCTCCCATTCCCTTCAATCATGTACCAAGGTTTTTCTTCCCACATTTACTGCATAATGGATATTAAACATTTCCATTGATCCCCTAATTTCTATTTCTAGAGTGATCAACAGATATATTCTTCTCTTTCTTTGCATTAAAGTCGCGAGTCTTAGATAATTCTCTTTCTTTCATGATATCACATTAGACATTATCTTCGTACGACGAGAAGGATTGTTAATCTAATGCTCAATGGAGAAACAGTTTTAACCCATAAAAGAAATGATCAACCTTAATTCTTGGGTTAGGTATATAATCTATAACATTGCTCATTATCCATGTAATTTTAGCCTCATACTTTGCGACATTCTCATCCACATTTTGCCTCAGACTCAAAAATTTCCTTTCCATATCTGCTCGATGGTCACGCGGAAAGTATTTTTATAAGAAACTCTCTTTAAACACCCTTAATTCCATATTTGATACTTCATCATCTTCCTTTGTGTTTTTAATGAATGACCACCATTGATCAACATCTTCATTGAGGCGGTAAACTGTCTCGACAACTTTGTACCTTTCACTACTCCCCATGGTGTGGAATATTTTCCCTAAATAATTTGACCATTGCTCCGCAACTAGTGGATTTTTACTCCCATTTAATGTTAGGGGTTTTTTCCTCATGATGTGATCTAACATTGATCCTCCACACTATGGATCAGGGTGCTCCATTCGGGTAAGGTCATTATTCATAACCTGAGTGAGTTTTCGCATTATGGTGATAAGCTAATCAGTACTAGTTGTATAACCAGCTCCACTATAATTATATTGAGCAGGAGGGAAATCCCTACATGGAGTACATATATTGATACAGTTTTTATTCCTTCCACTAGGTGACATTTCTAAAAAATGGCATAAACTAGATTAGTTTATGAATTGAAATAAATAATTGCAAACATCTAAAACACTTAACACAAATTGAACAGTTTGTTGATATAATCTATAATCATCAAAAAAACATTCTTTGAGGATGTATATAGTTATAAACCTTTCATAATGGGTTGTAAAGAAAATGATAATTATCCTAAGCATATCCCCTGGGAGTGTCCTAACCAAGAGTGCACCAAGGCCCGTTGTCATGCACCAGTTCCTATTTGAGTCTAGCTCAAAGAGGTGTTTTTAGGTTTTATCACTATATACATCTGTGCTAGAGCCACCTTTACCTAATCGTATCCATACATGTATTTATTTCTTATAAAACTCACAAAATCTCTACAATATCTAAATTCAAGGCAGTTCTTCTATATTAATCATCAAAGTCAATATAATGGATATGTGCTCTAATCAGAGATTATCTAAATCTAGGTTCCAAGGATTGTACTGAACTTCCTCTGATACCAACTGTAATTACCCGACCCTCGTTACCCAAAGCCGGTGCATTATTACATAATATTGGCATGATCACAAAAGGTAATGTCTCAAAAGACCGATTAGTTTAGTAGGCTTTGAAACACTAGATACATTCAAAAGTCTTACATTACATGATAAAATGAAAATCTACAAAAACATAGTCTCCATTTTCAACCCTCATACCCCCTCAGATGATCCCTACAGGTCAGTCATAAAATACTTCTTCACATCCTAGAAAAATAAAACATAGAAAGGGGTGAGCCCAGATGCAATGTATATATAACAATATAGCGGAAACATTTATAAGTAATCATAAACATTTAAGGCAATGTATAAGTAAAAAAATCATTTTAAACTTTTACTTCAGCATAACATGGAAAAAATAAAATGAAATAATTCCATTTACTTATTCACATTGATATTCTACTAGTCTAATAATAACACACAATATGAATAACCACTTTCATAATGATGAAATGCATAATGCTAGACTATCATAACCACATAGTCAAGGAATTTTTCCAAGACTACAAATAAGATTTTGTCAAGGCCTTGTACCAGGACACTAGTTTGACTCATGTGACCAACCTATGCATCGAGGAGCTAAATTGGGCTCCACCAGTCACTTAATAAGTCAAATGCATTCCTCATATGAACATGTTCAAACATAACATAAACATTCGTATTAAAACTATCATATGAAATGTCAATAATTTCTCCATAAACCATGAATGGTATAAAAATAACACATCCACATTCAAATATATCACAAAACCTTCAATATAAATTTGATGTTTTGTATCATAATAAATCAACTTCAAATAAGCTTATAATCCATCATAGGATGTTGACATAGATGAAATCAAAACTATTTGAGAGAAATATCTATGTTTTGAAATCATTTAAAAGGAAAATATTTTTTAAACAAAACATTTAATTTGAAAATATTCTTATAATATTGTAAGGGAAGCTTCGACGATTTTTATAACGATGGAAAATAGCCGCACCTACCATATAAGTTACAGAAGACATTCCTACCTTAATTTTGTCAAAAAGGTTAAAAAGGGCCTTGTTTAGAAAATGACGGAAAGATTCGTTTACAAACATCTTATAAATAGTCATTAAAGGGTATAAATGACATTAACCCATAGTCTATAAAATATTGAGAATGATTTGTAATACATTTTTAAGAAACATGGATGTAGATGATAAAGAGGTCCAGATATATAATTACGTATAAACAACCACAGATAATGAAGAGATTGTGAAATTAACCCTTACCATGCACTTTTTCCTTGGTCGAGGGTAGGTTAACAACTTTTACCATGGTGAAATAATTTTTATTAAATTATACAAGAATCATATACATTAATATGATATCATATATGATCTTTTAACATCGCTTTGTTAATAATATCTTATTATTATCGTCGTTTCGGGTGTTACCGAATTGATTTTCATTTATATTCATTGTTATGTGAGTCATATTTATTATGGATGGGATGCTTCTTATTCATATAGAGAATGATATCAAGTCTTGAAACAATATTTGTAATCATCTAATGAAAATTATTCTTGAATGGATATGATGGGGGATGAATCTCATCACGTTCGTGGAGATTGTAATCTGTACGTACGCACGAGCGACAATATAATTCTTAAAATAATATATAATAGGATGTTATATCATAAATACAGAATAATTATAATTTTATATTTATTATTTACATCAATTACACACCATTATTATACCCATCCAAATAATAATGTATTGAATAACAATTACACCACGACGTGGAGACGGTAAGTCGTACTTACGCACATATGGTGACATGTCATTCAAAGGATTGATAGAATAATAAATTTGGTTGTACCATATTTATAAAAACATCAAAATATATAGAATATACATGTTTTATTATTTTATAATGGAAACAACAACAAAAAAGGAAGTGGAAGAAGAAAGGAACTTGAAGGAGGTGATGAAATATTTACCTCTTCTTCGGGTTCTACCTTTTGTTTTGATCAAAATGGATTCTTAGGTTGGCTTTCTGACTAATGTAAGGCCTATAGGATTAATAAAGGATAGTTGAGAGGGTATTTTTTTAGAGTTTGGCCAAGCCAAATAGCTTTATGGTGTGAAATAGAGAGAAGGGGGAGTGCAATTTTATAAGAGTGGTGAGGGGCACCTTAGGAAAAGCTAGAAATATTATTTTATCATAAAATAATTTTTGGTTTATAATCGCCTCAAAATGGATTATTTAAATTCTAAGGTGGGTATGGGTCAAAACCCACTCATCTAATATGTTTTAGATAGGTTTGGGTCACTATATTAACTTTATTTTTTTGATTTAACTCTTAGTTAAATAGTTTGACATTTACCATGTCTCTTTGTCCTTGTATATTATATGGTTAATAAACATACTATATACTTCCAAGAGAACCCCAAGTGGTTCATTAATGACTCCTATATCCTTATATAAGTCTTTTTTCCGAACCATATATTTTTAGGAATAGAATATCAACCAATAATATAGTATTTGTTTTAAAAACTCAATTATGGAAATTTTGACATTATTTAATAATTTATTTTTGAGAAAGTAATAAAAAAATTATTACTTCGAAAAAAATACATTATATCAACTGAAATATGTCATATTAACCTATAATATTAGTGGATGTCATAAAAAATTGGAAATTATATTTATTTTAGTATTTATAATACAATTTATTTGATTCATTCATTAATAACGAAATTACTGCATCGTCATTGTGTTATAAATAAAATTAATTATATGATGTCTGAAAATTATAAATAAAATTAAATTATGTATAAAATATTTTTATATTTCTAATGAATATTTATAGTCAAACATATCAATTATATAACGGCATATAATTTTTTTTATACAAAATGATATTTTCTTTTGTTATTTTTGTCTCTACTTTAAATTATTGAAAATATAATGTCATTATCACTTCCATGTGGCTCCGTGGGGTCCCAAAATCGACCCATGGATTCCCATGGTGGGACATGTATCATCAAATACTGTTACTATACATGTTAGGGTAATTCAATATTATTACAATATTATTGTTTCCCTTATTTACCTGATTCACCCTTTAACAAAGGTAAATAAAATATTTTCCGAAGTAATTATTCGAAATGTGAAAAAATATAAGTTACCTATTGAAACAATTTGAACCTCCAGATTCTAAATATGGAATCCATTTTTCTAAATTAAACACACATAAGTGGTAGGAATTAATTTAAAATTAATTTCCATTGTCAAAACAAAAAAGTGTGTTTTTTAGGAAGTAATAATTATCAAAAGGTTGACATTTGTTTATGTCTAGGTTAAATTTGAAATTACGTCCAATGACAATCATTGGATTAAATAGTAAAAATATATTATAACTACAATTTAAAACCACTCAATAGTATAATTTATCACTATAAATTAATTGGATTAAAAATGTTGTTTTAAATTAAAGTTCAATATTTTTTTCATTATTTAACAAAAATCAGAAGTTCAAAAAAAATACCAAAAACTCAGCCTAAGATAACTTTGATATTCTCAATCAAAAAATAATGTCAAATTTGAATAATAGAATTTATAAAATTTCAATAAGTGGGTATTACTATTCATAACGGCTACTTTGATTTGTTGTGGTGTGTGTTAGAACCTCGAAGCTGCATACAGCACACGCTAATATATTATCCAAAGAGAAGCGTACCGTGGAAGATTTGGGAGTTAAAAGAAGGCTTAAACTACATTATGAAAACTAGAACATGGAGATAGAGTGATCTTGAATCCACCTAAAAGTTATATATTTGAAGGCATTTATTGAGGTTTGTGGAAGGTATGGACACAAATATTTTTCTTTAAAGTATAATATATCCAAAAATATTGAAAATAAAAAAACGACAAGTGAGTTTTACTGATCAATTAAGTGGGGGGGGGGACTCAATAATATATATATATATATGAGCTATGATTTTTATATCGGGGGATTTGAGTAGTTTATAGACAATGTTGTCCCAATTCTAGAAGAATTGAATGTCTCAAAAAAGAAGACAACCTATGTGGTGGAGAATATCATTCGTCGACACTAGTTCTGGAAAAAATAAGTGAAATAGATTGTGTAATTTTATATGTATTTCACTATAGTCTCTCAGTTCTTGGATGAAAAATTGAAACTCAACAATAAAGGGACATACTTGATTATAGAGCAGTCTCATGAGTGACCAAGTGCGGTTTATGATTACAAGATGCTAGAGTTAAATTCAAAATTGGCCACAAATATGGTTAACATTATGTGAGAACAAATTTAATCCAAGAATGGAATTAGATATATATAGAGAATATTTCTACAAATGAGAAATAAATATCAGTCTCTTAGTTATATATATTCAATGATAGGGGCTCAAGAAGGTAGGAAATCCAGGAAAGATTTTAAGTCCACTACAATGAATAATCAGCTGCAATTAAATAACTTATTGATCATAAAATAGGGAGGAACATATGGGAGACTTCTTGGAATATTTATCTGGGATGGGAATATTATTAAGGGGATCAAAAACATTATCCTAAATTAGTAGTGTTTTCAATTATATCCATTGAACAAAATGTCATGGTATAAAACATTGTAAATGAAAAAGATTGATGCAATAAAAATTAGAGGAAGTAGAATTTTTCTCTTATAGGAATGCTTATTTTTTAAATAAATAACGCAAAAGGTAAATAATGTAGTCAATGTGTTGATGCTGTTATCATGATCCTAAATTAGAAATTTTTTAGGTTATATCCAAAGAACAAAATGTAGTGATATAAAATATTGTAAATGAAAAAGGTTGTTGCAATAACAATGAGGGGAAGTAGAATTTACCTATAAGATGAATTCCTATTGATTAAAAAATAAATGAAAAAGTGAAATTGTGTATTCAAATTTTTGAGGACGTTGATATAAGATTAATTTATTAGTTTATATAGAATAAAAAAGCATGGAAATAATTTGTATAACTAGATGACGGAGCACGAGGCAGGGAGGCAGATGTTGGGATGGGACATTGCTGGAGCTGGGGGAAGTTGAGGCAAAGGTGAAGGCCAGGAGGAGAGGGATCTAGGAGGGGAAGTTTCTAGAAAATATAGAGCCGAGAGGGGGGATGTCACTGGTGCTAGTGGCCGGGAGGCGGTGGGCGGGACTTTGAGGCTGAGGCAATGGCCGGGAGGTCGAGGTTGGGAGTAGAGGCGGAGGTCGGGGAGGGGAGGAGATTGACGAGATGCTATGGTCAGATGGCCGGGAGGTAGAGGTCGGTTATGGGAGGAGAGGGCTGGGAGGCAGAGGTCAGAAGGCTGGGAGATGGTGGTTGTGGATAAAAAGAGAGGGCTGGGTGTCAGGGAAGCTAGGGTTCAAGGAGGAGAGCGATGGAAGAGCGCTATGGAAGTGATGGTTCATTAAGGAGTGCGATGTAAGAGGGAGGAGTTGCGGAATTGAATTAGGAAATTAGTGTGGAGGGGAATTATTGATACCAATGGTTTTAATAAAATCATGGGGAAAGATAATAAACAAGGAGATATTCTTATGTTTTTTAAACCATGGGGATAGATGCGGGGGGAAAACCCCCCTTTAATGTAGTGTTTAATTAATAAAATGTTCCATTAATCATGTTAATAAATATTATTAATAAATCTAAAAATAATATTGTCAAAAAATAATTGATAAATATTTATATAAGTTTTAATTTATAATTAAAAATATTGAATAAATTTTTCAAAATTAAAAATATTTAATTCAAAGAAATAAAATTAAAATTAATCTCTTTGAAAGAATAAGAAAACATGTTTTAATGTAATATGTTCAAAAGAATAACATAGATTTTATATCAAATATCAATTTGAAAATCACTCCAATTAACTAAATTGTGTTAAATGAAAAAAAACTATCTAATTATACATTAAAACCAGTCAAAAATATTAGTTAGTAAATATAATCTGTTTAATAGAAAAATAGTCTTTAATTAAAATGAATTATTTTTTAACTATTATTCTAAAATATCTATTATTATAAAATTAATTTTTTTACCAAATTATATTTTTACGTCCCAATTCTAAAAAATAAGTTAATTTGTTCAAATATAATTTATAAAAGTGAAAAAATAGATTTAAAATCAGTGTTCCATCGAAAAATAGAAAAAATCTAAATTTTAAAAATACCTTTTTATGCTAAAAAATGTATATGTTCATTTGTAATGTCTATATAAAGAATATAATTATATATAATCATTATATTAAATATATTACATATATATTTCATTAATATAACCCATAAAGATTAATTTTGTTATTTATAAGCACACTTGTGCACATTAAAATTTTTTCTTTGAAAGTAATTTCTTTTTATTTTGAAAATTGTTTTACATTTAGTTATAATTAATGGTTATACAAAGAAATAATAATATATAAATTTCATAACAATATTTTAATAATACAATTAATACAATTCATTCTAGTCATTTTAACTTCTAGGTTTGAATGGAGACATTTAAATACTAATTTGTTTTTCTCATAAACCTAATGTGTCGTATCATGTATGCTATAAAACAAAGTGTTTCATTTTAAAATCTCATGATATGACATATTTAATATCAAAGTATGAAAAATTAGGCCCTTATAGTTGGAACTAGATGAATGTATTAGTATTTCTTTGGAAACTAGGATGAGAAAACATTAGTGATATCTAGAGTGATACGACGAAGTGTGTGTCATTGGATATGTCTTAGGGAACATGTATGGACATATTTATGGATTTTTCTTGGTATATAACTAATGATATGTATAAGGATTATTTAATGTATAAGAAAATGTCCTATAATTTTCATAGAGTATTGAGTGAGTGGTTTAATAGAAGTTACAACCATGTATTTATACTATAAGTGTATATGGCTCTATCATAGATATACCATGGGGAAATTAATACATAAGGGGGCACAAATCCTGACTCAATCATCACAAGGTGTTTAACAAAAAGGCTTATTAAAAACCTACTTTGAAAATTCAAATAGATATTATTTTCAAATTCATAAAATCAATATGAAACATCCTCATTGAATTTAATAGATAATATCCCAGAATGATCTAGGATAAACACAAGGTGTTAGGTATTAAAATGTAGGTTTCATAATTTTGATTTTGGATTATTTATTTCTCATGATTATTTGAATTCTACACCATTATTTGTGTTACTAATGCTATAAATTTTGGTTTTGGTCAACTTTAGGAACTAGAAGGAACTATAATAATATTTAATTTTTTAGACATTGTATTGATGAGAAACCAAATGGGATGATGTCTAGAGTGATGAATATTGTGATTATTTAAAATCAGTTACCATGGTATAGGACTATGGACATGCACCATACCCAAATCTCAGTCTCACATATATTGATAAGTATGGCGTTCATTGAGATGTATGATGTGGGTGACCATTGAGGAAAGATGATTTGGTTTTCTATATGTGAATAATGTGGTAAGAATAACTAAGAGGTTTGCATTAATGTAATTGGAATATGGGTTGTGTGTTTAAATTAATAAGAAAAATAAGGTAATTATGAAGAAAAAAAATGTAATGTTATGTTTATTTAATGGATGATAATAACATTAGTCCTAAGGAATCATCGATGGTTGAATGTTATAAATGACAAATTTTTGGGTATTAGATGAATCTGTGTCTAACGGGGAATTATAATGAAGTGAATCATTGATGTGGATTGAGTAATCATTATAATTCTCCTGATGAAGAGACCATGAATGAAATTTTAAATGAATGAGTTGTAGTAACAATATTGTTTCTGTTAAACATGAGAAGAAGGATTAAATTGAGGTTTATGAATGTAAACACCTGATTCATATGTAATATAAAAAAAATGTGGTAATATAGAATAAGATGACGAGGTCTAGTCAATGGTTTATGAATGATGTTTAATGATTAAAGTGTTTTTGTATGGGTTTTCAAGAATTATTTTATATGTATCATGAAATTTATAATTGTTTCTATATATAAGATTTATATTAATGAGTTGAAAGAATATGTTAAATGGTATTAAAGACATAGAAATTTTATTTCACAGAATAGTGATTATTTTAAAATAACACCCGATTAAGGGAAAATAACCCTTGTTATGTTCCTTAGGTTGTGAAAATGGGTTTTAGTTGCGATAAAGTGATGATTAATATGGACAAATAATGATGGATAATATAGATCCCCCTCAAATCTTATTATTGTATTAAATAAACGTGTTATAATTTTTCATTGTTTGAGTTTACAACATTATTGTATTCAAGTTTTATATTCAATAATATATGTGTTTATTTAACGAATGAGTAAACCTGAATGTTTTGATTTATGTTTCATATTATTTATGGTTATTATAATGAATTATTATAATATATTACCATGTTATTCACATATATGTTATGTGACCATAAATATCCACATATTTATATTTGGTGTAATAATATTATATGGATTTAGTAAAATTTAGTGACCATCGTAATAAAATACGAAATTTGAAAGGGTCACTAGGATGACTATTCATCGAATGTATTACATTTATCATTGGATGTAATTGGATAACCTTAGATAATTTTTTTTTTAAAAAGAACTATTCATGTCGTGACTGAATTAAGAATATTTTATATATCTCATGATCCATTAGTGCATCAGGCTATAAAAAAGTTATCTCTATTTCTAAAAGTAATAGGTGAAGATGAAATTGATTGATGCAAATCAATATGAAGAGATTGTTCTTGGGAAATTAAATGAAATCGATTAAGTATATTATCTCATAATAATTACTACACATTAAAAAGAATTATCATAAAATAAATGGTTATAAATTTAACTTCATTTCTTTTGAATGAATTGTCTTTTCTACATACATAAATTTTATCCTTTATGATCATTATCTTACTTTAAATCACGATATCTATCACTCTCCATAAGTTTTTTGGAATTATTTTTCTCTTATATGTCATGTTTTCACTTACAATTAATGTTATACATCTTATAATCAATGTTATGTGTAATCATGAATATCTTTTATTGATCAGTTTTTCAAATTTAATGAAGAATTAAATCAAGTATTTTTATGATATTGGTTTCGAGAAAATAGATTTTCAAATATTAAACCATCGATTTCTGGGTATATGTTCACATTGTGAGGATTGAATTTATTTATGTTAGGTGGGGATAGAATTTAACACCACATTACAATATGATTTTTTTATAATGTTATATTCATTGATAAATTACATTATAAGAAACATTGAGCTTTGATTGTGTTACACGTAACACAGAATTTTAACAAAACAAGAGAGAATAATAATATTATTTTTAAGAAAGATATTTTTACGTAGCCATTAATCATGGAAAAAGTTATAGTAATAGTATAATTTTTACAACTAATTATATATTTTATATGAAAAACATATTTATAGAAAATATTTAATTTTTCCTTATTGTATTTATATAATTTCAGATTGTATTTTTCTCAAAATGTTTTTAAATGTTTTCCCTTGAAATATGTAATTTTTTTAAATTATTTTAAATTTTTATGATAATATGAACATTAATTTTTAAATCATCATGTGAAAATTATATATCGTTAAATTTTTACCTATTTACTAAGAAGATAAATATTTCGAGGAATAGATAAAATACATGTTTATATTAAGACTTTTAATTTATTTTAAATCATTTTAAAAAATAAAAAATATCATAATATGGATTTAAAAATAATTCAATTAAAATATAAAACTATTATTCAATTTACATTCATTTTAATAAATTTCATATTTAATTTTGATATGAAAACATACTAAAAATTTGAGTATTTTATTATTCGAAAATAGTTTTCCCAACAAGTCGGCATCTTAATTTTAAAATAATATTTTTTCTACTAAAGTTAATGGAATATTGAAAACATTATTACATACATTGAGTCAGAATAATTTTTTTTTCTAATTTTATCAGCACAATTTTTTACCCTTATGTATAATAAAATAAATAAAAATTATTTACCATGATTTATGTGAAAATAAGTTTACTAGTGGTTGAACTAAATGGGAAAAGTAAAGATTCCTAAAAATTTATCCAAAACCCATTTTCCATCCATATTTTGAACGTTTCACCAATAATTTTTTATATTGGATCTTTTCTTATCATCTTCGCAATTGAAAATCATGAGAATAAATATTATTTTTTTAAAAACAATTATTTTCAAATATCCTATCTTATAAAATAAAACCCATTCTCCACTCTACAAAAAATATCCAATACTATTTGATTATACCAATACCGAACCAAATAAAATCTTTAATTACCTCCCATTATCCATGGTTCTTTTATTTGTACACAAAAAATATCTATGATGCCATTAGATTAATCCTAATGATGTTGTCCCAATATGAGTACATGTTTTAAAATATGAATTCAATTTTACATGTTCATAGAAATCAATAAAATGGCCTCCCATTATAATTTTATATTAAAATATTACACAAAATATAATGATATCTTTTTTATAATTTAATAACTTATAAACACCTCCTCTTTAAATAAATGAGATATAAAACTGTTTTTCATGTTTATGGGGGACAAACACCTCTCGAACCGATGGAATATGTTTTCTATCACCATATATCACAATTAAATAAAACAAGGAAATTAATTAGTATAATATATAATTATAATATTGATAAGATTATTTAATTATAATACTACATATACCTAATACCATTCCATTTTTTAGGAATATAATAACATTTTGTTTGTGTTTGGAAGACAACCACCTTATGGGGTGATGTGACTCATTCCTCACATGTTATTAACACAGATGATAATAAGGATAGATTAAAAATAAAATATCTGATATATATCATTAAAATAATTATATATACATAATATAATATTTAAATATCATTTAATTCATCTATAAAATGAATATAATGTTTATTCATTCATATGACTTACATTCTCCATAGATTGTTTATTTTAATACCTATCTCATTCTTTTATGGAATACTATTATTAAATATATTATGAATATATATTATATTTATTTCATTGATAAAATTATAGATAATAGGAAACCATTTTCTCATTAATATAACCAAAAATAAAAATATACAAAAATTCAGAAAAAAGTATTATTAACTTAAATGTCATTATAATATATAATTGTGGATAAATGGGTAATAAAAAGTAATAAGTAAATAATATAATGAATGATAAATACGGGTTTGTTTCATTAAAATATATATAATAGACATATATTTATAAAAGATCTGGTTAAAATGTGTACAAATATTATTGAGACTTGTGTTAAGAGATTTCAGTGTCTCATTTTACTTCAAGGAGACACATGCCATATTCACCATCTATTTATTTATTTCATGTATATAATTCCAATGTATTTATTTTATGACAATTATATATGAAATTATTGTGATTTAAATTTCCATTTTAATATCTCCTTCATGTGGTTTTCAATTCAAATGTGTCCAAAGTGGTAAGGAATTTGTGTCTCAATTTTTCTTATTTGCAACCTATGTTTGGTTATGCACATATCTTGTTTTTTGAGGTGTTTATAACTATTTATTGACATGTTATATCATGAATCTACTACTTTTAAATTTATTAAAATTATCACTTGATTCCACTTTTTATTGTGGATTATGATTCAAATGTTACCAATGTTCTAATGTTTTGTGTTTATATTCTAATAAATTATCGAGATTGATTATTTTTATTCATCTGATGATCCTATATTATGATAAGGATCTAAAAAATATCATAAATTAAATAATTGTATGGTTATTTAATGAGAATAAATCTTTTCCCTTAATTTTCCTCTATTTATGTACTCATGAGTTTGAAATTTTTTTTAAATAAAAAATAAGTGGGTTTATCCTTTATATATATAATCCATTTTCATTGAAAGTCATGTTTGTTAAGAATATTTTGTTATTTCAAAGCCAAAATTAATTTATTTGTGAAAATGATACCATTTATTTAATTTTTTACAAATGGTAATCATAGGAATATTCTCCTCATTTTAAAAAAATGACCCATTTGGATTTTACTCAAAATAGGAAAGAAATACTTTCTTTAATGTACATGACATGAATAGTTTTTTCCACCAATATGAGAAAATATTTATTTTAATGATTAAATCATAATATTAAAATTTTACTATCAATAAAATAATATTAATATATTTATTATTGTTTTAAAAAATGGATTCCCAAAATGGTATATTTATTTTCCTAAAGTAACGTTTTATGTGATTTTTAATGCTTCCTTCGTAAAAGGAATTTTTTTAATGGAAATGATTCCGATTGGGTTTTGGGAACTTTTAGTTTTTAAAATTTATTTTTAAAAATATTTAATTTGATATATTTTTTTTGTTTTTAGTTATTTTTTTCAAATAAAGGATATTTTCCTCAGGAAATGTTCCAAGTGATATTCAATTAAAAATAAATTTTCATTTAAGGTGACATCCCTTAATAAAACGATTATAAAAACCGATTCATTTACCACAACTTATGATTTTATAAAATGATTAAATTATTATGAATATTCTTTATTTTCCCAATGTTATGTTATGATTGAATGTAAATGAAACCCATTTCATTTCTTGGGTTTTGATATGATAACTGTTTTAGGATATTGTGCCACACATATGTATTATTTTCATTACATTAAGGGTGGGACTGATATATCCCTTTAATGAATTGGGTAAATAATGATATGTCATGATATAAATTAATATGAAATGGGGATTAAACCATGTTTAGTATTTATCATTGTACAAAATTATTTTCTTTGGAGTGAACTTTGTCTCTTACGTTAGTTTGGGAAGTGTACCCATTCTACTATAATAGCCTTGAAAATAGGACATGACTATTATGGAAATGATTTTAAATGTTTATTTGAATAGAAAATTTCTATGTCCTTTTCCAACATTTTACAATCGTGCCTATTGTTCTCTGATGACATTATGATTCATGTCCTATAAACTACCAATATTTAATTGGGGACTCATGATTATAAACTTTTATATGAAAGGTATGGGTCGCAAATGTTATCCTCATGTACTCATAACATTACTCTCATGATATGTTGATATCTTCTTTATTAACCATTGTGTTTGTGTAGTGAAATAAATATTCATCTAAAAATATATAATATCAATGTAGGAAAATACCGGGACCTTACATTTCTCACCTTTATATGTCATCATGTTTTCCCACTATTATCAAATGTATTAAATTACCTTTGGATATGCTATGATTATTTTGTTATTAGGATTTAATGATAACCTATTTAACATCTAAATCCCATGCTTAGAATGTTTAGTTTTATAATATGAAAGTAATGTTTGGACATGATATGAGACTTCTAAATAACGCTTATGTATCCCTATTTAGTATTATTTAGTTATTTAAATAACTACCCAATGAAACCATGGATTTTTATATTTTTGGTTTCTAATATGTTTGTATTTATATAGTAAATCATGAAATATAGTTTATCTAAGATGTTTTAATTGTTTTTATCACATAATGATCTTGTTAATTTTTGGGATATGTTATAGAAGGCCACTGTTAATGCTTTTGGAATTATACTAATGGACAGAAAACAACAGAGTTTCATTATAAAGTATATAATGAAACATCTTATATATACTAACATTTAATGTGTCTCTAGAATAGTTAATCCTTTTTGTTATAACCAAAAAATGGAACAAAAAATTAACCATTATATGAAAGGTGTTTTAATCTCTCACGAGATATTTTTTTTAAATTCACATTCTCTTTTCAAACCATTATGAAGGTAACAAAAATTACAATAAAATATTATGTTTTTAAATTGACCATGCATAAAATTGATTGATAAATCTAAATTTATATGTTTTTGAATATATATATATATATATATAATTTATGTATTAGTGTAATAATTATCATAGTTTTCGTTTAATTAGATCAATAATTTCAAATTTATCATTCTTAAAAAATGTTATTTAGTAAATAACATGAATAGAAAAGAAAATTAGAATTGGTTGTTTAACATAAATTCATGAACATAAATGTAAAATGATTAAATGGATAAATGAGTTCATTGAAATCACACATGTCAAGTATAATAATTCAAACACAACCACAAACCATTTAATTAGCCTTTTTATTTAAAATGAAAAATTTGGAAATTCTTTCATCCCTTGTATTTAACATCTCCCATTTCATTTTTTGTGGTATGAACATCCCAAAAAATTTGGATATATACTTTAGTTTAATTTGATACATTTATAGGTTTATGTTGGAATTCATTGTAAGGGAACAATGTAAATTACTGGGGGAAAGAAATTTCCCACCGTAATAAGAAGTTCTCTCTAATTCCATAAAATATTAAAAATTTGGATGGATCCAAATTGAAATCATAATCTCAAGAATATATATTTTTTATTATGATAACATGTATTTTGAAAAAATTATTTTGACAAAGGAATACATCATCCATTATGACATGCCCATTGCGGGAAAATGTGTTGATGTGTTTCCTCATGAATAGTATATTCTTCCATAATGATAAGAGGTTGAGTTCTAGATGGATCTTAACCCCATAGACATTCCAATATCCAATAATATATATATATATAATAACTACTATTGAATATAGGGAGTTGAAGAAGAAACTAGAAGATGACCATAAAAATTGTTTTCCTTACCGATGTTTTCACCACGAGGTCTATCGTTCCACTTTTTCATGAATAATTATGGGTCATAGTGCCTGTTAATTTATTATAGAGATATATATATGATCATTATAATGTTACAGTATCATGTAAATCGTATTAATGACTTGTCCAATCATCTTCATGGGTCCTAATATGTATCTATGGTGGATATATGTTTGGGATATTATCATCTAAATGTAATGAAGGTGGGAATTCTCTAGATTGATTTTCATACAAGGTAAAATCCCAAAGATATAATTTTGATACCATTTGAGCACACTATTTATCTAACTCTATTGATTTAATTATTCATTGGATTATATAGTAATTACCAGGAAAATTTGATTGTAGGATTTATAGAAAATATACATATCAACTCCAAATGAAAATAGAAACATGATGAGAACTAGAATAATGTAATAAATAACATTAAAAAAATATATATGTGTAGTACAATGAATGTAATATTTTGATAGATAACATTATAAAATAGACATGTTCAAGCTCGAATCTATAACCCATGTAGGTTTGTGGTAAGACCGGAGTGGCATTCTTGATCCTCTAGGGTTGAAAACTAGTGCCTGGAATGAAGAAAAAATAACTATGAGTTATTTAGCCTAGAAAACAACATAAAAATATATGAAGATAATATGATTATTAAATGAAATAGTATAATAAAAAATCAAAAAAACTTATATACCTCGATTTGAACCTACTAGTTAGCATTGGCCATTAATCCAATTTTGCTCCATGATAACCAAATACAAGTTGGAATAAGCAATAGAATATAAATAAAAGGAAAAACTAAAGGAATGAATAGTAAAACTCTTTAGGCATGCCCAAATAAATTATTATATTTTCGTTACGACTAAAAATATTTCCATATCATTCTATTTAGATAATTATATATATAAAAATATGTGTTTCCATTTTTTGTAAACTTTCAATGAGCTTCAATTTTCAAGAAATAATAGTTCCCATTTTAGATATAAAAATAGTTTACAGGGAATGAGTTTTTTCTAATAAATAATTTACAGGAGGGAGAAAGATATATAATTAGAATCAACTGAGGAAAATAAAAATATCTTATTTCACTATGAAAAGGGAAGGAAATAAATTTTTTAATATTTCAAACATATAAAAGATACTATGTAATGAACGTCTAAAAAATTCCATAGAAACAATATTGGTAAAAAATAGAAAGAACAATTGGAAATCCCAAGGTTCATAGGTATAATATCATCATAGGATCCTCATACCTCTCTGATGAATACATAAAAAATTCATAGTGTTCTCATGAATGAGCCACTAGAGGGGAATAAAATCCCATGATCTAGTGATTTCCAATCATCTTCACAAGATTACATAGAGATGTAGTCTCAATCATGATTGGGGAACTAGGAATCATCCCTACCAGAGTACCTAGCACAACAGGCCAAGCCTACCCACCCAGGGAGTTAGGTTCCCATGTTCTCTATTTTAAAAGTGTTGTGAATTTTTATTAGGATTGAATGAGGATTCATATAATTTCCATTAACCTAAATACATCCAAATTCTGTATAAAAATTTACCTACTTAATCATTATCCCATTTCTAATTCACACATAAGTTATTAGGAATATTTCCTATGAACGAATCCCAAATCACAATTTAACACACACTTCATACTTCTACATCAAGGGGAATGGATCAAGAAGGGGTTCACACATCCAAAAAACATTTTCAAGCTTCCAATCCGTTATAATCATAATAAACAGTTTACATTATCTTTAGAAAAGAAAAAGTCTCAAATATTTTATCTTTGAATACACTTAAGAAGACAAATCAACCAATCAAGGTACCACATATTTTTAAATAGGCTTGAAGACATTCTTAAACAAGGAAGTCAACATTAAATCAATAGGGATATTATGGGATGTGAGTTAAAATATATTTCCCACAGTGAAAGCCGCTTTTTTATGTAGTATAAATTTCATATTATAATGAAAAAAATTTCAATCAATCAAGTACTTATTAAATTTACATTTATGGTATGGGCATAGAAAACCTAACTTAAACTCAAAAAACATTGACAATGGGAACATAATATTTCTTCTTTCCTATTTCATGCATATGCACCATGATAAATATATAAATATATAATGAAACCTAGACCTTATGTACATATATTCATGGGCATTAGTATATACAAGTGGGTTATTAAATATATTATTTCACATGATGTACCACTTTAAACATACACACATATGCATTTTTCCTACATATACATATGAAAACCTACCATTATATATATATATTCATACATATATAAGTGGATATATATATATATATATATGAACACCTATGCATATTCATGTTAGTCACATTTGTCTATGGAGACTCAAAACCACATCAAGGAAGATGAAAATGAAGTGATAAAAATATATTGAACCCAAAGACCACCATAGATAGAAAATAATTGGAACAATAAAAATGGGTAAATAAAACCGACCTAGATCATAGAGGAAAACCAAAATGAAGCATAATTATTCACCTTTTGTGTAAAATAATGAAGCATTCATGAAGCCAACCTGAGAGAACCAATAAATTATGTAAATAATTTACTCTATATAACCAACTACAAATATTTAAATGGTGTTATAAAGCTCTTAAGAAGCTCCTAACATTATTTTTGAATCCCCCACTATGTGTAAGGGGTCCATCGACACTGTTTAGTAATGTTTATTTTTTTATTATTCCTTTTCATTTCAAATAATTCATGATAGAATTTGATTTACCGATCCCTTTACATTCATTATGATTTATATGTAATGATATACCATCTTTTAGTCTTATTAAAATAGTCCATGATCCTTTATGTACATCTGTTATGATGCTAAAATTATCATACAATTTTACAAAACAAATTTTTTATGGTGAATAACCATACACATTAACAATCAAGGTTATTAACCTAAATATAACTATACATAATTTATTGGGAAATTCCATGTATTTATTACTCACACCATAATTGTGGAAAATATATTTATAAAATACATTCTTATGTTATATGATCTATGTAGAATGGAAATGCTTGTTGATAATATGAATGTTATAGTTGGGCATAGAATTATGTTTCCTTCAAGTGCATTGGGTAATGTTTTTGCTTTATGAGATACATTGTAAAATACAAGGGAGGATAGCTTATGAGAACTTTGTTTTGTCTTGTGGATGTTATACATGATTTATACTTATGTTTTTATGTTTTTTTTCTTCCACAATATTATGACACCTTTATTTTTTCATATTATACAACACTTTGTTGTTCCGAATTATGAGTCACACCACTCCATTTCATTATGATTCACCTGTTGACTCATTTGTAATACATTACCCTAAGTAATGCATTAATTAAACACTTATAAGGATTTATAGATCACCCCATTATTATTATATACCAAAGCTTATCGAGTATATTTTTAGATAGTTAATGTAATTTAAGGATATGTTATGGGATTTTTAAATAAATTTAGCCTATCCATAATTCATGATATGGTGTTATGAATGTAATTTCCCAAATATACTAGGAATTTTATTCTATTGGTAGTTTATTATGTATTAATTTGTGTAGTAAAACATGATGTAATCTCTATAAAACATTTGGGTTGGTATATAAGATATGTGGTGTCCTTTTATAAATGAGGGAGATGATATACATTGAATTTTTCAATGGAATATAATAATTTTTTTTACTTATACATAGAAATTAGATATCAAATGACTCATATTCAATGTAAAGATGATATAGTATCATAATATGTCTATAAAAATGTATATTGAATTTTTTTTAAAATTTAACCCATATCATTTAGTTTTTGTCAACTTTAACCTCTTTTACTGTTAATATGGTAACATATAATTTCTAAATTTTATATATTCATAATGACCAAAACATAATGTGAAATCATAAGAAAATATGATCATTTTGATTAATAATATGGAATTTATTTAAACAAATTCAATTTATTCAATAGAATGAAATTGATTTTAAATTATTCAAGAAGGATGAGAAGAAACAATGTTTTCAAGAACAATAATCTTTTACAAGATTTTTCTTACAAAAATGAATAATATTATTGATTCAATATCCCGGATTAGATTATTTTTAATCATATGGAAAAAATGAAATTTTAAGGGAAATGAAAAAGTGAATTTGATTTTTTTAATACATTAAAGAAAAATTAGTTTCCATTATATTAACTATATTTTTATTTTCATAAAAAAATATTCTATTTCTGATAATTTCCAAAAATTCACTCTAAAATAATTTTGACTTTTTTATATCAATCATGATAATATTTTTTCATATTTAAATTGAAAAATATTGATATTATGATATTAAATCAAATCATATAACACATGTAAAAACATGTATAAAAAATATAACTATATCCTTGTTAATTTATAAATTAATTAATACAATAATAATGAATATAAGTCTTTGAAATAGATTTCATTAATATTAATAAAATATTGAACATATTTTCAATTATTATTACATGAGTTAATACAATTCACATCCAAACGTTGAATAATACATATTAAATACAAAAAACCACTGGGGATCACAACAAGGAAGTTAAATCACTAATAAAATAAATTTCATAATTTCCCAAATATTCTATTAAAGGGATATTGATTTAAAATGTTACAACAAACTATTTATAACCAAAAAAAATTATCTTGTAAAAAATTATGCATTCATAAAATAGGATTCAGCTAAAAACAATGAAATATTTTTATAAAATGTGTAATAAAACATTGGATGTAATCATTTTGAATTTTTTTTTTCAGAGATCCACCTTTATAACTAAAAATTCACTTAAATTCCCCTCTTTGGAATTTATGAATACACATGTAAATGAGAAAATAATTATGTAGAAATGGGGATAATAACACCTGAATACATTTTATGAATATCTCATAAAATATGAAATAAAATTAATCCCATCATGGATATAATGTTTAAATATTAATTAATTAGTTATTAATTTACAAAATCTCAATAATGTTATGATTATATATTTAAAATAATTTAAAAAAAACATAATTCTTCCAAGAGGAAAAATATAAATTTGGATCATGAAATCTAAACCAAAATAAAAGATGAAAAAAACAAGCCCTATATTTCCAAATCCCAAAATGAATTAAAAAAAATATGATTGACTACTATGACCAGTGGGGTTTTTGTGAGGAGAAAAATATTTTGTGGTAACGAGCGAGGAATGAGGAGGATGGGAATAAAGATAATTTTCTATAAAAGATACAAATAATCCACATTGGGATAAGGCATGGACTAAATATGTATTAAGAATAAAAAAATTGAACTCTCTTCGAGTCATTCAGGTAAAATGATGGATGCAGTGTTCCAATTGATAATTAAATCTTGGGGGACTATAATTAATATTTCCATTTTATATTATTTTAGGTGGTTCATAATGTTTTAAATCAACATTTACAATACTACGAACCAACAATTTAGATAAAACTATAAATAATATGCACCCCTCATGTTGTTACCTTGGAACACCATGAAATCTACCATAAATTTTATTATTCCTATATATCGATTTTGGACATTTATCATGTGTTACATCTTATACTCGGTAATTTTGTTTAAATATTTTGATGTTTTAGACAAGGGTGTATGAGGGTGGAAAATATAGTGTTAATCACATGACTATAATTTTGAAGCCCCTTAATTCTTTATTGTGCATTTATTCATGGATCTATCAAATTTTAACAAATCATGTGTCAAAATTGTCTAGTCTTTCATTTGAGTCTAAAGAGCCTCGCATTGTGGGAGTATAGTTTTGAAAACTATGCATCCAAATGAGGTGAGAATCCCAAATTATAATTCTTTTGAAGTTATTAACTTATAATTTCTCAAAATAAATCCCTAACAATTATAATTCCTCTCTCAGTCAACCCTCAAGCCCCTTATACATGACATAATCTGCAACTCCTCTTCTTGTATTGTTTTCAAGATGCATTTTCAACATAATTATCATGGAATCACCTTTTATGAGACTCAACATCAATTCATTTGACCATTAACGTGTTATCTCCAAAGTTTTTCTTATTCCCATTACATAAGAGACCTAGTTTCTGAACCATAGGGTGTGATACTTCATTTAATATCTTATCCCATAATGAGTAGGAATTATAAGTCATGACCAGAGTCCTGTTCTAGTGTCCTCTATTAAAGCATATGAGTTTCTCTTTCATATGAGGTAGGAAAATCCTGCATAATGATTTAGAGATAAAAATTCATGATTATTTATATTCATTATGTTTGTTAGCTAATATCATAAGATTTTTCAATATGGATACTTTGGTGATTTTAATACCATATTAATTTTCAATATTGGGATGTAGTCCATTTATAGTCAAAAATTTATTTCCAAAGCCCTGAAGTTGTTTTATTTTTCTTCTGATAAAATTACATAACGATTTCATTAAACAATTCCTTATTTTAGAAGTAGTATTTATGATGATTTCTTATTTATAGTGTTTTAAATGATTTAATAACCCTTGGTTACTATTTTATTTCTAACGAAAGATTTCCATTTTTTAACGATAATGGATTTCATTATACTTGTGGGTTTTATTGGTATAAATATAAAAGTATTTGTTTTAAATTGATTATTAATATTTATAATTATGTTTCACATGATGACATGAGTTTCTATATGTTTTTTTATTATATTTGTAAAGGAAGGATGTTTTACAATAGTTCAATAGTTTTTATTTTAATGTGATGAGTGTAATTTTGTTTTAAAAATAGGATCCTAATATTTGAAATTATTATTTTATTGTTAATGGACAATTGGGAAACATTCGAATGAATTTTTGTCACTTATTATTAAAAGGGTATCATCTATCGATTGGAATATTTCGAGAAGGATATTTATGGGGTTTGGAAATTCCATTTTATATAATATGTGAAATGTTTTAAATGGGAAGTTTACATGGGAAACCAAGAATCTATATAGTGAACACTATATTAGGTATCCTTTTGAATTTTTCCTAAACTAACTAAAAATATTGACCTATAAAAAGGGCGTTATTTATTATATAGGTATTAGAAAATTAATAAACAAAGGATTATACTCCATAGAGGTTTGATATATGGCTTTTCATAGATGGGTGGATCTATAGATTTAGGTAATTTAATGTTCTCTTAAGTAGTCAACACACACATTAGAGAATTGGTTGATTAGAACATAAAATAATTGAATAGTCTATGGATCCCATAACATTAGATAAGTTCTTGTATTCTAATATTGAAATATTTTTTCATATTATTTTATGTTATTGGCATAAAAATATAAACTATTTGAGTTTACTTACCACTTTCATACCATGAATCATGATACTTCATTCCATTTGTTTCATTTCTTGTTTCTACACATTTATGGTAGATTGTTCTTTATAATTTCACTTTTTTTTATTTGTTAATTTAATCGGGAGTTATATAACTTATTGTAAGAAAAAAATTGATTCTTATTCATATTTTAAATAGGAAAAAGTGTTTTTATAATGATATGAGTTTCTATGATGGCCATATAATATCATTATATAAATGCATAACTATTAATTTAAAATTATATTTTTAATATAACATTAAATTCCATCGATATTTATAGATTATTAATGTGGTGTAGACTAAGTATAATATTTGGAATTTATTCTCTCCCTGATATTATCATTACATGATCATGCACAAGTTTATTAGAAATTCCATTTATTTAGACTTCCTAGAAAGGGTAGATCTTGTAGATCATTTTTATATGGGGACATTGGATCATGAAGATGTTATCTTTTATATTATTTTAGTTATATTTTTTTAGTCTTGTAATCTTGTTATATGTTTATATATGTCCTTAACAGTACTTGTAGATTCCTATTTTTCTTTATTATTTCTATATTTTTCATATATGTGTGGTATATTTTAATTTTCATGTCATTTTCTATCCAATAATTAATTTATATATATATATTCATTTTATTGATATATGACAAAAATAAAGGCCAACAAATTTTTTTAGGATTATTTTATAATTTAATTTTGGGTTTTGTTTGAAATGATATCATTGTGATAATATCATATGCCTTGGGTTCCAATAAGTATCAGAGGATAATTTTAATCATACCCTATGTTTGTTCTACGAATTCTTAGGTGCTTAGGTTTGGGGTAGTCGAACATGATTTGTGATAAAATTATATTAGATAAAATGTTCATAAAGAGTAATTTGGTTCATGGGACACCCTTTTTTATTAGGTTATGTCAAGTAGATAAGTGAAAAAAATTTCAGGACTCATGATATAGTTACAGAAATGGCCATGTAATATATTCCATATTTATATCATCGAGTTGCTATGGGTGGTTTGGTGGAATGATTATATTCCAGATCATTTTTAACTTCTTTTTAAATGTTTCAAATATAAATTTATGTTTTTAGAATTATTTAAAAATTGTGTGAGTTTTTTTATAATTTTCCTATTTTATTTAAAAATGGGAGACAAAATAGAGGAACATGATTTCCTTACAAGGTATATAATTCCATTTAGTGTATATTAACATGGGTTTTCTATTCTCTCATGGAAAATCTAATGGTTGGAAGACAGTCCCATAATTTATGTTTGTTAATCCTTGCATAATTACAGACCACTCTATCAAATTTTTATTGGTCCATTTCATTTATGAAACACTATAATATATGATTTTATATTCCATCATAAAAATAAAACTATAAATTTTTTTGGTTTTAATTTTGGAATATATTTATAAAGAAATGGTTTTTAAAAATGTCAATGTGATATTTTGGAAGCAGAAATGTTTTTCAAAAATAGATCATAGTTTATTGAATAATTTTAAGAAGTATTTCTATGAGATTTTGACAAATTATTTGTGATATTATATGTCTATTCCTATATTGTTCATTAAAATTTATAATGAATGTTTTAATATTATTACCATATATTGTTGTATTTTTTTGTTTGAAACTGGTGTGCGTTGTTTTAGATTGAAATTTAATTTATGAATATTTTGAAAAATAAATGACATGGGGCAATTTATTCTTGGTGTATTTCTAAATTTATTGTTTGGGGGAGGTTTGTTGGTCCAATGGTATAGAGTAAAATATTAATTTTTAATTTTATATATCATGTTTTAAAATATATTGGGGGAAACATTAAAAAATTAATAACAATTTGGATGTTTGGATTTATTGAAAAATTTATTGGGAAACAATTTATTTTATAATTTGGATTCAAATAAAATTCACAATATTTAAGGAAAATCTTAAGAAATCATTCATTTTTGAAATAATCATAGGTTTTTCAAAAAATAAAATTTTAATATGATTTATTTTATAAAACCTGGTATATTTTATTCTTTGTAATTGAGACATAGAGTTTGAATAATCATGAAACATTTATAACTCATATAGAGATTATACAATGGTATTTTAAAAGTACATTAGGGTATGTTGTACAGTAGATTTAAAATTGTGGTCTTGTTGATTTTAAATTTACTTTTGTGGATAGAACATATATATTAATATATTTTTAAATGTGACATTATTTTATTTGAATTTCTATTTTGTGATCCATAATTATGACTTTATTATTCATGTTTTTCTTCTCTAATTTGGGTAACTTAGTTTGGTATGGGTTGATCTATAGTGAAATTTTAAACTTGTATCATCATAATTTTATTAATCATTCTCCCACTAAAAATGTTTTCCATACTTTTGGGAATGATTCTTCCCTTAGAGTCATCATGAATTTGTATTTTTTAAAAATTTGGATGTGTGTCCATTTCAATTTATAGATTTTAATGTTAGGTTTAATGTTGTTTGTATTCATATTTTCCTTAGTGGGTTTGTTTTCCTTGATCCAATCAAAAATAGATGGATGAATCATTGATATTTGAATGAGGCCCTTGTCTGAATTAGGTTCTAGAATATCCTTATTTATCCCTTCTCTATCTGATTATTTTATCTATTTGGGGTGATAGTAATGAGATTAATCTCCATGGTACAAACTAGGATGGTTAGTGATATATCATATTTTAGTCTTATTTAAGGTCCTCTATCATCTGGCGAAAACACCATTCCATTATATAGTTCTATTGGTATTGGAATTCCATGTCATTATTTTTCTGTTTTCACACCATCATGGTTGAATTTTGGGTAGTATTTTAAGCCATGATTTTTGCCATTTTAGAGTTTGGGATCCAGTTGACCATTGATTTTCCTAAATTCCCAAGTGAATGGTTTGGTTTATGTTTATATATTCTCGATATTGAATTGTTTTTAGAGATTAATTTATTTTGACTATCATCTTTATTATAAAATTTCCCTTATAAAATTTACAATGTTATATTGAACATATGGATTAGTTGATTTTATATAGTGGGGAAACATGGTATCAATATTGAATATACTTTTGAGCATCCTTCAAAGATCTTGTATTTTTGTAATGGGTAGAGGATTTGATGAAATAATTCTGTTTTTTGGGATTATGTGAGGTTTTCGTATTAGGATTGTATTTAATTTGTTTTATATATGAATTTGAAATTCTATATATCTATAGTTATTGAGATATATCACATTTAGATTAGGCTTCTTACTAGTTGGTTTGTGTGGTGATATTTTATATTATCCATTGTGTGTCTAGAGAGTTGATTCATATTCTATCCCGGTGATATTATTTGGGTAAACCATGTTTTTATGTAGATAATTTTCACAACATGACCTCTAAATTAATTTTTATTATTTGCATATATTGATTGGTGATATTTTTAGTTCTTTTCTTATAAAAGATGGTGGAATTTTTTTTTGTTTTAGAGAAAGGATTAATAAACGAAAATGGAAAGTAAAAACTCCATGTCTAATAGTGTGAAGGCCAATAATTATTAAAAAATATGTTTTACATGTTTTTCAAATGGATTACCAAACCAAAAAGATTCGGTCTTTTCTGTGTTCTTAGTGATTCCCACATGTTTACTAATTTTTTTTGAAACTATGCATCCACACCATTTAGAGTTCCCATATTGTAATGTAATTGAAATTCAAAAACTACCATTTCATGAATTAAATATATAACACCACCCATTCCACTCCTTGACATTACTTAAGCCCCCTATGCCTGATGCCATATTATCCCCATATCTGTGAATCAGTTTCATATAGAATATTCAATTAGTTATTTGTGGAAACTATTGGTACACGGACATATTAATTCATTTAGTTATATCCACTTTATTGTAATATTTTTATTATTATATGTCTTACGAACTATGGTGTATGAATTATATAGAATTAATCATAGTTTATATGGTGTATACATTGAATGATATTTGATTAAATAGGGAAATATTAATAAATTTTCACCCATTACTCAATACTTATATGATTGGAAAATGAAAAATATTCATTAATTAAGGAGTATATATGATATATGTAGAATTATTTGGATATGACGCGATGGTTTGGGCATAAAATTATATATCCATTCGATGTATTGATTTGTCTGATAAGAAAAATTTATTATCCAAATCAAATGAGTATATACATGTATTTTTAAACTATATTGTGAAAGGTCTTGATGGTAGAGGTATCATGATTCCTAAGATCATGATTTTCAATAACTAATCATTGAAAAAAATGAGAATTTAGTAATTTTTATAATCCATTAGAATTTCATGATGAAATTATCTTTGTATTTAATTTATTCTTACTTATTGATGAATTGTAAGGTGTTTTAGTTATTTACCTTTCCATAGTAGATATGTAATATCTTAACATGATAATAATTTTTTTAATGGAATGAGTATTTAGTTATATAGATTTCCATGTAGATTATTCATACTGATTCCTGTCACATTCCTTTACAAATAATCATTTCTAAGCATTTGATCAAACTCTAATTTTTTTACATTCCCAAGTATATGAAAATAAATCCTTGTATTCAGTTTTCCAGGATGCTATTCATTTTATGTTGTTATATATTATTTTTTATTTAATATACCAATGTAAAATGGGTATCATGTATCTCTCTTGTTTTTAAAAAATGCTAAATTGATCAGCCCATCGAGGTGCAATTCCTTGAATATTTTTTCAAACCTTATAATGAAATCACGTACTCTATGTTACTTGTTTGTGGGTATCTATAGTTTTAATTGGAGAATGTTTTTTAGAGACCATGGTAACTAGATTGTGGAAAACATTTATTAGATAATATGACCCCATTGTAGATTTTGAGGATATGAATTTAATAACATCATAATGTTTTAGTATTGAATAGAATATGTGGTTTTCCATAGAAATATATCATTATTTGGAACTACCGGTGGATGTAGTTCAGGGACAGACGTACATAGGGTTGATAACCATAAAATGGGAGCATTAGGATTAACCCAATCATCACCTGGTCCATGAAAATAGTCCATACTATGTTCCTATATTGAATCCCATTGGGGATATTCATCAGATAATTCATATTATCTTTCCAATCCATTATAAATTATTTTAAAAACATATATCCCTATAGAAACCATGTTTTTTATTATAATTTTAAAATCTCATTAATTTTAATTTAAGATAGGTGTTAAACCGTTTTTTAATTATACAATATTATTTAAAATTTATTATTTTTTGAACTCAATTAATAGATTAATTGTTTTATAAATTTTCCCTACAAGGATGAACGTGTCAGTAGTCTTGTCCAATGTACACATTTTCATACAAGATGAATCCAATACATGTGATTATAGAACTATGAAAATTATGCTATATTATTAATTATTAATCTATTAGGGAAAAATAACCATGATCATATTGAAGAACCTATTCCACAATGATATTATAGAGACCCCATCTTTTCATACATTAACATCACATATCATTTTTGAATACATAAAACGTTACACCAAAAGTCACCCAAATACCATATTAATTTACTTTCTTTTGAAATAAAATAATGTAATCATTGATAATTGATTGTGATAAAGTATCTCCCACAAGGGTATTCATGACTAACACACTTCCTAGACACACCATACATAATAATTATCCTCATATCATAGGGAAGGAAACATAAAATGATTTGAGTTTAGATGCTCTATAAGGGAAATAAAGGGAGATATGTAAGAGTAAACATGAGAAAAAGGGTATAATAATGTGGACATGAACTTAAAAGATCAATTCCAATATATAAATGATCATAAAAATAAATCATGTAATAAGTATGGGTAGTTCATAATACATTAATAATAAGAGAAACAACAGATTACACTTATCATAGGATTATGAAATGAAATTTTTCACATGCACATATAAAATCATATGTTAGGAATACTACTAAGTCCTTCACAAAATGATAGGATTGGGATAGAATACCATGTACCTGATTTGGTATTTGGATTCAATCCCATGTTACCACTTTATTTAGGCATGTTATTTTCACCAATGTACCCTCTTGTTTCATGATTACGATGCCCTCTTGTTTTGGGCTTATCATGCCCTCCTCTGTACCATCTTGTTTTGGGATTTGGATTCAAACCCATGTAGCCTCATGAGATCATAAAATATTTTTCATTACCAAATTCATTGTATAGAGATATAAGAACCACCCATCACATAATAAAATTACGAATACACTTGACACATTAAAATAAAACATACATCATATCCTAGCCCATAAAAATATATGGGTTTGCTAAACATCATAACAGAACCCATGAAATGTAATATGTATCATAACATTCTAACATATTTCTATGTATTTAGTAGTGATAAATTTTATTTTATTAAATAATAACCTTTGAGAAGTAAATGGTTTCGAATGAATATAACCTCTAGAAGAATAATTAGTTTTATAGTCAACAATACACAAAAAATAAAGAATGAATATGAATGATATTCTTAGATCATATCCCTATAAAGACTAAACTTTTAAAATGTGTTAAATATTCTATAGAAAATTATTTTTGAAATATCATATGAATAATTACATAAGGATGATAGCCTTTAATTGAAAATCACTTTCATAAAACCATAAAAAATCCTTATATTATAATGATAATGATTGACCATTCCATTTAAAACATTTATTGAGAGGAATATCCTTTAATCAATGATATATTCATTTTAATCCATAAAACCTTTTGATTACCATATTATTTGAATATATATTTAAAAAATTAAAATCAGTCTTGAAATAATTTTAAAAATCAAATTCCCATGATAAATTATAAAATAAGGAATCAAAAAAATTTAAAATCCTTTTTATTTAAAAACACTATATAAACATATAAACATATCACGAATACATTTTTAAAAACATTTATTTGAATATATATTTAAAACATATAAATAATGATTGGAAACATAATTATTACAATTTAATTAAGAATACATTGAAAAACTTATAATGGTAATATTGATAATAATTTAAAACAATAAAACTTTTTTGAAAAAAAATTATTAAGAAGAAAAATAAACCAAATAATGTACATAATATTTTTAAGAACTTTTCATTTATATATAACTCTTCAATATTCTATATAGAGCTTCAAGTTAATGAAATTAATGAATCCAGGTAAATCTGTACATGTCGAGTATTCCTTTTGCATTGTAAAAATTTCAGAAAAGGGCCTTGACAAAAAGATAATAAGATTAATTTTTAAGAACCCTATTTTTTAAAACGGTAAAATGTGGTTTAATTTTTTTCTTAAATGTCATTTTATAATAGTAAGAAAATGAAACCTTGTTAGAAAACATTGTTTTGAAGGATCACGGTGTTTCGACCTAAGAGAGTGGTAAAGTCAAGCATTATTAATAACAATTAATTGATCACATTATGTACCAAAAACATAAAAAATGGTACCATAACATTGATATAACATTAATAGTTATAGTTTAAGAAAACTAAAAATATTCCATGAGATATTAATCATAATATATCATTAATGGGATCATAATTATAAACAATCTCGATAAATGATGAGATTGTATGTATTAATTATTAACAATTTAGTAACATTGATTAATATAAAATGGATATAATAACATTAAACAATGCTTATAATATCATAAAAATATTTAGATTCATTATATATAAATTTATGGAAATTAAATTTACCTCATGGAGAAATATAGGTGCATAACATGGCATGGGTATCAAAGATGTAAAATTTAATACAAAACTAATTTATTGATTCTGTACCTTCTTAAACATAGTCCCTGTGAATGAAATATAATAAAATGGATATTTAAATACCCATAAAATAAATTAAAATTTTCAAACAATACATAAATGTATAGTATAAATAAAAAACAAATGGAATTTGTGGTGAATAAAGAATGTATCTCATTTAAATAAAACACGAGATGAAATTCCATTACCAAGTGTCCTGACTATCATTGTACTCAAACAAATATTATTTAAAATAAATATATGATTATTATAATTAGATTAATCATCCATATTATTATATGAAATACTGTATATGATTTGATAATATCATTATATTTCCTTCTTGTTAAAAATTCTATTTCAAGGTTTCACTTAATTTAATATTCGCATTGTTCTTTTCCTGTGTCTAAATTTTATATATCATTAGTCCTTATTTTTATATAATGATTTAAAAAAAATTAGAAAATTATAAAAATATTATTATAATTACTATTATAATTTTTTGTAAAATATACATTTATATAATGGAATACACCATTCATGGAGATGGTAGGTCATAAGTATGCCTGAATGCAATTTCATTTTTTTATTTTTAAAAAATAATGTTAAAAAATATTAAGGAAATATATGTATATATAATATCATTAGTGTAAAATAATTATTTCATATATATAATATATTTTCACTGAACCCATTCTTAATACATTTCATATAGTGTGTGACAAAATCATATCGCTTTGATGGGGCGATAGTCCACAGTTCCTCAAACGATATTATCGTATTTTCAGAAAATGGAATATATAAAGATATTACATTTAAAAAATTTAAATATTATAAAATAAATTAAATATATCTTATATATTATATATAAATAGATTTTAAATAAAAATATACACCATGAGAGGCGGTAAAAATAGCGTAAACAATCACTATATCGTGAGGCAGTAATTAACTGTACTCATAATCATTAAGTCTGTTACCCATTTAATAGAAGTGGGTGTAAGTGTTGGTAAAACCCATAGAATAAAAGAATATAATTATATTGAGTAAATTGTTTTTTATAATAATTGAATATGGATAGTTAACGGGGTAGAGAATGAAAATAAGATAAAGGTGCTTGAGGAATGATGTTACCTCTTTTTTGGGTTACTCGTTATTGTTTTAAAAAAAGGGTTACATTGGATTAATTTATGACCAATTAGATGATTCAATTAGTACGTTAGGTATGTAGGTATGTGTATTGGTCAGATATGTTTAGATCCTATGTGGTTTTAGAAGTGTGTGGAAATGGGAGAGGTGGTGTCCTTTTACTGGGGAGGGAAAAGACTCACTTGGTATTTTTAAAATCATGTTAGGTGTACCCACGTTTTTGCAAAATAAATGTCATCCAAAACATTTAAAACTATATAATGGAAGGTTAATGTCCTAATAATTTCCATTATATTGGTCTTTGACTACTTGGTAAGTCATTTGGACCATTATGGTTGAGGTTTTCTCCTTTGAAAATATTATTTTTTCCAAAATCCTTATAATTGATTTTTAATACATTTGGTAATTGTTTTACTAAAAAAATTATTTTATCCTATTAGATAATATAAATTATGAAAATTAAAAATATGTAATAAATTTTTTCATTTTAAAATAATATAATTGGTAGATATTAATTTTATTTTAATCCTTTAGACGAGATTGAAATGTAAGTTTTAATATAAAAACATTCGAATCGTTTCATTGTTTCTAAACAAAATTCCAATGTGAAATTTATTTTGAAGACCTAAATAGAATTAATTTATTTATATGTTATATATTTATACTTTAAAAAAAATGAAAAATTAATTTAACTAATTAAAAAAATAAGCAGAAAAGTAGTTATGATTTGATATAATGTATTTTTAACTTATCATAAAAGAATTAAAAAAATATAAAAAAATAACCCTAACATAATATTTTTGATTTTATTTAAAATATTTTTTTAATTTGGACCTATTGAGATTATAAAATTTCTAACATTGGATTTAAAATAGGTTCTATTTTAAAATTTTTCAAAATGGCCTTCACAGAAATTTTATTTTTATGAAAACTAATTAGTTTTTTCTTATATTATGATTATAAACTCTTTTTGATGAACACATTTTTCTTATTTAATATAAAATATATATATTGAATTAATTTATTTCAAAAATATTAATTAATTCAATTTATTTTGATATAATACCTTTGTGATAAGAAAAAAAATTATTTTTATAAAAACAATCCCTCTATATTCGATAGGTTCTTATATTCAATTATAAATAATTCATAACAAAATTAAATCCACTGTGTAATATCATAAGTTAGTCTGTACTGTACATAACAACTTCATTAATGTCTATGTTATATCATATTATATTAATTAATAATATTTTTAAAAGTTTATTATTATTAGTTAAAACTCACTCTTCGGTGTTACGCAAGAAATTTAGGAATGTTAATATTTCCTATAATATATGTTGTCCTCGATGTTATATGTATAAAATGTTTAAATTTGTGTTATTTTTAGTGAAATATTAACATGTTGTTTCCCATAAAACAAGACAACATGGTGGTTTAATATAAACCTGTTATTTTTATTGTTTCCTGTAATGAAAAATATCAAAAATATTAAATTAATTATTAAAAAAATCAGAAAATATCGGGGTGTGAAATTTTAACTTCGATTCAATTTTTTATACAATATAGATTCATCTAGGTTACTATTGTTTTAAAACATTAATGTTTCTTTCATAAAAACCCGCATATTTATAAATTAACACTAAAAATTTCATTTAATAAGGAAAGATTGAAACATAACGGTTACTAAGAGTAGCTCATAGATGGTATTCCATATAGGATAATGTAGGTGGTAAGTTAAAACATCGATATTTAAGAGAAATATTACTATCAGGTCCTAATCTAGAGTAATAAAAAATATGTTCAAGTGAATGTTAACTATTAAATATCCACAATTATGTGATGATTGATTGGGTAATTAATTTATCAAAAATGATGCTATTAGGATAACCATTATGAGTTCATGACCATCTTTAATATAGTTGAATAATTTTAATGATTAGATATACTTGAAATAGTTTTGTAAAACCACGTCCATTTTTGTTCCTTGATACTCATTACCTCTTCTCCAAAAAGGAACGTGATTTTTTCATTCCAAAAGTTGTAAAAAAATCATGATACATATGGTATTACCTCACATTTATCATCAGTTATCATCAAAACAATGTTTCTATAATAATATATCCAATATTCATAAATCCTAATGTGGTTACATAGTAATTTAATCTCACAAATTTCATCTTAAGTGTAGAATAATATTTCCTTGAATGGTAAATCACATTACACTTCAGAAAAAAGAAAATCCTAATCATGAGATATAATGTCACGAAATCAGTTTAAAATGGGTAAAATATATATCATAAAGTATACGTTGGGTTTTAATTTCCAAACATGTGAATAACTTCATAATATATTCTCTTGAAATATTGTAATAACCTAAATTAAAAAAATCCTTTTCATAAACATGTGTGGTGAATTATTTCAATGATTACAATATATTTTCCTTAGCTCCATGAAGTTTTAAACACCACCAAGATCACATAAACTAAATTTCAACAAATAATTAATTGGTTCCAAGGTTATTGATGCAATCCAATTTACATTGTCCAAATGAGTCATCTATTTAGTGATGCTAAAAAAAATTCTCTGAATTTTGAACACATTAATGGTTACCTTCTCTTAACCAAAAAATCACCATTCAATTAATTCACTTATCTATGTATTCATCAGAATTTAACATGTTCTTTTAAACCATAATGAAATAATATACATAAAATACTTATATTTTTCATGATTCATATAACATATTCTTTTAACTCTGAAATATTAATACCTCATTCATATATCATTATTCTTAATCCATTACTCAGACTTTATTAACATATTACATTATATCTATTTCCTATAATATGCATTATGAATCATGTCTTGAGGTTCCTCAACCTAAATCTATTTTTTCATCCTATTTTTAATTTTAAAAACACTGTAAGAACATTACATACATTTCACATTTTGTTGGAAGTCTCTTTATCTTCAAAAGTATAACCAATATGCAAAACACCATCTTAGTTCTCTTTATGATATTTCCACTTCGGAAATTTATTTACATATTACCTATAAAATATAAATATAAAACTTTCAATGTCAACTATGTTCCTTCTAGTTCTCCCCATTGACTTAAATCTTTAAGAACGTGGTGAGAAACACATATCATATTAGAAAACCACAGAATCATTAAAAGTTACTTTGTAGATATCTAAATCATGAAACCTACTTTTTAATCAACGACAACTTAGATATATCCTATTTTATTAATAAAAAACATCAATTTAAATCTTTCATAATGGTTCCTAAATATTTTTAAAATATCAAAATAATATACCATGGGAGATTAAAACAATATACATAATAAGGCCCGTTGTAATGTACTAAGATATGTCGAGTAAGGATTAGAACATCTTGTAGGAGTTGTATCTCCTATGTACATCTATTCCAGGATCACACCCACTTATAGTATCCAAACATGAATATATTGCATGGATAGCACTCTCTTAATCCATTAACATAATTCCATAATTTTTTTCCAAAACGTTAAATCATCCTTATGACTATACATAGAGGCATTGTGGGAAATATCCTTATAAATATAACCAGGATTATAATTAATGTTTTCCCATTCTAGTTTGCAAGGGTTGACTACACATTCAATCTGATACAAACTATAGTGACCATAATTTACCATATATTAACATTACATTATTTTTGATTAATACATAAAATATTACACAATAGGACACCAAAATACAATATTAGTTTTGTTCCTTTAGAAACATTGAAAAGTATACATTTTTATATGAGTGTGATATATTATCTCTTTCTAGGTTCGTTCATATATAGAACCCTTCTTAGGGACACGATACTTATTACATGTCATTTTATCATGCCAAAGGAAACATAAAAATAACTGATCTCAAATCCTCAATATGGGTAAACATTGGAGATATGTAGGCATGGTCATGTGAATAAGGTTATAATAATGTGATCAACATATTATAAGATCATAATATGTATATCAATGCTCTTAAACATTAATCATGGATCAATGATTGGATTTTTATAAGATATGAATCATAAATGAAATAATATAGTAATAATAGCATATGAATAAGACATAAAGTTTGGGGTATACACATAGAAAATCATCTGTAAAGGATATCTACCAAGACCATAGCAAGATGTTTGGTATGGAATAATAACCCATGTAAAAACTTCATGCTTTGGATTTCCTCCCATGTTCCCTCTTGTTTCGGGATTGGGATGCCCCCATCTACCATCTTGTTTTGGGTTTAATATTCCCCTATGTTTTGAGATTGGGATTTCATCACATGTTCCATTTTTTGGTATCAGATTCCCTCCCATGTACCCAATAGAAATTGTAAAAAAATCATCATTTCCCAATTCTATGAATAGAGATATAGGTTCCACCCAGGACATAATAAAATCATGCATTCATGTTCTAAAATATAATAAAACTTGCATAATATCCTAACCCATAATAAGATATGAGTTTCATAAACATAATATCATAACCCAGGAAATTAAATGGGTATTACAAAATTCAAAAAAATAAATACATATGGAAACTATACGTGATTATTTTCAATAAAGCATAACCAGTTAAAAGAAATGCATTTCTAAATCATATAAACCATGGAATAATAGAGAGTGTCCTGAACATCACAACATATACCATTGATGAAAGAATATATATGGTATTATATGATAATATCCTAGTTAACAATGAACTATTATAATATATTACATATTCAATGTATAATTATTTATAATGATCAAATGGAACATTTCTTATTGATGATATCCTTTCATGAAAAATTCGTTTTCATAAAATTATCTAAAAAATACATTTCATATAAAAAATATTTACCATATCTTATAAAACATTTCTTGAGGGAAATATCCATTATTATGTGATATAAGATATTTAAAACATAAATCCTTTTGAAAACTATTTCATTTGAAAATACATTGAATACATAGAAAGAAGGATTGAAATCATTTGGAAAATACATATACCTGGAAATCTTATAAAATAAGCATAAAAACATTCTTGAATCATATTTCATTGAAGAAAATAAAAAAAAATGAGTAAATCATTAAAATGATTCCAAAATAATTTATTCAAATATATATTTAAAAAATTATAAATAATTAATGAAATCATTTTTAAACCCATTTCTTTAAATATTCTTTGAAAACATATAAAGGAATATTTTGAAATACTTTTTTTACACATACTTGAAAAACTATTTTATTGAAATGAATGTAAACAAAATTATTTACAAAATATTAATTGAAAAAATATATTTACAAATTACATTTGTAAAATTTTAATAGACAATTCAAGGGAAGGGCAGTCATGATAGCCAGTAAATCTGTACTTACCAAACATTCCTTTTTCACTATAAATTTATTTGATAAGTCTATTAATCAAAAAATGAAAATAAGAATCAATTTTAAGAACAAAATTTTTAAAAAGTGTAATAGAGAAAAAAATTATTTTGAATAGAATATAATAATAGAATAATATTTTTTAATACTATTTTTAAAAAAATTGTTAGGAAGGAAGATATATTTCTATACCAAAACAGAGGTATAGCATATGAAATCAAGTATTTTTTATTGAGTCATGGATAAAAATATTTCATCAATGGTAACATAATGATAAAGAATCTTGATAAATGGTGACATTGTAGCTATTTATGGTTACCAATTTGGTAACATTGAATTATATAAAAATAGAAAGAATAAAATTATATATTTTCAAAAAATATCAGGAAAATAATTATATTTTATACAAAACATTCCAATGTTTTTATATACAGGCAATGGAAAAATATAGGTGTATAACATGGAATGTGTCTCGACGAAGGAAAATTGAGACAGAATCACATTATAGATTTGGTAACATTTGACACATAGACTCCATGAAATAAATATCCTAAAATGGATATATAATTACCCATAAATTTAAGTATTTGAATCATAGAATACATAAATTGTATGTATACACAACACACAAAAGGAATATGTTAATAATAAATCATATATCTCAATGAAATGAAAAGTGAAATGAAATTCCCATACCTTGTGTCTTGACTCTCACTGTACTCATACAAACATACTATATAATAAATATAAGTCCATTATTAATATATAAGGTAACCATATTTTTATTTCAAATATCATATATGGGTTCATGATGTCTTGATATTCTCTCTATGTTAAAAATTCTATG
Organism: Viscum album; assembly: GCA_963277665.1. NCBI lineage: Eukaryota > Viridiplantae > Streptophyta > Magnoliopsida > Santalales > Viscaceae > Viscum > Viscum album. Next base: position 638,544,857 of record OY728122.1, read on the forward strand.
TTAAGGTTTCTATTCAGGTAATATCTGCTTTGTTCTTTACATGTGTCTTAATTTGTAACATATGCAGTATTTATATTTTTATCCCGATTTCATGAAGTTAATCAATGATATAAATATGATGTATATTAATTATATTTTTTCATAATAATATATAAAATATATACATATTGAAGGGAATACACCATTCATAGATATGGTAGGTTGTACATACACTTGAATGTTGTTTCCTTCAGTATTTATAATATTGAATGTAACAAAAATTAAATGATATATATTAATATATAATATAATTAAAGTATAATTATTATTATATATTAATCATCAAATTTCACTAAACCCTTCCTTAATAAATTTCATGTAGTGTGTTATTTAATTATACAACTTTAAGGGGCAGTTAGTCCACACTTCTCAAACTAAAATATCTTATTTTCAAAAAATATAAAGTATAATGATATGTCTTGTAAAAAAAATTAAAAAATCCCTAATAAATTATAAATATTACCTTTAATGAATATAACCATTTATTCATTATTATTCCCAAAATGATAGGTGGTAATGCAAGAATGAACGACCATCCTTTTGTAAGGAGGTAGTTTTCAAAACACATAAACAATATGTTCATTACCCATTAGATGGAAGTGATTGTATTTATAGGTAAAAAACATATAATAAATCCTTATAAGTATATATAGGATATTTTTTTTAAATTTTACTATAATAATTATATTTTAGGGGTGGATAATGATAATAAGATAGAGGAACTTTAGGGAAGATGTTACCTCTTTTGGGGGAACTCCTTTTGGTTTTCACCAAAGGGATTCAATGGATTTATTTCTACCCAAATTTAGGCTTCAATGATCAAGGTATATTTTATGGGAAGTGTATTGAGAATATATTTTCTAATCAAAGTGGTACATTTTTTTTGAGTAAGTGGGATAGGTGCTAGCCCGTTATAGAGGAGGGAAATGACTCGTATGATATTTTTGAGAACATGTTAAATGTTAAATGTTTCAACCTAATTGAATTAATTTAACACCATTAAAAATAAGCAATAAAAGTTTAATGTGAAAAAATTTCTATATAATTTGCCTTTTGAAGGTGTATAGTTTAATTTCACTTATATGTTTATGTTTTAGTACATTGTGAACCGTAATTTTTCCCTAATCATAGTAATTTATTTTTATTACATTCTTTAATATTTTATGTCAAAAACATAGTATAGACATTTTTAAATTCGAAAATATTATTATTAGTAATATTTAATCAATTTTCTAAAATTCAAAACCTTGAAGTTCCACATATTAGTTTAAATTTAAATAAATTGGCTAGATGAAAATTCATGTATTTTAAGTAAAAATGATTAAAATATCAATGTGTTTTATATTCAATTACACAGTGAAATTTATTCAGAAGTATTAAATTAGATTATTTTATGTAATTTTTTTATAATATTATACATTAAAATAAAATAAAATTTTAATTTAATTATATCAAGAAAAGATAAGAAAAACCAGTTTTTAATTAATGAACTATATTTTACAATTTACATTAAAAAAATAAAACAACATAGAAAAAAAAAATTCACCCAAACATAGTTTTTTTATTATAATTTAAATAGTTTATTTATTTCGATCAATAAAATATATAATATTTCAAAAAAAATGATTTAAAATACATTAACCATTAAAATGTAGAAAAAACGACTTTTAATAAATATTCATTTTTATGTTGATTATTTAGTTTGTTCTTATCTTATTATTATAAATTATATTGGATGAAGATAAAAATTAATTTATTAAAAATATAAATTTTATATTTCATAAATATCATTCAAAACTAATTATTAAATTAATTTTAAAGAGAAAATCTCATTGGGATCATTAATGAAGTTTTTATAAAAACATTTCCTATATACCAAATTGGTTCTTATATTCCTTTCAATTTTCATTCATAAACAATTAATTAAATCTTTTGTTTCTATAAGCTTTTTAATCCAATTCATACACACCAAAATAATGGTTAATATATATGTAATTATGTTAAGTACATATGTTTAAAAATATGTTATTATTCAGTGAAACTAAATCATCCATGCTACTCAATCCACCGAGGAAAGTCATTATTTCATGTAATATATTACAACCATGTTATTCCATGCGGATAATTATAAACATTATGTTTCATTTAGTGAACTGTTAATCTGGGTTTTTTTCTATAATAATCCAAAAACATTTATTTAATATAAAAAAATATTTTTAGTGTTGCATGAAATGAAAAACATAAAAATATTTACTTAATTAAAAAATAACTCAAAAAATATCCAAGATTTATAGATAATCTCTTATGTTGGATATATTTATGTGAAATAATCCCATTGAATTGGTGAGTGTTTTAATACAATTGTATCCAAGTAATGGATTAGGTCATCATAGAATAAATTTATGGTAATGGAATGTGATAAAAATGAAAATTATATACTTGTAGTTTATTTCACAATGTTGATACTAATAAATTATGGTATGTTTTCTAAAATACAAGGGTTGAAGAGGAATTATACTTCACGGAGTGTAAATATTTTACGGACACTTTATTTTAAAAAAATTCCCTTAGGAACCAATAACTGAAATGAAGATAATGTTCCTAGCTTAATGAAAAAGGGTGAAAGAAGAGTTTCCATGTATGAATATACATATATAAGGATAGCTAAGTATGTTATGGATTAAAAAGACAATATATAATATAGGATTTACCATTTAATTAATAGTATTATGTCTTTACTCTAAAGAGATTAATTCTCTAAAAGGATTTTTCACATGAAGAAATAGTTTTTTCATTGAAATGGTTAACGAAATATATATATCATATATAATAATGGGAAATGAAGAAGATAAGAGTTCAGAAAACAAAATTATATTGAAAATTAATTTAATAATATGTAAATAACACAACTATTTCCACGCTATAAAAACTATAAAAGGAATCACTATGGAAAATGTTTGATTGGATTGGGAGTTTTTTATAAGTATATATATATGGGTCCCTAGGATCACAAATTCAAGTGAATAAAACATTCCAATAATGTATATATCTTCATCAGTAGTGAAACTCGTTTTTATTCACACCAATTTATCTTACATTATAGAAATTTACCAAAAAATATTTCAATGGATGAATGTCATACATATGAAATCACTACATCTAAGGTAGATATACCCAATGATCTATTGGATGGTACATTAATCTAATAATTAAGGTTATAAAATTTTATATTTAATTATGGATCCTTAAACTATTTTATATCTATGGATTTTTAAAACAAAATTATTAAATTTCCCTTTTATTTTAATATTGGAGTTTTCCTTTAAAAGTTATTGTGGTTGTTTTTTTAAAAATATGTGTGGGCCATTCCCCATTATGATTCATAAATGTTCTATATTTACTGAACTTGTTATGGAAACATATGGTTTTCATTAAAATAATCATGGGTATTGAATGGATTTATAAATATAATGAAAACAAATATTATATGAATAAGGAAAATTATAATTATGAAGAAGATATAGAATTCATTTTCATAATAGTTGATTCTTCATAATCTCAATCATATCAAGATCCAAACCAAGTAGTAATACTAAATTATAATCAATGGGAAGAAGGTGAAACAAAATACTGGGTTAGAGAATTCGATATTATAATTTGATACTTATCTATTTTATAAAAATACATTGATGTATTTTATGATGAAATATAGAGAGACCCCCTAGAGAGTGATGTCTATTTTCCATTGATCTAACTCTTGATGCTTGACCAATATCAAAGACTTCATATAGAATGTCATCTTTAGAATAAATAGAATTGAAGAAAAAACTATAGTATTTTGTGATAAAGGATTTATTCTCCTTATGGCTTCCCCATAGGGAGACCCTATTCTCTTAATTACGAAGAATAATGTATCCTTGTGGTTCTGCATTGATTATAGTAATATCAATGCTATTAAAATAACGAACATGTATTGTTTAAATCTCCTTGATGACTTATTTGAACGACTTCCTAGAGATTAATTTTTCTCAATGATTGACCTACATTATAGATATCATAAATATGATATCATAATGATTACATTCATAAGATAGCTTTATGAACATGGTCTGGACATTACATGTTCATTTTAATTCCATTTGGATTTACTAATTATCCTTTTATTTTTTTGGTCTCATGAATAGAGCATATATGGAATATCTGTCTGCATTTTTTTGTATTCATTTATGAAATATCAGTGAATTGAAAAATTTATGTGTACTATGAAAAACACTCATAGATAATTAATGAAACTCATAGAGGGAAATAGAATGATTATAAATTTAGTAGGTGTGCATTATGGATTATCTTTTATTAGTTTCATGTATATATTATCTTTATTGATAGAATCTCAGTTTATCTTATTAAGAAAATGGAATTTAGAGAATATCATAAACCAATGAACAAAACTGGGTTGTGTAGTTTCAATGATTTGGTAGCATACTATCAGTGATTTGTTCAAAAAATATCTCGTAATGATATCCCCTTAACCCCATTTGTATATTTATGTGTTATGTTTGTTTGGATAAAGGAATGTGATGAATTCTTTGATAAACTGATGTGGATATTGTTCAACTCATTGATTTTGGATCTACCTTATGAAAATGATGGGTTTGAGAAATATAAAAATGTGTAGAATAAGGGAATTTATTATGTCATAATGAAAAATGATAATGTTATTGAATATTCATGGTGGTAAGTGGAGACACATGATAAAAACTATCCAACCCATGATCTTGTGTTGGAGGCCATAATCACTTTTTTGATGATATGGAGATAGAATCCTTACAGTGAATGATGTGAGATATACATAGATCATAAAATCATATGATACTAATTTTTATAGAATGCACTCAATATGTGGAAATGTTGATGGCTTGTGCTAACCACAGATTATGATTTCTCAATACACTAACTCATAAGGAAAAAATTAGGCAATGAGTGAGTTAATAAGGAAAAATCACAGAGTTCTGACCAAAATGCTGATTGAAAGGTATTTGATGTTCATAGATATAGTAAATATTGATATGGAAATTTTTAATAAATAAAATACAAAACTTATTTTTCAAATTTTTCAAAACACATATTTATTAGCAAAGATAAAATATTATCAACCTAATAATGAGAACATTTGGAATAATTTTTCTATCATGAATAATAGTGAATATTCATAATTTGGTTGTGAAGGTGGTATTCTGAAATTTCAATTGAAATTATGTTTTACACATATACATGAGAAAATATAAATTTTATTGATGACACTAATAAATTATATTTTAATATAGACTCGGGTGTCAGCAACATGTAATGTGATTTGAGGGAACATCTTCTATGGGTAAATATGAAGCTGGAAATTGCTGATTATGTGTAGAGATGTTTTTTTTCATTAAGTGTGTGTTATGAGACCACCTCATTAATGTGTCATTAAACCCCTTCATATTATTCTTTATAAATGGTATTAAATTACTAAAGAATATGTTATAAGACTACCAAATACTTATATATATTGATTCATTATGGATTATCATTGATTTCCTAATGAAATATTCAGATTTATTTTCAATAATTTATAATTTTACTTATTTTGAATCGAAATACTCTATATTATTAAAGTGTTATGACATCATCACACCCTTAATTCAATTGAGAAATAATCATGAACCTAATTTTACATCACAATTCATGAAGATTCATCATAATTCTCTTAATACCAAACATAAATAGATCACTCCCTTGCATTCTCAAAATAATGAATAATACGAAAGGATGATGCATAGAATGGAAAAAATATTAAGGTCATAGTCACATGAATTTCTATTTTTTTGGGATTATTTTTTAACATTGGTCGAGTTTTCTTGTTACTATTGATTCCATAATGTATTCAAATGGTGAAATATTAAGTATTATATTGAAAGAGATTGCATACGCCAACATGTTGGAATGTAGTCGGTGAAAGGAAACAAGTAGGCCTCAAATATGTTTAAGTGTCAAAAATAAAGGTAATGGCTATTTAGAAAAATATTAATGTCGGTCCACATAGGAAACATAGTTATATCATTAATCAAATTAATTATTTTGAATTAAATTGAGAGATCATGTTTTATTTCTATTTTCTCCATCATAATGTGTTATATAGTTCTGTAATAATGGAAAACAAATCCATAGGTATATTAAACCATTTTAAATTTATAATTGATTTGATATGTTTCCTAATTTTTGTAAATTCTTTAAAATCAGTCATATGTACATAATATGTTCTACATATAATCGTCAAGGAAGTACATTTTATACCCAATGCATGTGGTCAACTTTGATAAAACAAAATCGGAACATCATCTATCTTATTGTAAGGAAGTCATCTAGATTCTTGATATAACTGAGAAATTATTGATTTGTTGGTCTAATCCTCTCGTAAAGGTATATTGGATAAATTAAAAAATGGAGGAAAAGTATTTTTAACTATAGGATGTTATGAATAAGAACAACCATCATCAATTTTGAAGGTAATATAAATAAAATTTTAAATTCAAATACTTTTTTGGAGGGAATATTGTAACACCCAAAGACATTATAATATATTTATTTACAATAAATTTAATGTTTTTGATAAATTGTGACAAAAAAACATTGGGCATACCCAAAATGTGATACTCTATTTAAATATAATTTTAACATTACCATTATAACATGCTAGTTAGAGTAGAATGTATAAATATAACTATCTATATTATCAAAAAATATATTATACCCATACATTATTTACTTAATTATTATAAATAAAATTCGAGTCATTTAAAAATAAAGTAAATTTCTAAAGAGAAAAATTAATTTTTATCTATGAATTGATTTAAATCATGAAGAATTTATTTAAAAAATGGAAATGATACTCATGTGTTTATATGAGATAACATGTTAATGACTGAAATGTACTACATTTCTCAAAACCATAATTCATTATTGGTATTAAATTACTATTTACAAGTAAATATTATTGTAATTTCATAATTATTATTCTATATATATTAATGTAGTTTCCTCTCTGACTAATAGTCACTTTCCGAATCCATTTTGGGAGAATAAATATAATATTGTCGAAACACCTGAACTAAAACATAATTGATAAATAAATTGCATATAAAATGGTAATAAGTGAAATAAAAGAACTAATAATCATTAATAGGGTTCTTTAACAAGTAAATAATTATAAAAAAAAATTATTATTAATTACGATAAATAACATGAATGAGGACTTAGACTGCTAGTGTTGGACTTTCCCTCAATTTTTTAAATTGAGTCATATTTTATTAGTTTTCACAAATTTTCTTTTATATGTTATATATAATGCACTAGTGGAATGTAATAACATAATTCATTAAAAATTCATTCCATTTTATGTTTTAATTGGAAATACTTCATCGAAGTGGTTTTTTATAGAAAATTATCAAGAGTTCAATTTTATTGAATAATGTAACTTTTTTTGAGATTGTTGACATTCTCTAGAAAAAGCCACAATATTGTGTTCATTTTTCATTAGAAAATAAATTTTATTAATATCCTTCTCATTTTAGAATATATATTATTATTAACTAAACCATATCGAAATTTTATATATGGTTTATACATCCAATGTTATTTGAATAAATTAGTATGTATTGAAAAATATATATCCTTTACTGAATACAAATATCTTTTATAAGACATATTATTCATGAATAATGTCAATTACTACATATATATGGAATGATTTTAATATTCATTAATGGTTGGGGTATACAATTATATATGCCCTTGATTCATTGTTATGTCTTAGGAGACAAATCAATTGGACAAATTAATGGTATTTCAACCATTAGTTTTAAATAGTCTAATAAAAGGGCATGATGCTAAAATGATCATAATGAATGAGGTCATTAAATATAATAATTAAGAAATTAATTCATTTAGAATTAATTTTTTATTATCCATTTCATTTTCACAATGATATTATCCATTGTTTAAGTCAAATTTTGGTTATTGATTAAAATGGAATGTGTTTCCACTTTTTTACCTTAACATATTTATTATTCCTTATTTCAACATCAAATATAAAATATTCAAATTGAATACGTGTTTACATTTTTTCTTTCATATGTTGATTCTATTTACTATTTCACGATATCTCCCATAATATATAACCCAAAATGATAATTTAAGGTCACACTTATTATTTGGAATTCTCTAGGTCATGATGTTTAATTCTTATAATAGTTTTAAATGATACATTTTATTAGTTTTAATTGTTATAATGATTTATTTTCTATCACAATGTAATATTGAAAATATTTTTATATACTGTTCTCCAAAACTAAAAAACTAGTTGATCCTTCAGGATTTAATGCCTTATAACATATTCTAATGTAATAAACCATACATGAGCTCCATGTTACATGGTTAGTGGTCAGTACTCCATTATTTTCTATTGATGTTGTCTATGACCAGCCAATGGAAAACTATTTTATCATATTGGCGATACTACCAAATCATTAGTTTCAAATTTTATATGAATTGAATGTTTAAAAATCTATTAATATTATAATTTTATATTCTCTATCATAGGGATATAATTATTATTTTTTTAGAAGTCACTAATAAAAATTTGTTAGGATGAAATATATTTATGCGGGACAATGTAATAAAAAAAAATTTATATCATATTTCATCAAAAACTAATTTTTTTATAGGATGTGACACACATAAGTGAAAAATAAAACCAATACCTAGAAAGATATATTCCATTAAAAATTAATATTATAATATGTGGTTAAAGTGATTTTAAAATAAATAGGAAATATATATATAAATTAAAATAAATTTCATTTTAATACTAAAGAATTAATAAAATTCAAATATTTGTTCTAAGTTAATAATAAGCCTTATTATCTCTATCAAACACATTCATAAATTTCTATGTGAATTTAAATAATCATATTAATAATATTTAATCTTTTATTCTAAATTTTATAATTAAAATGACACTGATTCAATTTTTCCAAAAAAAGAAAGAAAAACGAATAATGAAAAATATAATATCATAAGAAATTATTTATATTAAATGAAAAATTGATGAATAATGATACTGAAAAGGTATAAAATAAATCCAATTTATTTAATTAGGTATTTTTTTCTCATGCGTAGAATGAATCAAGACAATGTTATGGGTTTATAGTGTAATGCCCCGACCACAGTTACCCAGAGTTGGTGCATTATTAAATTACATTGGCATGTTCACAAAAGATCAAATCTCAAAAGACTGATTAGTTTAGTATCCTAGGAAACACTAGTTACATTTATAAAGTTTACATTACATCATAAAGTGAAAAATACAACATCATCTTGTCTCCACACTCATATCCCCTTATACTATCCTTGTAGGTCATTCATAAAATACTTCTTCATATCATGGGAAAAATAAAACATAGAAAGGGGTGAGATCAAATGCCCAGTAAGGATAATAATATATCAGAAACTTTTATAAATAATCCTAAACATTTAAGACAATGTATAACTAAAACAAAATCCTTTTAAACTTAAACATTAGCATAATATGGCAGAAATGAAATCAAATATTTCCATTTACTTATTCACATGGATATTTTACTAGTCGAATAATCACATGCAATATCAATAACAACTTTCTTAATGATGGAATGCATAATTTCATACTATCATAACCACATATTCAAGGTCTTGTGCGAAGACTGGAAATAGGGTTTTTTCAGGGCCTTGTTCCAAGATAAAAGTTTGCCTCATGAGACCTACCGATGCATCAAGGAGCTATAGTGGGATCCACCAGTCACTTACTAAGTCCAATGCATTCCTCATATGAACAAGTTTAAACATAAAATATGCATTTGTATTATAACTAGCATAAAAAATGAAAATACTTTCTCCATAATCCATGAATGGTATAAAAATAACACATCCACAGTCAAACATATCACAAAAACTTCAATACAATATGGAATTTTTGTATCATAATAAATAAACTTCAAATAATCCAAAAATAAAACAAAGGACCTTGTTTGGAAAACAGAGGAAATATTCCTTTATAATCATCTTATAAAAATTAAAAAAAGTGTATAAATGACTTTAACCCGTAGTCTATAAAATAGTAAGAATGATTTGAAATACATTTTTAAGAAACATGGATGTGGATGATAAAGAGGTCCTAGTAGACAATTAAGTATAAATAACCTCAGATAATGAAGAGATTGTGAAATAAATCATTACCTTGTACTTTTCCTTGGTAGAGAGTTGGTTTACCTCTTGTATAATGGTGAAATAATTGTTATTAAATTATACAAGAATCATATATATTAATATGATATCATATATGATCCTTTAACATTGCTTTGTTAATAATATCTTAGTATCATCATTGTTTCGGGTATTTACTGATTCATTTTACTTTATATTCATTGTTATCTAAGCTGTTTTTGTTATGGATAGGTTGTATCTTATTTATATCAAGAATGATATCAATTATTTATACATTAATTTAAATCATCAAATGAGAATTAGTCTTGAATGGATACGATGGGGAATTAATCTCATCGCATTCGTGGAGATGGTAGTCCGTACGTACGCACGAGCGAGAATATCATTATTTTGATATTAAAATAATATATAATTTGATGGTGTATCATATATACAGAATAATTATAATGTTATATTTATTATTTATTTCAATTACATATCATTATCATACCCATCCAAAGAATAATGTTTTTAATAACAATTACACCACGACGTGTAGACGGTAAGCCGTACGTACACACATATGGTGACATGTCAATCAAAGGATAGACATAATACTTAATATAATTGTACCATATTTATAATAACATCATATTATATTTTAGATACTGGATTTATTATTTTATAATGGATATAACAATGAAAGATAAAGTTGAAGAAGAAAGGAACTTGAAAGTGGGTGGTGAAAACATTACCTCTTCTTCAGGTTCTTCCTTTTGATTTGATCAAAAGGGCTCCATAAGTTGGATTTCTGACTAAAGGAAGGCATCTAGGATGAAGTGAAGGAATTTGGGAGAATATATGGGCAGGGGTTGGCCGATCTAAAAGGCTTTGAAGTTAAGAATTAGCGAGAAGGGGGAGTGCCATTTTATAAGAGGGGTGAGGGGAACCATAGAAAGCTAGAAATATTATATTATAGTAAATTAATATTCGCTTTCTAATGTCTCCAAAGTGGATAATGTAAAGGTTAAGGTGGGGATAGGTCTAAAGACACTCAAACATTATGTTTTAGATAGTTTTGTGCCACTATATTAACTTTATATTTTTGATTTAACTCTTAGTTAAATAGTTTGACATTTACCATGACTCTTTGTATTTTTAAATTATATACTCAATAAACATACTATAAATTTTCAAGAGACCCCCCAAGTGGTCCCTTAATAATACACTAATCATTATATTTGTACTTTTGACGAACCTTATATTTTTATAAATAGAATTTCAATTAATAATATAATATGTGTTTAAAAAAATTATGTAAATTGTGACACTTTTTAATAATTGATTTTTGTTAAAGTCTTAAGAACTTTATTAATTCGAATAAAATTCATTTAAGAAACCCTATCATGTAATATTAACTAATAAAATTCGTGGATGTCATCAAAACATTCAAATTATATTTATTTTAACTTTTATAATACCAATTATTTGATTCTTTCATTAATAAGGAAAATACTAAATAATTAGTGTGTCATAAATAAATTTTATTATTCAATGTCTAAAAACTATAAATAAAATACCATTATGTATGAAACTTTTTATCTTTATAATGAATATTTATAGTCATAAATATAACATATATAACCCGATTTAAAAATTGTTTTGCTAAAAGATATATGCTTATGCCATTTTTGTATTTACTTGAACTTAATTATTATAAAGTGTCATTAGAACATAAAAGTGGATCTATGGGGTCAAAAATCGACCCAAAGATTACCATGGTAGGAAATGTATCAACCAATAGGGTTAGGACATTTTTTAGGTTAATTTATTATTATTATATTATTTTTTACCCTTATTTACCGGATTACCCTTTAACCATGGTAAATAAAATATTTACCGAAGTAATTATTCAAAATCTCTAAAACTAAAAGTTACCCCTTTACCAAATTTGGACCTAATGATTCTAAATCTGGAATCAGTTTTTCTAAATTCAAAACACAGAAGTGGTAGAAATTAATTTAAAATAATTTTCGCTGTCAAAACAAAAAGCGTGTTTTTAAGAAATAATAAATATCAAAAGATGGACACTTTTTTATGTCCGGTTTAAATGCGAAATTACATCCAATGTCCAAAATTGTATAAAATGGTAAAAATATATTATTAATAATATTTAAAACTAGTAAAATTCATAATTTATCACTACTAATTATATTGATTAAAAAATATGTTTTAATTTAAATTTAATAATTTTCATTATTCATCAAAATATGAAAGTTATCAGAAATGTACCAAAAACTCACCCTAAGATAATTTTGATGTTCCAAATAAAAAAATAAAGTCCATTTTGAAAGGTAAAATTTATAAAATTTCAAAAAGTGGGTATTAATATTCATAACGGCTAGATTGATTCGTTGTGGTGTGTGTTAGAACTCGAAGTTGCGTACAACACACGCTACTTTATTATTCAAAGGGAAGTGTACCATTGAATCTTGGGGTGATACATTCTACCCTCCTTAAAATAATTTTTTCCTTGAAATTTCTTTAATACAAGTACATGAAATGTCTCGGGTGGTTCTTCATCATAATTTCCTTCAGGGTCCCACTTCGCCTCTTCCATCTTATGGTTTTTCCAAAAAAAGATTACCAGACGAGTCATCCGGTTTCTCAACACTTGTTCTCTCATATCAAGAATCTTGACAGGCTCTTCACAATAAGACAGATCGGGTTCCAGTTCTAATTCCACATAGGTGAGTACTTGTATTGGGTTAGGCATGTATTTTCTCAACAGTGATACGTGGAATACATCTTGAACTTTTGAGAGACTTGGCTGCATTTCCAAATGGAAAGCTATATCTCCAATTCGTTCTAGAATTTCGAATGGTCTGATGTACCTGGGACTCAATTTCCCCTTCTTACAGAAACGTATAACACCCTGCCATGGAGATACCTTCAAGAAAACACGATCTCCTACCTGAAATTCCAAATCCTTAATTCCGTTGTCATCATAGCTCTTCTGCCTATATTGAGCTGATTTGATGTGGTTTTGGATTACCTTCACCTTTTCCATCGTTTCCTCCACCAATTCTGGGCCTATGAGTTTTTTTACCAACATAATCCCAACAGGTTGGTGTGTGACATCTCTTTCTGTATAATGCTTCATATGGTGCCATCTGAATACTGGAATGGAATCTATTGTTATAGGAATATTTACCAGAGGTAAATATTGCACCCACATACCCTGAAAGTCAAGTGAACATGATCTCAACATGTCTTCTAAGGTTTGACATGTCCGTTCTGATTGTCCATCTGTTTGGGGGTGGTATGTAGTGATCAAACAAACTTCAGTACCCAGGACTTTTGGATGTTTTATCGAGAATATTGATGTAAAATGGGGATCATGATCCGAAAAAATTGATTGGGGTACTCGATGAAGTCTCACAACCCCATTAATATATAGTTTTCCAAGATGTTCAAGTGGTAAATCTTCCCTTATAGCAAAAAAATGTGCTGACTTGGTAAGATTATCAACAATGACTCATATTGCATTGTTTACTCTATGAGCCTTTTCTTGTCCCATTAAAAAGTCCATCATGATATTATCCCATTTCCACTCAGGCAGGGGAAGAGGTTGCAATACTCCACCAGGATGTTTCCCTCCAGCTTTCACTTGTTGACAAACCATACATCCTGACACTAAATCATCAATCTACTTCTTCATGTTGTCCCACTAAAAATTTTCCTTCAAATCACTATGAATTTTGGTGATTTCATGGTGTATAGAGAAATTGGAACTATGAGAATCATCCACCAATTCCCTTTTAAGATCATGTATATCGGGAACACAATGCCTCCTCCCAAATTTCAAAATTCCATCATCATACACAAAGTCACTCAATCTCCCATAATTCACAACATTAGTTTTCGTTTTAAACTCATCATCATAACTCTAAGAACTCTTTACCCTTTCTTGTAAATATGGTTTGGAAACCATTTGAAAAAGTATCTATGTTCCACCTTCCATGGTTATTCCTATATCCATCTTTAATAGATCCATTAAAATTTGATCCCTTTTAACTAACATTTTATTCCAAACTCTACGATCCTTTCTGATCAAAGCATATACCACCTTATTTGCCTTCCCTGGATTATAGTGTATCATTCAATCATAATCCTTAAGTAGTTCATGCCATCTCCTTTGCCTCATGTAGAGTTATTTCTGTGAGAAAATATACTTCAAACTCTTGTGATCAGTATATATATCACATTTTTCACCATAGAGATAATGTATCCATATCTTTAAAGAAAAGATTACAGCAGATAACTCAAGATCATGAGTAGGATACTTTTTCTCATGAATTTTTAGCTGTCGTGATGCATAGGCAATTACTCTATCATTCTACATAAGGAAACAACCAAGTCCTTTTTTCGATGCATCACTATAAATAACAAACCCATCATTTCTTGATGGTAGAGTCAAAATAAGAAAATTTACTAATCTTCTCTACATTTCTTCAAAAAATTATTCACACTCTTTTTTCCAAACAAATTTAAATCCTTTACATTTTATCTTTGGTAATGGGTTAGCCAATCGCTCGAAATTCTGGACGAAATGTCGATAATAACCTACTAAACCAATAAAACTGCGTACCTCGGTTATACTGGTTGGTGCTGACCATTCTTGGATTTCGTTTGTATTAGAAGGATCAATAGTGATTCCATCTTTAGAGATGATATGGAAAAGAAAAGAAATCTCATGAAGCCATAATTCACAATTGTAGAACTTCACATATAATTAATGTCTTCATAAAGTCTTCAGGATAATGCGCAAGTGATTTTCATGATCTTCATAGCTTTTGTAATATACCAAGATATAATTAATAAATACCACCAAAAAATCATCGAGATATTCCATAAAAACTCTATTCATTAGATCCATGAATAAAGAAGTTGCATTAGTCAATCCAAAAGGCATTACTGTAAACTCGTAATGAACGTACCTAGTTCGAAATGCTGTCTTCGGAATGTCTTCCTTCTTCACACACAACTGATGGTATCAAGATCGAAAGTCAATCTTTGAAAATTATTATGCTCGATGCAGTTGGTCAAATAAATCATCAATGTGAGGTATGAGATACTTTTTCTTTAATGTTATAGAAATAATTTCCCTATAGTGGATACATAACCTCATAGATCCATCTTTATTTTTAATGAAAGGGACTGGGGCTCCCCGTAGAGAAACAGTAGGGTGAATAAATACCTTATTACTCAATTCCTATAGTTGTTTCTTAAGTTCAACTAATTCCACAGTGGACATTCTATAAGGGGTCTTCGATATAGGCCTTGAACCAGGAATTAAATCAATGGAAAAATCAATTTCTCGTTCGAGAGGATGTCCAAGTAAATCATTCGGAAACACATCTATATATTATTTCACAATAGGTAAATCCCTTATTTAAAATTCCATTCCTCAACCAGAGTTATTTCATCCTCTTCCTCCCCGATAATTGAATTTAGTTGAGCTATTGGGGGTGGCTCAAGATAAGAATCAGGTGGCGACAATTCTGCTCTAAAGATTAAGTGCTTGTTATCATCATCATCAAAAATCATATCCTCCGTATTATGACAATAAATCTTTGCCTCATGGTTCGAAATCCAATCCATACCGAAGATTATATCAAATTCAATCATAGGTTTGATGATGAGATCAGCGGATAAAGAGCATTTATGTGCTTTAATGGGGACTGATTCAGAAAAAATTGTTGCAATGATACTTCCCTTAAGAGTTTTGACTGAAAACTCCCTTGTTAAATTAAATTAAAAATATCTAATTTTCTTAGAAAACTGGGAAGATATGAAATAATGTGATGATCCAAAATCAAATAATGAATTTGGTAAACTTGAGGAAACCATTAAATTAGCTGCCAACACATCATTTGGAGTTTCTACCTCACTAGTAGTGATAACATAAACTTGGACTTGATCCCTTGGCCTCTTCTGTGGTAAGTTCCTCTGATAATTAGGACATTAATTTTCATAATGTCCCATTTCTATACAATTATAGCATTCCAGGTTGAAAACAACTTTCTTTCCCATGCAATCACGAGCTTGGTGGCCTTTTTCACCACACTTGTAACAGACTCCCATTCCCTTCAAGAAAGTACCGGGGTGTTTCTTCCCACATTTACTGTAGGATGGATAATAAAATTTTCCCTTCTTACCTTAATTTACATTTCCATAGTGAGCAGAATATCTCTTCTTCTCTTTCAATGCTTTAATGTCGTAAGACTTAGAGAATTCCTTTTCTATCTTGATAGCACATGAGACAATATCTTCGTATGACGAGAAGGATTGTGAGACCAATGCTCTACGGAGAAATGATTTTAACCCATAAAAGAAACAATTAATATTACTTCTTGGGTTACGTATATAATCTGAATCATACCTTCCTAACCTTGTAATGTTAGCCTCATAATTTGCAACATTCTCATCCTTCTTTTGTCTCAGACTCAGAAATTACCTCTCCATATATGCTCGATGGTCATGGGGAAAGTATTTTTCTAAGAAAATATCATTTTACTTCTTCTATTAAATATTTGATAATTCATCATCTTTGTTCTTTTTTTGAATCATTGACCACCATTGATCAGCATCTCCAGTGAGGCAGTAAAATGCCTTGATAACTTTTTCCCTTCCACTACTCCCCAAGGCATGGAATAATTTCTCTAAGAAATTTATCCATTACTCAGCTACTAGTGTATTTGTACTCCCATTGAATGTTGGTGGTTGTTTCCTCATGAAGCGATCTAACATTGATCCTCCACGCTCTGGATCTGGGTGATCTATACAGGTAAGGTTATTATTAATAACCTGAGTAAGTTGTCCTAGTATGGTGATTAGCTGATCAGCACCAGTTGCATCACCAGCTCCACTATAATTATCATTAGTAGGAGATAAATCCATATATGGAGTGTGTTCATTGATACAGTTTACATTTCTTCCACTAGGAACTATTTATAAATAATGTCATACACTACATTAGTTTAGGAATCGCAATACATAAATCCAAACTTGTAAAAAAACATAACATGAATTGAACAATTTATCGTTACAATCCATAATCATAAAAATGTTTTCATTGAGAATGTATATACTAATAAGCCCTTCATAATGGTTTGTAATGAAAATGAGAATTATCCTACGAATAACCCCTCAGAGTTTCGTAACCAAGAGTACATCAAGGTCCGTTGTCATTCACCAATTCCCATTTCAGTCTAGATCAAAGGGGTGTTTTCGGGTTTCACCCCTATTTAAATCTGTGCCAGATCCGCCTCTACCTACTCGTATCCAGAAGAGGGATGTATTGCTCGGATAACTCACAAAATATCTACAATACCAAAATTATAGGAAGTTCTTCTATACTAATCCTGAAAGTCTCTCATATTGTTATGTGCTCTAATCAGATTTTATCTAAATCTATTTTCCAAGGTTTGTACTAAACTTCCTCTGATTCCAACTATTATTCCCCGACCCCAGTTACCAAGATTCAGTACATTATTACATAACATTGGCATGATCAGAAAAGATCAAGTCTCGAATGTCCGATTTGTTTAGTATCCTTAGAAACTCTAGATACATTCATAAATATTACATTACATCATAAAGTGAAAACTACAACAAAATCTTGTCACCACACTCATATCCCCTTATACTTTCCCTTCCATTCATTCTTAAAATAAATCTTTACGTCTTGGAAAAAATAAAACATATAAAGGGGTGAGCTCAAATGCCCAGTAACGATAAAAATTTAGCTCAAACTTTCATAAATAAGCCTAAACATTTATGGCAATGTATAACTAAAAAAAATACTTTTAAACTTGACCTTAAGAATAATATGGAAGAAATAAAAGGAAATAATTCCATTTATTTATTCACATGGATATTCTACTAGTCTAATAATCACATGCAATATCAATAACCACATTCATAATGATGTAATGCATAATGCTAGACTATCATAACCACATAGTCAAGGCCTTGTTCCATGACTACAATTAAGATTTTGTCAAGGCCATGTGCCAAGACCCAAGTTTGTCTCATGATACCTATTGATGCATCATGAATCTATAGTGGGCTCCACCCATCACTTACTATGTCTAATGCATTCCTTATATGAAGAGGTTTAAACATAAAATAAGCATTCATATTAAAAATAGCATACAAAATGTCAATACGTTCTCCGTAAACCATGAATGGTATAAAAATAACACATCCACATGAAAACATATCTCAAAAACTTCAATACAATATAGAAGTTTTTTATCATAATAAACCAACATCAAATAAGCTTAAAATCCATAAAAGGATTTTGACATAGATGAAATCAAAAGTATTTGAGAAAAATATCATTTTTTAAATCATTTAAATGTCACATAATTATAAAAGAAAAAATTTACATTGAAAATATTCTTATAATATTGTAAGAGAATATTAAATTATTTTATAATGGCGGAAAATAGCCGCACCAACCGTATAAGTTAAAAAAGACAGTCTTACCTTAATTTTGTCAAAAAGGTTAAATAAGACCTTCTTTGGAAAAGGACGGAAAGATTCATTTATAAAAATATTAAAAAAAGTCAAAATGATATAAATTACTTTAAACCATATTCCATAATATTGTAATAATGATTTGAAATACATTTTTAAGAAACATGGTTGTGGATGATAATGAGGTCCCAGTAGATAATTACGTATAAACAATCTAAGATAATGATGAGATTGTGAAATAAACCATTAACTTGTACTTTTCCTTGGTCAAGGGTCAGTTTACCTACTATATAATGGTGAAATAATTGTTATTAAATTATAAAAGAATCATATATATTAATATGATATCATATATGAACTTTTAACATTGCTTTGTTAAAAATATCATAGTATTATCGTCGTTTTGGCTGTCAACTTATTTGTTTTCCTTTATATGGTTTGTTACATAAGACATGTTTGTTGTTGATAGATTTTATATTATTCATATCCATAATAATATCAAGTCTTTAAAAATTACTTTTAATATTAAAATGAGATTTATTCTTGAATGGATACGATGGGGAATGAATCTCATCGCGATCATGGAGACGGTTGCCCATACGTACTCACGAGTGACGATATCATTCCTTTGATATTAAAATAATATATAATTGGATTTTGTATCATATATAAAGAACAATTATAATGTGTTACATATTATTTACTTCAATTACACATCATTATCATACCCATCCAAAGAATAATGTTTTGAATAACAATTACACCATGATGTGAAGACAGTAAGCATTATGTACACACGTATGGTGACATGTCATTCAAAGGATAAATAGAATAAAGAATATGGTTGTACCATATTTATAATAACATAATAGTATATAGTAGATACTGGAGTTATTATTTGAGAATGTAAATTAGAATGAAATAATAAGTTGAAGAAGAAAGGAACTTGAAAGAGGGTGGTGAAAACATTACCTCTTTTTCAGGTTATTCATTTTGATTTGATCAAAAAGGATTCATAGGATAGATTTATGACTAATGGAAGGCCTCTAAGATGAAATGAGAGAAGTTTAGAGAATATTTTGCTAGGGTTTGGCTGAGCCAGAAGGCTTTTAAGGTGTTAATTAGTGAGAAGGGGGGGGGGTTCCCATTTATAAGATGGGTAAGGGGCACCTTAGGAAAAGCTAGAAATATTATTTTATCATAAATTCATATTCAGTTTCTAATAGATCCAAAGTGGATTATTTATAGTTTTAGGTGGGAATAGGTCGAAAACCACTCAAAAAATAGGTTTTAGACAGGTTTGGGTCACTATATTATCTTTATCATTTTGATTTAACTCTTAGTTAAATAGTTTGAAATTTACCATGTCTCTTTGTATTTTTATATTATATAGTCAATAAACTTACTATAAACTTCCAAGATACCCACAAGTGGTCCATTAATAATAAAGAAATAATTATATAAGTCCTTTGGAAGAACCTTATATTTTTAGGAATAGAATATCAAATAATAATATAATATTTTAAAAAAAAAACTAATTTATGTCAATTTTGACACTATTTAATAATTGATTTTTGATAAAGTCTTAACAACTTTATTAATTCTAATAAAATTAATTTAAGCAATAATATAATGTAATATTAACCAATAATATTCGTGGATGTTATCAAAACTTTCATGTTATATTTATTTTAACATTTATAATACCAATTATTTGATTCTTTCATTAATAAGGAAAATACGGCATCATTATTTTGTGATAAATAAATTTAATTATTCAATGTCTAAAAATTATAAATAAAATAACATTTTGTAGGAAACATTTTATATTTCTAATTAATATTTATAGTCGAAAACATAACATATATAACCCTATATAAAAATGGTTTTGGTAAAAGATATATGCTTATGTCATTTTTGTATTTACATTAACTTAATTAATATAAAGTGTCATTATCACTTACATGTGGATCCATTGGGTCCCAAAATCGACCAAAATATTCCCATGGTAGGAAATGTATTGACCAATAGGGTTAGAAAACATTTTAGGGTAATTTTGTATTATTATAATATTATTTTGTACCATTATTTACTGGATTTACCCTTTAACCATGGTAAATAAAATATTTACCGAAATAATTATTCAAAATGTCTAAAAATAAAAGTTATCTATTTAACCAATTTGGAACTCTTAAATATAAATATGGAATCCATTTTTCTAAATTCAAAACACATATGTGACAGAAATTAATTTATAATTAACTCCCACTGTCAAAATAAAAAGCGTGTTTTTAAGAAATAATAACTATCCAAAGATTGACACTTGTTTATGTCCGGTTTAAATGTAAAATTTTGTCCAATGACCAAAATTGTATTAAATAGTAAAAATATTTTAAAAATATACTTTAAACCCACTAAAATTCATGATTCATTACTATTAATTATTTCGACTATAAAATATGTTTTGTTTTAAAATTTAGTAATTTTCACTATTCATCAAAATATGAAAGTTATCAAAAATGTACTAAAAATTCACCCTAAGATAATTTCGATATTCTGAATACAAAAATGAAGTCCATTTTAAAAGATAAAATGTATAAAATTTAAAAAAGTGGGTATTTATATTTATAATTTCTATTTTGATTGGTTGTGGTGTGTGTTAGAACTCGAAGTTGCGTACAACACACGCTATTGTATTATTAAAGAGAACCGTACTGTGGAATCTTGGGGTGCTACATATAGTATAAAATTTTCACTCTATAAGGGATATTACATTTAAAACACTATGTTTTTTTGAATGGTTTATCTAATAAGCTTTTAATACATTGTATCATGATTCAAGCATTAATCATGTCACTTATTGTTTTATTTTGAACCATATCCTTCATGGGGTTCCCATTTAAATGTTTCTAGCGTAGTAATAGTTTTTAAAATTAATTATTTCCCAATGAATAATGTACAATAAGTTTAATCATGATATTATAAGAATCCTTTTTCATTCCAATTCTATTTCTATATGTTATTTTTGTTATTCTTGGGGTTTGTTAATTATTTTTATCATTATAATCTTCCTTGACCAAATAATATATCAAGTAAAAGATATCATTGGAATGAATAACTCTAGTTCTTTTAAATGAATCATTCCATCCATGTCTATAATTTCATTCATGCTAATGTTCTCCTCTACCATTGGGAAATATAACATGGATTATTTTTTATGTTCATCATCGTAAAATGTTATACATATTTAATAAAAATTTAAAACCATTTTCATGATATGGATAATCAGACAGGGGTATTTCAATATACATAAAATATTTTTTTCTACCAAAATAAATTGTTTTATATTATACAGAAAATTTATATTAATATAAATTATTTATTTTCATTAATCCAATATTTAGGATTATGTTTTTTTCAATGGTATTAATCATCCTATTTGAAAATAAATTTTTTTTGTGACCCGTAATGTGGTATTATTAATATAATGTTTAATTTATTTACTAAATTATATTTTCAATTACACTTCCATTTGAACACAACATTCCACTTTCATTATCATATATATATATATATAAGTCACCATAAATTCATGATTTCTAAAGAAAATTCTAATTCCTCTATTTTTATAAAATTAGTTGTTTCAAAAGATCCTTGAAATATTCTATTTAGAGTGTTATTTTTAAAAATCTCCTAAAAAGTGTTTTTCATAAATTACTTTAACATTTTTCATGGTTGAGTTAATTCATTGAATAATACAAAAGGGTTTATTTTTATATAGGGATTATGAAATAATATTTTCTATCAAATAAATTTTATATCAACTAGTTTTATTCTTTAGATGAAATCCTATTTTATATGAATTATTTTGTTTCCAATAATTTACTATTTGGACACTCAATATTTCATAATTTTGATTGAATTTCTTCCACCTAGATAGAATATATCAATTGATTGGGAAAAAAGTTATCTTATATTTATACAATATTATCAATATTATTTTGTTTGGAATGATGATTATATAGGAAACTAATTACATTATTTATTGATGAAATATTGAAAATAACCAATATGTATATTTGTTATTCTGATATGGATGTATTTTCATTACTTACAATAGGTGATAATGTACTTTTTAACTAATCCACATTCTATTGACTGTCTATGATTATATTATCTATTTTATTAATATAGGGAAATGTACATGAATGACATATGTTCATATGTTAATATGAATGATTATTATTTCCATGAGAGTGATGATTTTTCATTTTACATAAATTCATATCTTTAATATTGTGAATGTAGTGGTAAATGAGATAATATATGGTTGAATTAATATTTTATATCCCCTTTATGCGTCGATGTGAATCATGATACAAAATGTCGAGTAATTTTCATATATGTACCTAATTAAATTCTATTTTCTAGGAAAATACCTTGATGATGAGAATGATGTATTTTTTTGGAATTAATGGAAATAAAATTTTCTTCGAAGAGGAATTAAAGGAAACTTCAAAGGGAAATGGAAATATCAAATCTATCACATTAAATATAGTTATTGTTTTCTATGTGTTTATCTATGTTATTAACTATGGATATATTTTAAGAACATGTGATTATTTTTATGACATTATTTCATTAGAAATTTTATCCATCCATATTATTCCTGACATGTTAAATACATGACATATTCTGATAAAAAAGTTCCCATAAAATGAGTCTGGTTTCACTATTATTATTCTTCTACTTCCCAAGGTAATAATTATGATTATGATAAAGGATATGTTGAGAAGAGTATAATGTCTGCATAATTTTTGGGAGATGTTGAAGACTTATTATGGATTCCTTCTTTTCATATGTAGTGGAATGATTTCCATTTAAAAATAATAAAACATAAATTTTTATTAAAAATATTATTAAAAATATTTAATAATAAAAATGTTAATAGTGTTTCATGTTTAGTTGAATAATTATTTGATGGAGATATCATAATTAATTATTGTCAAAATCTGGTTGCTTTAGGATATTTGAATGATTCTATGAAAATAATGTGTATAATCATGACATATTTTGGGAGTGTGGGTATAAGTAATCACAAATAACCATATATCACTTAGGAATATACAATGGTTCATGATTTTGGTTTGTTAAGTTTTTAAATATTGGTTTCCACTTATAAACTATATATATTTATTATATTATTTCATTCCATTAAAAGTATGATCATTCGTTTCATATTCTTTATATCCACTTTCACCTATTTTATGGTTTTTTGGTTACATACATTCCATTTTCATATATATATATATATATATCGACATGAAATTTATAACTTATAATCATAGAAATTTATTTGAGGTTTTTTTGGATTTAATTTTTGTAGATTCAAAATGAAATTAATATCTATATTGTCTATATACTTTTGTTTTTAAATTTATATGGAATAATTTATATTATCTTATTTTTCAAAAAATCACGGAATGTATTATATATTAAAATATTATAAATACTGAGTGGGAATGTCATTATTATAGGGAAATAGTTATAAATCATATATTATCCTTCTTACATCAGGTTCAAGATTTTGGGGATGAAACTTCATGTGTACTTCATTGATTGGGTCAACCATAGAGCGGTTGTCCTGGTAGGTGACCATATGTTCTGATGATTTTAAATTTTCTCATGATTGGGGTTTCATTTTTCATGGATTTTGACTTATGAGCGTTTTAGAATTAACTTTCGATAGAATTGGGTTTCATATTTAGTTAACCATGTTGGTTGAAATAATTCCCACATGATAATTTATGATGCCTTTAATACTAGTCACTATAATGTGGTTAATATGAATGTTCCTTGGGCATATCATTTTCTTGCTTGATTTCTAAGGTTACAGATGTCCTGAGTTTTATCATGATATATCTCACATTTTTTCTAAACCTTTTTGAAATCAATCTAAAGACACCAAATAACCCCCATCAGAAAAATTAAATCTCATAGTAACATTGGAAATAGATGAGGTTATGAACCAAATTTTCATAGGTTCAAAAATCGCTATGTATGTAATATCCAAACATAAAGATAAGATACGTGATTTATTTAATATTTTGATTCAATTATGAAGTCCAAAAGGAACTAAAAATTTATATAAGAAAGAATTGTAACATTATTTTCCAATGAATATAATTTTCCCAACATGGTTTCCCATTGTAAGTAAGGTTTTCTACATGGTGTATCTTAATAATTTTTTAATATGGAAATATATGAAAACGTAAAACAAATAAAATCAAGATTTAGTAACATAAATACACTCAAAATAACCTAAAAAAATTATATTTAATAAAACAGTTTCATAATGGTTTCATAGACAATATATTAAAATTTCAACCATATTTGATGAATCACTAGCATCAAAATCAATTTTATTAATTCAAATAATGCAATTGGTTAAAAAACTCCATGAAAATTTCTTATAGTTATTATAATTTGGTGTATGTTATTTTTTATAATGTCTTTTAAAAATGTTTTCCACTATTTATCTCATATGGTAAGAAGTCATAGAAACTAACTGTTTTAATGTTTTTCTAATAAATTATAAATTCAATGATTATATTGAATTTTTTTTTTAAATTTATTCAAAACTAATAAATTTAAATGCTAGAAAAACAATTTTTACTGCTTTTTGTAAATACGAAAGAATGTCATACACTTATAATCAGGAAGAAAACCAATTAAATGTTTACATAAATAAAAAATTTCAAAATACTAAATAGAAAAACATCAGGAAATATTGAAAATACATTAGATATGCCCATGTATATAATTTCTACTATATATGTTATTAGAAATTTTTATTTAGTTTCCAATTGATTGAGTTGTTTCTGTTTGTGAATTTATAAGGAAAATGTTTTTGTGAAATGGAATGGATTTAATTATGTTTTAAATACATACCAACTCTAATATGTACTTCAATATGTTTTCAATTGTGGATTCCAAATGAATAATTATATTTAAAAATATCATAAGTGACAAGGTTTTTATAATATTATAATATATTTTTTCAAATAGATACAGATACTAAAAGAAAAAAACTAAAATATGTGTGATTTTTTTTTCAATATTTATATTTTAAATTTGAACATATAAGAACTAAAAAATTTAAATGTTTTATAATAGTTTTATCAAAAAAATTTCTTATAAAACATTTTTGATTTTGTTTTCATGTCCCTTATTTAAATTATTCTTCTTCTAGAATTAATTCATAATTTTATTTTAAAAAATAAAAAGTTGCTGATTTAATTTTTCAATCATTTTATAATTAGTTACCTAGTAGTACTCTTACGTAATGATAGCGTGACCGAAATATGGCAATATATGAGGCACATGACATTGCTACTCAAATATAACAATGAATTAATAAAAACTATATAATAACTTTTTTAATGACTGTTTCCAATTCATAACTAAGGTTATGAATCTTTCTTGAAAAAACCCATTAATTTTTAATAATTCACCATATGAGATTCATGTTGTAATTAAATATCAGTAAATTTTTGACATATATATTAAAAAACTTAATGTTATATTAATAACTATTTACAATGTATATTAATATTACATTATCGAAAAACATATATTAAAAATCATTTATTATATTTTAAACATGTTTTTTTCTAATGTATTAATAACATGTCAGAATTTAATATATTAAAAATTAATATTTATGTTTATAAAAATATTATTTGGAAAATTTGTTGAAAAAATACCCACAAAACATATATTGAAAAATATTTATTAAAATTTTATATGTATTTTTTTAATGTTTTTCATTAAACTCTCAATAAAAAATACATTAAAATTATTTTAATTTTTGAGAATTTTTTACATAATATGTTAAATAATAATTATATAACCTTACATAAAGTTATTATTTGAAATCATTAAAATGTAATAAAGTTAATATATTAATAAATCATGTAAAAACATATATTAATCATAATTTTCTAATTTTTTAAAAAATAATTTTTATGAAGCACGTTTCTAAAAAATCCATGAAACATTATATAAAAACTATTATATACGTTTTTTAAATTTTCTTTGTATTATTTACAAATAAATTATCAACATATAATATTGGAAAAGTATTTGATATTTTTATTATGTTTTGTAGATAATATATTAAAATATTATCTACATAACAATATTTAAAAAATATTTTTCTTCAATTTTTTTGTAGAAATGTTTTAATAAATTTTCCTTGAATTATATTATAAAAATTATTAATAAAATCATATAAATATTCATGTTCATTTTTAAAACTATACAATATAAATACAATATAATAATAAATAATTAATAATTTTTTAAAAATGTTTTGGTCATTTTATGTTAAGTAATATATCCAAAAATATTCTATAAATTGTAAAAATATAGTTTTATAATCCTTCAATAATGTATAATTATCTACTAAAGATAGTTCCACGCTGTGGTGGTCATAACAATTTTTTTCTTCGAGGTACTGTAAACCATGACGTACTGAGGGGAACTGCATAATGTGTTAGTGTATGAAAATTTTAATGTTAGGAGATAACATGTCTTTTTAATATTATAATAAACCTAATATGGAAATATTTTTATTTTATTATTATTTTATGTGTGTGAATGATTTAAAATCTAATTAAACCTTAAATAATTACTACCAAAAAGAATAATAGACATATAACTTATAAAATATTTTTGATATATTTCAATACCAGACATAATATTTGAGAAATGTTTTAAATACATGGACTACTATTAGAGTACTATGTAAATAGATAAATGCCTTGTAATATATAAACATGTGAGATTGTGTTTTTATTACTATAATAAATACTATATAAGAGGTTAGCATTATCTCAAATTCACTTCAAGTAATTAAGAAAACATTATTGTATATCATTAACTGATGAAAATCAATCTAAATAATATCAATATTTATAAATCATATATATACCCTTGGTAGATGGAGTTTCTTGTACGTATCATTATGGTCCCTATAATCCAAATGTGGTGATTTCTTATAGATTATATCAATAGAGATTAATGTTGAAAATGTCTATTTTTTCACAAATAATAAATTATATGATACGTTACTATATATATATTTTATTATTTTAACTTTATATATATGATGTCTCCACTCATAAACAATAATGTTGATTTGGATTAATTTTTAAAGTGTTCATATTTTATTGATTACTGTTATGAACTACTGTTTTCAATGTGAGCCCCTCTACCCAAGAGTTTCAATGTTGATTCCATGAGATATAAAATCCAAATATTTAGGTAAATGATGATCTCTGAGTGGTTATATGGATTTTAAAATTTTGTATTCATATAAGGGATATGATCCCACCATACAATAGTATTTAGGACATTATTATATAAATTAAAATTTTCTCAATAGGTGATTAATGATGAAAAATTTTAATTTTATAAACCATGATATTTCAAAAAAAAGGAAAGTATATTATGATTATTTTTAATAGTGAACTGTATTTTTGTAAAAAATTCATTGTTGTAAAATAATTATAAATCCAAATAATGGTTTTTGGAGAACATGGATATGATCTTTTAATTAAAAAATCATCAAGAAAATTAATTTTTCTTAATATTTTACATGAAAAATCCCCACAGTTAGTATTGAAATTTAATTAACACAAGAAATAAATAATTTATATCTGTGAACATATACTATGTTTTTAGAATTCCGACAAATAAAATATCAACCCAAAAGGAAAATGTGTATGAAAAATGACCATTGTGTCTCTCATAAAATATTATCACATGAGTGTTTCCATACCCTGATTTATAAAAAAAATATGTTTTATCTCGAAGGAAAAGATTTTAATTTAATTCATAGAAACCATGACTGACTAAAACTCCCCAGTCCCACAGAAAATATGGATAGGTATAAAAAATTGAAAAAACAATTAACGTGAATTTGTTGCTTTTTTAATGTAAATTTACATGGTACAATAATTTTTCAATTTTATTATAAATTAATAAAATTTAGAAAAATATAGAAGGGTTGTTACAGATTTATGAAATTTTCATGATTGAAAAAATGAAATTTTCCTATTAAATTAATTATTTTGTAAATTTTTTCAATTGAACACCAAATATTTTATGGGATTTAATCAATTTTTTAAAAAATATTGTATGAGATATTATTTAATATAAATTTTTTATATAATGTATACATATTTTATATTATGATTAATATTTTAATATTATTTTATATATTTTGGATGATTTTATTATTCATATTGAATACCATGAAAATTACAAATATGAAATATTTCACATTTAAAAAATAGGATTTTTTTTTATTTTAGGAAAAATACATAATTTAATTGATAATTTATAATGTGTTTAAATTATTTTTATTTATAAAATAATCATATATGTTTATCTCATCTCTAAATATATGAATTTCGACAAATTATACATTTTCACTATGTTTTTTAGAAAATAAAATTGTTAATCTATGGATGGATTATGGAATTGGTTTGATTTGTTAAAATTATTCTTATAAATTTTATAATTTGTATATAAGGATTTACATTAAAGGTATGATATATCAAATTGTTATTTCAGTCACAATTAAAATTTTTTTTTGGTTGTGAGATTAAAAGTAATGGTTAATTATGATTTATTCTCATGAGGTGTTAGGACTGAAAAGAAATTGAGATATCTCTTATTAGTGACCCATAGATAATTGGGATTCTGTTTGGACTAATTACTATACATGGTGTTTATAATCTATCATGAAAAGGCGGAGAAAATAATATGTCACACAATGCTTGCTATTATTGAGTTTTTATATATGATTCAAAATTATTTCATTATAATGTTTTATATAACGTGTCCACTGTATAAATATGAAGGTGAGTAAATCTAATTGGAAATAAATTTTGAAAAAATAATAAATTCTTGAGTTTCCTAAAGAGTTATGCATTAACATGTTTGTAATGTAATCGATGTTCTAAATGTATAACAGAATCAAATTCTCAATATTTAGAAGTATGGTTACATGATGTATCATATGAGATAATATGGTGTGATTAAAATCCTATTTAAAATAATGATGTCAAATTCATTCTAAATTAAACACTTTTCAAAACCTTAAGCATCTAACCATGAATGATCAGCCAATACTAGGTGTCCATGGACATTATTACGTAATTAATGAGAGTTACATGTTACCCTAATAGTATTAGAATTTCATATTTGATGTAAAAATTAGGTTATATTAAGCCATAAAATCCGAAATTTCAAAATTCCAAAGCAATAATTTTGGGATAACCCATATATTATCTGTTTTCAAGGAACTAACTACTCAGTTATACTAAATAAGGATACATGGATTTATCTACACTGTGGTTTTCCAAAATATCTAATTGATAAGATAAATTATAAAGAGGATTGATTAAATAGTGAAATTTAGAGACTTATAATAGATATGTTATTTAATTTAAAAGGGGTATTCATTTTTAGCTAAGATAATTTTATAAAAACGCATATTAAATTAATTTGAAACATGATACTCATTCTTTAAAAGTAATTGTTGAATATAAAAGTGAATAGTCATTATCCAACATAACATTGAGATTAATTAATAAGATTAATGATTAAAGAAAATTCTTATAATTGTTTAACAATTTAAGAATTAAACTTTAATAATTTGTTAGATACTATGTGTTAGATAATCCCCTTTATTGGTAGACAACTATTAACTCTATTTAATAAACAAATATTGATTCACATATTTATAAATTAAGTGTTTAAAAGTCATTTTTGGATCAAACATAACTGAATGAACATTAACCACTATGATTGTTCTTAAAATTAATACGTTTCATTTTTATCCATAATTTATTATATCCCAAACATTATCAAAATATAGCGTAATATGCTTCATTTTTTATATAGATGAATAATTTATGGAATATGGAAAAAATGAATTATTACCACATTCTTTTATTTAATTGAAAATCTATGTTTTTGGGAAAAGAACATACAATAAATTTATTTTTTTGATTATTATGTTTTTTTGCATAACATAAAATCAATAATGGAATCTAGAATCATGGGGTTTTTATAGAAGGGTTGAGAAATATAGAGTACATTATTTGTCCACTAGATCCCATATTGAATCCTTAGAATGCATTAATTACCTTGAATAATATGATTGGGAGTTATGAGGCTACCCCATGTTACTAATATTCTACCACATTTCTCAATGATATTTTTTAGTGTTCTGACACTTTAGTAGACTCAAGATCAATGAATCATCTTCCCCGACAGATATTGCATCAATCTATTGAGTAATTTTATTACCTCAACAAAATCTAATAGTCCAAAATGTATCTAATCACCAATAAAACAATGAATAATTCACATTCTTGATATCAGATATATGTCCAAAAATGATCTAAAATCTCGTTAACATAATCAGTGTTGTGACTCCCTATATTTTGGAAATTTATCTGACATATAGACACAACATCCATTACACCCGAATATAATATCAGGATCTAACATAGTTTCAATAACCTGTAATATATCCAAAATATTTCCCATAATAGTGAAGGGTTTCATTGGTATATATAAAATCTAAAACAATGTGAATGAGAATCACCATTATTAGATTTAACATCAAATCAATCAATATATTTGGAATGAATGTAAATGAATAATAGTAAAAATTACATATTATAAACTAGTAGATTCAAATAATTAATCTTATTCCTAAGAACATAATTGAGATCACTATGAATCATCCAAATGATTCCTTCCTCTATATGTGATCATATATTACAAAACACTGTTAATGTTATGGATGGGTACAAATCAGACCATAATCTATAGAACAATGGGTTTAAAGGATGGAGGGAAATTATACCTAGAGATAATAAAAAAATAATATATTTGTTAGAATTTTATATAATGAAATTATATACATTCTAGGAGGATTTAATCAATTTATATTGCAAAATAATAACCATAAATTTATATCCTATTTTAAATGAAAATTTGAAAAACATTATCAAAATTTTTAACACTTGAATCAGTAAAATTAGTTAAATAATTAGTTTTCAATTTTTAAATAATTAAAAATCCTTGTCAAACTTCACAAAATGGTCATCATATATTGAAATAGTATTTATGATTTTTAATAAGAATGGTGGTGTTAAAATAGATCATTATAATAAAATATTATTATATCTTAAATATCCTTAATGTAATGATGTCTTATGATATTCTATATGTCTTATAATGTTATATCTTGGAGAGGTCTAAGCCACCATGTCATTTCTAGACATTTATTAAATATTACCACTTATGTCCCACTTGAATTTCATTATTTATAGACATATCACACATAAAAAACATATAATATCACATTTCCTTGCTTTTGAAACCATATCAGAAAACATTTCTGTGTATCGGAAATAATTATTTTTTAGAATAAATCATAAATTAATACTGTTTGTTACATCATATGGAATAATTTTTCGAAATTTGTCCAGAAAATCAATTCATATCTTCCAAAAGGATTTTGGGGTAGCACATAAACATATAAAATTTGTATCCTAATTCATACATAGATAATCCGTGTAACATAATCTATCATTGGTGTGGCATATATCATAATCTAAACTTTGTATTGTGTGTAACACAAGCCGTGCATATTTTTAGGTGTACTATATGATAATATTATTGTTTCATGATGTGAATAATTACCATTTTTTCGAGTATAAAATATTATTTACTTAGTATAGAGTGTAAAGAAATACATCAATTAATTTTTTTTATTAAAAAATTTTAATTCTGAAAAAAATTAATGTATTCCATTCTACCCACCTATAATGCGTATCCCCCTAAAAATTATTCATAATATTAATTGGTTATAATTTTGAAAATTATTTCATAGAATCCAAAATAATATAAAAAATAATACAAAAACCCCCATTAAAGAGGGAATTGTTGGTAACATAATTGTTACCCAAAGTAACACATAACGTGGTTCTAATATAAAAGAAAATTGGTGGGAATTGAATATTTTTTCATAGAAGAAAAAATAAAATATGTATAGATTTTGGTAGAGAATACTAATAATATAAATGTTAGAGTCCATAAAACAATAACTCAAATAGGCATGAATAAGACAATTATATCATAAAAAATGTAGATAAGTGGATAAAATATTATTTCAACATCCTTTTCCTAAAGTATAATAATTTTCAAAAAAAGGATATATATACAAGATTTTGTGCCATTTCATCTACACAATATTATCCATTGGTTGTTCCATTACCAATTTACACTTCATCTATTACGCTATTAATTAAGGTGAATTTTTATTCCCAATGAACTAAATAATCATATGATCCATAAAGAGAACGATGGGTCATTTCTTCAATCAAAGAAAAATAGTCAGAATAAGGTATCCAATATTCATAAATCATCATATAATGACCTAATAAGTTAATCCCTAAAACCCCGTCTAAATTTTATATCCAAAAATTCCATAAATGGTTATCCTTATAACACTTTTAAATTATAATTAACACTTTATTGATTATAGAATATATTATCTTTTATCCAAAATATTTTCATTGAAAAAATGGGTCTATAATTGCTCAGATAAAATATAAAATATTATTTTTTATTCCATAATCAATATAATTAGATATAATAACCTGAAATTTCATTAAAGTATGAAAAATAATACTTTCAGCATGGTTATTTATATGAAATCCAACATGAAATTCTTAAACTATGTAATTGGGGATAAGAGTTCCCTAATTATACTGATTCAAATCATCCCTTGTGACTGTATAAGATTTCCCATTTTTCTTTTTTCAACATTGTTTTATTTGTGGCATATAATTGATATTTTACCTCTTAATAGGGAATTTATTTTCATAATCGCAAAACTCCATTGACATGAAATGTTGGATTGTGGGTGGCGTATTAGTTTTAATTAATTTTTTATTATGATAAGATAAACCCCCATTTAATGTAATGGGGGAAAACCGCCATGACATTAAAAGACATAAACATGACCAAAATTCCCCAATAGTCCAAAAGTACAAGACCCAACATCCCACAATACATGAGAAAATCACAAACATTAAAAAACATAAAATATAGCATCCACCTTCCACTGTTGTTCGGCTAACTGTCCCATGAAAAATTGAATACGTGTGGTACCGATTTGAATATCCAAGCCCTCTCAAACATTCTATTCTGGTTAGCTGAGGTATATTGGAAACTCATCAACCTAAACCATATCTAGAGCAGCCTCATGTAGATGAAAATATTGAAAAATCCTTAAACCACCTGCCACTAAGGCCAAAGAAAATTCAATGCACCCTGAAATTCTAACCACAAAGAAAATCCAGTCACAGAATGAGAACCAAAACTGATTCACAACATAAAACCTTTAGTTGAACCACAATATTCAACACATTCGGAAATAATTCAAACAATAATTCCAGAATCCATGTAGAAAATAAAATCAAAACACAAAATATTAATACCCCCAAAATCGAATAAAAAATAGAAACACATCCATTATCATTGAAAAAGGATCAAGAATTAATAAACAACCATAAAAAAAGATGACTTCTTGAATCAAAGCTCTTCGAAATAAGACCTCACCAAAAGATAAGAGAAGATCAAATCGTTTCCTTGAATGTTTCACATGAATACCAGATCCTCCCAAAACACCCAGAACTGACACCAAACACATCGGAAACCCCCAGCCCAGAGCATCAAAAACAATAAACCTTGACCGACACCGCATTACCAGAGAAACCATAGCCACACTAATGATAGGGTGATAAGATTCCAACATGAGATGGTTTACCAAGTAGGACGACCATGCACATCACCTCCACAAGAAGAGAACGCACAATGGAAATGATCCAAGATAAACCACCAGGGATAGAACCACAACAGACTTGAGATGGAGGAAATGAAGGCGGAAGTAGTGTATTAGTTGTTGACCTATTATCCTCTATTTCATTAACCTTCCAAATAATCATATTTTGACATTCAGATACATTATGGCCTACCAGTCCACATTTAATGTACCTAACAAATATTTCCATTAAATTTCATTGAATCATCATCCCACATTTATAGCGAATAGATGGCTCAAATATCATTCCATCATATGATTTTGAAAAAGAATACATTGGAATTTTTTAATAAAACCCAAGGAATGATAGAATATCATTTTACTCTTTCTAGATTGATCACACATTAAAATACAGATTCCTATATACTAATGTCTATTCTTTTTAAGTCCTTTAAAAGACATGGTTTCATACCATCAAAGAATAAATTGATTTTTTCATTCTAGGGGGGATGCTAAAACCAAAAACATAATATCCATGTTTTATAAAATTATCTTCATAAGTACAAATAAATTCATTGTCATTTTTTCATAAGAACAATTAATTCCTTCACTATCTATTTTCGTACAATAATATGGAATTAATTTTTGAAAAATATCCACTTAAACTCTTCCAATTCCATAGAATCAATTTCTTTCGATTCCCACATGCTCTTTATAAGAGTCTACCATTGATATGATTCACCTTATAAATGATATGTTTTTATAATGACATATTCATTTTCTGATTACTAAAGAATTGAAATTATATTTTTAGTGGTACTGATCCATTTATTATAAATGAGTGGATCTATTGAACCATTAAATGAATGTGTAGGATTCTTCATGATGAAATCCAGTGAATGTTGTTTCCTCTTTTTCTCATTTGGAAGTTCAGCGTGAATCATATCTTTAGAATCTTTTTTGATCATATCAACCATACATTTCATTATAGATAATATAAATTTTGTTGGATTAGGAAGAAAATCATATTATTATCCACTACATTAATATTTATCATGCTTCCTTCAACATCTATATATTTATTAAAACAAAATAAAATGTAGTGTAAGAGTCACTAATCATAGTGAAAACCTATATAATCATTAAAGGATTCATATAGGATATCTAATTCATAACAATTTATTATTTAAAATATGATACTATAGATGTATAAATTACTATTCATGGTCAATTCAATTTAAATACATCATGATGGTTCATACAGATTTTGTAAATATACCATTCATATCTCATAAGAGTGTCAAATTAGTTGTGAAACAAGGCTTGTTTTCATGATCTAGTTCCCATTCGAGTCTAGATTAATAAAAACATTTAGCGTTGTCACTCATATGTACATATGTTATATTTCCATATCCACCCGTAGTATCAATGTAATTATTTATTTCAAGGAATCCATACTTTTTATCCTTTAAAAATGGTGCAATAAATTTTCATATAATTTGACACATCCTTATAGTTATTCATAGAGACATCCAAAGACATATATGTAGAAATATTCATGGATATTTCACTAATGTTTTGTCATTATAGTTTCAAATGGATGAAAAAACCATTCCTTTGATTCAAAATATATCATCCAAGTGATAACATACATGGATATTTTATCTTTTTAGATGAATATTCAATACAATACATATACACATTCTCGAGGACTATAATAATTTAGTTCCATTGGAATCATGGGATCAATGTCTTCAAACATGATTGAAGATCATCAAAATTTTCCAATAATATATTCCCATGTATAAATATTTACAATCATACCATACATAATATTATTCTTCATAAATGGGGAAAGGAAGCATAATAAAGGGTGAGCTTAACTACTCAGTATGTGAAAACAAGGAAGATGAGTAAACAAGAAATATGTATAAGGGTAGGTGATCAGGGGAATAATATTGTAAAAAAATACCATACATATCAATTATCATAAGATTAAATAATGATATAAATATTGGAAGTTCATATGACATTAATCATTAGAAAAAAATGATTCCAAAGACTGTATCTTTTTTATAATACATAAAATTTCGACATACTCAGCAACTAATAACATTGTGTACATGTGTAAATAGAAATTGGTTCACAAAATTAGTTTAGGATAAAAAAATCAAGCTGTAACATAAACCTATAGACATTCCACCCGGCTCATGCTTAACATTTTGAACATGTAATCTGGATCCCGCAAATCATTTTGAACATGTAATCATGTTCGCAGATAATATTGTTCCCATGTAATTAGGTTCTGACCTAACATTGTGAACATGAAATTTGTTTCACTCATTGGTGGAAAAACCTTCCGAGATGAAAAAATCATCCCCAAAGTTATCTCTATATAATAATAACATGCTCACTCCATGTTCAATCAATGTCTATCTCATGATATATTTACATCATTACTTAAAGCATCATAGAGAGATATAGGTCCCACCAGTCACATAATAGAAACCATATTTATGTGTTCCATAAGATCATGAAAAATTAACCACATCAAAACACATGTAATTAAATGGACATAATATACATTTCATAATATCATATACAGAGAAAAAATATAGGATTAATAATCATTTCATCACTGATTACCGCATTAAAATAAGAGGGTTTCATCGTGGTATAACCCATTGAAGAAAAAACATTTTCAAAAAAAAAATCATCCAAAACATAAATAGTTAATATAAAGATAATGAATTTTGTTTTTTGATCCTATCCATATAAAATCATGAACTATATAAATTCATGTGATCACTGATGGAGGGGGATTTTTAATGAACACATGGGGTTGTTCTGAAGGGAAATAACCATTATATGAAAATAAAATTTTAAAACATAAAACATTTTCAAAAACAAATTCATTGAAAACCTCATTGAGAACATATAAATTAAGAGTTAACAAATAATTTTAAAAATGTAATGTGGAAAATATCTTTTTATATTCAAATTTTTGTTTTTGAAACATAAAAAAATATGAAACGTTTTTCATTCAAAATAACCAAGAAAACATATAAAAGAGGATTTTAAAAAATATAAATCTTTTTAAAATATTATCAATTGTCTAAAACATTATCATTAACAATTATCTGAAAATATAATATAAAATACTTATAAAAACATTATAATCAATAATTATTTGTAGAGAAAAAATATTTTCTAACAAAGAGAGTTATAATGTCTAAATACAGTAAAAACATTTTCTTAATTATCTTATGTTCTAAGAAGTGGAAAAATGTCACCACTATCTAGTGATATCATGAACAACCATATGATCATAAAATTCATGATAAATCTTAAACAATGGATCATAATACTTCATTAATTTATGTATAATCATTAATAATCCATGGAAACAATGATATTATAGTTATACACTTCAACCACTTTGGTAAAATTTAATTATAAAACCCAGGAAACAATATCATAAAATGAAACATAAAATATTATGTCAATGTAAAATTTCTTTATATTAAATTTCGAAAGTTTTTTATATAAATCCCACAACTGAATATAGATCATCACATAACATACATCTCAATGATGTAAAATTGAGACAAAACACCTCTTGCTGCCTTGGTAATGTTTTAACTATACACCACATGAATGAGGGAACCAAAAATGGATATATAAATCCCTATAATTATCATTATAAAAATCATAAAACATATACATTGGTAGTATATACACCACGTAAATAAAATTGGTGGTGGATATTTCCTGTCTCTCATAGAAAAATGTGAGACATAAATCCCTTATGACATGAGTAAATTATGAATCATGATACTAAAAGAAGAATAATATGAAAAAAACATTTGTTTTAATGTAAGAAATATGTTAATGATATAAAATGCTATAGGGAAGTATATAAACAACACAAAAGCAACTATTGATGAATATGACATAAAATTCCAAAAAGATAAAATTAAACTTCAAATTCCCTAACCTTACGTATTGATATCCTTTCTATAGGTTGAAAACACCTGTATAATATATCAATTTTTTTAAAATATAACCCATGACCATATTTAAATTTATTATACTATAAATGATTTTATATTGACTTTATATTAACTGTTTATTATTAATTCCACATTAATGTAATGTTAAAAGTAATAACTGATTTATTTTTCTTATTTTTTGTTACTTGTTTTTTTATAATTTTACTTTTTTTATTATTTCATAATTTACCTAATATAAACAAAAATATTTATATAATATATACTTATGATATAGGTATTTATAATTATATAATAATTTTTTAAAGACTACTATAATATCGGTTATTTACAGCTGGTCAATTTGGACATGAAATTCTCCCGTTTAAAATATATAATAATATGCATGTATTTATACTAGATTTGTTATTATATTACAAATATTCAACAATTTGGGAAGAATAAAAGAGAATAATGAAATAAAATTGCTGGGAATTCTTGATTCCCAGGGATAAAATCTATAGTGATTAGTATTCACGATGAACTACTATGTCTGTCATAAATAGTTTTCGGATATGAAGTGTTTGTGATGAGAAAAAATCCCTATCAGAAATAATAATCACAAAATATATATTCGAGATGGAATTATTTTCATAGAAAACAAGCCATCATAATCAACATTAAATTATAACAACATGTCCCCCTTATCTTTCATTCAACTATCCACTTCCTCTATTATCTTGAACAACCATAGACACCAGCCGGTTCAACCCTACTCAGATCTAATCCACTATAGCATATTTTTTATATATCCACCTTAGAATCACATTGGTGTAGATTCCTCTTATCTTATTTGTAATTATTTTATATTTTTGATTCATTTTATTACATAAGATAGTTTTTATAAACCCTTAGCTTTAGGAAATTATCTGATTTTGTTGTTTTATTCTGTATTTTGGAATATGGAAAATTAATCAGTCCGTATTTTCATATTAATATGGTCCACGCTTGGTTTTTGAAATAATTTTTTGTTATTTTTCTCATTGAATGATATATATATATATATATATATATGTGTGTGTGTGTGTCTAATTTTTTTGTATTTTAATTTAAGAATGAAGAATGATTATTATTACTTTTTGAGCATATTAATAAGGTCTGCATGAGTTATTTCAAATGATTTTGATATATGTGGGTGTGTATACTTTTTTCAACACACACACACACACACATATATATATGATTATATAATTGAATATATATATATATACACATATTTAAAATGAAATTTGTTTATATATATTTAGATAAATATCGATTCATAAATACATGTATATTATTTATTCATAGTAATATAAATATATATATATTTAACATATTTAATACATATATATATATAGATATATTTAATTATGAATACACATATGTAATTTTTTTGAAAAATAATTTTGTAATTAGGAATATATATTTATAAATATATTTATATAATTATATAAATATATATATATTTATATTTAAAAAAATTTAAATTTGAAATTGTTACCTGATAATTAATCCGTGTAGGTTTCGGTAATATTTTTTTGACAATATTGTTTTCCAATATTCAATTATTTTAAATAATCTTTTAAAAAAATTATATTGTGTCAATTTTTTCTATCATGAATATTATATTTTCATTTTATTTAGTAAAATATATTACCATTAAATTTATTCTATTTTTATATTATATCAATTATATAAATAAATTATTTTAATCAACCGTTATCCTTCATGTCAACAAAATTTGATAAATATTATTAATTGAAAATAAATTTTAATTCAAAATTATTAAATAAAGACAATTATAACTTCATTTTTATTAATTCAAAATAAATATCAATTAAAAATAAATATAAATTTGAAAATATTAAGTCACAATTATTAATAAATTATTTATATAAATTATTAATTCCAGATAATAAAAATAGTTCATAATAAAAAATAACTATCAGTAATATTATTTATAAATTATATATATATTCCTATACACACAGGAATATATATATATAATTTTCAATGAAACATCTATGTTTTTTTATATTTATATATATTATCTATTTCTATATTTGTTTAAAAAGAGTTAGAATATATATTATCTATTTATATAAATTAAGAAATTGCAATATATATAACAATTATTAAAGATTTAGTAATAATTTAAA
This sequence comes from Viscum album, assembly GCA_963277665.1. Lineage (NCBI taxonomy): Eukaryota > Viridiplantae > Streptophyta > Magnoliopsida > Santalales > Viscaceae > Viscum > Viscum album. Next base: position 638,585,824 of record OY728122.1, read on the forward strand.
ATAAATAATAATATCATGAATCAATTTATAATAATTAATAATTTATTAGTTAATAATATTAATAAATACCAAATATTTGTGTTAGTTACCAAATATTATTAATAACTCCCAAATTTGAAGATGTTTAGAAAAATTTAAAATCTATAAAATAAAAAATATGAAATGTTAGTAATTTTTAAAAATTAGTAATATTTATTATAAATGGAAATATTAATAATAAATATTTATTATTACTTATAAAATAATTGTATCAACTAGAAAAAACTTTTAATTTTCTTTTGTAAATACGAAATTGTTTAATAAACCATGGAAAAAATATATAAAAATAATAAGTATTAAAAATTTACATGAATTTATAGAAATTATTTATTAATTGAAATAATGTGTATAAATAGTTCATATAAATATTGTAATATATATGTATATATATATATTATTAAAATTTTAGAAATGATACTCATGCGTGCGATGTTACCAAACACACGACGATCATCAATTTTTTGTCGTGCGTAGGATAAACACAACTTTCCCTGATCAAATAGTTGTTTCATATTTCTGATATATTAAACTGTTATAGAGATACATCAATTTTTTTGTAAAATAATTTATTAAAATTATTTTATAGGATTACCATTGTGCATGATGTTACCGGTAACGGCCCGCCAATTCTCATTGGCTTGAGAGATCAACGAGTCATTATAAGGACTTAAGTGATATCCCCAAGACGCCAAAGGTTGGCAATAAATGACGAAGGGTTTCAATGAAAGTGGGGGACGATTTAACCTTTTAGAAATAAACCAACCAAAACATCATTAACAACCACTATATGATGCATGTGAATGAAACATCCAACTCATGCATTACAAAAAGCGATCTACACTATTCCAAAAACCAACATAAAACCAACACAAAATCAGAGTACTAGCGGAAGACCAAAAAAAGACTACAACAAACCAATACACACTCCACGACTCCACACCAAGCTCCATGAAATTGGCATCACCACATCTCCCAAGAGTCACCACGAACTACAAGTAATAAGATATCTTACCATTACTTGGGTCTTAGAATACAATATCTGCAAAAGCACTAACGTGCCAAAGCATGGAAAAGTATAAAACTCAGTAGGTTTTCCCCAATGACTTCCCTACTCACACCAAAAGGATAGAAGAGTTATCCAGAATTATATAAAAACAAGTTTATATAAAACATTTTCTTCAAAGAAGTTTATAACTAAATATAAACAAGTTTCATAAACCATTCATAACCAAATTCATTCCAAGAGCAATTGAAACCAATTTCAATCAAGTAATGTTTCTAGAAAAATAACCAAACAAGTTTTATAACCATTTAACAATATCCCTTTTTAGCATACCCAACCATTTCACAACCCATGCAACCAACCAAGCATGCAACTTTATGATAGTTCCATACTCATGAGCGGTTTCTGGTCGATCTACCAAGTCTTCACAAGGTAATTGTTTCCCATGTGCCATTGCACCTTTGGCACCGACCACAAAGTCATATTTCAACCAAGCCTCGTACATATAGTTACCATGTGACATTAAACATTTGGCACTGAGTGTAAGGTCCCATTTTAACCAAGCCCCATACATGCAATATGAAGACACATCACATATTCCCATCAATCATTCCAAAACAGCCTTTCAAAAAACAACACCTTTTTATTGAAAACCAATTCCATTAAAACAATTTTAATGCCAAACCACATCGTTTCCAAACCATTTCAATAAAACTCCCTTTTTATGGAAAACCAATTCCATCAAAGTCATTTCAGTCTCAAACCATTTTAATAAAAAGCCATTTTTATTAAAAACCCACTTTTCATCAAACCATCTACAATTTCAGAAAATCCATAATTTAAAATCAACATTTTAAAATCAATAATCCAAATCCCTTTGAACAACAATTCACGGAGATTTTTCAATCTCATCAAAACCATAAATCATCACCAAAGAATATTTATTTTTACTTTTCACAATTAAATACAATTAAATATACCAATTTGAATCTATTCCAATCTATTTTAGCAAGAGCAGTGGAGAGTGAAGCCTCCTACCTCAATGGTTTTGACAAAAGCCACAACAGTCGAATAATGCTCAAGAAACCTGGGTCGATTCTCCAAAAACACGCCTTAGATCTCTTATCCTAGAAAGTTCAAGACAAAATCACATCATATTTGGAATCCAAAAACATAGATCTACCCATAACGGGTGTATATATATTAAACTGAGATAAGAGGAGAAGTATATCTAAGTATATATATGTAAACTATCATGAATGAAGATGAATGATCACATACCTCAAGAACCGAATTCGATTCATCAAGAGAAGCCTTGAGATCACTTTTGGAAATATAGGAGAACTCCTTTTGAACTTAATAAAAGAAAAATCCTGAGTTAGGGCCACATAGGAGCATAAACAAGGAACATAGAGGCAAAAACGAGTGAGATCCACTTTTATAGGATCTCATTTAAGTGGCCACACGGTTTGCATGCAAAGTTAGACAAACTGTTCACTAACCATGTGTTAGATACTGCCTCAGCCACCCTTCTCACACAGTTTGGATGCACAGTTAGTCAAACTATGCACTGACCGTGTGGAATCTACTACCTCCAAGACCTACTATGCACGGTTTGGCCGCACGGTTTAGACAAACCATGTGCCGCCCGTGCGACTTCCCCTTTTGGCTCAAAACTTCATTCCATGTTCTCTTGACTCTCCTATTCGTCACCCATAAATTTATATCAATTAAATGTATCATGAAAGTGTTACATACCAGAAAAAAGGGGTTCTACATTCTCCCTACCATTGGACTTTCCATCCTTGGAATGTAGAAACCTTCACCCAACTGAAATAGTTCCGACCACTGCTCTTTCATTTCCTTCTCACGTTTCCAAGTCTCATCTTGAATCTGACCATGATTCCATAAAACCCACACTAGACCGTTGCTTTTTTCCTCTCAAGACTTCCTCTTACCTATCCACAATCAGTACCAAGATATGTATCAACGAATCATCCAGATCTAGGTCAACATGATCCCATCTGATCACATGGTTAAGATCTGGCTGATATGTTTTCAACTCAGATACCTGGAACACATTATGAACCGAAATAAACCATGGTGGTAATGCCAACCAATATGCCACCTCTACATCCCGTTCTAGTATATATAAAGGTCCAATGTATCTAGGAGATAACTTTCCCTGTTTCCCAAAATGACGACGTCCAGGCCTTGGAGAGATCCTCAAGAATACATGATCACCCACAACGAATGACAATGGTCTCTGAAGATGATCTTTAAAAGATTTATAATAACTCTGAGCCATCTCCATCAACTTTCTAATAAACGGAATCTTCTTCGTTGTTTCATGGAAAAGGCTCGGCCCAACTAGTGAAGTTTCACCAGTTTCAACCCAGCATAGTGGAGAACGACAAGGACGCCCATACAATGCTTCAAACGGAGCCATGTGTATCGAAGCATGATATCTATTATTATATGAGAACTCCACTAAGGGTATATTCTCCTCCCATGAGCCAGAAAAATCCATTACACAAGCCCATAACATATCTTTCGATTTCTGTATCATCCACTCGGATTTCCCATATGTATGAGGATGATACGCCTTGCTCATCATCAATTGACTCCCAAGGGCTTAATATAATGATTTCTAGAAACGAGATTTGAACCCATAATTTCAATCTGAGACTATAGAAACTGGTACACAATGCCTCTTTAGAACTTCTAGGATATAGATTTTTGAATGATCTTCCAACATATGGGTTCCACGAAAAGGGATGAAATGGGCCGACATGGTTAGAAGATACACTATAACACAAATGGAATAGTGATTCCGGACCATTATAGGGAAGAACTATAAAAAATTACATTAATATCTGATCCCATTTCCACACTGGGATAGGTTAAGATTGTAACTTTCTAGCTAGTCTTTGATTCTCTTCTTTGACCTACTGACAAGTTAAGGACAGCGAGATGAACTCAACCACTTTTCTATTTCATGCCACTCCATAAAAATTGATCCTTCAATGCCTAATACATCTTTTGTGTACCTGGGTGTACAACCCATCTTGAATGGCGGTAAGCATGAAGGTGATGTTCTTGACAAACCTTAGGTACAACCATCTGATCTCTGAAACACAAAACTGACCCCCACATGTTTCCAACCATCAATGGTCTCCCCACCATTGAGTTTTGAACTTAAAACTAGACATTCTGCATCAGATGTTTGTGCTTCTTTGATCATCATTACAAAATCCAGAACAAGTGTAGCTGAAAAGGAAACAACAACATCAACTCAGTTTTCATATTCCACATGCATTTCATCTAAGCCCGACATCAACATCCATTAATCTCAAGATTCTTTTGTAAATTGAGCATATGACTTTCTACTCAATGCATCCGCCTCCAAATTCCCTTTTCCCGGTGTGTACATCAAGTCAAAGTCAAACATTTGGAGATACTACATCCAACATCTTTGCCTCAGATTCAAATCTCAGTGTGAGAAAATGTGTTTCAAGATATTGTGATCTATAAACACAGTAAATTTATCATCAAATAGATAATGTCTCCATGTTTTCAATGCATGGACGACTGAAGCTGACTCTTAATAAGGTGTTGGGTAATTATTCTCATGCACCCTCAACTTCCTTGAGCCATAAGCAACCACATGATCTCTTTTCATGAGAACAAAACACAACCCTGATCCTGAAGCATCAAAATACACCATATACCACTGTCTAGATTTTGGAAAGATCTAGATAGGTGTCGATGTAAGCCGAACATTCAGTTCCTGAAAGGATTTCTTAGATTTTTCTGTCTATAGGAATAGAGCATTCTTCTTATTTAGAGTTTCCATTCATGAAGATAGTCATGAGAAATCATGAAAAAAGCATTGGTAGTAACCAGCTAGACCAAGAAAACATCATATGTCAAACACATTCTTCGGTGGTTTCCAAGAGATAACAACTACTATCTTTTCAAGATCAACAGAAACCATTTTTTCATAAATGACATGGCCAAGGAAACGTACTTCCTGTATCCAAAAATCACACTTTGATAATTTGGAATACAAATGATGATCTCTTAAGATTTGTAACATTGTTCCCAGGTGCACCTCACAATTAGCCCTTGTTTTTTAATAGACCAAAATATCATCCACAAACGCCACCAAAAAAGAATCCATATATCATTGAAATATATAATTCATCAATTCCATGAAGACAGCTGGAGAATTCATTATACCAAAGGGAATAACCTCATATTTGTAGTGTCCATATCTGCTTCTGAAATATGTCTGTGAAATATCCTCTTTCCGAACAGGAAATTGGTGATATCCTGATTGCATGTCAAACTTGGAGAACCACTGATCTTCCCTTAATTTATTTAACAGATCAATAATGTGTGGTAGTGGATATCTATTTTTTATCGTAACTTGGTTAAGCATACGATAATCAACACACAACCAAAGAGTTCTATATGCCTTTATCACAAACAACATCAGTGCTGCCCATGGATAAGCATTTGTTTTAATGAAACCCTTACTTTCCATTTCCACTAAATGCACATTAAATTCCTATAACTCTGTTGGTGCCATCCTATAAGACCAAAGAGAAATAGTACTGGTCCCCAGAAGGAGATGAATCATAGATTCCAATTCCATTAGAGGTGTTAACCTTGAGAATTTATTGGGAAAGTCATCTGGAAATTGATCCACAACAGTTGGAATTTTTTTTCCTCAATCTATTCCACTGATGCCAAATTCAACACTGAAAGTTGGTAAAATATTGTTCCCACCATTGGTTCCAATAAGATAATTGCAACATTATTTACCATCCTCTCTCATCTGAAGAGATGGTTGATGTTTTCCTCAGTCGTGAAACTAACTGTTCTCTTATAACAGTGGATGTGAGCCAAATTTTTTTAAACAATCCATACCCAAGATTACATCATAGACATCCATGTACAATATAGAGAAGTACCATTTTAACTCTACGTCATCAAAAATTGTAGCACGTTGTCTACACACAAAGTCATGGCATTCTCTTTCTCTGAGAAGAGTTTTCAGTTTCAAAACAAAATGCATCATTTCCATTTTTAATCATAGCATGTCAAAAGAACAAGAAGAAATGAATGAATGTGATGAACCAGTATCAAACAACACTTTCACAAGAGTATAATTCACATGAATAATACCTCTTACTGTAGAAGGTCCCGCCTAATCATCGACAATCATTTTCTCAGCTCTATAAAATTGCATCATCGCTGCACAGTTCTCCTAGTTGCCTTGCTGAGGTTTCCCTGGTTGAAGAGTCATGGTATTCCAAGAATCACCATGGATAGCTTTGTTATATTGATGAGACTGATTATGATATCCACGTCTTGTCGAAGCATAGGATGCTTGCGATGCCTGAGGGGTTTCATGCGCACCCGACCTCAGAGCATTCCTACAATAGTGTTGTAGATACCCATCTTCTTAAAATTCTGACATGCTCTAGGTTGTGTTGTACACTCTCTCTTTCAGTGGTGAATCAAACCACATTGAATGCAACCTAATTTGCTCTAGGGTCGTGGAGGATGGTTTACTGATCCTTCTTTCTGGTGCTGATTTCCACTTCCACTATAGAAATAAGTGTCCCTTTTCCTCTTGTTCCAAACGGTTCAGTTCCCATGGTTTCTTGTTGGTATCATCATTCCTCCTCCTATCGATCCAGAGATATCACGTTCAACAACAGTTTCCATGTTCACCTTCTATGTATAATCGGTAATATAGAGAACCATAATCATTGATCAAATATCTTGCCTTAACCCCGATTCGATGATGTGTGCCTTCAACGATGCACTTTCCGCAACCCTTGGTGAAAAACAGACTAAATTCATGAATTTAGCCGCATAATATGTGACAAAGATACTCTCTTATTTTAGGATGATGAATTCCTCCATTTTCTGGATCTTGAATGCATGAGGATATAATTGTTTTTTGAGAAATTCTTCAAAATCATCCCATGCAAGGCTTTCATCCGATTTAGCCTACACCATTGAATCCCACCACAGACGTGCAAGATCCTTGAGCATATACATCACCAACATGACCTTGAGATCTGATGGTGTGCCAATGAAATTGAAGATATGATTCATCCTAAATAGCCACACCTCCAACTTTTCGGGTTCAGCATCACCCCAAAAGTTCGGTTAATTCTGCTTAATGAACTGGATTGTATGATCCACATCCCATGGTTCATTCCTCCGGTTTCCTATATCCACAAAATGAAAAGCTTATACAATACTCTAAACCAGCTCTTGGTTCCCCGTGGTTCAGGTGCAACCACATTCTCCACCGCTTCTTTGGGTTGGTTTCGACGAAGTCTACCGGGTGCCATTTCAAAACCAACAACAACCAACATCAATATCACTATCTAGCAACTGATGACATGACATTTCAAATTATATAACATCATCTATCAAAAAATTAATCTCAAAACAACCTTTTTCCCATGTTCAAATATTTTTTAAAACATTCCTCATGCCTTTGGAAAATTAACCAATTTTCAAAATACACCAAATACCATGTTTTATAAATCTATTACTTGAAAACAATTTCTGTATTTTTCAAAAATTCACACCTTTCCAAAAATCCTTACTCATTTCTCAAAATTTGGTATGAAATCCTAGTGGGAAGTCTTTCATCTACAATTCATGTCAAGCTCATCTCATTAGCTAAACCCATGACAATGCGATTTCCAAACACTCTAGAAGTGTATCAAAAACACATATGTACCCAACACACTGGTAACATAAAGCTCAGTATAAATGTGTTAGCTAAATATTTTTATTTGATACATTTCAAGTTCCAACAATCCTAGTCATGTTTAATATTTCACCCCAAGAAATAGATAAGAATGAATTTAAACTCCAAGACGAAGAGCATCGATGAATACTTGTTAGGAAAGCACTGAACAAGCTGATACCATTTGTAAAGACCCACCAATTTTCATTGGATTGAGAGCTCAAAGATCCATTCCTAGAACTTAAGCGACACCCCCAAGATGCCAAAGGCTGGAAATAATTGCCAAAGGGTTTTTATTCATGTGGGGGAACGATTTACCCTTTTAAAAATAAACCAACCAAAACATCACTGACATCCGCTATATGATGCATGTTAATGAAACAACCAACTCATGCATTACCAAAAGAAAACTACACTATTACACAACCCAATACATAACCAACACAATATCAAAGTACCAAGAGAAAGGCCAAACAAAAGACCCAAACAGGCCAAGCCAGAGTCCACGACTCCACACCGAGCTCCATGCAACAGGTACCACCACATCTCCCAGGCATCACCACGAACCACTAGTAATAAGATGTCTTACCTTTACATGTGTCTCAGAATATGAAATCAGCAAAAGAACCAATGTGCCAAAGCAGGGATGAATATAAAAGTCAGTTGGTTTTCCCCAATGACTTCCTTACTCATGCCACTAGGATAGAACAATTAGCCACATTTATATAAATACCAGTTTATATAAAACATTTTCTCCAAACAATTTTATAAGTAAATTTAAACAAGTTTCCAAAACCATTCATAACAAAAGGAATTCCAATAGAAATTGAAACCAATTTTACAACAAGTTATTTTTCAAGAAAAATAACCAAACAAGCTTTAGAACCATTTCACAATTTCACTTTTTGGCATACCAAACCATTCCACAACCAATGCAACAAACCATGCATGCTACATTATGACAGTTCCATACTCATTAGCAGTTTCTCATCGATCTGCCTTGTCGTCACAAGGTAATTTTTTCCCATGTGCCACTACACCTTTTGCACTGAGCACAACATCATATTTCAACCAAGCCTCGTATATATAGTTACCATATTCCATTAAATGTTTGGAACTGACCATAAGGTCCTATTTTATCAAATCCCCGTACATGCAATATGAACACACACCACATATTCCCATCAATCATGAAAAAACACCCTTTCAATAAAAATAACTTTTTATTGAAAACCATTTCCATTAAAATCATTTTACTTCCAAACCATTTCATTTCCAAACCATTTCAATAAAACCCCATTTTTATTAAAATCCAATTCCATCAAAGTCATTTCAATATAAAACCATTTCAATAATACAAAATTTTTATTGAAAACCAATATTTCATCAAACCATCTACAATTTTAGCAAATCCATAATTTAAAATCAATATTTTAAATTCAACAAGCCAAATCACTTTGCCCAATAATTCACATAGATTTCACAATCTCATCAAAAACATAAATCATCATTAAAGAATATTTTTTCTATGCTTTTCACAATCAAATCCATTCAAATAAATCAATTTTAATTTAATCCAATCAATTCTAGAAAGAGGAGTCGATAGTAAAGCCTCCTACCTCAAAGGATTTGATGAAAACAACTACGGTCGAAGAACGCTCAAGAAACCATGGTCGATTCTCCAAAAACCCACCTTAGTTATCTTCTCCTAGCAAGATCAAGACCAAATATCATCATATATGGAATCCAAACACTTAGATCTACCCATAACAGGCGTAGATCTATGAAACCAAGAGAAGATGAGAAGTTGATCTATGAAGATCTAAGAAACCGATTAAGAACGAAGAATAATGATCACATAGTTAAAGAATCTAGATTTGATTCAGCAAGAGAAGCCTTTGGATCGCCTCTGGAATGATGGAAGAACCCTATTTGACCTTAGGAGTAGAAAAATCCCGAGTCAGGGCCGCTTAAGAGCATAAACGATTCTCTTAGAGATAAAACGAGTGAGATTCAATTTTATAGAATCTCTTTTAAGTGGCTGCAAGTTTTGCTCGCACAATTAGATAAACTGTGCGCTAACCGTGTGTTAGCTACTGCCTTGGCCACCCTTCTCGCATGGTTTGGCCACACAATTAGACAAACTGTGCGCTGACCATGAAAAAGCTACTGCCTCCCAGACCTACTACGCACGATTTGGCCGCACGGTTTAGACAAACCTTGCGCCGCCCGTGCGACTTCCCCTTTGGCCTAAAAACATCATTCCATGTTCTCCCGACTCTCTCATTCATCACCCTTAACATTACAACCATTAACAGAATCATGAAATGGTTACATACCAGAAACTGGGAGTTCTACATTACCACTCTCTCAACGTGGAAAAATGATATTATTTTCCATGGTAAACCCCACATCCTTGACCTAACGATGGTCTCCAATTTTTCATTCTATACATAGTTTAAATTATACTTCAAATTTTTATAAGATATTAAAATAGAAATATTAAACGAATTACCATCACGTGCAATGTAACCAAACACCAAACACATAAAAAGGTAATTTTACAACAAGTGTAAAAATCACATTCCAGACCTAATAGTGGTTCATTATTTTCATTATGATAAACAATTTGAGGTATACATAAATTTATTAATATAATTATAATAAAATATTAAACAAATTATTGTAACATTCCACTTTACCAAACACCCGACACATAGAAATTTTATTTTGTGCATAGACTAAACCCGACATCTATGATCTCATAGTGGTATCAAATTTATGATATGACACACTTTAATGATGAAATTAAGAACTTTTTTTAGAATTTATAATTAAAATATTAAATCGAATTACAATTATGTGTGACATTGATAAACTTTCAACTCGAACAAATGTTATTTCAAAAATACAGAAAATTCCATGGCTCATATATAACTGTGTTCTCAGATTTTTCATATTAGAAACTTTTCAAGAGATATTAAACTATTTTCAAATAATAACTTTTTCCATTGATAAAAAATTTAATAATGTTTGATATCTGGATGACCCATTACAGGCCTTATGATTCATTGTTATTGCACCACCTCACTCTTATCATATTCTACAAAATATGTCAAGGAATTAAAATATAAAAATAAGTTTCAATTATTTAAAATGAACAGTAATAATTATTATTTTTTATATTACATTTTTAGATTAATATGGACTCAAAAAGTATAAATTAGTTTTATTAAGAGATAATTAATTCATAAATAATTGATAAAATATAATTGGATCTAGTATAAATACTATGAACATTGAACGCGTTGAAACATTTATATCTTTTTCATCATTGAATTCGTACTTTATTTCTGAATGAGTTGTTTAATTTTAATACTAGAAATGCAATCTTAGGTGATATGAAACAGTTTAAAATGATGGAATTCATATATTTGATTATGGTTTTCATAATTATTATATTTTTTTGTATCATGATGCTGAAAAATTTCAGTAGTAAATATATTTTTTTGGATTTAGATACTTTAATTCAGAATTTATTACATGAGTATTTCAGTACAACAATTTTTGCAACACCAACTCAGAACGATATTCCAAATCCTGAATTTTAACCATCTATTTTTTAAAATTTGTACAAATATACTAAGGATGCCTTATATATGGGATTCTAGATGGAAAAACAGGAAGCTGTTACAAAATTGTTGGCAATTAAATCAGATGTTGCAATTTCAAATAGTTTTTCGATCAGATGTCATTTATGTTAAAATACTTGTCACATAATGGAAATAGATTACCTATATTATTGTACGAATGTAAGGGTTTTTCCATAATTTGGGACTTAGTTATTTGAAGATTCACGAATTCTTAAATGAATTCATATTATATTATGGTGATTATAAATCATTGGGATGTATTAAAACACATAGAGAATAATGGAATATTGAGGAATTCCAAGGAAGGTATATATTTACGATGGCACATTTGTGTAATCTTACAATTACACCATGTATAAAACGTTTTTTATGTCCCATAACATATCTTTGTTGGTTAAATGGCGTAAATAAAATAATTCTTTAAGTAGCTTATTAAATCATCCACATATTCTGATTCAAATAATCACTTCATTTAGATGCATCATTAATTTTCTTTAGAACCATGTAACCAATGGTTAGATAAGTCTAATGATAGTTTTTTCCATTTGGATATTATGACAATTGATATTATTATTGTAATGTTTTCATTACTCCACACAACATACCTACATAGAAGATGATGAAGGAACCATATACATATTTTTCTGTCTGAATCCAAATACATTAGAAGAATAAAATTAATTTTATATTAAGCCACTAATTTATGAGTAAATTTCATTATTGAAAAATGATGTGACTAAATTTGACATAAGTTAATATCATAATTTTACATAAAGGGTGAATTAACATAGAAAATAAGTTACATTATGGCATATGGAACATTAGTAGGATAGAGAACATATATTATAAATTCATGACTATATTTCATGTTAGGGAAAAAAGAGTTTATACTTATTAATGAGATAAAAAAAATTATTTTGAATTACATAATATATTTCTTTATAATGATTACCCTTATTGAATAATATAAATTAATTTTACAAATAATTGAATTGAAATAGAATGAACTATAGTTTCTCTCTCTATTATATAGTTAAAATTTATCGGCTATGAAATAACTCTTATTAAATTTTGATAAACCATAAATGAAAAAAATAATGGTTTTCGGAAAGAACCAAATTGGATATAGTATAGTAATTTTAGGACCTTACATATTAGTCTTATTAGTTGGTTTTTCAGATTTTTTATTTAATGCATATTGAGGAGAATTTTTTTGATAGAATATTTTATTCCATGCTGGACACACCTGATAAGACAAAGAATAATGTAATGGATCATTTAGATCATTACCATATTTGATAATTTCCAGAAATTGAATTATTTGAAGATGAATGTTCAAACAATTTAATGAATCCAAAAGAACCACACACACATTCTAATGAATTTCATTTATTATAATATTAATAGATTCTATATTTGAGGTCACTAGATTGTTAGGTTTCATATTTTTCTTTCTTAGGCAAAATAGACATATTACAAGTTTAAAATGTCAGGACTTCCTGGTCATAATGATTATACTAATTACTATTTGTCAAAGAGGGTTGTTGAATTCATTAATATGGGATGTGTTGAAAAAAAATATATTATTTCTTATGAGATATTTGTTTAGAAACAACTAATTATGATGCATTATGTATACTATAAAATATTCTTTTTTTAATTTTTTTTAAATTAGAGAATATATACTCACCAAGACTCATTTACTCAATGGATGATTTAATATTTAATTTTATATAAGAATATAAATGTGATGTTCTAGTTAAATTCTGATCAAAGTAACCCTTTTAGAGATGTTTTAACAGGCTCAATAATAATGTAAGTAACGAAGAATCAGTTTAGTGGTCTATAATTGATTTGTTTTCTATGGGAGTAAATTTCATTATTTTTCTCTTTTAATTATGAATTGGATTTAAAAAAACAGATTACAGGATGGGACATAATGTCAATATTTTGGATGATTTAATAGAAAAACAATTTTTAGTTTTTAATCATCCTGAGAATGGTTTTACTGGTTATCATGAATAATGTATTTCAGATGAATAAATCCATATATCTCATATATATGTTCAATTGAATAGTAAAAAATGGCACAATTTATGTAGTATGTAGTAATTTCATAGTATTTTTTCAAATATTTTTAAATTATATGATTATTTACATAAATGGTCTCTAGGCTATATGATGACAATATCAAAAATACTATTTATAGAAACTACATTTTATAGACTTGAATAATGTCTTAAAAAATTTACATTGGTTTCAATGACTTGTAATTTATTATTCTTTAGATGGGAAAATAAATAAATTTTTCAGTTATCAATATTATTAACAATGATTATTGTTTTAAGGGAACACAACCTGAATATAGAATTTATAGATGACTATGTGTGAAAAAAACCACCACCAAAATTTGTAAAATCTTATAATGGGTATGTGGTTAAGGGATTTCTTTTTCATACATGCATATATAGTTACTTAAGAAATAAATTAATATTGGTGTTTCTTTATAGGATATCATCATAATGAATCTGAAGTTGACTTTTATAACATATTTGATGAAATAATTGAGTTATGATATCTGGGACCAAATTATGTATTAATGTATAAATGTCAATGGTTTGAAACTAATCAAGGTATGCATCATATACTATGAAAAGTTGTCATTGATATTAAATATAATAGTTATCCTGTAAGAAATAAACCTTTTATGTCAACACATCACACACATCATGTTTTTTATTAAAATTATAGTGATGTTTTTAGATATATGAATTATAGGTGGAGTGTGATACAGATGAAATCATGTAGAAATTAGTTTTTTGAAAATGAATGTGATTTTTTAGAAGTGAAAAATAATAAATTCTTTCAATGAAGAATCCAAAAATATATATATTACCAAGCGATATATAAATATTTGACGAGGAAACGCCCTCATTAAGGGATGATGATACATATAATGATGAAGAAATAATTAGGTTTGATATAGTGACCTGATCATTTTACATAAAACATTTCATTATTTTAAGCACGATTAATCATTAGAGTACAAGCCAAGGATCGTTAAGTCTAGTGTCTTGGAAGACTATGTACATATAACATAAAACATGGGGAAAAAAATTCATTATTTATTCTCCATAAAGAGATCCTAACTTACTTTGAGCCCTTACATCTGCATAGGGTACCCTAGGGAACACTTGAACAAATGGATGTGCTAAAAATTCCCAGTAAGGGAATGAACATATGGATACATCTCAAGAACATGAGTTAAGTGGCATGACATAATGATATCCAAAGAATGAATCTTATGAAATCATTTAATATAAGCATGGGATCGTATGAGCATGGAATCATATATATGCGGCAGAATCATATATCATATCTTTAGTACGGGTCAAGGCTAACCACCATTCCCGTTTCACATTTTTGTATGGGTCAAGGCTAACCGCCAATCCTGTTTCACATCACATCTCATAAGACGTATCCTTACCAAATGCATTGGAGCGCTATATGGGCACACCAATCTCAAAATTTTCATTAATATTCTTTCCTCCTAAATATTATTAACACATATAAAATCATACATAATCAACCATACCCAAACATAAGGGTACCCATTGAATGAATTGTGTACCATAGTCATGCTATTAAACATATCCAATGTGTGTATCATGAATGTATCCATGAAAAGAAATGATTAGAACATACAAGGACATTCATAGGGTAAAATAGGAATATAACATGGTGAGTGGTGTCAAATATAAGTTACAACATGTTAGAAATGTATTTTAGCAACATTAGCATTAAAACATTTTTGTGCGGTTTTAAGGAAAACACTATAGAGATTTTAAAATAGTTAAGAAGACACTCATTAATATAAAACCATAATTGAACAAAGAAGGTTTTCATAATGAAAATACCTAATTTACAAATATAATGGTGTATTAAAATAGAATATAGAGTGAACTTGAAATTTGGGTAAAAATTAGGGAAGTCCCCTTAAAACAGGTTTGCTTATCAGAAAGTTCTAATGAAGGAATCTTTAAAAAACATGTAAATCCCCAAAAGAAAGTGATGAAAGGGTCTTGATATTAGAATATTTTACAACAATCCATAATTCATAATATTAACATAAATATAAATGATAAAACCATTTTTAAAGAAAGATAAGGCAACCCGAAAGAACGAAGAAGGTTTGGGTAGAATTCGTTACGATTTTACCAGCATGGTGTCAGGTGTACCTAAAGGGACTGGATGATAGAGAGAAGTGGTTTCTCATCACTTATAAAACAATAGTTCAGTATGGGAAATGTGTATAAACGTAACACATCAAATGGTATTACACAAAAAACATAGCATAGAGAACAATCTTGATTAAGAGTGAAAATGGGAGGATCCCTTACCTTAAATCTGTCGGTGTTCTCCACTGGTTATTAACGACCTGAATAAAAAAAATTATTCTTATTAATTAATAAGTCCAGAGACTCTTATATAATAGATTTATTTATTATAACCCTTTTTAGTTCATTGAAATCCTATTTTATTAGTTACAAGGTTCAATTTCATTGTTCGGGCACGTTTGTTTACTTGGATTTAATAGATCGGTTCACTTATATTCATGTTTGGATTATATGAAAGATGAAAGTGGTTGTCCATAATTGAAGTCATATTATTTAATTCATATTTAGGAGATTACATGGTTTAGTTTTAATTAGGTCACTTATAGTGATGTTGAATTATTTCATATATAACCTTATAGATAACTGTTTTTTTATTCGGTGGGTTTGATTACAATGAATGTGTTTTGATTTATAACTTAATTCCATTTGTGCCAAATGATTACAGAAAAAAAGGATATATTATATATATAATAATCTACTTCAACCATAACACCAATGGTTTCATGACCATAATTAATGGTCATAAATGAAATTGATAAACTGTTGTCCTTGAATGTGCTAAATTAGCACATCTCAAACGGTGCTTTCATTTCTTTCAAATAAATGGGTGGGGAAAGGAGAGAAGATAATGAAATATACCACTATCATGAAGACACTTAAGTACATGTATTCTAATGTATTTATCATAAAATTATGGTGAAGGGGGTGTGGAAAGAAATTAAAAAGAATATAACTTAAAAGAAAAGAAGAAATGTGGGAAGAGGAATTTACCTCTTGAGACTTCCTCCTTTGAGGACCTATTAAGGGGGAGAGGTTTTAGTATTTTGAGGAAGCTGAGAGATTTCAGACATGTGGGAGGACCATTGGGATAGATTTAGGCCAAATTTATAGAAGTCATGGAGCTTGAGAGGAGTGTAGAGAAGAGGGAGTGAAGGGGGGGTTTATAGTGTAGGAGAGGAGGGATTTCATGATATTATAATCCTTAATTTATTATTTCATCACAAGAAAAAGAATAATAATTATTACATGACCATTAATAGTAAATGGGTAATGTTAATTCGAACCAAGTGGGCTTAAATCAGCAGAACCTCATCGACGACTCAATTAATCCATTATTTAGCATTTATTATAAATTATCGGATTCTACTATTCATAAAAAAGTCTAGTATTTCAGAAAAATCCCAAAAATTCACCCCAACCATTTTTCGATGTGTATAATCCAAAAATGAAGTCCATTTTTCAAAAATATTTTTCTAAATATGATTTTTTTAATATTCAATTAATATTATAATTTATTATCAAAACCAGTTTTAAAACACTCATTAACTTATTCTAAAATATAGGTATATTGCACTTCAAACATTAATATTATTTTTAAACCACCATAGGTGAGGTAACTATTAATTAGGGTATATCATTATTCATAAGGGTATTTTACTATTAATTAGGGTAGGTTACTATTCATTAGGTTAGTTTACTATTCACAAAAATTATGTTTTTCTTATCGGACTCCAAAAAACATCTTGAACACAACAGTGTATATCATATTTCCAAAATTCCAAACATAGAAGTGATAAATTATGTATAAAGATAACTTATCACTTTGTAGATCATTATTATGTGATTTTATGGCATATTTATAAGAAGGGAATTTCAAATAAAAACTTTGGGTCGTTACATATGATGAAATTAAAAGTCATATAGAAGATAAGGACACTGAAGATGAGGATGAAGAAATTGTTCGTGATGAAAATTATGATGATGATGATAATTGATGTATAATATTAAGGTATTTATTTATAGGTAATTATTAAAATTTTAAAATTAATTTAATTTTATATTTTATATTTGAATTTACAATTTTGGGGGATAAGATTATTATATTACTGTATTTATTGGTTTTTAATATTTTGTATTTTTGTAATGAATTTGATATTGGTAAATGTTATATTTAGATGGATATTGATGATTGTGACAATATATTTTATTTTCTGACTAACGCCCGACATCATACTGATGAGCGCGATTCATTTAATCCCCAAGATAGTGAACCTATTGCCAGGATCACAGGCTGACTAGATTGAATATTTTGGATTCTATTCTAGAGAGATGACCATATATTTATTTATATCCATATTTATGGAGGTATTTTTAATTGTGTAAGATATTTACATTATATAAATGTTTTTTATGAACTTTGATTAAAATTTTATTATTATTTGTGGTTATTATTATATTTTTTATCTATTAATTGTCAGTATGGATATTAAGACTATATGAAGTTAATTTTCCAGGGAATTGGTTTAATGACAGCTAGTTCCAATCATAATGCATCAACATATGATCTACCACTAGATATTATATTATGTAATAATTTATATTTTCAAAAATATATTTAATCACTATCATTTTTTTAATTATTCTGAAGAAATATTTTCTCTAATTGTTGATTACCTTAGAGATCCAATCACAGAGGCTTGGGATATTTGTATACATGATCACATTCATCTATTTCTATACATCCATAAAATGACTTCTTTGGATAGAACTATACATCTTTTTTCGACTAGTCTTGCGTCTCCCATCTACCGCACAATATATCTTCTCCAGAATGGGACGGATTATGCTCCTACTGTCTAGGAGAGACATTTAAGAGGGGTTTGTCATCTTTCCGTAAGATCTGGAAGAGGCAGTAGGTCACACATAAGGTCGAAATCCTTATATTTGGCATATATCGATGACATGTGTATAATGATATTATTTATTAATGTTAATATACTTCAAATGAAAGTGTATCCCCAAAAACTGTCAAGAAATATTGGCAAGGTGGACACCCAAAGATAAAAAGAAGATATCTGGGGAATATGTGGTCTTCATTAACGTTTTACTGTTTTTTACTATGGGCATGTAATGTCTTGTTATCTTGATTCCCTCTTTTCATGTATGATTTATATTATTAATGATATATTGATCATTTATTTGGATCCTCCAAATCCATGTCTATGCTATTTGTGTATATATACTTTAATTATAACATCTTTGTTATTTTATATAGTTCACTAATGACCCCCCCTATTTTGGAGTTTAATGTTTACGAGAAGATGTATTGTAATACAAAAACATGACCTATTTTAGGAGATTGAGAGAACCATATTGTGGATATTATTTTATTTAACAATAAAAATAATATTAATTTTATTGTTATTCCATTATCTAAATAAATTTCAAGTAAATATATGAGGTTGTGACATCACATTCATGGGATAGTCATGATGGGAGACAATAAGATGCCACTGGTGATTCAGTTTTCAATTAGGGGCCTAGATAATAAAACATTCGTGGTTTTGAGAAAGGCTAGGTGATTGGTATTGTTACACGATGAACACCTTAGACTTATTTAGGTACTTCTGCAACATCATCTGTAAGATCGAAGGGAGATCATGGAGGGTCATCGTCGATGGCATCATCTTCTGCACAGTATAAGGAGAGACTAACATCTAAGGTTAATACAATGGATGAATAAAGAGAGGGTGTATGAGCGTGAGATTTAGTGTTAGAGATATGAGTAGATGTTAGAGAATAGGTGACAACATGCATGTGTGGCTTGTATAGGGTTCCCTCCCACAGATTCTTAGAGGGATCCTCATCTATTGAACAGTATATGGTCATTTGTGATGTTCTATATCTTTTTTTATTTGGGATGATTTTTTTTAAATGATGTATTCGATTTATGGTTTTTTAATTTTTCAAAATATTGTTATAAATATTTTTTATAATATTTAATATTTAAATGTTTTTTAAAAATTTTAATTAAATATAATTTTTTAAAATTTTAAACTATTTATAAATACTATAAATATTTTAATTATTTTTAATTTTCTATTTATTTTTAATCATGTAAATATATTTAAAACCGATTTTTTTAAATGTAATTTTTGGTATGTTTATTAAGCATGCCTAAATAATTTAATTCTATAATATTTAAAAATATTTCTAATTTTATTTAAATGTTGTATTTTATATAATTTTTTTTATAATTATTTTTTTTGAATTTTTTTTTTGTAATTTTTATTTAGTTTTTACAATTTTAAATTTTGTAATATTATTTATAAAAAAACATTTGTATATTAAATTGCTGAATTGTCCACCAGAAATATAATTAATTCTTTTGGGCCATCAGAATTTACTTTTCTAAAATTAGTAGAACACAAATTGTGATAGATGTTAACCCCGCCACAATTATGTTTTAATTGTGGTTTTTCGTCGCAAATACCTTTATTTAGGACGCCTTTTATCACAATAGTGCATTAGTGATGGAATCCCATCAAAAATATCATTTTTTGATGAGATCCGTTCTCTAATTCATATTCATAATGATGAAAATATCTAGTATTTAATAGGAAATAAAATACATAGTTCATGGAGATGGTTTTCCCAACGTAGGGATGAATTTTTTTTTTCCATTTTCTTCTTATATCGATTAAAAAATTGATATATATATATATATTATCAATCCTATATAATTATTATTTCTTATATATCTCATATATCTATTAAACTCAAACATACTAAATTACATGTAATGTGTGAATCAATCACATCACTTCATGAGGTGGTAGTCAGATATACAGGAAAAAACAACATTATCCTATTCATAAAAAATGGAAGGAATAAAGGAATAAAAACAAAAAATGCATAATTACATCATATATTTCACATATATCATATATTAATGAGAAATCCAACATTAATTCTAAACCATGAATTATGGTAATGGAAAAAATATTGACATTATTTCGTGAGGTGATATGGAGCCTCTATTGGTTTGTGGCCTCTTAGATCATTTCCTCATTTTAGGATATAGTCAGATGATCCTTGTTTATAGAAATTATTTCTCTAGGATGTATGTAATCGACTGAAATCCTAAGAAAAAGATGTCAAATGGGAATTATGTGAAAAATAATGAGAAAGGTCATGAAAGATATTATTTAGATGTCCACGTTTGATAACAATAATAAAAAACACCTCAAGGATTTCTGAAAGTAAACTATTTTTTTCTACACATGAAGAGAAGAGACATTATAACATTCAATGAAGGGGAAATTTAGAATCTATTGATTTTCAATTCATTTACAATTTGGATATGAGACATTAAGAGATATAGTTCTTCAATGGAAAAGGGAATTATCCTCATTAAATTTCATGGAAGAGTGTTAAGGCTTATGACACATTTAAAATAATAATATATATCTTCTATGACATGATGGATATTACTTTTATCATTTTCAGAATGTTAGATAAATTTTTCATTTAATTTGGGATATTCACATTCATTCATATCTTCCATGTTTTCTAAATAAATTTAAGACATCCTAGAAACCAATTCCGGTATTTATCAATTACGACACCATGTGGGAATATTATGGGAACACATATGTGGTAGGGAGTTCCAATTACAATTCATGGGAATACCTTATTTGAAATTGTAGTTACTATCATGTGTTTTAATTTTAAATAATCAATTTTTTTGGATTATCATTCAAAATATAATGAAAAAATTATTTATAGGATATTGAGATTAGTGTCGATGAATGTGAGGTAGAATTTCATTTCATTAGAGGGGAAATTCATTATTAAAATAATTTCTGGATCCTCCACTAATATCTCGCCTTACTGAAATTTGAGAAATAAAATGAGGTTAATCGTGATCCAATTAGAAGGAAGATATACTATGATGAGAGGATAGACATATGGTATAAATATTTATTAAATTTTATCAATAATATGTACATAGTCATCTAGAAGAGAATGATTTTGAGTTCTCAATTGAAATAAATACAAATTCAAGGAATATAAAAAAAATTGTAATATAATGGTACATCATGAGTTATTAGTGTATAATAAAAACCTAGATGAATTTGTTGATAATGGATATTTACTCCCTTGTGTGTCACCATGGGAGCCTATATTTTATTTATTGATAAGAAGTATGGGTTTTTAGAATATGAATTGATTATATTGAAATCAATTTCATTACTATGAAGATTATGAATCCTTTACCATATATTGATTACATATTCAAACAAAATCAATGGTGACAAAAATTGTCAATCATCAATATTAACCATTGTTATAATAAACTTATGCTGGATAGTGATGATATTCTGATGATGAAAACCAGAACATGGTTTCATCATAATTAGGTTACAGGAACTACTTTTGGATTGCCTAATTAACCATATATAATTATTAATATTATTCATATATTGTTGAAGGAGAAAATTGATATCATTTTTTGGGTATTCATTGATGATATCATTACATCGTCAATGATTTATTGGCATAATTAGTGTTATCTAAAAAAAGTGAGATACCATATTGAAAAATTAATTATATTGAAAATAAATTTATGGTTAATTTTTGGATCAACGAATATTATAATATTAGAAATGTTGTATCTTAGGATAGAATATCAATTGACCAATCAATGAAAAAGGCAGTCAATGAATGGTCGAAACTGATGAACACTATTGAGATCCAATAATTTATAGTCTTATAATTTTATTATCGGTGGTTTGTTTATGTTTTCCCAATTTTCCAAATCATTAAACATTTGAATGCATAATGGTGTAAAATTCAAATAGTTAACAGAATATGAGGAATGTTTTGGAGAGAAAATGAAGATATAGATTAGTGCATGAGGATTTAACATACAATCTATTAGAGAGGGGGTTTTAATTTATATTGTATCATAAAATAAAGGACTTTGTTGAGTCCTTAAATATATTGATATGGTGACTTTATATGCATCATAACAATTATAAATCCTCGAATATGACTATCTATGTGATTCCTTGGACATGCACCCCTGGACCTCCTTCCACAAACACACTAATTACACACTCAAATTGATACAATATATAAATTAATGGATATATAAATTAATAATTATCAAATAAATATTTATTATTGATTCTCTTATATCTGAAGAATCATTTTAATATTTTAGGAAAATATAATTAGATAAAAAATCCATCAAAACCTATATTAAGTAATTTATGAATAATTTTTTTATATGAATCTTATTTATGTATAATTAGTCTTCCTCATTCCCATAAATTCATTCACACATTATATCCATATAAATATGTTACATGTACTAAATCCCTTTATAACATGTTGAAATGAAATAGTAAAAATGTGTGATGAAAATATTATCTATATAGGAAATATAAGACCTTGGACATCACACCCTAAACCTGGCATATAGATTATAATTGGAATAAGAAAAGAACAGGATTCCATAATCAAATTTAATCCGAGTTCATGATTTTTCACTAAAAATAAATGAATAAATAGATATCATTCCTACTGATCCCATACTAATTGAATGAATAAAGATAGACATCAAAAAACTAATTTCTATTTTTTTCCAATGCATTATTTTATATTAAGACCCTATTCAAGATATCAGATAGAATTAGGAATGCATAATCCAAATACCCAAACATATTTTTTCATGGGAGACTAGTTACAACGTCAATGGGCTAGATAATTGTGTTCCTTACTCATTAAATTTTTATATCTATTTCATTTACCATAAGATTCAATAATAACTTTCATACAATTCCAATAAAATCCATTAGTATGTAAAACATGAATTTATATATAATTAAGAGTGCATGATATAGGTATATGTTAAACCGTCTTTAATACTCAATATTCCGCATTAATATCATAACTTTTACCCTTGTCGATAAAATATCAGACATGTTTTGTGAACATCATCCCATCTGAGTTATGTAAAATGAGATGTTGATAGTGTATAAAATAGTCAGTATACAAATAAATAAATAATTGAATAACATGATAATAATTCATTTATAGAAAGAAGGTTGACTGTTTATAAAGAACAAAAACCCAATGTAATATATGAAATATAGAAGGATGTTAACATATATTAAAAATGTCATTAAAAAAATAATTCATTCAATGGTATCACCAATGAATAGATTAAAAATGAAATTATTTTATAGTATTAGTTGTATCCAACAAAAGGAATCATATATTTAATAGGAGAAAATTATGAATCATAAGCCCAATAGGGTTAAATTATTTTGAAACTAAAATGGCAAGTTGAAATGAAAACATAAAGTAGAGTTTAGAAAATAATATTGATGTTGATATAAAATAAAAGTAGAAATGTCTCTTCTAAAGGAATATATTAAATATGTGATGTTAATGATTTTTTAAAAAAGAAATTTTTATAAAATATTAATAAAGGGTTCCTTAATAAATAATAATGATCATCATGGAGAAATACATAAAAGCAAGCAATATCTATGAATATGAAAGGAGAAAAAACTATTTGGTATTATAAGAATATATATATTTTTAATTCACATTGGAAGAAGTGTAAACAAGAAATAATTTATATGAAAAAATATTTTCGAAAAAATATTACAGTATATAATATAATAAATTATTATAGAGGGATTTCCAAAGAAATTAAGAAACAATTGACTATGAATAAATTTTATTCCTGAAAAGGAGACATCAATTATCAATATACATTGTGGGAAAAAGGCTCAATGAGGCATTGAACACATAAAACGTGGATTATGTGCTAAAAATGAATACAATGAGAGAGGACCAGTTTATAAAATTAATGGTAATAATTACCCAAATTTTAGGAATCCGCTTCAACTGAATGATCAAAACTAAAAGAGTGAAAAATATTTTTCAAAAACCCCCACCCTAGAAGCTCTGAGTCAGTGTCCAAATTTTTACATTTTAATAATATAAAAGTAATTATTTCCTTTAGGAAAAAATATTTTACTACTATCAATAAATATGATATATATTTTAATCTCACATTACAATTGAAAACATAATGTAAAATATAGTATTTTATTAAATTATACCATTATTTCATTTAACATATCAATGCACATCATTAATGAACAATTTCTTGGTATCCTAGGGAATACAAAACATAAGAGAGGGATGATCATTGTTTCTTAGTAAATGTAAAAATTCAATGGAATCTATATTGAATAGAAATTTATTAATAAATAATTTACGAAAAATAATCGAAACATGTGCTATTTAATAAACAACTTGATATTAATATAGAAGGAGGAATAATGATCATATAATTCCATATAAAAAATCACATGAGAATGAACATAATTATAGATGTTATAAAAATTAATTAATCAAATGAATTATCAAAAAATACATTTATAAATATGGAATTAAAAATAAAATCCTCATGAAACCTATATTTGAGGAATTTATCTAAGATATCTAAATAAATGGGTATGGCTCCGGCCAAAAACCAACATTGCTTTTCTAATGAGATCAGACAATACATCAAGGGGATAAATATTATCAAGACCCTCCTATGACATAATATTCCTAGTTCATTCATCATTTGAATGTGGATAAACATATTCATTAATAAAAAATTTATTGATAACCAAACATTCGAAATGATAATGCAAAACTAATTAAATAAATACAATCCTAATCCATCCCGATTAACATGGTGATTGGTAAAAAAATATTACATCCTCTACCAAAGTAGAAAAAAAACATTAGAGGAAATAAAATGGATGGTATCAATAGTACATATCACCATTTCATAATAATTAAATAATGGTTTTATGTTGTTGATGAATTGAAATACCATAAAATTGATACTTGAAACCATTTTTATGAAAATAAAATTTTCACATTGAAAATATATTTAAAAAATAAATTGTGTTTGGAAAATAAATTTTATTGAATTATTTTAATAATTTTCAAAAAATATTAAAACTTTTTAGAGGTCATTGTGGTGGAAAATTAAATTAATGTCGCATATATTAAAACAATAATTACTTTAAAATCCCATGTAAAATAAATACAACAATTATTTTTTAAATAACATGAAAATTATTTAAAAACATTAGTTAAAATGAAAACCATGGTCAAATATTTAATTATTAAATAATTTTTTTATTTATAAATAAATTATGATTTTTAATAAATGGATTTTGGATGAAATATTATTTTCAACCTAAGAGATAAATGTTGATTGATTATTTTACCCATTTGGTACATCATTTTAAGCACCATAGAGAGTAAAATAGGTACTATTACATGAGAAGTTCGTAAATAATACTAGGAGATGAAAATAAATTGGATTTATGATAGTAATACCAAAAATGTATCCAATGGTACACTTAAACATAAATACTCCCAATGAATTATTGGATTATTAAATAAACCCTTACCACATTGGTAAATTATGAATTGTAAGATCTATAAAATATATAATCATAAAAAGAATCAGTAAATACAATTATGGGAATTATAGTAATGACATAAAATAGATACATGATAAAATATATACAACATAAAATATTTAAGTGGAGAATACGGTATTTGTCTCATAGAATTAAATGTGAGATGAGAAACCATTTACCTCAGGCTTGATTTCCTTCATATGCACCTGAACCTCATATATAATGAAAATAGGATTTTTATATATTTACTAATTAACAATAATCATACATATCAGATATTATATGATTTAATTATCATATTTCCTCACTCTTTATTTATAAAGTCCTTGTTAAAATCATTTTTTTGATATTAATTTATTGTTTTCCATCTATGTTTTGGTTCAGTAATTTCTGCCCTTTTACTTTGATCATTCTATGAGAATATGAATAATTTAAAATTTAATATAAATATAATATATATATTCATTATATATGTATTTATATTATTCCATATATAATGATGATAGAAACTTAATTACATTGTTCATGGAGATGGTAATATGTCCATATGCATGAATATTGTTTCAATTTTATAAATAGATTGGAAATAGGGAAATGTGATATAATTCACCATTACAGATTATATATTATGATATTAAAAAAAATTATTTTAATAAAATCATTTGTTATTATCATACATATAAAAGTAAAATTAATTAAATCTCACATCTCTATGTGGAGGTGGTTAGTACACGCATACAGACGAGCAATTTTACTACTTTCAAAATCATTGGATTGTATGAAGTTGTATGTGATATTATATTTCTATAAGTAATTATATGTAACAAATTACATATATATTCATTAAAATTATTCTCAATACCTTTCATGTTATACATAAACAAAAAATGAATCACATCACCTTGTGAGGTGGTACTCCACCATAAACACCAGTGACATTATCATATCTTCCATGGAATAAAACTAATAGTGAATATTTTATATAATAATATAATAATTATAATAATTTAATAAACGTAATATTAATATGTTACGTATATAATTATACATTTCCTTCCGTGGTGATGATGGAAACCTAATTACATTAGATCCTGAGGTGTCAGACCACCATACACATGATGAATTGTTTCACTTCCCATTTGATGAAAGTGGTGATGGATATATGTTATCAAGTAATCATAAAAACAACTCTGTATATATGTTATAATATATTAATTATGATTTTCTTATATGGATTTGAATATATTATGTTATAATAAGAATTAAATGAAAAAAACACGGGGTTAAAAACATTACCTCTTCTTCGGGAAGCATCAATTGCTATATCATATATCACTCACAGACTAAATTTATTGTATAAAATAGTCATGTGTTACATGCTTAGGGAATTATTAAATATATTTTTGTATTTATTGGGTGATGCAAATGGTTATATTTGTTTGATTAGAGGAGGATAGGAGTAACTGTATAAAAGTAGGGAGAGGATGCGTGGGGATTTTTTTAAAATATAAACTTTTAACTATGTTTGTGTCATTCCAAAAGACATTAAAAAGGGCTATTATCGATTATTATAATTTATATGATTAAAATATGTGCATACAATTAGTTTTTGACGTGTTTTATTTAATTTTTAACCCCTATCTTATTAGTTCAAGCAACTGATAAACCAATTTTTAGCTCAACCAAAGTAAATAATTTGTACCGCGTTCACTAATAATTATATTAAAAATTATGATTAATTATCTATAATATATATATTATTAATCAAAATACTTAATCAGTTTTTACAAATACAATTCATTGAGTAAGAAGAATTCAATTTAAAATTAAACCTACAGACGTGATGTAGAAACATGTTTTCCAAGGGAAATCATTCAAAATATTAAATTTTTTATCCTAATTAAATGTAAAATTTATTTAAATGTACATAAATAGGAAAATTTTAATATATTTGACATAATTACACATTAGAAAAATTTGAAATCTATTTTTACATTGTAGGTTTAAAAAAAATCAGTTTTGAAGACAAATTCTACTTTTTCAATACTCCTCAAAAAACATTGTTTTCAAAAAAGCATAACAAATTCAGTAAAATATAATTTTTAAATATAGATTCAAAAAATAAATTTTAGTTTTTTAAATTTAATTCGCAATAATTTGTAAAATCATGTTTTTGAATTATGTGCACAATGAATGACTAAAACGCATTTGGGAAAAATACTATTTTTTAGAAATCATTTCTCAATCCTTAAAAATTTTATTGTTTTAATTATAATTTGTAGATATCCATTGAATTTATTTTATACACGTGTACATTTTATTATTTTCATATGTTTTTTATTTTTATTCATACATTTTATCTTAATGGCTATGTTATAATAGTCATGTATAAATAATAATATTTTAATAGAATATCATGTTTCATTTAAACCTGTTGTTGAGTGCATCACAAGCTATAAAAGAGATATAATTTATAGTAAATGAAATATATTATAATTTCTCATGGTTATACCTTCTATTTTATGATATTTTTTCATGTGAAATATACTATGAAATGTTATCTTCCTCTTTTAAAATATAATGGTATAAAATTCAACCCCCATTAAATAAATTTTATCCTAGAAATTTAATATTGGTCTCAAAAATCAAGTTTTTGAGATATGAATTTTCCACTTTTGATTAACCATATTGCAAAAAGGGTTAATAAACCATCCTCTTGATAAGAGAAAAAGGAATTTATGAAGGTTATTCTTAATATCACATTACCATGTTTCTATGTAGGATAACGTTGGTGAGAAATAATTATATGAAAATGGATGAAATGTGTAAAACATTTTGGAGAGTGATTTGAATTATGGATTAAATTAAAGTTAATTTTTTTTGAATATATTGACCAAAAATCCATATACATGTGCTGATAAAATATACCATTTGACTCAACAATATAAATTTATGACGAAAATATTTTTGATTCATGATACGTATCCTAATGTTAAGTAAGTATCTTACTATCTAATAATATAATTAAACAACCACTATTTGTATCATTCTATTTCATGTGTAAAATTCTATCCTTTGGATGTGAATTGTTAAATTTAAACATCATATTTTAATATAATAACGGAATATACATGATGAAATTGTAATTATTGTTGCACTTACATTATCTTTTATTAGATCCTAAAATAAAAAAAAAAAAATCACTTCCATTAGAATTATGTTATAAACCACAATAGTAATACAAAATGTTTAACTTAATCAACTACCTTAGTATTTATTAATCATATAATTTAATGAAAAAATTTGTATTAACTAAAATATCACTCAAGATTGTTGTAAGTGATCAACACTTCTTGCCCTTCGACTATGAGTTTCTATCCAATGACTTTGTAGGATGTGAGAAAATTTCACCCTGATTGTGGGATGTCGATTCTATAAAACAGTTTTAATATAATTTATATAATGATTCAAAAAAATTAATAAACCGTAACATCCTCAAAATAAAAGAATATATAAACCATAATGGTTACCAATAACATAAAAACCCCTCATTAATATTATCTCATGATTGGTCAAATATTAAGGGTTACTATTCCTCAACTATACATCTTGAATGATGTCCAACATTCATTTGAATCACTTTTCCAGTCATTAGTACCTTTTAAAATATGATCTCAAATCTAAAATTAAATAGTAGTATTTTAATATCCTTATTAATAATATTATTTTTATAACCATAAAAACATATATTAAAAAACACATATAAAACTATTAATGATTCTAAATTCATTCCAAATAATCATTACACTTAATCATTAGTAATAAAATAACATTTAGATTGATCCCTTATTCATTTTGAGGTGTATTCAATCGATGCTTTGGGTATTGATTTAAAAACATCCCCAACTACTAAAATAATAATCCATGCACATTGGTAGATTCATTCGTGTCTGTGATATCATGATTATGTTATCCATTTTAGCAACACCTGATGTAAACTACATTTCCTTTCCAGAATGTACCAAGGAGTTTCTTTCCACACATACAACGTGTTGGAAAATCCTTCCCAACCTTCTTCCAGTTATCCCTAAACGTATATACCACCACATTCTTATATTTCATCCATTCAAAACCATAATAAATGTGGAATTATTTCTACTTATTGAAATTACATAATACTATATCTTAAAATGATTAGTATTTTTAAGGAAAAGTTCCCTTCATAGGATCAGGTCAATGTCATGAATAAAATCAAAATTACTTCTCTAGGATTATATTTGAATTTCACAACTATACATGACATTCTTGTAATTTATTAATAATACATAGAAATATTCTCATATTACTTTTTTCTTAGACTCAAGAATTGTTTCACCATTTCAACACATTTTTCATGTGGCCAATATTTTTCCAAGGATAATAACTTAAAATCCTTCAACTCCATGATTTTTATTTCCACCTCAATCATAGGGATTTAAATTAATAGGAAACATTTATCTATATCGCATATGAGATTATAAATTTATATGAGAACCTTCCCTTATACATTACTTCCCCAAGCGAGAAATAACTTCTCTAAGATAGTTATCAATTTATTAACTGGAAAATGATTTGTAGTCCCACTGAATGATTGGGTGTTTTATGGCATAATGAAATATAAAATTGAAACATCATGTGGTGAATCATATGGATGAACCATATTGGTATGCATATTGCTCAAAACCACAGTCATTACCCAAATATGGTTACAATTTGATCAATTCCTTCTACAACTCTATATCCAACTAAATTATCTGAGATAGGTGGAATCATTTCATGGGGTAAAAAATTAGTATAGTTCCAATTCATTATATAGGTACGAATTTATAAAAATTTAATTAAACTAAATTAGATCATAACATTTTGAAACATAATATAAAATTCTAATACCTATGAAACTGATAAAATAAATTGAAAATTTTATGCATAACTAATATAAAAAACATAAAATTATTCCTTGAAAAAAGTTTCAAAAAAACTTTTCCTATTATTCATAATTATTTTTAATTAAAATTTTAATTTTCATAGTCATATCCTCATATGGTATCAAACTATTTGTGCAATAAGGGCCATTTTTGTGTACTATGTAACACTTGAGTGGAACACAATGATCCTTTTTAGTGTTATCACCCATAAGGACATTAGTTCCAGAACCACATGCACATGTACTATCTAGAACGAGATAAATATATATGAAAACCATATAATAAATACCTTGTTAGAACTATATTTTTTCCTTTAATACATATCTTAAATGTATATCATATGGTTATTTTTACTAATCTATGTTTTTCAAAATCATGTTTTTAACATTTCTACTAAACATAATCTAATTCCAATTGAAATGACCCTTACCCCAGTATCCTAGAGCCACTATAATATTAATTAAATAGGAATAATATATACAAAATTACATCCCAAAGGAATCAATAGTTAGTAGTCTTTTTATATTAGAAAAACATTCCAATTTCAAATTAAAATTTAAATTACAATGTCAATCAAAGAATATTATTCGATTACAAAATTTTTTACTTTAGAATATCCCTATATATTAATCCTAATACTACTCCTAGTATCATGAGGAAAATAAAATAAAAAAGTGGTCTTCCCATATGGTAATTTAGGATATGAATAAATAAGAATATATCATTAATAAATAAGTAATATTCCATATGTAAATGTAAAAACTAAATCACATTCCATTTAACCAATAAAATTAGAATAATATAGATGGAATAAATTAGGATAAATAATGAAATATAAATAAATAATTGATCTTCAATATTATCCATTGATATTATATCAAATCAAATAATCACATGGAATTTAATTAAATAAAATCATAATTATGGAATGAATAATTTTTTAAATATGAATCATTGCATTAGGGCCTTCTACCAATACGTCTTAAAAAATATTAAAGGCCTTAACTAAAATCGAATCTAGTTTGTATCATGAGAACTAATAATTCATATATGATATATATATAAAAAATCTAAACACCCAACATAATTATCCCAATTCATTCTATATATGAAAGAGGTGCAACATAGTCAAAATAAAAAATATATTAAAAAATTGACTTAAAAATATGAATACCTAAACCAATAAATTAAATACAATGGTAAACCATAAAATTTAGTATGATCAATTGCAATAAAATTATAAATTCTAATTCAAATTGATAATAGAAACTCCAAATAGAGAATAATTATTCTATCATTTAATGTACACCACATGGATAATAATTATAATAAATAGTTCATGTCAAAGATAAATTGAGATACAATAAAATTATCAAAAAAAAAAAATTAAACTAAATTTTTTACAGTGAAAATATTAATAAAAAAAGA
Organism: Viscum album; assembly: GCA_963277665.1. NCBI lineage: Eukaryota > Viridiplantae > Streptophyta > Magnoliopsida > Santalales > Viscaceae > Viscum > Viscum album. Next base: position 638,618,384 of record OY728122.1, read on the forward strand.
ATCCCAAAATATTTTGAAAATATTTTTCATTGGAAATATCTATTTAAAACATGATAAAAAAAATTATAAAATTGAGTAGTTATGACGGTAAAAAGAATTTATGCCATACACGTTAAACAATTATTCATTTCATATTTTTGGTAAAATCTATATGCTAATTGAATGGATAAAGGATTGAATATTAATTTGAAAACAAAGTTCATAATATAAAGAATCTATAAAATTTCATTAATAAATCATTTGGATATGATTTAAAATATTTTTAAAATAATTTTTGAAAACATGGGTTTTGTATGAAAGATGAATGTTTACTGAAGAGATTAATGAAGCGAGGGTTTCTCCAAAAAAATCTCAATCATTTTAACTACCAAAGTGACTGAAAAAAATAGAAATTAAATAAAAATTTCCTAAATAACTAGTAGATATTGAATTAGTTTTTTAAGATATTAATACTAAATAATTCCCCAAATGGAAACATAAATTTATTAATGATGTCTAATGATATAATTGTGAAAAAAACCCTTACCACATTGGAAACATCTGAATAGTAACCCTCATAAAGGATATAATAAAAATGAATATATAATTACCATTATATTTAAGATAATTAGGATATAACATATATAATTGGTTGAATATGCACCATAAAAAGATATAACTTGTGATTATGTTATATGTCTCACTAATGTAAATTTGAGACTAGAAAACCATTAAGATAGGTATGATTTACATCGCACATGTTCGAACAATATGAACAATAAATATGTGGTTGTTATGAATGTTTTAGATAACTATAATAATATATCTCATATCATATATGATTTACATGTATTTTTGAATTAAATTTTTATATGAAATACCTTTTTTAAAAAACTTTTTTTGGGGTGAAAATTGCATCTTTCTTCATGTAGGATTTGGTTGCACAATTTTTTTCATTTTTCATTTGTCATAGTTAAATCAAATAAAGAATGTATAACATTATATAAACATTATATATATATATATATTCTTTATATATTTATTTATATTAATCCTTATAAGATAATTATAGAAAATGAATTACTCTATTCATGTTGAAGGTAAGGCAGACATATCCATGAATAATGTTTCAATTTCATTGATTGGTAAATAAAAAGGGTAATATATATTAATTCATATTTATATAATAATTTTTATTTTAGATGTTATATTTATTATTAAAAAAATTAATCTTATCACCATCCTTGTAAATATAAAATTAAGAAAATTTCACAACGCTATGTGGAGGTGGTAACCCAAAATTATGCATGAGCGATGCTATTTTTATAACATATAATAAGGTAGGATGTTATAAGTTAAATTATATAAATATATGTATTTTAATTCCATAAATATCATATATATTTATAAACATTAACCTTAATACCATTCTTTAAATTTTTAATGAAAACTCAATCACATCACTTCGTGAGGGAGTTGTATACCGTACATATGAGTGATGTTATTGTATCCCAAAAATAATGAATGTTAGAATGAATTTCTATTTTAATAATAATTTGTGTATAATTTTTTTATTATCAAATTAATATGTTAAATCCATCGTCATATTCATATTTGATTGGTGGTGATAAAAATGACTTATATTGGTCAGTGTGGCGGGAGTCCACCATACAAACAATCCACATAATCGTTTTTTTATAGATATTGATATAGATATATGTGATTAAATTAAAATTAAAAAACATCAATATATATTATAATATATTTTTATTTTTATTTGAAATGTTGGAGAAAATTATATAGAGTAATAATATAATGCAAAATAAAAACACATTGTTGGAAAATTTTCCTCTGATTTATAAAACCTCATTAGGTTTAAACAGAAGCCTATATATATTTGATTTGTGTTTTGAAAAACATATCTAGGAATTTTCTCGGTAACAATGGAATATATTTGTGTAGGAAACATCTGATCGAAATGGTCTGGTAAATGTTAACTGGGGAGGGGAGTGGGTGGCCTTTTATAAGTGGGATAGATGACACAAATGGAAATTTTCAAATAATATATTGATATAAAGTTTTTCATTTTTAAAAAAGCATAAAATTGCATCATTAATGAACCATATAGTTTATAATCTCTGTATATGTCAATAAAATATTTGTTTAAGATTTTTCTTGTGATTTGTAACTATTATCTTCATAGTTATACCACATGTATACTGATTATTACCTTCGTCGTGATAATTAATTTTTGTTTTTTTTCACTACTAATTGTTGTTGAAAATTATATTGGCTATATTTTAAAATATAAACCATGATGAATCAAAATATGGATTCCATTTTACCAGGTTAAAATCGAAGTGTTTATGTAATTAAATTTAAAATTAAACCTACAGACGTGACAATAAAAGGGGTTTCCCGAAAGAAAACATTCAATAGTATTGGTATATTGTGTATCATTATTAATCATGAAATATATTATAAAAACAATTTAATATAAAATTTAATATAATTTTACTAATTACAATTTAAAACCAATTTAAAAAGTAATTTATCTTTGTAAATTACTTACATAAAAAAGCAATTTTTTAAAAAAAAAATCAATATATTTAACTATTTATCAAAACATTATACTAGTCAGAAAAATTTCAATAATAAATGAATTTGAAATTTTTAATTGTAGTTTTCAACAATGATGTTTATTTTTTATTTTTTTTAAAATTAGTAATTTTTTTATTTGGTGTGAAAATCACAACAAAGCCCCCTTTTTGAAAAAAATACATTTTCCCAAATAAGTTATCGTTTTCATTCAAATGATTATTAAATTATTTTCAATCTATATGTAGAGATTTAATTTAATTTATAAATGTGTAAAATAGATAATCAACATAATTTATTTATTACTATTCATTCCCTATGAATGGACAAATAGGTTTTAAAGGACACGTTTACATAATTAAATTTTAATAGAGTATCATTTTTCGTTTAAACCCATTGTTATGTGAATTATATGAACATTATGAGATAGAATTTATTTAAAGATAAATTATTTTAAATTAATATGGTGTTGCATCATCTTCTAGTAATGTTTTTTTCTTTAATATACTCTATTGAATACGATGCTCATCTTTTAAAATGTCGGGGTGTTATAGAGTTTTTGAAAAATCATACAATTGGGGTTACAAATGAGTCCAAAGGAATTTAATGAAAAGAAAATAATTTGCGTAATATAAGACAAGAATTATAATTAAGTACATTCTATATTAATCTTGGAATACTCAACCTATATTACCAAAAAATGAGTACTCATGTTCTATTAAATGTATCATGTATCAAATAAGATGAATTGATACCGTGATATTAATAACACAATAATCAATGCTCCTTGAAAGATAGGTCTAAAAAATTTATTTAATTATTAAAAGAAATTATATTTTATGAAATATCATATGGTATTTATATACTCTACATAAATTAAGTAAGGTTTATAATACCTAACATGTCTTAAAGATAGGACATCTAGATAAAAACTCATACCACGATCATGACTCGTTTTACATTTTCCCCAAATATCGAAAATAAATATATTTTGTTAATGAAATACAATCCAAATAAAATAATTAATTACTATAACCAATATTACTCCTAATTTATACTCATTATATATAGATAGTACATAATCTTTACCTAAAATTAACATAGGGTGTATGTATTCATTACCACGATGATATAATTTCATAACAAAGGACTGTGTATCTATTGATTTTACCAATACCATCAATTTTAGATCACCTAATATACTATAATATGTATTCCACGATTTATTATATTGATATTATTTCATTCGTTGTTTGTTTTTTTAATCCATGTGGTTGAAATTTCTGAAAAGAACATATCAGTGTTTCTTAACGAGTGATGGTCAAATTCACAATTAATTAGTAAAATGATAATATATCCACATGAGAATAAAATGATTATTTAATTACATATATCATATTTTACCTGTAAATATGTATTACTACTCATCTAGAAAATGATTCATAGTATTGTTAAAATATGTTGTTAATTGATCTATAAAAGGGCCTAAAATTATTATTTAATTATTTTGGGGAGTTTTTTAAATATAAATATAATAGAGGGAAATATTTTAATTATTGTGGGTTGTTTATTCTGGTGGTTGTCTCCACATACACATGAGGAATGTTTCTAATTTATCGATTGTATAAGAATGGAAACGATAATTGATACACCATGAAAATTATAAAATTATAATATATTATTTATATCAATTCGGTTGAATATATATAATTATAATATATTATGTGTATTGTGAATGGGAAAGATAAATAATAAATTTAAAAGTTTAATTAATACATACATTGTGAATTATGATCTTCATGTGAAATATTATTTTAAAATGAATGTCTTCATGAATTGTTTTGAGAATTGGTGCGGATAAAATTGTTGAAGGGAACTAGAAAATTCATATACTGTAGGGTTTTTGGGAAATTTTTAACTATAGTTTTGGCTAGATGTGAGGGGATGTGATATCCTTTTATTAGTGAAAAAGTGGAAAAAATAATTGGAAAAGTATGTTAGGTAAGGTGTTATGATGAAATTGAATCCCAGGTAGTTTAGTTAGGTGGATATATAATTGTTACTAAACTACGGTATGAATTTAATTCCGAACAAGGAAATCAAGACTGCCAATGCTTCCTTTTATATATTATAAATTGAGCAGTCTAATTTTCCCATTTTTCCTAATTAATAAGGGTTTTAAATTATCCTAGATTATATTTTTGTTTCTATAAATATAAGAGGACACATAAAAATAAAAATTAACATGATTAATACAAATTTTGGATCCATTAATCAGAAATCACCATCTAAATATGTTAATGTTAATAGTGGAACTAAAAAATATGATATAGGAAAATATTTTTTTAGAGAAAAAATTGATTTTAAATATCAAGATTTTATATCGTTTTTTCATATTAATGATAAAATAAAAGATAAATTATATACATGTTTAATTTTTTAAACATCATAATATATTAATTTTTTATGATTTATAATCTATCATTTATAAAAAAATTATATTATCATTGAAAAATTAATTCATTTAAAAAAACTCTTTGTTAAATACCATGATCATTAATATTTTTACTATTTAATTAATTCTCCATGAATAACAATGTGATAAGAATAGTGAAATTATTTTTAACAACAAATTAGAAATAAAAGTTCCTTTTAATAAAAGAAAATCAATATATGCAATGAAAATTGATTTTAACATTCACATGTAGATAACATATTTTTAAGAAAATTCCAATGAATTGTCATAGGGAAATATATTTATTTATAATATAAAGATTATGATCTTTTTTTTTTGAATTAAATTTATTATCATTTGTTATTAAAAATTATTATAAAATAATATCATATCATGCATAACGATTTATATCAAATAACTATTTTTTAAAATTTTAACTATTCATTATTCTTATTTCCAATGAATTACTATTAAAGTTTTTTAGATTATCTTATTTATTTTATTAATATATATTTTTATTTTCTAATCATAACAAATATTCATTAATGAAATAAAACCTAACTTTCAAAAAATATTATTTTTATGAGTAAAATGATATTATTATTTTTAGCAATAGTAATTGAATTTCCTTCATATAAAAAAATTCAAATATCTAACTTAAATAAGTGTTTCTTAATGTGGATACCCATATTCATTATATCTAATTCAAAGGATTGGTTTATATGTCCTTGTTTAATATTTATATAGTTAAATAAACATATCAAGGATTTTTAATGTTTAGATATTTAGGTTGATAAAGCTATCTAATGGATTGACTTATTTAAAAGTAATCATATATTATGACAATAAGGTGTTAAAACCTCTTCCTATAAAAAAATTTCATCGTCATAATTTTAATTGGTACTTACTAATGAAATTAAGTGAGGTTATAAATCATATTTTCAACATTTTTAGAATCAGCTAAAATTTGACATATAAGATACTCTCTTGGGATATAAAAAATTTCTTATCCTTCCTTAAATAATATGAATAATTCCTTCAACCATGTTTCCAAAAATGTATATAATCTTATAATATATTCCCTATAACAATACATTCCAAAAAAAATACATCTCCATGACATTTAACAACACTGATATTACTTATTCTTCCAGAAAATAAATACATCTTAATCCACATAAGATATTATTCATAACATAATAATGTCTCAGACTCATCAATTGTTATTAGAATCCCTAAAATTAGGTAAAAATAAAAATAATATCATCAATTATTTTTATTAATTTAGTTATAAATTCAAAAAATATAAATACTATCAGCCTCACATTTATAAAAATAAATTAGCCCTTTATTATGTCAACATCATAAAAATTAAAACCAAACATTTATCCATCCCTCAAAAATATGGTCTCTCTTAGTTATCCCTAAAAAGGAAACCATATCAAAAATCACATTTGATGGTTATTGATATAAGTAAATTTTAATTTCCATACCATTAATATATTACTACAGATGAAAAAAACATTTCCTATTTCATATAAACATAGAAAAATATAGAATAAATGAAAATGATTCTAATAAATATAAAATCACAAATTAAATTATCTATCAGTATCAAGAAATAATTTTAATTATGATATCAACCTAACTACAATAGTTATCACTATAAAACTAACATATTCCCTTGTATTATGCATATATTAAATTTTTTAAACATTTACATCACCTCCTTTTTTTTGTATCAAGAATATTCAATTCTAGATACATAACATTTCTAGCTTCAACATTGTTATCATATTTCAAAAATATATTAAAAACAAAATGGTTATGATAATTTAAAAAATGTGAATATAAAAACATCAATCCATAAGATATATTCCCTTAAGGGAATTTTTTTATAATATATGATAGTTTTGGATTAACTCAGGACCCCAATATTTAATTCATGGTTATCTATGGTAATTTTTGATTTATTTTGTCAAACATAATTATTAAATATCATTATTTAATCCATCATTATGATTTATAAAGAGAATATGATTAACTAATTCCTATCCCTTGACAATTTCTTGTTGTGTGTGTACACTTATTCCAACTTATATTCTATTATAGTGAAGATTAATTCAATTCCCAGCCCATAATTTTAGGGGTTATTACACCTAGGTTCATATCTTCCACTACCACATTAAATTTCTATTATCAATATAGGTAAATATATTTATGAATATTAAAATTTTTAGACATTACTAGTATTTCCAAATATCATCTTATACCAATAATCAACACAGGGGTTTTATAAAATGTTATCTGACACTAATTCACAAATTAAATGTGCATTATTTCCTTAAAATTAAATAATATACTATTCTGAAGGGTGAAAAATACCATTAGTATTATGATGAACATTAACGTATATACCCTAAAATTATGAACGCTTATCCTAACTACAGTGGTTTTCTAAATATCTCATTGGATACAAATTATGACACATGAGACCGTCACTCTTAAATGTGGTTTAATAAAAACATAATTTAAATATTAAAATTAATTTAAAATAAAACGCTAAAAATTCACCATAAGATATTTTTTATATGAAAATTTCAAAAATTAATTTCATATTTTCAAAAAAATTATCTAAAATGTATTGAAATTAATTATAATATTAACTCCTAAAATGAATGAAACCCCATTGTTGTGTAAAAATTATTATTGAAGAATACTATTAAATTATTAATAATTAAGGAATTATATTCTAATTATTTACAAATTCACTTATGTAGAGTATGTAATTTATATTTATTTCATAAACCTATTATTCATATTCACATCTGCTAAATGAACGACTGAGAAGTAACATTACAATAACACATTCATCTAAAACATAATTCATCATCTATTCCTAAAATAAAATAATATTGTTTTCTTTTTTACCTTAATCACATAAGGATACTCAAATAGTAAACTTCTATTGAAATAAAATTGTCACCGAATGACATAATTATAAATAATTCCCAGGGGTTTCTTCATGATAAAACATATTTTATAAAAATCTATATAAACATTATTTTACATGTAATATAATTATAATAAAAATATCATACTTTCTAGAAATTTACATTGCCCAATGCTTGTTTTTATTGCCTTTTGAATCATCAATTGTGGCTTCAAGCATTGCGTCCATATCAGATGTTAGTGGTGGGCACCCAACATATGATTTGTTGATTTTATAAATTATAATCCTTATGTAATTCTTGTAGATTTCATAAATATCATAAAATTTAACCATAGTATATTTAATATTAAATAAATGTTTTAACCTCAAATGTTATTTCATACAATTTAATCTAAATCCAAAAAATAAACATAACCCAAAATTACATCGAAATAAATGATCATATAATCCCTAATGGTTTTACATATAATTAAACTTATTTCCATTAAATGAAGGGGTAATTCATCATCATCTTTTAACATGATGAACATAAGGGTTTCAAATACCTTATACATCTATCAAAACCCAATAAAAATCTACTAAATTACTGACATAATCAAACAAGTATAAATTATTTTAATATTATGATCATCCTTATATCAACCACAACATCATAAATATAGAATGTAGACACAATAATAATTAAATTTTATTCATAAACCTACAACTAATATTTTCCATCTTATTATTTAATACAACATTCTTTAAATGGAAAATATGAATCATATAATATGATTCTAAATGTAAAAATTTATCCCAAAAAGTAAACCATACCATTAATATATCATTTTTCGATTACAAATCAGTAATTTAATTGGATTTAGGCAATACTAAACAGTTATATGTAAAATCTTGATAACCACAATCACGAGCCTTCCCCTTTGAACATTAATATTCATAATGAACATTATCCCCGCATTTAAATCACGAAATTGACACCTTGGAATGAACATATTTCTGTATTATATTGATTACCGAATAGTTCTTTTTTTGGATGGTCTCTAATTTCTCTATAGCCTCATAGACCACATATAAATGTTCATTATATTAATTTAATATGTTTTCAAGGGTTCTTCATTCCCCATTTATGACTCATTGGATATATAATGTATTTACAATTATGTTCATTATCACGTGAATGTGAACGTGGTTATATTTCTGTTTAAATTGATGAATTTAGAAACTCACAAAGTTTAATTCTGTCAATTATCATTCTTCATGTGTATTTATGGAAAAAAATATATATTTCAAACTATTTCTCTCATTCCATTTAGTATATCATTCATGTATACACTGAATTTCCCTTCACATATATTTTTCATTTGATATATGATGTATCGAATAAGTTACTAAAACAAATATGATTAGTGTGGGAATATCAATAAAAAAATATACCAACTAATGAGAATGAAAAAAATAGGATATAAATAATCATGTTATTTCAAACTCTTTTGATATATCCAAAATATCAATGACTCTCACTAAATACTATCCATTATCGTTATATAAGAATTGTAATATATGCCTAAATATCATCCTAACATCTAATGTTTGCTAAACCCTTATTTTACACAAACCGTAATGAATAAACCTTAAACATTACATAATCATTAATTTTATATCGAGAATTTTCTCCCATAAGGTTGATGATATTTCTTGGTCTATAGTTTTATATTATTATGTGATAACTCTTATATAACAACCCATATATTTATAATAGGACATCGGTAATTTGTATCCATTTTTACACATTTTAAAACCATTAAAACAAGTCATGTATTATTTTACAGAAAAATATCAATTATATTTAAAAAATTCTAATTTTACATTAAATTTTCGTAAAAGTCTCTTAAGAACACTTAAAAAATTCATATGAGCCACAAAATCATAGTAAGGGACATGGAAAGAAGAATAGAATTAGTAATTAGAAAGAGATAAAAACCCATGAAAATTATAACCTTTTCTCAATGACAATTTAGAATATTAAAAAATTAATTTACCCATGAAAAATCACATAATTTTTTTTAATTAAAAATATCAAATCATATGACATAAAAATAAAAACCATTTTAGGAAACCTAAAGAATCATATTGAAAATAAATTGTAAACCATTGGAAATAATAAGTGGTTCCTAGTAATATTTTTTTGGACAAACTGCTTGGTAACCCACTCATTCCTTCCTCAAAAGGCAATGTAAATTTCCAAATCTAGTAGTGAAGTAAATGAGAAAACAAAAAGAAAAAATGGGATCACCTAGAGTTTTCTCGGTGCAACAAATTTTTGAGCTATATCAAGATCATCAATATGAAATAACGGAGACAAACCCCTCGTATAAACTATATTATGCTCACCCATTTCACAGATAATTCTCATGTACCTGATAAAATATATTTTTTTTGAAAATTTTCTTAATAAATTTTATAATGTCTCTTTATAAAACACATACGACAAAAAAATTTGGATATAAAATACAATTATCTTTTAAAAAAAATTCAATACCTTAATACACTAAAAAGGGACAATTGTATTTTTATTTGAATATAATATTATAAAAAACAAGATAATAAATGAAGGAATATTTCTTTTAGTAACATCAATGGATGACATCATTGGTTGAAAATCACCTTTAAAGATCAATTTAAGAATTTCAGGAAGAATATATATTTTTCAATTTAAAACAAGATATTTTCTAAAAAATATGGAAATATAATGTTAAATATTTTCACTAAAAAGAAACATGTATACTATAAATTTAAAATTCAACAAAAATATATTACATGATGTTAGGAAACTCCTATCATGACTTATATGTTAAATAATTTTCTTTTCTCTTTATTAAATTGTTTTAAATTACAATATTCAAATAACGACATAAATATTCCACACAAAACATTTTTGAAAAAATGTGAAACATGGGTAGAATGGATTGAATCATTTATATGAAAACATTAAAAACCACCATAGATCTTTTTGGAATATATATATAAGTATAAAGAAGGGAGTTTTAATGGAAAATATTACGTTTTTATTTTAAATTAAGGTATCTTACCTTCAGTATTAATCATCACATATTTTATTTATCAACCTGAATAACATAATTGTGTTATTTTTATACATTTTTTAGAAGATTTTTTATTTTCATTATTTTTTTTAAAAATTAGATAAAATATTAAATATAAATACTAAATTATTTAAGATTGTATCGAGTGTTTCTAATTATATTCAGCTCATGTCATAAATGAACTCGATAAGTTGGATATGGTTAATGTGGTCATAATTTTAGAATATATTTAATAATAATAGTTAAATAAATATCATTTTTTATAATAATTATAAATTTAATAGAAATAAACTAGTTCTTTATTAAATATGAACAATATTACATTCATTGAAAGAGTAGGTCGTACACATGCATGAGTAAAGTTTCCAAGATTCAGCAATCCTTATTGAAAGAAGGTCTATTTTATTCTAACTATCTGGAATGATAAAAATATCATTAATATAAAACTAATGTTTTAATCTAACAAATTTATAAATTATATATGTGATATAGTAATGACAATTGAATCTTCTCACTTAATGGAGGTGTTTGTCCACACGTACACATTAGCCATGTTATCATTTTTAGTGAATGAAAATATAAGAAGGTAAATTATAGAATAAATAATATAAAATATAATTATTTCATGAATAAAATATATATTCATTAATTACATTTTTTTCCGTTGTAAATTGTTACATAAAAAGAATTACATCTTTATGTTAGGCTGCAATCTTCCAAACACACAAATGATGGTTTCATTTCCCATTTGATAGAAGAGGAAGTAGATATTGGTTTTTATATTAATATAATAAAATATATTTATATTGTGGATACTTGTGGTATTATTATATCATTATTTATTATTATTTTATGGAGTAGAAAAAAATATAGAATCACTTTAGTGAAAAAGACTCCTCTTTTTCAAAAAACTTCCATTTTTTAACACTGTTTGATTACTATGGTTGGTGTTATGAATAAAATAAGAAAAATTGAATGTGTCAGAAATTATAATAAGGTGTTTGGACTGGACATGGATGGACCTAATTGTTTTTATGTTTGATGAAATGTGAAATTGGTGTTCCATTTTATAAGAGAGGGTTTGGGCACTTGTGGAATTCCTCAAAATATTAATTAATATAATTTAATATTCACTTTAAAATGTATAAAATCCATTTTTTATTTAGAATATTGGATGATAATTCACTTAAATACTCTAAAATATTTTTTTGTATATTTTTAGTTCCCATATTAACCTTATCATTTTTATTTCATCCCCCATTATCCACTTCATATAGTACCGGGACAACATAAATTATTTTCACTCTCAGAGATAATATTTTAACTATAAATGGAAAAATAGACAATAAATAGACCATTACTGATATTATAAATAATATAATAATAAATTTTTATCATATAATATTTTTATTTATTTTATATCATTTTTTAAAATATTATTTAATATAAAATATCATTAATGTAAATTATTATAACTATTCATTACATTGATTATAATAACATCAATACAAGAAGTAATATGTATATATATATTACTACATCAATAAAATGTCATGGTCATCTATAATATTCTTTGATTACATTATTAATCTCATATTAGATTCATTTCAATATTTTTAATGTTATTTATTTTATTATTTGATAAATTAAAAATTTACCACATCAGCATGGTGTAATTATTTATGGAATTTATTTCATAAATTAAAATTAAAAATAAAAATAAATTATGAAGATAAATATTTTATTTCAAAATATTATTTATATCAAAAAGTATATCATTTTTTACAAGTAATAAATTATTATAGTTATTTGAAAAAAGGGTGCGACATTTTTAACTTTCATTAAAAGAATTATTATAATGCCTATAATCTCATCAAAAAGGAGAAAATGTCATATATTTAGTCATTGAATGATTATGTATAATATTTAATAATATAATGAAATATGGTAAAGCATTTGGGTAATTTAATTATACTTAACATATCATTTGCAACCCCCAACAACCCCAGTTTCATTTAACCATTATAACAAAATTTACTAGGGTTACAATTCAGGTTGAACAAAAAAGTACATGTTTAATACATTTTTAGAAATATATTTAAATGTGGAATAAATATTTTAAATCTCAAACCATTAATATATACTGTTTAAAATAAAAAATAAACCAAAAAATTGGATGAAACATAATTTTTTAAAAGAAAATTTTACTTTTTATGTACAATATACTTTTATCCAAAATTCGAATTAAAAATTTATTGAAGAAAATATTTTTAAAAATATTTTAAAAATAATTTAATTTCATATTAAAACCGAAACACAGAATATTTTTAATTTCTTACTAATTAAACAAAAATCTCAGTTTTCCACTAAAAATCAGCATTTCCACTATTCATGGAAAATACATATTTTCAGAAAATTATCAAAATTTCACTATAATATAATTTTTAAATGAAATTTTTTGATATGAAACACATTTTTTCATATGATTCTTTTTGTAATTTCTTAAAATTATATATAATATACACTCATAAATATAATGAGACTCCATTTTGTGGAAAATGTTTTTTTGTAGAATAACCTGACATTAATCATAAATATGTGATGTTTTATAAAAATTTACCAAAACATTTATATTCTGTAAGATTTTCAATTTAATTAAAAATATATTTTATTCCTATTCAATAACACTAAATCAATGGCTACATTATGATGGTCAAATTTGAATGTTTTACAATTTGATTATGCTCAAGGTTGCGTGTATTATATGTTTACTGAAATATAAATTCATTTTAAAATCTCTAGATACAACATCCATGGAAGCTTCCCAGGATTTCAAATGTTACTCAGCACGGTAAGGGTTATCCTCTTCCTCTTTTTGATTCTAATAATTATTTTTTGATAATCCTTTTCAGAATTAATTGATTGTACACTAAAATATTAATAATAATCCATTTAATATAAAGACGATTATTTATTATTGAAATTAAACTCTTTCCTCTCATTAAAACTATTCGATAAAACATTTTCATAGATGAAATGTTACTGAAATCACTCATATATTTAAACTATCATCTTTTTACTTCAAGTAATTCCATTTTTATAAGATTTTTTCTCCTCTGTGATTAGGCATATAAAGTTTAATAATCAATTCTTTACTATAAAATATAAATCATATTAATGATATACTATATTTCTCACTCACAAAACACATTTCATAATATCATTTGAATAGTATTCATACTACCAAAATCAGTCATGTATATTCCATATTTAGGTTATAAATACCCAACTATAATATCATTCAAGGGAATCCATGTAAATGAAATTCATATTGGGTTATTTTCTTGAAAATGGTTATGAATTAAGATCCATGATAAAAATATTAATGATAAAGGATGTCAATGAACGTTTTTGGATGTCAAGAAATGTGGTGAGGTTTTCATCTCAAATTCCAATCTTTATGAAATGATTGGTATTATTCGGACAATATCTTTTTTTGGGTTATAATCTACCAATTAGAGAAGACGAGTAATGAAATATGTTTATTCATTTAATTTAAATATCAACATTAATCCTTATAGATCTAGGGTTTTTGACTGAATATTTACAGATGAGAAATTTTGGGTGTTACCATCATAATTTAAATTCTTTTGGACTCATATTATATCCAACACATATTCCCGTTTAGGTGGTGTATAAATTTTAATGGAATAATTTACCGATATACACATGAAATATAATAGACATATAAATAAATATTTATATTCCTGTATAAAATAATTGTTACTGATGTGTTACCAAACCATTTATAAATCTAAATAACTTCTACGGTGGGAAAACCATCCAATGTTTTAGTAAACTAAATCCACTTTTAATTTAAAACAAATAACCCATGTTTATATAATAGTAATTGTATATTGTTGTTTTATATATTTAACATGGGGAAATCATCCCAAAAAGGGTTGGTTTAGTGTTGAATTAATCATCGCCATGATGCACATTGAGTATTCCTAATACTGCACCCCTCATAAGACACACATTTTAGTCTTTCATATTAATAATCATACAATATAAATTAAAGAATGTATGGGAATTTTCATAATATTTACTTTACATCATGACAGGTGAGACTAATCAACCCAATTATTATCTTTTATGTATTACTCACTATATTGAAATTACCATCAACCTAAGTATTCATTGATCATGGTATATCATGTCACATTGGTGACACCCCATAACATCTAAGTTTACAAAGGGAATTTCTCTTAGAAATAAAAATAAATCTACTGAATGTGAAGGTATATGACTTCCATATTTCTCATTATAATCATATACTTTTTTATTAACTATAAGGTTTCATATTCCATGATATGACAGGTTTGGATGATTCTAATCGGAATGTTTTTGACATAATCTCGTGATGGGAGGGGTACAATATTATATACCCCCTCAATGCATAGATAGGTCTCATAAGAAAAAACATGGTGGGGTTTAGCGTATACCACTTCCTATAATTGGATATGTGTCTTAGAATAGGGAATTGAATTCTCATATTGATTCCACACATTATGTATTAAATCATTAATTGATCAAGTATTATGGTTATCAAAGTTTTCATTTATAGTCATAGATATACAATAACCTTAGTTTTAGTTAATTGCATTTTGAAATTGTTATTTTAGTCCTCCAAAATCATTTATGTAATGTTTATGTTATAAATACTTCTATATTATGGTACACTTAAACGATCATCGGAGGTCACCATTATTTTTTTCATTTCCCTATGAAATGTTAAAAATATATATGTCTTATTTTTGATAACATGATGGAACAACTAAAAATGTATTCATGTCGTGTTTAAGCAGTGCCATAAAATATTAAATGACATGTATTTATGTATTTATAATTAAGAGATATATAAGATGTTTAATACAATGGAAACTATGGTATCATATACCAATACGGTAATAAAAATATCACAACTTGGTTTTTGGAGTCTAAAATATTATAACTAATCAATTGCTGACATATCTTAAAATATTTTAGTATATTAAGTGACATTTAGTTTTATAATATTATTTTTTATTTTTCAATACAAAACTCATCTGCATCCAAAAATTTACACTAGACTCTTAGATACTATATTCTCTCAAGAATATTATTTTTTAAAATAAAATCCATTATGTTTATAGAAGAATTCATATATTTAACAGTTGGAATTTTTTTAAAGTTAATATGTCCAAATATTTTGTAGTATTCAATATAATTGGGGATTTTTTAAATTTATTATTTTATTCCATAAAATATTCCAATAATGTTTTGTAATGTAGTCATTCATCTTTTAACAAACAACTGGAAAAAAACATTCACTTAAAAAAAATTATATTTATCATTTTAAAAAAACATGTTATATAATATATTGTATAGAAATCCATGTGAATGGAATCCATCATCTCTTATTTTTTATAATAACTTTTTGTTCATGAAGAAATTCACAAATATTTTAATTGAATGAGGTGAATCCACATTATTTAATAAGATCCATCAATTTTTTTATTAATTTTCATTAATGAAACAATTAAAACCCCATTAGATTTATCAACAAATTGGAAACCACTTGTTTTTAAATTATTTCTTTAATTTTATAATTTTTTATTATTACAAAATATTTATTATTTAATTGTGGTATCATATAGCCTTCAAAATAGATGAATTGGTTTTTATAACACTTATATATATCCATGAATTTCTATGAAATTTCTTATACCTTTTGAGTTATTGGAGCCAATTCCATCAAATATAAAATTCAAACAATATACTAATAAAAAAATATTGAATTGCCTCGATGATATATTTGAAGAAACATATTAAACACACTAATTAACTATTCTTCCTTCAATTAAAATTTTTAACTACTTTTAAAATTATTACTGCCGAAAAATATTACTGTCCACCTTCGTATTTCATATTTTATAAATACACTGATGAAATAAGTTAATTGTTTTATTAATTTATTCCTATTTTCAAAAAAAATAAAAATAAATTGTTGACACAAGAGTGAATTTCTTAACTACTATCTAACTTATAGAAAATGTTTTTATCAATAAAACATAATCATATTCATTCTTATAGGATATATTATAGGAATCTAATGTGGTCATTTTTTAAACAAAAAGTGAATCATTATATTCACCTTATAATAATATAGAGTTTGGGTTTTAATATATTCAATATTCAGTGTCTTGGGAAAGGGTTATTCAAACACAAATAATTTGACACTATTTGATTAATAATTTTTAACTTATTTTTTCTTGTATTATATTGTGCTTCTCATTATGGATGATTGATATAAAAGTTTTGTTGGAAAATTATGATGATATCTATATATAATATAATTTTTTATTTGAAAATTATCGTTTTTATTTATATTTAATACAGAATTTAAAAAAATATAATTCAAAAAAAATGTTGAACCCATTTTAATTTCCATTATATATTATAGTGGCCGAGATAAATGTTATACAATGAAATTAGACCAAAATATTGTTCTTATACATTCATACAAATTTAGAATAGTCAACATGTCAACCATATAAAATATGGCTCTTAGATTGTTATGTGGGGAACATTTTTCTCAAATACATCATATGGATTTAATATCAATTCTAGTTATTTGGTATCATCAAAAGGTTTTCCCAATTAATTGTAACCCAAAACATAACAATGGATTTTGTTAAATTACTCTTATATTTATCTGTATCACCCATATATTACACGGGATAATCCATGGGCTCTATGATTTTGTATGAAATATCCTCATAGAATGATTGAGGAAATGACTTGTGATTTATTTTGAATTAATGAGACTCCTAATATTATTTTAATATGTATTTTATTATCACAATATCATCTCATGTTATTAAAATTTCCTATAAATATATTTCTATTTAATTACATTATAATATTCATCAATCTAATAATTCAAAATGTTCAAATATTATTATTATTTTTCACCTTACACAGTACATAGATTATGTTACTATCCTAAATTAAATGTTGATTATATTCATAAATACCCAAATCAATATTATGTTTATTATATTATTACCCAAACATTAATAGAAATATAATTATATAAAATCAAAAATCACAAAATGAGAAATATTGGATTGACAAATAGACAACCACCACCTTTCCAGACAGTGCATTGACCTCCGGGGTAGTGAGCAGTCGAACCCAAAATCCCTCTACCCATGGATACATTACTCAATATATATTTCAATTCCATTATATTTATCAATATGAAATATTTAATAATAATAAATAAAATATTTATTTTAAATCATAACCTAATACAATCTAAAGTCATGGTAAATAAAAAATAAATCCAATACTGTACTTAGCATATAATTGTTTATATAGTTGTATGATTTTTTATTGAATTTTTTTATATCTATTACCTCAGTAATTAATCACTATTAATAATATATATTTTTTACATCTTTGTATATTTTATGAAATAAATAAATACCTAAAAATTTAGAATAATTTAACGTGATATATAAAATCCATTAATAATTCAAAAATAGATTATAAAAACCATATAATTTAGGTATGGAGAGGCATGAACAATTCATATTTATCTGATACGAATATTTTATATTATTATTTATATTTTTTGAATATAAATTCATTCATATTAAAATATTTAATATTTTACGAATACATTTATTATTGAATAAAAATAATTTAATATTTTATTTAAATTAACTATTTAATATATACGATTTTATAAAACCCATTGATAATATTATTATTCAATATTTTTTTGGAGTGAATTAAATAAATTTTATAGATATGAAAATAGTAAAATGATTTCATTTTAACATATATAAACTATTTATATATAAATAAAAACACATTTATATATTTGCATGTTTAATTTTTTTTTAAAATAATATACCATTTAAATAAATTTTAAAATATTATCATATAATGAACAACATTTTTTCTATTTCTTAAACACCGCTTCAAATCATGTGTGGGTTTTATTAAATATATTTAAAAAAAGAGTATTTTCATCAAAATTCATCTCCAAGGACCATGTATAGTAACATGTTCTTAGCCATGGGAGAAACTCATTCTAAGATAATACTATGGTTATATTATTATGATAATCCATTTGGATCATGGAATTTCATGATGTCATTTTTCATGATCATGCTATTTTTGAAAATCGTTTATTAAAATTAATAAATTTTGAAGAAATACAATCCATTTTTGATAATTCTATGGTATTCTTCATTTTGAAGCACATCGTACTGCAAACTGATTGGCTATAGTGTTGGTAACATTTCAACAATTTTATTTTGGGAATTCTATATAATTCCCATACACCCAGTAATTTAGAAATATTCCATTAAATATTTGAATAACAAATTGAAGTGACTTTTTAGAAGAAACATACCATGGTCCTAGATTATTATGAAAATACCTGTTTTTCTGGAATTAGTTGATCAACGAACCATCAAAATATATATTTTCAATTTTATTACACTTTTTAATTTAATCTAATCATTGATATATTTGACTTAATACCATATAATGGTTTTATAGGCATATCTATCATCAATACTTTGGTATAAGATCAACTAAAAAACATTATAAAAAAATTATCATTACATTTGGAAAGAATATAAAAATTAATAATAAAAATGGATCCCCATAAACCAGTCGATATAGCATAGATATTCTCTTCATAACCATTTAATCATGATAACAAATAATTATCCAAAATAAAAATTCCATTGTTTGGGAGCACATATTTTACAAATCCATTGAAAATTTGGATTGTTCTCTCTCAATCAACAATCTACAATATCATTGGTTTTCAATGAAGTATTGAAACGAGAGTAAGATACAATCAACTTCTAAGGGTTATAATATAAAATATATATATAATGGTATAAAAAATATTCCATGAAGATATCTATATTTTTATAGGCCTCTAATAACCCCAAATGGTCAGCCTACATTGTAATATTTTTTTGAAAACATTATTTATCATTTAAAAAATGGAAAACACTTTCCTTATTCACAACCATCATTGATTAATGATTATTCTAACATGTAATAAAAAAAATATCCTAAATACAATCATAAGTTAATAAAAAACCATGTTTTATATAATATTGATAAGATGTTAGACAACTAATAATTCATGTGAAATAAAATAATGTCATGTATAGCTACCATGGTATAGTATCTGACACACATTCATGGTGAAAATTAGGAAAAATTAAAAAGGGTTACAAACATACATATTGTGTTAAGAATGTTATCTCAAATTTCCATCATGAAGCTATATATGTCAATGGATGAACCCCCATAATCTTACAAATCATTTGTTTATGAACAATTTATTACCAAGATGTTGATGCATAGAATGTCTCCCTCCAATATAAGATTAAGGAACTAAAAATTTATAACTCATCCAAGGTGATTTATTATTTATTATATGTATAATTACAAAAATAATAAATAGAACCATATAAATTCATTTCCCCTAAACATATTTTGAAATTAATGTGAAAAATTTTCTTAATCACTCAAATTTAAAGAAGAATATACAAGGATTTTTGTGAGAAATATCAATCCAAGTATGAATATAGAATAATCATACAAGGATTCACCTCACCTCTTACCTAATTCCATGTAGAGTATATCCAATTACAGTTAATGGGTTTTCAATTTTTTATTTATGATTCTCCACTTCTTATATATGTGGGTTTTTAAAGATCCATTTTATACATTCCAATAAATTACTATAGGTTTAATTTATTTTTTGATTATTTCTATATTTAAATTTAGTGGTTAATTTTTCATTAAAGTATACTAGTTCAACATATTATAATAATTTTTCTTAATTCCACCAATTATGTAACATAATTCTGATAAAATATGTATACTAATAAGATGGTTTGATCCCTAGTGGTGGTTCATGGAATTTATAAATCTATATTCTAAAATATCAATGTTTTTTATTTAATATGTGATGATAATGAAGGTTTTTTGGTTTAGTGTAGTCATTTACCACCACCCATTTAATTAAATATTTCGAAATAGTATCATAGAATTAATAATTCCACCTCCCATATCTTGGTTCCAATCATATACAATGTTATAAGGTGGATATAAAAACAAAAAACTTATAATGGGGTTAAATAGAATTTGGTGGTATTCATTTTATAATGTATATTAGTCAATCTATAATATGGAAAAAGATATGATTATTTTACCTATGATATCTATAAAATAATAATAAATTTTATTTCTCATATAGAATATGGTAATTCCTGGATGATATTAACTATATTATCAAATGGATGTTAGGAACCAAAATATATAATGAAGGAACCCATTTATTTGAACCTAGTATCGACCCTATTTCTCACTATTCGCTTTATATTAATTTTAAATTTTCATTCCATTCACTCAATCATCAACAAAATCAATAATTCCCATTGTTTTAATTTTCTAACAGAATAAAAAAATAAGTTCTCATGAAATTAATCGACATTTCCACTAATGATACAACACTAGTGAACCACATTAGTGCACAAAATTAATAAGATGCTTTTTTTAAATTATGACCTATGTGATACCTCAAATCACATTAGATCAATTTTGGGGGTGAATGATTATTATTTATCTTCATTATCCAATTTAGAAATATTTCTTCCTTTTAATTATTTTTAATATTTTCTAAAAAATAAATTGGTTTTTAAAGGACCTTATAATAATGATGAAATAGTTTCACTAATTTAAAGTAGGTTAGGGGAGTCTATTATTTAAATTTACATGTGTATGTGTCTATGTATCCCACTGAGGATCTCAAAAGAATAACATGAATAACTATATCTAGAATCCCTGAATACATAGAGAAATTATTTTTCCTATAAAATTATAGTGTCTCATCATCATTTTAAGAATTTAGAATTATATTATATGTACATTTAGTGGAACAACTGGGTGATGAAAATAAATAATAATTAACTATTTGGAAGACTTTGGAGTGGAATATCAATAGGGAAACTATTGAAGAGTTGGTGATAGATAAAAAATATCTTAATACCTAAAGTGGAGCCCCAAACATCTCAAGATCAATAACAATATATCAATGAGTATAATGATATAAAAATGGATCCCATATACCTCTATCCATTCTACTTATATATTTTTAATATACTTATCTCATTCAGGGGGATGAGGCATTTGTCTTCTATTTTGGGGTTCCCCACTCTCAGTGTCCAATTATGGATAGTTTGAAAAATTTAACAGTTTTTTTTACATAACACAAACCCCGTCAACATTTTTATTAATTATGATTACTAAACTAACTAGTTTTAGTTATTAGGGACACTGCACCATTTTGGAGGGAACACGATATTTTCTCACTATTAATCTCATTTCACATTTATTTGACTAAATTTATCATGATTACATTAATTCTATATATGTTGTAATTGGTGAAATTTAAGATCATAATATAGGATAAACATATATAAAATAATAATGTTTCCCCTATCTTATATACATTCAATTTTACTATCCATAATTTATGTATTATGATGAAAGAATTTATTTTTTTATTATAACATATTATGATTGGGGGAAGTGTCTTAACAGAATTTTGGGTTTTCATTTGAATTCAGTTTTTAATTTTATAATATATTTAGTTAATAATAGGGGTGAATTTTTGTACAAAACTTTTATTCACACTAGATACAAATCCAAAATTCGTAATGGATTGTATTATGAGGAATCTAGGGAATGCGTTTTAATTTAAATTTTTTTAGTTGTTTTATTTTTTTATATGTATGTATTGTATTTTTTAACATAAATTCTTGCATACTACTTCCAATGAATAAATAACACCTTAGGGAGACAACCTAAATGTGGTTCATAAAAATAATATAAACTAGATTATAATGAATATTATAGATATGAATGAATGTTTATTACAATAACATATAACTATGTTTGTGTTTATATAATAAAATACATTAATAATAGTTAAAATCAAATGTTATATATAGTTGTCCAAATCTGACATCCATGCCATGGTTTTCACAAATAACATTAATGAATAACATCTATTTTGAATAAAATTGTTTATGTTTAACCAAAATCGTCAAATATTTTATATCAACATGAATTTAATGCAAAAATAATATAAGATTCCGACAATTTAGGGAAATAGATACATAAGGGAATGCTAAAATTTTAGTTGAAAATGGAAGATGATAAAACATATTGTTTTTTCTGTTTTCTTATGAAGTAATGAAACTACTACAGTTGGAGATGATCATAGATTGTAGGGTTTAAAGAATGTGATCCATTTAATAATCTTGTTTCAAATAATAATTTTTTCATTTATCATTGATTGTTATATTGATCAAATAGATAAGAAATGAACTCTTTTATTTAAAAATTTCATCGAGGATATTTTGGGTACATTTATTTTTTCATGAGAGAATATATATAATTGTGAGGGAAGTGATTTATTTTATAATTTATTTATAATATTACTCTATATAATTTTACATATCACTCCCTTTATTTATAAAATTAATATATTCTATATTTCTTAATAAAGGAAGAAATTATGGTTCAATATTAAAATGTCTTGTAACAATGTTTTTTTCTTAAAATGATATTATCAATATGAATGTCATGGATGGAAATTAAATTTAAAATTTTAATGATTTTAATATTGATTGTCCTAAAACATTAATAATATTTTTCCTATTCATATGGATTGTTTAAAGAATCGTTGATCAATAGAGGATACCTATTCTATCAAGTGGAACTTCTATTGGATTTTAGGATGGAGTTGGATCCCATACATACTCTCACGTAGAGGGATAAGTCTTTACTAAGACACAAAATTTTCTTTCATTACCCCATTGTAAGAAATAAATGTTCCAACATCACCATATGAACTAGGTGAAGGATATATATTCCAAAAATAGTTTATTCATCAATTATTCGGGAAAATTCCTCACTATATAATAATATTAGTATCTAATAATATTATTTCAACCATCCAAGGAATTAATAACATCCAAAAAACATTTTTCATCTCCTTGATGAAAAATCGATATCCAATCCATGCTAACAAATTCTATATTGTATTCCATGTTCGGATGCAAAATATTTTGTAAAATGAGCCTAACATAACAACACAATGGGCATCATCCCCATAATTGTTTTTCTATATCTAAGTAAAATACATCCAACAACATTTATTTTTGGAACTCCCATCAAAACTACCATTTCTCTAGGATGTTCCATAATTATACAATATAGCCTCATGTTGATGTAAAATTTATTCTCAGTTTGTCGATATAGAATTTATCCCTGGACAACATAATATTAAAAAAAATAACTCTGAAACACACCCAGAGTTTTTAACCAGATCTATTGTGAATTTTTATTATAAGAATGTTGAAAATCCCAAACATTTGTTACCCACTAAATTAGGAAATTCATGGTATGATTTTCCAACACTTCAATATAATCAAAATAGTTGAAAATGATGGTGGAGGGAATGTAAAACAATTGAGTAATCTAGAATACCAATACTTGGATATATCTCCACACATGGGAAATTATTTGTGATGTTCTTCCCATTGGTTTTAATGATTAAAAACTATATATTTATTTATCCACACACCCCTAATTTAAGGGGATTACAATATATAACATATTATGAAAATAATATATGTATGTTTTATTTTATTTTAAAGAATTTATGAATTTCAATTGAGTGGTTCAGAATTACATCAAATATCTTAATTTTTATTCATCTACATTATTTTATTGTTTACCAAATATATATAACATAAAAACTATAATATTTTGTTACTAACATGAGGTTGTGATCCCCTAGGGTGGTTCTTATAATTAATAAATCCTCATTCTAAATTATAAAAAAATATTTTTTATCGTGTAGAATGTGGGTTATAGTTTTTTGTAGCAATTTTTTCACCTACCATAACATTCACACTATATAATTCTTTTCATATAACATATCTACCTCCAGAATAATAATATGTCTCCATTTATATTATAGACTTAGGGGGATAATGGATCAAAATATTTTTCATCAGTTTAGGTTCATTTTAGTGAATTTTCTCGACCAAATGTGTTTATCAATCTCTACTCTAAAAGATTTAATGTTTAATATATCTAATACATATTTGAATGTTTATAAATTTTTACTGATCGTATAGAGTAATATAATATATTAATGATATTGATTTTATTACCAAATGATATTTGAAATTAAAATAGTAATTGAAGTATAATGAGTGAATATATGTATGGATGACTCCTTTTAATACCATTTTATCTGTATACATTTCATATTTCCATTCCATTCCATCACACATAAAAATATTCCCCACATATACCCTAATCATTCTATAATAAAATTATTGAATCATAAATTTGTAAGGTGGTATGTGACTCATTATAATGGATCACTCAGAGGTGAAACTATTCATTCACTATGATATATACAGAGAATTAAGAATTTATATGGATTGTGGTCTCACATTATGCATCATGTAATTCCTCTAATGTAAAAAATGATTTTGTGAGTTAATGTATTATATGGGATAGGTTATGCATTATGGATTCATTTATGTAATGAATTTATAATCAAATCATTATGTAAATTTTTTTGATGATAGAGAGGAGTCCAATAAATGATTAACCAATATCATGAAAAATGATATGGTTGATTGAGTATTTCATGATATATTCAAAATGAAATGTTATGTCGATTGAATAAAAGGGTAATTTTCTATTCTAAAATAAAAGTATTTTACATTCTATTTTCCCACCTCGGTAATTAAAATCAACATGATGTGTTTGGAAATAAGGTTATTGTTTCTATTAAGAAATGTTTTTGTCTATAATAAATGATGGAGTTTCAAAAAACTCTATTGAAAATCCACTTCAGGTACTATTGTTATATAAATTAGAACATTGATTACAAAGGTTATATTATACCAAATGTATGTTATATATATTTTATAAATATATTGTAGTTTTGAACTATGTAATTCATTAATAGAGCTTGTATTTTTCATTTAATTGTTGTAGTGAACAGTTTCTATATTAGGAACATGAGCAATATTCGGTGGAAATACAAGCTGATAAACCACAGATCCTACATGATCAATTTTATCAAAGGGGCCAATGTACCTTGGGCATAGATTCCCTTTCGTTCCAAACCGCATGACTCTATTTTAAAGTGATATTCTTAGGAATACTATACCTCCAACGTCAAACTTCTAGTCCATTAGATGGTTTTATGCATAGATCTTTTTTTCAACACAGAGCATCTTTGATATGATGCTGGATGGCTCTAAACTTCTATGTAATCTCTTGTAAAAGGTTATGATGAAGTAGATTTATTTCTCCAACAACATCCCAACAGTATTTATTTCTACATTTCATTCTATGCTGATATTTATATGGAGCCATTTGAATAAAAAATTGGAAGATATTGTTGTATGGGAACTAAACCAATGGGATATGTTGATCCCATCCACTATTGAATTCTAATGAGAATTTCCTTAGCAAATGATAATGTTTCTAAATATTCCTTTCAAATTGGCCATATTTTTGGGGGTGAAAGGCCATACTAAAATTCAATTTATTACTTAAGCCATATTGAAGACTCCATCAGGAATTAGATGTCATCCTAGGACCACGATCAGAGATAATAGAGAGTGGAACCCCATGTAGTATCAACCATGTCCTTCACTTATATCTTTGAATGTTTTTCTAGGGAGATATCACCTCAAAAAGTGATGAAGTGAGCAGTTCTGACAAGTCATTCCACCATAACCCATATCACCTTTTTCATTTGGATGTCTTCGAGAGTACCATGATAATTTACATGGTGACATTATCCCATATCCATATGGGTATAGGAAATTATTTCATCATCCCATTGTACTTTTGTCACTACATTTTAACTTACTGAAATATCAAACAACTTTAGATATACTCAAAAATATACTTCTTCATGTTTTTTCACCAAAATTATTCTTGGATATCCCAAAAACTCTTGATACTCCCATGATATAACCATAAAAGTGAGATATGTGAATTATCTATTAGCTCCCTCTTTATCCCAGTTGACGAAGGATAACAAATCCTTATTCCAAACCGAACTAAACCATCATCATTGATATAGAATTGTTGAATCTTCCCATCCTTTACTACATTCACCCTCTTTTCCAACACTATATCCTCTCATTTTGAATTGTTAACATTCTCTTGGATAGCTGGTTGGGAAATCATTTGGGAAAACTAGGGTTTATTCCCTACCATTTTATTTCCAAATCTATCATTTACATATCCATGAATATGGGGTCTTTGTAAATCCACAACATCAAAAGTGTTGCATATTTGTTCCTTCTTAGAGCATCGTCTACCTAGTTTACCTTGATAGAATGACAGTGAATAGATAAATTGTATTCCTTGGTCCAATCTAACCATTTCCATTGATGTATGTTCCCATCCTTTTGTGTGAATATATTCATTAGGCTTTTCAGAGCAGTATATATTTCAAACTTCTCAACATATATATAGGGACGCCATATTTTAATGGTAAAAATCAAATCTGCTACCTCTGGATCATTCTTCATGTAGTTTTTCTCATTGATCTTCAACTGTCATGATGCATAGGCTATCACATTATCATTTTTTAAAGAATACCCAAGCCAATCCAATCATGGAAGCATAAATATATACCACAAAAAATTCTCTACATTTATGTAATGTGTGTATAGGAGTATTGATAAGCCAATTTTTTAACTCCTAGATTATTTCATCACATTCTTCCATCTAGACAAACATTTCCCTACTAAGAAAATGATACATTGTATTTCCGTGACACTAGTGGGTTTGGGAAATTCCTAAATTGTATTTGTTATTAATGGTCCATAGAAATCACCTCATACTGGATCAGATGTCTAAAGATCGTGGCTTGTTTTATCAAAATGTCACAGCTTCTAAACATGGTGTAAAAATTCTCCTTCCTCAATGTCGCCAATACAAGTCTTAAATGTTCTTCATGTTCCAAATTTTTCATGCTATTGATGATTATTTAATAAATAAACACTACCATTAATTTATTGTGGTACAACCGAAAGAATCAATTTCTCAAATAAATAATAATTGTAGTGGAATTATTACGACCGAAGGGAATCACTGAAAAATCCTTGAGTCTACACCTTCTATGAAGGGTAGTCTTCTGATTATCTTCCTTCTTCACCATTCATTTATTGTATCCATAAAGGAGATCCAACTTTGATAAGTACTATGTTCCCTTCAACTGATCAAACATGCCACCAATCCTCTAAATCATATACATGTTCTTTAGGGTGATCTTGTTTGGTTCCCTATATTCAATAAATAGCTACATTGATATATCCATTTTTTTAGAAAAGTGTATAGTGCATCCCAAGGTGATACAATATGGAATAGGAGCCCTCTGACAAAATTCTTTTGAAACTTCTTCATTAACACTAGTTCTAAAGGATCCATCACATATGGACACTTTGAGATACATGTAGCTTCGGGATTGAGTTCTATTGATAACTCTACTACACCATCCAGAGGTAGTGCATGTAACTATTTAAGAAATGAATCATTTTAATCCCCCATGAAGTAAATTTCCACAGTGTGGATAAATTCGATTCACTAAACCATTTGAGTGAGGTATGATACTTCACTAGGAATCCAAAACTACACCATTGATGAATTTTGTATAGGATATTCATGAACATCATTAAATATTTAAAGAAGCATGGGATGATTCATAATATGAAATGATATTTCAATTTCGTGATAGTTTATATGTGCTTTATATAATGAGAGCTAATCCATCCCCACAATAGTATTGAATTCAACCAGGGGATGTATAATGAGATTTGTAGAATGAATCATCCCACATATGATAATTGGTGATTTTTCTAACACATGGGATGCAATGATTTCACAACTATGTTTTTTTACAGATATCACAACTTATGGGTATCAATTTTTTGATTCAATAGATCTATAAATTATGCGAGATATAATGTAATACATAGAACCAGAATTGAATAATAATTTTTCAATTCTTTAGTGAATAGGAAGTGTACCTTGTATGACTTTATTATTTTTCTCCACTTCTACAGTAGGGATGTCATAATCCTTCCCATGCTTTTTTTTCCATGGTGGATGATGATGTAGATTACCCTTGAGGACTTGATGTTTAGTGAACTATATTTCACAGTTACCATTCTTCTTATAATTATTGAATTGGACCATGTGTGGTTCTCCCATTTCCTCAAAAAATTGTCGTACATTTTAATTTATTTTAGACATTATTGAGCTTGGTGGCATTCTCTATCACGATTGAAGCATTTATCTGTCTTTTGAATCAGTTCCCATGATTATTCTTCCCACATTTTTGACAATAGTGTTTTTGATATATCTTCCCACCTTAATCATTAGATCATCTGGCTTGAATATCAACCTTTACTTTCGTATCAACATAATCATGGGACCATTCTAAAAATTCTATCTCCACATTGAGAGATCATCGATCAAATTATTAATAACTCCCATAGTCTCTAACTTCTGGACCATTTCAAAGGTTTGATTTAAAACACTAAATAATCTATCAATTTTCTATCATTTTTTACAACAAATTATAAAGCATACCTTACAAGAATTGTGAAATTTTCATTGTAGGCCCTGACACATTCAAAATAATTTTTCATTAGAAATATGAATTATCTCTCCATATTTTTATGTAGTTTTCGAGGGAAATAATTATTAAGATACATTAGGTTAATTTCTTAAGACTCAATTTCATCAATTTCATCCCCCAGTTTGGTGTTCATAATCAAATACCACCATTGATAATCCTCTCCATCTAGTCGATAAACACTACAATTCACCTTCTCTAACTCAGAATAGTGAAGAATATAAAAGATGTTATCATTGAAGATGACCCACTATTCCACAACTAGTGGACCATAAGATACACTAATCAGCGGTAGTTGTTGCCACATAAAACACTAGATATCCAGTTTCAACCTCTTATGTATAGTAGGACATTTTATATTATTAATTTTATTGTTCATAACCTAATATAGATGGGTAAAAATTTCCATTTAATTTTTAATTCCACCTCTAAAATAATTAGTGATTGCATTTGGGAAATCATTTCATTTTACCTCACATGGGTTGTTGGCTAGGTTTCTCCTGGTTCCTACCACTTTCTAAAATAGAAACGGTTAAAAAATCATTACTAAAAAATCCGTGAATATATAATTTAATACGTTGTGAAATGAAGTGTAAAGGAATATCTTGTGGGATCCTTATGGTTTTCAATACATATAGGATTCTTACTAATAATTAGCTTTCTATTAATGGTTTTCAGAAGGGTTCTTTAATCCGAAATCTCAAATTAACTAAACCTTCCTCTACAATCGACTCTAGTGACCCTAATTTTTATTACAGTACTCTTAAATCATTTTAATGATAAGATACTTAAAAACTATCCTATTTGTGGATAAAATTTTTTAGTTTCTTGGGGAAATCAGAAATGAACACATGTTTCACAATATAAAACAAAAACATTTATTTAACTTCTTCTTCTCTAGTATATTATTGTCCCTTGTGTTCTCTTTAGTATAAGTCGTTACATGAGGATATACATAAAAAATGGTTGATCTAAAATCTCAATAAGAGGATATAACATAATATAACATGGGTTTATCATAATCATTATCATCATAAAATTGGGATACGATCATAATCACAGGAGGAAGCATTATGAGAATACTTGGAATGTGGAAATAGATAAAAATGAAACATTATATCTTAGTGGTGTACCAATACACATATTTGTGAACAAATATAGAATCACGGTCAAAAATATTTTTCTTTACTCATGTGGTTATTCAAATTACCCAATTTATATTAGTGTAATCTTATTCTGGGTGCATCTGTGACATCATAACATTAACACTACACTGTATAATTTTGGTCACACTCATTACATCATAATATCTACATTATATTTCATGACACATAGAACATATATTAATAATGAACATAAATAACACCTGTAAAAGAATGGGGTTCATCTCATAAGAAAAAATTCACAAAATATGGGTTCCCAAATGAAAGGGGGAATAACATACTTTATATAAGAATCATCAACATAGAGTTAAAAGTAAAATGTGTGTTTTAAAAGAAGTGTTCTTTTAGATAACATTATGATTTTCATAAAAATGATTAGATATCATATATCTCATAGATAATATAAGATAATGAAAATAAATTTTTTTAGGATATATCTACACTAAAAATGTGGTGAAGGAGTGAAAACCCGGTTAAAGTGAGTTGGGTTAAATAATTCCTTTACATTGTATATGAAAACTTTATTCACACTAATTACTTGTATAAAGAAATTATATTCATTAATTTACAATTAAAAAACCTTTTATGCATGAATATGATTCATAATGATTTCATTAATTTCTTTTTTGGTCCATTTGATGAGTTATAGTGTTTAACATCATGATTCTAGGGTGTTCTTTTTCATAGTTTTCTATATCAGTTCATTTGTAAACATGAATGGAAGTTCATATAAAATGCCGATGAATATAAATAATTTTTATTTACTTTATTACTGATCCATAATAATCATGAATGATCTTATAATGATTTTTTTATATACCATGAGGACGAATCACTAGATAAAAGTTAATGATGATCATTTTAGGATAATATGTACACTTTTACGATCACAACAAACTTGTTTTCTTATCATATAGTATCATGTATATTTGTTTGGTCCATAATAAAAAAGGTTAAAAAATACATGTTACATTTTTTCCATAATTTAATGTTTTTATTGACATACTTGAAGGTATTTGAGGAAAATGAAGGTGAATCACCCACAATGATGGTAAATTAACATATCAAATGAGATGATTACATAATAGAAAGATAGTGATAGAAAGGATTTAGTGAATAACCATCCATTAAAATGATACAATACCAGTATATACAAAATACTGAAGTTATCTTGACATTTGGATAAGATAATTTTAGTATAATAAATGAAAATAAATGAAATTTTGAAAGGAAATTGAATGAAAAGATAGAGAGGAATGACCTTTTGAATTATCATCTGGAGATCCCTCTTTAGGAACCTAGGAATGGAATTTGGATGAGATAAAGATGTCTTGGAAGTGTGGGAGGGATTATGGGTGTGGTTTTTATTTCATATGGTCATGTATTGAATCTTTAGAGGTGTGAGTAAATGAGGTTCTTAGAGGTGTTATATATAGTGAAAGAGAGGGTGTTTTATGAATCTCTAATCCATTAGTTTAATAATATCCGACATGACAAGAAATATTTATGATTGAATAAATAAATAATGTAAAATAGGAATTATGCAGTTACATCATCCATATACAACTCCAATGAAACAATAATTCCTTTATTTAGTTTTTATCTTAAATTATCGTTTCTCATTATTCACAAAATTCAAGTATTTCAGAAAAATCCAAAAAAATTTCCATATCCAAATTTCTATGTGTTAAATCTAAAATGAACTCCATTTTATGGAAAAACATTTCTCTATATGTGTTATTTAATGTTTAAATAAAATCCCCATTTACTTAGAAAAATCAGATATTAAATTAAAACTAATTTTATAACACATTATAAAAATTTATTAGGGTCTCACAAAATTATCCTACAATCATAAGACCTGAAAATATAAATTTATATACACATTTTATGAAAATAAATATTCTTTCAAACTATTAAATTACTCATAATATTGTAATTAATCATTATGAATTCAAAAAATTCCATCAAACTAATTAGTTATTTTTAAAATATTTACTTATTAATACTAAGATATAATTATATCATATTTTTAGTACTAAGATGTATAAACTATATTTATACATTAATGGGAGAGTTTATTATTCCTTTTCTGGATTACTATTCATAAGAGCCATATTACAATTCCTATGGTCAAGTTAGTATTTCAATATAACATGTTCATTAATATCTAGAAACACTACTTATATCATTAATTCCTCATTTATATATATTTAATTATGTTCTCTATGTGATTTTATGTGTTCTATACTGTATGAAATTAGTATAAGAAGGGATAAAAATCATTGATTAATGTTTGAAACAAAATATAAACTATATCAATAATATATGTGTATGAAATAACTATAAGACATTAAATACCCCTACACACATATATCGGGAAAAATAACCACAATGCATACAAGAACAAGTAACTACCATGAGAAGAGAGTGGGACCAAAAGGGGTAGTCAGCCATACATCCTCCAATATGGATGATCTGGAAAACACACCATCTGGTTTAGAATCCCCATGGGTGTCTGTTTTCTTAACCGACGGGGTGGAGTATAATATAGAAACACAATAATTACACGATATATTATAGATCAAAATCAAATAATGAGAATAACCAATTCATAACTACAGGTAACGTCACTCAAACTCCCATCCCCCACTACTATGACTTGGTAACCTATAAGCACACAACAATTTAAGGGGATAAAATTAGTCATCTTATCACTTTTAATTAGTTTCACTGTATGTTAATTAATTATTTATCCATTAATTAACCATTATAATTTCCACATTACATTTTATTACCATTCCTACCAAGATCCATGCCCTCCTGGGATAACCAAACTATGTCCACAACTTATCAAAATTATAACCTTATCATTGAATCCCAACAAGCTCCAACACTATGTGTTATAATGTCACAAAAATGACTTCTTTTGAAAAAAATTTAATTGAATTTCGAGTCGTATTTTTTTATGGGGGTTTGGTTGATTTTTTGGGGAAAATGTTGGGTTTTGAAAATATGAGCCAAACTGTGAGCCCATTATCCATATTTAAAAATAGATTATGTTTCCTTTATAAATACTTCAATTTTCAACATTTTACACTCATTACACATCACAATTGGAATCTAATGGTATATTAAAACCATAATATCATTTTTACCCCATAGGCATCAATAATAATGATAGATTAGAGTATTTTATTAATGTGTGGGGATAGTCAGAAAGCCTATTTCCTACATTAAATATTTTATAAATTCCAAATATCTCATTAAATATTTTTTTTGGTGATTCCAACTCTCACTCAAGCCAAAATACCCATGGCATGCCTCCATTCTCTCCTCCCCCTCTTTGGATCTCATTGTCCTCAAGAATTTTGGAAAAAATTCTCTGTATTTCACAAACGGCCCAGATTTGAAGACGTAAATTGATTATTTCTTAAATCCTTCTATTTTTACCTTTTGTTATCACATTCTAGATTATACATGACTACCTAATCCTTATTCATACATAACTTTAATTTATGGTGGTTTTTAAATTCAGATATTGATGAGTTTTGGTTGTTTACTTCCTGATTTATTCGATAATGTGTTTCTCCCTTCATTTCCTTCTAACTCCTTTTGGGGTACTCCCTCTTTAATGAATTTATCAATTTTCCAAAAGATATTTATCATAAATAGGTATTGATTTGGGATTTTTTTCCAAATATTATGATTTGTGGTTTGTTTTAACATCCTTGTGGTGTGGAGGATGTGCGGTTGAGGTATCACACCAAGATTCAAGGGTTTGGACTCAAACGGTAGGTAATTCCATGTATAAAAATTTCATTATGAGTTAGTTTTCATGAAATATTTATTTCTCATGTTACTCCTATGTTGTGTGTGGTGTATTTACTATTTTTCATAGATTTGGTTAAGCATTTAATTTTATTGTTTCATTTTAACTTGAAATTGGGTGTTTTCATGTGTAACTCATTGGGTAATGTTTTGTGTATTTTATTACATATGAATGTGGTTTAATAATTGTTATTTACTCTATGAATTCTGATTCGTTATGGTCTAGGTGGTCTTTGGGTTTAAATGTTGGTTTTTGAATGGGTTTATGGTGTAAAACAATTTTGTACTTCTTGAAGGAAATTTATGAAAATGTGTGATTTTATGTGTATCATTTGTGGTATTATTTGAGATATTTTTATAAAACATGGGGGTGGTTTGAGAAATGTTTTTAGGGCTGAAAATTATGTTTTATGTTTGTATTGGTATGATTTTGGTCCAGAATGAGGGTTTTGGAAATTGTTTTTATGTGAAAATAAAAAGATATACATCTTGTTTTGGTTTTATGAAATATTTAAGTGATTTAATGAGTTACACAATGTGTGAAAAGGATTCACTTATACTGTTTTGGTGGAAATATGTTCTTAAAATGAGTTTCTGAAATACAAGGTGGTCAAACTTGATGACAAATGTTTGGGTAATTTTTTGTATTTTTACGAGGTGATTTATGAAATTGTGATGTGGGTGATAAACATGTTTGTAGGCGCTTTTGTATGAGTGTGATGCGAAAAATGGATTTTTATATAAAAAAGATTTTTTTTTAACATGAGGGTGGACTATTATGTGATGTTTATAATCTTGGTAAATAATTTATTATATTTTTAAATGATTTTTTGAATTGTGAAAGAAATGCAAAATGTGTTGTGAAATTTTTTGTGTGTGAGTAATATTTCAAAATGAATTTGAATGGAAATTGTATTTTCTGATTTTTGTGATGTAAATGTGGGATGTTTGGTGAATTTAATATGTATAATATGTGTTTTAAATTATAAATTATATTTTATGGCTTCATTGACTTGTTTGAGAACTAGAGGGAAACTCAGGTATCTAGGATAGTGGATGTCTACTAGTATACAAGTTATCCCGTGGGGTTTGGTCGTAGTTTCACGTACAATGATTTACACATACAACAACAACTAAACTATGATGATGATGATGATGATGATTGGAGACAACTAGGTTATGGTTATTCTCCCTACTAGTGGCTCCTGCATGAGAATAGATATTTGTGATGCTTACTCTCACTGAGATAAGAGGTACATGGGACCCATAGTGAGCTTGTACCGAGCAGTTATTTCCTATTGCATGTGTTCATTAGACCATTTGTGCTTACTGTCGACATAAAATATTTTTGGCTGTAAAATTATATTTCTTTGTACTTTATTTTAAAAGTGCTTGTTCTTTAAATTATCCCACTTGAAAACCATTTTAATTTAAAGTTTCATCCTTTAGAGATTGTAACTAGCTTTTCATGTTTTGAAAACATGTATGCCATTCATTTCTAATTGTTTATAACAAGTAATATAATAGTGTTGGTATCCAATTGGGATTTTTATCACACCTACTTACCCCATTGGGTGCAAGTAGTATTGGGGGTTTATTTTGATGTTTTTTGTATAGATTTTAGTGCTAGTGGTTCAGGTTTATAAAAGGTCCTTCGTAGTGCTGTCTTGTGGAGATGGGTTGAGGGTGGTGAATCATGCCATGAGGATTGTTCATGAGATATATGTTTTTGTCTTAATAATTTGTTATAGTCACTGACAGTTGTTTTAAACCATGTAATTCAGTTCTGAAATCTTTTAAAGGATGGTTTTATTAGAAAAATCCAGATTTGATTTATTGGGTTTGTTTCTTGTTTTATATTTACAAACATGGGTAAATCGTACCCAATTTTCACTATAGGATACACGGGAATTTGTTCCATCCCATTAGGATCTGGAACACCCTTCGTGCCATGCCAAATTCTAGGTTGTGTGCCAGTTTTGATGGCAACCAGATCAGGGTCGTGACAAAATTGTATCATAAGATGTTCATGTTAATTGTTTGGGTATTGTTATTAGAGGAACAATCGAGATATTGTGGAGTCCGTCTTGTTGGTAAATGGAATACCTATTATAGGTACTGTGTATTATCACCACACCTCATGACAAGACTCAATTTTTAATGGGATGTCAAGACTTATATGAGACCTTTGGTTTTGTTGGTTTGATGATGATTATGGGAAATGAAATGAGAGTTATGTTAATGGAATTAGTGAGCTTTCGTGGCCTGGCTAGCTATATATAGAAATGGGTATTTACCTAGAACACTCTATGTGATGGTGAAGTGATTGACGTGGGGCAACCAACCATAACTCTAAGTCACACATCGAAAATAGTTTCCCCTGACATAGTCTTGTGTCCTTTAGTTTTGAAGTATTATATGATTGGTTTTAAAGAAAAAATGCATGTATTTAAGGTATGTAAAGTTATTGAGAAATGTTTTTCTAATAAATAGAGAATTATTTGATTTATGAAAGGGTGGAACTAAATTATGATAATTTTTCTGAAATGGAAAATGGTGTGGTTACACCACTTTTGAAAGTAGGAACTATGTTAAAGTTGGTTTGGAAAAAGTGCGTCCAATAAAGTTTTGTAAACAATTGAAGTGTGTTTCACTGGGATGAGATGTTTTGATATTTATGAGAATAACATGAATTTGGGTTCTTATCAAAATGTTTGTTCCCTTATGAAAATTTTAGTAAGGATTAATTTGGTTTTGATTTCAGGTTTAACAGTCTTGAGAAAACAGAAGTATTGGTTGACTGTTGTGGTTTTGAAAAGTGGAAGGGATTTTTTTTATAAGCATTGGTATCTCCATGAGGAACCACATTCATTAGGAAATATGGGATGATGGATTGTTAATGGAACTACTTGATGAGTGCTGGGATAGATATGTGGAGGGTTCCCGGTTTGGCATAGAAACATGAATGTGTGATGCCCATGGTGTACCATTGGTGGATACGCTAACAATGAAACTGTTAATTTTCAAAGATTTTTCTTTAATGGAAAACATGATGTCTTGATGTCTAGTTTGGGATGGTTTGTATTATGTGTTCTCAAAAAGTATATATTTTGGGATGTTTTGAGTCAAAAACCCCCTCCAATTTGAACCATGTTTTGTTTTTGTGTCTGGTCGGTAAGCTGGGGTGAAGGGATGGTCAGTGGCCTCTTCTAAGAAAAGTTCAGGAAGCCTTTCTGGAAGTTCTACTCATGTGTTTGGTTCTAGTTTTTTAATGTTTATACCAATATACTATCATGGATGGGTCCTATGGTTATTTTTTTGTATAAGGTACTCCCCCATTAAGGGTTAGTGCATAATTGAAGTGAAACAAAGATTGTTTCTCCATTAGAAAATCAACTTTTTGATCAATGTAAAGAATCTTTTCTCAATATTCATAGAATGAGTCTACACCCATTCATTTCATGGTTTTGTGGAACCTCTTATAGTGGGAGAGTGCTCATGGATGGATGAAATAAAGCCAAGTATCATAAGTTACCTGATTCATCGAAGGTGGTATTGTTCTAGGGTTGTTAGAATGAATGAGTATATGTATGGTGTTTAAGAGGGCCTCTAGGTCCTTCATAGTCTCTTCAAATCTCGGGATTGTGTTATACGACCGACATAGAAAATATGGTCATTATGGGATATTATGACCACATTTCGAAATCATGTGTTTTTTTGGACATGGCATAAGATCCTTTCGTTGTATTGTTTCTTTCAGTTGTAATGGCCATGTCTGGTGATGTCTTGTGAGGTCATGTGCTCATTTGACAATAATGGTCAAGTTGTAAAATCTTTTGGGGGTATTGGATTTTTCTGATGTCTATCTCCATTCAGAAAAAATATTCATCCTTTGTTTAGAGGATGATGTATCTATATATCCTTTCTTTTTTTCATTTTCCATCCAAAGAATCAAAGTTTGATGTGTGTACATCTCCTAAGTTATTATTTTAGTGAAATGTCAGGTTAAGGCAGGATGCGTTTGGGGTGTGTAATGTCTCATTAAACTTGTCGGGTATTATGGTGTAGTTGTTTATGGCACCAAAATAATTGGTTCCATACACGTTGTTTCTAAAGTCTAACTGCAAGGACAAAAATTCTTCCATCTTTTGGGGTCCATCCATAGGCCTCAGAGTGAAGTTGGAGCATATTCTGGGGAAATCCCAGTGTAATTTAAACCCTTGTTCAAAGTACTCTACTCAATATGAAATATGGGAATTTTTTAAACCTCTGGTGTCTCTAACTTGTTCTAGTTGTTCCCATTCTGTGGTAGATGTGGGAGGACCATGTTTCAATATTATAGCCATATTTCATACTTTTCTCATTGGGATCCCATGTGTTTTTGAAGGAATGTTTAAAATTTTGTCTAGAAAGTTTGAGCACATAATTTTTGCATGATTAGTATTGACATTGTGATAGTATTCTCAGTATACAAAATACTACGTATGGTTAGCACATGGTCTCCCAATCCATGTGGACTGCCCGTGTGGTCATCCCAACTCTTCAAATTTTGGGGACATTCTATACCAGAACAAGATGGTTTGTTATGATGGTTAGTCCTTATGGTGGGTGGACCCAGTATGATATTTATGTAAGTTCATTTTGAAAAATATATTGAGGTTATACCCCTTATGTTGGGGAGTCCGTTCGGTCCTCCCCGTGTTACTGTCCTGATTCCATATTGGAATAATTTATGTTGTCACTTATGCTGGTGAGGCCATTTGTGTCTTCCTGTTTCAGTAACTTGGTTTTGTCCATGGTCTTGTCATGGAGATAGTTAGTCTTTTTCAGAACTATCTAACTACCAACATATTCATTGGGTAAACGTTGGATTTGGAAGGCGCCCAACATTTTAGTTAATGTATGGTCACTGTAACCTTGTTCAATGTTGCTGATTGTTTGTGTATTATGATTTAGTCTTGTTTAGATGGTATTTGAATTGTTTTGTTTGTGAGGAATTAAGAATGTAATTGATCTATATAGTAACGTTGATCATGTTTTTTATTGTGATAGAATTCCTTCCTTGATTGGTCAACTCGAGATATCTTATCTTTTACGGTGGTAGTGAAACATGGAAATTGAGCCCATTTTAGCCTTTCATTT
The DNA here is from genome assembly GCA_963277665.1 of Viscum album. Classification (NCBI taxonomy): domain Eukaryota; kingdom Viridiplantae; phylum Streptophyta; class Magnoliopsida; order Santalales; family Viscaceae; genus Viscum; species Viscum album. The sequence continues at coordinate 638,658,450 of OY728122.1, forward strand.
GGGATTTTATTTAATTGGCGTTGCTTCCTATTTCCAAGGGAGTAATGTTTTATGGTGGGGTGAATTTTAACATAAATTATTTCTTGAAAATGTATTTTTCATTTAATTTCCACCCTTAAATTTTTGTGGGGGTCTTCCATGCATTTTGGTGGAAATGGTGGGTTTTCAAAATGTGGGCCAAACCGTGATCCCATTTCCAGATTCAAAAACAAAATATCCTTATTTTATAACTCCTTTATTTTTCAACATTTTACAATAATTTCACATCCCAATTGGAATAAACTGGTATATTAAAACCACCATATCAATTTTGACCCCATAGGCATCCATAATAATGATATATTTGGGTTTTTTTCTAAGGTGTTGGGCCAGCATTAAAGCACATTTACTAATTTAAAATATTTTTTTAATTCATTAATATATCATAAATTTATTAATTTTGTTCGAAGATTCCAACTCTCACCCTAGCCCACTTAACCAAGGCGAGCCCCCATACTACCCCTTGAAGCCATTTTCATCGCGAATGTGGGTAAAACATATCTCGATTAAACAAATCACTCATATTTTAAGATCTAAATTGATTATCTCATAACTCTTTTTATTTTTAGTAATTTTCTCCTATTCTAGTTCCAAAATGACCTCCTTAGCCACATTGAAACTTCAGATTCATTTATGGTAGTTTTGAAATTCAGTTATTGGTATATTTGTGTTGTTTTCATCAAGATTTATTCAGGTAAGGGTTTATCTCCTCATTTTCTTCCTAATCTATAGTTTTTTCTCCCAATTTATAGAATTTATAGAGTGTCCAAAATTAAGGGTTCATACTTAGGGTTTGATTTTGGGTCTTTTTGCTTAAATATTATGGTTTATGTTTTGTTTTCACTTCCTTGTGGTGCGGTAGAGGTGTGGTTGAGGTTTCACACCAAGATTCAAGGGATTTGAATTAAAAGGTTGGTGATTCCTTGTGTAACCATTTATTAATGGGATAGTTTGATTTTATTTCTTTTTTAATGTTTGTGATATTATGTGTGTGTGTTGTGAAATTTTTTTGATGGATTTGGATAAGGGTTAAATTTTATTGTTGCATTTTAGCATGAAATTGGGTTTTTTTCTTGTGTAACTCATGGGGTAGTGTTTGAGTGTATTTTAAAACATATTAAGGTGGTTTAATAATAGTTTTATATGTGGAAAATTCTTTATAGGTATGTTCTTGGTGTGCCTTTTGGTTTAAAATATATGGTTTTAATCGTTTTAAGGATTACAACCATGTTTTACTTCATGAATGTGTTTTTTTGAAAACATGTGTTTTCAAGTGTATCTTTTGTGGTATTATTTGAGGTATTTTTATAAAACATGGTGGTGGTTTGATAAATTTTTTTACGGCTAAAAATAATGTTTTGGGTAGGTATTGGTATGATTTTGGTCTTGAATGAGGGTTTTGGAAATGGGTATTATGTGCAAACCTTGGTTATACCTCTTGGGTTGGTTTTATGAAAACTGTAAGTGATTTAATGAGTTACACAATGTGTGTAAAAGATGATAATGTACTATTTTTGTGGAATTATATTATTAAAATGAGTTTTTAAATAATAAAGTGGTAAATTGTTATGTAAAATATTCTCGTAAAGTTTTTTAATTTAATGAGGTGATTTATGAAATTGTGATGTGGGTGCCAAACTTGTTTTATGGATGTTTTGAGTGAGTGTTATGTGAAAAGTGGATGTTTTTTATGAAAATGGTATTATTTAACATTTGAGTGGGATGTTATGTGATTTTTAGAATATCGGGAGATATTTTATAAAACTATTAAAGGATTTTTTGAATTTGTGAAGGAAATTAAAAATGTGTTGTGGTCTATTTTTGGTGTGAGTATAATTTCAAAATACATTTAAATGAAAAGTGTATTTTGTGAATTTTTTGATGCACATGGGGGACGGTTGGTGAAATAATGATGTGGAATTTGATTTTTCATGTGAAAATTATATTTTATGTCTTGCTGAACTTATTTGAGCACAAGAGAGAAACCCTGATATATAGGAGGGTGGACGTGTACATGAATGCTAGTGATCCTATGGGGTTTGGCCTCAGTTTCAAGTAGAATGATTGACGCTTACAATAATAACTACACTCTGATGATTATGATTACTGGGGGAAACTTTTTTATGGGTATTCTCCTTACTAGTGTCTCGTGAACATGAACAAATATTTGTGATGGTTACTCTCATCGAGATACGAGGTAACTGGGTCCCACTACGAGCTAATACCTGGGGGTTATTTTCTATTACTAGTGCACATTATATGAATTATGATTATCTTCATCATATGGTAATTTTTCATAGAAAAATATGTTGATTTTGAGTTTATTTTAAAAATGTTTATTCATTTAATTATCCTACTTTAGAACTATTTTTATTTAATGTATTGTCATTTAGAAATTGTAACTAGCATTTTATGTTTCGAAAACATGAATTATTTTCATATATAAATGTTTATTACATGGAATCTCATACTGGTGGAATCCTACTGGATATTGGATGTCACCCTACAAACACAATTCGGTGTATATAGATTTGGTTGTTTTTGGTTGTAGGTTTGGGTACTGTTTTTAGTGCCAGTGGTTTGGGTTTCTAGGAGGTCCTTCTTGGTGGTGTCTTATGGGGATGGCTTGAGGGTGGCACCTCTTGCCATAAGGATGGTTCTTGGGATGTCATTTTGGGTTTTACTAATTTTTTTAGTCATTTATTGTTGTTTTAAACAGTTTAATTTAGTTCAGAAATTGTGAAAATGATTTTTTTATTTGAAAAGTCCAGATTGGTTTTATTGGGTTTGTTGGATGTTTTTTGTTTATAAAATTTGGGAAATCATATAAAATTTTCATTTTAGGATTCTTGGGCACTTGTAACAGACCATGGGTATCGGGAACACCCTTTGGGTATTTCCACATGCAGTGTTGGGTGCCAGTTTTAATGGCAACCAGATGTGGTTCGTGACAAAATGGTATCAGAGGATGTTCAAGTTAACTCTTTTGGTCAGGTTGTTTAGCGAATAGTCTGGATAGTCTGGAGTCAAGATTTTCAACACATGGAATTCATATTATAGGTAGTGTTCCTGATCACCACACCTCATGATGGGATTCAAGTCACTAGGTGATGTTGGGACATAACTGAGTCCTTCAGTATTCTTGGTTTGATGTTGATTATGGGCAATGAAAAGAGAGTTAGGTTAATGGTCCCAGTGAGCTCGTAGGGCCTGGAAAGCCATGTGAATCTGGGGATATTTCCCTAAACACTCTCTGTGACATTTAAGTGATTTCTATATGGACATCAACCATATTTCCAAGTCACCCACCGAATCTAGTTTCCCCTCGCATTGTCTTGTGTCTTTAGTTATGAATTCTTAGAAGTTTGGTTTTAAAGGAAAAATTATGTGGTTTTGAGAAGCATAATGTTTTAGGTAAAGAGATTTTTAATAAAGAGGTAATTTTTATATTTATGAAATGGTGGAATTGAATTTTCATAATTTTTTGGAAATGGAAAATGTTGTGCTTAAACCTATTTTGAAAGTAGGAACTACGTTAATGTTGGTTTTGAAAAGGTGCTTCCAATAAGTTTTTCTAAACAATTAAAGGGTATTTTTATATGACGAGATGTTTCGAAATTGATATAAATAACATGGATGTGAGTTCGTATATAAATGGATTTTATGTTTGGAAATTTTTTTTAATTTTTAATTTGGGATTGATTTCTTGGTTAACAGTTTTTGAGAAAAAGTAAGTATTGGTTGAATGTTTTTTTTTTAAAAGTGGAAAGAAAATTTGTTATAACATTTGGTATCTTTGTGAGTGACCACATGAATTGAATTATATGGGATGATGGATGGTTAATGGAACTACTGGGTGTGTTATGGGATGGATATGGGGAGGGTTTTTGGTATGGCACAGAAACATTCATGTGTATGGACAATGGGGTACCCTTGGTGGATACACTAATGGCTGAACAATTTATTTTCAAAGAGATGTTTTTAATGGAAAACATGATTTCTTTATGACTGGTTTGGAATGATCTATATTATGTGTTTTGAAAATTCTGATATAATGGGAAATTTTGAGTCCATGAACCCCTCATGTTTGAACTGTGTTTTAAGTTTTTGTTTGGTCAGTATGATGCGATGAAGGCCTGGTTAGTGGTCTCTTTTGCTAAAAGTCCATGAATCCTTCAGGGTGCTTGCCCTCACACATTCAGATCTGTTTTGTAACATGTTCCATCCAATGTACATGCATTTTTGGATCCTTGGGTACATTCATTGGATAAGGTTAACTCCCATTAAGGGTTATGGAACAACTTAGGTTCAACCAATATTGTTTTTCCATTGGAAAATCATCAAGCTGATCATTGGAAGGAATGTGTTTTTGAGTATCATAGAATTAGTGTACACCCTTCCCATTCTGGGATTAGGTGGGCCTCTAGGTCCTTCATAGTCTCTTTGATGTCTGGGTTTTTGTTAAACCCCATTGTAGGAAATATGGTCATGAGTAGTTACTATGACCGCTTTATGAAATTGTGTATGGTTTGTGACATGACATATGATCCCTTTCCTTGTATTGTTTTTATCAGTCATAGTGGCCATGTTTGGTGACACCTTGTGATATCATGAGCTCATTTGACTATAAAAGTGACGTTGTACAATCTTTTTTGCATCTTCTTTTTTCATATGTGAGTCTCTTTTTGGGAAAAATTGATATCCTTTGTTCAGATGAAGGTGTTTCTATAAATCATTTCTTCTTTCTTTTTTTCATCTCATGATTCATGGGGTGATGTGTGTGCATCTCCTAAGCCCTTGTTTCTGTGAAATTTTGGGTTATGGAAGGATGATATTGGGGTGTGTTATGTTTTGGAAATATTGTCTGGTATTGTGGTGTTGTAGTTTGTGGCACCGAATAAGAGAATCCATACATGGGGTTTCCGAAGACTAACTGTGAGGCTGAAAATGATTCAATCTTTTGTGCTCCTACCACAGGCCTCAGAGTGATGATGGTGCATAGTCAGGGGAAATCCTCAGTTTGTTTAAACCCTTGTATAATGTCCTATCCCCAGTATTAATGATGGTAATAGTTTAAACCTATGGGGTCACTATCATGTTCTAGGTATTCTAGTTCGGTGCAAAAGGTGGGAGGGCCTCGTTTCTATGTTATTGATTGAGATTATACTATTTCTGATGGGTTACCATTTGTTTTTGGAGGAATGTTTAATATTTTGGCTAGAAAGGTTGATCACATGTCTTGTGCATGAGTATTAGTGAATGTGTTCTAGGAATCCATGTAGAAAGAATGATCCACACAGTCTCCCAAACCGTGCGGAATACCTGTGTGGCCTTGCCAACTCAATAAATTTTGGGGTCATTGTGTACCATAACATGCTGGATGGTTAATATTGTTGGTCCTTACAGTGGGGAGACCAACATTGATATTTATATTTGTTAATTTTAACAAATAAAATGATATTATTCCCCTTAACTAGGGAGTCCATTCGGGCCTCCCTGGGTTATTGTGTTGGTTTACCTCAGGAATATTTATGTTTTCTCTTATGCTACGGAGACCATTTATGTATCCCCGTATCAGTAACTCGGTTTTATCATTGGTGTTGTCTTGAAGATAGTTATTCGTGTTCAGAGCTATCTAACTACCAACATCTTCATTGGGTAAACGTTGGAATTGGAAGGCACCCAATATTTTAGTTAATGAATGGTCATTGTAACCTTGTTCGATGTTGTTGAATGATTGGGAAAACATCTTGAATCTTGTTTAGATGGTCTTTTAGGTGTTTCGTTTGGGATGAATTTGTAATTTTATTTATTACTACAAGAAAGTGGAGTATGTTTTGGATTGTGAGAGTATTCCTTCCATGACTAATTAACTATAGATATCTTAGACTTTTCGGTGGTGGCAAAACATGTCTAATGAGCTAATTTTGGCCTTTCAATTCGGTTTGTTTTTTTTCCTTTGGCCTTTTTGCGGCTTTCCGGGGGTAGAATTTTTTATGGTTGTGTGATTTGTCACATTCATGAATTCTTTTAAATGTATTCTACAATTAATTTCAATTCATAATTTTTTATGGGGATTTCCAATGATATTTTCTTGAAATGGTGGGTTATCAAAATTTGGGCCAAACCATGATACCATTTCTAGATTTAAAAATATATTTTCTTTCTTTTTTAAATCCTTCATTTTTCAACATTTTATACTCATTACACTTCAAAATTGGAATCCCCTAGTTTATTAAAACCACTATATCAATATTCTTTATATAGGAATCGATTATAATGACATATTTGAGTTTTTCATCAAGGTGTTGGGCCAGCTCGAAATCCAATTTCATGCTTTAAATATTTTTATTAATTATTTAATATCCCATACGATTTTTTTAGAGTTTTCAGTTATTAAAAATCTCACATTGGTCCACATTCCCATGGTTCACCCCCATACTCTCTTCCCACTATTGGGATCTCATTTTTAGAAGGAATTTCGGAAAAACATTAATGGAGTTCAAAAATCAAGTATATTTGAATAGGTAAATTTATTCTTTCAGAACTCCTTAATTTTTTACACTTTTTCACAAATTCAAGTTCCTACATGACAACCTCAGCCATATTCAATCATCAATTTCATATATGGTTGTTTAAAAATACAAGCACTTGTTTATTTGGGTCGTTTTCTTTATGATTTATTCGGGTAAGTGTTTCTCTCTTCATTTACTTCCTAATGCTTAAGTATTCCTCCCACTTTCATGAATTTCGAGAGTGTCCAATAATTTAGGGTCTAAACCTAGGTTTTGATTTGGGGTCTTTTTGGTAAAATATAATGTGTTGGGTTTCTTTTCACTTCCTTGTTTTGTAGAAGAGGTGTGGTTGAGGTTTCTCACAATGATTCTCGGGTTTTGACTCTGAAGGTAGGTCTTTCCATGTGTACTCATTTCATGATGAGTTAGTTTTATTGAATTTCTTCTTTTTCATGTACGTCATATGCTGTGTGTGGTGTGGAAACTATTTTTGATGTATTTTGTTAAGCGTTTAATTTTATTGTTCCATCATAGCATGAAATTGGTTGTTTTTCATGTGTAACTCATGGGGTATTGTAGGGGTGTAGTACATAACATATGAAAGTGGTTTAATAATTTTTTCTGCACTTCTAATTATTCTTTGGTAGGTTATTGGTGTGCCTTTGGGTTTATAAGTTGATTTTTGAATGGGGTTATGGTGTAAAACCATGGTTTAATTCTTGAAGTTGATTTATGAAAACATGTGTTTTCATGTGTATCTTTTATGGTACTATAAGATGTATATTTATATCCTTGGGGGTGGTTTTATATAGGTTTTTAGTGCTGAAAATTATGTTTTCTATTGGTATTGTTATTATTTTTGTCATGAATGAAGGTTTTGGAAATGAGTTTTATGTCCAAACCATGGTTATACCTCATGGGTTGGTTTTATGAATATTTTAAGTGATTTAATGAGTTACACAATGTGTGAAAAGGATGGTTATGTGCTATTTTGGTGGTATTATGTTCAAAAAATGATTTTTTTAAAGATAAAGATAATTTTGTGATGTCAAAAGTTTTGGTAATGTTTTCTAATTTGTCAGGATGATTTATGAAATTGTGATGATGGTGCAAAACAAGTTTGCAGGATGTTTTGTGTGACTGTGATGTGAAGAATATATTTTTAATGAAAGTGGTATTTTTTAACATCTGTGTGGGCTGTTATGTGATTCTTATCATCTTGGGAATGATTTTATATAATTTTTAATGGATTAGTTTAAGTGTTAATGTAATGAAACACATGTTGTGGGATTTTTTGGTGTGAGTATAATTTCAAAATGCATTTGAATGAAAAGTGGATTTTATTACTTGTGTGATGTACATGTGTGATGTTTGGTGATTTTATGATTCAGAATTGGTATTATCATTTTCTAATTTTATTTGATGGCTTATTGAACTTGTTTGAGCAGAAGAGGGAAACCTCGGTATCTAGGTGGATGGACGTGTACTGGTATGCTAGTGATCTCAAGGGGTTTGGCCTCTGTTTCACGTATCATGATTGACAATTAAAATAGTAACTAATCTATGATGATAATGATGATTATTGGGGACCACAAGTTTATGGGTATTCTCCCTTCTAGTATCTCGTTCATGATAACATATATTTGTGAGGGTTACTCTCACTGAGATACAAGGTACCTGGGACCCATAGGGAGCTAGTACTTAGTGGTTATTTCCTATTACATGTTCTCATTAGATGATTTCCACTTAACATAGGCATATGGTATTTTTGGCTAGAAAATTCAGTAACTTTGATGTTTATTTTAAAAGTGTTGATTCTTTAAATTTTCCCACTTGAGAACTTTATTTATTTAATTTTTCATCTATTAGAAATTTTAAATTGCATTTCATGTTTTGATAAATTTCATTCTTTTCATCTCTAAATGATTATCACATGGAATATCATAGCGGTGGTATCCTACTAGGATTTGGATCACACCCTACTTACACCATTTGGTGTAATTAGACTTTTTTGTCGTAGGATTGGGTATACTTTTTAGAGCCAGTGGTTCGAGTTTCAAGCAAGTACATCAAGGTGTTTGTCTTGTAGAAATGGCTTGAGGGCGGTACCTCTTACTAGTAGGATTGTTCTTGGGCTATCATTTTTTTCCATACTCCATTGTTATAGTCTTTCATAGTTGTTTTAAACCATGTAATTTAGATCCGAAATATTGTAATGGATGGTTTTATTTGATGAATCCATATTTTTATTCTTGGGTTGCTTGTGGTTTTATGTTTATAAACTTGGGTAAATAATTCTCAATTTTCAGTTTAGGATAACTAGGAACTTGTTATATCCCCTGGGGATCAATATATACCTTCGGTCCTCACCACAGGCCGGGTCAGTTGCCAGTGTTGATGGAAACCAGATCATGTTCGTGACATAAAAATTAATTCCTTAAATATTTTATTAATAACATATTCACTTCCCATAACTATAGGATTTATATAAAATCATTATATGTTACAAAACACAAGGTTCTCAACCAAGTGAGTAGATGGACAGTCTTTTATGTCTGTTCTGACAATAACAAGCTTGTAAAAACATCCATCCTCGAGTGGCTAGACACAGAAACCACCGGGAAAACACCACACGTCATCGCCTCTTTCAGTAGGAGGGTTAGAAAGGCCCAATGCCTCAATAATTGTGTAATTTAATTAAGATAAAAAAAATATTGAAAAACCATAACAAAATGAATATAAATCCATAACCCAAGATTCAACCAGTTCCATCATCCCATGTGTCCTCCCGGAAACACACATGCACAAATCGATGATTCTCAACACTCTAGACCTCAAAAACTAAAATAAGAACTAGGCCTCCCTCCACCATATACATTAACTACCTTCTAGGATCAGCAATCTGAGACTCACACCACAACACAAACAACAGGAAACCAACAACATATAAATTAGGATCTTTTCCATTAACAATGCATACAACCATACCACGCAATGAACAATTGTGGCTATAAATAATAAGGAACATGGAATTAAAAGAAAATGAGATTCTCATAACCCTACGGTCCATTATCCTTTAACTAATAATTGATTCTTTAGTTATTCAGGAATTAACTGATTCTATTATGCATGCATAACGGCAACATATTTATTATGATGAAATCTCAACAAAAACAATTACCATATTCATTAAAATGAATCTTTATATCATTATCCAATTAATTTAAAATTAATCTCATCTATACTTTCTTTACCAGTATCCATAAAGAACAAAATTATAAACTAGAAAATCATAGATATAACATTATCCAGTTAATAATGAGCCATCAACATTACTAACCAATTGATACTATTTTTCTAATCTTGTTAAAATATTATAAATGTCAACATCATTGTCATCCATCTTCTAAATCATGCAAACACTATGACTTCACACAAATAAAATATATAATCCATGAATACTCAACCATAAAATGTCATTGAAATTCATTTTATGTGAAATGATAAAAGGAAAATATCATAATCACCTCTCCTACAAAAACTACATCCACCTAAGGATGCCAAACCAAAATCACCCCAACCAAATACAAGGAAAACTCTATTAGAAGTGTAGTGATCATGATACATCCCATGTAAATGAGAAATGTAACACCCCAAGCTTCTACGGTACGCTTCTCTTGGAATAATGTGATAGCGTGTGTTGTACGCAACACCGAATTCTAACACACCATAACTAATCAAACTAGCCGTTATGAATAGTAATACCTACTTTTTGAAATTATATATATATATTATATTTGAAAATGGACTTCATTTTTGGATTCGGAATATCGAATTTAGCCTAAGGTGAAATTTTGGTACATTTCGGATAACTTTCATATTTTGATGAATAGTGAAAATTACTAAGTTTTAATTAAAAACAACTTTTTTAATCAAAATAACTAATAGTGATAAATTATGAATTTGAGTGGTTTTAAAGTATATTTAGAATATATTTTTACCATTTAATATAATGTTGGTCATTGGACATAATTTTACAATTAAACCGAACATAAACGAGTGTCAATCTTTTGATAGTTATTATCTCTTAAAAACACGCTTTTTGTTTTGACAGCGGGATTTAATTTTAAATTAATTTCGGCCACTTATGTGTTTTGAATTTAGGAAAATGGATTCCATATTTGGAATTAGGATGTTCAAATTGTGTAAATAGGTAACTTTTATTTTTAGACATTTTGAATAATTACTGCGGTAAATATTTTATTTACCATGGTTAAGGGTAAATCCGGTAAATAAGGGTTAAAAAATAATATTATAATAATACTAAATTACCCAAAAACGTGTCTTAACCCTATTGGTTGATACATGGTCGACCATGGGAATCATTGGGTCTATTTTGGGACCCCATGGATCCACTTGTAAGTGATAATGACACTTTATTTTAATTAAGTTAAAATGAATACAAAAATGACACAAGCATATATCTTTTAGAACAACAATTGTTACATAGGGTTATATATGTTGGATTTTAGATTATAAATATTCATTAGAAATATAAAAAGATTTCCTACATAATTATATTTTATTTATAATTTTTAGACATTAAATAATTTATTTTATATATGACACAATGATGATGCAGTAATTACTATAATAGTGAAAAATTAAAATAATTGATATTATAAATACCCAAATAAATATAATATGAAACTTTTAATGAATTAAACTAATTTTCTAGGATAATATGATATATTAGGAATGATTTAATTGACTTTTTTCTAAGTAAGAAATCTTTTATGAGTTTCAAAAAAAATCAACTATTGAATAGTGTCAAAATTGACATAAAAGAGTTCTTAAAACAAATATTATATTATTAATTGATATTAAATTCCTAAAAATCTAAGGTTCGGCCAAGAGACTTATATCATGATAGGTTCATCATTAATGTACCACTTGGGGGTCGCTTGGTTGTATATAGTATGTTTATTAACCATATTATATAAAAATACAAAGAGACATTGTAAAAGTGAAACTAATTAACTTAGAGTTAATACTTAAAGATAAGGTTAATATAAGTACCAAAACCTGTCTAAATTCTATTGGTTGAGTGGTTTTCGACCTATCCCCACCCTAACCTTTGAATAATCAACTTTGGAGCCTTTAGAAACCGAATATGAATTTATTATAAATTAATATTTCTAACTTTTCCAAAGGTGCCCCTCACCCCTCTTATAAAAGGGCACTCCTCCTTCTCATTTCTTCACACATTAAAAGCCTTTTGGTTCGGCCAAACTCTGCCCAAATACTCTCCCAACATCCCACAATACAACCTAGAGGCCTTAGTTTGATCAGAAAGCCAACCTAAGGAGCCCTTTTGATCACATCAAAAGGAAGCACCCGAAGAAGAGGTAATGATTTCACCACCCTTTTTTAAGTTCATTTCTTCTTCCAATTCTTCTTCCTTTGTTCTTACCATTATAAAATAATAACTCCAGTATCTCACATATACTGTGATGTTATTATAAGTATGGTACAACCATATTCAGTATTCTATCCACCCTTTGAATAACATGTCACCATACGTGCGTACGTACGGCTTACCGTCTCCACGTCGTGGTGTAATTGTTATTCAATATAATATTCTTTGGATGGGTATAATAATGATGTGTAACTCATGTAAATAATAAATATAACATGTTAATGATTCTGTATATATGATATACCATTCATTTATATATTATTTTAATATGAAAAGAATGATATTGTCTCTCGTGCGTACGTACGGACTACCGTCTCCACGAACGCGATGAGATTCATTCTCCATCGTAACCATTCAAGTATAATTATCATTTGATGATTTAAAAATGATGTTTAAGGACTAGATATCATTCTGGATATGAATAAGATATAACAACCATGGCTTATGTAACAAAACATATAAAGAAAATGAGTAAGTTAACACCCGAAACGACGATAATTCTAAGATATTATTAACAAATCAATGTTAAAAGATCATATATGATATCATATTAATATATATGATTCTTGTATAATTTAATAACAATTATTTCACCATTATACAGGAGGTTAACCTACCCCAACCAAGGAAAAGTACAAGGTAAGGGTTTACTTTACAACCTCTTCATTATCCAAGGTTGTTTATACGTAATAATCTACTGGGATCTCTTTATCATCCACATCCATGTTTCTTAAAAATGCATTTCAAAACATTTTTACTATTTACTAGAATATGAGTTAAAGTCATTTATACCCTTTTTGACTTTTATAAGTGGTTTTTAAAGGAATCTTTCGGTCGTTTTCAAAACAAGGTCCTTTTTAACCTTTTCGACAGAATTAAGGTAAGAATGTTTTTTTTAACTTATACGGCGGGTGCGGCTATTTTCCGCCGTTATAAAATCTTCAAAGCTTCCCTTACAAGCTTATAAGAATATTTTCAAAGAAAATGTTTTATTTTATATGGATCTTAAATTATTTCAAAATAAAAGGAGATATTTCTTTAAAAAGAATTTTGATTTCATCTATGTCAACATCCTTTGATGGATTTTAAGATTATTTGAAGTTGATTTATTATGATACAAAACTTCTATATTGTATTGAAGGTTTTGTGATATGTTTGACTGTGGATGTGCTATTTTTATACCATTCATAGTTTATGGTGAAAGTATTGACATTTCGTATGCTAGTTTTAATACGAATGTTTATGTTATGTTTAAACCTTTTCATATGGGAATGCATTGGACTTAATATGTGACGGGTGGAGCCCGCTATAGCTCCTCGATGCATCGGTAGGTCTCATGAGACAAACTAGTGTCTTGGCACAAGGCCTTGACAAAATCTTATTTGTAGTCTTGGCACGAGGCCTTGGCTATGTGGTTATGATAGTCTGGCATTATGCATTCCAACATTATGAAAGTGGTTATTGATTTTTGCATGTGATTATTCGATTAGTAGAATATCCATGTGAATAAGTAAATGGCATTATTTCATTTTATTTATGCCATACCATGTTGAAATTCAAGTTTAAAAGGCTTTTTTTTAGTTATACATTGCCTTAAATGTTTATTCTTATTTATGAAAGTTTCCGCTATATTGTTATCTTTACTGGGCATTTGAGCTCACCCCTTTTCTATGTTTTATTTTTCCCAGGAAGTGAAGAAGTAAATTATGAATGACCTGCAGGGATATTTTGTGGGGATATGAGTGTGGATTATGGAAACATTATGTTGTTGTAGTAGTTTTTCATTTTATGATGTAATTTAAAACTTATGAATATATCTAGTGTTTCCAAGGATACTAAACCAATCGGTCTTTCGAGATTTGATCTTTCTTGTGATCATGCCAATGTTATGTAATAATGCACCGACTCTGGGTAGCTGGGGTCGGGGCGTTACAGTTGGTATCAGAGGAAGTTTAGTACAAACCTTGGAAACTAGATTTAGATAAACTCTGATTAGAGCACGTAGACCTAAGATGAACTTTGAGGATTAGTATAGAAGAACTTCCTAGAATTTTGGTATTGTAGAGATTTTGTGAGTTTTCCGAGCAATACATCCCTGTCTGGATACGAGCAGGTAGAGGCGGCTCTGGCACAGATGTACCTAGGGGTAAAACCCGAAAACACCACTTTGAGCTAGACTCGAACGGGAACTGGTGCACGACAACGGGCCTTGCTGCACTCTTGGTTACGACACTCCCGGGAGATATGCTTAGAATAACTCGCACTATCTTTACAAATCATTATGAAGGGTTTATGAGTATATACTTTCTCAAAGAAAACATTTTTATGATTATGGATTATATCCATAAATAGTTCAATTTATATTAAGTGTTTTATAAGTATGGGATTATGTATTTTGATTCATAAACTGATCTAGTTTATGCCATTGTTTAGAAATGGCGCCTAGTGGAAGAAATGGAAACCGTATCAATGCACGCACTCCATGTAGGGATTTCCCTCCTGCTCAAGATAATTATAGTGGGGCTGGTGATGCAACTGGTGCTGATCAGCTAATCACCATACTGGGACAACTTACTCAGGTTATGAATAATAACCTTACCCGTATGGAGCACCCTGATCCGCAACGTGGAGGATCAATGTTAGATCGATTCATGAGGCAACAACCACCAACGTTCAATGGGAATACAAATCCCTTAGTAGCTGAGCAATGGATATTTTCCCTAGAGAAAATATTTCATGCTTTGGGGAGCAGTGAAAGGGAAAAAGTTATCATGGCAGTTTACCGCCTCACTGGAGATGCTGATCAATGGTGGTCATTGATTCAGAACATGAAGGAAGATGATGAAGTATCAAATATGGAATGGAGGGAGTTCAAAGATCTGTTTTTAGAAAAATACTTTCCTCGCGACCATCGAGCAGATATGGAAAGACAATTTCTGAGTCTGAGAAAAAAGGAGGATGAGAATGTCACAAAGTATGAGGCTAACTTTACATGGTTAGCGAGGTATGCTAGAGATTATATTCGCAACCCAAGAAGTAAGATTGATCGTTTCTTTGATGGGTTAAAACCATTTCTCCGTCAAGCGTTAGTCTCACAATCCTTTTCATCGTACGAAGACATTGTCTCATGTGCTATCAAGACCGAAAAGGAATTCTCTAAGTCTTATGACTTTAAAGAAAAGCAAGAGAAGAAGAGACCTTCTGATCAATCTGGGAATGGAAATAAGGGGAAGAAGGGAAAGGTTGAATATCCATCTTGTGGTAAATGCGGGAAGAAACATCCTGGTACTTGCTTGAAGGGAATGGGAGTCTGTTACAAGTGTAGTGAAAAAGGCCACCAAGCTCATGATTGCAAGGGGAAGAAGGAAGCTACCAACGTTCAGTGCTATAATTGCAGGGAGATGGGGCATTATGCAAATGCATGTCCTAAGCGTCAGGAGAACTTACCTCAGAAAAGGCCAAGGGATCAAGGCCAGGCTTATGCTATCACTACTGCTGAGGTAGAAGCTCCGAAAGACGTGGTGGCAGGTAATTTAATGGTTTCCTCAAGTTTAGCAAATGCATTATTTGATTCTAGATCATCGCATTGTTTCATATCTTCCCAGTTTGCTAAGAAAATTAGATATTTCCAATTTGATTTAATAAGGGAGTTGTCAGTTAAAACTCTTAAGGGAAGTATCGTTGCAACAAAGTTTTGTGAATCAGTCCCCATTAGAGAACATAAATTTCTTTATCTGCTGATTTCATCGTCATACCTATGATTGAGTTTGATATAATCCTCGGTATGGACTGGCTTTCGGACTATGATGCGAAGATTTATTGTCAGAATAAAGAGGTTACGATTCTTGATGATAATGATAAGGAGCACCTTATTTTTAGAGCAGAATCGTCACCACCTAATTCTTATTTAGATCCACCCCCAGTAGCTCAACTTAATTCAATTATTGGGGAGGAAGAGAATGAAATAACTGTCGGTGAGGAAAGGAATGTTCAAATAGAGGATGTACCTGTTGTGAAAGAATTTGTAGATGTATTTCCGGAAGATTTACCTGGACATCCTCCAGAACAAGAAGTTGAGTTCTCTATTGATTTGATTCCTGGATCAAGGCCTATATCGAAGACCCCTTATAGAATGTCCACTGCAGAGTTAGTCGAACTAAAGAAACAACTAGAGGAATTGAGTAATATGGGATTTATTCGCCCTAGTGTTTTCCATGGGGAGCCCCTGTTCTTTTTGTTAAAAAGAAAGATGGATCTATGAGGTTATGTATGGACTACAGGGAGATCAATGCTATAACAATAAAGAACAAGTATCCCCTACCACGTATTGATGATTTATTTGACCAACTGCATGGAGCTCAATACTTTTCAAAGATTGACCTTCGATCTAGATACCATCAGTTGTTTGTGAAGAAGGAAGACATTCCGAAAACAGCATTTCGAACCAGGTACGGGCATTACGAGTTTACTGTAATGCCGTTTGGATTGACTAATGCACCCTCTATATTCATGGATCTGATGAATAGAGTTTTCAAGGAGTATCTCGATGAATTTGTGGTGGTATTTATTGATGATATTCTGGTATACTCCAAAACCTACGAAGATCATGAAAATCACTTGCGCATTATCTTGAAGACTCTGAGGAGGCATGAATTATATGGGAAGTTTAGCAAGTGTAAATTATGGCTTCAGGAGATTTCTTTTCTTGGCCATATTGTCTCTAAAGATGGAATCTCTGTTGATCCTTCTAAGACCAAGGCAATCCAAGAATGGCCAGCACCTACGAGTATAACTGAGGTACGTAGTTTTATTGGTTTGGCAGGTTGTTATCGACGTTTCGTCCAGAATTTTGCCCGATTGGCTAACCCATTAACGAAGCTCACACATAAAGGGGTTAAATTTGTTTGGACAAAAGAGTGTGAAGAATGTTTCGAAGAACTGAAGAGAAGATTAGTCAATGCTCCTATATTGACTCTACCATCGGGGAATGATGGGTTCGTTATTTATAGTGATGCATCGAAGAAAGGAATTGGTTGTGTCCTTATGCAGAATGATAGAGTTATTGCCTATGCATCACGACAGTTGAAAATTCATGAACAAAACTATCCTAATCATGATCTCGAGTTAGCAGCAGTGATCTTTGCTTTGAAGATATGGATGCACTACCTCTATGGTAAAAAATGTGAGATTTATACTGATCACAAGAGTTTGAAGTATATTTTCTCACAAAAAGAACTCAACATGAGGCAAAGGAGATGACTTGAATTACTCAAGGATTATGATTGTACGATACACTACCACCCAGGGAAGGCAAACAAGGTGGCAGATGCTTTGAGTAGAAATGACCATGGAGTTTTGAACAATATGAGAATAGAAAGGGATCCAATTTTCATGGATCTAGTGAAGATGGACATGGGAATAACCAGGGAAGGTGAAACATCAATGCTTTTTCAAATGGTTGCCAAACCATCTTTACTAGAAAGGATTAGGAGTTCTCAGACCGATGATGAAGAATTCCAAAAGAAGATTAAAGTTGTGAATGATGGGAGATTGAGAGACTTTGTGTATGAAGATGGAATTTTGAAATTCGGGAAGAGACTTTGTGTTCCCAATATACCTGATCTAAAAAGGGAATTGCTGGATGATGCTCATAGTTCCAATTTCTCTATACACCCTGGGAGCACCAAAATGTATAGAGATTTGAAGGAACATTTTTGGCGGGACAACATGAAGAGGGAGATTGCTGATTTTGTGTCAAGATGTATGGTTTGTCAACAAGTGAAAGCTGGAAGGCAACAGCCTGGAGGAGTCATGCAACCTCTTCCCATACCAGAGTGGAAATGGGACAATGTTACGATGGACTTTGTCATGGGGCTACCAAAGACTCCTAGAAGGAACGATGCAATATGGGTGATTGTTGATCGTCTTACCAAGTCAGCACATTTTCTTGCTATAAGAGAAGATCTACCCCTGGAACGTCTAGCAACACTATATATTAATGAAGTTGTGAGACTTCATGGAGTACCCCTATCGATTGTTTCTGATCGTGACCCCCGTTTTACTTCAAGATTTTGGAAAAGTCTTCATAAATCCCTGGATACTGAACTTCATTTGAGCACTGCTTACCACCCTCAGACAGATGGACAATCAGAACGGACTATTCAAACCCTAGAAGACATGTTGAGATCTTGCTCACTTGACTTTCAGGGTATGTGGGATCAATATTTACCACTGGTAGAATTTTCCTATAACAATAGCTTCCATTCGAGTATTCAGATGGCACCATATGAAGCGTTATACGGAAAGAGATGTCGTACACCAACCTGTTGGGATGACGTTGGTGAAAGAAAACTTGTAGGCCCAGAACTGGTGGAGGAAACGGTGGAAAAGGTGAAAGTAATCCAAAATCACATCAAAGCAGCTCAAAGTAGGCAGAAGAGCTATGCCGATAATCGAAGGAAGGATTTGGAATTTCAAGTCGGTGATCATGTTTTCCTAAAGGTATCTCCATGGAAGGGAGTTATACGTTTTGGTAAGAAAGGTAAATTGAGTCCGAGGTACATCGGACCTTTCGAAATTCTAGAACGAATTGGGGTTGTAGCTTACCGATTGGCAATGCCGCCAAGTCTCTCCAAAGTTCACGATGTGTTCCACGTATCTCTATTGAGGAAATACATGCCTGATCCGACGCATGTACTCACCTATGAGGAATTAGAACTGGAACCCGATCTGTCTTATTGTGAAGAGCCCGTCAAGATTCTTGATACGAGAGAACAAGTGCTGAGAAACCGGACGACGCGTCTGGTAAAAGTTTTGTGGAGAAACCATAAGATGGAAGAGGCAACATGGGAACCCGAGGAACTTATGATGAAGAACCACCCGAGTCTTTTTATGCAGTAATACCCTAGAAATTGCGAGGACGCAATTATTTGAAGGAGGGGAGAATGTAACACGCCAAGCTTCTACGGTATGCTTCTCTTTGAATAATGTGATAGCGTGTGTTGTACGCAACACCGAGTTCTAACACACCATAACTAATCAAACTAGCCGTTATGAATAGTAATACCTACTTTTTGAAATTATATATATATATTATATTTGAAAATGGACTTCATTTTTGGATTTGGAATATCGAATTTAGCCTAAGGTGAAATTTTGGTACATTTCGGATAACTTTCATATTTTGATGAATAGTGAAAATTACTAAGTTATAATTAAAAACAACTTTTTTAATCAAAATAACTAATAGTGATAAATTATGAATTTGAGTGGTTTTAAAGTATATTTAGAATATATTTTTACCATTTAATATAATGTTGGTCATTGGACATAATTTTACAATTAAACCGAACATAAACGAGTGTCAATCATTTGATAGTTATTATCTCTTAAAAACACGCTTTTTGTTTTGACAACGGGATTTAATTTTAAATTAATTTCTGCCACTTATGTGTTTTGAATTTAGGAAAATGGATTCCATATTTGGAATCAGTATGTTCAAATTGTGTAAATAGGTAACTTTTATTTTTAGACATTTTGAATAATTACTGCGGTAAATATTTTATTTACCATGGTTAAGGGTAAATCCGGTAAATAAGGGTTAAAAAATAATATTATAATAATACTAAATTACCCTAAAACGTGTCTTAACCCTATTTTTTGATACATGGTCGACCATGGGAATCTTTGGGTCTATTTTGGGACCCCATGGATCCACTTGTAAGTTATAATGACACTTTATTTTAATTAAGTTGAAATGAATACAAAAATGACACAAGCATATATCTTTTAGAACAACAATTGTTACATAGGGTTATAAATGTTGGATTTTAGATTATAAATATTCATTAGAAATATAAAAAGATTTCTTACATAATGATAGTTTATTTATAATTTTTAGACATTAAATAATTTATTTTATATATGACACAATGATGGTGCAGTAATTACTATAATAGTGAAAAATTAAACTAATTGATATTATAAATACCCAAATAAATATAATATGAAACCATTAATGAATTAAACTAATTTTCTAGGATAATATGATATATTAGGATTGATTTAATTGACTTTGTTCGAAGTAATCAATCTGTTATGTGTTTCAAAAAAAATCAACTATTGAATAGTGTCAAAATTGACATAAAAGAGTTCTTAAAACAAATATTATATTATTAATTGATATTAAATTCCTAAAAATATAAGGTTCGGCCAAGAGACTTATATCATGATAGGTTCATCATTAATGTACCACATGGGGGTCTCTTGGATGTATATAGTAAGTTTATTAACCATATTATATAAAAATACAAAGAGACATTGTAAAAGTGAAACTAATTAACTTAGAGTTAATACTTAAAGATAAAGTTAATATAAGTACCCAAACCTGTCTAAATTCTATTGGTTGAGTGGTTTTCGACCTATACCCACCTTAACCTTTTAATAATCAACTTTGGAGCCTTTAGAAACCGAATATGAATTTATTATAAATTAATATTTCTAACTTTTCCAAAGGTGCCCCTCACCCCTCTTATAAAAGGGCACTCCTCCTTCTCATTTCTTCACACCTTAAAAGCCTTTTGGTTCGGCCAAAATCTGCCCAAATACTCTCCCAACATCCATCACTACAACCTAGAGGCCTTAGTTGGATCAGAAAGCCAACCTATGGAGCCCTTTTGATCAAATCAAAAGGAAGAACCCGAAGAAGAGGTAATGATTTCACCACCCTTTTCTAAGTTCATTTCTTCTTCCACTTCTTCTTCCTTTGTTCTTACCATTATAAAATAATAACTCCAGTATCTCACATATACTGTGATGTTATTATAAGTATGTTACAACCATATTCAGTATTCTATCCACCCTTTGAATAACATGTCACCATACGTGCGTACGTACGGCTTACCGTCTCCACGTCGTGGTGTAATTGTTATTCAATATAATATTATTTGGATGGGTATAATAATGATGTGTAACTCATGTAAATAATAAATATAACATGTTAATGATTCTGTATATATGATATACCATTCATTTATATATTATTTTAATATCAAAAGAATGATATTGTCCCTCGTGCGTACGTACGGACTACCGTCTCCACGAACGCGATGAGATTCATTCTCCATCGTAACCATTCAAGTATAATTATCATTTGATGATTTAAAAATGATGTTTAAGGACTAGATATCATTCTGGATATGAATAAGATACAACAACCATGGCTTATGTAACAAAACATATAAAGAAAATGAGTAAGTTAACACCCGAAACGACGATAATTCTAAGATATTATTAACAAATCAATGTTAAAAGATCATATATGATATCATATTAATATATATGATTCTTGTATAATTTAATAACAATTATTTCACCATTATACAGGAGGTTAACCTACCCCAACCAAGGAAAATTACAAGGTAAGGGTTTACTTTACAACCTCTTCATTATCAAAGGTTGTTTATACGTAATAATCTACTGTGATCTCTTTATCATCCACATCCATGTTTCTTAAAAATGCATTTCAAAACATTTTTACTGTTTACTAGAATATGAGTTAAAGTCATTTATACCCTTTTTGACTTTTATAAGTGGGTTATAAAGGAATCTTTCGGTCGTTTTCAAAACAAGGTCCTTTTTAACCTTTTCGACAGAATTAAGGTAAGAATGTTTTTTTAACTTATACGGCGGGTGCGGCTATTTTCCGCCGTTATAAAATCTTCAAAGCTTCCCTTACAAGATTATAAGAATATTTTCAAAGAAAATGTTTTATTTTATATGGATCTTAAATTATTTCAAAATAAACGGAGATATTTATTTAAAAAGAATTTTGATTTCATCTATGTCAACATCCTTTGATGGATTTTAAGATTATTTGAAGTTGATTTATTATGATACAAAACTTCTATATTGTATTGAAGGTTTTGTGATATGTTTGACTGTGGATGTGCTATTTTTATACCATTCATAGTTTATGGGGAAAGTATGGACATTTCGTATGCTAGTTTTAATACGAATGTTTATGTTATGTTTAAACCTTTTCATATGGGAATGCATTGGACTTAATATGTGACGGGTGGAGCCCGCTATAGCTCCTCGATGCATCGGTAGGTCTCATGAGACAAACTAGTGTCTTGGCACAAGGCCTTGACAAAATCTTATTTGTAGTCTTGGCACGAGGCCTTGGCTATGTGGTTATGATAGTCTGGCATTATGCATTCCAACATTATGAAAGTGGTTATTGATTTTTGCATGTGATTATTCGATTAGTAGAATATCCATGTGAATAAGTAAATGGCATTATTTCATTTTATTTATGCCATACCATGTTGAAATTCAAGTTTAAAAGGCTTTTTTTTAGTTATACATTGCCTTAAATGTTTATTCTTATTTATGAAAGTTTCCGCTATATTGTTATCCTTACTGGGCATTTGAGCTCACCCCTTTTCTATGTTTTATTTTTCCCAGGAAGTGAAGAAGTAAATTATGAATGACCTGCAGGGATATTTTGTGGGGATATGAGTGTGGATTATGGAGACATTATGTTGTTGTAGTAGTTTTTCATTTTATGATGTAATGTAAAACTTATGAATATATCTAGTGTTTCCAAGGCTACTAAACCAATCGGTCTTTCGAGATTTGATCTTTCTTGTGATCATGCCAATGTTATGTAATAATGCACCGACTCTGGGTAGCTGGGGTCGGGGCGTTACAAGAAACATGAAGAAACGGATCAAAGAAACCTCATAACAGAGGTATATTATTTATTATATCGGAGAACGATCATTACAGACCGATCAAAGTTTATATAGATCATTCCTTTGTGATGGAATCCGTAAAACACTAAAGAGAGGGTCATTTGGACTCCTAGGGTTGAGGGAGATCCACTACTACCATAGTTTTTGATAAAAATTGAGTGGATTTAAAACACATATATCATATAACATCAAGTTATTACATGATGTGTAACCCCTTTAACAAAGTGTAATGCCTCGAGGTTGAGTTCCACTGAAACACACATGGCCTCGATGCTTTATATTATTTTTCAAACCCTGAATCATTTAATTACATGAATCTAGTATTCATGCAATGTAAAAACAAATATAATAGGAATTTACTTTGTGTAATCCAGTTACATGACATTTAATCCCCCCATCCCACCTTCTACATAACTTAACTTCTCCAAAATTCATCAGAGCCACCTCAGAGAACATTGATTATCAAAACCACGAAATGGGTTGATACATGTAAATTTGACACCTTAAATAATATACCACTAAAATAATTCTGGTCCTCGATAATCCAATTGCAGCCAGACAAGGAAACATAATGGGGTCAACTTAACAGCCACCCTTCATGATACCACACAAGGATCTCGCCATCACAATAGATCAATCGCTTCACTAGCGGAACAAGTGTGAAATCATTCAAAAACCACAACCATATCCTAAACACTATCCCTGGGGAGATACATATTAAAAATAGAAATCCACTATAATAAAAAAAATAATTCCGTCTCATAATAGAATGGGTCTACAAATACCAAGGGATGATTTTTTATATGTGAATGATTTAATTTTCCATTGTAAACCCTGTTGGTGGTTCTCCATTATTACTATCATATTAGGATGATTTTCCATTTCAATTATTTGTTGATTACCATAGGGTAATCCTAGTGATGTCCACAAACTGATATCCCTTTTCTGTCACTAATGAAATGAGTGATCACTTAATATGATCCATGTGGTTCTCGATGATCTATGTGAGAAAATTCTACAACTTGTTGTGATGGATCCCATTATATGTACCTTTTACTCAATATAGAAATATGTAAGGCATATACATTAATTCTCATGAAGAAATTCTAATTGAATAATACTCTAATAATTTTTATGACAACTATAACATATTCCATCCATCGTTATTTTAATTTACATATGGTCATCTCCATTAATGATAATTTTTGGTACTCCCAATCACCCATGGTCACAATTTTAATTATTATTTACATCAAACCGAGAGGTCAACATTTTTATAGAGATATATTAATGTGATTTTTTTTGATAAGTGAGGTGTGCTTCTTAATAAATGTGATATATGATATCTATAATATTAATCGACCATGAGGAATATCATCACATGACTTCAAAGGTGTAACTCAAGAACATATTTTAGATATGTAGTATCATGGTTTTGGGTTATTTTATATGTGTTTCATCAAGAATATATCCCATATAGAGATATTGATGATGGACCTGACTAAGAAACGAGACAATTTACAAGATCTAATTTCTTTGACAGATCCTTTCCAGGGAAGAGTGGGAAGCTGTTGTTTAATCTAATCCTAAGAATATATGAAATGTATAATTGTATATATTGTATATTGATGTTTTACATGTTAATAATGGTGTATTACTAATAAATAATTGGTGGTTGGTCCATATGGGACCAGTAATATGAGGATACATAAGTGGAAGTACCAGACACATGTTCTACAGTTGAAAATGGTATTTAATTCATTGATATATATTTGGATCAGCATATGGGATGAAATATTCCTGGTATATATAGAACATAATAACCTGATGTGTATTTTTTCATAGTATACATCATCTATTCAGAAGAGAAGGTTTGTTGATTATTTTAAGACCATTTATTCTAAAATTATATATAACGCAGTGAAAGGGAATGTCATAATATTTGTAATGAGTATGAATGATCAGGTGAAAGAGGTGCGTGGATTTTTTTGTTAGGGGAATATGATTATTATCATTGATGAGATATCACTTTTTGTTCAAATGCATCATGGAGGAGATAATCAGAATCCTAGAGTATTACCTCTCAACTCCTCAAGATAATTTATTTGACTTAGTTATCTAATTAAAATATTACAGGGATGAGTTAAGATATGTATTGTGGGAACATTCCAACTAAATGGAAAAAGGGTACTACTCATTTATTTTACATCCATTGTTGATTTGTGGATCATGTGAGCATGCATGAAGATTTTATATAACATATACACACGACACTATATGGTGTTAAGAAGGGGCTTACCAAATATTTCAATACATACACATGTTGTGTAAGTATCTTACAGTTAAGAAGTAAATTGTATGGATTTTACAATGTTCTAAAATTAGTAAAATGAAAAGGATAAGAAACACATAAACACATGACTTATTTAAAAATTAAACATTCCATAGTAAATATTGGATAATTCTACAATGGACATTATGATTGGAATTATAAGGTTGTCTCAAGGTAATGATGTAATGTCAGTTATTATGGTCATGTTAAAAAATGTATCAAATTTATTACGGATATATATTGACAATTATATTAATTTTTTAACTAGTTATATTATTGGGAGATTTTATGTCTCTATGGGGTTCAAAATTGATTCATTTCTATTCAATATTTCTTATCCACATTTTTTATTTAATAGTGATTGTGGAAACAACTTTATATGTATGTTTATTTGAGTCATACAAACCGTTTTCACGTCAATGTGTAGTATGACCACACCATCTAGGTTCCATTTGATATGTTGTGGGTATGTGTCCTTGATTTTGGATATCTGTGGGTGAAAAATTATTTAATTGATAAATCTTCTTAAAAATACCTATTGTGGATTTATCAGGATGAAAACAATTGAGGTCTTTTAATATAGACCATGTTGATCAACATTATTCTAGTTAAAGGAATGAATGTATTATATTATTTTACATATCAATATTTATGAGGCATCAATTAATAACAAGTTAATTCAGAATCATTATAATATACCAATAAGTAATAAATATTGGTTTTTTGACTGGAGTGACCCCCTTGAATTTGATATTGGAAACAAGGGTTTTGTTTGGGTGTAGCCTAAGGTAACCTAGTAAATGATTGAATAAATCCTATTAATTTCATATTATTAATCATTTAATATATTTTCTAGAGACGCATTAACAATATTAAGATTATGTAATTTTTTACGCAGTAATGAAATAGACATATTCTTAAAAATGCTGTTTAACAGTATTATCTAATTTTTTGTATTGTATTTTTTTAATATAAAATTTTCAGTCAAAAAAATAATATCAATTTTGAAATAAAAATATTATAATTATAATATTTTCTTTTTTTGGTAATTTTATAAATCTATGTTTGTCAATGAATTGTGAAAAATTCAAAATTTTAATTGACCACTATATTTTTTACTCAATTTGAAAGGATATTTGTTGTTTTAAAATATTATATATCTTAAATTAGTACAATTAAATTATTAATAATATAACTAATTAAATAAGAATAACCATTATAGATTATTTCTTTATAAGTTCATTTTCGGGATAAAAAACTCATTTTTGAAAATACAAAATTATATTTTAAAGTATATTCATATATAAATTTCTACCACTTCTATAACTTCAATATCAATAAATTAATATCATATTTGTAATTCGGAGTTCCAATTTTGGTAAAAATGGACCCTTAATATATAGTTATTATGAATAGTAACCATATTAAATATTTATATCCTCGATATGGGTAAACAAAATATTTAAGTTAAAAAACAATGTGATGAGGCCAAAAGCCCTCCCAAAACATGTATTTATACTATTGGATATTCCTTTTACCATGAACATCAATGGATAAACAATTTTGAAATTTAATTCCACATTCCATTGACAATAACCATTACATAATCTTAATTTATGATATATAAATTTCACTCTCTTTGTTTTAATATCTCAAAATTTTTTGCCTCGGGATAAAAATAGGTACTCCTAGTTTCTAAATGGTTTTTTTAAATATACGGTATTTTTAACCATTGTAATTTATTTCTATTTTTTAGTCATGAAATTCTTACCATAACTTCCTACACAACATCGACACAGTTCTTGTGCAGGGTATAGAAAGATTATCTAAATGATTCTACAAATGAAAATAATAGAGTGAATTAATGAGTTAAAATAATTTCACATATTAATATAAAATATTTTAGATATTTTTTAAGGATAATATTTTAATTCCATTATTGTAATGTCATTCTCAACGGCAAAACATTTGAATAGTTCAAATATTCACTTAAATGATATTCTATAATAAATAATATTTATTTAAATGATTGAATATTCATAAAATTCA
This sequence comes from Viscum album, assembly GCA_963277665.1. NCBI lineage: Eukaryota > Viridiplantae > Streptophyta > Magnoliopsida > Santalales > Viscaceae > Viscum > Viscum album. Next base: position 638,685,621 of record OY728122.1, read on the forward strand.
GTTTTTTAGAAATTTAAATTGAATGTATGTTAAAATATCATCCATAGTATATCTATGGGTTACCTAACCTTATATATTGATATTGAAAACCCCTAATATAAAAAAATTAAATCATCGTTATAGTCAATAGGGTTAAAGGGGAGTAAAAACTATCATATAAGTGTAAAACCATAAATATAAATTTCTCCACAATATATCTTAATGGAATGATGTATACTCATACTCATAATGCAGTAAAAATACCTGAACATCACTCCATTTTTTTGGAGGAATATTAATTTATATTAATTAAATACATTATGTAATTGCTTGAGTTCCCATCAAATCCCTTATAAAGTGTATCCTCCTATCCTCTCCTTATAAAACCGTTTAGAACACTATTTCAGATAATAATAACCCATTTTCTCCAAAAGTTTTATTAACATAATATACATCCCTATTTTTAGTATTAAACCCTTATTGGAAGGATTTGGTTGTATACCTAAAGATGTTTTTAAAAGAATAGGTTTATTTCATAACCAATTGTTTTCAAGTTAATTATTCCACTACCAAATTTATATATTACTAAAAAAAATTAAATAAAAAAAGTATATTACATATAATGAGGTCTAATTTTTGTAATAGAATAATCCATATTCATCTCTTCTTCCATCAAATGGGAAATTTATTCATCCTTCACATTAATGACATACTACCATCTCAAAGGATGATGTAATTAATTTTTAATCATTGTATCTCACTTATGATTATAATGATGAAATTAATGAAAAAATATATAAATAATTATTATAATTAAATTATTAAAAATATAAGAATATCATATATCATATACATTATTACATTTTCATGCATTAAAAAACGACATTGTCATTCGTGCATATGTGTGGACTACCACCTTCTGGAAATGATGTGATAACATTTTCATAAATATGTAAAAAATTTGACATATATTGGTTAATTAAAATATGTAATATCTTAGTTTTGAAATAATATTGATCATTAAAAAATAATACAAACCATATTTCCATCACGATGATTGAAAAATGAATATTTTATTCATGCGTACGTATGACCTAACATCTCCATAAATATAACATAGAAATATTATGATAAAAAATATTCATGGATATATTTAAAAGAACAATAAATTTTTTAAAATAATAGTTATTTCATTAGTATTAATTATTATATGGTATAATAATGACAACATGGACCATATTCAAATAGAAAATTATTATTTTTATATATGAGTCAAATATCATCCAAATGACAAAAAGAAACATAAATGATTTGTTATTTTAATTTCAATAAATACATGAAAATTAATATAATAATTAAAAATATTCGTAAGAAAGTAAAAAAGTAACAAAATATTTTTATTTAGGAGAATATTGGGCATACATGATGAGTTCACCTCTAGGTATGGAATAATTTAACATATAAAGTTGTTTTCAATTAATTTAATATTTAATTTATAAATATTATTCATTAATATAAATATAATTAAATTATTTACTGTTTTTTATGGAAATAATTTATCTATAAATGAAATTTTTTCCCTAATTGTGCTTCTATTTAATGGTTTTCAAATGAAATATGCCTATATATTTTATACACCACAATTTGAAAATCACTAAAAAATGTAAAATAAGCATTCTATTTTTACTTAAATGACATCAAAGTCATTTCCCAACATCACATACATAATTTTATAATTTTTTATTCCTTTGATTTCTTCCATGTATCCTTGATTGGAAAACCATTCCTTCACATGTTAATGGCATTTTATTTTGGAAATTTGTATTCAATAATGGAATTATATTTCGATATTTAATTGTTTTTTAATAACGGTATAAAAGGGGTTTCCAAATGTTTTATAATGAAATTGTGAAAACATAAAATCATTCAAACGTGATATCATACTTGAGAAAATTTGATGATGGAATGTTTTTTTTGATATTTATTATATGATTGGTGAGCCTTATAGGTCTTATATGGTGGGTGAGTTCGATAAAACATATATGATGGTTTTGACTAATATAGTTAGATAAATAATTTGATAATGTCCCATTTATTTGATAAAATGAAATAGGGAGTAAATTAGGGAGGTTTATACTATGTTTTTAACTAGTTTTATGGTATTTTTATAGTGTTGGGAATTTAATGTTGTATGATTCCAATAATGGTTTCAATTTTCATGTTATGGGTTTTAATGGATAATTTTGGGAATAATCATGTTTCTATAATTTTGGTATGATTTAGATCAAATTATCCATGAATATTGAGATAAAGGGGAAAATATTATGTGATATTATATTTTCACTATGCTAAAATATTTTTTACTTTTATGTCATTTACTGATAATATTTTTTGATCCAATTTTTTAAATGTTTTTGAATGGGTTTAAGGATGAGTAAAAAAATAAAAAATCAAAATGAAAGTCATGATGTTTTTTCCTAAAAACAAAACATGTTTAATTTTAAAATTATTATGTTATAGAAAAATTTCATACTAAGTAGATGTGACCAATTTATAATGTATGGGTTTTTTTTGGTTGAGAAATGACCTAATTATAAAAATCACTAATCATAAATGTTCTTTGGGAAAGATATAATGTAAAATATAGTCTAAATAAACAACATTATGTAGTGTTCAAGGATGATTCCTCAATGTTGGTATTAGATAAAACTATTATATAACATTAGATAATAGAATAATCTTACTAAAATAACCATGAATGATCCAATTTATGGTATTGGTCATATCTTATTAAAATTGAAGAATATTTTTTATCTAGGTTTATTTATAAATATTTTTAGAATAAAAAACATGGAATACGAATAACAATGATATCAAGGATAAAATATCCTCCTAAATTTCTATCCATGATGGATTAGAATTTGTTTTGAGTAATTTTTTTTCTGTGATAGATTATTTTTCATAGGCAATAAGTAGTGGGGGAATCCATATTATGGTGAAACCTGAAATACCATAGAGAAAAATTTCAATAGATTATCATTTCATGATATATAACCCTCTAGAAAATGTGGATCTTATAATCAAGTTGTAGCTGAATAATGGATCATTTTTTGAAAATTATAAACAATGACATTTATTTTTTGAAAATTATAAATAATGACATGGATTTTTATAGATAAATATTTCCCAATGGTTTATTGAATCATGATGAGAAATATTTCATGCAATTGAGGAAAAAATGTAAATATATAATATGCATGTATGAAGAAAAATCTAGAATATTTGAATTTTTTACAAAAAATCGTATACCGGATCATGACATTAAAATTAATAGAGTCTTCGTTTGATTTATATTACGTTTATGAATATATTAATCCATATTTAAATTTTAATTTTATAAGAAATATGTTCGTGTTATTGAGAAGGTAGTGATCAAGATTTTTGAAACTTGTATTCACTGAGATGAATATAGTAATAAGTGGTAATGGTTTAATGAAAATTAGAATAAATAAAATAAGAAATATGGAGGTAAGGGTAACACATTAAGATGTTATGAATATTTTTTTAAAATAAAATTATTTTCTTTGATGGCTTGATTTACAACACACACCTAGTTCTAAACAAAACATTACATGCTATTATTATTATTCTTTTTATCTAAATATGATTGTAATACCATATTTATTAAAATTTGTGTTATTAATAGAAATTGAATCATTTTAAAAATTAAATATTATTTTTTTAGGTGAAAAAAATATATTTCAAAATAATTTCTCAATTTTTATTAATATCTTTATATAGATTAAAAATAATTTCTCCCCGAAAAATAATTTTTATGGATTTCCAAGAAAATAAATAAAATTATTTATTTCGATTTAAATTTTCAATTTTAAAAAATTGACACAAATATTGGAATCAAAACAGAAATAATTAACATTGTATTAAATACTATGAATATTAACAAATAATTTCAGTTTGGGTGAATACAAAAAATACTTATTCTAATTAAAAGATGAAATTTTATTTAATCAATTTAAAGTTTTTAATATTTCCATAATAATATAACAAAGATAAATTAGTTTATTTATGGAATTTTTAAGCAGATTTATGTCATTTAAAAAAAATTGTGATGTATTTATATATTATATCATTATATATTTATGAAAACATTATCGTTGGAAACCCTCTTTTTTGTCAGGTTTTAATATTTAATTTTTAAACTTCTATAAATGTTATTGGAAAAATGGATTCTGTAATTCGAATTTTTATTATTAATAGTATATAATAAGTTCAAATTAATTTTTCTGATTAAAAATACTAAATTCAGTAAAAGTAAATTACCTTGGTTATGGATCAAATGGGTTTACCTATGGTTGAAAAAAGAGATAAGTTGTAAAATAACCTAAAAACAAACCAAACATCAATGTGATGGAACTATATATACTATAAAACCTCTTTCAATAAATAATTAACCTCTATTCAACCCAAAGTAGTTTTATAAATTTTGTTTAACCTATAACTTTTCAAAAGTATTATGGGTGTACTCTCTCCAACTTATAAAAGGGTAACCCCACTATTATAATCTCCACACTTTGAAAACCATATTATTTGGACAATTAATATGATAATAAATTATTTAAATACACCCATAGATAATTTAGTCCATATTTAGTTTATTAGTTTTCCTAATAATGCATTAGGTATAAACTAAAAGTGGTTCTCCAAAGAAGTGCTTATGTTCTTAAACATAATGTTTTTATATTAATTATTATTCCAAATCCTTAAAATAATATTTAAATATTACAATATAATAAAACCATTATATAAACTATACTGAAATGTTATTATGTAAATTCCATAAAATTTATTAATACCCTCTTCTATCAAATGTAAATAAAACTGTCGTTCTTGAGTATAGCGGACTACCACCTCCCGAGCCAATTTATTTCATTTTCCATAACCATCTATCACAACTATATATAATGATGGATTAAAAAATGAATAAGATATTAATTAATTAATTATATTTATATAATTATTATATCTTATATAACTTCTTACATTCCATTCATTAGGAATAAAATTATATTTCTCATGTGTCGATGATATATAGACTCACAAAGTAATGTGATTCTATTTTTGCATATTAATTACATGGAAGATAACAGGGATATATTTAAATAAGATAGGTGATATATATGAAATCATAATGTATATATAATTTTTATATATTATTAAACATATTTTCATTCCATCCGGAAAGAGAATGGAAATAGTGTTTATGTGTACGAATGGTCGACATTCTCTATGAACGAGGTAATTCATTATATATCTCTATATTTTATGGATTACTATAAATTAAAATTTAATAAACATATATGATATTAATATCATGGTTAAAATTAAATATATTTTTTTACCATTATAAATTTATCTAGAAAAAAAATTACAAATCAAAACATTCATCAAATGCAAAACAATGGTTACCCGAAACATTATTTTAACTATGATTTGTTAAGAAATGGGAAATAAAAATTCATAATTATATAATATATGATATGATATATGTATACATATTTCATTAATATATATTTATATATATATATAACAATCATATATTTATTATATATGTGGATCGAACATGTTTGAAGGAAGTCAACCCTTGGTAAGGTATATTAGTCCATCTTTTATTTTTATGGGACACATACGTTAAACACCACAAGTTTCTTATATGTGGTTTATAAACTACCAATGATATTATTTTATTAAAATTATAATTAAAATTATATGATATGCATATCATAAAATTATTCTATCATTTTGGGATCGTATGATCCATGAGAAACCAATGTGGTAGTGGATTTAAGTTACAATCTATTTGATTATTTGTATTGTATGTTATTACGATTACATTGATGAAATAATTTTATATACCTATAATGAATCAATTTAATTTTAATAAATTTTTTTCATTTGATGAATATAATTGTTTAATTTTCATTTTCCTCATATTTTATTCAATGATTCCAAAAGCACATGTTTTGTATATATTAACATTATTTAACTCTACAATTGAAAATCAATTTTCTTCCATGTCCATGTATTCAAAAAAAACTAAAGAAATGTTTTTAATTATCTCAAATATTTTATAAAATAATTTTTTTCCAACAATTTAACTTTTTTTAATAAAATTTTAAGTGGACTACTATTTCCATTTTATGATTGATGTACTTTTCTACATATTACTAAAAAATTTAACAGTTCCTATTTTTAAATGCACGACATGAACAATGATTTAAACCATCATCGCCACTAAATGATTTAAATATTCCATTATAAATTTAAAAGTATATTCACAAATAAAATAATATTTAAATTTTTTTGTACTTTAAAAAATTGAAATTTTCATAATTAACCCGTTAAATTCCTAATGAAATATTACAAGTGATCATACTAAAACATTTTCATTCTAATATGACATTCATGTATGTTAGCTATATTTTACTGGGGATATGATCCAATTATACCATACATATTCATTCACATGATTTTTTTATAATGAAAAAGTAATTTTTAGGAATCATATTACATTTTTAGGGATTATTCTATGAAGTATTTGTGAGATGACTTGAATATCATTTATTATGTATCTGTTATGATGTGGGTAAAAGATTATCAAACCCATTTAAATTCAACGGGACATAATATGATAATGGATTTGAATTCCAATGTAAAAATATTATTTTTTTTATGAGACTATTGGTAACTATATTTACCTCGTATTAATTGGGTAATGATTGATATCTCATGATATGAACATGACTAGAATAATGAGTGAACCCTCTTTAGTAAGTATATTTCTCAACCATGATAATACTAAGAGTAAAATGTGAATAATAAAGAGCTTTATGGAGTTAAAAAATTATTCAATTATATTTTTTATAAAATATACCACACTATTATAGGAGTGTTGTATGTATATTAATGAATTCAATCCTATGTTAATTGATTTTCATCTCAATTGTATTTATATTGGAGACATGAATTATACACTAGTTGTTTCATTTGTGTGGTTCATGTATAATTGAAAATAAATTTTATAAATCCAATAACGAATATTATGGGACACATATATTCATATAATGTTATATTATTTATGGTTCATATGATTAAAATGATACTAATTGTTTAATGGATTTGTGTTGTAGACTCTTTGTTTATTGGATTATTTACTATTATTCTTTAAATGATGAATTATACTAATATAACTTTTATGGAATACAAAAATTGTATGGTAATAGATTTATTTCATTAAAATACTTTTTTTCAATACATTTTCGTCCCATTATGTTCTCAAAAGTTAAGAAGAATATTTTTATGAAAACATACTTTATTTTACACCTTGTTCAATAGTCCATTTTCTTCAATGTCCATTTTTTTTATATTTTTTAATGAATGTTTTTAAAAATATAAAATGAATTATTAAATCCATATTATATATTTTTTAATATTTTATTTTTTTAAATTAAACATCTTTTAATTTTTTAAACTCGTTATTACATTACCATTTTTATAGAAAATGATAAATGATTCTTTATTTTAATATGTATGAAATGAATGATTTTTTATTCTATCATGAAACAGAAATGATTTAAATATTCATTTGTACATTTAATATTATATTTTAAAGGAATAGAATTTTCACAATGCTAAATTATATTTTAGTATAAGAAATATCATTTTAAAAATGAAATATTTATTTTTATTATGAAATGTTCAATGTGATCATCCATATTCATTTATACATAAGATGAAATCCATGGATGTTATATAAGATTTATTACTGATATTATATAAAGATAACATTTAATTATTTCTCTACATGGTTTATTATTTTTTAGAAAAGAAGTTTATGTAACCTATTCCCATTCCATGGGTAATGTTACGAAAAGTTGTCTAGATGACTTTGAAATCCATTTCCATTCTATGTGTTATTCTATAATTAAATGTTAATAAGACACCATTACATCATATGGGTTATGATATGATGAATGTTCTATGTCCTTGTGGATCAATACTATATGTATTATGATATGTATGGGATCTATATCCCACTCCAATGCATTTTTTAATGTTTAATATCTCATGAGATAAATTTGACTAAAATTTTGGTGAACCTAGTTTTGTATGGGGTTTTCCCAAAATGATAATCTTTGGAGCAAACCATGAATAATATTATTTATTTTGGTGTGAAATTATTATATGATAATGGTTTTGGAAATCATCCCCCACTAACAATGAAATGACTTTCTATATATATTGGTATTCCATAAATATATTTCATAGGACAATGTTATGCTCTCATATATCATTTTATTTTATTACAATTTTATTCAAGTCTTATGAAATGCCTATATTTATTACATGACTAATGTTTATAATCTCTAATATGTAGTTTATGGTTTTCAAATTTCATTCTCTTTTTACCAAATCATTGTACTCATGTTATGTTGATATCTCCCTTGATTACCCTTACATAGAATATAAGTACACTAATTATTATATTTTTATGATCCAGGTTATGAAGAAAGGAATTATGTATGATATTCATTATAAGGGTGATAATTATAAAAACATAGTTGAAGATGATATAGTTCATCTATGAGCCTATTTTTTAGGAATTTGCGATTTTAAAGGACTAGACACATATTCTTCTTGAAAATATTATTTTGTTATGTTATTAATATTCTAAAATTATAATATAATATATATTTATTAATGTTGTTGGTAATTATAGTATGAATACAACATGATACTTGTGTATTAAAAAATCACGAAATTATTTGCATGATCTGGAATGTGTTATTAGTTTGGTGAAAATGTATAAAAATATTATCCATATAATTAAAATTGTTTTCATAAATCTATGCAACTAATAATATATTATGAAAAAATAGTGAGCAGTTTTAGGTTAAATTGATTGAGAATTATGGTAATGTATTTTTATTATTTATTAATAATGTTGGAAATAATCATTATTAAATGATAGAATGTTTGGAATTGTCAAATTCTACTAATGTGGTGGATATTAGGCAATGTAATTAAATTGCAGTAGTTATGTTTTTTTCAAGTATAATATTGATTCCCTAGTGACTTAAGATCTTCCCATTCATTTAATTCTAATGAATTTAAATATAAAATTGGAATATTACCTCATGGAGAGAAGATATATCATTAGATGAAAACTCTTGTTGAAAATATTAAATAAGACAATATTTTTAAGAATAGCCTTACTTATATCTGTGGGATGGTATTTCATTAAAATATTACTCATCTACATATAAAATTATTTTCTATTATCTTTGTTATGCACTATCTTCTATTTTATAATGCTTTAATATTTTATGATGATATAAAAATTATTTTAATTATTTTAATTCTATTGCTAAATTATGCAGAATCAAAGAAATGTATTAGATATAGAAGTTTAAGTTATATAGATCATATTGTTGAAGTGAAAGAAAATATTTTAGTTAGTGTTGTGTGTGTATTTATGGTATATATTGTTGTTATTCCTAATGAATTTTCTGTTGTTATTCATGATTAGGATGTTTATTTTATTATTTAATTAGTATATGTTGATAATTAAATTTTAAAACCACCTAATCAATTATAAAATATTGAACTATTGTAATTTTAAAATAAATTACAAGAGTTTATTGACAAGTGTTTCATGCTTCTGAGAACATTACCGTTGGTTTCCCTTGATTTATTCGGTAAAAAAATATGTTTCAATGAGAAAGTATGATTTTTATAGATCCTTGAATATCGTCATTGAAATGTGATAGTTTCCTTTTATTTTAATTGATAATTTATTTGATCATCTCTAGTGGAAAAAAACTTTTGATGATTTATATTATGTTAGGATACCATCGGTTGAAGGTGAAAGTGGTTGTTATTCAATGTATGGATTTTCATACTAGATATTGAGATTATGAATTTGTTTGTATTCCGATTGTGTTATATAGCTAACCACTTTTATTAATGTATCTTAAGAATAGATTTTTCCATGACTATTTATATAATATTTGGGTATTTTTTATTAGTGATATACAATTATATTCTAAAATTCATCACGATTATGATTAAAACCTAATTAAATTTCTAAAAAAATTAATGTAAAATAAGATATATGTAAAAAATAATATCAATTAATTCTTTTTGAGACAGATATATATCATGAAAAATAATCTTTATAAAGATGGAATAAATTTTTAACCTTATAAAACTAATTTTATAATAATGTAAAAGAGATAAAAATTTCATAGAGATTCATAGTTTCCTAAACATAATATTTCCCTCAAATTTTTTTTTAAAAAGTTTCAGTCAACTGGAACACATAAAAGGGAACTCAAAAATGAGTTAAATTCATTCGATAAAATATGTGTGAGTATTTCAAAAAAAAATAACTAAAAATATTACTAGTGAATGAAACAATATTTTCCTTATCCTCTATAAATAGTTAATTTTAAATAAACCATTATTATTTCGTGAAAGAAACTGGTTGTATTATGATGTATAATTATTACTTATGAAATGAAACATCATTTGTTAAATTATCCTACATGTGATCAGTAATGAGATACTTTGATTTCTAATTAATAATTTTTAAGCATCCTTTATATGGAGTAAGGTTTAAAATATATAGTAATCATTAATGTTTAATTTATAAATTCAATCATAAAGTGTTAAAAATGAGATATAGAATACAGTTAGATCTATATAAGTACGATTACAAAATGTTTCAATAACATCCAAAAAAATTTAAAATGTTGCTTATTCTTTGATTTAGAAACATAATACAACATTAAACATGATACATTTGAAAAACAACATTTTGGATAATTATTTGAAGAAATTTTTCATATAATTTTATTATTCCCGGAATTACATTACATTGATTCAGGTGTCTATTCATTTTTTATTGAAGAAAAATAAATACTATATCTTATATGGAAGATCATGTTTTATAGATAAATGTATAATATGTTATGAAGTCTAATTATCCAAAGAATAATATTGATGAATAAGTTGTATTATTATTTGGAGTGATATTTTTTGTTCCTTATGATTCCCATATAAAGAGAAAAGTTCAATGTAAATATCAATATTCCATGATGTCCATTATTATTAGAAGCACTAATTTGTATAGAAAACATCACGATTATATCAGTTTGGAAGAATCAAAATGATATATTGTTGGCATTAAAATGAAATTGTCTTCATCTCAACAGTTTTATATTTAGTAAAAAGTATTGAAGGTGATAGTTCAAACTTTTCCAAATGCAATGATAGAAATAAATATGTATATCATTGGGTTTCATGGTAGGATTTCCAATGAAATATTGTTTTAAAAATATTATTTGTTTCATTTTTGACCGACTAACTATATATTCACATTTCATTCCCATTGATGATACCATTTATTTATATAAACTTTCACAAATACTAATCAAGGAAATAATAATGTAACATAATGTTCTAATCCCCAATGTATTTGATCGTGATCCCATTTTTAGTTATATATTTTTTATAGTCAATCATATTTAATTGGGTAAAAAATACAATTTCATAATAACTTTTCATCACATGCCTGATAAACTATCTATGTGAATAATTCAAATAATAGAAGAAAATCCTCATCCTTATTCATGGGATTACCAAAGATGATTGGAATGTAATATTTCATCAGTTGAGTATTATTATAATAAAATATTTCATTCATTAATGAAGGACATACCTTTGGAGTCATTATGTTGAAAGTGGGGTTGGACACCATCTAATTGGGATGAAGTATGATAAATTAACTTTTTGAGACCCGTGTTCAAAGAAAGACTAGATTAGAAATAAATGATTATTCAAAATCATATGAGGATGTGGGATGGATATATTAATAGTTATGTGGAAAAATGAAGGGATATCTTTCTCTAAGGTAGGTGATCTAATTTTTATTATTGTCTGTCCAAGGAAAATTATTATACATTTTTGTATTAATGAAAAGATAATAATATATCTCACTGGACTATACTAATTTTAGGAAGAAATTTTATATTATTCCACTCAAATTTCTATACCTTAAAGTTTATCTCAGTTACATGAAATATTTAATGTATCATTTTTAATAATATATGTTCCAATTGAATCTATTATTTTCAGACCTAATGTAGTTAAATTTTAATTAAAATCATCTTATATGTTATAACTAGTCTAAATCCATTACTATAGACATATTTTTTCAAGTAATATTTTATTTCATCAAATTATGTTTTTAGGATTGTAAAATATTGATGAAGAAGCAATATAGGAATTAGAAAATGATATAATGGAAAAATATCCCCACTTTTTATTAATGAATAAAATAAAGAGGGAATGAATATAATAATAGGGCTGAATTTAAGAAACATGTAATGTAATAACAAAAAATTTGCATTTCATATTTATATTCGTTAATTATATTTTCTAGAGATATATGATCATTATGAATGATACATAGTTTTTAAATTATAATGATAGTAGACTTATTCTTTCTAAATTTGGTTTAAAATAATAAATGTTTTTATTTTAAAAAATTATTTCAAAATTATCAAATAAAAACGGACAAAATGAACATAATTTTTTCAATAAAATATTATAATTGAGTTATTTTATAAAAAATTTCTCAAAAGTTTTATTTTTCAATGGATAGGGAAAAATACAGATTATAATTGAAAATCATATTTTTAAATGAATATAAAAATATCATTATTTAAAATTAGTTTCAATGTATCATTAATAATATAATATTATAAAAAATATTAATATTTATGGAGGAATATTAATTGTACCTGATTTTAATATATTTTCATGTTCTGGATTAAAAAAAATATTTCAAGAAATGAATTTTTATTTCATTTCTGTTTTAATTATAAATATATTTTATCATCATACATAAATTGAATTAGGGTATATTTATATAATAATGGGAACAAGAATGAAAAAATGTGGTAAATATTTTAATTTCATTTTAGGATTTTTTAAATAGTATCCATAGTAAATATTTATCTCCATAGTAATGGTAAATTGAGTAATTAAGGTTAAAACGAATTTTATAATGTGTAAAACCCTATATAATTTTTATATTTTATTTGTTACTATTTTATCTACCATTCCCATAATTGGAATAAATATTTGGAAATATGTTGCCAATTTATTTTTTTAGCATCCTATATTTTTTGACTCGTTAAAAATCCAAGGGAATTTTAATTTTTTTTCATTTGTTGGTTGGTGCATTTTAAAAACCAGGGATTATAATGAATCTAAATGAGCTGAAACACAGAAAATATGTTTAGAATTCGTAAAATACATGAGTGGTCTCTAAGGTGATCAGTTATGTTTCAGTTTCATTTGGCCACAAAAACTCAGCGATATGGTGTATAGGTTAGGGCCTATGGCATATCGGATACCCATCAGTACACCAGTAAAAACCGTGAAACTTTTATAGGTTAGTGGAAGGGATACACAAGGTTGGTATGCAATTTAACAAACTAGGAACCTAGATCTCATTTTTAGTGCCTTCCAAGAAGTGTATGATAACTGTTCATTACATTATTTGAATACTATTAGTTAGAATGTTCCAGACAACAATGAAGGACATGGTTATTTAGAACCACAAGTCGCAAGGCTGGAACACAGTATCGAAAAACCGTGCAAACAAAAACCATGAAATCCATCTATGGAATTTAATTTACGTTTTTACTCTAATTAAGGATAAAATATATTTCCTCCTCCCTCAAAAAATCATTCTAGTTGGAGTTTTATAATCCATCGTTTTCCAAGATCCCATAATGCATATTCTTGGATTTGATTTATATCCTCAGTATGTTGTGAGATTAGATGACTTTTATTATTTATGGATTCCTCTAAGTAAGTTCTATATTCCAATTGATTTTTTTTTCTATCTCATGATGAATTTTTTAGATGTGTGGTGATTATCCATATTGTGAGGTATATCACACATTTCATTGATTTCTCTCCCTCGAGACCAAATTAAATCTTGATATCAGTTGAGAGGTTAATATTCGTTACAAGGCATACATACTATAGTTTTTCAACCATGTTTCATCACCATATAAAATGTCCCAATTCTGACACATTCCAAACATATCCGGTGTAACTTCCTGATATTAAATTACCTCCAATTAAATTTTTTAGTTTTCCATGTGTTTTGTACAAACCCTCCATGGTATGGTTTGAGGTTATGACCACAACCTAAACCAATATTTTTTGGGTTGGTCAAATAAACATTTTGTACTGAATAATTTCTTCATTATGTATAATCCACCACATTTTATTCACCATTATATACATATTAAACGTTATTAAATTTAAAAATTGAAAAATAATGTCATTTTTTGTAATAAAACCACTAAATGAGGTGTACATTCATCAATTAGAAGGTGATATTTCTGTAATTCCTTTCCAGGAGTTTTGTTTTAGAGTGGTGGATTTCTTAATTAATTATTGTGAGATTTGATTTTAATTACAGATGTTTGTTTAACATTTGTGATCTATCTTTGAAATAGATAATGGGCACAATACTCTTAATGCATCATTTTCTAATGTTTTGGTATGACCGCCTCCTGGCCTTTTGTATACATTAATTAAACTGATTAAATGATTTATGGATGTCCTGAGTGATACATGTGTTTCCTTCCTTGGATTTCCAAGGATGGAGTCATTGTCATTTTGAATAAATACACTGTATAGGTTTTTTATACATCACAAATTATACTAGTATTCTTGCATGTGATCAATATTCATTTCTTTTACCTCATTATTAGCGATGATGGTTCCTTAGAGGAGGCACCTTGGACGGGATGAAGGAGAGATAATTATACAAGTCCATGAGTGAGACTTTGTCCCTTATGTGAGAAACCATGTACTTTCTCAAAGGATCCATTCCCACATTATGCTTGGAGTGATACATTTGTGTCCATTCATGGATTGAATTGTACAATATCCTACAATTGTTAAAGTTATGGTATTTCTTGTTTTATACATGGGGTCATTGACAATGATCTCTTAAAGAGGGACTAGGTTGTTTATTATTTAAAATTTAAATATATATTTATATTACATGATAATGGTATATATTTTTAATCCATGGGACATGTTTTCCAAGTCAAATCAAATGTTGTGATTTATTCTATCTTACTATACTAGTTTTAAAAACCTATTGTTATCACATTGCCTTCACCATCATCAATAGGTTTCTTACAATTCAAACATATCCGGATTTGGCTGATGTAGGTATGACCTTGTTGGGTGTCCTTGAAAAACCCGAGCCTAACCTGGTTATTTGTTTTTTCCCATTACTACTTTACATTCACTATGCACTCACTCTGATTCATTTATATGCCAAAACTAGAATATTCATAATACACTATTATTGGTTTCCTACTGAGTATATATCATGCCCAGCTCAGGACAACATTTCATTGGGGGACCTGAAAAGATAATTTTTTTCACTATACTTGATCCATATCCATTTCTTTCCCTTTTACCAGGGAATAATGATCACGATACAGAGCTTGTACTCAGGTTGATCGAGGATAGCACCCTCATATCCTTTTATTCTTTTCATCACTCACGTATTATATCAAATCACCTACAATATGTGTTCCTTATTTACTATGTAGAATCACGTGGACATGAAGGTATAGTTAGTTGTATATTGGAATTAGCTACCTTTATCTAGTTAATTTTTTTATATTCAATTTTTCCATTTCATGTTACTTATTATTCTATTTTATATTGATTTATATCTAATTATACCAATGTTCTATATTTATCATTATGGTATAATCTCCCCAAATTCCCTCCATCAACCCCTCATTGAAATTCGATAGCCTATGAAATATGGGGTGGCTCTCTTAGGGAATTGTAGTGACCGATCCAACTACAATTTTAATGGTAAATCCAGGAAAGACATTTCAATGTGGTATAAGAGGCCCTTTTTCCTTTATTTTACTGTTTTGGGTTTGTAGAAAAAACAATAGGAATGTGTCAAATCATCGTAAATAATCATTACTAGGAGTGATCAACCCATGTAAGGGGAAAATATCAAGTTTCTCGGGAAGAAATTGTTGTTTATGTTTTTTGTTACTAATCTATATTTTGAATTCAACTTGAATCAATAGTGTAGAAATAACATCTTACAGATATATTTAAATTTGGAATTTAATCATTTATTGTTATGGAATAGAGGGGGAATTTCATGTATTATTATTGGAACAGAATATTTCACAGGAAATTTTTATGTCATGACATATAGAATGCATTGTTAGGTTATTTGAAATTGGTTATTTTACTTGTGTGCTATTTTCCTACCTATTATATTACATTTTAGGTGTTTTTAGTAGCATGGTTAGATTTAAAAAGTTTAGGTTTTCCCTTACAATCATATGAATAAAATATTATGTTTTAATTAATATTATTTTCATGAGTGTTATTCCATACATCCATGTTTTTTTGTGTTCTAATTAGAATGTTGTATCTGATTCCTTGGTTATGTAGTAGCTATTCACGGTTTATTTTCATGCATTAATATTCCCTTAGCATGTCAGAAAATTTGATCTTATACTTTTTATGACGCATATTGAAGTTATAAAATTTTAAGTTGCTTATTGAAAGAGGTTTTTCAATAATCTATTATGATATGTGTGTTCCATGAGACATTGGTTTTGTTAGATGAAGCATTATAGTTGTGGTCAAATGGGAACCAAATTATTTTTGGTAATGTGTATGGTTGCCTTATGAATGGGAATGAGGTAACCCATATAATCAATCCATTTTAGATGTACATTATATACTTAAATACTAGGGAATGAATGATAATCCCATTGAATTTCATTTAATAATAGATAAAATTGTTGTGGTTAAATGGGAACTACATAAAACATATAATTTTTATGGTATAATTATAATTTTAGAGGAGGAGACCCATAAAAACAAACCCTATATTATGACCCTTATATTTTTATAAATTACTGAAAATAAAAATGTTTTTCAATTTTGATGTTAAATTTTTTAGTTTCACTATAATGTCTTGTACCCCTATTGTAAGGGAATAATGAACCATATTTATAAATTTCTAAATTGGAAACTGTACCATGTAGGTTTTTTGGGGCATGGTGCTTATCAAATTAACCCAAAAATGGTATTTTTTAAATATAAAGCAAAAAAATTTTGTGTTTCATTTAGTGGAAGCTAAATTAAATTAGATGGGTGATCTTCTGCTATATTTTTTTTCTTTTTATGACTTACTACGTAACCACTTAGGGTATTATTATGAAATTTTTTGAATGAATTTTAATGATCCCATATACACCTATATATAATTACTTTTAAATGTTATGTGGAATCCTTTTTGACTAGTACCTTATAAATCAATATAACTTTTTTTAATATATTTGAGTTGTAATTGTTTGAGGACTTAGTTAATTAATGTTCTAATTAAAAACTATTGTGTGTTTTCCCAAATATATTGGAGTTTATGTTATATATAACAATGAAAACATTTAATTTCGATATATAAATGATCATTTTTTAAAGGATGATAATATAAAATTCCTCCTATTCATTTCTTCATAAACAAAATGATTTTTCAAAAAACTGGTATTCGTTTCTCATCAAAGATAAAATTTTAAACGATCAAAGAATCAAATTAAGTTTGTTTTAAATCACTAAACTGGAAGGAAAAAAGGTGTCCATAGTTTTAACCATCATGTAAGGGCAGTTTGTTGTTTCATTAACCATGTTTCAAGCAGAGCATGAACATTTCACATAGGCCCCTTCTTTTTGATAAGATCAAACATATATAATAGGGTCTAATTCAAGGGAAAATATTTATTAGTGTTTCTTAGTTAGGCGTTCAAAATGTTATTTTATAGTTAAGGGATAATCCTTTATAGGTAGCATCATCCAGAATTATGAAATTTGGTGACTTCTCTGTTGATTTTTCTAGTTTGTGGTACTTTTCAGGTTCCATAACCCCATGTTTGTCATATAGTTTTAAACAAATTCATTATTCTCAAGGGTGGTTTTGTGTTGTTTTGAGCATAATTATTAGTATTATATTTAAAAATTTCTGAGTTCATGTAGGATAGAAATTATATGGTCATGGTCTACCTCTTAGTAAGTCGTGTGAACCTTCTTTTTCATCCACTTTACTGTTGTACGACTCGGGTTATAATCAGTCTTTTTTATAATCATACAGAGTGGTTAGACTATAGAATAATTTTTTAGTGTGGGGAATCAAATAAATGAATTCACATGGATGGTACGCCTATGGATGGTATGAGGGTGGTGTTGTTTCTCATATGTTCTTAGTGTAGTATGTGTCAGAATACATGATATTGTTTAGTTATTAAAGTATAAAATGAACTTTTTATGATCAGGGATAACAATTTAATAATGAGAACTTGTTCTTGAATCACTTGACATATGTGGAGTATATTTTACCGAGATTTTGATAAAATGAAACAATTCCCTTTGAAAAGAATGATGTTATCAGATGATCATGTGTTGGACACACTTCTCAGTTTATCTACCTTTTATAACCAATGTTTTAGTGCATTTGGACATAACTCGTGTGGAGAGACACATGTACGTAGATGAATAAACCTAATCCATATCTCTTGAGAGGATTTTTATCTATATATTTTCAGTTTAACAATGAATTTTCAGGACTTACACCTCTATGAATTGTTGATAGTGTTCGATAGAGGGTGTGCCGAAGGATATGAATCCTCTCACTATACATACAATGTTAAGGACACAACTAAGGTGGGAAGAATAACATATATTTTTCATGAATTTGTCTCAACATGTCTAGAAAACACATCCATTGAATTTGTTTTTTGAAATGTTCAACCTCTCATAAAATTCCATTAAGGATGGTAAGATTTATTACATCGTTTCTTAAATGGAAGCATAGTGAATGTATGGTTGGTGATGTATGAAACCCCCACCCCATGAATTACTATTGTCCATGAATAGGATTAAGTGGTATGTATATAGGGGTCATGTGGTCCCAGGTTTGTAAGGGAATTGACATCATGTAGAGTTGGTGTGTTGACAGGTTAATTAGTGCTTCGTCTAAATTATGTTTTCCATTAATGTTTTAGATGGTTTATAAGTAGTGTCTTATATCCTTTTTAGAGATCATTTAGATCCTCGTTGTTTAGTCACATATTAGAGAGGTACATTCATTATATCTTAGTATCATTACGCATATTTTTATGGATTTTTTCTTATTCTGCACTAAATATAAAAAATCCATTGGGATAGTTTGGTTTGATTCTACAATAGTGCGGTTATATGGAATGGTTATATCAGTGTATTGTTAGTCAGTAGTGGTATATGATTTCCTATGTAGGAACACCATAAATGGACCCATGGAAACCATCTCTTTTTCATTCACAAGACTACCCATTGGAATCTACATAGGTTTTAGTCAATTTACTTAATATTCATACAATTTTACATTTAACAATGTATCACTTATAAGAGATGGGTTTGTATTTCCTTAGATGATATCATCAGAATCATATTTTACTATGAGTTTCTAGAGTATTTATTCCTAATTAGATATGACATATGAATAATAAATTTACATGTGTGATCGATTAAGTTTACATTCATGTTCATTCTGAGCCATGATATCTTAAGTGCATCATTATCTAGAGATTTCACTCAAATCCAGATATGAGTTTTAGTAACTACACTCTATGAAAATTTAAATTTTCATTCCTTTAAATACATTAGATTTTTTGTTTTGAATAATTCTATCCACATAAGTAGAGTGTTTTGAGAATCTTTGGTCAGTAATAGCATGACTATGCATTTTATGGTCTCGTTTAAAATAGGGTAGTTCAGAATTGACATTTATATAGATTCATATTTCATTTATCACTTCCTTATAATCATGGGAATTATTCAAGAATGATTTTAAATACAATTCCATAAATAAGAAAATTGTAATTCACAATTTCTTATTAAATGCTAGAACATATTGTGAAGAATTATACTCCTAATGTTTTAATAAATGATGTGGACATTGCATCTCTAGTTTGACGTGATGTGGTAAGATTTATTTCTGTGATTTAGTTAAAAAAGAATGAATCTTCATGGTTTTCTTGTGCTCATGTACCTTATGTTATGGTTATTCTTAGTGGAGGGATGTGAAATTGGAAACATATTATCACCATTTTAGAAAGTATTCACAGCCTGAGTAGGTATAACACCGTTCATTACATTTTCTCCCAGGATTTAGGGGGATGTGAATCTCTATGTTTGGGAGTTTATACCATAGAATGATTTCAGACGCTATGAAATTTTAAGGGAAAATTATTTTTTACATTTTGTGGATGGTGTTTTCTTCAAAATTGGGATCAAAATGTTTTTTTTGAGTTGGAACACTTTAATGTGTTGTTTTTAAACTTTATTAAAGGCTTGATGGGTCCTTTGTGTGTTTTTATGTATTGTGTTAGTCAATCCTAACAAATTAATTTTTCTAGTGGACAAGTAGGGGTGCATGGTTCATTGGAAAACATGCAGCCCACTAAGGAAACCTGTGAGTCTTCTGTAGGTGATAAGAACTGATCCAAATTATCTGCCTACAATTTCCAAAACCACAATCATATTATGCATTCATAAATCCTTTTAGGATGTGTGTGCACACACTTAATCATAATTTTTGATCATGGATGTTCGAACAATATGGGAAACACATGAAAGGTGTAATTCATATGTATTTAGAACTATATGATAGTGTATGAATTGGGTAACCCATGTGGAAAAACAAGTTATCACATCGTTTGAGGGAATTTTTTTCCTATTAATAAAACAAATAACATAATTCTTCCTCCATGCAATTCATTCCAGATGGTGATTCCTCATCTCCCACATGTGTGGCTCCCCTAAAGCCTAACATAGGATTTGATCGATCTCCAATATCCTTAGTCGTATTGAAGATTCTTCAGTTTCTATGGATTCCTCTTAGTAATATCGACATAGTGCCTAACCCTTTTTATCTATCTCGAGGAGGTTATCTTGGTTTGAGCTCACTAACCCTATTTTCAAGGACTATATCCAATTCGTCAATATTTCTTGAACCATACCATGAAAATTCTAGATACATGTTATATGGTTCATCCCCAGTATAAGGTAGGTTTTCTATAGTATTTCCATAATCTTTTATTACATGATATGATGTTTTTATTGTTCTTCACACAAAAAAATTCATAGTTTAACGTAATGATAATAATTTATCTCTAATAATTTATTTTAGTTTTCATGATGTTGCGTTTGAAACCTCCTTTGAATGGATTGGGGTCATGACCGCAACCTGAACCACCCATTTTGAGTAGGTTCATTAAATAGCATCTGTTGAACAGTGTATGCCTTATGTTTGAGCCCCCCCTTTTGGTGGGCCATTATATAGTTGTATAGAATTACTGAATTGAATTATTGAATAAAATATCATGTTATCTAATAAAACCATTCCATGAGGTGTGAAATATTTAATTGGAATACGATATATTTTTTATTCCTTGATTGGATACAAGGTTAAGAGTTATGAAATTCTTAATTAATTACATTGAGATGAGATGTGGCATACATATGTGTTCTTTATTTTTAAATTCATAAATTGAATCCAAAATTAGGCCTAGTCCTCTTAATTATTCTTTATCCAATGTTATGGAATTACCACCATTTAGTATTTATTATTGTACATTTAAACTAAAAAAATTATATATGGATTTCTTGAGTGATACATGGATTTCCTTCTATGTATTTCAAAGGATTGATTCATTTTCCTTATGATTTGGAACATTGTTTGGGTTTTTTTATACATTGGGGGTGATACTGGTATTCTAGGATGAAATAAACATATTTTTCTCTTACATAATTTTTAGAAATAACGATTTTATAGAAGAGACACATTGTATGTGCATGTTGTGAGATGGTTTTAACAATCCATGAGTGATACTTGGTCCCTTATGTGAGATACCAGGTATGGGCTCAATAGTTGATATATCAAATTTGGCCTATAATGATACATTTGAGCTGATGTATAGATTTAATTAGCCTCACTCCTACAGTGTCAGCATTTTGGAATTCCTATTTTGGTTCATGGGGTCCTTGATAAGGGTATCCTCAAGTGAGCCCAGGATGCGGCTTATTTAAAATTATTTGATACTTCTATTGTAAAGGATGATTGAATATATTTATTATCCATCAGATATTTTTCCAAGACAAAAAGAATTCTTGGATTCATTCCATATCACTTTGTGGATCATATGATGTTTTTCATCACCACCCCCTTACTTATTTTCATTGGGTTCTAACATTAGAGTTGTTTTCATATTAGGTTGAAGCATGTATGGTAGGGTCGGGTGTCAGGAATAGACCCAAACCTAACATGATTATTTGTTCATTTCAAATTCTAAATTAATTTTTTATCCGTGTACACTACTTAGTTTATAAAAAGTAATTGGGATATAATTTAAAAACCATGGGAGGTGTCCTACTGAGTATATCTAACACCCTTCTAGGGAAGCCATTCGAATGGGGTACCCAGAATATTCTCTAGTTCATTGGTCTTGATCCTTTTCTTTTGGTGTGCATTTCACCTGAGAGTTAGGACCATGGAATTGAGATGGATCAAGGAGAACACCCATGTGTACATTTAATTATTTTCTATATTCATGTGTTATATAATATCTCAAATTGCAAGACCTTATCATATTTTATTCACACACACACACACATGCTAGCATTAATTTGAAAATTAAAATCTCTCATTAAAATAATTGACTTAATTGAAGAGAATTTAATAATCAAATTAATTTTGAGGGTTGAATTTCCATTAAAATTGGGGTGTGGGTGAGTTACAAATTAATGGGGGGGGGTTGCCAACTTAATGGGAGGATTGAGGAAATTGAAAAGGTGGGGATAGTGTGGGGCCCAGCTCACTAATATCCTATGAAGAAGAGTTATGATTTAGAGGGCCCCTCCTCAACTTCCATACATAGTTTATAATTACACAGAGAAGAAATAAAATTGCAGCACGTATTTTATTTCATTCGTTAATTAAACCACATTATTTTTAACATCACATACCGAGAAATCACAGCTCCAGAGAAAGTGTTCCTAAGCAATTACCGGCACTGTGCTTTCATCGGTTCCCTCAGATTTCAATTCCGAGCACCGGTTCAAATGTTAGGAAAACCTGGTTGTTCATTTACTGAACGTACAGGAGAAAAACTTCAGAAATAGATTCTAGGCACACCGGGCATCAGAATCAGGTGCCTTCAGAAATTTCAAAATTAAAAAATCCCAAATAAAATAAAGAAAAAAAATTCCCCTGAAATTTACAGGTCATTACATTATTTTCCCACACAATGCTTTTTGGGTTTTATATAATGGCTAGAACCGAGATGATTCATGTTGATGTTGAATTTCATGGAAAATGGTATAATATTACCCATGTGTAAAAAATGAAAAATGAGTTTGAGTAAAATAATAATTATTATTCCTAATAATAAATATGACAATACAATCAATAATTTTTTTTTGGGTTTTTTCCCATCAATCTAATAAGTTATTATGTATTTAAATAATTATTATTGAAGAATTAATGTTTAATTTAACTCATGTAATGAATGTAGGAAGAGAAATAATAGATAATGATTAAAATGAAATAGAATATTCATTGGGATAGAAAATATGGGGACAAATTATGTCATTAAAAAGTAAAAGTGAAAGGTTTAGTAAAAGAAATGTAAAATAATAATGGTTTTCGTCATGCTTCTAAGATCGGTAAATAATTTAAATGTGGAATGTATTGAAATTTTTCCAAAAAATTACCTAAGGGATTTATCAGGATGAAATGCAGAATAGATTTATGAGGAATTGAAATATTACTAATAGTGAATCGTTTATGAATGAAATATGAGATAAAATAAGTGTTAAGTAGTGGAGTGAGGAATTTTGGTGACTGATATTAATGTAGTGGAATGAATGAGTGTTTATGTATTATAATTTTAAGATAATATGGTATTAGTACTTTTATGGTATTATCTAAAAATTAAACATCTGATTTTTAGTTCACAACCTTTTTTTCAGAAAGGATTTTAAAGAATTAGTTGAATAATATTAGTAAGCTTGAATAGTTGTTGAGATTGTAAGGTGATATCTTTAGAGAAAACATGATTATGGAAAATATAACTCCTAAATGTGCATGATGTTTCTGTTAGGGCCAATAGGGGCATATATACCCTGAGAGGGGGGTGAATCAGGGTATGGATATTTTTTTTCAAAGTTCTTCATGCCCCGCTGGATCTTGACCTCTTTGTTACAAGGGTCAATTTGTTTGCACTTGTGTGTATGTTATGATCACATAATTTCGCGTTTATCGGATGATGATGCTTTAAATGAAATGCAGGCAAATTAGCAGGCAGACGCAGAGATTTTTACTTGGTTCACCCTCACTGGGCTACCTCCAAGGAGCATACGCCGACAGGTTTCCAGTCGTACCAAATTCCACTAATCTTCACTTGATGTGGATACAAAGTTCGGGCTAGATCACTTCTATGCCCATGCTCACTTCCTTTACAAGGTTTAGGGTCATCTCACTGCTTTCCCAAGGGTCACTACCTGTTTCTCTCTCTCTGGCTCACTACCGGTGGAGAGGATCACCTTTTTCCTCTTCCTAAGCTCACTGCTCTTGGAAGGGATTCACTCACAGTTTATAGACATGTAGGTCTCTTCATTTCCATTAAGGAATGCATCTTTCTCTGTATATAGATTCTCTGTTGAGGTTTAACTTTCATCCACTGATTAATACCCCTTTGCCTCTGAACACTGGGAAATTCCTTTTGGAAACACCTTTGTAAAGCACTCAACTTCGCTAGGCTCCCAATTTCGCGAAGCTCAAACAAGCATTCGCGAAGCTCTCTCGCGAAGCTCTCTCGCGAAGAAATTCCGCGAAGCTCAACTCATTGTAAGGAAACTTCTCTCGCGAAGTTCACCGAGCCAACGCGGAGCACACAACTTTCGCGGAGCTACAATAGCCGCCGCGAAGCTCCTATTTCGCAAAGCACACTTCCTTCGTGAACCACCTCCACAAACCAAGAGCAATGTATTTTCTCTGAAAATTATCTCTGCTTCTCTCGAGGGGTTTGGACTCTATTTATAGGTGATTCCACCAACCCTCGCCCCTTCCGCACGAAGTCAACGCCACGTCATCTCAAATCGCGAAGCTCCAAACATTCCGTCGGAAATCTGTCCGAATTGCAAAGCACCACAGCACTTTGCCGTTCGCAAAGCTTGACGTAGTCACGAAGATTCAACTTCAACATACCTTCGCGCCTTCTCCGCGAAGCTCCCTCGCGAAGCCCTTCTCCGCCGCGATGCACTACAACTCTTCCATTCGCGAAGCTTTGACGTAATCGTGAAGCATCACCGCCTCCATTTTTCTGTTCTTCGCGAAATCTAATCCATACATCCTATTTTCGCGAAATTCATGCCTTTTCCACAATAAATTTTTATCTTCATTGAAATCCTATTTTCGTGATTCTCACCAAACACCAAATTTTGGACCCCAAAAATTTGGCAAACACTGGGAAATGACGCCACCTTGTACTGCTCTTTTTGTACCGCCTCTAGATCGTCCTTTCCTTTGTCATCGTTCTTTGTCAACAAGGATTGTCATCATATTTTCAGGAACATGACAATTCTCCATGGAAACCTGCTTTTTCAACAAACACAACCAACCCAAAAATACTTCAATGTTACCTTGATGGATTTTTTCCCAACAGTTTCAATAATAATGTTAAAAAGATTTGTTTGATTTTGGATAAATAAGTCTTTTTCTATTTATTACATTATTACTTGTTAGAAATATGATTAAAAAGTGGTTTATGACATCACAGATTGTATGGTAAGAGGAAATAGTAAATTATTGAAAGAATGATTGTTTCCATTAATGTTTTATGGTTATTCGGGCTGTTAAAATAATTCAGGAAAATACATCATTATGGTTTTCACATGTTAGGTGTGTGACAAATAATAGATATATCATTTTTTAGGGAATAATGATAACATTGTTTTTAAAAAAATTGACCTTATATTGAATGTATTGTATTTCATTATTTTGGAAGGTTAAAATTGATTACCATTTATGAAATTTTTTAAGGGGAAATTTGATGAGGTTTTAGAGATAAATGTATTACAAACCAATATAATGATTTATGTGTATTGAATAAATTACGCTAAGTATTATATATAACTATAAAAAGAGACATAATAAATGACTTATCATCCCATTATGGATATTATGATCCTTTAGTTCTTTAGGTATCAAAAATTCAACATCATTTCTCAAAGTCATATTTGAATTAGAAATTGATCAAGAACAACAAATGAGTGTGATTTCACTTATGAAATAAAATCTTGTATACCTTATAAAAGAATTTTGAATGAAATCATTATCCTATTTCCATCAATTATGATGATAATAATGACCTTATTAGTCTTAAATGGTTTTTAGTTTTCATGTTCATTAACATTATTTGTACCATTTTCCCGATCATTCTCAATTTGAAACAGATATATTGTATTACATTCCATGTCTATATTTTCACATTCCCCTAATGTTCTCAAAATTGGAATGATTGTTTTTTGGTGACATTAGAATCATAATTTACCTCTTTTTAAGAGGAAGTATTATTGACCCTTTGTATGATGTGGGTTTCCCAAAAATAAATACTCGAACACCAACCACTAAATTTTAAATTTTAATTTCACATTATGATGAAAATATTTTTAATAAATTCTTGATTGTATCATGATGGTATATTTTCATCTGAATCTTCCACAAAATCTATCTATCGTGGAAGATCTGTTTCGTGTATATCCCCTATGTAAGTATAATTTTGATCATTTACATGTACAAATATCATATGTATTACTATTGTGTCAATATCATTCATATGAAGAACAAACAGTATAAATTCTATACCATAGATAAAATGTTCTATAAAATAAGACCACTTATAAGGTTAATGTTTTATGATGAAACCAACAATTTTTGGATGCTACATGGGAAATAAAGGATGTCATGAAGAATAAGTACACTAATATATTTGTATTTAAGTTATGAATTTCAATGTATGAATTCATTTTAATGGTGGTATAATGTAATAAAAATAGATTTTATGGTATTTATTTTTTTATATAGTTTTAATCTTTTCGATAGCTTATGCTTCAAAAACAAACAAGCTTATATAAACTCTTAAATATTATTATTATAACAAGATCATTAGAAACTAGCTGATTAGTTGGTGGGCATGAATAGGATAGAATATTTAATGAAAAATATGAATTTCCTTTTCAATACATATTTATTTATGATTTGAAATAAACAACTATATTTTAGTAAATTAATATTATTCATTAAATATTTGTTTCATTTAAAGAGTGATTTTTATTACAATATACATAACTATAAATAAAATAATTACATTTAATCATTTATAAAGATTATTTTAATAATTTGAACATCAATTTTTAATTATAATGTCAAAATTATCTTTTAATAAAATCTTGACAAATTTAATGAAAAGGTAAAATTTCAAGTGAATAGTAAAAAACTATCGATTTTAATAAAACACTAATTTTTAATACATATAAAAGTAATTTTATTATTGAAAAATTTATCTAAAATCTCAATACATACTTTTTATTTGGATATATAAAATTAATTAGATTTAAATAATCTGTTTACTTTATTTTTGAATAAAAAAAACTTTTGGGCTGAAAACACATTTTTCTTTAAAAGATTTACTATGCTGTGATGTTTTAATCTAAAATGTTATTTATAAATTAGTGTGTATTTAATTTTAACAAATTAATTTCGTATTTTGAATCATAAATTTGAAATTATGTTATAAATATATTTTTATTATCTAGGCATAAAAAATTTATTGTGTCAAAAATTAATCTAATACAGTATAAATAAAATAATTTGTGCTTTAATGTAAAAAGATAAATGCCAAAAAAACTCCTAAAAATAAAAATATAATTGAAATGTTTATGTGTTTGTTGATATTAACCAACAATATACAACTAATTATAATCCAAATTCATTGGAATTAATTAAACCAAATTTTTTTTGGATTTAAATTTAAAATAACCTTTATTTAATCACTTAAAACTTCCCCTCCACAAGTATAAATATCAACCCTATCCACTACATTGTCTTAAAAATCGACGAATATTTTAATATATATATAATAACATATTCTCCCCAAAAAACCCATGTATGGGTCCTTCTGATCTCACCCCAACACAAATTCCATGTTCCTTAATGGATCCTTCTTGAGGTGACGTTCAAGAGAAAAAATTCTAAAACAAACTCTCTTAATTTATTTTTGTTTTATACCTTCTACTCCCAAAAGTACCCATAAAATAATAATAAATATATTATAATTATATATAATATTATATTATATTTGTATCGTAATATATTCTGTCCACCCCATTTCTTTATTCCTTTTAATTAAACAAATGGAACCATTATCCAAATCATTGAAATTAATCAACTCTGTGGGTAATGAATTATCATTTTCCAATACCTCATTCATGTAAGGCCAAAAAATAATTATTCATGTTAAATAATATTTAAATAGTTTTATTACATAATCATTTATATTTTTATATAATATATATCCAGAATTTGAAATAAAATGAATCTATTTCATCATGGTCGGAAAACATTCCAAAATTAACTAAACAATTATCATCAAAATTTTGTCAATTGAATCATGCTCATATCAGATATCAAAATTATATAATATAAAATTTGAATATAATTAACATAAATAATTACATTTAATTTTACATCTAATGTTTTATTTCCAACTGATAAGAAAATATATAATTATAGAAAATTGCACTGACCATGAAACCATGAAATGAACACACCAGAAAAAATGAAAATAATGGAATATTATGACTGATATGGTTGTACAAATTTATAAAAGAATCATATATGGAATTATAAATATTATTTATTTCTATAATTAATTAATAAGACTCATTAATCTTTTATATTAGAGATTTTATATTATCCAAAGCAAAAGGGATTAGTTAGGTCATTTTTTATCATCCCACTTTTTCTTCTATGAGATATATGATTTGTTCACGAATTATTTCTTATGAATGGGGTATATAAAACCATTTGATATATCATACCCTGAATCACTTTATCTACATGTTATTTATTATTTCATTTTATAACTATTACATTTATGTGGCATATTATTTGACTGATTACAAAGTGGTAAGGGATTTTATAACTCAATTTCAATTCATTTGGTAAACGTATACATAATTTATTATTAAATGTTATGATTATTTATAAGATTAATTTGGATTGTATTATGTTTTACCCTCATTTTATATGTGTATTTATATCTAATATATTGAATTTTATAATTTTATTAACGCTCACTTGAATAATGTGATATTTTTAAGGGACATCATTTGAAAGTTAAGCACTTTAAATTATCCCTTAAAATAGACTTTTTCTTCAATGTCAATGAATTCTAAAAAAATACAATATTTTCTAAAAATATCATATGATTTCATTAGAGTAATTTTAATCAATGTATGAATTAAATAAATGTTCATAAGGGATTATTATTTTCATTTTATAGATGATAGTCTTTTTGACATTTTTGACAAAAATATAGAAGGAATGTATTTTAAAGAATACATCATGACTGGATTTTCTTCCATCACAATGAATTAATTATTTGATGATTATTATTTATACATACATGTTTCATTACACAGAAAATGTTTTCCTTTGTAATGGTGTGTATTTCCAAATAAAATTTCAAAATGCTAAAGTTGTTCCCTCAATAAATTTATCAGGTGATATTTAAAATAATTTTCCATCAAATATGAAATCCTTTGATGTTAGTTATACTACAATAGTATTATGAACCAAGTATATTAGCCTTATTCTTTATCTAAATGGATTCATTTATGATGACATTGTTTTTAGGAATCCAGTTGATTTTCCTTATGTTATGATATTAATAAATGTATTTGAAACCATTTCTTTTCCATTGGTTATGACATGAATGTTTTTATGAAATATATATATTTTCGTTTATTTTGATATGTTGAATTATTTTTTTTCATATTGTGTACATAAGAATTTTTTTACTATGTTCTAGGATGGTACTATATATCCATCCAATAAGTTTTATATAACATTATATCACATGGGAAAACAAGAGAAACAAGTCTATAGTCTTATTCCACTATGGTAAAATGGTGTGTCAAGATAAAAAATTGGAAAAGGTGCATCATAATCCACTATGGGTAATAGGTGTGTCCTGATCCACTATACTGATGCTCTTTTTAGTTTAACATGGAATATGAAATGGTTTTAAATATCTATGATGATACAAAAAATTTAAGAAATGAAATTATTGGTCATGGTAGATTGAATATGACTTTTAAATTTTAATGTATATGTTTTCTAAAATGTTAAAGTTTATGCCCAGAATCATGTTTATGGATTGTTAAAGGGTGGATATAAAATTTTTAATTTATGTTCATAATCACAAAACATTATTCAAATCAAATTATTCCATATGATCATTAATAGTTATATCACATGTTTACTCCTACTCAGAATATGTTCTCACCATTTCATATGTTTCATTCACTAGGTGATCAATAATGGTTTATGTAGAGTATTAATTAGAGGATTAAAATGTAATATTATTATTTTATGTGGGGGTTAAGATCATTTATATAATAATAAAATTTTATATTTAATCAATAATACTATAAAACATTATGACTCTTTTATTGAGAGTATTTTTATGTGTTAAATATTCATTTAAATAAATAAAACATATGTGAATTAAAATATCATGTCTTTATATATTTTCATCTAATTTTTTTACTCAATTATCTTCATGATAATTATCTTCAACATCAATTCCTCAAAATTTAAACCAACATATAGATCATATGAAATAAGGGAATAAGGCGGAAGACTTAAGATCTTAATAATAGTTGAAATTGGTAAGAGATATTTCTGTCAAATTAGTGAATCCTTTTCGTATTGTTATAATGGATTTTTAACACATCATGATTATTCCTTTATCATATTTCACATTCTGATAATGATTCAACAACATGGAATCTTTTTTTCATTCAACCTCAACATATTTTTATTACTTATCCTTAAATATTCCATTAGTTCAATAAGTTTTAATTATTCTTTTTTAATCGTTATCATATTTTTATGAGAATGTATAATTTTCCTGATGTTTATTATATTATGTACATCCTTATTTCACCTTTTCCAAAATGTTTTGAGAAACAATAATGGTCATTATTTTATATCCTCTCATGAAATTCTGAGATATCTTCATTTGAACTAATTTGGTTTCCATTTGCGTGTTCAGTAGCTATGTTTTACCTTCCGTCTTTCCATTTCTATTACATATTCAAAATTATTAGAAAAAATGATTATTCTTACGTTATTAATTTAGTTGGTTTGGGATCATCCATGTGGAATATTCAATGTTTTTATGTTGCTTATCTTAGGTAACTTATCAATTCCTCCTTTATGAATGTTTTCAACAAATGTTGTCTTTTTTTTATTTCATGGATAAATTATCCTTTTAATTTTACCATCCCTCAATTAATTTCCATTTCCAAATTGAATCGGTATTTTATGACCATTACTAACACAATTTATTCATATTTATTTGGTTTATATTATATTCATGGAATCCAAATATTTATTCATATTTAGTGTAACCCAAATCCTAATTTTCATGAATACATTGTTTTTTACTTCCCATAGATTATTGCTCAATTTCATTTCATTTCTTTTACATTTTTTGTGGAATATTATTATAATATGATTTTAACCACTGTAGTGAAAACCATATCTCTTATAATATATGATCAGACATATATTAGTACACACATTTTTCATCCCAACATTTCATTATTTTTCTAGTGTATTTATCCATTCTCTTTTGTGGAATCTGCTTTTGTTTTGTAGGTTTCATTATTTTTTTTATCTATACTCCCCATAAAAGTATTCCTTATATTTTATTAATTGATTCTCATTTTGTTCCAACATTAAATATACATATTTTCAACCATTTAGTTGCACCATTAATACCGATCTATACTCATTATTTTAATTCTAGTACCAGTATTACTAGATTTAGTGCCCTTTTTTATAGAATTGTCTTTCCATTTTTGGGGAATAATTTTTCGACATATTATTATTAATACTTCCAATATACAACCAAGTTATTTTTGTGGATGTGTTTTATATTTTTTTACCCAAATCTTCCCATATTATGGGTTTGAACCTACACTAATTGATGATACTTCATTAGTGTAAACTAAAATAACATTCTTCATTGTGATTTTAGATGGCTGATCAATTGAAGATCAGGATCAATTAATATAAGAAATATTATTATCAATGTAGCCCTAATTCATATCAATAATTTTGTATAGAAACAATAATTCATGGAGGTAGATTGTCTCCTTATGTTTGGATAGATAATTCATTTTGTCATTAATATGGATTGTTATGGAATGCTTCATTGCAAAATTTCACGAGTCATGATATATTTCAATAGATATCAGGATATAGTACAATTTTTCTTTAATAAATTGTTTCAAGATTCATTCCCATTGATTTTAATTCTTTTATTATGATCATCATATTGTTTTATACATTCATACATAGATTTTTCAAGGACTTCAATTCTTATAGTTTTAAAATATAAATGGGTTCTCTTGACACTAATAGAAGATTTATTAGAATCATATATATAATATACTAATTGAATATAATCTTCATCCAACATAGGATTTTATTCTACAATAATCTCATTTCCACAACCATAAATGTTTATTCATCATGTTGATCATCACTAAAAATTGTATAAAAATTCATTTTTTTATGAACATGGATTACTTCACCAAAAACATGCTTACATAAAATTCTCAAATAAAAATTTTGTATCAATTCTTCTTCAGTAAGTTAATTAATTTAATTTCAAAGTATCAGGGATTTTTGATTTTATTCATTGAGGTATTTGAGATAATTTCACCTTTTTAATCACATTTTAATTTCATCGTCGTTTATATTAATTTAATGTTCATGTTATTCTCTCTTAAAAAATATCATTAAAAATTAATTATGAAATCAACTCATTGTTAATGTTCTACATTCTTCTTTAAAATTTTGATTACATTACATCAATATGTTTGATTGAATCAAAATTCATAAATTCTATATAACATTAGGTATAATTTTTAATGTAATCATTATAAATTTATTTGACAAGAGACAATTTATCCTTCTCTATTTTATTTAAAATTATAATAAATATCTTTTTTACATATTCATGTAAATTTTTAGAGTTTTGGAAGAGACATTGATTTATTCTTAAAAATCATTGAGGACTATGTCTTCGAACAAAGGTTATTTATAAAGGAAAATAAAATCTACACTTGATATAATCCATATAAAAACAACTATGGATAAAAAATTGATATAATCAGAGATATACCACATAGACCATACAAGGAAACTAAGGGAGTGATTTAGTATAACCATATTTTACGATGTTTTTTTTGTTCAATTGTCCCCTCATTATCTCAACCCTATTCCCCAATTAAGTGTAATTGAACTATTGTGTTCTTCTAACTGTTAAAAAAACAAGGAATGTAGAGAAAAATGATTTTTTAAAACATATGGGTATTAATACTGACTCTAAGTCATGAAAAATATATGGTTGTTTCACACATTTTAAAATGAATTTTAATTTATTGACATTACAAGTGCCTATAATTGGGAGAAAATTTTCATTCAGTAAGTAATTAATTATTCCTCAGTATATGGAATTCTTTATATAGTTACTACATGTATTCAATGGTTTTGATTGTACTAGAACGAAATGTTCTTAGATGATATAAACGTTTGATCTAAAATATTATAATTCTATGCATGTCCTCTAATAGATTTACTAATCACACATTCTTTTTTACATGCTAAATTAAGCGTGAAAAGGATGTCAGGAAACATCATTCTAAATGCTCAGGTTCTTATTATCATCATCCTGTAGAATTACTCAGATTTGACTTCATCACTCTTCATAGAAAATATTGTATCATGATATAAAAATGATATAGAAATGGGGTAAAATTTCTCATCACCTAAATTCACATATTAATACTAAACAACCTAGTTCATAGAGATTTAAATTAATACAAAATTTAAATACACCCATTAAATATTCACATAAATGTATATGGAATAAAATATTTATTATCCTTAATAAAATATAAATTAAAATTTTTTTGAGTATTATATTTCAATTTTTATATACCCTAATGAAATTGGTTATTTTTTCTTCATATAATCTATTCTGAATACAATAATGTGTCTAATTTCATTAGGATATGAATATACCCAAGGGTTTCTGCTATAACCTCTTTATCCTTTGGATAATTGATATGGAACAACTCACCCTACATGAATTCGTTTATGAGACTCCCAATGGATTGGGCTATATTTAGCTTCACATGTATGAGTGATCAACAACTAATGAATTATTTTAGACACATGTACATTCAAATTTTTGAAGAATCTAGAACTACCTTTCATTACATGATGTATTCATCAAAAATACATAAAAGGATCAGGAATTCGTTTTTACTATAATCAATCATACCCTAGAATATAATAACACATTATCCACCTATAAATTCCCAAATAATCATATGAATCTATTTATTCACACAACTTCTTCCAAATTTGAATAATCATTGTATAACAATCATAAAATAACTCACAATTAATGAATTTCACAAGGAATGATTTTTTAGATACAAACTGTTTGTGGATTTTATAGATCTACTACATATTATTAATTAATTATACATGCATTAAAATGTATCTTCATGCATATAAATTCATTTATGATTACCCTCCTAATTTTATTAGCATATTCTTTATCTAAATAACATGGCTTCATCAATAGTGGAATCACTTTTTGGGTATTTATATTCATGAATGGTAGTGAAAAAAATTCATTTTTTGACTTTTATTTATACTCATATAGATATTCGGATTTAAAAGGAACTCTGATCAAGGAATTATATCTCAAACTATATATATTCAATTTTCATTTTAGTGTGATAATTGAAGAATATATGGCATTAGAAGAATCCTAGTCCATTGAAGGAATAAGAAAATCACTATCATGATTAGATGGTATGGATCAAAGAAATCATATGGAGTTTATTTTATCAATACGTTTTGATATTGATGAATAGTTTCATGATTCAACCCTCTGACATCAAATCTCTTGTAATTACATATCTTTATCTATCACACAGAAACATTAAAATAATCATATTTTATTCTTATCTTAATATTTGATCCCTTGGATGAGGTTCAGTGTGATTTCATGGATTAAACCATCTAGTTTTTGGGTTCTTGGTGAATTTTTGCATTTGCATGAGAAGAAAAAAAATTTACAAACTGTATGGCCCAGTCTGGGTAATCATGTGATAGTTTTGGGTTTCTGGAAAGAACCTATCACTCTATAATTCAAACCATATTAGATTACTATGTGGTCTATTCCTTCATTAAAAGTAGCTATCGCATGATTGGTGTATAATATGACCATACCTTGCGGCCAAACCATGCAAGAAATGCAGGAATTTTAAATATTAATGACCATATTTCTCTCTCCCCTCTTTTTACCCCTAGAATTTCCCCCTCCCTCTTGTATGACATCAATGCATAAAGGGGTCCCAATCCCCCTTCCCATTATATCCTCCTACTCCATGGATCCATCCATGACGTCCCATGTTGTGTTTCTTAGGGTTATGAAACATATTTCTCCACCATCACTTATTCATCCATGATTTAGTGGTTTCCCTTTGGCGGGGT
The DNA here is from genome assembly GCA_963277665.1 of Viscum album. Classification (NCBI taxonomy): domain Eukaryota; kingdom Viridiplantae; phylum Streptophyta; class Magnoliopsida; order Santalales; family Viscaceae; genus Viscum; species Viscum album. The sequence goes on from OY728122.1 coordinate 638,721,733, forward strand.
CTTGTTTTCCCAAACATTGGAGGTTATTATAAATGGATTAGGTTTTTTGGGATATAAGGTGTGAAGATCATCTATTGGGCTTAGTTTTTTACTTCCCATATGTTTTTTATGAATTCCCACACTATTGAGTTTGGTGTTTCCATTATTTTATTTTCCACCAAAATTCATGGATTATTATATTCTTTTAATTAATTTATAAATGATATTTTGACATTTCTGACACATTTTGTATGTTCACTGTGGTGTTCTCTTGTTGGTTGAATTGGATAAAAATGGGTTTTAATGTGAATGTTCATATATAACTATACATATATGTAGAACATTTGTTTGATAATATTTCAATTTATATTTAATGATGAAATTGGTTGATTTGTGTTGTTTTTTTCTTTAGAAAAATTTTAGTAAATTGATTTTATTGTTATTTTCGAATTATATGTTGAGGTTTCTTAATTATATAATGTGGTTTTTCTTGTTAATAATGTAAAATGTGGTGGTTATTTGTAATTTTTGGGGAAGAACTACTTGAGGTACTCCATTAGATTTGGAAACATCCTTGTCTTCCTAGAGTGCACACATGGATGGGAATATAATTCATGATGGTCATGTTTTCCAAAAAATCCCAGTCTAAAACACACTTCTACATCTTCTTTAAACTCTTGGTGTTTATCAAATCTCCCATTGATTCCAAATGATTCACGTGGGGTTTAAAATGTTATTTTTAATATTATTGATTGTTTGTGTTTTTTAAAATAATGGATGGTCTATAAATGCTGTGAAAAACCATTTTGAATATTTCTGGGAAATGCTTATTTTCCATCTTAGTCTTGATATGAGGTTGGAAGTGAAGTTTTATATTTTAAAATGTCCCGTTTTTCATTTTTATTTTGAAAGTGTTTATTTATATTGATTTTTTAATGGATTAATAATGTTCAAAATGTTTATTTGAAATGGACATGATGTAAGGTCCGATTGACACTTTGTAATGTCTGGAAATGAAGGGGTCATGAAAATTTTAATTCTTAGTTGGATGCAGAATGTGTTTTCTATAATGGTTTGAATGATTTTTTGATTTGATAGCAGATTTGCAAATTTTTATTGGTCTTTTATATGATGGGAATCCTTATTTGGAGATTATCCACTATGGGTTATCATATAGTTGGTCTCATTGTGTGGGGTTGGAAAATATGGTGACAACAGGTAAGGTGAGTCACACATGTGTGAGGATCCTACTAACACAATATTCAATTACCATGGGTTTTATTCATGTCATTTACATGTTCGAGTGACGGTTGATGTCTAATCCCAATTATATGGGTTGGTACACCCATTGATTGATTGGTTGGGGTTGTATGTGACACTAGATTGGCTATTTTAGGGCAGCAAATTGCTTGTAGTCTCTGGATCTAAACAATATGCTGGTTGGTGAGTTTAACTCTATTACGTCTGGGGAACACAATAGGTATGTTTAATAAGGGCCATTGGTTACTATAAATAAGTTCATGATTTTATTTTTTTAATTATTGGTTTTTATATAGTTTATTTATTTACAATCAGTTTTTCATTGTATTTACTTTTTTGTATTTTTTTTGATTTAGTGTCTAAAATGGTGAACCTATTTTGAAAATCGTTATGTGGCATGTGATTTATTAAAAAATGAAAATTTATTTTCCTATGTTTTTAAAATGTTGAATACACGTTTTCATATCTGTATTTCAAAATAGTGCTTATGGATTGTTTTTAGGAAACGAAATATATAGATTCTTTGGTGGTTTCTTTCTAAGCTGTCAAGATCACACCATATATGTACTATTCTGTGTTGGTAGGCCCAATCTTCATTGTAGGTTCATGTTCATTGTTTGAGTGATCGCATTAGATAAATTAATGTTTTGTGGTTGGATTTGACCGGGAGGTCACACAGAGATTCCATCAGTTAGCTTGTTTTAGTTTCTATTATTTTTTTACTTCTTTTTTTAGTCTAATTATTTATGTGGATTATTTTTATATTAATATAGGATTAGTTATTGGTTTTCTTGTGTTCCTATATTTTTATGTTTATATATTTTATTCTCTTATATTGGGAAAAATCATTCCTATTGTGATTTCCTTGATGCTCGAGAGTAGTTTCCAACCCATGGGGATCGTGAATGTACTTTCATCCCTGTATTAGACTTGGGCAGATGTCATTTTGGATGAAAATTTGGACTAGTTTGTGAGATTACCTCTAATTTATACATCAATTATCCTTAATCATATAAGAAGATAATATTGATTACCATTACGAAATCCCCACTTGCACCGACCCATTATTGATCTCTTCCACCATGTCATCTAGTATAATAGATTTGCTGCCACTCTTTTATACTATGTGTGGGGGTACTCTATATATGGATTTACATCGAACCATGCAATACATATTCCACCCATTGGCTAGCCAAGTCTAGTTCCCTTGTCCATGGTAGACCTCCAATCCCCATAATATTCCTTTGTATATCCTGGCCCTTACAGGCATGTAGGGTGGATCTTTTGTTTAATATGAGTATTATTCATACATAAAAGAAATAATATAGGAATCAATGAAATTCCATGACATCCTCACGTAAAATGTGAAACTCACATAATCTTCTTCATAGATAATCATGATAATGTATTTATGATCATTTATTTACATGGAATTTAACTAAATACTTCATCTAATGAATTTTATATTTCAAAGAAATCATGAAATCACCATTAAATAATATTTCAATTTCATTATAATGGCTCAATCTTGACAAATATAAATATTAAATCTCTTTTGTCGCATACGTAAAACATTTAACAAATATACCCCCGAAGACCATATTAGTTTAGTTCCCTTGGAAACATGGAATCATAAACAATGGTAAATATGTGGGATACATTATCTACCACTATGTTCTTCATGACTATAATTATTCTTATATACATCATAAATAATAAATATCATTATAACGTGGGAGAGATACTAAAAAGGGGTGAGATTATATGAATATTAAGTGTAAATATGGGATACATGTCATCATAATCATTATCATATGGGTTTGATAACATGATCATGACATTGAAATATCATACCACGCATACCGTATGATCATAAAATGCAATCGTGTAATAAAACATGGTATTTCATAATATATGAATCATTTGAAAATAAAGAACATATGTCATGAAATAATAACATAGGAATAATACATAGTATTGTGTCGACCACATAAATATTTAATATGATTTCCCAAGTATCATAGGATAAAATGAAAAAAAATCTTAGTAAAACAAGTTCAGTCCTCATACCATTTTTTTATTTATCTTTCACTCCCCTAACCATCTTAGTGACACATGTTCACTCCTCATACCGTCTTCATAGTCATGATTCACTACCACTGACATATTAGTAGTCAAGGTTCACTCTCGAGGCCATCTTAGTCTATCTCAAGAGATATTAATCTTTACCCAATGCGTATAATTGTGAAATATATCCCACACACCTCATAATGAAATCATACATAAATGTGCCAAAAATCTTCAATAATCATATTATAACCCATGAAATGAAATTGGTATCATAGACATATAATCATATCATAACATATAAAAAATATATCGGATTAATAATCATTTCAGTAAATTATAATTTGGGAGACGAAGCGGGTTTCTAAAGCATATAACATGTTAATAAAAAATGAGTGTCATAAGAATAATTCCATAAAAACATAAATCTTTCAAGAAAGAATATGAATGGAACCCTTGGATAATCTCTTATTAGGTCATGAGTAAATTTAAAATATGACATCTTATATAGAAAATAACATGGAAATATATTTTAAAAACATTTCATGTGTAAAATATCCTTTCTTATTGGAAATACATTTCTAAAAAACATAAAAAAAAGTTGAAATCCATTTTCTTGATAACAAACATGATATATTCTATGTATTTCTCCGAAAACCTTTTGTAAACCTTTATGTTGAAATCTTATAAAGTGAAAATGGAAAAAAATAAAAATAATTTTCTATAAAAACATATTAATGGTTCTTGAAACATTTTGAAATCCATTTATTGGAAATACATTGGAGGCATATAATTAAGGCTTTAAATGATTTTGAAAAACATTTTCCTTGAAAAAAATATAAATTAATCTTGAATAAAAATTGAAATAAATTATCATTGAAAACACAAAAAACGAATATTGAAATAATTTGGAATACAATATTCCTTAAATACTGTAAAATATGTGCGAAAACTATTCAAAACAATTTCCTTGAAAATTTATAAAAGAATATTAAAATCATTTTGATAAACACATTCCCAAAAAAATACATTGGAAACATATAAATAAATCATTGATATATTTCAATAACCATATAATTATAAATAAAATTAAAAATATTTTTTCATATAAATTATCCTTTTAATCATGAAATGGAGGTGTCATAGAAATGAGGTAGGTAAATCGGTATAAGTTGTATGAGGTAATAAGAAAATTTAGTTTTATTGGTAAAATCACGAAAATGAATTTTTTGGAATGTGAAAAAAAGAATAATTTAAAAATATTTTTTAACTAAAAATATGGAAATTTTTTCATTTAATGATTATTTTAGAATAGACTTATATTCTTGGAACCCCTTTTTAGGAAACATGGTTTTGAAGGCATATAGATTTCTGACCAATGATAGGCTAATGTATTTATTTTTAAAATATAGTTTCTTAATAATATATTGTACCAATGAGTATAAGAATGGTACCAATACATTAATATATCATGAATAAAAATAGGAGAATAAAATTCATTAATTTTCTTGATAGATATATTATAATATTTTATCATTGGAAACATAATCATAAACAATCTTGAGAAGCGGTGAAATTGTTTCAATAAAATCTCATGACTTAGAAACTTTTAACCATAGTCCCGATGTATGAATTTAAAATTATATGAAGAATAAATTAGCATTAAATGAAGTAGATTCATGATATAAAATGTCAAATGGAATTATATACTCCTCCAAAAAGAATATAGGTGCTTGATAAACCATTTGTCTCAATGAATGGAAATTGAGAAGAAATTGTCTTACAAATTTCATACCTTTTGAAACATTAATACAAGGAAATATTGAAAATAGAATGGATATGTAAATAAAAATTATTTTAATTGTATTAATCATTTAATACATATTGTATCAATATAAACACCAGAAAATAGTAAGGGGTGGTGAAGAAGACATTCATCTCCCTGAAAACAAAGTGAGATGAATTGCCCTTAATTGTGTCTCGAAACTCATTGTACACATTCAATCCACCTGTATAATAAATATAAAATTTTTACTAATATTTTTAAGAAACTATATTAATATATCTAAAAACATATATTGTTTTATTGTGACCTTATATTACCCGAGTGTTAATAATTCTTTGTCAATGATTCAATTCACGTAATATCCACTTTTTTCTATGTGGCTTAAATTGACATATCATTTTTCCTTAAGATTATATGAATATATAAATAATGTAAATTATGATTTAAATATAATTTATATTCAGTATATTTTTATTATAATAATCAATTAAATATAGTGTTATGAAATATAATACACTATTTATCGAGACGGTAGGTTTTATGTACACATGAACGATACTTCGGTTTACTTATCATGGAGAAAAATATAAAGTAAAAGTAATTTATATATTTCTATATATAATTATTACATTATTTTTTTTATATAATATATTTCATATATATTCACTAAAACCATATTTAATATATTCCATGAAGTGTATGAACAAATCACATTACACTGAGGGGGCGATAGTCCTCCTTTCATTAAATGAAACTGTCTTATAAATAGAAAAACAATGTATAAATATTTTTTTTTAAAGTTTTAATTATTATTAAAAAATTAATATTTATAATATATAATATATATAAATCGTGTTTCCATCATAATTTCCACCATGAGAGGAGATAATTAAAAAAATTTAACAATCATAATTTGGTGAGGCTGTAGTTTTTCATACACATAAATAATATGCTCGTTACCCATTACATGTTGATGAGTGTAATTGTAGGTTTAAACATTAAAATAAAAAATCCTAGTATATTGATGATACTATTTTTTATACCATCATGGAATAAATAGAGTTTATTGGTGGATAATGAAAATAAACAGAAATGAGTTCGAGAGAATACGTTAGCTCTTAATCAGGTAACTCCTTTTGTTTTGTGCCAAAAGGATTTCTTAGATTGATTTAATACCAAGGATAGGATTATTGGAAGAATTTAGGGATTTCAAGTAGTGTATTGAAATTATTTTGTCTGATTATATGTTTTTTGAGTGTTGTGATGAAGAGGGAGAGGTGGTGTACTTTTAAATGGAAGGGAATTGACACCCATGAATTTTTATAAAACATGATAGGTGTACCAACGATTTTCATTTGAAAAGCCATACCAAACCAACAAAAATTAATAATAGAAGGTGACTGGATGATTAATTTCTAAGAAATGGGTTTTGGAAAATGTTATATTCATTTTGGGTCATAATTTTAAAGTTTTGTAAATTTTTAACCTAATTGTTCTCTTAACCGTCGTAATTAATTTTAATAACAGTCACTAATATTATTTGTAAATACAAAATTCAATCTTTTTAAAAATTAAAAATTATAAAGATTAAAAATATTGAATCCATTTTGTCTAAATTATTATCAAATCATTGTTAGAAATTAGTTTCAAAATAATCGCACTAAAAGGAAGACACGGTGGTGATTCAATGTAAAAAAATTCCAACATTTTGAAATATTTTCCTATTTTCTGAGTGAAATGTATTCAAATGACCTAAATTGGATTAATTTATAAATATGTAATCTAATTAACATTTAATATCTATGTAAAATTATAATACATCCTTAAATATAAAATTAATGATAAATTAGTTATTAATTAAAAATTAATATCTTAACCAATTCATCAAAAAAATGAATCCTTAATGAAAAATAAAAAAAAATTAATAATATTTTTTTATGTTTCTATATAAAATATGATGTTTATTTTGACATATTATTTCTATAAAGGATCCAAAAATATTCTTTAAAATGGATTCTCCACAAAATGCAGTAAAACTACATTTATTAAAATAGACGTTTTAAATCATAAAATTGGGTTTGATCATATCTTATGTCAATAAAATAGATTAGATGATTCTATAAAATATTTTTCTAAATGTATGACATATATCCTAATAAAATATTTATCAATATTATTAAATAATTATCTAATTAAAATAAATCATATTTTTCACATAATATCTAACTTGTATAAAATCAGTCCCTTTATATTCATTTTATTTCTATATTATTTTATAATTAATAGATAACCAATAAATTCAACAATATATATTCTTCTGTTATTTAATCATGTAATATTCAAATTAATGGGCATTTTATAACATATTAAAAAAATAATATTTTATGAATGAACAATTGTTTTTTAACACTCGATCATTAATGTCACTCAAGACATCAAGGAAATTCATTCTAGTGTGTAAGGTAAGCTAACCATAAATTTAAGTGTAGATAAATACATATTTTTGGTTCTTTTTAGTGCATAATTGATTTCTATTTAATATAACATAAGATAGACATAATAAAAAATAAAGTATTTTTAGTGTTGTGTGAGGTGAAAAAATTAACAATGATTATATTTAATAGAAAATATTTCAAAAAATATCCTGGTGTTACATTCAACTCCACTAAAAATGAATTTCTCCCAAATTACTAATTCGGGTTGTAAGAGTATTAAAACAATAGAGTTTCATTTTAATAAACCCCTTTATCATAAAAACAACTACTATAACTTCCATAAAAAAATAATTATGGAAGTATAACAGTTAACCAAAGTGACTCAATAGTAGCTTCCCACATAGGATAACAAAGGAGGGATATGAGATCCTGGAAAATGAAGATATATAAAAACATAAATTTTTATAGAGGGTTATATAGAATAAAGAAATGATATGGTAAAAAATCACAATTATTTATATCTATGATGACCTAAATGACCATATGATTCATCAAAAATAATGTTACTCACATAACCTTTTATTTATATATCGTTTTCGTAAAGATGAAATTTTTTCTGGAAAGAATATGACTTCATGATTTTTGGACAATCTAATCATTTGTTTTTACTTAATCCACTTCCTATCTTTCCCAAAAAAGGATGATAATTTTTTTCAATCATGAAACACTAATAGATCATGAGATCCATGATAAGTCATCTCATCTATATTCAATTAACTTCAACAAAAAAATGTAAGAGACAATTATCCAATATTCCTGAATACTCATATGGTGAGAAAATAATTTAATCTCAAAATCATCATCAAAAGCATAAATTAAATCCCATAAATGGTCATCCTTATAACCATTCCAAATGATGAAAATAAAAAACATAGATATAAATCAAAAAATAATATCAACATTTATCCCACATATATCAAAATGTAGTACATGGTTCTCAAATTCAAAATATGTGAATACCCTCTTCAAATATTCTTATGAAACATATTAATAACCTAAATTTCTATAAACACATTTGGAAAACATGGAGGATTATTTATTCAAAAGGTTACTTTATATATTTCTTAAATCAATGATGTTATAAACATCAACTACAATGACATAGTCCACTTTTTTCAACCAATCAATAATCAAATTCAGAGTAGTAAACATTATCCAATTTTCTATATCAAAAATCAATATTGTTATTATTTAATAGCAACACAATTTCCCAAATATCATGACAACTATAAGAAAAAACCTATAAATTTCATGAATAATATAACGTAGTATTTGGATTCTAAAATATAAGTACATCATTCATCGAAATTTATTATTTAACCATTACTTTGCCTTCATGAACTTATATATGAATAAAACTTTCCTAGAATATGAAATAGGAATAATGTCATAAGGTTATATAACCTCAATCTAATCTTCCTAATTATCATTAATGTAAAAAATATTTGACAGAAATCACATACCATACACATGTCATTTTCTCACCCATTATCTTTAGATGTATAACCAATATACACAACACATTACTTATTACCTTTTCAGTATTTCCACATGGGAAATAAATTTTCACAACACACATACATTCTTCATCTGAAACATTAAATTATAAAGATGTTCCATCATGTTATCTCCATTCAGTAAAACCATAATACACATGGTAAGATACACATATTATAGAATAATAACACATAATCATGAAAATTTACTTATATGATGTATAAATCATGACACAAACCTTATAGTTGATGACACCGTAGGTGTATCCTATGATATTCATAATCCTCTTCTTTACAAACCATTGATAAAGGTATTTTGAAGGGTTTATGAATTTCCACATCATATCCCATAGTATCATCTAAAGACGTGTACAGTAAGGCTCGTTGTCATTTACTAGATTATCAAGTGATAGGCTCGAAATATATTATCAGTGCTATTAATCCAAGTAACCACTATGCAAGATTCACATCCACCTGTATTATCTAAAGAAGCCTGAATTTCTAGGAAACCACTGTCTCTACCATTTATAAAAAAATCATGTACATTTTCCTATAGTTTCCTTGTCAACAAAAATATCTATACACTTTTATTTAGGGTTGTAACTACGGTTTCATTATCCTAGCTTCCAAAGGGTAACTAAACCATTTCCTTCATGACAACTATGATGACACAATCTTGAAAAACATATACAATACATATCTATTTATTAATAATTATAACATTAAACAAATAGTTTCCAAAAAATGTATTATATCAAATCCTTTGGAAACACAAGATCATAAACACCATTACATAATTGAGTCATTATCTCACACTATTTTCATCATTACTAGAACCCGTCATTGAAAAATAATATATACAATAAAAATCTACATAACATGGGGATAGAATTACTAAAAATAGGTGATCTCAGATGCTCAATAAGGGTAATCAAGGTAGGCATGTCATTTTATGAGTGAGGAAAAGTGTATTATAACTAGATCATAACATTAGAGGACCATACCAAGCATATCAGAAGATGATAAACATTAATCATGAAATAGAACATTTCAGTTTAGAAGAAATGAATCATTATGAAAAAAAGAACATAATCCATCAAACCGTAACATGAAAAAAAAATTCCTAGAATCGTTTCTTACACATAAAAAAATTGATATGATTTCATTATTAGATAATAAATCCATTCCAAGACCATCATAATATTATTATTTTAATCCATATATTATCCTAGTAGTCTTGGTTCACTCCCATGGACATCATTGTAGGGTGAGTTCACTTCTCATTCCGTCTTGGTAGTCACAATACACTCCTATTCCAATATTAGTATTCAAGGTTCACTCCCAAGATCATATTAGCCTGTATCACGAGATATAAATCATTATCTAATACATTGGTGGGAGATATAGGTTCTTCCCATCTAATAATTAAATCATTTTTACATGTTACGTAAAATCATCAATAATTTAATCATAACCCATGAAATTAAATTAGTATCATAAATATATAATAATATCATAACCATTGGAAATAAGACAAATTTTTCATAATATTTTTATCTATATAATATCCAATTCAAAGATGGGGATTTCAAAATAATATAACCTATGGTAGTATAATGGTTGTCATAAGCATCATTCAATCAAAACATACAGTATTCATGAATAAATATTATTGGATCCATCAGATAATTTCCTCGAATGGAATGAGTAATATCAAAAAAACGTCATATTATATGGAAAATAACTTTGAATGGTTTTTTTATAAAAATATATATTGATGAAAATATCCATTCTTCTTTGTAAAAAGGCTCATTAACAAAATTAAAACTTTTGAAAATATTTTTAATGAATATAATCTTGAAATATTATAAATAATTCTCTGAAAAACATTTGGAAAACATTTTAATTGAAAACATATAAAGAGATCATGAGAATATTTTGAGACCCATTTTCCCTGAAATCTTATAAATGTTGATTGAAAACTTTTTGAAAACCATTACGCTAAAAATAATTTTCAAACACATAATAAAGGCTTCAAATTATTTTGAAAATAGTTTACCTTCTAAAATTATAACATATTCTTTGTAAAATTTTGATCAAATATTTTCATTGAAAACATATAAAGGATGATTGAAAACAAATTTTCAACCATTATCCTTGTTAAATTATAAAATAATCATGAAAAAATTTTAAAAATAATTTCGTTGAATAATTATAATTGAATCTTAAAAATTATTTGAAAAAAATATTCTTTCAAAAAAATATAGAAACATATAACGAAATAATGAAAATTATTTGAAAGCCATTTAATAGATAATTATTTATAAATATACAAAAAATAATATTTTCATTAGGATATGTAATCTTCAAAAAAATATGAGGGCAAAATTTCTTTATGTGGTACATGGTAATAAGGACATTCCTATTGGAAAAAAAGGTAGGAAAAGTTTATTGTTTAAAAAGTGAAACGAATATTATTTTGAATGCATTAGTAAAAGAATTTTTTTTTTAAAAATGTATATTTAGTATTGAAAGATAATAGTATAATGTTTTTTAACCCTTTTTGTGAAACATGGTTTTGAAGGAATACATATTTATGAATGAATAAAGGGTAAAGTTGGGATTTATTAAAAATAAATTTTTATCATTATTATGTACCATAGAGTATAAACATGAATCCAATAGATGAATATACCATGAAAATATAGAGGATACTATGATTAATTAATTTTCATGAGATATGTAATATAATATTTCTTCAAATGATGCATAATCATAAATAATCTTGAAAAGTGATGAGATAGTTTCAATAAACTCATATCACATTGTTACATCGCACCATACCTTCCAATAAATAATGTGAAATTAAAATAAGAATAAAATATTATTAAAATGGTTGTATTCCATATATAACCTTTCAAATGGATGTATATACACCACAAAAAAAAATGTAGTTTAATAATATAACATGTGACACAATGTATGAAAATTGGGAAAAACTGTCATATCGATTTGGTAAATTTTGAAACATAAACCCCATGAAATGATGATCATATAATGGATTTGTAAAAAACCATTAAATTAGTTTTTCTATTCATAAAATTCATCCATTGGAATTATACACACCACACAAAAGTGATGGGTGATTAATAAATAATTTATCTCATAGAAAATAAAAGTGAGGAGGAATTCCCTTACCTTGTGTCTTTACTCTCATCATACTCATTAAAACCACCTATATAATAAATATAAATTTCTTGTAAATATTTTACATGACCATATTCAAAAAAAATACCACATATGGTTTTATTATGACCTTATATTACCCTCTTGTAAATGATTCTATGTTAATGTTTCACATCAGTTAATAAGTGCTTTGTTTTTCGCAAGTGTTTTAATTTATTGTATATTATTTCCTTATAATTATATAATGATATAAAAAATTTCAAACATGATTTAAATATAATTTATATTCATTATATGTGTATTATATTTTTCTGTTGATTATATTGGTCTCAAATTAAATATACAGTTCATTGATACGGTATTTCATACATAAGCAGGAATGTTATTTCTATTTAATTGTCATGTGGAAGGAATGAATGTAAATGATATATATATATATATATATATCATTTAAGGTAACATTATTATATCATATATATCATATATATTCACTAAAACCATCCTTAAAAAATTCCATTTTGTGTATGAACGTACCACATCATTTTGAGGGGGTGCTAGACCTCACTTCCTTTAATGAAATTGTCATATTAACAAAAAATTGAAAGTATAAAGGTATGTTTTAAAATGGGATAAATATTCTTAATTACATAATTATATAATATAACACACACACACACACATATATATATATATATATATATACATTCCATCATAATTTCCATAATGATATGTTGTAAGTAAAAAATGTACATTAATTGTTATATGACGAGGTAGTTCACCTGAAACATAAATAATATTTTAATTACTAGTTAGATGGAGGTTTGTGTAAATGTAGGATTGATTAATAGAATTATGAAATACTATACTTGTGTTTTTATTCATTCATGTAATAAATATAGTGGAGGCGTTGGAGAAATAAAATAAACGAAAGGATCTTGAAAGAAGTTGTTACCTTTTAATCGAGTAACTCATTGGTTTTTTTCAAAAGGATTTATTATATGAATTTATTCCCAATTAGATTCTTCAATGACTAATTTATAGATGAAGTGAAGATTATTTGGAAGATCATGGTCAAAACTAACTATTTTGAGATGTGGGAAGAAGTTGGAGAGGTGGTGGCCATTATTGGGAAGGGAAAGGACACAATTTGAAGTTTTGAAAACATGTTTGTTTTACTCCATTTTTACATAAAAATACTTAAAAAAAATCAGTAACGGAAGGTTAATGGACGAAAAATTTAATTCAAATGGTATTTTAAAAACGTTTTATGTTGTTTTGGGCCTTAAATTTATGGTTTAATACTTTCTTATGCTAAATTTTTTCACAGTCATTTTAATTCATTTTAATCTCTTTCAATAATATTATTGATAAAAAATTGTGGTTCTAAATTAAAGTTATAAATTATGCTATTTCCAAATATTTATTTCATATTTAAAATTTATAATCATGTATGAGGAATAAATTTATTTAAAAATAATCACACTGATGAGATGACACTACATGTTGTTAATGTAAAATTTTCCAATAGATTTCTATATTTTATACCCAATTTCAAATTCACATTGATTCCAATATCCATAATAGGATTTATTATTAAAATAATTATCTAATTAATCTATAAATCCAAATAAAAATACATATTATCATTATAAAATAATTAGATAATAATGTAGGTTTGAATTAAAATTCAAAATTAATAAATATTTATAAAAACGAATCCTTAGAGAAAAATTACAGAAGAATTAATAATAACACATTTTGGATGTTTCTATTTAAAATATTATGATAATTTTGACATATTAAATCTATATAACATCCATAAATTCCATATAAAATTGGGATTCTATTAAAATATTGTAGAACTACCATTTTAAAAAGATGGGTTTTAAGTATAAAATTGTGTTTGTTCTTATAAAATATCATTAAAATATATTGGAAGATTATAAAAATTAATTTTCAATAATATATAAAATATAAATTCAATTAATATTTTTCACTATTACCATTAAATTTAACTTATTAATATAAATCATCTTTTTCCCATAAAAATAGAATTATATAATCAGTCCCTTAGTATTCATTTTATTTCTACATTGTGTTATAAATAATAAGTAACCAATGATTTATAATATATACATCTTCATATGTTAGTTAATACTATACTATTCAATTTAATCTCCATGTTATATCCTATTGAATAATAATTTTTTAATAATTACTCATTGTTCTGCAAAACTCGGTCATACCTGTTATTCATGGAATCAAGGAACGATAATATTAAGTGTTACATAACCCAACCATCATGTTTCAAGTAGAGAAAACTAAAATTTAATTTTCCTATTGATCACTAATAACATTATGTTTCATATAAATCATTCCAATTTTATTTCATTACATTAAAATGGAAAATACCATAAATATTCAATTAATTAAAAATGATTTTTTCCACCAAATCATGTCGTGTTACATGCATAGAAATAGTAATGGAACAAATATAATTAAAAAATTGAATATATTTTCTCATCTAATTATTAATCATCACCTTATTTTATTTAGTATTTTAATAATGAGTCATGTATTTGTTACTGAAGATCACATCAACAATCATTTTAGTTATAGGGATAGTTTTAAATCTATGATATGCAATGCTAAATTATAAATCCATAATCATCCTCTAGTAAACATCATGAATCATGGAAATTTTTTTTACCAAATGATATTAAATATTCCTATACCAATTCCCCAGGAATCATCACATCATTCACAGAGAATTTCAATAGTGAATGTGATCCAATTAATCCATAAAAACTCTCAATGAATCATCAACCTCCATATTTAGTTTTTCCTAAGCTCTTTCTATGTTATCTTCCATTATTAATGTCTAATCATATAAGAATTTATCATACATTGATATTTAATTACAATTTATATATTTGAAAAAAATATAATTATATTAATCAACCAACAACATTTGATTTTTAGAAAGGTACACAAAATTATAAAGTCAAGTTGAAAGTTTTTATGATTTTTCATTTAAATATTATGTGGATCATTTTAAAAATAATTATATTGTTGGAAAATTGGATACTCAGTTGATGTGTCTGCTTTGTAATACATAGGTTTCTTATATAAGATTAATGGAATAATATATCAATGCACTAAACTAAAAATATATTTTAGAATTATATAATACATATTAAATTTTAATGACACTAGATTATGTAAATATTATGGATATTTCTTTATATAGTGTCACTTTGGGAACATCCAAGTTCGTAGAATTTGGAAATTGATGTACATGTTTTTTGGGGTTATACATTTGTGTTGAGGTGATTGGAATAATTGTGTATTAGTTAGATATTCCATAGAGGTATTGTGTTATAAATGAGTTTATCCATGCTTTTCAACATCAATGTTACCATGCCAATCCATATCGATTGACCGATAATGATGAATTTGTATTAAACCCATGTGTTTTATTTGAGTAAAAATACATTCATGATGTGAATGAGAGTGAGATTATCCTTCAAGTTATGATGTTCACAATAGAATGTTTTTTTGGGAAAACATTCATATATAAAACTTTATTGTAGATCAGAGATCATATATCTGAGGGCAGTGGAAAGGCTATATGTTAGTAAGAATAATTGAAAAATAGTCATGTAACCCATGGTCAAACTACTATATGGGGGGAGGTTATGAAACTCTGCATATGAATATGGTGTCATAGTGAACTAATTTTTACTAAACCTCATTTATTTTTTATTTTATCTATTGGATGTTTTGTATAGTGATCATGGGTGAATTTTGGGAGGATAAATATGATGTATGGTAAGATGAAATTTTTATAAATTCCACTATGAAAATATTGGAAAATTATAATGTACCCATTACACGTTGTTAGAGGATTTGAATATCAATGTTGTCCACTGGGTGGCTAGCGACCCAAGGGAAGCCACTTGGTGGTAGTCATGACCTAGATGAATAACTACAAGGTGCATTGTGGGTGAATTAATGGTTTATTTAAATGTTTAATTAAATTATTAACTTTTTATATTAATAAAAATAATGTCAATCTGACCTCTCATATTCATAGAACCAATATCCCAAACCTCTCCCTTTGCATTATCTCCTTCCCTATGGTGATTATCCCTCATCTATGATCTAATATTTGTTCAGTTCAAAAGATGATATAATTACAACTAAATATATTACCCTTTATCATATTTTAACCATTTAATTTTCATTATAAAAATCTGTATCTAATATTACATAATTCAACGGTTTATTCTCAGTTTTACAATTCATGTTGATTATGGTCGAATTGGCTATTTTTTCAGTAATAATGACACTACTATGTCATATAATTATTCTATTTATTTTCATATTTTATTTAAAAGTGAATAAAAATTTAGAAAACAATGGATACACCAACCAGGTGTGAAATTCACCAATTTGAGAACCCAATATTGTGTAAATAATTTTTTAATACATTTTTTCGGACATTTTAAACATGATTAGTCTGAGATATGGTGAAAACCAATTCCTTGATCACTAATGAATATTTCATATAAGATTCATTAATAGAATCATGAATATATAATTATAAGGGAAAATTAGAAATGAAATCAAGACAATGGGATACTGTTGTGGGGCCCTTAATCTTTCCACGGTGATGAACAACTTCAGACCCTGTAAGATTAGAGCTGACTAGAATAGGTGTGAGACTCTAAGTTAGTTAGCGTCTTGAATTCATGACACATAATGAAGTAAAATATTATAAATTAAGTGTAAATTATATTTTGTGAAAAAATACATTATATGATTATTCAATGGTGTTACATTTCCAAATATGATTTTTTTATGGTGTCACATCCTTACAAATTGAGTCGGTGATTGATCCTTCAAAAAGATGATAATGTATTAGAAGTTTCTCATCCACCATTTCTATAAAGTAGTATATTTTACACATAAATATATTTACTACTGGTTCATTTTTTTGTTTATTCTTATATATATTTTATATTATTTACATATTGAATTTATATTTATTTTTTGAACATCTTGTTTATGGCATTATCTTTGATATATTTTCATCCTAAATAGTTATATTAGTTGTAAATATTATATCTATATATTGACTTAGTTAGTGAATAATCCATCTAGATATATTTTTGGGATGTATATTCCCACCCAAGTATTTTATAAGGGTAGTGTCCCCTCTAGACATGAGGTGTCTCTTTGGTGGTCCATCATCCACAAGGGATGTGTATCATTAGAATATAATCCACTTATATCGAAGTCACATCTTTCAAAACATCATTATTTTTATATCCATAATATTTGATTACTTAGTATACATCACCATGATGGATAATCACGATGAAACATTATTCATTGAGTGGTACTTGTGTGTGATATCTCATTCACATTAATTATTATCGATGGAGAAAAATATAGTTAATCATTTTGGTATGTTTAAACCTTACATATACAATGTAATTAATTCTTGGGATGAATTAGTTAGGGCCACATGTGGTTTGATTCATAGTGAAATCCATGATTTAAAAGGTAATTTTTAATTTTTTTAGCACACCAATTTTTTAACAGAGATTTATTTTCTAGAAATATTTTTGGGACACATTTTGTGGTTTCAAATTGGGTTATACTCTAACCCTAATATGGAATCATAGAATAAGATAATGATTTTTATTTATATTATGATTATTTTTGATGATATTACATCCAATGATGTATGTGGTTTTTAATACCACAGTGAGTATACATTGTCCATAATTTCCAAAAATCCATTACCCTAGTCAATGACAAAAATTGTATATATAAGCATGCCTAATTTTTAGGTTGAACATGTTCTCTAAAAGTGTTGGTGAATTATCCTGGGATGTAACATATATTTACCATGATATGAACCATCTTAGTTTTTTCTATATCAAACAATATTATATGTTTTATTTTCAACGTCCCTAGTCTGTTATGGGGTTAAACTATAAATGTTTCCCTTGATCGTTTCCATGGGAATTTTTTTATTGTTAGGTTGGTCATGGGGAATATTATCTACCCCTAGGATGATTTTTGATTAATTTATATTCATGAATATATATAAAAAATATTCTATATTTTCAATTTTAATTAACAGGTATTCCATCATCTAAAATGAATATACCTCTTAACTACATCCACTGATGTAAATTCCATCATAGCGGTTGTCTATGTACAAGAACATTTTACATTGGTTATGTATGGTTCATTAGTTATAGAGTGGTGTGATATTATTAAGTATTTAAAAAAATATTGAAAAATAATATTTTCAATCATAATTATGAAACGAAGCCATATTTTTTGGATTATATATCATAATGAGTGTGAAAAAACTATTGGTATTTTTTTGTAACTTGTTTATCCTACATTGATGTGAGTAACCAAAAAACATAATGATGATATGCATTTTTGAGAAAAACAATGAGGAATATATTTATTTCTATAAATTATAGATTCACCATTTTTGTGGATCTTTACATTTTGAGCCTCATCCATTTTAAAATATCAATTTATTATACCATTGGATTTAAAATTGGGAATTAATAAAACATAATTTTAATTAACCATATATCATTTTAATTTTATTCTAATAATTAATTATAAAAATTCCATTCAATGTAAATATCCTCAATTTATAAGAGTTTGACTTCAAAAGATTTGAAATTAATAGATGTATTGACCCCCATGAAATTTCCCTTGATAATCATTTTATTTACCTTCATATAATTTATCATAGACCAATATTCATTATATTCCTCATTTTGTAAGAATATTCACGTGTTCAGTAATTTTAGTGGACTATATTCCTAGACTTTTCCCTTGCACCACATAGAGGAAAATAAATTACAACCTTCTTAGTGGCCATTGAATTTACATTTAGTGTTTAAAATTGTTGGGAGGATGGTTTATGCAATGGAATGTGTCATCTATGACATGGAAGTGTTATGGATGTGACTCAAGAGGGAATAACTATGGTTTGTGATAGATCTATCAATCTTTTTTCAGGTGGTAAATAAAAAATGAATTTAACTATGTAAATCAGAGATAGGTAGTGGTAGTAGGCATAGAAATAAGAATGCGGGTGAAGAAATCATTTGGTGAATAGGGGATAATTTTTTATATCTTGATTCAGATAAAGGATAGTAAGAAATTTCTTGTATTTTATGAATGTTAATGTGATTAAATTTCTTTGGAAGAAACAAATGGGGTTTATATGTATTATAAAAATCACAGGGAATGTGAAATTGGTACAAAATATATGTAGTGTTATTTAATATGACTCGTAGTGGATATGGGAACAACATTTGGATACCATGTTTGTAACCATATCCCTTTTGGGTGTAAAAAAAATCCATGTCATATAAGGCCACATGACCTTCGGTCTATAATAGAACATAAAAAAGTCTCCCTTTTTGTAAACATGGTCTGTAATGGGAGTACAAAACATATGTCTTATATATAATATCCCAAAACCCATACTCTCGAATCAAGTACTAAAATTTTAAAAGGTATATTTTTTTCAATGATTCTAAGAATTATGACTTATTTTTTATATCCAAAAACATAAAAATCCAATGAAAAAATTCGCATCCCTTACATTCTAAAGGACCATTTAAGGTTTGAGTTATACATGATTTGGATAACTTACTTCATAATCAATACCCATGTTTTCAACTAATAATTTATCCTTCATAAACTATATATTATTATTTTACATTAGGTCATAATCATTATCCATATAAAATCCCTTAAGTACATTAATAGTGCAGCCTCATTCTTTATAACCTAGGTAAATGGAAATATTAGAAGGTTGAGCTTAAATGATCAATGAGGATACACATAATATTTAACAATTTAATGTCAAAAAATATCATAATAATTGAATTTGGGTATAATGAAATAATCATAATTCATGGTAGAATCATAAATTAAATCGTAAACAACAAAACCTAGATCATAAACTATATAAAGTTCAAAAATGAAATATTCATTGGTATAATTAATCATGAGCCACATGATATCAATCATGATCATAATAAATACAATAAAACCATAAAATGAATAATAATAAGGTTGGTATATTTGATTTTTTTTCATCATAACTCATGTTAAACCCATGTCATAAATAATTGATGTCTGATCAAATCAATCGGAAAAACCCTATGGTGACTCCGTCATTTCCCCTCAAGACAATGCGCATTACCCAATGCATTAGAGTAATGTTTATATAAAATAAATTATTATAATAAATATATATTACATCATTTTAGATTAATATTATGAACACTATAAAAATGCATTCCTAGGGAAGATAATAGTTTAGGGTCTTTGAAAACATAGAAAAAGACTTCTTACTTGAAAAAATAGCCCCAATTAATCCCACAAAGATCATTAAATTTAGTAATTATATAGAAATTATTTAATTATAACATATATAATGTAAAAATAAGAATTTTTGATCTAATATGTTTAATAAGGCTAAATAGAGGAGATATATAAGAATAACATGAAGATAAGGGTATGAAAAATAAGAATATTCTTTGAATATCATTCCCTACAAATCAAAGATCATAAAAACGAGTCTTGAAGTTATAATTTTCTATTCATAAATCAGGATTAATAATGTAGATATATCATTATAAATCAATAATTAACTACAATATTATATCTTATCACTACCGCACCATTATAATTATGGGAATCATTTTCAGGTTTAATGAATTGCTACCAATACCATCAACATAGTGGACCTGAACACACCTATATCTTATAATTAATCATGACACAACTATTTCATATTGTGGATCAAGAAGATCATGTTTACCATTTTTATCTAGAAAAAATTATTTCCCATTGGGGATTAGAACCCACCTTTTTCCCATTCTTGATCAGGACACACTTATTTCCCATAGTGGATTAGGACACACCTGTTTCTCATAATGAATCAAGCCCATAAATTTGTTTCCTAGAAATATATCATGAGATTTAAATAATTACCTAATTCATTTGATGAACATTTTGGTCCAAACCATTACATAATCATCCCATAGATATTTGATCCCCAAAACAAAAAAAAATTCATTATATAATAACCCATAAAAAGAGTTGGGTTTCATAAAAATAATATATTAACCCATGTATTTAAATTGAAGTCATAATTATTTTTAAAAATATATCCTATGAAAACAATATAGGATTCATAATCATATATTAAACCATCATGGTTTGTGGGTTTCAGAATCATTTTATCATGTCATAACATTTTGCAAAGAAACACATTTCTTAAATAACATACAATATTATGGTCTTGATTAAGGTATTAACCAGTTTAAATTTTGGATTTATTCTATTTTATTTATTAATAGAATGTTTCTACCATTTATTAGGGTCCTCAAGGGTGTTTCAGGGTTTAACGACTTTAATATTAAGAAAACGGGGAAATACATGTAAGGTGCACTCTTTGCGCACGGTTAAATAATTCATGTTGCACTCCCTACCAAATTATGCCTCATTGGAGAATGGAATTCTAAATGGTTGGAAAATAGTTTTTTAAAAATTTCAGCCTCTCCAGGTAACCATTAATCATTGATATCCTAGATACAATGGATTGAAAATATTTTTCACCAGATTTGGAAAAACATGTAGGTATACCGTTCTTCACATTAAGGGATGAAAAATGTGTTGTTTTTAGATTAGGAGATTTTGATATTCTAAACCATTTCTTCATAATATATCCCCATATCATCCATAAAAATGATCCAAAGTGACCAAAGAATCCCATTTAGGGTTTCTCATTTTATTATTGGTCTTTTGAAGCCTCATTGGTTGTGGATAAAAGCCCCAAGTAATTCTAACACCCCTCTTTCATTGATTTTCCAAATAGAGGATTATTGTTTCTCCCATATTATTTCAATGACATAAAACCCCATTTATAGTAGAATATTGGTTGGGGATTTTAATAGAGTTTTAATCTAGATCTAAGAACATTATTAAGAGTTCATTCATTGTCAGATTCCATGTAGGTGGTCTATAAGTAGTATACCATGTTTTTATGTGGTTTTGTGTCTGTAAGGTTGTGATAATGTTTTACCTTATTTTTTAATAAGTTATATTATTGTGATTTGACCTAATGGGTGTAATAATGAAGAACATTGACCCCTCATGATCTCTCTTCGATTCAGGCTAGATGAATTGACAAATTTAGGACCACCCATGGGGTGCACTACCTATCCCAAACATGATTAAGGGAACTGTTAAAAATATAAATAAACTTGTTATAATGTAAAGACCATAACCAACATGTTTAGTATGATTAGTGATGTTGAAAATGGTATATTAATATTTTTTCCTTAGTTGTGATAGTGGAATAAGGGGTTATATGGAATGTATTGAAAAAGGGCTAATAGGTAGAATTGAGACTTTGTCGAATGGGTTATGAATTATCTTGAAAGGATTAAAATGATTAGTTTATATTTGATGATGAATTTATTTAATATTAAATGTATTGTGAGTTGATGAAAATTTAAATGGCTTACATGAAGGAATTTATTATTAAGATTAATGTGTTAATACATGGGAATTATAGGGTATAATAATAGGTTGAATATAATAAAGTGGTCGTGCTATGTGATATAAGAATTATACCTAAAATGCACAAGGGGTAAATTATTTTCAAATTATAAATGTCAAAAATGGATTAATATATGGAAATTCGTAAAAATTGTCTAATGAATGTGAGTTGTAGATTATACTTAATTGGATAACCCAGAAAATGCGAATTGGGATAAACAGCTATGTAATGAAAATGGAAAATGTGATAATGGGTTATGGAATAAACTTTATTCTCATTTGAGAGTTAGGGATGTTGAAAGAATTTTTTTTTGTTTTTTTATTATGGTATGGAAGTAGTTGATGAATATATATATATATATATATATCATTTTCATGTGTCTTGGTAGTGTGGGTATTGGTTCAAATTTTATGCCCACAGGTTGAGTTGGCTTGAGGCTCCAAACACCACATAATAATAAATGTGTTATGTAAGGGGACGACATTCTATTCCTCAAAAGGATTTATTCAACAAGGAATAATGATTCATGGTAAGGATAATATGTTGTGATGTCATTATCTCTAGTTATATAGGGACATGATTTATTCAATTATTCATAGTGATTGATTGCCTTAGACCCATGTGTAGTTGATTTATATGCCTAACCTATAGAAAAAATTATGATAATTTATTATGTAATAATGTGTTTATAGGTGACGATAATAGTAACATTGATAGAAATGGTACATGTGTACAATGATAACTAAGGGAACCCGAGCTTTCCATTGTTTATTTTTTATTCATATATCATATGTATTAACAATTTACATAGACTAGATAATTTTTAGACATTATTGGTTGTGGCCTACTATGTTTCACTCACACACATAGAGATTCAAGTAGTTTTATTTAATTTGGGCCACCTTCACATTGGAAATATTCACATGAAATTAGATGGTTAATGTTGATTTATGGTTCATACCCTGCTAGGATATTCTTAGATATGCATTTTTGTATGTCAGTACATATTTATTCTTATATTTACATTGTTAACTATTGTGTAATACTCATGTAAATAGAGTATAGTCTCCACATGTGGCTTTTGGACCCTCCCATGTAATCACAAGCCTCTTGTATAAAGGGAGGCACACATTAGTGAATGTGAAAACCTGGATCGAGGAACCTGTTTAGCAGATCTCGAGAGGTGGATTTTACAATGTGGCATCTGAAGAGTTATTTTCTAGGGAATTGTTTTTTGGTATGGTAGAAAAGTGGTTAGGATGTGTCGATCCTTGGTCATGATATCATACTTGGGGAAAGCTAACCGATATAATATGGGAAACCCATGTCACCAAGGGTAGAAGTTATTGTTCTTTATTTGTGCCATTATAGTTAAATATTATTTCACTCTTGGGTGATGCACGTGTTGTAAGATGTCACCAATATATGATATTATTATCATCTACTGAATGGAAGAAGGTTTTGTATTAATTCATCATTAGGAACCTGTGGTTATTAGTGGAATAATCATGACATGCGCAAGCATGATGGCTATATAGGACACGAGGGTTGAAATGAATATTAATTCCTGGAAATTTGAAGAAAAATGGAGCCTAATAACGATGTCAAAAATGTGTTAAATGGAAGAAATGTTAAGAATTAATACATAATTTTGTTAATGAATGTTTTACACAAGTTAAAAGGATTATTGTATGATGTTATGAAATGGAGAATGTGACTTAGGGAATGAATTTGTATTGTAAAAGAGGAAATTGTTTTCAAATGTTATTAATGAAAGAATATTAATTATGAAATTTGGCTTAACCCTTACTGCTGATGACTGATTATGGGACAGTAGAGGGTAGTGTTCTATGTGTGGTGTTGACCGTTGGGAAGTGTATGAAGAGTGTGTTGATTAAGGCGAGTTTTGTATGATCATTCCTATAGTTGTATAATCCATTCGATCAATTTTGAGGTATCTAATGAGGAAATTGATTTGGAGTAATGTATTGAATAAGGTATGGACATTCCAATTTTGGTGTGAATGAGTCATTTAATATGTGAATTATTGAGTTAAAAATTCGTGATGTTAATTATTAAAGGATGTGTAATGATATATCATTTGGGGGAACCAGGCAATGGGTATTTCTTGTGTTTTGGAGTTGACCATTTCTTATGGTGGTTTTCGGTAGTTAGAGAGCCTAGTTTGATACTCAAGATTTGGAATATGAGGGAATTATTATATATGATATGGAATAGGAGGCATTCTTAGGGAATCCTTGGTTGGTCTATGTCTTTCAGTTCAGGAGACGTTGTTCGGTAATGCCAGTATGGAAATCCTTTTGTTTCTTGATCGTACAGAGTGCACATTTGAAAACAAAGATGGTTCCCATAATTTGGAAAACATGTGAGTAGGGACCTTGTGAATTGTGTATTGAGATCCATAGATATTTTTTGGCTCATAGGGCCAATATATGTATACGATTACCATTGGTGTGGAACCTATAGTAAATGGTCACTGGATATACTAGGCGCAATGTGGATCAAATTGGGATGAGAGTGTAGATCACATAAATTGATTCATTCATAACATGATGTGTATGATTTGGAGACATAAACATTGGATTTTTCTTATCCTGAATTTATTTTAGAAGAGTATTGAAACATTCATCCTTAATGGTGACCTACGAGTGATTCCAAATGGGTTATCTAGTGGTTTTGTGTGTGTGTCACATAGGTGGATGTTTTGGACATTGATAGTGTGACATATATTGTGTTTACTATAATTTTTATCCTACTGGGATAATGGGAATGGTTTATGGTCAAGTTATGTGACTCTAGATGTGGTTACGTGTCGATATATTTGATGAATTCAATGGTTACCTCATTAGAGGAAATCTTAGTTATGATGATAACTTGAATATGATCCATGAGTGATACTTCAGGGGTGGAATCAATACATATGTGTACCACCATGTTTTTGAAAAGCGTAGAGTTGTTCCATGGTTCAATAAAAATGGAATTTCAATACATGTAGCATGTTATAAGGTTAGTTTCGAAGGGTGGTATGAGATAGATATATGAACAATCTATTTTTACTATGATTAATGGACTCCTTAGTGTTGTTCTTGGGAGGAATATATAAGGATGACTGATTTGTGTCTATATTCCTTGTTTTGAATGTGAAACCAAAGGTTACGGTTGTCACGTGGTTGAACATGTTTGTTTGGGTGGTTGATGGTTGGATGAGATGTTTAGAAAACCAAGAGGCTGATGGGGCTTATGGACCAAGATTCATAGTCAGGTGAGTAATCTTTTTTTGGGTGATGATATTGTGATTCTTGGATTGTGTGGACTCAAGTATGTTCAATTGGGTGTTCATAGGATGATGCGTGACCTTGAGGAGTCTGATATGGTCCAATTATAGAAACACATTGGAAATATATAATGTCGGTCGGGATAAGAAAATAGTTAACATGAGATATGTGTTTATCATGATCTATGGAACTAAAGTAGGATGTATTTCTAGGAGAATGATACCATTGGTTTTGATTGATGTGGTGGAAAATTGATGTTTCATGTTAACTACTAGTGTTGAAACAGAGTTAGTCGGGTTGTGTGATGCATGTATTTAAGAATGGAATGTTGATTCAGGGCTGTTGGGATGATGGAAATGTGGGGGGGGGTTGTGAGTCTTGGATGGTGAACATTCATGATCAATGGTGGTTTGGTGTTGATATAAAGTGTATGGTAGGGTTGACTAATTACATTGATAGGTTATGGTGTCATATTGTGGTAGGGGACATCAGAAAAAGATAGTATGATGTTTCGTTGCTTCAACATATTCTTAGAACTCCTCAGCTAGTGACTATCATTCCCAATATATTTACATCATCCAGTGTATATTGAAATGTTCTAAATGTATGATAATTGATCATAATTTTATTTGAATGGATGAGGTATACCATAAATTTTACACTCTTGGGGAATCATGTAGGAATTTGGATGGTGTGATGTACACCATCTATGATTTTTGTGTGAGGCCCTCATGATGGACAAGGTGTCAACGAACATTGGGGGTGCCATTCACTGAATCAGGTTTTGGTTATGGGGTGACGTTCATTTCTTGATCTAGAAAAAGAGTGATAGTCATGCTAATGTATGTGGGTTTTCATTTGATTGAGTGTGATTCAGGTTGATTATTATAGCTCATTGTCTGTAATGGGAACGACACACCCAAGGCGGGGTGTGATAAGTCAATCATGGATGTGTCGAACAATGAATGGAGTTGAAGTTGTGACATCCATAGTACCAATGAGTAATTGGTGTGGTTCACACTATGTTACTTAGAGATTCTAGTTGTGTCTTGGATGTTGTGACTAGACAGGTTAATCATTGGATTCAGGGTCATGGTGGTTCTAAATGAATCCAATATTCATGTTGTATACACGTTTAAGGGAGTAGTAATATGTAACAACGCATTATGGAATGGGAGGATGTGCTCTTGAAGTTCATCGAATATTGGTAACTTAAATGGGTACGTTTCATTAGGTGAAATCAATATTTCAATATGTGTGAATGAACATGGGAAATGAGATGAATTGTAAAGCTAATAGTGAATATGGGGGAATCTAGGATGTGTTTACTCGGGATGACCAACTTGGTTAAAAATGAGTATACCAAGGGTGAGTTGTAAATCAACGTTTGTGGAGTCTTTTTGAATGATAAGTAAAATTCTAATAGAGTCTAGTTTTTAGAAGGAAACAAACTATCCTCAGTCAGTGTAGATATGATTAGGGTGTTTGTGTAATGGAATACTGGGTGTGGGGAATCAGAATGATGTTTTCGGATGTAGTGGATGCCTCGAAATGGGTTTTTTTGGGTGGCGAGGAATAACCCTTGTGGTTCCCCTATAATGGTGGTATGTCATATGTGTGGCAGCTCAATAGGTTAGTGTAACTAGTAGTGTTTGAATTTCATAGGATGGGAAATTTGGGACAAGAAAATTGGGGCTTTCCTTGATGATACGGATAAAAGGAATGATTGTGTAATTATATGACCCACCTATGCTTGGGTGTTTATAGTGGTAGTGATTATTGGAAATGAAGGTGAACATAAGGGATGTATTGTTGTTCTAAGTATTAGAATGGAAAGTGTAGGGGTTTCCTCTATGGAATTTTTTACGGCATGTCTAGAAGCTAACAGAGGGGGAAGTCCATTTGTATGTTAAGGTGTGGTGAGTATACAACATGTCTAGATTGATGTTAAAGTTGAGTTGAGATACCGGTGGTCTTATATAGATGGTGGGGGATCCAATATTTAAAGATGTTAGGAGTGAAAAATTATGGTAAAATGGGTGGTAGATTATGTGGTAATAAGTTCAGGTTGGAGGAATTTGAGTAATCATCCTTTTTGATGAGATGGACCTAATGATGAGCATTAGATTGAGTTTGACCAGTTGAGTGCCTGGAGTGTTTTGGTCATATTTTGTGACGTAGAACTATAGAATGGGACCATCTGGACTCGAATGGTGGGTCCAATATGTTGAGATTTTTTTTGGAAATACCATGATTTTTTTTGGGCGATGTCGTTTTTTGGTCACTGTTATAGTTGTGGAAATAGTGTAAAATGGAACCATGTGATTTAGGTTATGAGTTGAGAGTAGTATTAAATTTAAGGGGTTCTGATTGGTTCTTCCATGATGGAATGATTTTATGTGATATGTTCCATTTCTTGTGAGTTAGGAATTGTGTCATATTTTTTCAATATATTATTCAAGAGTTTGATGTATAGTTCATTTTTGTTCATCCTTGAGGAGTATCTGGTCCATGTTTTTTCTTTTAGAGTTGAATTATTATGTGGAAATATTGAGTAGTTGGTTCAATTATTAATGGAGATCTATGATGTTCAATAAGAAACAAATAAAAGGAAGAAGGGTAGGTAAGACTAGTGGTCTAATATATTTGATTCAGAAGTTCAGTGATGTTTTGGAATTTTCCTCATTAAAGATTCAATATAATGTGGAGTGGTTGTAAGATTATTGTACTCATGAAGGTATTGCAAGGTTTTAATTTTGGTTTTAATTTCCTTTTTTGATTAATGAAATGGGCCCAAAGAGTTTGGGGTGCTTTAAGGGTGCTCTAGGGTTTGCGATATGAAAACAAGAAAAAATTTGCTAATCTAAACAATTCCCATGGTTTGTAGATGGTTTACTAAACCATATATCATTCCTGAAAAAATCATGTAACATTGGAATGTGGCAATCTCCGCAATTAGTGAAGCATTTTTCAAATACTGGGGAATCCCTAGGTAACCATGTGACTTGGATTTCTCTTAGATAATGGCTTTTACATTGGTTGTGCATGGTTTGAAAACCCATGTGGGTAAACCATATGACCCATTAAAAGATAGAAAATTTATAGTTTCTCCGCACAAGATTTTCATATCCCCACCCAATTTCTCGGTCATTTCTCCGCCCCTCAAACCTAAGAATAAACTCAAGAAAACCAATAATCCCAAGTGGGTTATACTCCAACTCATGTATATTTGGAGAGTCATTTGTTGTGGAATGATGTCTGGGGTAAGTCTAATACTCCACTTTCATCTCTTTTATAGATTAGAGATTTTCATTTCTCCCATATTCTACTGAAGACGCTAGTCCTTTTTTCGGTGATATCATGTTCATGGATTCAATGGGTGATTGAATCTAGATCTGAGGCCACGATTTAGACTCTGTTTATCATCAAATATTATGTAGGTGGTATAACTATTGTCTCATATAATTTTTATATGGATTTGTTCATGTAACGTTGTGTTCCTGGTTTCCCTTATTGTGTTCATGGAACCAATAGTGATATTTGATATAATGGGTGTCCAAATGACATAATTGAGCACCACATGATCCCCTTGGGATACATTTAGGTTGACATGACCAAATAATGGCCATCCATGGGGTGCACCATCCGTCTCAGACATGGCTACTAAAATGTAAAAAAGTGAAATCATCTAGAAATAATTTAGATCCCATAATAAACATGAAGAGTACTATTGGTTGAGTTGAAAATGTAATATTGATAGTTGTTCCTTGTTTTTTGAAAATTTTATACCGTGTTGTTTCTCTGGCCTGGAAAAAATGGTCAATAGGGATAATTGAGATTGTGTGGAATGGATTATGAATTATGATGAAATTACTAAAAGGATTATAATATATGAAATGATGAATATGTTAAATTGTAAATGTTTTCTGAATTTAAGGGAATGTAAATAGGTTTGAAATAGGAAATTTAAGAGTATGTTAAATGGGATTACACCTAGTAATTAATGGGTATACCAAATTGGTTGAACATAAAAAAAATTTATGCTATTTGATATAAGAATTGTACATGATATAATCAATTTGTAAAAGATTGTGAAATGATAAATGGGGAAAATGGGATATAGTATAGTAATTGGAAAATGTTGGTGATAGTATTTGAATGGTTGAATACACATAATTTTTTAAGGAAAGAAAATGACAATTGGGATAATTTGATATGTAATGAAAATAGAAAATTTTTTAATGGGTTATGACATATAAGTAATTCCCATGATGATGGATATGGATTGTTATTTCAATTGGTTTTGGTTGTATTTTGTTTTGATATGGAACATGGATGATGTTGTATATATATAAATCATGTACATATTGCTTTGTAATGTGGGGAATTGACTGAGGTTATATTACCATGAGTTTAGTAGGAATAAGTCTCAAAAATCCACTCCACAATGTACGTGTTATAGAAGGGGATATAACACTTTTACCCTAATTGTTTCATTTCAATAGGACATAGACTTCAATGTGTAGATAAATATTTAATGTGACGTGTATATCCATAGTGATATAGGGTATTTATTTATTACATTATGAATAGTGATTGATTTACTGTGACCCATGTATAGATGATGTACTTTCCAATCCCAACGAACACATCCAGAAAATGTATTAAGTAAGGATGATGGAATAAGTGATTACATTCAATATAATGATATAAATGCATTATGTTTACACTGTTAACTAATGGAAACATTGTTTTTTATTTTTTTTCATATCATTTTTTCTCTTATATATGCATTATTAGTTTTGGAATTGATATTTGGATGACACAGTTGATGGTGTCCTACCACGTTTTACATGAACCATTTTTATGCCACCATTGAGTAACCAAGTAGACTTCATTATTGTATGTTCAAACAAGGTAAAAGGACCTGTGCAATGGAGTTGAGTTGGGATTGGTATGTGAATTGATGATGATCAAGAAATAGATTCAAGACCATTTTGGGTATTCATTTGGTTGTATTTATTTTGAGTTTTCTTCAATTAGGAACAATTAACATGAAATTGCATTGTTAAAGTTTATTTGGGGTTCGTACCTTGTTGGGAGATGTTTTGTAACACCCTGAGTTATTATGGACCATTTTTTATTAATAAATTTAACTTTCATTTATATCAGGCATAGCACTATGTAAAACATTCCTTTCACATGGAACCTAATTGTTGTATGTTACATGGAAAACATACTTTGCATAAGTTACACGCAACATCGGCATGGTGTATTTCACAAACAATATTAAGTACCTATGAAACATCCCTTTTTTACATAATTCATTAAATAAAATATATAAAATCAACCCAATAAACATAGTTATATGAATATTAATAACCACATTTCCATTATATTCTATAAATTTTTATATAAAAAATTATTCATTAGGAATTATATTATTTATGGTGAAGTCATGTAGTGTTTAAACACATAACATTCTCCAATAAACCTATTTTAATGGACTTTCTTAAAAACATTTTATAATTAATTTTAGAAACATTAAGAAATTTAATTTTATAAAATAATCTTCATTTTCTAATTCATAACATAAAAAATATCCTTGGTTAATTTTTTTGTTTTTTCAAAGAAACTAATTTTTTTTGAAGATTTGTAAAAACACTACTTATTAGATTCAAGGAACCATTTTATTTAATTAATTAATAATGTTAAATTATATTAAAATTTTTTAAGGTCAAACTATAAAAATATAACATCTATTTATAAAATTTAATTCTTTATAATAAATTTCACATTAAAATTGAATGTATAGTCTAAATAATCTTTTGAACATTTTTCTTCTTTAAAAACTCGTTATTTAATTCTATCTACTAGATTAGCATTAATATAAATATTTATACATATCTGTTCTAAATTTCAAAAATATGAAATAAAAAATTGTATTCATTCTAATATTTATATTCTAATATGAACATGTTTATTTTTTTCCAAAATTATTGGTAAATTTAATTAATATTAATAGTGTATTTTATAGAAAATTAAGTTTAATTAGGTAATAAACCGTAAAATTATTGGCCCAAATAATAGATACACATGTTCTAAACCAATTGGATGTCAATATTACGTCCATAGACCTTCCATTTTTGTGTTTTTTAGTTTTTAATGAGATTGATTTATGTATGAACATGTTCACACATAATTTGATTCCAAAAATTCTAAGTGAGTTATTTTCCATACATATGAAATGCCACCACATCTACCCATTACTCACACCTCCAAAACCATCCCAGATTGGACATGCCCCAAATAATAATCTTTCAGAAAATTATACCTTTAAAACTGATGCCTCCCTATTGACATAAATCGTCTCAACAAAGCCTTTTGGCACTAACCAAAATTATTTAACCAATTTATAGGTAATGTCTTCCCTCAAACTCCATTACATTGTTTTTCTGTATCACCCCCTCCAATATAATTATTCCATTATTGATTGAAAATACCACTATACTAAATATACATGGATTTTCTTATGTCCTACACTTACAAACACCTCCATCTTATATATATCAAATAATTTATTTCTGTGTATGGCGAACTACTACCTTACAAAATGATGATTGGTCATTTCTTCTTTAAAACCAATCATGGTGTCCATTATGATGGAAACTATTTTTATATATGTTATATAAATATATAATATATATATTATTAATTTATTAATAATTATTTTTTTTAACACAAATCTTTTTAGCTTCCATTTGAAGTTAATACAATAATCTCGTTTGAGGAAGTGTGGACATTACCCCTCAAAGTTATGTGATTCGTTCACACACCAAATCAAATGTATTAATATTGGGATTAACAAAAAAAATTATATATATGATATAATAATTATAATGGAATAATTATATATATATATATATATAATTTAGATACATTCTTTCCATACGACAATTAAAACAGAAACATCATACAGGCATCTATACGGCGTGTCATCTCCTTGATTGGTCTATTCCATATCTTAAATTATTATTATATATTATTATTATTATATATATATAATATAATTTTTTATTTATATCCTTATTTAAATTATGTAATAATTATATAATTATAAGGACTAATGAAATAAACCATTAATACACATGAATAATCCAAGAAAATATTACCGGAAGTGAATCCTTAATATATGATCATTAGAAATAGAGTAATATAAGGTCATAATAAAACACAATATGGAATAATATAAAAGAAGACTAATATCAAAAATATTTATTATTAAATTATATTTATAATATAGGAATCTTGTATAAGTACAAAGTGAGTCACGAAACAAGGTGAGGGGATTTCATCACACTTTTAATTTCCCTGATATATTTGTCATGTTTTCTGCTCTTTCCTTTTGTGTGGCATATGTACATACAATGATTTAATTATAATAATCTTATAAATAAATATTTGATATTCAGTTTTCCATTTCTTGTTACTTCATTCATTGTGTTTTATTTTTCAAAAGTTACAAAATCGGTAAAATGTATCGTCTAAATATACCATCTTTGAGACTCGTGTTTTTTATACACATAAACTCTTATTCAAGGTGTATTTATTTCTATTTGAAATTTTATATCATAAATATAATTTATATAATGATTTTTTATGCTTCAGTTAATTTCATTTTCTTACATGGAGTGAATGACCCCAATTTAACTTGTTATAAGTGATTATTGAGACAATCTCATCACTTTTCATGATTATTTATGTTTATGATTCCTCTAGTGATATCTTATTATAAATCTCTTAGTAATTTTAATCATTCTCTTTATCTACAATTTATTTGATACATACTCATTTTACGTAACATTTTCAACACTTTCGTACTTATGATAGTGATTTTATGTAAAATATGATCATCTATCTCTCATCGGTCTAAAATTTATTATATTTAAAAACCATTTTTTATAAAATGTTTTGAAAACATATATCAAAAGATCAATGATGATAATTTTCAAGTAAAAAGGATTTTTAAAAATGTTTTATTGTTTTCAAATCTGCTATTATATTATTACATATCAATTTTTAAAGAAAATTGTTTTAAAAGTTTAGCATGTTACAAAAATCAATTTTCAATGAAGAAAAGATATTTTCCTTGGGAAAAATTCTTAAAATATCATAAAAATTATATACTATATAAGATAACATCCATTTTATTTACTCATGCATTTATGGTTAAATTATTCTTGTTTTTCTATTCACATTCATTATATTAATGGATTATTATTTTAAGGAATGATTTTTTTGAATAACGTTTCTCTTTTATGGGTTATATGATTTTGAAACCTGCTTCATTTAACTGGTTATGCTTTGATTAATTGATTATGAAACCTATAACTTTTTCATAGGTTATGCTGTTATGATATGTTACTTATTACCATTTCATATTGTGGGTTATGGATTGATGGTTGTTGAACCCCTCTCATTTCAATGTTCATTATATGATAACTGTTTTGTGGAACATGCATATAGGATTTCATTATGTGACGGGTGGTACATATATCATCCTTAAATGCACTTGGTAATGATAGTTGCTTTTTGAGATCAAAGGAATTAGGGGAGAACATCCAAATCCTGATAATAATAAGAAAAAAGGGAGGACATCCTAATAAGAAAACACGTGGTAATATGGGACAATATCCCAAACCCAAAAACCAATAGGGTACATGAGAGGACATCCCAATCCGAAATCAAATTGTTATATGGGCTGTCATCCCAATCCTGATAAATGTGTGTACACGAGAGGTCATCTCAAGAATAATGTAGGTACATAGGGGATTAACCCATTCCTAAAATTTTATAAAGGCCCTAGAATACTGCCTCTACATTGGGTTTTATTTGCTAATGTTTTTCTACAATTCCATGTTTTATATATATGTTATTCTTTCATTCCTTATGTCTTTTATTTACTTATGAATAATGTGTTATGAACTACCAATATTTATTCCATGATTATAGATTATGATTTTTTATCTGTAGGGAAAGATCTTCTAATGTTTGGGTCTTGTTAATATACTGTTATTCCCAGGTTTATCCTTTTATGTCTCCCTTGTTTACACTTAATGTAAATTTGAGCTCACCACTTTTTATGTACCTATCCCCATGTTATGTAAATATGTATTATGTATGAATTTTCTATGAAAGGTTCTAGTTGTAATTATACTTTCAGTATAAAATATATCTCAATCATGTACCAGTGTTTATGTTTCCATGTTTCCAAAGGAACATGACAAATTAAGGTATTTAGGAATATGTTTTTATAATGTTTTACGTATTCTAAAAATAAAATTTAATCTCAATTTTTGAAAATATATGGTCTCTATTGTTTGTATCAGAGTGAAGTTATATCTATCCATTGGAAACATGGATGATATAACATTATTTTCATCCCAATGAATATTTATATGTAGATGTTTAGGGATGTCAATAAATATAATTATTAGGATGAGTTACCATTTAGGAAATATCCTAGATTTTTTATAATGGATAGAGTTATTGATTACCAAGAAATATATCCATGTCTGGATACAGAATGTTGATGTCTCTCTATAATAGATGCACCATGGGGTAACAACTCTAAAAATAAGTTCCTGTCTTGACTCAAGGTAATCAGGTACATGAAAATGGTCTTTAATGCACACCTGGTTTGACACTCATGGGGGATATTCATTGGGAATTCATAAACTCATCAATAAACATCATGAAGGATATAAATATATGTTAACTATGAATAGCCTTGGAAAAACCTATGGTTTCATATATTGAATTGGGTTCTAGGATTTAGGAATCCAATAAGTAAATAATTTCGTGACTTTCTGGTTTTCTAAATTCATAAGTAATGATCACACTATGCTATCTTATTTTAGTAAATTGGGATAATTATAAGGAAAATGGATAATATAATATGTATTTGATTTGGAAATTATGATCATTATTAGAATTTATTTCTCATGTCCAAATATCATAAAGATAATCAGGAATTAGGTATGAGTATTGGTAATACTTCTAAAGATAAAGTGACTACAAATGACATGTGAAAGTTATGTGATTAACTTCCATTATAGTTTAAATTAAACATAATAAGAATTATTTGAATGATTTTGAATAAACATTAGACATAATTCATATGTCTTATTCTAGGAAAGAGGTATGAAGGAATATGTTAATGGATCTTGAGTGATGGCTTAAGAATATTGTTGGATTAATGAAGTATTTATGTTTTGGAATTCAAATATTATGTTTTATGATTCATTAAATATATTAGTATTTTAAGTTTAAATTTTCATTAAGGATTGACATGTTCTTGTTTAATAGTATTGAAAGAATATAAAAATGATTTTAAATAATGGTTATATTTTGGTTAAGTACAGGAAACACTTACTATGTTTTCTTTGTTAAGATAATGTTGTATGGATAAAGATATGTGAAATATGGATAATTAAATTAAGAAATTCTAGATACCATGGAACTATGAAAGGATGTGTTGATATGTGGATTATTATTTCACTGATGATGTTTAAAACATTTCATAATTTATGTAATAAATCCACTATACTTTAGAATGAAGAAGCATACATGTTTTCCAAATGTATTTCACCGAATTTAGGTTATTACCATGTTTCAAGGTAATATACAATAGGGGAATTCACATGTATGGAATGTGAAAAAATATCTAATTTCTAATATACATGGGAATAAATGTTAAGATTATTTCATGAATCTCTTTCTAATGATATTTATTTTTATCTTTTCTGTTGGTTATAAGGTTAACCGTCAATGAAATGATTATGTAAAACATTAGAGGAAGTATTTTTCCAATGAGTTTGTATCAAAAACCTTTGTTAAAAGGAGATTTTCTGAATAACCTTATTTACGAGACGTCCATCTTTAATATTTTAAAAATTATATTAATGCTTTTTAGAATAAATTACATCATGTATGTTAGAAGATAACTAATCAAATCTGGCATGGTTGTAGTTCTTGAACTCATGGGCGAATGATGATAAGGGTTTCACACCTACCATTGTCTTATGGGACATATTGGATAATGTATAATAATTTTAAATTAATATTTATTTATGATAAACTAATAGTGTTACATTGTATGGTTATGTATTCATTTGTAGTGATTTTTAAGAGACAAATAGTTAAAAATTTCTTAATTTTTTGGGCCTTAATATAAGTTAAAAGTGTATTTTATTTTTCTATTAATAATATTTAATTTATATATATTCATTCCATTTGGTAATATATGTATTTTAAAATTTTCAATTTAAAAACCAATAATGAACTATTTTATTTATTTTTTATCATTAATTACTCAACATTCTGCAAGTAGTACAATTTTTTTCTTAATACAATATATTCTATTGAACCAATGGCTTCAGGAATCATGACAGATTTTAGAAATGTATGCCCTCATATTTACAATGATATCTCACTTTTTTTATTGATGATCTCAATCACTTCCTAAAATTTTTTACTCTTTTCCTCAATATCCAATATTCACTCTAAACATATGTTCTCATATGTCGAAACCCAATTATATGTTACTTTGGGTAACCATTATTGTTCAAAAATTTCATGCTTAAGTGAATTTTTAGTATAATCCTTTATAATCTGGAATTTTATGAATAAAAATTTCATGTATTAAACATTTGATAACGCAAATGAATTTAGAGGGTGAAATTTATTTTAAGGAGGGTAGAATGATTCACCCCGAGATTTTATGGACAATTCTTTAAAAAAGAAAAAAAATGCATTCCTATAATTAAATGAAACAAGACAATTATTCCTTTATAATTTAATATAATTGGATTACATTAAATTCCACCCCAACTTGTAATATGTTACCAATAACACTAACATGCGGTATATTACACACAACACTATGTTACTACAAAACATTATTTTTTATGTCATTATTAATGTGATATAATTATAACATAGAAATTAAACATATTAATATGAATATTATTAACTAATTTTCAAATTTTTACTGTTATTGTATTATATAAATAAATCATATTGTTAATGAATGATAACATTTCTGGTGATGCCTTTTTATGTTTAAAAAAACACTTTCTCGAATAAACGAATTTTAATTTCCTTTATTAAAATAATATTACATTTAATTTTAGAAACATTTATAAATATAATTTTATAAAATAAACTTCAATATTTAATTAATAGAATATAAATTATCAAAGGGGGATTTTATGGGATTTTTCTGAGAAACAATTTTTTTTTTGATGAATTGTGAAAAACAATTATTTTTAGTTTAAATAAGGCTTTTGGTTAATTAATTATTAATGATAAGTGATATTATAATTTTTATGGAAATATTAGACATATATTTTATCTATTAATACAACTTAACACATTATAATCAATTGAAATTTGAAATTGAATATTAAATCATAATAAACATTTATACATTTTTCTAATTTAAACCCCTCTATTTTTTCCCGTCTGTAGGATTTGCATTAATCATAATTTTACCAATTAAATGAATTTAATTTCAAAACTATGAGATAATTTTTTTTATTCAATCTAATATTTTTAGTCCAATAAGATCATGTTATATTTATGACAAAAAATTTTAGTCAAAGTGATTAAAATTAATAATAACGGTTATGGCCAAATTAAGCTTAATTGGTGAATCAACCATAATATTAAGGGCCCAAATGACCTATAAACCTATAATAATACCATAATATAGCCCTATTTAGACCATAAACCTTCAAATATTGTGTTGTTTTGGTTATTAGTGACATTTTTATAGGTAATAACATGTGCACACCAAACTTGATTCCCAAAATTCCAAGTGAGTCATTTTCCTTCTCTATAAAAGGACACCACCTCTACCCATTTCTCACACTATTGGAACCTCTAAATTTCATTAAAATACCTGAATATAAACTTCCAAAAAATCCTCCCTTTTATATTTAACACTCTCATTTTCAGAATTCCTCTATGAGAAACATTTTGGACCAAACAAAAATGAGTTACCCAATTTAGATGTATTGTCTTCCCTCATTCTCGTTTCCTTCATTTTCCATATTAACACCAACCACTATAATTATTCCATTCATGTGTAATAACACCTTTTTAATACATATAATAGAAATTTTTTACGAACTTAACTTGCAAAAACCTCTATATAATGGATATCAAACACAATGTTGGTCTGTACAGTGAACTACTGTCGCACGAAATGATGATTGTAGATTTCTACTTTAAAACCCATTATAGTGGACAATATGATGTCAAAAATCATTATATATGTTATATATATTATATTTAATCTTTATATAATCTTCTAAATTCATTTTTCAACACAAAAATTTACTTTCCATTTTAGGTTAATTCGATAATCACTTTTGAGGATGTGTGGACTACTGGACCCTAAATGCCACGTGATTCGCTCCCAAACCACATAAA
This sequence comes from Viscum album, assembly GCA_963277665.1. Lineage (NCBI taxonomy): Eukaryota > Viridiplantae > Streptophyta > Magnoliopsida > Santalales > Viscaceae > Viscum > Viscum album. Next base: position 638,761,425 of record OY728122.1, read on the forward strand.
ATGTATTTAGAATGGGTTAAATGAAAATATATGATATAATAATTATAATAGAATACTGATATATATATATATACACACATATGTCATTTACATTCTTTATTTCAATATGATAATAAAAACCGAAACCACGTTCATGCAAAACTACGACTTATCATCTCCATGAATGGTGTATTCCATGAAATAGTTAATTATGATATAAATTATTATTATATACATATTATGGTTATAAATTATATTTATAACATGATTTAAATTCTTTAATCATGAAATAATTTTTCAGAACAATGATATAAAAAATTAAGACCCCTGCTATGATAAATTAAATATTACTAGAAGTGAGACCTTAACTTAGGGACATTAGAAATAAGTTAATATAAAGTCCTAATAAAACCATATATTGTATTATATATAATAATATTATTCTTTAAAATATGTACAATAATTTTATATAAATTATACTGGATGTTTGTACGGTACTAAGAGAGTCAATACACTAGTTAAGGGGATTTCATCTCACTTTTACATTATGTGAGCAACATGTTATGTTTCCCACTATTTCCATTTGTGTTGTTTATGTACTTCCCATTAATAATTTATATTTATATTATTAATAATATTTTGTTTATTCATAAGAAAATTTTATTATCATTCTTTCATTGGGATTATGTTTTAAAAGTTACCAAATCCGTAAAACAGTTTTGTCTCAATTTACCATCATTGAGACTCATATTTTTTATTGGGCACCTAACTCTTCTTAGACGTGTATATATTTTAATTTTATGTTTTATATCATGAATATAATTTTTAAAATGATATTTTAATCTTCACATAATTTCATTTTATTAAATTTATTTTATGATCCCATTTTACCTAGTTATAATAGTTTATTGAGACAATCTCTTTGCTTTTCAATATTATTTATGTTCATGATTTTTTTGATTATATAATATGATAAATTTATAATTAATATTAATATCTTTACATATACTATATTTAATAAATACACCATCATATTTAGTACAATTTTCCACTCTTTTTTACTTAATATAATGTTTATATGTAAAATCGTATCGCCTGTCCCCCTCTTCGGCTAGAAATATATTATATTTAAAAATCATGTTTTAAAAAATGATTTCAAAAATGATCTCAAAAGATCCATGAAGATAAGATCCCAGTGAAAATTATTTTAAAAAATTATTTATTGTTTTCAAATAATACATTATAGTATTTCTAAGGTATTTTCTATGAATTTTTTTTAAATGTATATTGTTATAAAAATTAATTTTTATACAAGAAAGGTTATTTTCCTCAAGAAAAGTTTTTTGAAGTTTTTTCAATATAATTTTCTATACCAGATAACATCCATTCTTGTTAATAATTAATTTATTGGTAAATAATTTTATTTTTTCATTCATATTCATCCTTTTAATTGATTATGTTATGATGGAATGATGTTTTTGAATTCTATTTCTCTTTCACGAGTTATATGTTTTTGACACCATATTTTTTTCACGGGTTATGCATCGATGAAATGATTATCAAAGCTATCAATTTTTCATAAGGTATGATGTGATTAATTTTTTCCCATTTATTTTTGTGGGTTATGATTTGATTATTATATAACCCATCTCATTTCATGGTTCAATATATGATTAATATTTTTTTGCACATGAATGTATGATTTCATTATGTGATGGGTAGGACCTAAATATCCCTCCAATGAATTGGTTAATAGTAAATGTTTTATGAGCTCAAAGGGAATATGGGAGAACATCCTAATCCTGAAATAATTGTGATAAGAGGAGAAATAAAAATCCAAAAACTACAGGGAACATCCTAGTCCCAAACCAAGAGTTTACAAAGGATGACATCCAATCTAGAAACAATAGTTTACATGGAAGGACATCTCAATCCTATAAAATGAGGGTAAACCGGAGTTGATCCCAAGACAGAAATAGGAGCATACGCGATCAACCCGATATTACTTGTTACAAAGGCCTTGGTAGGATACCTTTAACTAGTATTTAAAGTTACTATGAATTTTTAACAATTAAATATATATGTTCTATGTTGTTATTTCATTAATTATATTTGTTATTTATATTTGATTCATTTATTATGAACTACCACAATATAAGGAATGATTAATGTTTTTTATATTTGATATACATTATAAGATCTTATAATGTTTTTATCATGTTCTCATACATATATTTAAATGTTTATTCATTCATGTGTCCCCTATTTACCTTTATTTTTCATTGGATCTCACCACTTATTAAGATTGTATCAACAGGTTATAAAGATATGTAGTAATTATGATCTGTATATTAAGGGTGATAGTGATATAAATCGTAGTGGGAGATAATTTAGCTCACTTATATACCAATTTTTATGTTTCCATTATTCCAATGGAACTTGACCAATTACGGTCTTAGGGAGCCCGTTTAATTTTTTTTTTTTAGTATTGAAGAAAATTAATGTAATGCCAATTATTGAAAAGATTGGGTTTTTATATTTTTGGATATGTATTTTTATTTGGTAGTACATGTTGTTTCTAAAATTTATATTGTTTACTATTATGGAATACTTTCATAGCGAGGGCATAGTTTCCCTACATGGCTAATTAGACCCTAACTATTATTCGGAAGCCTCTAGTATATGGGGAGGCATACATGAGTTTATGTGAATACATTGCTTGGGGCATAGTATTAGTGGCTCAAAGGTAAGGGATTCTACAAAAAATTTCATCTTAATAACAAAAAATTATAATAATAATAATAATGATTATCATATATATCATATCCCTAGTAAATTATAAAAAATATCAAAGGATTTCAACTTATCCAGAGAAGGATTTTTTTAAATTACATTCATTATTTCATAAGGAAAATAAATTATCATTAAAAATCATATTTTAAGACATAAGCATAATCAATGTATTATTATCTGAATAAAAAAGTTGAATGAATATAAAATAATTTTTTAAAATAATTTTGAATCATTCCTATGGAATATATCATTTCAATAATGAATATTTATTTTTATATCATAAAACATCTTGAAATCCATTATCACGGAAAATAAACTTAAAACATATAAATTATATTTTAAAAAACATTTTAATAAATTTATAAAAAATATATAGTTGTTGAAATACATTTATGTGAATATTATATTTAAATATCACATAAAAATTAAAAACTTTTTGGAAAACATGGTTTTCAAATGAAAAAAATTTCTAACCTAAATGAGAAATGTGGTTAGATTTATTTTAAAAAATTTCATAACTATCTCAGCTACCAAATAGTATAAATAATGTTCCAATACTTTAACATATCATGAATAACAAGAGTAGAAGTAAATTAATGATAGTTTCTTTGTTATGGATAATAATATTTCATCAACGGTATGATAATCATAAATAATCTCGATAAACGATGACATTGTACCAATAAAGAATTACCACATTGAAAACATTAAATCATAATACAATGGAATGAATAAAATTTCATGGAGATTAAAATATAAATTAATGAATACAATTCGTGATATAACATGTTAATGGAATGGATATACACATTTTAGAATTGTATAGTTTCATAACATATCATGCATCTCAAATAAGAAAAATTGAGACACAATTACATTACGATTTTAGTAACTTTTGAAATATATACCCCAAGAAATATAGATCATAAAATTGATATTTATATACCCATACATTTAACAATTATAATAATATGATATATAAATTAGTAGTATATACGCCATACAAAAGAAAAAATTAGTAAATAAGGCATATGTCTCTCGGAAATAAAATTGAGGCTATAAATCTTGTAAATATTTGAGTAACATAATCATCATGGTAACCCATAAATAATAACCTAAATTGACACATTTAGTATAAAATAATAATGGATATTAATCATATAACATGTCATAGGAATGTATATTCACCAAAAAAAATAATAAATGTTGAATATATCATATATCTCCCAATGATAAAAGTTAGATGTGAAACCCATTACCTTATGTCTTGACTTTATTGGTACATGTTGAAACCAACTGTATAATGAATATATGTTTATTATAAATTTACAAAATAAAAATATTATTATATATAATACAGTAAAGAAATTTGTATGACCATATAGTACCCCCCATTTTTACAATTTTAATTCAAGTATATGTTTCATGTTATATCTTCATTCTTTTTCGTATATGTTTGGTCATTTTATTCTCGATCTGATTTGATAGATCATGATTTAATAATATAAATAAGGTAAAACAAGATTTAGTTTTTTTATATATATAAATATTTATAATTATTTACTTATGATATTAATATGTAATAGATTACTCCATTCCTGGAGATCGTTGGTCATACGTACAGATGAACATTGATTTTGTTTTATTGTCATATTGAAATAATGAATGAAAATTAAATATATGAATATATATTTTATTAAATTTTTAAAATTATTTCATATATATCATGTAATTTTATTAAACAAATATTTAATACATTCCATGAAAACTATTAATGAATCACATCGCATTGATGTGGCATCTGTCCACATGTCTAAAATCAAATTTATCATATTTACAAAAAAATTGAATGCATAATGTTATGTTTGAAAAAAAAATTATAGAATCATAATTAGATCATAAATATTATATATATATATATATCATATAAAAAATTATTTCCATCATAATTCCCTTCCATGATAGGTGGTAATGAATAATTGACAACAAATGTTTCATGAGGCGGTAGTCCATAGTAAACATGAACGATGAATTTGTTACCAATAAGAATGATTTTTATGTTGGTGTAGTTCAAAAAAATATAAAAAAAAACATATCAGTACATATAGTATAATTGTTTTATTATATAATTATTGAATATCAAGGATTTAGGGGATGGGTAATGACAATAAATAAAAAGAGCTTGTGGAAGGATTTTTATATTTCATTGTGTAATTCATATTGGTTTGCACCAAATGACTAACATGAATTTATTTATAAAAAATATCATTATATAAGATGATATTATTGACTATTGGATCTCATTTGGGTAGGTTTTGGAAGACACAATGTGGAATTATAGTTGAGAAAAAGTTAGAGGGTGAGTACCCTTTTATATTTGGGGAGGAGTTTCATTCATGTAATATAAAAGTTTAAACAATATTGAGTGGTATACCTTACATCGTGTGCCTCCAATAATATTACATATTTTATAGAATATAGTAAATGGTATAAATTTAGTTGTTAAATTTATTTTGGGCATGTTTATAGGGTATTCAGACCCTTATATTAATGTTTATCCACTAAGTAAACCATTTTTTACCTTAATCACTATACATAATTTAAAATACATTCCCAAATAATTTTGGGCAGAAAATAATTTAATCATAATAGAAATAATAAAATATTTTATGTAAATAAATTTAATATCTTATTCCAAATTCCATTAAACTATGGAATAAATTCTTATATAATTAATATTAAAGGTGTGTCGTGAAAGCATGTTTTTAAAGAGAAAACGTACCAATGCATGAAATGATTTTATATCAAACATAAAAATGATTTTTTTTTCAATCACCTAAATTGTATTAATTCACGTATAATTGATATATTTTTTCTTTAAAAATAAATTAATATATAATTTGACATCATAAAAAACATATTAAAAGTATTTTTGAATTAAAATTCAGTATTTTTCATTATTTATCAAATAATTAAATCTCACTAAATTTCCACAAATTCCCCCAAAGTAAATTTTTATATTACACATAATAAATGATGATTATTTTATAAAATATAAATTATAAAATTGTTAATAGTTATATTGAAAATGGTTTCTCCATTGAAAGGCGATAAAATTATATTTAAGAAAAAAATATATATTTTTCTTCATAAAATTGGATTTATTCTAATTTTATAGCTATACAATCAATTAGACGAGTACAAATAACACTGATTGAATAAATAATATATAATTTTTACTGAAAACATTCATCAAAAGTGGTTTGTTTAATATTTTAAAATAAAAATGACTTTTTATATAGAAATTATTTTTTTGGTAGAATATTATTTTCATTATTTTCAAATTGATCTTTCATTTTCTTATGATTAATTGATAAACAAACGATTAATTTTAATTACATGTTAAAACAATTTTTTTCATAATTTATTTAATGCTATTCATCACTTCCATTATAATTGATATTTTTAAAAAAAATATTTTAATAATAATACGAATAAAATATTGTTGTTCGGTAAAACATAGTGTTACTATTAACACATGCTATCAAATGTACTCGTTGTTACGTGTAACAGAAGACTACTGAGCTTCTTATACCACATGGTAATCAATTTATTGTGTGTAGTGAATTATTAATTTGTTCATGAATATAAATAATTTAAAATATAGTTATTTTATAAAAACAATTATATTAAGTATTGTGTGAAATAAAAAGAATCAAAAAAATTAAAATAATTTTATGAAAAATTAACAAAATAGCAAGGTATAAATTTCTACCACACGTAAAAGGATTTCTCCAATAAATTTATTATAGGTTTTCGATGGATTAATAAATGAAATTAAATGATATATGAGCCCATATTATATAAATTAATACAAAAACGTTCATTAAAAAGGAAATTAAAGAAACAATAAGGTCACTCTATGTAACTCATAACTAGGTTTCTGCATAGCAATAAAGATGTTAAATATAAAAAAATTCCATTGATGATATGTGAAAATGATCACACATATTGATAAAGATAACATATCACAACAATGTTGGTAATACATATATAGATAATAATTGAAAACTCATAAACTAAAGAATCCTGAATGAGAAAATGGATATCATCTAAAATTATTACAATATGATATCATTTTATTTCAAGACATATTTTCATAAATTTTATGAATTTTTATAAGAAGATATAATTACATGATTTCTAGACAACCTCACCCATTATTATTCCGTGATTAATTTCGAACTCATCTCTTATTTCATGAAATGATATGGAGATTCTCATTCTTGATAACATTAACAGATCATGAGATCCATAAATATAATAATAGGAGATTCCATATTTTTTTAGTTATCAAAAAAGGTTAGGACATGTTATAAAATACAAATAAATCATATTATTGTGATATAAAAAATTAATCGATATAACCTCATCTGATTTTTAACACAAACCATTATATAAATGGTCAACCATATAACCCTTATACTAGATGGAATTATAATACTATATCAATAATTTTGAAAATTAGTTAGCATTGATCCCCCATATATCATAAATTAATTATTTTTTTATATACCAATCATGATAATACCTTCGTCATGTATTTCCATGAAACATTGTAGTAACTAGAACTATGAGAAATATTTACTGAAAACATGAATTTCTCCTTATTACAATGATCATTATATATATCCCTTAAACCCCAAAACATTTTAAACATCCTCAATGATAGAATAAACCACCTTTCAATAAATGCCTTATTATTTCCATGGTAATAAGAACTTTCTGATAATATGCAACATATATTTACCAAAGCATCATTATCTAAACAAAATTAACATATTATGTTTTATATTTCCCTTAATCATATGTCTCTCATGATCACAACTATTCCATTAAATCCATTTTCGATGTGTTCATCACTTCTCAACATATAATTTTCAATCCTAATTGAAAAACATATACAAAAAATTCTTATGTGTTTCCGGATTCATATAACATTACCATTTTATTCAGATCCATATACACTTCAACAATAGTGGTTTATTATTATACCAATATTTAGGATTCATCATCTAATTCCATAGTAGGACATTACTTGAATATGAAATATTAATCATTTATTAAGGTTCTTCAAACGCATTGAAATCATGAATATTATGATTAATGAAAAAATAATTTTATAGGATCCCATAACATTGAAATTTCATTTGAGTTCCATTAATATGTAGTAGTATAACCTATACACATTTTAAATCACAGATTTTATTTATGACATTTATATATAAGAAATCAATTTTCATAATTCCCATGATTTCTAAATCTAAAACATTCAATGTTAACCATGTTTATTCTAGTTCTCTCCTTTGACTAATCCCAGAATGAATAGAAAGAGGGTAAATTATAAATGCAAACAACATAATCCTGATATATTAATTATATTATGTTTATCATAATATATAATACATTAATATATAACTATGTAGGACTATACCATGATACGTCCGTATATAAATCCTTAGAAAATTCCCTATGGATCTCCTAAAGGATTTCTCATCCCCGTTTCTCAAGGATGACTAATCCCTTCCTTTTTTACCATTTATATAGTCCCAAACATTACATGTGTGGATATTATATCATTTTTTATTAATATTCTGAACATTACAAAACATTCTTTAGCGGGGACCATAATATTTTAGTGTCATTGGGAACATGCATCAAAAGATTCATACCATGAGGATGGTCTTCATTGATTCCCAAAATGATCATCCCCATTTATAATTCTACATAAAAACATTTATTCATATAGTTGGGAAACTAAATATTAGAAAGGGTGATCTTTTATTCTTTTTTATGAAAAATAAGGGATATAAGTCAGCATTATATGGGAAAATCATTATGATAACTTCATAATTACATTTGAATTTTGAACACTACATGACAATCATCATATACATGAGTCATGACATAATTATTGGAAGGTCAAAAGACATGAATCGCAAGGATGGTAAATCATCATTAATATATAACGAACCACATGTCCATATAATATATGTGTGAACCTATAATAAATAGAGAAAACCAGTTCATGTGTAATGGTTAACTAACAAGACCATAATCATAGTGGATCTGATCACACCTATTTTCTATAATGTATCAGGATGAACATGTTTCCCTTTATAGATCCTGAAACACCTCTTTACCATTGTGGGTAATTATACACAGGTTCCCATTAAAAATTAAGACACACCTATTTCCCATCCTGGATAATATCACACCTTTTTCTAATATTGGATTATACTCATCTATAAGATTCTAATCATTATCCTGTGAGATATAAACATTACTAAATTTATTTGAGGGAGATATGTACCTCATCCAATATATAATGAATATGTACATTCCTCTTCTATAAGGAATAAAACATACATCATATCATGAAACATAAAAAGAGATTGGAATCATAAACATCATATCAAATCAATGATATGAAATTTGTACCATAATAATTTAATCATATCATAACCTATGAAAAACAAATTGATGTAATACTAATTTAATAACACATAAATGGAAGTTGGTTTCATAAATATTTTATCATGGTATAAACCATGGAAGAGAAATGGGTTTAGTAAAAAATATTTCATCTTAATCATAAAACATTCAAATACAGTATACTTATGATGTACAAAGATAATATCCCTAATTAATCCTAAACTACATTAAAAAATGTGATTATATCTAGATTAGGATTTAATGAAAACATTGAGCATTTCTTAATGAAAATTACGTTTTTATGGTAATCAAATATTGAGGCATAAAAACATAAAAATAATTTTCAGTAAAAAACGATTTCATAGATATAAAATAATCATTTAAATCATTTAAAATAGTTCATTAGGAAAATATCCTTTCAAGTTTCAAAAACACATTTAAAATCATAAAATAGTTTGAAATCCTTTTTCCATGAATGTAACCATAAATAAATATAAATTAGGTTTCTAAAAACATTTAAAACACTTTTTAAAACATTAAATTTTTTTGAAATATCATTCTATGAAAATTATTAGAAAATATCACAAATTTTTTTTAAATATTTTTTAGAAAACATTTTATTTAATAATAAAAGTTATCTAATGAAGAGAAAAATAAAGTCACATTTCCTTAAAAATAATTTCTTATTTATGTTAGGTAAAAAATATTGTGAAAAGTAACCAATGAATTATGATATCATGGATAACTATAGTTTAGTAAAATTAATGAGACTTTTTTGGATATGGATCATTATATTTAATAAATGGATGGATAATCATAAAAAATTTCAATAAATTATGATATTGTAGATATAAATTGTTAACACTTTGGTAACAATGAATAATAATCCAATAGAATGAATGAAAATAAATTTAGAATAAAATAATACATAGATAATTATATTCAATATAAAACATTTCAATTTTCATTAAATACGCTTTTTAGAAGAATATAGGTGCATAAAATATAATGTGTCTAAAAGAAGGAAAATTGAGACAAAATTAAATTTAAAATTTGGAAACTTTTCTACTATAAGACCCATGAAAGACATATTATAAAATTGATAATCCAACCCCCATATATTATTGGATTATAATCATAAAATACATTCATGGTTGATATATACCCCAAAAAAATGAAATGAGTGTTGAATAAGGAATTAGTATCGAAGAAATTAATGAGAGACTAAAAATAAAATAACTACTTAAATAAATTTTTAATTCTGATACCCATGAAATAATAACATAAATTTTTATTTTTAAGATCATTAAAAAAAATTAATTGTTTATTTATCATGTAATCTGTTAATATATACACCACATATCCTGAATAAGTGGTGAATATAGCATATATCTCAGTGAAATAAAATGATATGGGAAAAACCTTACCTTTTGTTAGGAAAAACATCATGCATGTTAAAACCATTAGTATAATAAATATGGGTTCATTATTAATATACCAAAAAAACATATTACTATATATAATAACATATATTATTTTATTATGAAATCAAAATTTTTTTTTATTAATAATTTCATGTTAAGGTAACATTTTATATAATATTAGTTTTGTTTTTAATATATATTTTTTTACTTGTTATTCCTAATACATTTAAATATATCATGATTTACATATTTTTAAAATAAAAAACATGATATAAATATCATATATATATTCTATAAATAAATAGTTATAACAATCTATTCAATATAGGCTTATGAAATTTATTACACCGTTCATTGAGATGTTAAATCATGTGTATGCATGATCTCTGTTTCTATTTTTTTCATATTTATTGGAAAAAATATAATTATATATATATGTATGTATTATTATTATAGAATAATATTTATTTCATATAAATAATTTAAATTTTCTATAACCGTAAATAATACCCTCGATGAAAAGTGTTAATGAATTACATCTTTATGAGGATGAGGTAGTAAACACTTCTAGAAACGAAGTAATCGTATTTACCAAAAATAGAAAGCATGATGGTATGTTTCACGTAATAAATAAAAAATCATAAATAAAAAATAAATATCATATATATCACAAGAAAATAACATTTCCATCATAATTTCCAATCAATAATGCTGGTAACGAAAAATAAAGATTTCGTTTTTGGAGTCTGTACTCTAACGTACACACGAACAATAGATTTGTTACCCTTTTGATGGAAGTGTGTGTTATTGTAGGTAGAACATATAGAATAAAATTATATTACTATATATAAGATACTGAGTTTATTATAAATGAATGATTAATAAGATATTTGGAGGCGTGGAATGAATATAAGACAAAAGATCTTGTAGAAGGATATAACCACTTCCTTATTTAATTATGTTTGGTTTACACAAAATTAATAACATGGATTTATTTATGAAAAAAATTATGAAAAGTGGTATATTAGATATATTTTTTGGAGATTATTTTAGTAGTTTCTGGATTATAAAATGTTGAATGAGTTAATTTTGGAAGTGAGGATGATATTTTTCTTTTATATTGGAGGTGGAGTATTCATCATGTAAATATAAAAAGGTAAATAATGTTGAGAGATCTCTTTTACAAAACGACCACCAATAATTTCCCATGTTATTTCCATGAGAGGATATGGTAGAAATATGTTTTTAAAATTTCAATTAAACATGTTTAAAATGTATTTGTCCACTTAAGATATGCTTTGAACAATAATTAAACACATTTATATCTTAGTCAATGTTATTAATTTTATTTACATTAAACAATATTTTTGAATAAAAATTATTGGACCATAATAGATATAATAATTTATGAATATTTAAAGTATGGGATAGATTTATCCAATTTCTAGCAACATAATTTTAAGAACCTAGATATTCGTTTCAAGTATAGATCTTGATTTATGGTGTTTTTAGAAAACGAGGATTTTATTGGAAATTTAAGGAGTAAACACCTTGTACATAAGAGTACACACCGTGTACCTAGACGCCGTGGGTAGTCGTGTATATGTCATGTAATGGCTGAGTACTTGGTTGGGTGGGGTGACCTGGAGACTGCCTAAAGCAGGGACCGATAAAGGCATATAAATATTGTGTAATTTTAATTGAAACACGGTTTATATTTCCTTTTAATTGACTAAATTGACCAGGTCTTGTCTAATTGACAGAAACATATTCTTCACTGCTCGTCTCATCCAGGAGCAATGAATATCCCCAATGCTTCCTAGGGTCGTTGATCGACCATCTGTTCTCCGAATCAACCGTTGTCAATTATGTTGGAATCACTACTGTGATTTATTCCTTATTATAGAACCTCTTCTCTTTATTTCTCTACTTCTGTGACATATTTAGGGATGAATGTTTTGGACATTTTTTTATAGATATATTACATTCTAGGATAATTCAAGTGTCGATGTTCGATTTTGTTTTTCATATAACATCGAGGTTGGTGGTTTCATCCATTCCAAAGTTTGTTTTTGAATTATATGTGAAAAATCGATAAATACTCGAGTTTAGGGTATTGTGTGTTTTGGGATTTTAACCCTGAAATATGTTTTATGCCTTGAATTTTTATGAAAGGGAACATCATTGAGAATAGGGTTTATTTTCCATTCTATGGATGCGTTTTCCCATGTTTGATTATTTTGGTCGTTGGGTCTAGAACATCCCGTTTCGCTGCTCTGTTTTCCATGCCTAGTGCTGGTAGGATGGAGTGATATTATCTGAATTGCTTGTGCCATGCTTTTTATCTGTTTATATAAGTAGTTTTTTTGGATTTATTTTGGCTGTTGGATATCATTGGTGCACGATTGTATTACATTGGGTAGTGGAAACCTGGTGTAGTTAGACCATAGGGGGAATAGATGATGATGGATTCCCCCGAGTTCTTGTTATACTTTCACGTTGTGAGAACATAGAGTGGATGGATGTTATTTCTCCCTCATAGTGTATGTAGTTCCACATTTTGAGACCATAGAGGGAATTGGATGTTTAGTGCTTCCCTACAGAGCCTTTAGTTTAATGATAAAAGAACGCATAGGGAATTGACGGTGAGTGCTTCCAAATAGACTCATTGTTAAGCTTAAAAAGATAGGTTAGACTGTGATAACATCCGAGAGGGTTTTTTTAGATTGTTTGGTTTTTTAATAAATAAACATAAATTAATGTTGTTGAAATTTTAGGATTGTTTAATTTTGAGTACTTCCTTGTTTATTACTTCATTTTTCATATTTATTGCCATAAGTATTCACGGAATTTTAGTCATAGATCTTTGGGGGGTTGCCTACTGGAATTCTTGTCACTGCCTGTTTGGGTCATGCTTTTAGGACCAAACAGATTATATTTTTGCAGGTATAGATAAGGGAAAGTTCCATTCTACTTCGTGTACTTGATTGTTATGGAGATAAAGAGAATGGGCCAAAGCTGAGGCTTGTGAGGCTGCTAGTGTTGTAATCCTGTTCCATTTTGATTTGGATTTGTACTGTATTCCAGCATTGTGAATTATTTTGGAGTATTCCTAGAAATATGTGACATGTATCATGTATATATTTTCTCCTATTGTTTATCTACATGAAATATTATACAGTATCCTATTTCATGTTATTATTACTAATTCATCTATTGTTGTATATTTATTTCCACTGTGTAGCTCTTCCAATGAGGGCATAGATTCCCCACTATCCCACCCAAGGCCCTCACTGCTAATTAAGAGCTTCTGATATTTGCGGAAATGTAGTTGAGGCCAAGTGACAAACTGGTTACAGGGAACCTTTGGGTGGAACCTATAATTGGGACGTTTCAGGGATAGGAAGGAATAAGCAATTGGTAATATGAAGTGATTGGGAGTAACTAACATGTGTATAGGGAAAATCCAATTTACCTTGTATATTGAAGTTTTTCTAGTTTTTCAATTTTTACAATTTATTTTAATTCATTGTTGGGTTATTCATGTGTTTTGGGCGTATATGATTGATATTATTGAGGTTATATTTCTATTGAAACCTAATGAGATTAGGGTATTCCAGCTCATGCATCATATATACACTTTCTAGAGACCACATTTCATGCATTCAAGTCATGCATTTTAGAGTTCATTCTTTCGTGCATGTTATTGTGATAGATTTTGTGCTAGATATGAATGTTGTTGTGATATATTCCTTTATAAAATTCTTTAATTTTAATATGGTATTGATAATATTTAATGATTCTTTTGAATGAAAACCAATCATTGGTCCAGGTGGTGTTATGGGCCCGTGTGGATCAGAATTTGGTGGATCATGTGATTGATTTCACTGTTATACAATGTGAAATACATGAATATGAGGCCATTATAGGATTCTCAGGGAGAGTGGGCCCCCAGATATCGTAATTTGGTACTTTAATGTTTTTGTCAGTTTTTTTGGGTTTCCGGAGTAGTTTCTAAGGGTCACTGTCTAGAAAGACCTAGAATACACAGTGTGTTTTTATGAATACATGCCATTTATGCTTCTTTTCAAGAATGAAAAACTTTTCTTAAGTACACACCTCGTACGTTGAGTACATTTCATGTAGTCTTTAACCATGTGACTGGATATGTGAGCAGAAACAAGGAATTGGGAAACCGTTGGTGGATCACGCCGTGCACCCAGAATTCACGTCGGGTTGTAGAGACCATGTATCCGGTCGTGGGACTAATGAAACGGGTGTATGAAGATTGTCTAGTGCACATCGTGTCTTTCTTAAACATTCCATGTAGAATCAATTGTGTCCCCAACCATGTGACTAACGATAGGGTTGATTGACATATAGGAAGAACACAAACTGTCTATCATGAAAATTCCATGTGAAGTCGACCATGTAATCAGCCATGTGCCCAATGACACGGGCTGGTGAAATTCTTCAAGTACATGATGTGTCTCAAACATGCATGATGTGTAATATTGACCTAGAAGAACCATGTGGTTTAGCCATGTAGAGGAAACACAGACCAGTTAAAACTATTCAAGTGCATGATGTGTCCATGGATAACAGGCCAGGTGTATGTGGTTTCACAAGACCAGTGTTGGCAGGAGAACACAATCATATCAAGGCATAAGGCAACACGTCTTTTAGGGGTTATACACGTCATGTGTCCGTACCATGAGGAACTTGAATGATTTCTTTCTTCCCTCTATTTCATTCTATTCTTTTTTTCAGTCCTTGATAATCTTGATCTAAGTTGTGTTCTTGACCTTTCAGATTCATTCCATTGCAACGTCCTCCTATTGTACACTAGATTTAGTGCAACAAAGAGACAGAAGACATGATAGACGAGAGTCTACCAATAGATCCTTCTGTCATTCTTGTCTTGGCACCAACTGTAATTTCAGACATAGGTGTTGATGCACAGTTCCAAGAAGACATCATATGGTTTATCCAGACCTTCCAGGGAGCACTGCATCATGCACCATCCATGGAATAGTTGACATGGGTTCTCAATAGCAGAATCCTTCCACTTTCTCAGGTAATGGAGGACCTCAGGCATTAGAGTCATAGTTAGAATCCATGATATCGATCTTTTAGCATCTGGAGATGCCTCTATAGAGGAGGTCAATGCTCGCTACCTACATGCATCAAGATTCCTCCATGAGATGGTGGGATGTGATCTCACAAGAGGGAAACCAGCAGGTTATGGTGTGGGATAATTTTCATCATTCCATCTATGACTAATTCTACCCAGACATTTTGAGGGATGATTGAGCCCGATGGTACATGAGTATGGAACACGGTACTATCTCAATTATGGAGTGCTCTTCTCGCGTCATAGAGCTATAGAATTTCATTCCCATTCCAGGGGTGATGAGTTATTGATGGATATGATGTTCAAGGATGGTCTCAGGTATGACATCTGATCTCAGATGAACATCTTACAGTTAAAATCCATCATCTCTATAGTCAACAAGGCACTAATCACATCTCTTAATCTGTGCAATTATGCGGCTGCGAGCTAGGGAGGCTCGAAATCCAGTGTTAGTACCCCACTAACTGAAAATAGGAAGCGTCGTAGGGATTATACCCGTGGAGACCAAAGTAGGAAGAATTCTTCCTTTAGTGTCCAGGTTGTGTGCTACCAGTGCTGGAAGAGCATTCATATGAGGACACATTGCCCAAGAGACCCACATGAGTGCCAATCTTGCAGCAAGATGGGTCATCTTTAGCGTTTCAGTTTGTTATTCTCACCAGAAGCTAGTAACATAGGTTCTTCTATTTCTCCTCATTCAAGAGTAGTCCCAACAGTTTCTCATCAGTCTGGGAACTAGAGTATGTCAGACCATTCATGTGGGGGAGGAGGTCGTGGTTGTGGTTTCCAGTCGCCAGGTTTTTAGGGAAAACAGGGTGGATCATCTTAGGGTGGTAAATAATTGTCACAAGGCCACTGTACATGTCAGACATTAATAGTGATGTAGACCCAATAGGTGCCGGATATCGTACCCTCTACAGTTAGAGGTATGATTAAAATTGCCATAGTTTTAGCTTCTACACTTTTCGATATAGGGGCTTCAAATATTTTCAAATCAGTTGCTATTATAGAGAGCCTTGGGATTTTTATCATATCGTATGTGGATATCATGACACTGGACACACCTTTGGGGAAAAGAACAGGTAGTGTATGTTATTTCAAGGAGTTCCCTCTTATGGTTAGTGGGTGTCACAACTTCTGGGACCTCTTCCCTAGAGATTACAAGCTATGATTTCATTCTCGGAATGGACTGGTAGGTTCCCTACCGGTCTATTAATGACTACAATCGTTATAGGGTGAGTTTCACTTCCCCAGAGGGATTTTCATTTCTTCATAAGGGAAAATATGATGTCTATGTTAGAAGAGGATAACATGAGCATAATGGGTTGGGAGGAGTTACAATTAAGATTGCTTGTATGTTTCTGGATGACTAGGGGACTTCAACGATAGAATTTCTTCTAGTGGTGGATTTTTTTAGGGATGAATTTCTAGAGAAAATTTCAAGTTTTCCTCTGGTGAAATATAGAGTCTTTTCTATTGACCTTGTTCCAGGAGGTGATCCGTTATCCATTGCTTCTTATAGGATGGATACACCAGAGTTTTAGGAGCTCAAAAGTAGTTATAGGAGTTACAGACAACAGGTTTCATCTTACCCTATATTTCTCCTTGGGTTTTCATATAGATTTTGCAATAAAGGCAGATGGTACTCTCAGACATTGTGTAGATTATTGAAAGCTAAACCAGTTGACAGTCAATAACTGATATACCTTCATAAGGATTGATGATCAATTTTATCAACTTCGAGGAGCCCAGGATTTCTATATGTTTGACTTAAAATCTGGTTGTCATCATTTTTTCATTGGATCATCTGATATATCTCATACAACCTTTCGTATAATGTTTTGTCTGTACGAGTTTGTAGTTGTGTCTTTTGGTCACATGATCCCTCTTACATTTTTCATGGAAATGATGACACGAGTGTTCCATACATACTTTGAATCTTCCATTATAGTCTTCATGGACGATATATTTGTGTACTCTCACAGTCAACATGAAAATTCCACACATCATGAGATCGTTTTGAGTACACTGAGAGAAAATCAATTATAATGTATGCACTCAATATTACACTTTTGGATAGACTGAATTTACACCATTGCTAACGTTATCTCAGAGACAAGAGTTTCAGTAGACCCAGAGAATGTGAGAGTAGTTGTTTTTTGGGAGCAGGAGAAGAAGTTCTTTTATGTATAGAGTCTTTTGGGGTTGTTGTTCAGTACAAATGTTTTACATAGTACTTTTCATGTTTAGAAGCTCCAATGACGGCCCTGAATAAGAAGCGTGTGAAGTATTGTGGATCGATTCTTGTGAGTCATCCTTTCAAGACATGAATTTGAGGTTGACTTTAGCTCTGATACTAGTTTTACTAGATCCATGAAATAGCTATAATATTTAAACTGATGCATCAGGTATCATTCTTGGGGTAGTAATTGTGCACGGGGAAAGAGTTGTTGCATACGTGTCTCGGTGGGTAAGGCCACATGAGAGGAATTACCCGATTCATGATCTCGAGACGGATGTAGTGGTTCATGATCTATGATGTTGGAGACATTATATTATTGAGAGAGAATATTCTGGTTTTCACTGACCACAAAATTCTCAAGTATATCTTCACTCCGTGAGATCTGAATTTGAGATAGTGAATGTCGGTTGAGTCCATTCAGTCCTTTGTACTTGTGCTCCCCTATACACCTGGAAATGGAAAGGCAGTGGCTGATGTGTTGATTAAGAGAACATAGACAAAGGATGTTTAGGAGTCCAGTAGTGAGTGGCAGCTTACAGATCTGTTCTCTGTGATTCATTTGGAGGTGCATGACAGACTGGGAGAAATACTTGTTTCTTTTGTAGATGTCACCTCTTCTCTACATGAGCGAGTGAGAATGAGGATGGTATTAGATTATTAAGGAATATTTTTACATGAGATTGTGTCTGGAGAAGACCCTATTCATAGGTGGACCATAGGAGAGGATGAGATTTTTCATTTACATGGACACATATGGGTATCTATTGACATACGCGAGGAGCTGATGTGGGATTTTCATTCATCAGTATGGGTAGTTCATCCTGGTGTCACCCTGATGTATCATGATCTACACCAACTTTTTTAGTGGCCTTCTATGAAGAGGGATGTTGATAGTTTTTCTTGAGGTGTTCCACCTTTCAGAAGGTGAAGTCAAAGAATCAGTGGCTAGTAGGGATTTTTTAGTAGTAACCCATTTCTAAGTGGAAGTGGAATGATGTTGTGATGGACTTCGTGATAGGTTTACTTAGTTCTCCCCATTGGAACGATGTGATTTGGGTTTTCATTGAAAGACACTCTAAGGTTTCACACTTTATTCCGATTAAATATACCTTCAATATTGATGATCTGGGAAGGTTGTACATTAGAGATATTTTACATTTATATATGGTTCTGCGCTCCATTGTTTCAGACATGGATTTCTGTTTTACTTCTGAGGTCTAGAATGGATTATAGAGGGCATTAGGTACACAGTAACATCTGAGTACAACGTACCACCCCATAATAATGGTTATTCTGAGCATCTGATTGGACTACTTGAGGACATGATTCGAGCATGAGTCCACTATTTTGGAGGTTTTTGGAGAAGAAGAAACCTCTAGGGGAGTTTTCCTACAATAATAGTATTCAAGGAACCATTCAGATGGAACCTTATGAGGCTTTTTACGATAAGCCATGACGATCACCCCTATATTGGCTGTAGGTAGGAGAGGCAGCTATAATGGGACCTCGTCTTGTCCAGGACACCATGAAATAGATAGTCATGATTTTAAATAGGATGACTACAGCACTACCAAGATAAATATCTTATGCCGATAGACGGAGACGACATCTAGAGATCAGGGTTGAAGATCATGTTTTCCTATGTGTCACACCAAGGATAGGACACATGAGGATTTGGAGATAGGGAATGCTTTCCCTGAGATATGTCTAGCCATTTGAGGTTTTGGAGAGTGTCAAACCGGTTTCCTATCATTTGTGGATACCTCAATGGTATCGAGCAATGCCGTATATCTTCCATGTTTCTTATTCACCACCTTCATGGGGAAATTCAAAGAATAATATCATTAAAATGGGATATTTGTAAGAACCGAGATCTCATTAATAGGTATGATCATGATTTCTTTTTTTTAGAAAAAGAGGAATTTCTAGAAATTTAAGGAGTATAATCCATGGACATAAGAGTACATGCTGTGTACATGGTTTCCACGGGTAGCCATGTATTGTCGTTGTAATAACTGAGTACAAGGCTCTGTGGGGTGACCTGGAAACCTCCAAAAGCAAGGCCTTTTAAATGTATATACATGTCTTATAATTTTAAAGGAAACACATTTTATATTTCTATTTAGTTGATCAAATGGATTGGGTCACGCCTAATTTACAGAAACATCTTTTTCTTGGCTCACCTCATCCTGGAGTGATAGATATCAATGATTTATCCTCGAGCACCCTGATCGACCATATGTTCTCATAATCAACCATCGTTGATTTCATTGGAATCACCATGGTGATTTATTCCTTCTTCTAGATCATACTCTCTTGATTTCTCCTCTTCATTGAGATTTTGTAGGATGAATGTTTTTGACATTTTTGTATATCTACTATGTTCTTGGCCGATTCAAGAGATGGAGTTCGAGAGTGTTATTCATACAACTCTAAGGTAGGTGGTTTGTACCTTTCCATAGTTAGACTTCTAATTAAATTTTAATAATTTCCCAATACCCTAGTTCGGGGTATTATGTCTTTAACGATTTTAACACTATAATGCATGCTAAAATTGATTTCATGTGTTAGGGATCTTGATTGAGAATATGGTTTATTTTTTATGTTATGGATGTGTTTTCCCATGTTTTATTATTATGGCCATTGGCTATAGAAATTCTTGTTAGGATTCTCTGATTTTCATTCCACGTGTTGTTAAGATGGAGTGATATTATCAAACTTGCTTTTCCTCTAATTTGTAGTAGTTACACTACTCTTTTTTTATGTTGCAAGTCCAATGGGGGCATTAGTTCTCCCTTATTGTGTTTGTAGTTCCACATGGTGAAACAATAGGGGGAATCGTAGGTTTAGTGATTCCTTAGAGATACTTCATTATGTTGAACAGAATGGGTTACATTATGAGAACATCTCAAAGGGTTCCTTGATATTGTTTGGTTTTTAAATTAATAAATGTAAATGACAGTGGTAGAGATTGTTCAATTGTTTTATTCTGAGTACTTACTTGTTTATTACTTCATTTTTCATATTAAATGCATTAAATATTCACTGACAGTTAGGTATAGATATTTGGGAGGTTGCCTACTATGATTAGTCTCACACCCTGTTTGGTCATGCTTTTGGGCCCAAATAGATTATATTATTGTAGGTATAGATAAGGAAAAGCACCCTTCTACTTAAGGTACAATATTGTTGTTGAGATAGAGATCTTGAGACCAATTTGAGTATTGTGAAGCTACTAGAATTATTTAATTTTTTCGTTGTACTTTTCTTTTGTACATTATTCAAGTACTGTGACTTGATTGGATTCTTTTTTAGACTTCTGTTACATGCATCATTTATATTTGTGATCCAATTGTTTATCTACATGCAGTCTTATACTGTTTACTTTTTCATGTTATTATTTATGCATCTTTTACTATTATCTATTTATTTATGTTGTGTTTCTCTGCCAATGAGGTTATAGTTTCCCCACTATCATACCAAAAGCTTTCGCTATTAGTCGGTAGCCTCTAGAATTCGGGGTAATGTGCTTGTGGCAATCTGACAAACCAAGTATGGGGCACCTTTTGGTGGCACCTAGAAATGGGGTGTTACAATATGTGGAAAAAAAATTAATTTTATATTAATATCATGGATGTGTTGTGAAAGCATTGTTTAAATGAAAACATTCTAAAAGATATAAATGTTCTTATATTCAATTTTAATGGGAAATTGTTCACGATGAAAAAAAATTTGATTAGTTAATTTATAATTGATCTAATATTACATTAAAAAAATTACTATATAAATTAAATACAAAAATAAATTAGATGACAAATAAATTTGGAATTAAAATTCAGTATTTAATACTATTGGAAAAAAACAAAATCTTTTCAAACAATACCCAAATTTCACTTATTTTAAGTTCTTTTATTATGACTTAAAAAAATTTAGTAAAAAAACTTAAATATATAAAAATCTATTATTAAAATGGTTTCTCTATTAAAGATGTGTACAATTACATAAAATATATATTTTTAATCATAATATTGGATTTATTCCTCACCTTTAAAAATATAATATATAAGATGAGTAATAAAAAATTATTAATTATAATATTTATATCTTCTATTGAAAACAATAATCAAAAGTGAGTTTTAAAATTTATTTATTTAATATTGTGTTTTTACAAAGGGAAATAGTTTTCATTGAAATGTAATTTCTTCATTTTAAAATAGTACAATCATTCATTTATAAGAAATTGATAAAAGGGATGGATTTTATATACATGTGTAACTAATATCATCACAATTGAGTTAATATAATTCTTAATTTCCATTACAATAACCTAACGGAAATTATAATAATATTTTAATAAAAATATTAATAATATATTGTAGTTCTTTTAATCTCGTCCTTTCATATTATACAAGATATCGAAGTGTCTCAGTATTGTGTGTAACACAAGGTGAACATAATTCTATGTTTACCACAAGTTAATCTATGTGTTGTGGGTTTTTCTTGATTAACATGGTGTTGGGTATACGCGAAGACAATATTATTTCATTTGTATATAAAAATAAATATTTAGTGTATTGTGAAATGAAAAATATAAAAAAGTTAAAATTAATTCAAAATAAATCAAAAACCATCAGGGTGTTACAATTTGGGTTCACCCAAAATTTATAATATAAAGTAGTCACATGATGGTATCTGGCTCGTCCAATTGAATAACATATAATGGGCTTAGTTGATGCTATCTAGTCAGTCCCATCATATAAGCTGTAATGGGCTCACATGGATCTTCCTAGGAATCCATATTATATATAATGTCCAATATCTACAACATGAATAAATTAAATAGATAATTCATTTCAAAATATTACACAGTTAAATAATCATTATTCTTTTTATAACATTATTAAACTAGATAAAAAAATTGGTTCCATAAAAATCTCATTGAAACATGATCATCCCATGGAAAAGAAATGGAATCCATATTAATCTCTTTGAAATAAAATTAATTAATAGAAAATTAATGGGTTCCATAACAATACCATTGATACATGATTATCTCTTGGAAGAGATATTTATTTCATAATAATTTCAATAAAATATGATCAACCCATGGAAAACGTATGGGTTTCGTAACAATATTTTTGGATCATGATTTTCCCATGAAAAAGAAATGGCTTCGATAACAATCAATATGAAACATTCTTAAATCCTAAAAAAGAAATTTGTTCCATAAAAATATCCTTGAAATATATTTATAACATGGACGGGAAACATGCTGTATAATAATATCATTGAATCATGATAAACACATAGAAAATTAATGGGTTCTGTTAAAATATAACTGAAATATTATTAACCCAAGGAAAAGAGAAGGGTTCCATAACAATCTCATGGAAATATTACCAAACCATTGAAGAGAAACATGTTTCATAACAGACTCTTGGATTAAATATTATTCCATATAGTGAATGAATGAGAAAACTATTAATAAAAAATACTTATTGGAGGGTTTTCACCAAAATGGGATATCAACATTAATCAATAGAAATACAATTAAATAATCATTGAAAATATTTTTTTGGGGAATATCCTTTTCATTTTGAAAAAAATATATAATTTTTTAATCCATTTTTTTATAATCATTTTTACGTACCTATAAATTCCATAATATTACGAAAATATTTTTTTTAGAAATAAAATTTTCAAAATTCAAGGGATAGTTTAAATAAATTATTTTCATTCTAGGGGTTATTCAATAAATGTTGTAGAGAGTTCATTTTTCAAAGTAAAAATGTTATAGAAGTTCCTCATTAAGAATGATACAAGTTGATTCCTTTGAAATATATTTAAAAAATTGGAAAAAAAGTAATATATTTATATATCATCTGGAAAAGGCCAGAACAAATTTTGTTAACAATTTTAGAAACATGATTTCGTAATAAAATAGATTTCCCACTTAAAATATAAATGATGTAATATTTACATGAACAACATTATGAAAAAATTTAACTAATGAAGAGTGTAAAATGGCTCAATTAACCTAAAATACCCATAATAACCATTCAATAATAAATTTAATGAGTGTTATAGTGTTTCATCATTTGAGACTTATTCATACACAATCATGAAATAATATGAGACTATAAAATATACACATACCACATATGTAAGTTTGAATCTTTATTTCCATGAAATTATAACATAAATGAAACATATAATATTATGATAATATATATTAGATGAATAAAATATTAAATTATGAATATATAATCTGCTAAAAAGAATATTGATGTATATCATAATAAGTGTCTCGTAGAAATAAAAAGGAGGAAAAAATATCATACCTCTTTGCTGACATTGAAACCATAAATCCCATGTAAATGTGTTCATTAAATGGATATTTATACCCCCCCCCAAATTTATATATAATAATAATAAAATATATTCTTTTTATGTATATACACCACACAACATAAAAAAGTGTTGAATATATAATATATCTCACATAAATAAATGTGAGAAGAGAAAACCCTTACATCGAGTTAGATTTGTCACTATTGTTCATAATCAACATAGATAATAATATTATTTTAGATAGTTAATTACATAAGAACATTATTATAGTTTAATATTTCCTTTATTTCACTTATTTCCATGTTATATTCAACTATATAATAAATTAATTTTATGTTGGATGTTTTGACAAAATTTTGATAACATGCCACATATGACTTTTGTAGGATGACTATAGTCAAAGGTGTTATAATGTACTAATATATAGTATGATAATAATAAAACTAATATCATGTTTATACATAAATTAATTTTATAAAAGTAATCATGAAATATTGTTAGGAAAAAAAACTATTGTAACAACATGGATACAGTAAGTCATATGTACACATAAATAATTTTTCCATTTTTAAATGCACATTATAGAAATATTATATGTAACATTATTTTTTATAGAATTAAAATAAAATAAAAAATAAAACATTATTTAACTATTAAAACTTATATATATTATTAATTGGCTATGGTGATGAAAAAAACTCATCACATCATTTTGAGGAGGTGGTAGTCCACACATACCTATATTAAACTATATATTTTTTTCAGTGGGTGAAAAGGAAAATAGAAAAAAATATTTTATATTTAAATAATGAAAAATATGTTATCATTATCATAAATATTTAATTTATTTCTCATATATTTATTATATTAACACTAATTACCTTTTATGTAGTGCATTTTGGAAATAAAATTAATATCACTTCGTGCGGTGGTAGTTCGTTGTACACACCCAATAAGTTATCGTATCTCATATGGTATAGAATGTATAATGGTAAATTTGATATAATTAATTCCAAGGTATATGTATATAAAAAATATCATATATATATATATACTTTATATCCATCATCATACCCAACCTTGAGAGGTAGTAGTGGAAAATTTAATAACAGTATTCTACGAGGCAGCAGTCTGTTATACAAATGAATGATGATATCAGAGAACTTTTGATGGAATTGTGTGAGGTATTATGAAATAACATTTTCTTAATATAATAAAAAAAATATTGAAGATATTTATAGTATTATATCAAAATTTTATAATAGTAATTATTGTTGTTTATAACGAAATAAAATAAATACACCTCTTGGAGACTTTTACCTCTTATTCGGGAATCCTCATTCACATTCCACCAGAGGAATTCATATGTTTGAATTATATGAAAAATAAATAACCTATGAAGAGAGTATGTATTTTTTAGGGAATTAGGATGGTCTTGGGTGAGAAAATAGGTTTTGATATGTTAATATGGAGGATATCATGAGGGCTTTTATATGTGATGTGAGTGAAAATCATGTTTCTTTTTAAAATAGTGAACTCTACCGACATTTTATTCATATCTATAGTCCCCAATAATGGTACATTATAGTTAAATAATTTTATAATTTAGAAGTATTGATATAAAATGATTGTTGGACATGTTTCTAGATAATGTTTTCCATTGATTCTAATGAGGAACATATTGGTAAACTAATTTTTAACATAATCGATATGATTATTTTTATCTTTCTCACTAATAATTATTGGGAAAAAATATTTTTGATCTTATTATGAATTAAATATTTTCTTCTTCAAAATATTTAGTCATTTTTTCCAAATGAAATTCACTTATTTGGAAAATTTTAATTTAATATTTTCTAATCGAAGGGGTGAGGCAACATGTTTTTTATGAAGAGTATTCTTTTTAGAAAAAATGATTAAATATAAACAATATAAATATTAATAATAAATGTTTGATAATAAATAATAATTAAATGATATATATATTCAATATTGAAATTTTAATAAATTCCCTATTATTTATTTTTTTAATTAATTAAAATGAAGAAATATTATATATTTTTAATTTTTTAGAAAAAATCATCACTGAACATAAAAACCAACATTTACTAGAAATATATATAGATGAATGTATCTGATTAATTGGATTAATTATGAAAAAAATTAAATAATGGTTGTTAAAAAAATATTCAAAACCTATTTTTTCATTTCAATTACATAAATATTTAAAAGAAAATATATTTTTATAATATTAGATGTTTTTCACAATTCAAAAAAATTAATATTTTTCAAAAATACCAAAGTCGTAACAAAAAAATTTCATTTTATATTCCTAATCCAAAAATTATGTTCCTTATCATATAAATTTTACTATACATAAAAATATTTTTAATAATATTTTTACCAAGAGAATAAATAAAAACAATTTCAGAAGAAAAATTATTTTTAAAGAATAAAATCTCATTTGTAAAATTTATTTATTTATTTTAATTCATTTTTAAATAATTAATTTTGATATTGAAATATTTATATGTATATATATTTCATAAATTATTTGATACTATCCATACCTAACAATTTTATGGCTATTTTATAATGAAAATATATATCATGGGTTATTTATGATCAATGTTGTGTGATGAGTATGATATTGAATATAAAAATCCCATGGCTTCGTGTAACTGATGATAAAGTGATTGTTATGTGTAATGAAATATTAATATAGTGTTTAAAGTAAAATAAGATAAAAAAGTGTTCAATTTCAATTATTCTATCAAATATATTTTTCTCCTTTAAATATATTAACTATTATATGATATATGAAAAAGAGTGCACAATAATAAATTTATTTAATGAAATTCAATAGTGAAAAATAATGTATAAAAATTTTCATACTCTATTGTTTGGAACTACACGACCTGATTCTCATCAGGACACACATTCATAAAACCCCGAATATAATATTTATTTCTACTACACCCTATTGTTTTATTTTTATGAATTATATATAAATACTTCTAATATTTTATTACTAAAACATGATAGAATAGTCTCACCACGAAGACACAATTGGACCCCAGTAATACTATACATCATCTATTATACGGTGAGCTGCACTTCATGGCATGTGATGAACTGGCTTGGGGCACCAGATCAGTGGCATATGGGTCGGGATGTTACATATGGTATATAAACTGACACATTGATATGTAACATCACGATTACCATTCAATTATTTGAATTTAATCATTAATTTTATGATATTAATTATATGTGTGTTATGATTCAAAATAAACCAAAGTTATAAGTGTTTATTCATTAATATCAATTTTTATTTTGGGTTTTTTATGTTTAAGTGTTCATTAATAAAATTTATAAGGTATTTAAATTTGAAACTCGATCAATTTTCTTCATCTCTATTTACCTATGGATATTACATGTCATATTTCCATTATAGTCTCTTGATAAAATTATAAGATTAAAGAAAATCATTTTAATAAATATATATCATATTTTAGATTGGGAGAAAATTTGTATCCCTCCATGTTTGTTTATTCAAAAAAAAAGATTCAAAAATGTTCTTTTTTACATTTCTATGATTTCTCAGAAAACAATTAATATATAGTTTACATTATTTAAAACTATTTTAAATTTAAACTTAATAAAATTTTAGAGTGTAACTTTTAATTTTATTTTAAAAATGTGAAAAAAAAAGTTTTTGATGGTATAAATCAATTCCAAATCATTCCTCTATCCTATAAATTCTTTTATATGGATCATTTTTTTAATTTAACATGTTTAGTTTAAATGAAAATTATTTTCCAAATATAATTTAAAATTTTGAATTTTAAATTTGTTTTCAAAATGAATAGGTTATTTTTCACTGAGAAATGATTCTGGGGTATTCAAAAACTATTTTCATTTATGTCAGAATCCTTTTATTAACATTTCAATTTAATGGAGATGTATGAAAATGTTTACATACAACAACAATAATAGTTTGTATTATCGTCATTTTGGTTTGGGTAAAGTTTTAACATTCATATGCTAATTCCTCCAATAGATATATTTATTGACTATTAAGGCATGTTTATTATGATTTTTTTTTCATTGCATGAATTCATTTAATGTATAATGTGTTGAATATTGTTTTAAATTTAATATAGCCTTTATTAAATATATTGTCACATGAGAAAACCAAGTTTCATATTCGTAATATTCCATAACCATTATGGTATGATGTCTGGGAATGAGGCCTCAATTTTATGTTTATGATATCTGAAAATTTTCATTCCATAATTATAAAATCAATTATTGTTGATGATTTGGTGATTTGAATAGTTATAATATCCATGGATAAGTTATAAGATCATGTTGATATTTATATTGAATAATTTGAAAATGATTTTTTTCCTTATTATTCATAGCTAATTTGTTCAATAATAGTTTGTGTTATACACATTTCCTTATTGGATATATGATCTCACCGAATTTTTTTATATTCATTACCCTAGATTCTAGAAAATATACAGTAATCAATGTGGAAATATATTATATAGGGAATAATATGATTATTAAATATAATAATATTCTTTATTCTATTATTTTAAATATAACGTTATATTAAATAATGTGTTTAGATTTCCCAGACTAATAAACTATTTGATAATTTCAGATTGATCAATTGTATCTTGATTTAATTTAGTAAAAAAAACATTATCTAAACATTACTAGATTTGGGTTGTCATATTTACTATCTTGGGATATTTAACATGACATTTGGGAACTAAATTTTGGAAAACATGAATTACAGTACATATATCTAAGATTATTTTTAAGGATAATTATATATATAAGGTTATATAGTGATGATTTTATATAATGGTTGTTTTGTTTATTTTCATGATGATACATCCTATTCCAAATAGTATAATTTGTATGTGGGTGTGAAACTAATGTAGATTTGGGTAAAAACAATAAAATTGTAGGACTTGGTATAAACTCTATCTTTAATAGTGCACGATGTATCAGCTCAGTGCTTCACACTAGTAATGACAATATCAGGGTATAAAATTGGGTTTTATAATATTTTCTTTCTAAACCATCAAAGTGATTTAGTGGATAAAACCAATGGTAAAAAATCATATTTCATAGTGTAATAGGATAATCTTAAAGTTTCATGGGTTGATATGTCTAGTGTTATTCAATTGAAGGTATTAATAAAGTTTTTATGTTTTAGGTGGTTATTGTTAAAGAAAAAAAATGATAATTTCATAGAATTGAAAGGAATAAAAACATGGGGATTTTTTTTGTGCTTTAGTAAAAAGGTAATATGAGGATTAACATATTTATATAAATGGGATATATGTTTAATGATCCTGATATCAACTAGGTTAAATATGATCATTTATTTCGATTTAATTATGATTTAATGGGACAAAATATTTATTTAATTATGGGACCATATTTTTGACGTATTGATTTATATGGGATTAAAAAGTAATTTTGAATCTAAGTGATTAAATTTATATTTAAATATTTTTACTATATTAGAAAAAATATAGGATTAAGGTGAAAATAAAAATATTTTATGTGATGGGGTTTATTTAAGGAAAATGTATTAAGATTGTTTAAGGACGAATATATTATTTAATTAATTTTTTTGGTGATCAAGGTTATTTCTCAAAATGATTACTATATTTTCGAGGTAGTACAATTAGTGAATATAACCTTTTAGTATGGGACTTGTTTATTTATTATTATTTTTGGATATTAATTTAAAAATAATATTTAAAACATATGCTGTAAAATAAATATATATTTTTTATCTACATGGTCAGGAATTTTTTTCTTTGTTTTAAGGATTGTTACATATGGAATTATTTATTTCAATATTTAGGTCATACTGTTAAGGTCTTTTATAAAAATTTATTATTTATTCTTATGATGATTTATTCATATTTTATATAATATTCTCTTGCTGTTACCATTTGGTCTTCTCAAATGATAAAAAGAATAACATTTTATCATTTATTTGATATTAAATTTAGTGAAATTTAATATTTCCAATTCATTAAGGGGAAACTCTATTGAATATTTTTACATTAGGGTAATATATTAGATATAATTGGAATGGATCCATGAAAATAAAAATGATAAATTTATTCTTCTGAAATGTATGTATATCAAGTAGTCGTATTTTTTCATGATCTATGTATTGATGTTAATATAATCCCACATATAATGAAAAATTATATAGAGATAAAATCTTTTCATATTATGTTCATTTCATATGAATTTATGGTCTTCTTCATCACATAATTATTTATGGTTTTTTGGACTTTATCCTCATCAATAATATGTTTTCTATCACCCTTGATTATAATTATGAAATCATTATTCTCTTATATATGATTATATGCACTTAACAAAAATTGACTATTTATATGGGAAATAGATTTTGTGTAATAAAATATAACCATTATTTTTTTAACATTACCATTAATAATGATGTTTTATTATGCCTTTGTATAATGAAAGTATTTGAAAAATCACTTTTTATATATAAAATACTTTATTACAAATATAAGAATTTAAAGATTTAAATTTAATAATGGTTAATAAAATATAGTAACAATAATGTTTAGTTTGATGAATAATATAAAGATATCATTTATAACATGCCACATTGGTTTCATTTAAACTGTGATATACTATAGAAAATATTTTTAGTTAATTTCCATCCTTATATCCTAGTCGTTAAATTGGATGTTTGATTATTTTTATCCACCTTATGAAAAATATTCAATATGGATTTATTTAATTAAAACTCATTTTTAAATTCATAATAAATCTTTATTAAATTTTTTATAAAATCATTTTATTCTTCAACAATATATTTTCATATAAAAATCATTTTTATTTCACTAGGTGCATGGATATTAAAATAAATTTATTACCCAATTAATAATTTTATTTCAATTAAATAATATAACTTTTTTATTCAACATTTTAATATTATCTATAGGTGAATTTTTGTTATGTTACTTAAAAATTCATTTTCATTTAATAGAGAAAAATAATGATTTTTTTATAACGGTGATTTTATTTATGAGAAACATATAACTTAATATACCATTATATTATGGATCTGGTTTTTATATAAAAATTTCCCAATTTATTATAAAATAAAATCAATAAATCCATATCATTTTAAAATATATTTATTTTTCTTAGTAGTAAATTTGTACACATAAAAACTCATTTTCTAAAAAAGTAATTTACTTTATATTTATTGAATTTCGATTAAAATTTGTTTTTCCCACTTCTAGAAATTGAATATTAAAAAATAGATTCAATATTTTTAATTATATGGGTTATTAATTTTAATAATTGGTCTATTTTATTTTTTTCATTCATAATGGTGACCAAGTTAAATATTTTTCACCATAGTAATAAGAAAATAATGATATTAAGTTAAAATTAATGTAGTCAATCGTTAAAAATATAACCAAACTGTTAAAATATTTTATTTTATGATTCTAATTTATCATGTTTCATTCTGTGTTTGAATATATGGGATTTTGTTGATATTTTCTATTTATTATGGGATTTAAATTAATTCTAGTTATGAAAATTTCAAAATGAAACTATGATTCTTTTAATTATTATAGTATATTTTCATTTAGAAATAAAGATTTTATTATTTTTTATAAATAAATATTATAAATATTAATAATTTATTTTCATTATGATTTTTTTTCATTTTTTGGAGATGATATATTTATATCAAGAACATCTGTAGTGTCGATACCATGCATGTTCCAGAAATATAAAATAGAATATAAATGTTCTTAAAAAAAATAGAATAATTATTTTTAGATGATATTTACATATTCCATGGATATAATTTCTATTTATAATGTATAAGTAATCTTAAATGTTTTTATATTCTAATTTTATAATTTCCTTGATGTCATTGACCACTAAATAAAAAAATTGTAAAAAAATGAATTTTATGATATTTTATGATAAACACAATTTTATTATTTGACATAAAATTAATAAAAAAAATTAAGACACAATTTTTATGGGAAATGATAGAAATGAGCTTCCTGGACTAGTTTTTTTTATCAATTTTTATATTACAATTATTTCATTTACCCTTAATGTCTAAAAAATGTGACGCAATGGATATGGATAAAAAAGGTTATTGAGGTTATTAAAAAAATAAAAGGCTTAAAATTTTATATATACATGTATAAATATATTTTTGAATGTAATTCATCCTTATCATTTCTTACATATGAAATTATGAAATTTTTGTTCTAGATGACCTTACACTGTTATATATTGTTATTATGACATATATGTGATGGCATGTCTTCACATTCTCTCATTTATAATGGGGAACATCATCTTCTCCTTTATTTACAACAATTCGGCACTCTATCTAGGTTGCGACTAAACAAAATAAATTTTTAGTTACATTCTACACATCTTGTAATTTCTGTTCATCCATTAATTACATCATATGATGGATTATATTTTTAGAAAATTGAATTCTACCAATAAAACGTTATCATCTTACCCGACTCATTCAAATTCCATTTCATCTCATAGATTCTGCTAATATATCCTTCACATATTAACATAATTACTCATGTACAATCAATTAAATGATATTTCATTTGAATTATTGGAAAACCATTTTTCATATACTTTGTATCTAATGGGATATGAATCTATCACTAATGAATATGTGTGGATTACAACCAACACACTGTGATATAATTTATTTTCCCCAACCATTATTTATGGATGGTTATTATGAAGTATTTATGAAATATATATTATATTGTAGACATAATTCGGTTCTTGGTAGTATAGTATATTACAAACCTTCTTCTGCTTATACTTGCTAAAAGAAAGATAACATTTCTTGTACGTACATCTGTATTTCCATCTCTATGGGGTGATGTAAATAATTCTTTAGACATCCAATCATGGATGATTATGAAACTATAATTTTTTTAAAAGTTTAATATATTATATTACTCACATTCTAGAGAAAATGGAATCATGAACCATCATACAGTGGTTAACCTACAAAAGTTGACATCAATTATAAATCAATCAAACACAAAACATCATATATAAACATAAATGATTTATTAAATATATAAATGGTGTTAAAAAAACAATTTAATGGTGATCATAATATGTAAATATTCCATTAAACTTTTTTATGATAATTGGATATTAATATATGTATATTTTATAAGAGATAATGTGTGTACGTGGTGAGATTGACTTGAGTTAAGGATATTCTTAAATAGATTTCATTTCATTGGGTTATATTACTTATTCTTTATTTATTTTATTACAATTTATTGCGTTTAATGAAAAACTATTATTTTGTATTTTATTTCATCTTGTTTTTTCATTTGTGTTTTTGGCACATATTCAGTTCATTAATAAGTATCACTTCAATATTGAGAACTTGGTAAGTATTTCTGATCTAATATTTATTTTTTGAGACATTATATATATTCACCACATATATTTTTCCTTTATTTTATATATTTTAGAAATGATATTATATATCTTGAAAATATTTATATTAATGGTATCTAATAATACAATTAATGTTATTTAAATAGGGGGTATGTAATTCTTATGTAATTCAAGTTATTTGATATTTCATTTGATTTTAGTTATCAAAACTACCTCATCAAAAATAAAAAATGTGTAATCATTTTGTTTATTATTAAATAATACTTGAAAATGTAATTTGATACCCTAAGAAAAGTTCATTCATTTTCGATAAAAAATTAAAACATTTCCCATTCGTGAAAATATATTATGAAATTTAACAAAATATTGGGAATTAAATTTACATATTAAAATACTGAAAAATAATGTGTATAAATTATTGAAAATAAATTTCACGATGATAGGAAATTTCAGTCTCGTTGTATATGTTAAAAATCATTTAGATATGAGTAAAAAATGTTAAAATGACCCATATTTTTTAATTTAAAGAAATTATTTTTTAAAGCATCATTAGGGAAGTAAATTGTAGTTCAATATGATATTTAATAGTTGTTGATGTATAAATAAGAATGTTCATAAAGTTTTAAAATAACATAAACATGAACTGTGGTGTTTCAGTTGATATAATTTAAATTATATATTTAATGAAACATTATTTTCCATATATCTTATCAAGAATTTTACATTCTATACCTCTAGTATAATTAAATTATATTAGTTTTATATATTCTTAATAACCCTTTTCTTGTTAATTTCAATGTGATTTGAATTTTTTTGTTACTATCACTTTTTTAGTTAATAAAATTGATATGATCACATTGTTCATTTTGGGGTCATTTGATTTATAACTTCAAAAAAACCAATGTGTTGATAACGGAATAAGTTCTTATATATATATATATATATATATTATATCCAGTGTGTTATACTTGTTTTATTTTTAATATTAATACATTCAATATACTTTTTAATCCAACAATGTTAGGAAGTCATTAAAAATGATACTTGTCGTTTCCTAGATATGGTAGTACATATATATACATAAATGATGTTGTGATTTTATATAGGTTATATAAGAAACATAATATTTAATATTTAAATTTCAAAAAATAATTAATATGTTTCTTATTACCTATTAAATTGCTAGTTATTTTAGGTTCCCACCCCAAACATCCCTTCCATGGTGTTATTTGCTTGTTGTAGTTTTCAAGAAATGGTGCCATGGAGTTTTGGATGTTAATGGAGTATTTAAGGGAATTATTAACCACAAATACTTTGGTTATATCATTAGTTTAGTTGATGTGGAATGGAAGTATTATATTTAATGTAGGATTCAGAATGGAGTTCCATAGCTACATCAAAAAATTGTAATGGAAATATCATGGAGGTCATGTTATGGTGTTGTCAGGGAAATAATTTCCCATATATGTAGTATTGTGGTTATATATTTTAGGTAACTATAATGTGGAGTAGAAAATTGAGGTAAAAATTCCACAAGTTATAACAGTTTCATTTCTTTTAATTTCAACACCCTTGTTGCATGTAGATGGGTAACTCCATATCCCACCAATCAGGTTGTTGTGTTCAATGGCGTAGTGGATTATGTTTCATCATAGTACCCATTTCCAGATAAATTGATGATTGATTTGGATCCAAAAATGAATCTTATATGAATGATTAACTGGGTTCTAGCAAGAGTTTCATCCCATGTGATATATTATAGGCATTTCCAACACTCATTTTTCATGGTCTCGGAGGTGAAATATTAGTCTTCAAAATTCTATCTTTTATATAAATATCCACCAAAATACCATGAACCCACTATCATACAATGAAATCCTATAATACTCTAGGCTCCCTATATATATTTTTGATATAATATAATAGCCTTTTAATAGGTAAAAGCTCTATCATTATCAGTGCAATCCAATTCTATTTGAGATGAGTTATACTACGTTTTTCTAGATTGTTCTCTCTATTTAATCTTTTTTACTATCATTACATCTTCCAAAATTATGGAAATTGATCTGCATAATTATAATTATGTTTTAATTTTGTATTTATTCATGGATTCATGGTACTAAATACTTTGGGGATCATAGATTACTTATCTGAGATGAGATTGGGGATCAAAATTTGTGGTATATTCTTGTGTTGGGTACATTAAAAAATTTAATGTCTATGAAATAAATTTTCTCTTAATTATTTTTGTGAAATCACAATTTTATAAATTTTTCGACCATTGGATTGTATTGGAACTGACCTAATAATGTTTAATACAGAGTAATGAATGAAATTGGTTTCTTTAGTGAGGTAATGTTGTTATATTCCCCCATGAAAATGGTGTTTCTATTTTTTACTATATAATGGGATATCAATGTTATTCCTTTTATAATTATTTATATATGTGTTATAGTTTTTTTAATTAAATATATTTTCTAAAAAGTGTAATGCTTGTAATTTAGTTTGAATTATATGATGAATTAAATAAGTTACATGTTTAATAAATTTATTAATTATTATAAACAGATAGTAAGAAAATTAATATTTTTATGCATTTTTGTGTAAATTTTTTATTCCATGTGTCAAGAGAACTGATTAGTAACATTAATCTACAATTAAAATTAATGATATTTTTAAATAATGTCATGATAACTGTGATTTTTCTTTTTATAAATGCTACTAACAAAAAAATCATTGTACTTGATATTTAATTAAATTAATATCTTATTGTATTTGATGTCATATGGATTCCATAGTGGGGATATATGATAATTGATTATGTCAATTATTGTTGTAATAAAATCTAGTAGTTTATTAAAGATAAATATTTAGGGTCATGTGTGTTAGTATTATTTTGATGGATTAATTAAATGTGTTGGATATTGTGAGAGCATGTTTTCCATTAAAGGCTAAATTCGATGTATTTGGGTCCAAGTTCCCTTGTTTTTTTATTTTTTATCCCTTCTATGATGTAATGTGTATGTGATACTTACTGTTATATGTTATATGATAATGTGAGGGTTGATTAGATATGGGTGGGGATGCTTGATGATTTCGTATTTGTTAATGCGTATGTTGGATATATGAATGTTTAATTTCATAAGGGTGTTGGAGATTATCCTAGAGTTGAGGGAAGGGTTTGAAGCTGGGAATACTCATTAATGTTAGGAAATTTGGGATTCATTCTTATTAATGGCTCAATTTAATATTCTATGGTTGGGTTACAAATTTACAATTATCAGATTCCCCACAACATGAGACAGTTGATTGTTCTTGTTTATGTATCTCTTTTGATTATCTTATGTTGTTTTACTAGAGAACACTGCATTGTATAATATTTAATAATTAATTATTAAATGAAAACTCATGGGGTTGGTGTCACTATAATTCTAAATATGATATGGTTTTGAGAAACTGTCTCGTCTATTGGAATATTCCATGAGGCAATGGTCTCTAACCTTTAATGGTTAATTATATTTGAAGTGGAATAATGTGAAAATTTAATAGTGTTAATTAATTTCTATTGAATTATTTTACATAAATTAAATTATTTAAGAAATATGAAGTAATTTAATTAATGAAATATTTATATTGTTTTGACATAATTGATATATAGGTCCTACAAGATGGAGTCAATAGTTCAGGAGACATTAACTAATGCTGAGTCTGAAATGTAATCAATCCCATAATATTGTTATGGGATATATTAAATCATTTACTTTTACTTTGGTTTCATACACTACCCTACCCATTCCGGTTATGGTGGAAAACACTAAGTGTACTTTGGGTGAGTGATTTTACCAACATCCTAGTGGGTTATTTAATAGTTAATTTTCCCTTGTATGCCTTCTCAATTCACTTAGTATTATTATATTTAGGTTTTCATCATTTTTTATTTCTCCATATCTTTTTATAGAGGGTGATGAGGGATTTTGGTTCATTTACACAAAATAACCTCCATATATAAAATCCAATGGATTATTATGGGCATGAAATGTATTATTTTTGATGGATAGAGGAACGTACTTGATTTATGGGATATGATGGACTGATGGTTGATACTGTATAGACGACACATAACATACCGGTCTATAGTGGCTCCCAAAAACTAAATTGATAATATTTGTAGATGTGTAAAGGGATTATGTGATTATGTTATGAACATGATTGATGATGTGATAAATATACATGGTGTCTTCATACTATGTTCTTTATGGAAGAAATATATTAGGACATACGACATTGGGAAAGAGAAGAAAAACAATGGGGAGTTGTAGCATGGTAAAAAAAAATTTCGATGATATACAATATGATCCCATATAAAAATTACATATTAGGGGAAAATTATGGTGAGGTTGTGAATAGAGTATAAAAATTTATTAAATTATTTATAATTTTTGTTTATCAATTTAACATTATATCATTATATATTGGATGAGAGGATCCATGGAGGATTCTTCTATGTATACTATTATGATCACCTCATTTATTCATGAATTATATTTTAGTTCACTGAGGACTAGTTAGAAAATGGTATGTATATTACTAGGTCATGGTTTTGTATGATCTGTTTGGGAATTATGGGTATTTCCATGAATGCATATTCAATATTTTTAGTTTTAATTTACATTTGTCCTATTTTGTAATTAAATTAATTGTTTATACATAGTAATTGTTTTATCAATTCGAAATGGAGTTTAGTTGTGTATATTTATTATCTCATATTCCAACATGTTTCTCATTGAGGTACTCCCTCCCATTTGTATGAATTATATACCATTAAGGCTCTTCTGAGATACGATTCCTTGTAAAAATGGGCCTTGGGTGGTAACCATCATCCTTCTTACATTTCCAACAAAGGAGGGGTGCCTTTGGGGGGAACAATTCATGAAAGGGTGGTATTATATATTCATCATGGATATATGACATTGATTAGATTTAAAATTGATAGGTAATGCATGATTTGGAACAAAAATAGTGTCAGTTATGCTTTTTAAGGGATGTAGAAAATTGAGAATCACTAAGAGATGAGAATTCCCCCCCCCTGAGATCTGATTCACAGAATGTTTTATTTACCAGATCTACTAAATGAATTGAATCTTTTTGTGGGTTAGAGACCTAGGAATGATAATTCATGACTATTCATTGAACAATAAATTGAAATAGGTGGACATTATGATTAGTTTAAAAATTAATTAGACTAATTTATAAATTATTTAAATTTAACTATAGAATATGTTTAGTTTAGGAGTCTATAAGTATATTTTCATCTCCTTGTTATGGATCTAGTATGGTTCCCCCTTTAGGTTCACATTGAATATGTTTAGTAGGATGTTCTAGAATATCATTTTATAGGGTGGAGACTAAAAAACATGGATGATGACACCCCAAGTGTTTCAATGATATATTATATAAGAGTGTGTGGGATATAATTCAATATCTTTGAAAAAAACAAGTTATAGGATGTTGTTGTAGCTTGTCATTCAGTATTTTCTGAAATGGAGCACAATGTTTTTTTGTTTATGAATGTATTATGTAGAGTTTAAAGATCATAATGTATATTCTTACTTGGTTATCAAAAGTGATAAGAGGTATTATAAGACATGTTTAGTGACTTATTCTAATAATAGTTCATATCGTCAAAAATAATGATGGATATACAGTATGTTCTATTGACCCCTTTAATTAGGACTTCTATCATTCGGGGATTCAAGATTCATTTCCCGACACTTCACTATTAATCATCAATCATAATTATATATTTGTAATACTTGGTGAGGCATTGTGAAGAATAATATAATCTAGAGATCTTGGGCTAGGTCACTCTATTTTTTCTAAAGAAGTATCATGAGGTACTATAGGGATGAAATGTTATTAAGTGTACAATAAAAAGTAATATGACATTATGGGAGGGATATTTTTAGGATTCATCATAATTATTAATTATTGTTTGAGTTTCTTAATTTCCTAGAAGAATATTACTTTCAAATATTTGGTGATTGGTCATTTTCCACAATATATCATTTGATGGTGTTGGCATCTCTCTTGAATTGTTTTAGGTATTTGGTGACTGATTTTCTTGTACATGATGAGGTTATCAATAGTGAGAGTTCCAAAACATTCTATAAAGGAAGCATGTTCTTGGTGTTCCACATTAGGTTCCACTATTGAGGATGATTCATATGAGGCAGTAGCACTATGATGATTCATGATGGGACCCGAATCGTGGAGATTGGGTAGGTTGGTGAAACCCCTTAGATGATACCTACACATAGAGAATTGACTATTTCCAAGGAAGTGGAAATCATTTTGTTCATAGAGTCCCTAATGCTACCCAATATCAGCACCATTATCAGACTATTTTATCTTTTCTTGAGCCAAAAAATCATTCAAGGTAACCATAGATTTTATTTCTTCATCATCTTTAATTTGTGGCCTTGGGGTTACACACTCCATTATATCACATTAAATATCCAATGGATTGTGACATGAGGGGGTGGCGACGTTTCTCGTGCCCTCTAGTATGAGTATTCTAGATTGTGGTTGGTCCTATATTTATGATCTATGTAGAGACTATCAGATACTTATAGGGTCATTCCTATATTTGGGACATCATCCAAATTTACAAATATATCAAAATAGAATAATCATTAAAATTTATTCATAGTATTCAGTATATTTATTTATGGATTATAACATGAGGAAGTATCTATTCTATGTGTTTAATAGATATCCATTAGTGATCATTGGGAAGGGATACCCTTCGATGGATTTGAGGTTTATATCATCATTATCTTCATTATTGGACGAAAAGGTGTTGATTTCATCATATGTTTAGCTGATGGATTTTCCTAACATTGTAGATGAGGTCCCAAATAGTTTTTCTTGAGGATGTTTTAGTGTTCCCTCATTTATAGAACCTTCTAATTTGTGGGAGATTCCACTAAATCCTAATGATATTTTTGGGGGAGGTTTTTTCGGCCATAACTATAATCATGGGGTGCAATATATTTTTCTCCCAGTAATGTTTGATTGTAGTTTTCATTCATTTACTGATTATTGTTACATGAATCAACTGATTGTGAAGTGAGAAAATCAACTTCTATGGATTGATTTTTTAATAAATCTTCTAAAAGGATAATTTTTTCTCTATGATCGATCTATAGTCAATATATCATCTAATATGGTTGAATGTTGAGGATGTTTTAAAGTCATCACTCTGAGGTGTTTATATTCATCAATATTTTTGGTCATGTCATTCAATTTAAAAAACACTCCATTAATCATCATGGGTTAGATAGGCATAATTTTAAAAGTGTTTCTATATATATTAATGGTCGGTTTCATCATTGGCATCTCATTTAAACTTATGTCTGAGGTGGAGAATGTAGATCACATGCATGCCATTAGTTGAGTAATAATTTATCATATGCTATTCAAGAAGTTATTGATTTGGGGGTTTCAGTATAATGTCGATTGTTTCA
Organism: Viscum album; assembly: GCA_963277665.1. Taxonomy (NCBI): domain Eukaryota; kingdom Viridiplantae; phylum Streptophyta; class Magnoliopsida; order Santalales; family Viscaceae; genus Viscum; species Viscum album. The sequence continues at coordinate 638,802,885 of OY728122.1, forward strand.
TAGAACATTTTCCTCCCAAGATATGATTATATATTGAAAGTTTAATGATTTTATCATTCATCTATTGCGAATCTCCCCATGAAATTGCGGAGTTCTATATTTTCATCGGAATTTATACTACTATATGTGGTTCATAGAATATTTATTTGGAGATGTCACTATTTAGACATCCTTAAATAGATAATATTAGAAATTATTGTGGATTGAATAGTTTTTGATTTATTTTCACTACCTAATGGAGAAGTTGGCCAACACTCCAACTCATCATCTTCTATAGGAGGGGGTTTGAATTTAGGTTTTCTGTAATTAATCTTGTAAAGGTTTTAATTATGTTCAGCTTCATATGTTATCAGTATTGTTTAAGGGAGTCAGTAGTTTTGAAACTATTATTATGATAATGAAACAATCGTTTTAATTTTGTATATGTCTTTTTTTCTTTGATGTTATTCTAACACTAATTCGTCAACCAACAATTTTCATATTTTATTGAGAATAATAACTTGAGTTAATTTTTCTCTTATAATGAAGTGATTTTTTTCTAGTGATAGTGGAATAAATAATTACTGGAATATGGGTTCTGTAATTCAAAAAATCAATGAAAAATGTCAATCTTTTATCTAGATATTCCAAGAGAGATATGGATGAGATCTCTATGATGTATTTTTATATGGGAGATTTTGGAGGAAGATTATTTCTTTTATAGATGGAAGTTAAATATTATGTAGTATTGAAGGTTGAGGAGACCCAGATTGGGGATTTTGAGGTGGAGGTTTGGAGAGACTGAGTTGTCATTGGTTTTCCCCTGATGGCTGGTATACGGATAAAGATTATATGATTTGTTCAAGGTTACTTATTTCATACGTTGATAAATTCATTATATTGATCTTTATGTATTTCATTTCTCACCCACTATGCTAAATCATTGTGTTAAAAATATGAACCATGATCTATTGGGTCAGTTTTGATGGATTTGATAATGCATCTACTTTTTTAGTTTGTATCCCGATTTTTGGTCTTCTTGAAGGATAAGGTGGAGAACTGTGTTCCAAGTGGTTCTACTCATCAGTTATATGTTCCCCAGTTGATGTGGAAGGATATCTATATAGACTACATCACTGGTTTAACATGATATATGAAGGCTATAATACCATATTGGTGATAAAGGACTGTTTTATGATATCATCATAAATTATAGTGAGTAAGGAGACGATCACCTTTGAGTAATTTTAGTGTTAGTATTTAGAGGAGGTGTAATGCCTCCACATAGACCCTTAGAACATATTCTTTGATTGTGATCTTCATTTTACCTCTAGGGACTTTATAGGTATCTATAACGGTTTTGGATCTCCATTATGACTTAAAAATTTTATTTATCCAATTACGGAATGTCAGATAGATAAGACCATAAAAAATATTGAAGACAAGTCTAGTTCTAACTTCCCTGAAATTGGATTTTCATAGATGATTCACTTTCCTTATGTTGAATTTTATTACATTAATAGTTTTCACTAAACCACTGGTATGAAATCATATATATAATTGTTTATATAATTATTTCTATCCAATTACTGGACAAGGGTCATATATTCAACAATTTTTTCCAGAAATACTTCATAATAATACTGAAATGGTATAATCAATTCATGATAAGATAAATGAATTCAATGATCATTTTATATATCATATATGTTATGGGAGTATAGGTATCATAGATATCCTACAATTTCATTAAAATATATTAATTTATTTAAAATATAAACAATAAAAATGTGGTGCACAACCAGGATACAATAGTATAGTGTCCTGGTCCAATTACGACCATGAAAGACGATATCATAATAAAACATAAACATTTTTAATATCTTCTTCTCTATCTTCTTATTGGACCTTTTTTTACCTACTATAAGTATTCACTTGAGGATATATATAAAAATATGGGGTGATATTAAACTAGTAATAGGAAGAATAAGGGATACGAAATATGGGTGAGCATAATCATCATCATAACATCATCATCATCATCATTAGTGGAAGCATTAGAAAAAATGGAATATGAAAATGCATAAAACTGAAACATCATATGTTAGTGTTCAAATACAACACATATTTTTTAAAAAACCTAAAATCAATTTCACACATATTTCAATTTATCATAGGAGAAATATCACATTTAAATATTCATGGGATGAATATATAATCCACAACACTCCCATCACAACAAAACATTTAGATAATCATCCATTGCACAAATAATGTATATCAATATTGGAAATAAAATAACCCATTGAACTGATTGGGTTTCAATTCATGAATCATAGTTTCATGAATAATATTTTGGGTTCTAAAAATAATGATGGAATAATAAATTTGGTATATGAATCCAAAAATCATGAGTGAATAAGAAACAATCTCAAGAGAAGTGAAAGATGTATTTTCATAATGAATATTTCTTTTGAAAAAAATAATTACAATTTTTCTAAATTAGTATTTGAAACATGTATATACAGAAACTAAAATTTATGGATAATGAAATAATATTTATGGAAAAGCAATGGAATATTCATACTCATAATGGAGTTAATATGGGGAAATATAAAGGAAGAGAGTTGGGTTTGAAAATCCCCTTATAATATGTCCATGTGCTTTCTTCACATTAATATCATAGATAATCAAAAAATAATAATTTATTAGAAAATCCATTACATATTATATAATTATTTTATTAATTATTATTATATTATGTTCTTTTATTACCTTTTAGATTAGTTATAGAGTTAAATTTTACAATATGGTAGTGTTCATTTTCTTTTTTTCACGATCGGTACAATTGAATGTTAATATGGATGATTATATAGAATTGGTAAATTTTTTAAAAAATTGAAATTTTATCTAATTTTATCTCATCCAAACTATTGAATGGTTATATTTAATCAATTTTTTATATTTTACAATGATTAATTAGTTGATAAAAGGTTAGGGATTATTATTTATATTTTTTCCTTGTTTTTCAAACATCAAAAACAAATTTCCTTACATTATTTAGTATTTATACATATGTTAATTACATAACATAAATATGGTTATTAAATACCTTTTACATTATTTACCACCCATTATAATGTCCCTAATAATATACTTGAAGGCTATAATTGAAAAATAAAAACAGTTCATCTGTGATGTTGGTAAATTGACACATCACTAGTGATATTTTCAGTATTAGAAAAAAGAGAGAGATAGTGGAGTTTGATGATGTATAATCCATTAAAATGAAATTTTTCTCATTTTTTAATTATATGGGAGTCATAATTTACAATTTTATAGAGTATGTGAGGAGTTAATAATAAATATAATTAAAATTATAATAAATTAATATGAAAAGAAGGATCATTTTACCTCTTGAATTTCTCCTCTATCAAAACCACCATAGGGAAATTTTTTTGGTATTTTGATGAGAGAAAGAGATCCTAGTTGTGTTTTAGGGGATATGGAAGATATTTGGGTAGAATGTGAACAAGGATCAATGACTGGAAGATGGGTGTAAGATGGTGAGGGTGGTATTTATAGGTGAGGAGAGGGGTGTTCTCCAAGTATTTTATTCATTAGCTTACTTTTTCTACTCTAGACTATGAATAATTTTAGAATTATTACCAAATAATTAAAATATTGAATTATATTTCTATATTATGGTCTTACATTATACATACATCAAATATGACTCAATAATTCATTTACATTTTGTAAATCTTAAATTATCACATTCAATGATTCCGAAACAAAATCATGTATATTATATAAATAAAAAAATCATTATAACCAATTTTTACTATTTATAATTAAAAAATGACCTCCATTTTATGATTTGTTTCACTAATATAAGAACATTACATTTTAATTAAAATCATTATTTATTCAAAAAGTAATACGATGAAAACTATAATTTATTATTTGACTCATTCAATAAATATCTAAGGTCTCATAAATTATTTTTTTATAATAAGAAATCAAAATACTTTTTATTAGTTTATTTTATGAAAATAATTTCTTTTATATCATTATATTAATTATAATATTTGAAATAAAAAATTATATCTTATTAAAATTCCATTATATATTTTTTCATTTCCAAATTATTATGTTATTTATTTCATGATATAAATATGTCATATTTTCATTCACAAGATCACGAAATTTAGATTACACATTCAAAGGTGAAGTTAATGTCATATAAAATGAATAACTATTCCAAAGTGTAATATTACTATTCAAAATTGTATGTTAGCTTTTAATTAGTATAATATTGTTAATTTCTAAAAATCATGTAATTTCATTAAATTGTCATTTATAAAGTTATTATTATGGTATCTATGTTATTTTACATGATTTATATGATATGAAATAATTATAAAAAGGTGAAAATTACATTGATAAATGATTGGGTCAATAAATTCTTCCAACATTACAAATTGTTCCATAAAAATTTTATTTTTCACAAATAGGTGAGGGAACCACTCCTCAATCGCCTCCTCTAGATCCCTTGTCCTTCTTCATACTTCCGGTTCATCCAAATCAATTTATAGGATGGTATATTCATGTTGCGTACAACATAATCTCACCGATCCTCAATCATTACCATGTACTCCTAATAAGATAGATCATCTTCTAGTTGTACCCCCGTTGAGTTTAGAACATATTAGGGATATAGAATGCACTTTATCAAGAGATATAGATGGAACACCTCATGAATTTAAACCATACTTGCTGGATATTTAAGTTGATAACCCACTGGTCTAATGTGATCAAGGATCTAAAATGGCACAATGTTCCTTGTGAAAATATTCCCATTCTTTACAAACCACTTATCTATCTCCAATAGTGATATTGGTATGAAGACTTTATCTCCAATTTCAATATTAAAATCCCATCGATTGTTATCAGCATAGCTCTTTTGCTGACCCTGAGAATCTTTCATGTGTTGCTATAAGTATTGAACCTTCTCAAACATATCATTAATAATATAATTTCAATGTTGAATATTTTCACCATCTTTATTCTAATATGTTTGAGTTATACATCACATTCAATACAGAGCGTCATATAGAGGAATCTGAATAAATGAGAGGAATTAGTTATTGTATGAGAACTCAACTAATGGAAGATGATGATCCCACCCACTATTAAATTTCCGTAATCATGATCTTATAATATCATCAACTATAAAAACTGTACGTCCATATTTTCCATCAGTTTGGAGGTTATATGACCTGTTGAAATTCACTTTATTACTCATTGAATGTTAAATACTCCTCCAAAATTTTGATGTGAGCCATGGATCACAATCAGAGATAATCAGGTGTGGAACTCCATGCTGCCTCACCTCATCCATTACATATAACTTATAATATTTTTAAAGATATGTCTTCCTTAATAGTGATAAAGTGGGTTGTCTTGGTGGGTGGGACCACCAAAACCCATATCACATTGTTTCCATTGGATTTATTCAGGATCCTCTTGACTACATCCATAATGAAATTATCCAATATAAAAAAGGGTATAAGAAATGGTTTCATTTACCATTTGACTTTTTTCACTCTTCCTTATCTTTATTAATAATCATGAACCTTGAGATACACTCTACAATATTCTTCTTCGTGTTATCGCACCATAAGTGATCATGAAAATCACAGCACATCATGGTATTCTAAGGATGGATAGATAATGTTGAGATAATTAAACTATCCAATAGCTCTTTATTTATCCTAGGAGATAAAGGAACCCAAAGCCTCATTGTAGTCAAAATCACAACATCATCATAGATATGGTACTCATGTAGATTCCCTTTCTGTATTTCATTCACCTTCTTTTGTAACACCATATCATCCTTTGGTGCCTCCATAATCTTCTCTGGGATGTATAGGGGTTAAATTATTTAGGAAAGGTTGGATTTCTTGCAAAAAATCAAGATTTTCAAATCCATTGTTTTTATATTGTCGAGGATATGAACTTTCTCAAACCATAACATGGATAGAGTAGCGGGTTCATTTTAGCTAATAGAATATGTCACATTGTTTGGATTCCTCGAGATATATTGTAGAGAGAAATAACGGTTCTTTATTAACTCAAAAAATCACATTTGATTCATGTTGAACTCATTTTGTGTGAATTTATACAATAGGCTATGATGATTGGTATATATTTCAAACTTCTTACCATAGAGGCTACGACTCAAAATTTTAAAGGAAAATGTCATAACTTTTTTCTATAGATCTTGTGTCATCTAGTAATTCTCACTGATCCTCAATACTCATAAATAGTAACCTATCGGTTTATCACTATTCATTAGTATACAACCAAATCTTTTAATTGAATCATCATTTTATATCATAGAACATTCACAACTTTTCTGTAATGTGACTATAGGTGCAGTGATTATCCTCCTCTTAATATCCTTAAATCATTCCTCATATTTTTATGTCTAGACATACTTAACCAATTTCCTTTTTTATATAGTTATAAGGATATTAAATCAATAGAATTTTCTTGAAAACATTTATAGTACACATATAATCAAAGAAAATATGTATTTCAAGGACACTAGTCAATTTTTTCCATTCATCAATTGACTTCTTATTGGACCACAAAAATTCCAACAATTGTTACCATTTATCCTAATAATTTGACTTGTTTCATTCATAAATCTCACATGTTGACCATGTCATACAATTTCTAATTTATTAATGTCGTCAATAATATCATTAGATGTTTTCATGTTCCTCTAATATCCTGGAGAAAATGGTAATATCATTTATAAAAACTACCAAATATTTATCAATGTAGTTTCTAAAGACACTATACAAAAAATCCATATAGATTGAAGTGGGATTAGTTTGTACGAATGGAATCACTAGAAATTCATTGTATCTATATGTTGAATAGAAGGAAATACTATAAATATAATCCTTCATCTTCATTAGATGATGATACCCAAACCAAAGATCCACCATTGAGAAGTATAGATATCCTAATATTTGATCAAACATGTCATAAATCCTTGGAAGATGATACATATTTTTTTGGTGACCATTTAGGGATCCAGATGACTGACACATAGCCTCAATGATCCACTATTTTTATTGAAAAAGAGCTCTATTTCACCCCACTATGCTTCACTATGGAATATTAACCCATTTTCAAAATTCATCCATAGCTGCTTATTTAACTCCTGTAGTTTGATTTACGCCATCATATAGGGAAATTTTTGGATAAGAGTGGCTCTAGTTATGAGCTATTTTGAGAACCCTTCCTTGAAAACAGGGGTTAATCAAGGTAACCTTTGCAAAATCCATCACAATATTCCCTCAAAATGAGAATTTCCCCAAAGATTTATACCTTCCTATGAATCTACCATTAAAGTGAGATATGAGACTTCATAAGGAATCAACACCCTCCCAATTCAATGATTTTTTCAAGGATATTCATGATCATCTATGTATTTGTAAAGTTACACGGGATGAATTTGAATATGAAATTATACTTCTATTATATAATAGTTTATCTGTTCTCTATATAATGGGATCCAATCCATCATTAGTAAATCATAAAAATTTCTTGAGGGATGTATCAACATATTTTCTAAGAGAATATTCACACAAATTATAATAGGATAAGGCTCCAACACACGGGTTTCAATTGTCATTGTACTAGGTGTTTTTAAGGATATATAAACATAGAGGTTATGGGGCATTCATTTCATTTGTCTAGAAAATCATAAGTTATAATGGAATGCGTAGAACACTACTAAAATTATATTATCCCTTATTTATTAAATTGGAAGTGCACCTTGTATGAATTCATTTTTATTCTTTACTTCAAAATTACTGATTGTATTATCCTTCCATTTCTAATTTGGATTTTGTGTTTGATGATACTGATTTCCCATGAGGACTTATGGTTTAAGGAACTTACATGCATAGTGCAGCTGGAGTTTACAATTATATAATTGGAACATGGGTGGTTCTATTTTAACCTCCATTATATCATACATTATCATTTTTTATATTCAAAATTATTGAGTTCAGAGTCCTTCTATACAACACTTATTTCTTTTCCACATCCCTTTGAGGTAGTTACCATGAAGCTTCTTCCCATATTTTTGACATCTGAGTGGTTAATTTTTATTCCCTCCATTTTCATGATATACTCAATCATGAAAATCTATCTTTTTATTTGGTATCACCATATCCATGGGTCCATTCTACATACTGTATATCCACTTTGATAGATCATTAGGAAAATATTCAAAACTCTTAATGTAATTTATTTGTAGATACATTTGATTGTGTGGTTATAACATAGTAATCAATATATCAACTTTTATTTCATTTTTATAAAAAAACCAGAATAATACCTTGAAATTTATATAAATTTTCATCAAATTCTTTGATAGATTCACCTTCATTTTCATTTAGCTCAATGAATTATCTCCCCATCATTGTTCTTAGTGTTCGAGGAAATATTTTTTATAAAACATAATCTTAATGTCCATCAACTCAATCTATTCAATTTCAACACATGTCTTGGTGTTCATTATGAATTCCCACCATTGTTTGGCCTCTCCATCTAGATGATTAATATATAAAGTCATCATCTACATCTCAGAATAGTAAAGCACAAGATATATCTTCTACATTGAGTGGACCAACTATTCCGCAACTAGTGGATCAGTATAACCACTAAATTTTGGTGTTCATTTCCGCATAAATTATTTGATAGAGTGTTTTTAACTCTTAGGTCTAGGAGGACATAATATATTGTTAAGACAATTATTCAAAGGCTTAGATAGGTGGGTAATCATCTCCATGAAATTTTAAACCCCACCTCTCATGGAATTTGGGATTTTTTTAGGGAAATCCTTTCGTCGTCTCATATATGGTTTGTTTTCCTAGATTCTCTAGTTCCTAGTATTTTTTAAAATATAGAAGATTAGAAAAGAAACATATATCAATAGAACCTGAATAATTTATTACCTTATAAAACTGACTATGATGTAATTTCTTGTGGGATCCCTTTGTTTAGGTGTAATTCTGGTGTTCTTATATATACTTAGTCTCCTACTATCGGTTTTCAGTATGGTTCTCTAATCCTAATTCATATATAAAGTAAATAATGCTTTGAAATACACTATTGGGACCCTGATTTTTCTTAAATAGAAATAAATAAATTTAAAAATTAACCATAGAAAAGATTTATATGATCATGATCCAAAGGTTTAGTGTCTTACAAAATTTACGACCATGAAAACACATGCATAATAATAAATAATTTTTTAATTCTACTTTCTCTAGCATCTTATTGGTTCCACTGTTCTCCTTAGTAAAATTATTCACATAAGATTATTCATTAACATAAGGGGTGAGGTAAAACCCCAATAATAGGATGAATAAGTGACATGAAATGAGTGTGAGAATAATAATAATCATAACTTCATCATCATAATCATTAGTGGATGTATTTGAAAAATTCATGGAAGGTTAAAATGTATTAAAATTAATCATCATGTATTAGCAGTCAATTTCCACAAATAGTCGTGAACAATGAAATCATCTTGTTCATGAATATTTAAATGTATCTCATTAAAACATCACATTACCAAATGAATTGGAGAAATATTGAATTTTTGGTTCAAACATCACATCATCAAATTTTAATGGTCAATATCATTTTGGTACACCATTCACATCATAATATTTATATAATCATTCATTCCACATAGAATGTATAACAGTCATGGAAATAAAATAACACTTACAAAGGAATAAGTTTCATTTTTTGTATCATAATATTATGAATAATATTTTGGGGTACCAAATTATAGATAAAATAACAAAAACTTTATTATAATAATCAATCATTTGTGAATAATAAAAAATCTCATGATAAGTAAAACATTTATTTTTTGATAGAAGACTTTTTTATGACAAAATCATTGCATTTTTTATAAAAAAAATTGGAAACTATAATGTTTAGAAAATAAAATAGATTTATATGGAATCTATATTTATATAAAATCAATATAATATTCATACATAAAATAAATTAAAATAATGAAAACCCAGAAGAAGAGAGTTGGGTTAAAAAATTCCCTTAATTTATGTCCAACTATTTTCATCGCATTAATATCCTTGAAAATGATATAAAATTAATTAATTAACAAATATATTTCCTCTTATACATGTATTTAAGTTCATATAGTTTATTATGTTCATTTATTGACCTTTATTTGGGATATATTGTTCAAATTCATCGTTACGGTGTGCAATGTTTCTTGGATTCCATGATTGATTCACTTGAGTCATAGTCAAATGCTCAAAATTTGGATTTATTTATTTTTAGTTATTATCTTCTCAACATGTATCATTTGTGGATGTTGAATAATTTTTGTTATGAAATGGTTTCCAACCCTATTATGTGGTGTATCTTTTATCTCTGTTGGGGATTTATTTCACTCGTGATATTATTTTGCAGATGGTTATTGTTATTGTTATATGGTTTTGATCTTGGATTGTCTATGTGATGTCATTTATTACTATTTTGTTGATATTCATGAGGAATATATATTGGTGTGTGTATTGTAATTTAATTTAATCTTCATCCTTATTATGATTCATTTTTTAAATCTTGAGGATGAGAATGCTTTTAAAGGTATCTGAGGTAAGGTCTCTGACTATAGTAACCCTTAATTTGAGAGTTTTCAGTGTTGGTGTTGTCTGGAGAACAATCCCTGGATATTAATATGGATATTTGGATTTTAAGGGGATTATATGATTTTTTGACATGGGGTGAACTATTGTGTATGAACCATAGTTCTAGTGGGAATAGAATAGAAGGATCAACTATGGTGTATGAACTTTGGAGATGGAGTTTTGGGGACATAGCCAAAAATGGAATGTCTTGGACATGGAGGTCAGGTTGAGGGTTAAAATGGTTTATCCTTGTGTAGTTTGTAAGTAATGTGTAATTTGTATGTACAGTATTGTAGTGTATAGAGAACAACTATAGTTCGAAGCCCCCATAGCAGGAAGTTGGTCGATTCTTCCAATTTCAGTACCCTTACATCATTGGAATATGATGCACCATATCCCACCACTTAGTTTGATGGCTATTATATTAGAGTGTATTATTCTATGAACTATTAACCCCACACAATTTATAGGTTCTATATCAATTATTTTTCCATGTATCTTGGATCCAAATTATACTGGAAGAGCTGTAGCAAGGTATCATCCCATTACGTCGTAGTGTAAACCTTTCCAGTAGTTTTGTGGCCATGTCGTTGTATCATAACTGTTAGTATTACTATAGGTATACTACCAAAGAATACAAACCTACATTTAACAAATTAATTACTATCAAATCATATATTACATAAATATTTTTTATCATGACATTGAATCTCCATTCAATAGGGATCAATCTTTGTTTAACCAAGTTCAATCTACAAGGATTCATGGTGAGTTATGCCTGTTTTTTCTATTGTGTCTCTCTTATTGTTCTCATTTCATCCAATTAGATCATTCCATTTAATTGTGGATGATCTCAAACATTATAATGGATTATAATTTTCCATGTTTTAATGTGGTTTTGGTAGAACTTCAATGGTTTATTGTAGATTCCTTATGGGAGCTGTTATTATAGATATGTATCCATGATATATTCACATGTGAAGAACATTGATATCATTAAGATAATGGATTACGTTGTTATACAATTTATTTGTAACAAATATAAAATTAACCATGTTTTAACCAATTGGAATGTTTTTTATTTGTCATAATAAATATTAAAATGTATTAAAGAATAAAATTGTTTTCTCTTTTTCATCACAAGATGTTTCTTTCCACTAATATAATGGTTTTTATTTATTTATTTACTATAAATTATGTTATATATTTTATTATTTCTATCATGTTTCATTATTCCTCTATAATCATGTTAAATTTATGAAATTAGATGAAAACATAAAACACATTTTTTTTGGATTTTTCATAGAATTAGTTAAAAATAATTTTGATAAATCTCTAATTTCCAATAATTTTATATAAATGAAATTGATTAATGTTTTAATTTTTATTAAAAAATGATCATCCATGTTCTATTTAAATTTATTATTAAATTTAATATGTAATTCTTGTTTAAGATATTAATAATTAAATGCATGTTAAATAAGAATTATTTTTCATTAAATATAGATTGGGATAGAAATTTTATAGAAAAATACTTTATAATTTATATAAAATCTTTTATATTATTCTATAGGTAACCTATATTTGAAATAATAGATATGTGAATAGGTTAATTCATGATGGAATAAAAACTTGTTTTTAACTAAGATAAATGATTTGTGGGGGGGGTGTTCTTGTTCGTTGGTGAAGGATGAATATCATCTGTTGAAGTAATCGAGAGTCTTTATTCATACGAGGTTTTAATTACTTACTGTTAGGGACTAGTGGTACCATTTGATAAGTTTATTGTATTCTACCTTTTGTGAAGTAGTATGGATTTGATCCTTCATATGAATTTTTTTAGGAGCCCCGGTTGGCTGATTGTTAGACATAAAATCTAATATGGTTGGGGAGGCTATATGTTATGGAGGTATTTGATTCCTATGATGATGATATTCACAGTAATATTTATGGATGTGTCAGGGACAAAACTATAATTTCATGACTGGGTTTATTCTGATCATACTGGGGTATGAGATGGAATATGTGATGCCCAATGATTAATGAATCCGTTTAATGGCTAATGAATGGGTTTCTTCATTACCAGTATTCTATTCCCTACAACATGTGGTTTTTTTATGTTCTTTTTTATGAATATATTTTTTAGTTGATTAAAATTGTTCCTAAAATTACCAATAATTATAGAATTTTTATTGATTATTTTATAATATAATACCCATGTCTTTGGTTTTACTAGAATTCAAAAGTTGAAATTATTTTGAAAAATTATGGACTCTACATGATTTTTTCATATGGTAATAGACTTCAACATTAGTGGTTTATGATATGAGAAATTGAATAATATAAATTTCATTAGAGTTGTAATTTAATAATTTTCATTTGTTTAATTAAAATTAATTTTTTTAATAAAAATGAGGCAATTTAATAAATATTGTATTGATGAATGTGTGTTTATATGATATCTAGTTTTTTGTAGTGGTAACCAAGAATCTAAAAAAATTTGTTGTAGTTGACTCTATGTTTTGGAAATCCCAATAATTTGATTATGATGAATATTATATTTTTAATGTTTTTGTATTTAAAATTCCACCCAATCCATGTCAGTTTGGGAGACTGACATCGAGTGGACTTTGGGAGGGTGTTTTTCTATACTACCATAGAGTGTAATGGATGAACATTTAGCACCTATAGCCTAATACTATTATCTTAAAAATATTAGGTCATAGTATTAATAGAAATTATCTTTTCCATATTTTTTCATGGAGGTCTCTAATGTATCGTGGTAATTTAAAACAACTATTTCTATATATATAATATACAAATGATTAATTTATGTATAATTTAGATGGGTTGTTAGGGATTTGGGTGCCTACATAGTTTTAGATCCTATTTTCATGAGGTATAATAATTGGTGTATGGTTCTTTATATATATAATGTGATGGATTCCAAAAAAGCATTACATCTATTTGGTAATGTTTAATGTGATTATTCGATTATGTGATTATTGATATTTATGAGATTCATGTTGTGATTCATATTCTAGTATTCATCAAAATGTATTATTTTTTAGAGAAATTGAATATGATGTGTGATTCTAGGGATGAGAAGAAAACTAGTGTTAAAGTTAATCATAATCAAATGGGAAATTTGATTAATATACCAAATAGACTCTTAATCAAATTGGATTTCATGTAAGACATATAATGATTATACCAAACTACCTATCAAAAAATAATGACTAACAATTGGTAATGTTTTTAATTCCAAATTACATAAGGGTAGATGGTGATTACATCCCATGAAAGGCCATGTGATAAAGGTGATAAGGCAATGAAGCCCCAATTTCATTCATGAAACACGTGAGGAAAGAGGCAGTAATTGAAATTTCATAATGAGACTTGGAGATTATTTATGTTTTTAAAGGAATGTCGCAATGTATCCAAATTCCATGAAATAATGAATAATGTGATAGATAGAAAAAATGATCTATCTAACTCATCTTACATAGTATAATTTCTTAAATGTGAATATGTCAGGAACTTTCCAAAAAGATACTCTATTGGAAGTGTTGAGAATCATGATGAGAATCAATAATCTCTATGAACTAGGGAGCGTGGAATGTACTATTCTAATATAGATATTGAGTAATTAATTGTAGGATTTGGTGTCCTTGAACGAAATAGTTTTACATTGATTAGATGGATATTTAATTTATTATTATATGTTGTTCATTGTTCTGCATGAATATGAGGTTATAATGTCCTTGAGTATTTTTTACATTGATTAGATCAATGTAGTTCCCTACTATGATGAGAACCATGAAATGCTATAACAATATTCTTAAATATAGTTATGTGGTTGGATGATATACTATGATGGGACACATAGCATGCAGACCGCCAAGTGCGAGCACTCATAAGCAGACGAGACATCCTCTCATTAAGTTCATACTTGGTAATATCCATGATAGGAGATTATGAGAGAATACCCTCTATTATGATTTTTTAATGTTATATTTTATACATTTATTTCTACTAGAGAACATGAATAATGATCCTTAGACATTTAGATTATCATTAATATATGTCACGACATATGTACATTGATTTACTAATGAAAACTGTCAAGCAGATAGTTAGCTCGAAGTAGGGTATATTGTGTGCATCACGATTTTCATGTTATTATTGGATAAGTTGAAGAAGGATTTGTCCCTTCCATTAATGGATTTTGATATATTAACCCGTTGATTTAAATAGAACCATCACACAAAATTCGTTTTCTATGGTGCAACGACGAGTTTTTTTTGGTATGCAAGGAACGACATATGAAACATAAATTTTGATGACACAATCATGAAACATGCTTGATGGGATATTGAAAAAATGGATTTTATTACACAATGAGCGTTCAATTTTGTATTTTGTTGTTTCTTATTTACATTCAGTCTCTTGGGTGCAAGGAATAGTTGTTTAGAAGTACTCTTAGACTTTTGGCTAGACAATCTAATGCCAACAAGAATGGATCTTATAAGATTGCACAGTAAGTGTTTTTAGTGGTCATGATTAAATTGTAATTTAATTTAATTAATGAAATAAATATTATTCTCAAGACTTTGTAATAATTTTATTCAACTTAAAATGATCACATAAATGAAATAAAATATATTTTTTTTATTGAATATTTAATAAATTTTTATTTACCAGTTTGAAAATAAAAAATTATTTAAGAGAATAAATTAATTATTTACTTATTTCAGCGGTCAATAAATGGAAGTGGAGTTAGAGAGTTACAAGGTGGGTCCAGTAGTAAAATAATTATTTGCATGATGGTAAATAATTATTTAACTAGTTGGTACAAATTAAAATAATGATGCTATTATTTTGTGACGTGGAATTTTATTTAGAATTCCATTTTGCGCATGTTGGAACACCATAATTAATGACGCGATATTATTATTAAATTCATGGGTTTTCATAATGATCTTGAATGTAGTTCACTGTTCCTATGAAATTAAATTTGGTATCTGAAATTCCATGTATATAAATAGGCATGTACGTCTATTGTGATATATACCACACCGAATGCCGGTGAGTTGAGAATTGATGTGACAAACAATTTATCTCTCGAATACTCTTCTCTCCCCTCTCAAGAACGAGATACATTCATCAATACTGAAGAACAAGAGATCAAGAATGACTGACACCAGACGCTCGCTTCACTGTGCTAGCACCCAGAGAATGACCGATGTCGATCGGAGGCCATCAAGGCATGTGTGGATCGCCGTAAAGGGATTATAGTATGGATCCTTACATGCACACTGAGATAATCCATAACGGTCATCCTGGATGATCAACAACATCAATAAAGAAAATAAAAATGATCCAGGTATTATTTTCTTTAAGAAATTAAATAAATTATTTAAAAACATGATGTTCCAGATCCATTCTAAGGTATCGTGCCTCTTTCATTTTTATATATATCATTGATTATATTCCATGGAGACTGGCATTCATCGTCATATTGATCATGAAATAATCATTTATCATGGTAAAAAATCAATGTTTTCTGTAATCCCATCCACGCTTTTGCGGTGCATGGAACCTTCATGTGGTATCAGTGGGGTTACAACAATGTTTATTATTATTTAAATATTTTATTAATGAATTATGAATTTTGATTCAATTCAAGTTAATCATTCTGCAAAACTAAATCTCGATATCTATTCCTCCTCTTTCTTTTATCATTCACCATAGAGAAGTAATATTTTATTTTAATTTTGATTAAAATAAAATAATGGGCCACATATGGTGTGGCCAAAGATTCCTGGCCATACACCACCAGAACACACGATGTGTATTCAGCAGTAAATGGCATGTGGTCAAGATTCAATGCATGAGACCGCTCTTCCAAACCAATCCGTGTGTTTGATTCTTTCTAATTCTTAAATGACTATCTGTGTTGATCAGGAATAGGTGGAATATGGGTTTCAGAATACACGTCGTGAGGACCAATGGACACGGTGTGTAGTCCCTTCAGGTTAGGGATGGACCATGTACCCTGTACACAGCTTGCCCGACTGGAGACCGAGTATGGATGAACTACATGATGTGTAACCCACAGAACACTCCATTTACTCTTAACATATCTAAAGAACATTCACACTTTTTCCCCCAGGCGTGTACATTGGATAGACGGTGAACTATAGTACACGCCACATATTTAGAACAGCTTGTCGTATACTCATCCAAATTACATAGATTTATTTAAATTTATAATTATATTATAAAAACACTTGATATGTGTACCATTTTGTGGGTGTAAACCTAAGGAACAACATGTGATAGATGTTTTAAATATATATGTGTTTAATTTATCATCTGCATAATTTTCATTTATAATAAATTGGTAGTTATGAATAGGAATAACTGGGTTGCCTCCAATGTACATGTTACATACAAAGATAATGTTAAATGAGTTTATTTGACTAAAAATTATGATGGATGATAATCTCATGGAAAATTAGAAAAAGGTTTTATGATAAAATGATTGATTAAATAAATACGATAATTAATTGATTCGAGCATGATTTATCATAAACAATAATGGTTAAAGAATTGATTGATAGTTTTATTTATGTGTAGATATCATTGCATGTATGGATAGTCATGAGCTAGATTAGGGCCTTTGATTGTGGATGGGTTCTTTTAATTTATTTGAATTAATATGTTGGTTTGTGAGTCTTCGCCTCATTAATATCTATGGCCTAGATGCCCAAGGTTTCATTTATGTAAAACCCATTTTTACCCCGCACCTTCAGGTCAGTTTAAATAGGCATATCTAATGTATTGATCTCCCAAGATAGGGGAGGTGGTTTAATTTGGAGCCAAGACGAAACAAATCCTAGGATATACAGAGATGGATTGGTGGAAGTTGTAAAAATGAACCCAAAAGTTTTATGGAGTTTCGCTCCAAGTTTAGGGTTAGTTTATCAACCACTAGAATAACTAACCATTATAAAAGATCAAGATCATGCCATTTAATTTAATTTATTTCTGTTAGTTTCATGTTTTATCATTATGAATGTGTTATCATAGTGACATAATTAATGAATTAAACAAGAATTCAAAATGGAACTAAAATAAACTGGAATAATGCGTAAATATTATCAAGACATGTCTAATCACTTAAATATGTTCGGAATAATATTAACCAGAATGTGATAATGATAATTATAAATTCGTGCATAAGAGATAAAAATCCATTAAAAAAAATTTTAAGTTATAACAATCCATTTTTTACTTGATTAAGGGAAAAACACAATAAAAAATGTGTTTAACCAACCTTTTTTAGGGACACATACTTTTATACAGGAACCCCATTTGAATGGTTTTGGGTTTACTTGACAATATTACATCATGGGGACATCTCTTTCCTGACATTGTGTAATATTATAGGCAAGATTTGAGGAAATCCAATGTCATGATTTTAGGATTGGGGAGTCCACTCCATATATCAAGGAGTTGGAAGACCAAAGTTGGAAAAGAAATGCCTACCTAAATACCTTCTAATAGCTTGAACACCCTAGTTGGGGTTATGTGAAAGGGAATATGGATCCTTTCCACTATAATATCAGGGAAACTGGACATTCTGAGATCAATGGTGAGGTAAAATGGGACTTGATAGTATAGTGGGAAACTTAATAAAATTTATTATTTCTCATAAAATATAATCATGAATGTACTAGTGATATACTGTTTTAATTGTAAAATAAAAATTACAAGCTCTTCAACAACACTATCGCTGAGATCAATTTGTTATAAAGACAACATTTTCATAGGCAATAACATCCATGAATGGTTTAGATGGCTTGGGGTTATCCTATGCCATGAACAAAAGTCTTACATGTTGGAGTCTGCATTACATGATCTTCCTTCCAAAGAGGTGAGTGATGAGGATTTCCTGGTCTTTGAGAAAAATATAAACGACTCGGTCGACATTCAATGTATGATGTTATCATCAATGTATAGTGATCTCATGATGTCTCATGAAATCATGGATGCTTGTAACATGATCAAGCTCCTATGTGTTCTTTACCAAGAGTGAGCAAGATAAAAAAATGATTTTTTCCCTAAGGAACTCTTTTAGAGTAATCATGGAGAAGGTTCCCCAACTGGGGCTCATGTAGTCAGGATCATAGGCTATATTGTGTTCTTGGAGGTTCTCGGGTTCAAACTCCCTGATGAATTGGGCACCGATCTCATTCCCACATCACTCCATTAGATATTCTCTAAATCTTTTATCAATTTCAATATTAACAACATTGAGAAGTCTCTATATGATCTTCTTATCCACATTCTCAATGTTGACAAAGATATGAAGCACGAAAAGCTTTCTATCATAATCATGAATAAGAGGAAAGGGATGGCTAAGAGTTTTAAGCACAATGCTTCTTCACGACCTTCTAAGAAAAGGATGATCCTATTAGAGGCTAGGAAACAGGAGGCTATTTGTTTCTCATGAGTAAATAAGGGCCACTGGAAGGAGAACTGCACCCAGCCTAAAAAGCAAGGGGAAGCATTAGGTGTGATTGTTATCGAATACAATCTTTCTGTATCTACAAATTGGGTATTAGATACAGTTTGTGGTTCTCACATATGTATCCAAATACATGAACCAAGTAGATTCTGGAAAATTGATCATGGGGAAGTATATCTATGAGCAGCCAACAAAGCCAGAGTTGTTGTTGTAGCTATTGGGGACTACCACATCACATTGTAAAATGGGATTATCTTGGTGTTAAAGGGTTTTTATGTGCCTTCTATAACCAAAAAACATAATTTCTATATCAGGAATAGAAGTAGATGGATTTGTTTTCATGTTTGGAAATGAACATTTCTTCTTTAACAATCATTAAATTTTTTTTGCAAGTCACATATATACAATAATATGTATTTTTTAGATTACACAAACCAAGTATTGGAAATCGATGAAAAAGATAATTACATGACTCACACCACAACCAACTTTGGCATCACTGGACAGGTCATGTAAATGAGAAATACTAGAAAATGTTACATCTAGTAGGGTATTTAGATTATTTTAAACATAAACCACTTGGCGTATGTCATGCTTCCTTAGAAGGAAAAATGACCAAGTCACCATTTGGTGATAAAGGTGAAATGACTAAAGTGCTTCTTTAATTGATTCATACCAAACTGTGTGGAACATTTCCAGTTGTATAAATGGGTCTATACTCATACTTCAAAACTTTTATTGATGAATTTAGTAGATATGGATATATCTACATAATCAGGTACAATTAAATTCCTTTGATAAGTTCAAGGAATATTAGAATGAACATGAGAACCATATTTGTATGAAAATTAAGAAACTCTACTTAGACCGAGGTGAGGAATATCTTAATCTGGAAATCATTGATTAATTACAAGAGGTTGAGATCCTACCCCAACACACTCCTCTGTACATAGCTCAATGAAATGGTTTAATAGAAAGGAGGGACCACACGTTTTTGGACATGGTGAGATTAATGATGAGTCATGAAAGTCTTCCATTATCCTTTTGGGGGTATGTATTTCAAACAACAGAACACATACTAAACCAAGTACCAACTAAATCGATAAATGGTATTCCATACGAGTTTACATATTTAGGGTAGCGAAGCATTTGTTATGGCCTATTTAGGTAAAAAAACACACACCCCAAGGCCCAATGTGTACCTATATTGGAGACTCCGTGGGTAAAAGGGGATATTAACTACACAAAACCTCTAAAAAAGGTTATAGTTGCACTAAAAGCCATATTCCTTGATAGGGAGAACAAATCCAGAAGATATAGTTGGAGCAAGATAGACATTGATGAAGTTGAGGCACAAGGTACACAAGAGTTGGTATCGGAACAGATTCCACAAAGCCCCTTGGAAGAAGAATCTATTCTGGAGATAATTGTACTATGTAGGAGTACAAGAGAGGTTAGAGAAACGAAATGGTACGATTTTCTAGTTACCGAGGATATTGACTCATTATTAGTGGATAATAATTATCTTCTAACAAAAAAGGAAGCAGTAAGTGTCACAAAAGATTCCAAGTGGAAAGAAGATATGAATTCTGAAATGGATTCCTTATTCAAAATCCAAGTTTGGATTTTGTTATATCCTCCATTTGATGTAAATCCTATTGGTTGCAAATGGGTATTCCAGAAGAAACTGGACATGTAAGGACAAGTCAGTACCTACAAGGAACGACTGGTTACAAAAGGTTATAAACAACGTCATGGAATTAACTATGTTGAAACCTTCTCACCAGTTGCAATGATGAAATACATCAGAATTCTACTTTCAATTACAGCATACCATGACTATGGGAATGGGAAAATTGATGTAAAAAATATAATTCCGTAACCAAATCAATCAAGAAATTGTCTACATGACACAAAATTAAGGCTTTATGACTCCATAGGATTCCAATAAGGTATGAAAGTTGAAGAAATTATATTATGGATTAAATAAAGCACCTTGGTCATGGATAATACATCTTGATGAAGCCATAATCGAATTTAGTTTTCTCAAGAATGAATGTGAGCATTGTGTCTATAAATGGATTTGTGGGATTGTAATCATTCTCATAATAGTATATTCTAATGACATATTACTTATATTAAATTAGATACCAATCTTACAGTCTGTTAAGGCATGGTTGAATCAATGCATCTCCATGAAAATATGGGGGGAGGCAGCGTATATTCTTTGGATCATGAACCATCATGATAGATCAAACATATTTTTGGCCCTATTTCAAAGTACCTACATTGATAATATACTAAATATATTTAGTTTGGATCAATCTAGGAGGTGATTGTTGCTAGCGTCACATAGAATTCATCTTTCCACGAAAATGTATCCTCACAAGCATGATGAAAGAATTATAATGGCACGGACTCCATACGCATCATCGATTGGATCATTCTTCTATTCCATGCTATGTACTAGGCTGGATGTCACCTACGCATTAAGTGTGGTAGGTAGATATCAATATAACTCAGGTGACTGCCATTGTACCGAATTCAAAAATATCATAATGTATCTTAGGTGTACTAACGATATGTTCCTAGTTTATGGAGGAGATAATGAACTACTCATCAGAGGATATCTAGAAGCTAGTGTCCAGACTGATTAAGATGACATAAACTAGGAAATGGGATACATCATCACATAGAATGGAGGTGCAGTGAGCTGTAAGATCTCAAAGCAGAGTGTAGTCATAGATTCTACAACATAGTCTGAGTATATCAAAGCTTCTGAGGTAGCTAAAGAAGCATTTTAGATGAGAAGTTTAGTCTAGGAGCTAGATGTGATACCTAGAAGTAATGATCCCATCAAACTATACTGTGATAATTCTACAGCGGAGCCTCTAACAAAAGAGAAAAGGTCCCATTAGCAGAAGAAGCACATACTTTAGAAGTTTCCTCTCTTGTTTGATTTTTCTTAGAGAGGTGATGTTGGGGTGGGAAGTATTTCCACAGAAAACAACCTAGTAGACCCCTTGACTGAAGCCCTGACTCAGCAGAAACATGATCATCATGTGAGTTCTAGCTAACTGAAAGTCATAGGTAGTTAGCTCTAGTCCTTGTTGGATTTTTAAAGAGTTGGTGACCTATGGGAATCATTTTTTTACTTTGATTAAAATTATATTTAATGTATTATTATATATTGTTCAATGTTGTTCATGACTATGATGTAATAATGTCATAGAATATTTGTTACATTGATAAGATAATGGAAGTTACCTACTATGATGAGAACCATGAAATTCTATAAAAATATTCGTAAATATAGTTCTGTGGTTCGAAGAAATACTTTGATTGAAAACATAGCATGCAGACCATTAAGTGCGAGTACACATAAGAAGATGAGACTTCCTCTCATGAAGCTCTTACATGGTAATATCCTAGATAAGAGATTATGAGAATAGACATTATAGTATGAATTCCACTTTTTTGGTGTTATCATATTTTTCAATTAATGATCATGTGAAATTATTATTATACATTAATATTATCTTTAATACATGTCACAAATTATATAGTATGATTTTCTGACAAAAACCGTCATGTAGGCGGTTGGTGGGAAGTAGGGTACGTTGGGTGCTTCACGAGTGACAAGTTACTAATGGATAAGTTGAGGAAGTATTTATCCCTTCCATTTATGGAAGTTTATATATCATCCTTTTGATTGAAATAGAACCGTCGTGAAAAATTCATTGTCCATGGTGTAATGAAACTATTATTTCCAATAGTCAAATAATGACATATCAAGAAATAACGTTGATGAAACAATCATGAAACCTGGTTGATGAGATATTTCGATAAATGGATTATATTACACATGAAAGTTCATATGTGGGTGTTGACTTTGTGACATTAAGTACGTTTTGTTTGGTTTCATCACCCATTGGTAGAAAATACTCTTGGAATTTAGGTAATCCCGCCTTATGGGAATGAGAAATATTCCTAGAGGGTCACACACTAGGTGTTTTTGGTGGTCTCGGTTAAATTCAATTAGAATTAAATTATTGAAATGAATATTAGTCCCCACTCTATGGAATACATATAATAAAGTTAAAATGATTTCATAAATTAAATAAAATTTATTTATTTATTTTATTGAATATTAAAGAAATATTTATTTACTAGTTTGTAAATAAAATATATATTAAAGAGGATAAATTATTTATTTATTTATTTGGGTGTTCAATAAATGGATGTGGATTTTGGCAGAACAAGGTCAGTCCGATAGTAAAATAATTATTTGCAAGAGAGTAAATAATTATTTAAGTCCTTAGCACAAATTAAAATAACACTGCTATTATTTTTTGACACATAATTTAATTTAAAATTCCATTTTCCCCATGTTGGCACACCATAAATTAATATGTGTTATTATTATTAAATGAATGGGTTTTATCTAAGTTCATGAATGTATATAATTGATTCTATTCAATTAATTATTGTAAATGAAATTACATTTATTTAAATAGACATGTACGCCTATTGTGTTGTACACCACACCACATGCCTAATTAATTGTGAATTGTTGAGCCAAACAATTTCTCACTTGAATCATATTCTCTCCCCTCTCAATAACGACAGACGTTCATCATGACCTAGGTACATGTGATAAAAAATGATCGACACAAGAAACTCGCTACGCTGCACTAGCACCCAGAGAACGAGCGGTGTCGATTAGAGGACATTAGAGCACATCTGGATCACTACTAGAGATATTTCTCATTTGGATCATTACAAGCACAATAAGATAACTTGGTAGGGTTATTCTAGATGATCAAAAATATAAACATTGAAAATACTAAAGATACATGTATTATTTTCTTAATGAAATTTACTATATTAATTATAAACAATATGTTCAAGATCATATCAAAGGTTTCAAGACCCTTTATTATTTATCTTAATCATTG
This sequence comes from Viscum album, assembly GCA_963277665.1. Taxonomy (NCBI): domain Eukaryota; kingdom Viridiplantae; phylum Streptophyta; class Magnoliopsida; order Santalales; family Viscaceae; genus Viscum; species Viscum album. Next base: position 638,827,118 of record OY728122.1, read on the forward strand.
ATTATATTCCATGGAGACTCATGTTCAACATTGTATTCATCCCAAAATAATCATTGATCATCATAAAAATCAATGTTGGGTGTTGTCCCAACCTTGCTTCAGTTGCACCCAAAACATTAATGAATTACATGTAACTAATACTTCATCGATTTTTATGTCATAATGTATGTCCTATTAGTATATATTTTATGTTTTCTAAGACAATTGAGTCCCCAACAGAAATGATATTATCTCATTGTGGAGAATTTCTATATGTTTTTTATCACATATTGATGTTTTTGGAAATGTTCATTCCAAAAATATTATAATTCTATCATTAATGGAACTTGAGGAAAAATGAAAAACATATTTCCAATATATCATGGATGTTAAAATATCATGAGAAAAAACTATCCATGCATGATCTAAAGATCTCTATAGCAATATTTACTTTCAAAATATAGAAGCATTATATCTTTGGGGAAAACATTGAAATATACACGGATCAAAAAATTCAAATGTATATATTCACACAGAAAGAGATGAATATATGCCAATGATGATCGTTAGGGATGATCAAAGACTATGACAGATCAATCCATTACCACCCTGGTGAAGAAAAAAAGGTGGAAGATGCTCTAATTTGAAATTAAACCACGATTATATCATTGAACAGAATTAAAAATGATCCGTTATTATTATATTTTATGAAAATGGATATGGGAATCATAAATTGGGGGATTATTAAATACTTTAAAAAATTATTACACAAATATATATTTTAGAATGGTTAATGGAAGATCAAAAGGATGGTGTGGGAATTCAGAATAAAGTGGAAACTATTAGAAAAGGGAAATCCTTAGAGGTAAATGTTAATGAAGAATTTATTGTATGATTTGTGTAAAATTATGTGTTGCATTAAATCCAGTGTTAAATAACAAAATTTTAGATGATGCACATTGTTCGAATTTCTCTATTAACATAAGAAAAATAAATATGTATTATGATCTTTAAGAGCATTATTGAGGGGATAACATGAAGAAGGATATTTCATAGTATACATAAAATTTTCTGCTTTGTGATAAAATTAATGATGAGAGGTAGAATTATAAGGGGATTACTAAAAAATTACCCATACCAAAATATAAATGTGGAAACATCACCATGGATCTTTTCACCAGACTTCCGAAGACATCCAATGAAAAAACGAAATCTAGGTTGTTGTGGATCATCCTACAAAGACATCACACATCATTATAATTCGAGAGGAATTATCATTTAATAAAATAGCACAAATATAAATTAGAGAAATGGTAAGGCTGTATGGTGTACTACTATCAATTGTATCTGATAGGGATCCATGATTTACCTCTATGTTCTAGAAGAGTTTCCAACACCCTCTGAATACTCAGATTAAAATCAGTTTGGATTATTATCCCCGAACTGATGGAATGTTTGAGAGGACTATCCAAAAAGATGAGTACATGTTGAGAGAATTCTCAATGTACTTGTTTGGAGAATTGAATCAGCATACTACTATTGATGAGTTCACTTACGACAACATTTTCAAATCAAACATCCAAATATATCATTATGATGCCCCTTAGGGGAAGATGTGCAGAACAACTGCATGTTGGGATGAAGTTGGGGAGTGAAAACATATGGGTCCATAAATGGTCGACGAAATTGTGGAGAAGGTTAAGACCATCCATCAATATATTACTGCTTCTCTTAGTCGGTGGAAGTGTTATGCTGAAAATCATTGATGAGACCTACTGTTTGATGTTATAGATAAGGTATTCCTCTACAAATCACCATAGAATAGTTTTACGAGGTTTAGGATCAAGGTAAAAATTATTCCTAGGAAAATTAGGTCTTTTGAGATCATTGATCGCATCAGATCAATTTCCTAATGACTATATCTTCCACTGAACCTGTCTCAGGTGCATGATGTATTACATGTATCACTATTGAGGAAGTACATACCTAATCCATCACATATACTCAATTTAATGGTTCTACCACTGTCTAATGACTTATCCTATTAATAATATATAGTGAATATCCTATATTTTAGATAAAAAGTTCAAAATAATAATGAACTGCCCCTCATCAAAGTATTGTGGAGAAACTGAAAGTTTGAAGAAACGATGTGGGAATGAGAGGAAGTGATGAGAAAAAGATACCCTCGTCTATTATAGTGTTTGAAAAGAAAATTTCCCTAGAGAAATTTCATAATGGGAGAATGTTTTAATGACACAATCATTTATGAATAAAATTTCGATTTTTGATGTCTTATGGACAATGGAAAAAAATAAACGTTTTTATTGGGCATAAATAACCATTAAGTATCATTACCAGTGATAATATAGCTATTGAACAGTGATCACATGATTAATATAAATGTACGATTTTAATAAAACCTTTTGACCCAAACTAAAAAAGTTTTTTCCTTGACCAGTATGAACATTCCCTTTGAAGCCCAATTATCTGTTCATTTGAGAGACCTGGAATTTATGGGCATTTCCCTAGACTAATCCCTAGGATGATATCGAATAACTTATGCATGAGAGATACTGTTTATGGGATAAATTCCTGCTCATCGAGGTCACGCTCAAGCCATGTTCACCGAATGACCCCATGAATGCTATACACTCATACAATATACTCTTAGGGAATATACTAGTGTAATAAAGGGATATGTAACAGGACCGTAGAATTATGAATATGCAAATTATTTTTTCTATAGAAGAATGAAAATATATTAATTTTATGATTGTTATTAGGTAAAATAATTTTAAATTACAAATAATAATTTTACTTAATATTCAAATTAAAATAAAAAATCTATTTAGATGAATAAATTTATTTTTGGGTTAAATAATATTTTAAGAAAATATTTTCATTAAATAAATGTTTATTAAATATAAATTATGGTATAATTTTAATAAATAAAATTAGCATTTTTATTTTGGTTTGAAAACTATTTTTTAGACCCCTGGAATTTCAATAAATGACATTTTTAATTTTAAATGTTAAAATTCTAATATTTTAAAAATTATATATATTATATGAATATTATTTTTGGATTCTAGACATCAAAATTATCTAACAATGAATTTTTCATAATACTATGAGACATTCTAATCTTTTGGTACAAAATAAATATAGTATAAATATACAATATGTTCTATAACATCATAATGACTCAATAGTTGTGAAATTAAAAACAATAAAAGGGTAATTCTGCCCATTTTTTTTACTATTTAAATTAGTTCATTTTAGCTTTGTTTGATTAATTTTATAATGCCTTTATAGGCACTGTATGTCTTATAAAATATTTTAACATTTTAAAGTTATTTCATTAAGTGTGTTACTCAAACATCCAAGTAAGGGATTCCATCCATTCTTATTTTATCCAACAATCAACTTCTTGTTATAACCTTTTATTTTTAATTACGAATGTTTAGGTATGATTTTTCATCTCCACCACACTTCCCTCCTTATTGTTTTATGATGATATACCACTTTCTCTCTCATTAATTCATTCCATGTACACCTAATACAATGTCGAAGTTCCGTCAGGGATTTCCCTTTTTTTCTACCATTCTAGTATTTATCGAATATTATGCATCTAAATTCAATTTCATATGTTGGGATATTATGTTTATTGACCCCCTTAATTTATATTCCATATATAAATGATGAGATACTCATTTCTCACTCATCAACCTGAATTATGAATTTTTATATGACGAAATTATGTTGCTGAAATCACCCTGTGATTTTCCAATCCAAATTTAGCGTGTAGTGAATACCATACACATTTCTCTATCAAGGGTAGTCACATTTATGAACACATAAATATTTATTATTACTTAAATTTATGCATTTCATATTCATTAATCTTGTATTATCATACTATTTTGAATGATTCTGGGTTATATAATCCATGTGGCACACTTACGAATGAAATGAAATGTTTATAAATGGTGGGCCCTGATAGCACTTCAATGCATTGGGTAATGTTTAGTATCATGATAATCTTTGTGAAATGAGGGTTTACCCATGATATTTCTTGTCAAATCAGGGTTTACACATTATAATTCATATATAATGAGAGTTTACTCATGCTAATCCATGTGAAATGATCCTTGGATCATGCTAAAATCAAGGCAGAGGTTGTTTCCACATTTCCATGTCATAATAATCATCCCCTATCATGCCTTTATGACCATGATTCTATTGTGATCCATTGTTTTCCATATTTCCTAACATGTATGGTATTCATTTTTTTAGTCCTTGTTTACTAACATACTTGGCTTTATAGATCTCCCATTTCTTTTGTTTGTCCTTAGACTATCCCATGCAATGCTAAGTAAGAAGGTGTATTTTGTTCATTTAAAATATTTTCTCAATAAAGTTTTTTTATTTTATGTTCTAAGTTGTTACGTAATGATGCTAATATCTAAAGGCAATGGACCTCTCAATCCACAAAGTTGTATTAACTGAACATTTATGTGCTAAATCATGTTTAACTCTCTAATAATGAGTAGGGTTGTTATAATTAAGTACTAAAATATAAATTTAAAGAACCCATAACCCAGAAAGGGATAACACACTATTCCTCATGTCCTTAAATAATAACCAAAACCATGATGGTTAGCAAAAAATGATATAATTTACAAATTGAATAAACCTTAATATGAAACGAAAATATTTGAAATTGAATAGAAATAACAAAGGATCAAAGAAAATCATTACATAAATGTGTGTCTTTAAAATTATTCATACAATTATAGACTATGTACGAAATATAATTATTAAAAGGAATATATCATATATACTTAAATGATAAATCAACCGTTATTATTCTAATTAAATCACATATATTTATAAAAACATAAATATTAACCACTAAAAAGGACATAGTAAATAGGATATCATGATGGCCTGTGGTAGGAGATATACCATTATTATCATTTAGTTATAGGATCAAGACCTAGAACCTTTCCAGATATTACTGGTTTTCACCCAACATATGATATTCCAATGTATTTTACCATAATAAAAAATTCCTCCCTAAATACATTCAGGATTATCCATGGACATAAAAATTATTCAAACTTATAATGAATCTCCAAATATATAGTTACTTATATCAAATGTTAAACTTCATAAAACCCCCAAATGCGATATTTAATACATTGAAAATTTTGTCAAAATTAATTTCATAGCCTAATAATGGTATCCATAACAGTTAAGATAAAATCACATGAAAACATAATAATATCTAATGTTATATAAACCAAAATTTGATACCTACTACAACATCCCATAACCCGCACTACTAGATTTGGTGATGAAATTATATAATTCACATTTCTTGATATGATTCCAATAAGGGTGAAAAAATTTTCCATACAACCCATAAAACATCAAAAGGAAAATTTGTATTTAATAGATAATAAAGGATATTTTAGGTTTATATTTTTAGATAACAAGAATAAAATCATATATAAAAAATTCATGTTCCTTTAATAGATAAATTCTACACTTTAAAGTAGGATTTTTTCATAAAAAAATAATCATCCTTTATATGAAATAACATATTGATAAAATCATTTAACATATTTTTTTATAACATGGGGGGAATGAAATCACAAGGGGGTTTACCTCAAATGGACACTATGGTAAAACATAAGAATTAAAAAATTAATGTCATATGTGATCATAAGACTATAATAAGGGTATGGTTATATAATAAATGTACATGAGTAGAACATATGAATATTCGTACCCATCAATACATGGATCTTTAAACAAGATAAAATGAAATAAAAAAATTATAAAGGAAAAATTCACAATAACAAATAGTCCTGTGAAATGCAATATCAATCCTGATCAAAGAATATATCATAAACCCATATAAAACATAAAGAAAACATATTTGTATCTTGAAAAATAATCTCATATAACCCTTATACAACCCTTACAATGTGAATAACCATATGACCAACATCCATTATAATTATACAGACACCATACTCATCAACAAAAGAATCAGAGAGATATCTAGATTTACCCATCATTCAAAACACAATAGGATCATCTGGAACTATATTGGAGCTCCCATCGAATATAATGTCCACAAACCACAACATGAATAATTTATATAGAGAATTCATCATGATGTCATTGAAACAATAATTATACTTTTATATCCAGATTACGACATAGAAAAGAATGGATTTCATGTTTATATATTTTACACCTGATTAAATCGTGGGAATGAAATGGGATCCAAAAGTATCTATTTTAAACATGATTAAGAGAAGGAAAAAATAATTCAATAAAAACAATTTGAATAATTGTTATCCCATGAAAATGAAATGAGTTCCATAGAAATATCATTAACACAATATTAATCTATATTGAGAAGAAATGGGAATAGTATCATTAACAATATATCCATTATATCCTAAATAAAAACATGTTTTTTATGTTGATTAATTTAAATACTTTAAAAAATTAATTAAATAAATTTTGAGAAAAAATACATTTTCAATTTTAAAATCGCCATTTAAAACCTAAAAAATATGGTATATCATTTTCATTATAAACCACTTCAGAAAAGTGTAAAAGTTGATTAAAAACATCATAAAACACATACTGGGGATATATCCTTTTGGGATTGAAAATCATTTTTTAAAACCCTTTTTGAACACATTGTTAGAAAAATTGAAATGGAAGAAACTAGATCTTGGACCAAAAAGATTATTTTTCATAAAATATTATATTAAACTATTGATTACAAAAAGAGGGTAAAAATAAAGAAAAAAATTAACTCCAATGACATGAAAATTGAAGATTAAAATACATGATAATTATTTACTAATATATCATAAATGTTAATCATTGGATATCAAATCATAAACAATCCGGATAAATGATGAGATTGTAAAATTATACTATTATCACTTTGGTAACATTGAATCGGTATCCCCATTAAATAACAAAATTAAATGAAAAGATCATAAAAATAATGAAATTCATGATATAACATATTAAAAGATTATTATATAGAAATCATAAAATAATATTAGTGTATAACATAACAAATGCCACAAAGAATAAAATTATTGACAAAAAACAAAACCGCTTTGGTCAAATTGAACCTATAATGCCCAGGAAATAGAGATCATAAAATTTATATATAAATTACTATAAACTAAATAAATTTAATAAACAAATCAGTGAAAAATATTTACACCAAAGAACCAAAAAATATGTGGCCATTATGGTATATATCTCAATGAATTAAATATGAGATGACAAAAACCCTTACCCTGAGTTAGAATCATCTTGTTTTTTATTTGTCTTCCTAAATAATAAACATAAGAAAATGAATTAAATTTTAATATCCTATAACATATTTAATACTAAATTTATTCCACATTTAAACTATATATATATATATATATTTAATTTATTAAATTATGTTAATGTTAGATATTTTGATAAAATTCAGTTTCTCTATGAAAATAACATTATTATGTTTACTACGTCCAAAAATGTCCTTTTTAAAATATATATAAAAACATTATATAAATAAGTTTCCTATTTATAAATATGTATTACTCTTAACATCATCCATGGACAGTGGTTATATAAAATTAAATATCATTATAATCACAGATCTGCTTGGTTATACATGCACATGAAGAAAATTATTATTTTTCAATGATCTCTATTGAAAGACGGTAAGTAACATTTATCATTCCATAATTTTCATTATATCTTATATTACATATTATTTAAATATATATACTTATATATATATTCATTGTGATTTGGTAATGAAAAATGAAGGATCGTTTCCCTTTGAGGTGGTTGTAGTCAATACATCCACTAATAACGTTATAATTATTTGATTGTCTGAAATGGTAAAAAAATAATGTAATATTATACTTAATAAAATAAAATAGTGACTTGCATATAATAATCATTACATTTATATAATATTTATTTCTTATGGTTTCTCTTAATAACTTCCATATAACATTTTAGTGAAAAACAATTTATAGTGCATCACAAGGTGGCAGTCTATTGTACACAGAAGCAAAAAAATTGTATCCCAAACGATATTGAATATAAAAAATTTTATTTTATTAATTTAATAAAAAATAAATATATAATATATTTAATATATTTAATATATAAATTTTATTACAATAATTATTCTAAACCATTATATATGGTAATTTAAAAACAAAAGACATTGTATCGTGAGGAAAAAAATTCGTACACATGAATAATAGCCTTGTAACACATCTTATTGATGTATTTTAGGATTTAGGTAATTCACATAAAACAATATATGTATATTTAGGATAATAATGATTTTATATAATCATGGTATAAGAATAATTTTTGTGTTTGGGATAAAAAATAAAACAAAACATATGTGGACGAACGTTACCTCTTCTTATTGTAACCACTTTTGGATTGCACTGATGACCTTCTTGTGTTGAATTTATTCCCAATTTATGTCTTATATACTAATATTAGGTAATTGGATATGTTATTTTGTCAGTTTTTGGATGATTCAATTAGCATTGAATGTTTGAAGACTACTCTATTGGGGGTGTCCTTTCATAAGTGGGGGAAGGGACACACATGGATTAATTCAATATAAAGTTCCATTAACTCATTTTTAAAAAAACAAATGACCCAATAATAAAAAAAATCTACACAAGAATCATTAATGTTGAAATATGGCCACACTATTGGTTATTGGCATATATATTTTTCATTAGGCCATTTATGATTACAGTTTAGTCACATGGTAATCTCATTTTTACCATAGTAACTATGATACAATTTAATTAATTTCTCAAATTACATTTTTGAATAATATTCAAAATATTTTGGGACACTTATATTAGAATAGTATTAAAGGAAATGTTTTTTTACAAAAAAAAAGTTGTCACTAATCATTATAAAATATTTATTATCAAATAAAACTAGAAATTCCAAGAAAATAAATATTGATATTTTACATAAAAAATTATTTCTATTTTAAGAAAAAATTCCTAGATTTGTTGAAATTTATTTTCAAAATAGTTAAACCTTAAAAAATTTTCAAAACTATTTATTGAAATATTTATTTTTAATAGAAATATTTTATTTATTATTTTATAAAAACGAATTGGATTAATGTTAAATATTTTGATGAATATATTATATATAAATTAATTAATATAATCCAACATGAATTATTTTTTTAATTTACTAGTTTTATAGACCATTGTGTCCATTAAAATCATTTTTTAGAAAAATACATACTTTTATTTTCCAAATGTTTTCTATTTTCATTTATAATTAATTGGTCCCCAAATAATTAGTTATATATACTTATTTAAACCATATCAACATAATTGTATTATTCTAATTAATAAAAATCATTCTAAAAACATTGTTAAAATGTTAATATATATCATGGGTCATTTATGTTCGATGTTTCATGTTATGTATCCAATCGAATGTAAAAATTGAGGGGGAGAAATTAATAAAAGAAAACACGACTATTATGTGTATTGAGAGATAAAATATTATTTCTATTCCCTTTATAATATAAATGAAATATTCTAAATTGAAAATATCGTTGTTCTATATACATAATTGGTATTTCATTTCCATAATCACATTATTATCTAATAAAGATTTAAGTGTTATTATTATCTCCCCATGAAATAAAATTTAATAAAATGATTTATGGTTACTATAGATAAGAATATTCTTTTTTAAATTATCATTGATAGAACAATGATTCAAAATATACATATTTTATCTTAAAAAAATAATTTATTTTTTGAAGAATATCTAGACATTTTACTACAGAATGATGTTGTGTTTTATATAGAACATATACTATATTAAATACAAATCAAAAATAATATATATATATATATATTATCTAATATTTAATTGGAATATATAATGATTTGTTTGAAGGATAATTTGAAAATAGTATTTTTATATTACATTTCTTCACCACAGGGTACAAGATTAATACTTCTTAAAAGTAAGGAAAATTCAATTCATCATTGCATTAGTTATCCCGTGATTAACAAAAATGATATCTTGAAAAAATATACCCAATATCATGAATATGTATCAAAATATTTCAACTCAATAATCTATCCATATAAATATTAATAAATCCAAGGAATATGATACAAAGCCACATAAAAATAGTGAAAATATTCCAAAGTTCAATATTTTTAATAGAGGACTTATAAATATAATAATCTGAATATGCGTCCCCTCAAAACATGAAACAATAAAGAACTATTGTATTATATAAAAATACCAATCTTATATAATCATACATGATGTGAATATTTTTATTAATATCCAAAGAAATAATCATATATGATTAAATGAAATGTGAAATTTTAAAGTAAATAGTTCGATATATGATATAACATTACATTAAGGATGAATGATAAATGTAAAGGGGGCGATGAATGTATTACCCATTATAGATTTGATACTGAAAAACATCTGAACACATTTCATAATTGGATTCTCTAAAACATAATAATGACATTTTAAAGACCCATATAATTCAAGGAAATTTTTTTCTTAATTTTTCTTTGGGATTTTTCAAGAACGCAGTTTCTGACGGCACCAGATTCCGAGGCCCGGTGTGCCTGGAATCAATTTCCGAAGTTTAGCTCGGGTACGTTCAGTGAACGAACGTGCGGGAATTTATAACATTGAAACCGGTGCTCATAATCAAATTCTGAGGGCACCAATGGAACAGTAGCGCCGGTATTTTCTTAGGAATGCCTATTCCGGAGTTGCATTTCCATAGGAGGAGTTGTTAAAATTTTTGGCTTAATTGGGGAATGAATAAAATTGTGAGACAATTTTATTTCTTAAGTATAAGGTAGTTTTATCCTACATGGAGAAGTTGGGGTGGCACCTAACTACCCATGTGAGGATAAATGAGAGGATAATGTGTGGTGGGGCCCACACTAGCCCCCACCTATTCAAATTCCCCATAACACCCTAACTCCTCTAAACCCCCCACATAAGTTGTGTAACTCTTCCTCTCCCCTCTCTCCCTCTTAAATTCTTTCCAACCTATCACTTAATTAATTAGACAACACATTGTTTAATTGATTAAGTGAATTAGGTTTTGAATTTTTCAAAGTTTGAATACATGGAAAAATAATAAAATAAGGAGATGCCTTATTTTATTTTGGGAGTTTTGGTTGTGTGAGAGAATTTGGAAGAGAGCTCTTCCCTCTTTTGATGAACTTTATCTTCAACGAAGAATGACGCCTCTTCAAAGACGGAAGCGACAAACGTCAACAACCTTCTTCGACTTACTCCCTCGGATCCTACCGACGTGTAGTGTCTTCCACAGGCAACGTATCTCGGGATTGGGAGTGTGTGATGAACACAGAGAAAGACGAACTTCATCGTCCTCTTTCTGCAACACCGTCAACGAACGACGAACGTCAATCGACGAATCAAACATAGGGGTTCGTTTCATTTTGTTCTTGATTCTATCTTTGACGTTCTACGAGTAATGAGAACCCCTTGTTATCGTTTAACGGGAGGAGGCCGAACCGCACGAACACGGCCGATCCTCCTCCATTTTTATTCATTCATGTCATTTAGGTTCGAAAGAAAGTGACGCAGTGTCGTTGCACCGCATGGGAAAGAACTGCAGGGATGTGCAACATCGTCACGTCACGTGGGATCGAGCAGCAAGAATGCGCGATGTCGTCACGCTGCGCATTCAAAATTTTAAACCCTCGTGCGTGGGTATTTTGATTGCAAGGTGTTCATATAATTTATTTTGGATAAATTATACCCTCTTTAATGATTAAAATCATGTGTTATTGTTTTCCATTTGTTAACACCTAACGCGGAAGGCGCGGGCCGAACAAACACGGCCCGACAACCCTCCGCAGCTTGTTTATCAATGTGCCGATCGACGGACAACAACGAAGTAGGCCTCTACGGCGTTTGAATCCCTTCACAGTGAAGGTTGGGTCCCGGGAGGACCATTGGTGAAGACGGCAGGAGAAATAGACCACCGGAGCGCGTCCGGTGGTCCGCGGAAGGCGGTGGCAGCGCGCCGCCGGAAGGTCGGCGGCGGCGGTGTGCCGCCGGCCTCAATTAGCGGCGAGGGCGGGCCGCGCACACCCCTACCCGCGGCTTCCGCTCGGCCGCGATGGCCGAGCCGCGGCTGGCCGGCCGGGACGGGCCGGGCCCAGCCGGGTCGGACCCGGGCCGGGACGGGTCGACCCGGTTCGGGCCGACCCGGGGGGGGGGGGGGGGGGTTAGGCCGGGTCGGTCCGGGCCCAGACCCACCGTTTTCGGACCGTCTTTGATATTTGGACCATATCTTGGGCTACAGACCTCCGATCGATGCATCGTCAGTTGCATAGCGATCCTTGGAACGAGACGGTCGTTTTGGTATATCTCACTAATGGTTCCAGAATAATTTGGGTTCAGCCAGGTTGGTTCAGATACGAAACCAACCGGGCCCTCAGAGCAGATACACTTATATCTTGAGCTCCGGACGTCCGAAAGATGTGCCGTAGACTTTGTTGGATTCCTCTAAGTGAGACAGATCATTTGGATTACTCCTCTAGAGGTTTGGATGCCGTCAGAGTGCGGTCGGGTTGGTTCGCTCACGAAACCAACAGGGCCCCTGGAACGAAAAAGCCAATAACTCACAGACCGGGCGTCCGATTGACGTGTCGTCTGTCTCGTTGTTTTATTCATGATGAGACGGAACTTTTGGCATACTTCGACCGAGTTTTGGTTGCTTTTGGATAGTTTCCGAGTTGTTTTGTACCCAAAATCCAACCGGGCCTTTGGAACAGAAAAGCTGTTATCTTTCAGACTGGACGTCCGTTTGACAAACCGTCAGCGGTGTTGGTGATCAAGTTGAAAACGGTCCCTATGTGTATACCCTATGAGAGTTCGGGTTACAGTTGAGTTACGACTGGGTTGGTTCATTCACGAAACCAACCGGGCCCCTGGGACGATAAAGCTAATAACTCACAGACCGGGCGTCCGATCGACGCGCCGACTTATGCGTTGAGACCCCTATGACGAGTCGGTCCTTTGAGATACTTCTTTTTGGGACTTTGTGATACTTGGAGTATCGACCTGTAGCTCATGGAGCGGACCCTCCAAGAGACAAGCGTACAGAGTACAGATACCATGTAGTAGGCTGAGACCTGACGACTGCTTGACCAACTCGACTTGGAGTGAGTCGACTAGCCAAGTGGACGGAGCGCCCGGTATTTGGTGACAGAACCATGGCGGACGGAGCGCCCGGTAGTTGGCCGCAGCCCCGCGGTACTTGACAGGAGGAGTACCTCTGTAGGCTATTAGGGGGAGAGCCCGATATTTGGCGACAGACCCTCAGCGGACGAAGCGCCCGGTAGTTGGCCGCAGACCCACGGTACTCAACAGGAGGAGTACCTCAGCAGTCTTAGGTTAGTGAGCAGTAAATCGGAGTCGTGAAAGGACCATTGTACACTTCAAAGACGGAGCTCTACAACAGTTACGGTTTCGATAATGAAAATCCTGGTTTGAGCTGAGACTTTTGACCTTTGTGTTTACCTCATGATAGATATGGGTCACTTGATAACTTGGGTATATGTATGGGCATATAATTGGGTAGTGGTTATCCATTGATTTCATGATCCCTGTGTTTTCTCATGATTGGGATGGGTTACTTGATAACTTAGGTATATATATGGGCATATACCTAAGTAGAGGTTATCTGTTGAGATCTTCTTTGTGGTAATCCTTGTTGGTTTTAGTGAGACCATGAAGATCTCGGGGTCCCTACTGAGTATCGTTATACTCACCCCTGCACGAGATATGCCCGCACATCATTGTGTTGGTTGCAGATGACGGGTAGTGCTGACGGAGGCCATTATTTCGAGGACTGGACGGTACCCGGAGGTGGACTACACGACGAGTCAGTAGCTGGAGGTGGACTACACGACGAGTCAGTGTCCTGAGGAAGTTGACGGGCGAGAGCATTGAGGAGGCTATCTGTACCAACCCTTCAGGTAGGATCCGTGGTGGACGATTCAGGAGCTGCACTATCTGTACCTACCTTTCAGGTAGGATCCGAGGAGGACGACCCAGGAGCTGCTTCTTTTCTTCTAGTTGTGGTATTTTTCTGTTGTACTTTGTTCAGTTGTTGTTGTACATTAATTTGGGTTTGTATTCTTGCCCATTTACCTTTCAGCACTTCTCATTGTACTTAGTGTTTTACATCCGCTTGTACTCTATAGTGTTTTGTTTACTTTTATAAAGGCAATGTCTTCCCAGTTATCGGAATTTATGCCTTTGGTGCTAGTCTCCAGCCCATGGCCTATGGAAGGCGGGCTTGGGGTAGTCACGGCACAGGCCCCGAGGACGGGTCGTGACAAATTGGTATCAGAGGAGTCGGTTCTACCACAGAACTTATTACTCTGATGTTTTCTTTCTATGAAGCAATAGTGTTAAGGGTACCAAGTGTGGTCATCAGTTCAGGGAATCCAGTGTTGGTGCCGGCGGCCGACGTATCCATACACCAGGAACCTGCCAACTGAATTCCGACTTAGTGAACGAAAACACTGATTGCATATGTGTTTCCAGAAGTTTTATGTAAATATCATCTCAAACTAGGTCAGCTCACCAGGTATAAGTCTTTTGACCATGTCATGTTTGTTTCTTTCAGGATGCCTCCTCGCGGACGACCAGCTAGAGCCCCGAGAGTTGTTCGTACTGATAGCCCACCGAGCGATGAGGCCTCAGTACAGGGCCCTATCCCAGTTAAGGCACCAGCGGAGGTACCAGCGGGACTACTAACCATTGGGCCACCGATGCCACCAGCCCCAGTAGCATAGGGTGCACGTCGCTTGAGCGCACTGCACGAGTTCCAGCGCCAGAGGCCACCTAGGTTCCAGGGAGGGACAGACCCGCAGTTGTCTAGGGATTGGCTGGAGGCTGTGGTGAGAGTCTTCAGGATAGTGGGGACGCCAGCAGACTTTATAGTGATCCTTGCTGCCATCCTTCATCAGGCAGCAGCAAGTAGATGGTGGAGCCTGATGCTCTAGATGCATGACGAGGAGACACTTCTTTGGGCAGACATCGAGAGCCTGTTCCGGGCAGAGTTTGTACTAGCCACCCTTCGAGCGGTGCGTATACAAGAGCTACTTCAGCTGTGGTAGGGCAACATGACAGTGGCATAGTATTTAGCGAGGTTCAAAGACCTCTCGCGCTACTCCACAGATATGGTACGAGACCCGTTCTTCAGGGCCCGAACCTTCGAGCAGGGGCTCAGCGAGAGATTAAGGCTTCTGTTGTTTCTCACAGCATTCCGACGCAGACATGGGTGTTGGAGAGAGCCCTCTTAGTGGAGAGTTTCCTTGCTGAGTAGTCTCCAGCAGGAGGACCCACCAATAGCCGGCTTGCGGTAGAGTCTTCTGCAGCAGGCAGTAGACAGATGATGCAGAGGTCCAAGAGGACCAGACCTACCGGTGGCCGACTGCACGACTCAGGTTAAGTTGTGTCGGGAAACCGGGGTGGAGTCAGAGCCAGACGTGCCGAGAGTGGACAGTGTTACTCTTGCGGCGGAATTGGTCACATGGCACGTGACTATCCGACCCGCCATGCAGATGACCAGCAGTTAAATGAAGAACCTCCCATCTAGAGGCAGAGGTTCGATCAGGGCAGACCGCAAGGAGCAGGCGGCTATGGAAGAGGAGCTGGTCATGCATCTAGGGGTGGCCGACACTTCGGGGTGTTGCCACCCCCACCACCAAGAGGCCCACCCCATCCGCAAGGGACAGGAGGACATGGGAGAGCTCAGCTTCAGGTAGCTGAGGCCTATGGTCATGGAGCTCCGGAAGCAGATTGATAGGAGAGGGACTAGCTCCAGACCTGGAGGCTATTGATCCTGTTACTTCTTGTTTTGTTGATGTTTTTTTGTAGTTGTTTTGTTTCTTTGTACAAATAGAAGAAATAATAAAAAAGACTCTTATCTTTGTGATGTTTGCTTCCCTGCCCCTTTTGTTGGGTTGATACTGAGTGGTCCCGGTTAAAACTATTGACTTGACCCTCACTTTCGACATTTCTACTGGAGGAGACCTAGTGACCTCACACTGATGCTGATAGTGTGACTCGACCCTTGGAGGCAGGAGTGACAGTTGGATCTCTTGGTAGTTACGTTGAGGCCTTACGACGTCATCCATAGCATGAATGCATCATTCATGTCAGGATTGATTATATTAGGTAATGAATGTGGTTCATCCAGGGGATGAGACCAGATTTCTCTTATCGGCAAAGAAGAAATAATAGAATCTCTTGTGAGACTAGAGAAGGTCCAGGTCATACAATTGCAGATGAGGACAGCACAGGGCCGACAGAAACCTTATGCTGACAGGACTTAGAGGCCTCTAGAGTTTGAGGATGACGATCACGTCCTTATACAGGTTTCACCTCGACGAGGTTTACAGAGATGTAGCCAAGACGGAAAATTATCCCAGAGGTTTAGTGGACCTTCTTAGGTCCTCAGCTGGGTAGACGAAGTGGTTTACCTCTTGACGCATCCACCTCAGTTGCACCAGGTTCACGATGACTTCCACGTATCTCAACTGAGTAGATACGTGTTCGAAACTTCGCATATCATCGAACATGATGAACTGGATTTGGGCGATGAGGTGACTTTTGCAGAGTTCCAGTAGAGGTTGAGGATCGATGGGAGCAGGTTCTACGAGGACGGTCGATTCCTCTTGTGCGCTTTCGTAGGCAGCATGAAAACCTCCTTGTGAGAACATGAGAGCGGAAGGCTCACTTGTGTGCTCAGTACCACTTTTGTTCCCCTAGTTTGTGTTATAGCTTTACGGGGATGTAAATCCCTGAGGTGGGAGTAATTTAAAGACCCTTAAAATTCAAGGAAATTTTTTTCGTAATTTTCTTTGGGATTTTACAAGAACGCAATTTCTGACGGCACCTGATTCCGAGGCCCGGTGTGACCGGAATCAATTTCCGAAGTTTAGCTCGGGTACGTTCAGTGAACTAACGAGCGAGAATTTATAACTTTGAAACTAGTGCTCGGAATCAAATTCTGAGGGAACTGATGGAACCGCAACGCCAGTATTTTCTTTGGAATGCATTTTCCAGAGTTGCATTTTCACGGGAGCAGTTGTTAAAATTTGTGGCTTAATTGAGGAATGAATAAAATTGTGAGACAATTTTATTTCTTATGTCTAAGGTAGTTTTATCCTACATGGGTAAGTTGTGGTGGCACCTAAATACCCATGTGAGGATAAATGAGAGGATAATGTGTGGTGGGGCCCACACGAGCCCCCATCTTTTCAAATTCCACATAACTCCCTAAATCCTCTAAACCCGCCACATAAGTTGGGTAACTCTTCCTCTCCCCTATCTCCCTCTTAAATTCTTGCCAACCTATCACTTAATTAATTAGAAAACTCATTTTTAATTGATTAAGTGAATTAGGTTTTGAATTTTTGTACGTTTTAATGCATGGAAAAATAATAAAATAAGGAGAGGCCTTATTTTATTTTGGGAGTTTTGGTTGTGTGAGAGAATTTGGAAGAGAGTTCTTCCCTCTTTTGAAGAACATCATCTTCAATGAAGAATGACTCCTCTTCAACGATGGAAGCAACGAACGTCAAAAACCTTCTTCGACTTCCTCCCTCGGATCTTACCGACGTGTAGTGTCTTCCACAGCCGACGTAGCTCGGGATTGGGAGTGTGTGACGAATGCAGCGAAAGATGAACTTCATCGTCTTCTTTCCGCAACACCGTCAACGAACGATGAACGTCAATCGATGAATCAAACGAAGGGGTTCATTTCATTTTGTTCTTGATTCTATCTTTGAAGTTCTACGAGTAATGATAACCCCTTGTTATCGTTTAACGGGAGGAGGCCGGACCGCACGATCACGGCCGATCCTCCTCCCTTTTTATTCTTTCTTGTCATTGCGGTTCAAAAGAAAGTGACGCGGTGTCGTCGCACCGTGTGGGAAAGAACGACAAGAAAAACATGAAGTCCGAAAGGAAGTGACACGGTGTCGTCACACCACATGGGAAAGAATGGCAAGGATGTGAGACATCGTCACGCCGCATGGGATCGAGCGACAAGAATGTGCGATGTTGTCACGCCGGGCAATCAAAATTTTAAACCCTCATGCGTGGGTATTTTGATTGCAAGGTGTTCGTATAATTTATTTTGGATAAATTATACCCTCGTCAATGATTAAAATCATGTGTTATTGTTTTCCATTTGTTAACACCTAACGTGGATGGAACGGGCCAAACAAACACGGCCTGAAAACCCTCAGCAGCTTGTTTATCAATGTGCGGATCGACGGACGACGACGAAGCAGGCCGCTACGGAGTTTTAATCCCTTCGAAGTGAAGGTCGGGTCTCGGGAGGACCATTGGTGAAGACGGAAGGAGAAACGGAAAACCGAAGCGCATCCGGTGGTCCGCAGAAGGAGGGGGGCGGCGCGCCACGCCGGCGTGGCGGCGCCGTCGACTGGCTGCGGTGCTCCGCCGGCCTCAATTAGCGGCGAGGGCGGGCTGTGCACAACCCCGCCCACGGCTTCCGCTCGGTCGCGCTGGCCGAGCCGCGGCTGGCCAGTCGAGCTGGACCCGGGACGGGTCGACCCGGTTCGGGCCGACCCAGGGGGGGGGTCGGGTCGGGTCAGTCCGGGCCCAGACCCCCCATTTTCGGACCCTCTTTGGTATTTTTCCCATATCATGGGCTACAAACCTCCGATCGACGCACCATCAGTTGCGTAGCGATTCTTGGAACGGGATGGTTGTTTTGGTATATCGCACTCAAGGTTTCAGAATACTTTGGGTTTGACCGGGTTGGTTCGGATACAAAACCAACCGGGCCCTCAGAGCGTAACCGCTTATATCATGAGCTCCGAACGTCTGAAAGACGTGCCGTCGACTTTTTTTGATTCCTCTATGTGAGACGGATCATTTGGCTTACTCCGCTCGAGGTTTGGATGTCATCGGAGTGCGGTCGGGTTGGTTCGCTCACGAAACCAACCAGGCCCCTTGAACGAAAAAGCCAATAACTCACAGACTGGGCGTCCGATTGACGCGTTGTCTGTATCGTTGTTTTCTTCTTCATAAGATGGAACTTTTGGCATACTTAGCCTATGTTTTGGTTGATGTTGGATAGTGGTCGGGTTGGTTTGTACCCGAAATCCAACCGGGCCCTTAAAACGGAAAAGATGTTATCTTTCAGACTGGACGTCTGTTTGACGAACCCTCAGTGGCGTTGGTGATCACGTTGAGAAACAGTCCCTATGTGTATAGCCTATGAGAGTTCGGGGTATAGTTGAGTTACGGCCTGGTTGGTTCATTCACGAAACTAACCGGGCCCCTGGGACGAAAAAGCTAATAACTCACAAACTGGGCATCCGTTCGACGCACCGACTGATGCGTTGAGACCTCTATGATGAGACGACCCTTTGAGATACTTCTTCGTGGTAATTTGTGATACTTGGAGTATCGAACTGTAGCTCATGGAGCGGACCATCCCGGAGACGAGCGTACGGAGTACGGAGACCGTGTAGTCGGCTGAGACCTGACGACTACTTGACCGACTCGAATTGGAGTGAGTCGACTAGCCCAGTGGACGGAGCGCCCGGTATTTGGCGACAGACCCACGACAGACGGAGCGCCTGGTAGTTGGCCGCAGACCCGCGGTACTCGACAGGAGGAGTACTTGTGTAGGCTATTAGGGGGAGCACTCAGTATTTGGCGACAGACCCTCTGCGGACGGAGCGCCCGGTAGTTGGCCACATACCCGCGGTACTCGACAGGAGGAGTACCTCAGCAGTTTTAGGTTAGTGAGCAGTAACTCGGAGTCGTTAAAGGACCACTGTACACTTTAGAGACGGAGCTCTACAACAGTTACGGTTTCGATAATGAAAATCCTGGTTTGAGCTGATACTTTTGACCTTTGTGTTTACCTCATGATTGATATGGGTCACATGATAACTTGGGTATATGTATGGGCATATAACTGGGTAGTGGTTATCCGTTGATTTCATGATCCCTGTGTTTTCTCATGATTGGGATGGGTTACTTGATAACTTAGTTATGTATGGGAATATACCTAAGTAGATGTTATCTGTTGAGATCTTCTTTGTGGTTATCCTTGTTGGTTTTATTGATACCTTGAGGGTCTCGGGGTCCCTATTGAGTATCGTTATACTCACCCCTGCACGGGCTATGCCCGCACCTCGTTGTGTTGGTTGTAGACGATGGGTAGTGCTGACGGAGGCCGAGTGTTCGAGGACTGGACGGTACCCGGAGGTGGACTACACGACGAGTCAGTACCTGGAGGTGGACTACACGACGAGTTAGTATCCGGAGGAGGTTGACGGGAGAGAGCGTTGAAGAGGCTATCTGTACCTACCCTTCAGGTAGGATCTGTGGTGGACGATTCAGGAGTTGCACTATCTGTACCTACCCTTCAGGTAGGATCCGAGGAGGACGACCCAGGAGCTACTTCCTTTCTTCCAGGTGTTGTCTTTTTCTATTGTACTTTGTTCAGTTGTAGTAGTACATTCATTTGGGTTTGTATTCTGGCCCATTTACCTTTCATCACTTCTCTTTGTACTTAGTGTTTTGCTTCCTCTTGTACTATGTAGTGTTTTGTTTACTTTTATAAAGTCAATGTCTTCCCAGTTATCGAAATTTACGCCTTTGGTGCTAGTCGCTAGCCCCTGACCTATGGAAGGCAGGCTTGGGTTAGTCCTGGCACATGTCCCGAGGACGGGTCATGACAGACATAATTCTCTTTTGGTTTATATCCAACCTCCTACAAAGTTAGTAAATTTTATTTCCAATAAAGATTACTTCCACTAGAAAAACTCAACAATATATATATAAGGATGTTAAAAGTCTCTATGGTGTATAACCTTCCATTATAAGAAATTTTTGTCATTGTTTACCTCAAGGCTATGTAAAAGTATAAAGAAATTATTGGAAACATATTTGTACATAATTACATTCTATTTCCTTCAAATATATTGTAATTATAAAAGGACTATTCAAACCCTAGAGGATATTTTTTCATAATGTTAAATGTTTTTAAGGAGTTTAGTATGAATAGACAACCCTTATAGAGTTATCATAAAAAATATCTTCAAATATTTTATTTATATGGAACCATATGATGCTATGTATGGGAAGTGGCACAAGGATCGAACATGTTGGAAAAAAGATAGAGCGGGAAACCTGTTATGACACGATCTTTTCCCAAAAATGTAATCGATGGTTCATTCCATTCAATGATATATTAATATAGAAAAAATTTAATGAAAAAATTATGGTAAATTATAAATGAAATTAGATATTTGATGTATATGATAATTCTTACAATTGGATTCCTCTTTTCATGTATGTTATAAGATTTGTAATTGAAGGGATGTTGGGCCCTAGAAACATTAGTCCCCTAGAAAATCATAAATGTTCCAGGGATATAAATTATCAAGCTATACATCATCAATAATAATCTATATATCATTAAATTTTCATATATTCACTTTCATAAATTATATAACATACCATTCCAAAATAATGAAATTGGATTTCATATGGTTGGAATATGATCTCTAATTTGAGTAACAATAAGTTGGGATTCCAGAACAAAGATGCATGTTGATAGAAAAAACAACCATCTAGAAAATGTTTTATCAAATAATATTATGTTTTATGAAGATTTGTGAGAAGAATATTATGACGTAAGACAAAATTAACCCTTAATATATTTATCTTAGAAAGGTAATTTTTTGAGAAAAAAATATTTTTAAAGGGACAAATTGAAATGATGGATGATTTTATAGAATATTTCTATTTATATAAATATTCCATTTAATAATATATTTAATATAAAACAAAAATATATTGTGAAGATATAAAAATATAAATATAATTAGTATGAAAATTACAACAACTATTTAATTAATTTGTGTAAATAGTTATAAACGAGTTATAAAATTTATTTAGATTTCAAAACTAATAGCGCCATGAAATATAACTATTACTTATAAAGATCATTTTTTCGATCAAGTGGTTGTGGAATTATAGAGACCGAATCAATAAAAAAATATTATCTAGTAACATTCAACATATATTGTGACAAATATAATCAGTGGTGATTGGGTTTAGTTTCATTTTAAAATTATAGATATATTTAAAACATCATATAACATAAATTCACTATCTTTGTTTTGACTCCATAATGTTCTCCTAACACTTATTGGAACTCTTAATTCATCAAAGTATATCCTACGTAAATACATAAGGTAAAATGTGTGATAGAAATATTATTATGTGAATAAACATGATACAATAGTATATAAATTAATGCATAACATGACATGATAAAGAGAATGATCATAAGAATGAAATCAATGCATGAGGAAATGACCACATAAAAGGTTAGAGTAATGATGATAATATCATAAAATGCATTAAAGCTTCGAAAACGAGGAATTAATATTAAAAAAGACATCATATGTACAATCCATGCATCCCTTCCATGTCTTCATAACACAGCTGTCTAAGCTAACTACCCACATATAATAGTTTTATAGGCTGAATTCTCACACACCCTTGATATATCATGAGAAGGATACATTACAAAAAATTTAGGTGGGATAAATAAATATTGGAATGACCATTAAATAATTAATATCATATATATATATATTCCAAAGTATGAAAATAAACCATACATAATTCACATACATGTTGAAAACATAAGATAACGAACCAGGATTGATTATCTTGTCAGAAGAAATATATATAATTATATAATATGAATATTCAAAAACAATGAAGTAATTAAATTTAATTGGACATTAAAATAATAATAGAACATAATTATTCATTATTGAGTCTCATGGTTTAAAAAAATTTATATGTCTTTATTAAATTAGAATAAAATTGATCTACATCAGTGATAATTTTCAGAATAACTAAATAGTCTTATGGAGAAACAGTAGAATACTGTTACATTAAAATAATATATTAACTCTATGATTTTATTTATATTAGAAATAAATTTAAAAAATATATTCACAATTTAATTCCTATTTATCAACATATTGTTCATGTGAAATATGAATTTTAACGATCCATTTAAACCAGAATTCCATAAAATAAGATATTTTGAATGAATCACATAACATGTATTACCACAACGAAGAATGGGGTATTAGGGTATGTATATATTTTATTGAATTATATAAAAAAAATTAGGTTTTTAATGAGAATAATATGGCATAAATTAAAGAAAAATTTAGATAAACCATAACCAGGAAGATATAAGCATAATACCAAAGACCCCTTACATTTTTGACCTAAATATTTTTTAACATATTCTTGACATCATTAAAATTAAAGAAATTTATTATTAATTTTAATGTGAACCATATTAATCTATCATTGGTTTATTTGGGTATATTTATTTTCCAATTTTATTCATTTAATAAATGTTTTATTCACTTGTGAGTTACCTGAGGCGGTTTGGTCACTTTTTATAAAATTCTTCAAACATGTTTACAATGGTTACATTTATCATAAAAATAAAATAACTACCAAAATAATTAATATATTTTTATTAATTTTATTTTAATTTACATATAGAATTTTGATAGTAATCCATGTTAGGTGATAATAGAAAATTATATTTGTCTATGATCTTGAGACGGTAGCGTACACATATACACATACAAAATTTTAATTTTCCTATAAATGGATTGGATATATATAAGATTTTTTAATCATATAACTATTGAAATTAGGAAATAAACAACATAATTCATAATGACATTCAACTTTGGCACCATCTATGAATGGAAGTGAGGAAAATATTGTATTGCTTTATATTGGTGGTTGTCTAACCAAACACACAATCGACAATCATGAATTATATAGTGGCTCACTATGGATGAATAATTATTACTAAATAAATATAAATAAATGTATTTATTTAAATGACAACTAATCCATTATATTAATGGGTTTGAGTCGGATAATTATAAGAAACCATTTATAAAATAATGATATCAAATATTAAATACTCATGAAAGGGGATTATATTTTCCATTGAAATATTCTTGGATAAAAAGGAATTATGATTCAAAAAATTAGCGAAAGGCATTAAGGTATGTAAAGGAATGCAAGGAGAAATAATATGGGCATATTTTCAATAGTCATTTAAATGGGTTTTGTTTGAATTGGTGTCTTTTTATAAGTGAAAATATGGAAACATTCCATGGAAATGAATGATATGTTTGAGGGGAGAATGAAATGACAAGAAAAGTGAGGTAGGTAAGGGAAGGAATGAAATTAATTAAGTTAAGGCTAAAAACCATAAAAAATACTTCTAGAATGTCTATAACTTATGAAAAGTTAGCAAATTCATGCCTCAATATACTACACTCCTAAACAATAATTAAAAAAATAAAAATTATAAAAATTATAATTGAATTACTACTAAACAGTAAGATAACCCATCCCATAGAAAATATATTTTATAAATCCAAATATTGATTCCCTTTAAAAATTATTCAATATATTAATACGATATTGATTAGTTTTAAAGATATAATTTTAATATAATTATTTTTAATAAGATATTAATTATGTTCAATAATGTTATTATTCGCTTTATAATCATGATATTATATATATATATATATGGAAAATTTGTTTTATAATTATTTCATTAATTCAAATATTTTGATAATATCATAATTTTTTTGTAAAATTATCCAAAAATAGTATTTTTTAAAAATGACTAACAAAAAATCATTATTAAAAAAAAGAGTAATATGAATATATTTTTGTTATTATGAAATCAAATATTTTGTTATTATTTTAAATAAATTTTAAAATATATATATTTTACGTTTATTAGTAAATAAAAAATATAAAATTAAATTTATTTAAAAGTGCCTTTCTTAAACATTTATTATTTCTAATATTTTTTCATAAAATCATGTTAATATATATAATTTTTCAATTTTATTTATCATATTTATATCTTATATAGTATCATAATTATAATTTTTAGATGATTAAACAATGATAATAATGAATCACATAAATTATTTTGATGTGTACGTAGAAGGATATCGAATGAAGAATTATTTAATTGAAATTATATGTTCTATAAACCTATTTAATTACATTATTCCACCCTTAGGAAATTTCTACCGCCAAAATTAACTAGATATAAAAATGTGAATAACTATTTGGGTACTTATTTTTCATTTTATATTTTGGATAACATGTTTCATTTTTATACATATGGTTTATTTAATCTAATTAGATGAGGTTGAATTTCTGGTATCATAGAAAATTGTCTGTAAAGAGGAAGATCATCAATGTGTACTTCCCAGAAGAGATATCATTGTCTTCTTGTACCACCTCTCGATTCAGTACATCTACGGGGGATACTATGTACTTTCATAAGAGTGATAAATGAAACAAGTAATGTACATCAATTGGGAAACAATATGGAAGTAGCTAATATTCCACATCACTTATATAACCAATCATATTATTGGGGAAAATATATTATCAATTAAAATTTGCTTTATTCGAAAAACTAATGCTTCTCTTCCAATGTGATATTTTAAGAAAAACTTTATCACCAACATAGAACACTAGGTATCATTTATGTTAATCAGAATTACCCATAAGTCAACTCTATGATTCTTTTATGTCATATTGAATTGTAGGGATCAATTTAATAATTAGATTAAGGATTTTATGTCATATAAAAATACATTTTCCTCCTTCATCCCATCAAGATGGTTTCATACATCTATTTTGGTAGATGTCTTTACATGGGTCCTATTTAATGCTCTAGTGAAAAATATTTTTCATGAGAACATTAATAGAAGATGATATTGATCCCATCCACTTTTGAGCGCTATAAGTAATTCTGTCAACATATCCTCATATTGTTGGATAGTTTTTTCAGATTTGAAATCATTTTTTGGATGATAGTTTATATTCAAGTTCAAATATATGCTTAGTTTTTATAGAATAATCTAAAAGAACCTTGAGATAAACCATATATATATTTAATATACAATAAATAATGGTTTCACATGATGCTTCACCACATCCATTATTTATATCATTTCATATTGATCTAGAGATAAATATTGTGTAATGTCTATAGTGTGAGTAGAACATGAAATAATATCCACCTCAGTCAATATAGAATATTCCACTTTTGATTTCAATGCAGGACCGATGAAAGAATCCATGTTGACTGTTCTAATATCTATTTAGTAGTTGGAAAACTATTCATCAACCCTTTTGAATTTTACTTCATATCCTCCAATTACTGGAACATATTGAACATTGATATATACTAAAAATTCTTAATCATTGTATTGTCCCAACTATAGTGTTCATGAGGACCTCAATACATCACAAAACATCATTGGTGGATGGGGACTGTTGATATATGTCCATAATTCAATAGATCATTCCTCAACCTCAGTTTTGAGGGTAAACATAGGCATTTCACAATCATTATAACTCCTTCATCATCAACCTAGAACTCATCAATTTATTCCTTCCTCATGTTAACCAAAATATTTGGTTTCTCACCATCATCCTTTTAAAAATTAAAATTTTCTCATTTAAAAATGGTTTAGACATTATATTATAATTGTACAATTATTATCCATTATTATAATTCCTAGCCCCATTTATTTCATTCAACAAATATCATATCCTTATCAATACTCATCATATGAAAATTTGTATAATACATTCTACTAAAAGAATATCCCTCATTATGTCCCATTAGTGAATGAATGTATATTTAAAATTCAATTTCCTTGATTAACTCTAACATCCTTCATTGGTTTATATTAATCTCCATCTGTGCAATATATATTTGAGCCTCTTCTGATCAATATAAACATCACACTTATTCCAATGGTGAAAATACCCACATATTATTAATTCAATGATTACTACATCAATCTTTCGATCAAGCATTTTATAGTTTTACCCTTAAAGTATTATATACTGTCCGGTGTAGGATATAAAATTATCATTTTGGTCTTCTATAAAATAAATTCCTTTATTAATGATAAAAATATAATATGATAATTTTTTCCTTATTGGCTAGTGTATATACTGGTGAAGTGATATGACTATTTTCAAATTCTATATAAATATAATTATATACGTTTTTCAACACAATCGTTTCTTCCTCATGTCTAATCCTGTTTAGAATATTTTATAATGTAGACAATTTTCTAGAAAATCCTTGATAATACCAATCATTCGACGAAAAATTTTGATCTCTATTACATACAATGTTCAGTCCCACTCCTTTTTTTAATTTATCATACATGGTTCAATGTGGTCCTGTTTTATGTTAATATGATCTATGAGTTCCATTATTTCCCAAAAAAAATAATATTTACTATAAATATCATATAACTTTATCATCTATATAGTACTCAAATAATCCCCATGTCCAACCATAATTTTGGAGTATATAATAATACCATCTATAAATATCACTATATATTTATAAAGGTAATATCTAAAGAATATGTTAATTATTTCCTTAATTTTTGTTGGTGAATCTGTGAGTTTGAACGGAATGTAATGTATTTATAGTTCACAAAAGTTATAAAAATAGAGGTCTTATTAATATCATATTTATTCGTCGTTAACATATGAAACCTTGATTTAAGGGCACAATAAAAAAGTATTGATCTCTATTAAATTGATAAAAAAATAATACATGCAGATAAATTTATACTTATTAAATATCTGTATATTATTGAGTTCATGATAACCAATAAAGAGATACAATGACCCATGCCTCAACTCGAAAAAGTGTACAAGTGTGGTACTTGATAATGAAAATGAGTGCATGAAAACCATGTTTCGATGTTTTTCTAATTACTTCATCAATTATTTTAGTTTTATTTTGGACATTCCATAATGATTTTTGGATATTGGGAATGATCAAAGATTAAATTTAATTGATAACTCCACTACGCATTTAGGAGAAAGACTGGAAAACATTTTATGCAACACATCATGATACCCGCATATAATTTTCATATATTCCAGTGTAGTCCTCTAATTTAATTAAATCATTTGGACAAGAAAAAACTTACCACAAGGAATTAATATCAACACCTATATAACATATTAATCCTTATCTATAATGTTCTTTATAACATGTGGATAATTTGAATTTTGGACAATGATTTCCTTTTACTAGTATTTGATGGGTATTCTATAAACTAAAATATTTTACGTTCATAATAAGTCACAAAATACCACTTAAGGAATGTTAACATCACCTTCTGGGGGATTCGACTGACAAATGACAAATGCAGAAGAGTTATATATTTATGATTCAATAGTGACAACATTGTGTAATTTCACTAAATATTTATCCTCTATGAATTTGGATGATGTTTAAAAGTATATCTAATATTTAATGATATGAGTGAATAAATATAAATAGTGTCAATGAGTATGTATTGAATTCATGATTTAATAAATAACATAAATATAACAATAACTGATTATATCTCAACCTTCACAATTATGATAACACAATATATCATTATTCACTTTTCCATTGATGATGTTTATATTTTTTTTATTTTAAATCCATTGGATTAGTGTTTTGATTTAAAAAATCTCCATGTTATTTTTAGTTGTAACACACGAAAGTATGCCGAGGATTGATCAATATGTTTTTTCATTGGCAAAAATAGTGGTTTTTTTCTCTCTCAATTATATATGTCTTAAATTCATGCCCCTCTATTCAACAATTGAATCAAATCATAGAAACCTTAATACATTTCACTTTACATTTCTTCCTACACATTAAATAGGAAGGATTTTGTTTTTTCTTACCATTATGGGATTTTTCTTGTGACTCTATGGGGTTAATATCTATTCTCCTTTAAATATCTCTATTAATATGTGAATATAACATCTTCATATCCACCTTGATGGAACATCATAAAAATTCATCAAAAATTTTGATTTTTTAAACAACCAATTCTAGTTGAAGTCAAAACTTCAACCCACTATGGAAAAAATACAATTTTATTCCAATGCGCATGAAAATGTTAGAGTCATACAATTAATGTCACTTGTTTTTAGCCTAATAAGACCTAAAAATTCATCTTCCATTTCTTCACTGAAAGAAACTCCATCCCTAATCTATCATGCATTTTCTGTTGGAAATACATATTTATAAAAATCATCTTGAATTCATCTCACCCCATGGAGTCAATATCATACCACTCCTCTAACTCTTGTTCAGATTCCAACACTAATTAAATTTTACCTCATATAGATAAAAACCCAATATAACATTCTATTATTCAAATATGTTGATGAAAAAAATGTCATTTTAAAATATTTAATATACTATTAGGTGATTTTGATATCCACAGATCCACTATAAATTTGAGGCTTATGTGGAATAAAGGACTCAACCATAGATCATTCCCTCTAAAGGGGTTCTATGGGATTATTTTTCTTTTTCATAACATAATTTATTTGTAATATTTCATCAATGATGTTCTCAGGTCTCATTCAATTCATGTTAGGAATTTGATCACAGAATTCATCACTTTACGGAGTGTACATATCCTTAACACGATTCCTCATATTTACAACCACTTTATATTTTGAATGAGTGTTAGGGATGAGAATAATTAGATTGATAAATGAAGACAAGGTAGAGAATAAATGTTTAATGATTAATTTATTAATGATGTTAAATAATGTCAGTTAAATCAATTTGGTTCAATATAGGTTCTCTATATCTATCTGATAATTAGTTTATCTAAACACTAATAGTAATGAAATTATATAAAATATGTCAAAATCCATTAAAGTTGGTTGTAAATTAAATGTAAACTAGCAGAATATTATCCCATAAAATACTCAAAATAGTTGTTTTGTAAGGTTTCATAATCCAATCATTAAAATTATAGAAGAGATATGTGTGTACAAATATCTTTAGTGTTATTCCCCCTAGAACAAACATAGCTACGCGAAAATACACATTTAGTGTCTATGTAAGGATTTATTTATTGAAAAACAACTAAAACTAAACCATATCATGACCTTATGATATTATCCTATGAATAGGTTTATTTTAATGGTTTTCAATAATTGTCTATAATATTATAATATAAAAATTTGTAGACATACCTATGATACCATGTATAGTGACGAAAACCATAATCACATATTATCTTGTAACATCAAATATATCATAAATTAAATACAGTCCAAGGATCTGGAGTCTCATTTTATTTTATGAATAGACACATAAAAAATAAATAATAAAACATAAGATCATTTCCCTTATTTATTCTTCATAGAGTGCTCTTAACTCCCATGCGACCTCTTAATACTACATAATATAGGATAGGTAAATACATACGGAAAATTATGATCTAGACTGCCATATAAGGGAATAAACATCATAAATAATAATGAAATCCAGTGATTTTTAGGATATCACAATAAAAATGATAAATAGAATTAAATCACAATATATAAAAAGTAAAACATAAGTCCATAGAGTAAAAATAATCATATCATATGGTCATTGAATCATAGGAAAAAAGAAAAATACAAAAAACAAGAAAAATTAAGTGTAATTCATGGATTCCATCATTTTAAATACAACATAATTAGCTAGGACAATTTCTAGCACAACATTGTTATCTAAGAACAATTCCCACAAATTATGAAATAGAATAACATAGGAAAATTAAATATTTCATAAGTGGAATATATAATTGTTATCCAATAGATCGGATAATGAATATTTTTTTATTAGTAGTACATGAGGAGAAAAAGTGATACATAAGTATCATAAATGGAATCAAGTAATGAGAAAAACGTGGTTTCCTATTATTCCCACATGGAATATCTGAAACACAAAATGTAATGATTCCCATGAGAAGAATAACATAAATTTTTATTGAAATTGAATTATGATATTTTTATAAGAATTGATCATTATAATCCATGAGTTTAAAATCTGTGAGATTATTCATAGATGTATGAAAATAAACAAACCACTTTGGTGACACATTTTAAAAAAATAATAAAATATTTTGGGCACATGAGCATTGGCTCATAGTTTGATGACTCGTTAAGTGTATCCAAGAGATCTGATATCTAATCCAGGAAGAGACTCATTTCTCTGTATTATAGATGTATTTTACTAGGAACTGTAGTATGTACTATTCAGTGTTGTAGCGTCTTGAAATATTCATCCATCTAGGAAATTGTGTCACCGGTTTGGTCCTCGTGTTATATAAGGATTTCAGGCCACCCATGTCCTTTAGGCCAGTTATCTCTCAATGCCTTTGGGCCATATCAAGGCCTTCCGACCACCCATTGGTTTTTGGGCCACATGAATGTGGAGATGTACCATTGAGACTATATGCGACAAGGCATCCGATGAGGATTAAGAGTAGGATCATTCACCAGAGCATACAGAACCATAATTAGATGAATTGAAGGGTATGAAATTTTCATCAGTACTAGGAATGTATATCTCTACCCAGGATAGCTAGCTAACTAGCAATGGGAAGGTGGAGTGATGATATCATGACATGGGTTGTGCAGAAGCACTTCCATGTTAGATGTCTAGGTTATTTCCTCTAAGACATACATATCATGTAATTATCTCTAAGACTTCGTTATTTATAAGGGTTCAACCTCACACATTGAACTGTGGATAATACAAAATAATAAATAATTAAAGGCCTTTAGTCCAATCAGTTAATAATACAATATTTTGGAGAATGGATATCCTAATTTTCCTTTTCAAGATAGAATTGATCACAAATGGTTATATATAAATCAATGTCTAATTTTTAAAACTTATTTATTTATTAACACCACATTAGGGCATGATGGTGGATGTAAAATAATAATTTTGAAATTACCCTTAAATCGGTTTATGATGAAAGTGGAAATTTTGATGGAAATGTAAAACATATATATCTCCAAATATAAAATAGATATTAAAATACGGTTATAATTAAGGTTCATGTAAAATAAATAAATGATTTAATGGTTAATTATATTGTATAAATGGGATAAAAATAAAGTGAATATATAACTAGATTTTTACATAGGGGTATATAAAATGCTCACATTTATAATTAAACAATTCATTACATGCGCTGAACATTAAATTTACACATATTTAATTTATTTAAAACTGTTATTAAAAAATATTTAGTTGTCATTTGTTTAATAATATCTATTTATATTAATATGTTTGTAATTTACTATAAATTGTTATTTTCCTATTGGTTACCTATGTTTTTTTATCAAATTTTATTTGAATATCATGAAATGTATTCCAGGGTAATGTTTTTCATTAAAATAAATTCAAAACTCTAGAGTTAAAAATAAAATTTTAATCCCTCCAAATATTATTAATGGTATTAATTTTAAGAAATAATATATAAATATAAATGTTAGTGATGTTGAAGTGTTATCCTGCACAAACACAGGAACAACACTGTCCTTTTCTATAAAATAGTATTGAGGTAGAAAATAGAATTGTTAATTTTTTATGAATTATTAATAAGTCTTGAAAATCATATTTATTCATTAATTATACCATTAGTACTATCCATCAACGACTGCAATGAAGAAATACTACATCACTTCTTGGAGGTGGTAGTCTGTAAAAACATTAAATCAAAGACATTGTTTTCTTTAGTGGATAAATATTGTAGAATATTTATCGATAAATCAATATAATGAAACATTAGATACAAAATGGTATGCATTCAAATAAATTAATTATGTTAGTGAAGGTAATGAAATGTTTTTTGTTCAAGAAATAGGACTAAAAAATTATAAGCACTCACATTGGGGACATAGTTATTCCATAGAAATATCCTTGGAAATGAATGTCATAAGAAAAAAATAAGGGTTGAAAAAGGTGTTAGTCTCTTTATAGGACTCTAGGGAGAGGCATCTCAAGAATATATTGATGATAAAATCAAATTGGAGTTGTGATATAGTATGGGTTTATCTTGTATTCTTCCATTGGTTTTGAAAAAAGAATATTACATGGGAAAAATATTAAGGGAAATAAAGGGAATAGAATGAATCATTTGTGTGGGGGTGGGGTTATTGTTTATAAGACATGTAGGTAATACTTCACAACCTAAAAAATGACATCTAAAAGTTATATAGATCATTTAAAAATAGGAAAATATATGTCATGTTAAATTACTATCCTAAATAATATTTAATATCATATAAAATAGTTAATATTCATTAAAAGAGTATTCAGGTGTGGTAAATTCAAAAATAAAATAATATATATTTAATTAAAATTATGAATAATTATATATTTAACTATTAATAGATTCTATAGAAAAAAACCCTCTTTAATTTAAAATCCTACATAAACATTATATTTCTATAATATTATTTAATACTAATTTAATAATATGATAATTTTTTATATTTTTTATCACATGTATATATTTAATATGTATTTTTTATGATCTTTTAGTTATGATAAAATTAATTTACTCATTTATAATGAACAAAAATTTACTATCATTCAAATATCATAATAACTACGAATATTTTGTAGGAAAATATATATTATGAAATATTGGATGTTATAGGTAGAATCACTATGGTATTCCCAAGACCAAGACTCAGATAAAAATTAATAAGTATAGATTCAATGAAATCATATGTAGGTGATGATAAAAATGGTGGAAAACCCTATAAGGTCCATTTGTAGTTGTCCAAAAATAGCGAATATCACCACTGCATATCATAAACTAATAAAATATGAAAAGTTATTAAGGGATATTTTATATTCCCATTAAAAATATATATACATGAAATAAAATATAAATTCCACATTTTACCACAATTAGAATATAAAAATTGTGTACTAACACAAAAGTAGTTTTAAACATATTTTTAGACAATATGAATTATAATATTATGTTATATTTATATAAATTATTTAATTAGAATTTTATAAAATTAATTTAATTTTTTTATTTTTGTATATGAGTATTAGAAATGTCTCAATTTTTTGTAATTTTTTAAATTCCTGATTTTTATGTAGATATATAAAAATACTTTTTTATAAATATAATATCTTTAATGAAATATCTAATATATTAGAAATGCTTATAAATATATAAAACAAATATCAGGAAATAATATGTTTTTCATGATTATAATAAATAATTTAAAAGTATTTTGTTGAATTAGGTAACAGAAGGTTTTTGTTTTGAACTTATTTTATATTTTATTTTTATCACCAACTATATGGGTAATACTTTTTTAATTTTGTATCCATGAGGTAAAAATAAATGTTTGATTAATTTGAAATCAATATACGTCTGTATTGGGTAATAATAATTAAATAAACGTCATTATAGTTAGTAACATTGTAAATTTTATCATGAAATGGTTTTATGCTTAAAAGCACTTTTTATAATATAAATTTTTACGTATTTTATGTATTTATTTTATAATTATTTATTATATATTTTTTAATGTGAATACACTAATTTCAATTTAATATTCATAATTATCATTTATAAAAAAATTTAAATGGTGTATTTTATTTTTTTTCAAAGAAAATAAATTATATAAATAAATAACATCACTACGGTAAAGGGTAAAAATGATCAATGTATTATGTCATAGAGTAAGACAGTTAAATTCAATAAATACATATCATGGAATGACTGGATAAGAGTATTATATACCAATGATCTTATTTTATTCCCTTAATATTTATTTTTTTCTATTTTACATACATTTGTCATTCCATCGTTTTTTTAAATCGTATTTATACAAATATCACTTCCTTTAACATATAGAAGGACTAATCCCCCACCCCATCAATTAACACTAAAAATACATATTATAACCTCAAATATACATCATTTAAAACAAAAATAATCCTCTCAAATGTTATTTTTCCAAATCCCATTGAATCCATGATGGTTTACAACATAATACTAAATAATACAATGAATGTATCTTCTCCTAACATTTCACTTTTAAATTTCATCAAATTTTTAATATTATTGAATATTAATTTTATGTATAGAATCTTTTTTTAAAAATAATTATGATTTTATTAACATAGAATTTTATTTACTAAATAAATTGATCTTATTTGGTCATCCTTTATAAATTTTTTTCTTGGGTTAGAATTACAACAAACATGAAAAATTCTATAAATATTATGTGCTGAAAAATATAAAAAATAACTAGTTGTATATTAATGAGTAGTTAATATTTTTTATGTTTTTGTATTTTTGGAATGATGAGTCTACAATAAAATCATTTCATAATAATAATTATACCACAAATTATAGAATGCTCATATTTTGGATGGTTATCCAAAATACATGGTTTATTCTATGATGTTTTTTATGGAGAGTTATAGATTAAAACATTATGGGATGATATGTTGTTAAAATAAAAAATAATATTTTATTTAGAAATTAATCATTATGATTTTAACTCAATATTAATGAAAAATAAATTTTACAATAAACGTTAATGAAATTAACACACTTTAAACATTGAGTATACAAACTATAAAACAATGTTTACTTTGATGATTATTTATCTACCCAAAACATTATTTAAGGTATATTTATAGTACCATGAATATTATTTATATTAGGATATTTTAAAATGGGTGTGAAAACCAATTTAGTTTTGAAAAAATAATCATGGAACCATAAAAACCACTAATTACAAAAAAATGTTATTAACTATAAATAAGTAAAAAATATGATATAAATGAACATATATTATTGTTAAAATTTATAATATATGTGAATATTGAAAAAAATATTTCATTTTTCTCTAATGTTAATATAAAAAATGATTGAACTCATCTGGATATGCGGGAATCCATGTTTTTGAATTTTCATTACTCAAATTTTATTCATGAGTCACAATTATTTTTCAAAGACAATATGTTTTAAATATTTTCTCTATATAATGATTTTTTATTATATCACCCATACACATTTTCTCTATAAATTTATTTTTAACATCAGTTAAATCTTCATTGAAATATTTTATAAATTAGAATTTTTTTTCTAAATTATATTTAACATGCTATATAAATAAGTTTTTCTCTTATATATATATATATATATATATTTCCCCTTCCAATTTTTTCCATTACTATTTTAAAATAAAAATAAAATTTATTTCCACTTTTTATAAAATATCTCTCTACCTCTTTATATATGGTAGATTTCCCTCTTTTTGGTGACCTGTGTAAAAAAAGATGTTGATAATATGGAAATTATTTTACCTTTATTGATGGTATATATTGTCTTACATTAAATATTTCCTTCAACTTACCTATATTTTTATAATCAATGATATATTTATGGTATTTAATTTGATTTATTTTTCCATATTACTTTCATGAAAAGTATTTCTTGAATGTTTTATGTAACATAGACTTCTAAAAAAAGATTATTTTTTCAAATATTGTTTCATTATTTTTCATAAATTTTACACTTTAACATTATTTTTTTTCACTTATGTAGTTATACTTTATGTATTAACTGCTAAATTATTTTATGAAATTATAATTTTGGAAAATTTAATTTGGGATACCTGTCAATTTAATTTTCATGTGGTGTTATGTGCTACCATTTTGAAAAGACACAATTTTTTTTTTCTTGATGTCAGTTCTCATAGACTAATGATTTATTGATATCTTATAGTAAACATATGTTTTGATGAACAATTGTGAGGTATTATATATCAAAAAATTTCACTAGTTTATGATTAATATCATATAGGGTAATAAAGTAATTTTTTGATATTTTTTTGTTCACATCACGAGGATTGGATACTTTCTTTGTTCACAAAATTATGAATTGAAATTTTTTTAGTTAACAAACAGATTCTTGGATATATTATTTACTAAAATTGAAATGTGTATTCATTATTGATTCTTCTCATCATGTTATTATTTATATATGAATATGTTAGAATGAGAAGTCATTATTTTTTAATTTTTCAATCGTATTCTATAATTATCTAGCATATTCCATTCATCATGATATATATAATGTTTTTCGAGTATCAAACTCATATTCAAGGCTACGTTGTTTTATATATATATATGTTATGTTATCCTTAAATATGGTTAATTATTATTGTTTTATATTCTATTAATAACATACTTATCCCATTATAATGGTTTTTAATATTATTATAATCTATCCCATGATGAAATTGTGAAATGTTTTCCATACAAATAATTTGACCTCTTTTAATTATTATGATTATTTTACTCTAGATGTAATGATGAGAGTGATATCTGTGGAGTCTACAAGGGGTCTATTTTGGTCCAATTTTTGAAAAGTATAAAAACATTTATATAAAATTAGTTATTTATATAGCAATTCATTAACTATGTGCCTTCTTTATTTTTATTTTATATCAAAAAAATCAATGTAATGTGAATATACATTTGGATTTGTTTTCCTCAACAATTTATTAAAGAGGAAAATCATAATAACTAACAATAACTAATCATAAAATAACAAAAGACGATAATATGGTTATGAGAACATAAGTTTGGTGAATTAAAACATCATAACAATATTATAATAAAAAACATATATAAAATCATGTCTAGTGTCTAAAGGTATTTATTATAAAAAATTAAGTGAATAGATATCATCTGTAAAAAAGATTAAATCCCCATGATTCATAATATCAGAAAAATGGGTTGTTTCATAATATCTGAGTATGGTGAACATTTATGAAAATAAATAAAAACATATATCAATGTTATCCACCCATAATTACATATCAAAGTTATGTAAGATAGCAACTTACCAATAATATAATATTCATTGGAAATCCCAATAATCCAAATAACATTTCTGACATGTGATAGCCACCAATGACATAATACATGTTGGCCTTAGTATAATCACTCAGACCCTCTAAATATTTTGATATTCTTTAAGACCACTCATATCATATCCTTTTGGAATACGACTAATAACTTATGTCCAATCATTATCTCATGTGAAATAAAACATTATCCAATTCATTAGAGATCCATATTATACCCACCCATTACATAATGATAAACAAAATATATAAAAATTCATAATTTCTTCATATTCTGTATAACTCTTTAGAAATAAAAAATTTTAATTTAATTTTATATAAAAAAATAACCTATGAAATCTATAGACTGAAGGTGGATGGAATAATTTTAGAATATTCCATGTCAATCATAATACATAATAATTTATGTCGACTTTTATGGAAAACATATAATATTGATCATAAGAAAAATTTATTAAATTATAATTATAAATTTAATTTGTATTATTTAATTTTTATTCTAATGAAAATAATTAACAAGAAATTTTCAATATATACTAATTCAGATAAAAATAAAAACAAGCATATGATTATTGATATTTAAAACTAAATAAGGATAAATGGAAATGCGCTTTTTTGAAATGGGTTAAAAATATGTTTTCTTCAAAATTTCTAATGAAATTCATAAGAAATTTATTATTTAAAAAAAAATTAATGTGATATTTCTTTTATGAATTTTCAAGAAAACAATAAATCAAAAAAATTTGGTCTTAAGTTGTTAAAATATTATAGTGAAGTAAATTATAAAAAAAATTATTATGAATGTGGTGGAGAAATATTCCTAAAAATAAATATCATTTAATGTCTGATCAACATAAATGAATCCTTTTGATTAAATAATGATCCAATATAATATAAAATTGAAAAATAAATATTAATATGATTACTATTGATTAAGAATAACGTAGATGCTCTTTTAGGAAAAAATGTCATAATTTACTCTAATGTTAATTTAAACATAAATATTTTCAATTTCAATTCAATATTTGAAAAAAACCCCTTACATATACTCTTATCTTCCCAGATTGTAATTAAACCTCATTGATGAAATATTTTCTTCTATAAATGAGTTCCATTGAAATGATGTATTTGTGATTCCTTTGAAGAACTACAAGTAACCAGAAATAATAATATAATTCAGATAAATATATTGAGACCTTGATTTTTTTACATGTTTACAACATAATTATATAGACAAACTAAATAAACAGCATACATTAAACGTTTTAATGTTTTTGAATCATGGGGGAATTAGGATCATATGTAATAGATACAAAATAAAACAAAAAAAATTATTTAATTCATTATTTATTATTATACTAAAATATCACATTCTTCATAGTACGTATAGTAACTAGAGGTTATACATCAATGAAATGGTTGATCAAAAATATAGGTAAGGGGAAAGAAAAAAGACATATATCAATATTATATGTATGTGAATAGAAGTCATAATAACATAATAAGCTTTGAATCATAAATATAATCACGAGGATGGAATTTTTACGGTTCATGGAATATGAAAATGAATAAAAATAAACCATTATATCAAAATTTACAAATTCCTCACATAGTTGTGAAAACAATATAGCATCATGATCACTCATAATATATGTGAATAATAACAACATTATCCTTCTAAAAAAATATATAATCAGTTTCATATATAATAAATATTATCTCATGATAAAAATCCCCTTACACAATAAATTATAGGGCTACACAATTCCATTCCCACCAATCACTTAGTAATATTTACAAAATCATTCGTTCCACATAGACTCTAAAATAGTCATAGTCATGAGATAAACCAAGAAAAATAATGGGTTTCATATGGATTTAATAAATATTGATTTATAGAATATACATGTGATTCTAAAATTAATAATTAATAATAATTAATAATAAAAATATTATTTCTCTAGTGAAGAAGGAACAACTGAAGATGAATTAATTATGTGATCTAGAATGAAATAATGTTTGCAAAATATTTTTATTTAGATAAATCAATGTGGAAACATATACATCCCTAAAAATAAAATGGGTTAACATAGATTTAATATTTAATTAGTATTATAGGAAAATTTATATTGATGATATAATGATATCCGGATTACCCGTAGAAAGAGAACTGTGTTCGAGAGTCCCCTTTCCATAATTCCACCTTTATTACATCGCATTTATATCCCTTAAATTATAAACATAGATTTAATAAAATAATTATAAATAATTGAATGATTTTAATTATTATAAATATTACTCAATTATAATCATATGATAATCTTTCATATTTTTTAGGTTGATGTGATGAAATTTTGATATCATGATTCCGTTAAAAATGTTCGGTTTTTATTCGGTTTCCCTATTTTTTTAATGTAAATTATAAATAAGTATTATTTATTTCATGAAGTTTAAAATAAATAATGTTATTATTTATATATGATAAATTATTAATAATAACCAGTTATGGGGTTTGAGTCAAAAAAAAACAATTAAAACAATTATCCATAGCGGCTAACTGATTGTTAATGAAACCATTTTTCAAATATTAAAAAAATGAAGTACAAATATTTTACATCAAACATGAAAATTTTAATGTATATAAAGATAATTAATATAATGTTAAAATTTATCCAAATATAATCATATAATATATTATTTTAATTTAAATTGGGAAAAAATATTATAATTATAAAATGATACAAGATTTTGAAAGGAACACAATCTTTCTTTGTAGTAGCATCTATTGTAATATTGAATTTTTTAATGTATAAATCACATATATATATATAATAGAGGGTATTTATGATTTAAAATCAATTAATAATAATTAAATTTATTAATTTATATGAATTGTGTAAAAAAATATTTGAAAGGATCAGTTTTGACTTTAGGTTTTGGTGAATTATTTTTTTTGTTTGGATATTAAGATTCTTTTATTTTAAACACTTATTTATTAAATTAATTATATATTGGAAACCCCATAATTTTTGAAAAATTATTAGTTCAATTTTAAATCATGAATGATGTAATTAAAGATAAATTAGAATTGAGAAAATCTATATTTTTTCATTCAATGAAAAATTGAATTATTTAGTAAAATTACATAAAAATAACCCTTGTAAAATTTCAGATTTAGGATTTAAAATATGATATTTATTGTACAAAATTAAATTTATAACATAAGTAATTTTAATACTTGATATAAAAATACAATTTTTAATATATAATATAATTAATTTTTTTAAAAAAATAATTTATATATTTTCTATGTAATTTTGATTCATTATTTTTTTAGTATTATAATATTTATATTTACTTATACTACTCATGATAATTATTATTTTATCAGACATTATTATTTTCTGGTTTTGTTACTATACCAAATTTCATGTTATTATTTACAAGGATTGGGATATTTTTTCCAATGGTAAGGTTAATATTTGAACTATTAGATTACTATCACAAAATTCAAATTAATTAATATAATTACATGTTCATTCATTCCTTTATTATTTACTATAATTCCTCCCAATGTTATAAATTATTATTTTCTATGATATTTATTGGTTAAATTATAGTTTTTTCATTTCAATATTGTTTCAAGGGTTTGGTGATTATTAAAGAATATGGTGATCCATTTTTTTCCATTTTTTCTATTGTATTTGATATATATATTTTTCTAATTGTACAGTTTTAACTTTTAATTGATTTTGTTTATGAGTAATGTAATCATCTTTTATAATGAAATAATGTTTTGTTTGTTTATCTCTATTCTCTATATGTATAATACTTATATAATATAATATAACACAGATTTATTTATGAGTTAATTTTCTTTTAAAATTTATGTGTCATTATATTTGATCCCCATTTAGAAATTCTATCCCCAAAAAATATACTCATATTCTCGATTTATAATAGGTTATGGTAGTTATGAATCATTATTTCCTATGTTTCCTATATCTCTTCATCGTACATATGGTTCCTCCACAACAATTTGACAAGGTTAGTTTTCTTGTTTTATTGAATATTTTCAATAAGGTACAAGATATTGACATACCTATATCTATATGAGATTTCATTCCCTAGTGGTACCACCATCAGATTTGGTACATGTATGGGGTCATCTATGTACATAATTAGTTGAAATACATAGACCACGCCACTATATTTATCCATATATGTTGGATGTTCATGCTTATAAGACACTTCTACTATATGATGATGGATCTCGAATGTACTAATATACCAAGGGAAATGATTCATTTTCATTGAAAAACTTAAGAATTTAA
Organism: Viscum album; assembly: GCA_963277665.1. NCBI lineage: Eukaryota > Viridiplantae > Streptophyta > Magnoliopsida > Santalales > Viscaceae > Viscum > Viscum album. The sequence continues at coordinate 638,869,501 of OY728122.1, forward strand.
TGCCCAATGATATTCAAAGGAAAACATTACCTCCAAAATTTATCTCCAGGTCTCATTGATTTTCTTTAGTGTAGAACTTTTATCAAATATAAGTAGTTATTATATGTTGTTAGATGGATTGATCCTTCCCTATCGTCTAATGTATATTACATCGTCCAAGTTTCTTTCATTAACTAATATCATCATAAAAATTAGGTTTCCTATGTCTCTTCTCAAATAGAGATTCATATGATACCCTTTGAGTACTCATGTGGAAAATACTTTGTAAGAAAAATATAATAATGATAGATACTGATTAAATTCACATTTGAATTCAAATTATCATATTCACAAAAGTTTATTTAGTTTCTAAATAATTATTCATATTAGACATCAATTTAGGAATGGTATATTGTTTTAAACATCAGTTCAGTAATCAAATAATGATAATTAAATCACTAAAATTTAGATGTAATCCTTGGATCATGATCAGAAATGATTGAACATTTTACTCCATGCTACATAAAAACTTCCATCATGTATAACTTGAGAGGTTTTTCATGATATAATTATAAGATAATAATAATGAAATAGGTATTAATGGTTCGTCGATCCATCACAACACATATCATATTATCTCATTTTGATGCCATTGTGTGAACAATGGAAATGTACATAGTTACAAACTAACATTTCCATGTGGTTATAACAAATGTATCCATAATCCCCCTAGACTTATATCACTGTACATTAACATTCTATCATACAAAACACCTTGAGATATAGTCTTCCATATCCTTCTTAATTTTTTCAACCAAAAGATCTCTGTAACATCATTATAAATATTGGTGCATCTGATATGGATAGAAAAAAGATGACATCTATAGAATATCCAATATATCCTTCTTTATTTCATGTGATGATTGAATAAATATCATAGATCCAACCTAAATCATAACATCATATTCAATATATATTTTAAGATACTTCCCTTCCAAAACGATTTTATCCTCTTTTGAGGATACATTCCATTCATTTCTATCTCCTTGGTCTTCTGATCGATAGATGGATGTGAAATAATTTTACAATTTTATGATTTATTCCTAGTAGTTATGATTTTTGATCCATTATTTGTATATCTTGGAAGATAGGGTTATTATAAATCTACATCATGGAAAAATTAAAATGTTCTTTTCTGATATAATCATCAAATACCATGTATTCCATTTTTAGATTCTATTGAATATTGTAATCATAGTCCTTGTTTATCTACTAATTGAACACTATAATTCTTTCCTTACATTATTCTAATGAGACATTACTTTTCAATTTTTGTGTTAACATAGATATATGTCTTTAATATCATAATATATATGTCATAAAATGTTTTTGGTACCATGATATTCTAATTAAAATAGGAATTTTCATAACATTAGTTGGTTTCATTCATTAATCAATTACATATGAATTTGAAGGATCCACCAAATGATCATCTATTGAGGTCATGTTCCCCAAGAATATGACATGTTTAATAAAAAAGGAATTCATCTTTTACAAAGCATACTTTTTTTACTTCTTTATTGTTTCTAGTACGATCAGTATATACTATTCATGTACTTATTTCCTCATTTGTTAAATTAGAATGTATTAAATATTGACTACCACAAATTTTGTAAAGGTATTTTATAAATACTATATGCATCATATTAATAAATATAAAATGGGATTAGTAAGACAAATTGGCATCATTATTAATTCATTATGTATATATTATACACTGAAAGTTGTTTTCATTAATATTTTCCTCCATCACCATAAGCTGATCATATATAAAATGATGATTAACTCTGAGAAGTATTGAGAACCTCAAATTTGATAAAACAATACAACTATGAATTGTAGGGGATACATGTTCATTTTGGTGTTATAATTTAGTTACCACTAATTAATACACTACCGTATTGACCTTTCATTTTTCATAAAAATAACTCTGGCGCAAACCAAGGTGATACCTTAGGGAATGTGAACCATTTTACAAGTTTACTTTCAGTTACTTATTTATCTCTTGAAGCTCAATTGGGAATATATTTTTTGGGAATTTGGAGATAGTTATGATTATATATATAAGTTCTATTGAGAAAACTACATCATGATATGTAGAATTCCTGGTAACTCTTTGAGATAGGCATCTATATAGACCTGAATTTAATCATTAAATATTCTAGTTTTCAATAATGTGAATTCAATTTCATAAAATTACTAGAACCATTTAAGTATTGTGTTTTAGTGAAATTTGAAAAACTCTTGAAATTTATATCCATAAATTAAAAGTGAAAACATTACTCAGTATCAATTTTCTCATGAAAAAAAAACATTTTTAAAATAAATCGTCATTCCCTTCATGATATATCATTAAAACGATATTGTAAACCTCATACATGTCACTAACAATCCATAAACCGTGTGAGTTTATAAAAAAATTTCAAACTAAGAAAAAAATTTCCAAAAGGGACATAAAAAATAAACAAATAATTGTTTTTGAAAAAAATACATATAAAAATTATTATTATCAAATTGAACATTGGGGTCAAGATGAAAAATTTCTTAAAAAAGAAACCACATTTTCTTAAAAAATAATTTCAAAGAACATTTCAGAAGAAATATAAATGGAATGATAATACACATATTTGTTTTATTGAAAATATGATAAATTCTTGAAAACATATATACCAGGTTATAATTTTCACCCTTTATGTATCACATTGTTTCCTTTGAACATAAAAATAAAAACATACCTTTTGAAAACATATGATAATTATAAAAACAAATAATTAGTAATAAATTAATATAATTAACATAAGGCATCAATTTTTCATAATTAGATTTCATGTAACCCCCATGGCTATAAGGAAATAACACTCATGGTTATAACTAACATAACCCTTATTGTTATACTTGGAAATAACCATCAGAATTTAACATTGAAAAACCATTATAGTCAACATCCACTATACCCAATGAATTAGTGGGAAATCATGGACCAAACTATCTCTAGATTAAAATATAACCACCAATCATTATAAAATCCCCAAGAAACATAAAAAAGTGATAAAAATTAATTTTTTATTCATACAGAAATTACATGAGAAAGTTGCTTATTTAAGAATATTACTAAACACCCAAAAAAGGAAAATGTTTTCTTTGAAAATTACCACTCAATATTATAATTAATGATTCAAAACATTAAGGAATATTTAGGGTAGTATAATCCAATTTGGTTATATAAGTTAAAAAAATGCCTTTTAGACTTTTTTTAACAAAACATAATAGTTTACATTAAAAGTATGTTTTTTTAGAAGAAAAAATCATATATAAAACATTAAAGGGTTATTTTCTGAATATATTTGAGATAAATTATAAAATATTCTTTTTAAGACAATCAATGTCTATATTAATAAATTCATTCAAATTACATTTACAAAACATAATATTTAATGTGAAATATTTATAAAATAAATCCTTATAAAATTTATATATAGGTTTTTATATTGAATGAGTCACAATGCTGGTGTCTCAAACATCAGATATTTATTTATCCTATATAATAATGTTATGTTAGTTTTAAACATTTTTGAGAACATTTTAATTTACATTAATCCTTTTATATAACATATTTTACTGTTTTATACAATTACTAAATTAATTATCATCACTTTAGTTATTTTGGTGATATTCCGTTCATAATCCCAAAATGACATCCATAATTGTACTATATTCCATGATGTATTTATTAAAACATATATATAATAATATTTTTTACATAATTATAAATATTAAACATCAATAGTAATTTCTTGTTCAAAAACCACAAATAGTTATAAGAAATGAGAAACTATACAATCAAGGATATATTACGTCATATGTATACATGAAGAACATTTCCATTTTTCAGTGATCACAATGGAAATAAGGTAAATATAATTTTATATATAGATAATGATTTTACTATGAGATATAACATATTTTTTATTTAAATAAATATTCTTATATCATCCATGATATGTGGTGATGAAAAAATGAATCACATCGCTTCATGGAGGTGGTAGTCCACATGTACATATAAATTACATTACCATTTTATCATGGATGTAAAGATAATGAGATAAATGATATATTATATTATAATAATGATAAATATTTCCTGAATATAATATATAAATATTAATTCTATCATTATAACCACCCTTGAGTGATGGTGATGGAAAACTATTACATCGGCTCACAAGGTTTTCGTCTATCACACACAAGAATGATAAATTACATTCACATTTCATGGATGTGGATATGATTTTAAATCATCCAAATAACATAAAAATTATCAGTATATGTTAGACTATAAAATTCTTATTTCATCATGGGGGAAGAAGGTTTGAGGGATCTCAAATTATTAAGAAAAAAACTGTTGGATTAAAAGTGATACATCTTCCTTGGATCGTACCATTTAGTAACACATGGATGCTAGCTATGGTGTTGTTGTATCAAAACACGTCCTCTAGAATGTGGGTTGGTATTCAAGGATAGTATTTATATAGGTATCAGATGATCCAAATGGTGTTCGGTGAGTGTATTGTTGATAAGAATACGTTCTCTATTATAAGATATTGGAGGGTTCTCTTGGAACATCAAAAAATATTAACGTATAATAAGTCTATTCTATAATAAAATGATTCAAACGCCCTATAAATGAGCATGTGATGTAATTTTATTAATTTATATAATATCCCATGATTTTATTTATTTCTTATGATTTTTAAATTTTTTTTTAAAATAATGAATCTATAAAATATCAGTATTGTCAAAATTGACACCTTTTATTTCCTTAACATTAATAATTTTAATACAACAAGTAAAATTATAACAACATATTTTATTATATCCAATAATATTCTTGATAATTACTTAAAATTTGTCCACCACATTCATTATATAATTTTTTATTTATTTTAATACTTTTTTTATCATTTATTTGAATTTTCCACTAATTGATGAATTTTTTATATCAGTGATGTGAAATAATTTAATGCTATAATTTCTTCCCTAAAAATTAAAAAAACAACTATGTTGAAAATAAATAATGAATACTTTGATATAAAATTATTTAGTAGTTAATATCCTATAGATAACACCGTATTTATTATAATATATTTATTTAAAAAAGAAATCTATTATGATTGAATGATTTCTATAATTAAAATACTATAAATGTCATAATCATATCCAAGTGGACCAAAATTGTCATAAATTATACATTTGAAATATTATGCATTTTATATACTCAACCAATAACATTTTTTCAATTTTTGGTCTCATTATGGTTGTTATATTTTTTATTAAAATTACTTTTTTATGTTTCTTTTTCGTAAACAAACATTGGGTTTGTGTTTCTTAAGCATTAAATAAAATTATTTAATTTATAAAAATCAAAAATTAATTAAAATAACAAAAATATATTAATTATTCTAAATATAATCATTTATATTCATTAATTATGTTTATTTACACATATCAATGTTAATGCAACTCATGTAATTTGTTAACTTTTTTTGTCCTTGTGTAAGAATTACAGAATCTTTATGATGATATTCTTTTATTATAACCCACAAATATAAAATTATCACTCTAAATCATAAATTATAGATGATATTTAATAAATAGGTTGTCAAATAAAATTATATATCTAAATAATAGATAATAAGACAGTAAATATGAAATTTCCATTTGAGAACTAGCATAGTGCCAGCACTGAAAATCATTTTCATATTTATAATAAAATAAATTATTATTTATATATTCCAATTTATTTCATAAAAATTATATTAGGTAATATTAATTTATTTCTTCTATAATATTAATAAATTTTTATAAAAAAATTATTTATTCACGATATCACAATATGTATGGTATTAAAAAAATGTATTTTTTAATATTAACAAGAAAAATATATATTTATGAAAATTAAAAAAACACTCAAATAATTTTTAAATGATTATTTTAAATATTAAGTTCATTATTTCAAAATCATTTTTGGAAACATCTTGAAATTAATTACAATATTCACTAATAGAAATAAAAAACCATTTTTTATAAAAATATATTTATGAAGATTAAAATTAATTTTGAAAAAATTATTCTTTTTTATTTTATAATAGTTTTAAAATAAATATATATTTATTAAAACAGAAAAATTATACCATAAAAACTTTTTCTTATTCATAACAACCAAATAAATGGCTAGGTTATAACTGTAATCTTAAAATAATTTAATATAGTTAATTTTTAAATCATGATGTTGCATATCTTGTATTATATGAAACACAATGTCTCCTTTTAAAATATTCAGATGTTACTTTCCACCATCCCATAATAAATAATATCATCATAATTTGAACTTATTCTTGGTGACCAGGGTTCGACTATTAAATATACCATTATTGATATCCCATATCATAAAAAGGATTAATAAAAAATACACTAGTTAAAGGTGAATATAAAGTATGAAGGTCGCCTAAGAAAATACATTCTAAGTTTCCATGTATGAAATCACAGGAATTGAAGAGGAAACTAACTCCCAATGACTAATATAGAGTGATAGAGAACAAATTTAGGATAAAGTTGACCATCACAAAATCCATAATCTAGGAAGGGTTAAAAATCCAAAGAATTGTCAATAATAAATGTAAAGTAGTAAATAATTATTTTAATATATTTTTCCTGTAGTCGAAAAAATCCATATACATGAATACTAAAAATTTAGTTAATTATACTTACTTTGTATATATAATTTCATCCATTAATCTTCTTCCACAACAATATCATCATTTCTTCCAAAAAAAGAGTATTAAAGGTGAATTCATCACACCTAAAGCACTAGAATCACCATCTAAAGATTGGAAAAATTAGTGAATATTAAAAAAATATTCCTCCAATCTATATACCTTAAAAATAATAAAATGGTTACTACAAGTTATGATAATTCTGTGAAATAAATATCATTATTGGAAAAAACATCTTCAATCTCAAATAAATTAAATGCCATACCCAATGTTCAACAAAGATAATACAACAAATAACTAGTCTAAATGTAATAAAAATAAGATATTCTGTTATTGAAATAAATAAATTAAAAAGATTTGATAACATAGTCATACAAGATAAATTTAACATTTTCTTCAAATCACATTCCTAAATATTAAATTCTCATTACAAAATTTAATTTCCATAATCAGATAAATGTCAAAGATATGATAATAATTATTATAAAAAACATAAATCACCATAAATACCTAATAAAAGTATATATAATTCCAATATATCATTCAACTATTATTCATTATATAAAATATCACATTATTTTGTTTACCATAATCATAAAGGTTTCTAAAAATATAAAACATCTTCTAAAATATCATTTATCACCAAATCAATTTACAATCTCAGGATTATCAATAGGATAAATCATATATTCACAAAATGAACAAAACCATTATCTATATGATAAATAAAAAAATTTAAACAAAATCATACTTTCCTATACATCACATAGGCCAGTGTATGAGATTCACCCTTATAACCCTTTGGTTTTGGGTTCAATCCTCCTGAACTTGTAAGATGAAATGAGTTGTCACCCATCCTGATCATTTTAATTTTTATAAAAAAATCATAATATAGTCCTCTTATGATACAGATAAATGTGGAAAACTACCCAGAAATTAAATTAATATATTAATCATTTAAAAAAAATAACTTCAAACCTTATCTCATAACATTTCTTTTTCATCCAAAAATTAAAGAACCCATAATTAAACCAAAAAATTTCTAAAAAAATAAAATAATTTACTTTAAAATTTAAAAATTAAGGAATTAAATGTTTTTATTGGAAATTGAACATATGATCAACCTTATACTGGTAATCCCTTGAGGACATCCATAACACTTAACAAAACCTCGCATGAAAACAACTTAATATCTAAAGTTGTTAAAACCCTCCTTTAATACCAACTGTAAGTACCTACCCTTAACCATTATATATTATAAATTTTAAGTACTATAATTATATAAATAAATATTCCAATCATCATTTTGGTTGAGAACATTATATAATTAGAAAAAAAAATTCCAATTAAATCTGTAGATTTTAGGTGAACACTTATACTATGTTTCAAATATTTCTATAAAAAACAATTTTAAATTAAAACATTGTATTTTCACAATAAATATTAAATATTATCATCAAAACCTCATTATTTTCTCAAATAATCCTTATAACTGATCATAAAAATTTTAAAAAATTGGGATGATCAAAAAAAATTATTTTGTGACATAAAAAAAATAAATATACCATTAAACCACAAATACATATAAATTTTTATAATTTATTTGAATAAAATTTGGGCTAAATATAAATATCCTCATACAAAAAAATCCATTTTCACAAATATTTTCATAAGAAAATTCATGAAAAATATTAATGGAAAAAAATAAAACCAATATTGTTTTAATTGAAACAATATAAACTCATTATTCAGTGTTTATGAAGTTGTACTTTTCACCCTTATGAAGTAAAAAATTCATTACATTTATCATAAACTGAATGACATAACTTCTGAAAACATGATATATATATATATAAATATATATATAAATTTATCAGTAAATAAATCTAATATTTAAAATTTGGAATCATTTTATTATCATACTTAAATATGATATATCTCTAATAGCTACGATAAAATAACCCTCAGGTTTATTCATCAATGTAACAATTACAATTATACATGTAATAACCCTCATGGTCATCTTCCTACATACCAATATAATTATAATTATATTATAGACACTCTAATACATTTTAAAATGTAACTACCTATCTTCATAATCAATTCCCAAGAGATATAATATAATCATAAAATATGAATTCATTCATCATAAAAAAAATTCATTGAGAAAAATCTCTTATTTTAATATATTACATTGAAAATTAAATGGAAAAAATATTCTGTAAAAACAGTATTGAAACATCATAAATAATTATTACTAACATTAAAGAGTCATTGTGGAAAAAATATACTAATTATCAATATGTTAAATTATATTTTATTTTTAAATTTTGTTAAAAAAATAAAGTGGATCTTTATAAGAGGATTCTGTAAAAATAATCCCTTTTACCAAAAATTGTAATAAGATTTCATTTTTAAAACACATGAGATTAATATGAAATTAAAATTTAAAAAAACATTCATTTCCATAATAATTCATTCATACAAAATCATTTGAAAAAATAATGACATGAAAGATATGGATTTAGAAAATATTTTATTATATCATTTAAATTGTCTTTTTCTGGTTAATGAATCTGTTACAGAAATTATGACATGAAACATATGATAAATGTTTCCAAAGTAATAAACATAAGTTAATTTTATACATGATTAATAAACTTTTTGGGTTCTTAATATCTTTCATATATGTTATATTAATCAAATAAACAATTACATAATTATTTAAGTTTATTTCAGATATTTTGATGATATACGATTCAAATGTCCAAAATGACATCGGTAATTAGACTATGGTCCTAGAGGTCATTGTTACACCATATCTAGAAAAATAATTATCAAATAATTATCAAATTTTTACATCAATAATAAGACAAAATTCATCAATTACATATATTTTTAAATAATGAACTTCTTTATAATCATGGAGATTGTAGGTCATACATACACATGAGTGACATTTACATTGTTTAGTTATCATTGTAGAAGAATGATAAAAATTATTTTATATTATTAAAATGAAATTATTATCATATATAACATATAATATCATTTCATATACATATATATGTATATATCATCAATTTGATGTGGGGATGAAAAATGAATGACATCACTTTGTGGTATTGGTAGTCCACTTTTATGCATGGGAGATGTTATCATTTTTATATTTATAGAAATTTAAGAACATAAATATGACTATTTTAAATTAATAATTTTAAATATTTCATGTATATAATTTATTTACGTTATATCAATAATTATAACTAGTCTTCAACTACAGTGATGGAAAAAAATTTCATCGGTTCGCGAGGTGGTAGTCTTCCATTCACAAGAATGATAAATTGTTTTCCTATATGATAAAAGTGAAGATGGTTATAAGTCATTACCCTAACATAATTAAATTTTTAAATAAATATGATTATGATTGTAATATTTTATCATGTTCCTACAATGGTTTCTGTTGTGGAAAAACTACTAAAAATGAAATTCTTGATGTAAATGATCCCCATCATGGTATAATCCCTTTTCATAAATGCTTATGACAACAATGTATTGTGTTATGAATTAAAAGGACCAATATAATTTGTATTGGGTTTTATGAAAAAAAATTGGAAGGTATTGGATGATAAAATGGCTTTTTATTTGTGTAGAATTGAGAACAAGAAGTTCCCTTTCATAAGGGAGAAGAGGACCACTCTTGAAATTTATCAAAATATTAAAATATTTTAATACAATTGTAGAATAAATTTCAACAAAATGGAATATAAATGACCATGAAATTAAATTTTATCATAATTATTATACCCCTTGGTCATAATTATTACTTTTTTTATTTTCAAATAAATTATTAAAATAATTATTCCATAAAATAATAATTCAATAAAAATCAATATTATCAAATTTGAAAGAATTTATCACATTGACTTTATAAACATAAAGAAAATAAGTAAAATTAAACATAACTATTTTATTATATAAAAATAAATCCATTTGAATCTATAAAAATATTTAATAACATTAATTTTATTAAATTTTATTTAATTTATAATTTTTAATATATTTTTTTCATTTTTCCAATAATTGAAATAATTTTACATAGGTGAGGTAGAATAATATAATGTAATATGTTTCCTAGAATATTGATCATGATCATTTTATAAAATTTATATTATAAAATGTTATTCATATTGAAACATCTCTACTTGATATCACAATAATTAATGTATAACACTTTTTAAAAACAATATTCTAACATGTTCTATTTTTAAATAAATAAATTTCTATACTAGTAATAATCATATACCATTGCATCATAATGGAAAAAAACTATACCATTGATTAATTATTATAAATAAATACTAAAAAATAGATATATTTTTTGTTTAAAAGTTCTAATGATTATATATAGAATAATTTGTTTTCGTTTTATTCTCCCTACATAATAAATGTTACAATGTGGAATAATTATTAAATGTAGTTATTTAATATATAAAATTAAAAATTAATTAATATTACAAAAATATATTAATTTTTATTAGGATAATCCTTTTTATACATTCATTATGCATTTTTACAAATATCCATGTCAAGAAAACATTTGTAATTTTTTAATTTTACTTTTCGTTAAATATGTAAGATATGCATTGAATTTTTGAAAGAATTATTTTTATATAACTATATAATTACTAATTATAATTATATTATATTTTATATATTATATTTCATAAAAGTTTCATGTGAAGACTTTATACCTCTCAATTTTTAGTTATAAGACATGAAATTGTACTTTTCTAGTGTCGGGAAGGCACTACGTCAATAAGAAAACAGATTTTCAAATTTATCTTTATATAATATATAATTAACATATATGGAATTATATTAATATTAAAATATCATAATGGATTCATTAAATAATTTTCATAAATTTTTATATCCTAATTATTTCTTGATAATATCACAAAACATATTGATTTAAAAATGATTTTTTTATTATTCACCAAAAATATATCATTTTAGATGATTGTTAAAATTTAACCATAGAATATTTTTCATAGGATGAATTTAAAAATTAATTTCATTTTTTCAAATAAATTATATAATTCCATTTTAAATTAATTATAATAGTAATGTGTAAATATTAAAAGTGCACATTTTTGAAGAAAACTTATATGTAAAGAATGTATTTTCCTTAAAAAAAATTGTTTTATAAGGTTCATATAATTTACCAATAAATTTATATTAATTAGAAAGTAAAAAATTTATTTCCCAAATCAATTATTTCTATTCATACCCTCTATATTAATTTATAGGTTCTAACTGTTACATTTATAAAATAATGTTTTGTTATTTGTTTATGATCGATGTGGTGAATCTTGAACACAATTGAACATATTGATTCTTTTTAAAATATAAACATGCGAAAACATCATTTTATTATATCACTATAGGAACATTATCTAGGTTTATATCTTCCTTTGAATCAACCATTTTGGGATGGTAATCTTCATCATAGTGTATCATCAGCCATACCATTAAGGGATATTCAAAATGTGAATCGTTATATTACATGAATTTTGATTTTAGAATAGGATCATTCATAATATTAAAATAGAATTAATTTTCCTGAAATATTAGGGGTTATCTATATATCAATTTCCAATCCATGCAAAGTATTTCATTAAACTCCCAAACAGAGTATTTACGAGTTTTACTTAAAGAATATTACCACATAATCAAATAAGAGAAGAGACCAACACATGGTATGCAAGGATCAAACCATTATGTTTTTTACAAATATCTATATATAAAGGTATTGAGGAGTTTATTCAATCTAAGAAGAAATAATTCAGGTTATAATAGTGTTCATAGAACTTGAATCTAGAATAATGTTTTTTCCATTATTAATTTAATGGTATGTGTAACTGGTATAACATAATTTTCATAATCCACTTTAATATTAGTGATGTGTTTAGATTTCACATTCTCACTTTGAATTGGTGGTTACTGGAAATGAATACTCTCTTGGACCCATAGTTTCGACCATTAAAATGAATAGGTCTCATTATCCTTATAATGAAGCATTCAACCATAGGTGGTTCATTAGGAGGTGCCCTCCATTCCTCCATCATGTTGGCCATCTTGTTCTTGTGTATTCGATATTCATTAACTTCTTAGACTTATTTCTCATAGTTGATAAATTTTATCTATCATTTGAGGAAATTAAAATGAGTTTTATTACAAAAAAAATTATTTGGGTTTATTGATCCTCGTTCTGCATTTTTTCCTTTTTTAAAAAATCATTAAACACCATTATTTTATTGTTGTCCCCATTTTAAAAGGTCCAACTTCAAAAATCTATCCCTATATTGAGAGTGTAACACCATAAAATTTTTAAATGATTTTTATGTAATCATATGTTTCACAAAACAATGAGAAATATTGAATTACATAAAATGATGAGTTTATTTTTCCTTATAAGAAACATGGATTTTAGCTATCATTGTACACAACAATGAGTCATTCGATAGCTTATGTTGCATGCAAGAACTTGTTTCACTGAACCAGAACAAACTAATAATTTTATAATATAAAAGGAAAATTATATAATACACATTAAATTTTATGTTATAAATAAGAATATAATATTTATGAAAATATATGTTTGAATTCAATTATTACCAATTAATGAAACATTTATAAAAAAAATTGAATGCAAAGGAATTATTAAATAAAAATATATTTTTATGATAAAAATGAATATTTTCGTAATATATTAGATTAATTAATATAATTAGATGATATTGATGAAATTTATATATTTTATAATTTATAATTTTCATACATTCATTGAACATAATTTTAAGCATAATTTTTGGTATTTAAATAAGAAGTTCCATTTATGATGAATAGTGAAATAAAATTTAATTGAAACATGATTAATCATCTAAATAATTTCTAATTTTGAATTACATTTAAGCGAAAAATAAATAAAAAATAAATAATTTTTTTACATTTTGATAATTTAATAGTTTTAAATTAAAATTATATTTATAATTTTACTGAACTTTGGAACATTCAATCTTTAAACACATGATTATTCCTTATGTCAATGAGATTAATTTTATATTAATTTTTACACATTTTTTAATAGAATTATAAAAAATAGATTAAATTTTTGGACTAATAATAATATATAATTTCTAAGATGGTTAACATAATTTTTACCATGATGATTAGTTAAAATAGTTTGAATTACTCACAATGATTAACGTAATAACCTGTTTACATAGTAGTTAAACGCAAAATATAGGGTGTACGGATGACTAAAAACTTTTCCAAGAACAATTTAATTTCTTTATATTTACTATATAACATATTTTATCGAGTTTACTAAACTATTTAATCATTTTTAGGGTAAAAAAGTTTTTTCACATAAATTTAATTAAAAAAGGTCATTTGTTTCCTCTTCCTCGTATATAGTAGGCATCACCATATCCTCTTCACATTAAATAATAAAAAAGCATTGGTTCGACCATAACCTGCGAAATCACCCTCAATATCCCTAAGCTAATCCTATAGGACTTATCTTGTGAATAATGCACACATATGAAGTAATTATTGAAAATAAAATAAAGATACCAGAATATGATGTAATGTTTTTCTAAATGATTTTTATTATTTTCTTTCACCAACTCCTTGAATAATTATTATTCCATTATTATAATATATCCTTATTGTCATAAATGTAATGAGTTATTTTTATTTTATGGTTATGAACTACAATTCAATAGACATCCATCATATGACTTATTAAAATCGCTATATGTGTGTATGGAATACAACCTCCTCGCAAACCGATGTTGTTCATATTTCCATTAACACAATTCATGGTTTGGAATAATTATGTATATATTTTTTAGATATTATATATAATATATTTATTTTTTTATTATGTAATTCAATTATTATATAACACATCTTTCAAGATATCCATTTTTTGGGAATATGTTATCATCTCTCATGTGTACAACAAACTATAGCCTCACTAAACAATGTGATTTGATCTCACATTGCATAGAATTTATCAAGGATGGGATAAATTAAAATATGTTATATATATGAAATAAAAATTAAAATGAAATGAAAATTTATATATGTCATTAAGTTTTCTTCATTTTAATATGACACGGAAAATTAATCAATGTTTATGTATGCATACAAAATACCATATCCATGAACAGTGCATTTTATTTTTGAACCCCAAATATAATGGATTACTCTAAATATATATATAATGAATATATATTATATTTAAAAAAATTTCATTATATTATTTATTTTATTATATTATTATCCATTTAATATGAACAATAAATAATAATTGAAAACATAGTAAAAAAATAAGGCAATTAACTGACAAAAGAAAAGGAAAAAACTCACATATGGATCTTCTCTCATCACTCATGCTTCAAATTCTCCTCCCTCTATTCTAGGATCATTGATGAAGGATCCACTTCCACTGTCCTTTACTTCTTATTCTGTTATTAGAGTTCATTCTATGGGTCATCCTACTTCAACTGCTGATGGCGTTCTCATGTTGAGGGTGTTGGGTGACTGGACCCTCGGATTGGTGTTTAATGAAACAGACGAACACGACTCTCCTGAACTCCTAATGGTATTTTTTTTCTGAAACCATGGTGGAGTTTCTAGACTAGATTCCCTTAATTATTTTATGCTAGGTTTTCCAATTCGATCTTGTTCTAGTTTGTTGAACATTCATTCCCTCAGGATTGCTGCCCATTGTATTAACCACATTGATGGGTTTATAGTGGTCGATTTCTAAGATGTGGAATTTTTGAAAGAAGAAGCATTATATATGATTTCATTGATTACAACGTTTTTTCATAAAATATCTTTACTTTCCATTTTTAGGAATTATGTGGCATTGGGGGTTTCTAACTATAGACAATGGTTATGATCATCTTTGGAATGACTTGGAATGTGCATATTTTTGAATGGTGTGATTTCTTTTGGTCATGGAATATAGTGGATCGGAAATGATGCTCTTAGAGATTTTTCCTCACTCGATGGGATTTAATTAATCAATTTTGATCGGATTTTAGTTAATCGGAGGTGTGGTTTTCTCTCCCATGACATTATTTACACATCTAAATTTTATCAATGCATTATATTGTTTTCAAGGAATTGGTTCATTTTCTATTTTAGGATGTATATACAGTTATGGTGAAAGAGATTCCATTTCTCTGGATCGATGTAGATGTGAATTTATAAAATCTGTTACCTTCCTGGTTAATTAAAAGGGCTTGTGTTACTTTTTCATGGATTTAAGGTCAAATATACAAATGAATTATTATTCCCATAATCATTGGAAATGAGTTGGGGTTAAGAGATTAGGTGAAATGTGAGTTCATTTCTTATGAGGCACATCAAAACAATGCAGAAAAAGTTATTTTTCTAGATTCAATGTAGAATGTGTGGTGTTTTTCATCTTATACCACATCATTCGGTTTGTTGAATTACATGCCTGTTGACTCAAGAAAGAAAGAATTTTTGATTTTTTAAAACCATGTTATTTTAGTTGAGTTTATGGAATCCAATTAGAAGAATATTATAAAAAAAGTATTATCATGGAGTGTAGAGATCATCATTTCTTTTATGCACGTGATCTCTGTTAATTCTAAAAGTGTTTCCTAGAAATTTCATTTATTCCATCCAAGTAAGTCTTCTTGGTTCATTTTTGGGGATTTTAAAACTATTTTGGACCCATAAAAGAAGAGAGGAGGCTCTATAATGGACATCACTCTGATACAAGACATTAGAGACCTTTTATAAGCCATTATAATGATGGACATGGTGTTTATTAAGAGAAAGTATATTTGGTGAAAAAATCA
This sequence comes from Viscum album, assembly GCA_963277665.1. Lineage (NCBI taxonomy): Eukaryota > Viridiplantae > Streptophyta > Magnoliopsida > Santalales > Viscaceae > Viscum > Viscum album. Next base: position 638,886,230 of record OY728122.1, read on the forward strand.
CTACAAAATCAGAAGAATCTTGATAAGGCTTGATTGATGGCTATCCAATCATTATGATCTTGACACCTTTTCTCATGTATCGTTTAGATAAATCACAAGGTCTATGTTGGACCACATACCCTTCTTGGTCACACTACAAGAGAGTGATGTGAGAATTAAAAATTTCTAGTATACCCCCAGATGGAAAAAATGAATTTATTTAGTTATTGATGAATTATTAGGAGAAATGGTTGAATTATTTTCATGGATGTGTCTTTGTAGAAGTCTACATCGGCTATGAAGGATCTTCAAGTGTGGGAATCCAATTACAGAGTTGAGGATTAAATCCTATAAATTTGAAAAGGTGACCTAGAAATAATGGAGGCGATCTTAGAATATTTTTTAGATGATCATAGGTTTCCTTTTATACTTGATAATGAAAATATTCTAGTTAATGAACTACAAAAAATAAATAGGATTACTAGGAGAAATTCTAGATCCCTTTGGCTCATGGAAGGGTATTTTAATTCCTCTTATTTTTTAGAATTATAAATTGAAAATGAAATAGAAAAAAATATTAATCTAAAACCGGATTATAGATATTTCACATATTATATAGAGGTATATGAGAGGCTTAATGTTGATCAAATAAAGGTACTAATGGTGGATGTGAATAGTATCATAAGTGGTTGGTCTGAAGAGGCCGTGAAGAGGTTGACTTTATGGGTCTTCTTCTATTACTATTGGATGGTAGGGATAAATGCTCTATAAAGGATATCTGGGGTGCTGATGAGATCAATAAAATTGTGATTGTAATGATGAATGAGAGTGCTTCGAGTATGGATAGATTTTGTCGATAATTCCATATTTTAGATTGGGATATAGTGAAAGATCATGTTAAGGGGCGGTCCGAGACTTATTTGGGGGTGGGGTACTTAATAGAGTTTAGTGTGATTCAAGGGTGATCTATATACCCAATGTGAAAGAACCCATTGACTTCAACTTGTATAGACCTATATTATTATGTAATGTTTCCTAAAAGATCATATCCAACCATTTAATATAGATAATTAGATTGTGATATAATAAATTGTTTCTGAGGAGTAGTATAGAATTTTGTCAAGGAATTGGAATTCAAGGAGATATCATAATTTCTAGGGAAATGGTGGTTGATTTTAATATTACTATTTTCTCTAATGTGATGCTTAAAGTGGACATGAATAATTATTTTGATATATTATAGTGGATATTTTTATTACAAGTCATGATGAATTTTTTCCTTATGGAGTTTTACTATGATCTGTGTTTTAGGTGATTGATATCACCATGGATTACCATTTAACTAAATTGAAGGGTTGTTGGTTTTCATAAATTAGTTAATAAAGTAAAGAAAAGTGTTACTTTTTCTCCTATCCTTTCTATAATGGACTAGGAAGAACTAATAAGTATCATCCACAAGGGATCAGATTTCATATGGATAATACCCTTCAAAAACAAGTTGGGGATAATTTGGTGTCTCAACTCATGATTAGTAATGACATTATTTTTTTAATAATGTAATGAAATAATTAGTGGATTGATTCAATAATATCCTGAAAACATATACGTAGTTGAGTAGACAATGGTTCAACTTCAGAAAAAGTAATGTCTTTATATCATTCAAATGTTTCTGAATGAATAACATGTAATCTTAGAACATTCATGGATTTCATCAATGATAATTTCCATTGATCAACCTTTTTTCTAGAATTTTGAATGGAAAAATCCAAAATACTTTATTTTTTGACATCATTAATAGGATCATGGGGCGGATATGTAATTAATTGAGTAAAGTTCGTCATTTGGATGTATAATAACACTTATAACAAGTGTTATTACATCTATCCCAATGGACATTCTTTCCATTATAAAATATCTAAAAGGAAAAATAAACATATTGGAGGACATAATGGATTCATTCTCATGGGATGATATTCATACATGATGTTGGAACGTGGATTCATGGAAATGACTTTCCACGCATGTTTAGGAGGGTGGTATCAAGATGAGGAGTGTGGTAGAAACCATGTATACCATGAATGTTATATTTTCCACTGAATTGATACAATGAAAATCATTATGTTCCCTCTTTATAAAAAATTCGTACGGTGAGGATCAGTGGAGTTGGGATGATCGCGATAAAAAGATATCAATTAATACTCGATGCATGAGTGAGAAATTGTAGGTTTTAGAGGATAATGTGAGAAGGATTGTTGGATGTGGAAACATCAGTCAATTGTTTCATAACTGGGCATATAATTTTTTGTTCTATCCCTGATGCTTGGCTCCGAGCATCTCCTTCAATGATGCCATGATGTATCCTGATTTTATGGATTCTATTCTGAATTCTAATAATATGGTTTTCGAGTCCATTAGGATGGAAAAGGAAGAAAACAAATGTGTGTTTGCAGGACGAAGGCATTGTTGATACTGTAATCGGGACATCATAAGCCAGATTAATGATCGTGATAGTGGTGATGATTGTGATATTAAAATATGGTGTAAAACAATCCCATGATAAATGGAATTAATTGTATGGATATTGAGAAACCCATCCCTAACTATGTCGAATTTTATACCGAAGAAGGGTGTTGCACTAGCATCACATTGTATGTGCTACATAAATTTTGAAATTGAATCAACTAAGATCACCGTTTTCAAGGGGGAGTGGGAGAGGATAATATGGGGATCCTTGAGGCAATGACTTAATATTAGTGGGGGCTAGGAATAAATCTAGGAAATCCTTGAAAATTGGTTTCTGGGTTCTAGGAAGTTGAGGGTTGAGATCAAGATGCACAACTTGGTCTTCATGGTTCTCTAGTGGACACTCTTGGGAGTGAGGAACAAAGATAGAGTTGTATCATAAAATCTCATAGCCTTCTTCATATTCATGTTAATGTAGAGGTGGTGGAATTGGGTTTCCTTGTCAAGGAATCAGTTGTACATGAAATCATTAGGGGTTATTATCATAGCTACTAGAATGCACAAGGAAACTAAAGCTAGATAGAAAGTATTGTGGGTTTTTTGGAAGGGTACTTTATTCAAGTTGAATTTAAATGGGGATAGTCGTTTGATGGATGGAGTGATGAGGTGGACGCTTAATAATGGACAAAAGGGGCTTAGTAATCCTTAGAGTTAGTATATTATATGGTGGGGGAATGTCTATAGGAGCGAGGTAAGTGCCATAGACACCAGGATTATGTTTTGTATGAGTTTCAACATTCAGTTCACTAATGGGGAATCAGACCCATCTATCATGGTTTGGTACATTGAAAATGAAAGTGATATTTCATGGGATTTAATTTCAATAATCAATAACTATAGGTGCTTCCGTACATAATTAATTTCTCTTCACCACACATGGAGGGAGGGGAATAGTGTTGTTGATGCCTTATCCAAACAATGAATTCCAGGTGAGAGAATGATTTTGTACACTAATATTGGTTTTCTACCTAATGATTATAATCTTTTTTCCATGGGTGATCCGTTAATTCTTTGTCATTTTTATCATCCATAACATTGGATTCATTGAAATTAGCATTCTATTTTAATAAAAATTTATTTATCAGCCATTCAAAGGTCAAGACCAAGAAAATGATGAATTATTATTAAAAAATGGTTGGTAGGATGTTATAAAAGTACCGTATATGATATTATAAGTATTATTATTATTTTTCATGATTTAATAATACTTATAAACCAATTATACATTTGGCTAAAAAAAATCTACAAAATTTAATGTATGTTATGGTATTTCATAAGTCAATTTCCACTCACTAGGTTAGACTTCTTACTCAAAGAAATATTTTATTCAAATATTTAATGTTTAATGATTTTTATTATTTTATGTTTTATTAGAAAAATATTTATGTGGAATTATAGGTGATACACATAATTGAATAATTTATTATTTCTCAATTCAACCTTATGATCATTTTTATGATTCATTTGATAATCACTTTTTCAATGAGATTATTCATTATGGAATATCATTTTATGGACATTAATTGTAAATTTCATAATAAAATATTAAAATTTTAATATCCTCATGTTATTAGTATTGAATTTAACATAATAGAACTATTTATTTTATCTTGATCAGTAAACTATTTTAAAAAGGTTTTCACGAAAACCAGACTAAATTTCCCTATTCAACAAGAATTATGTTTTTTCAAAAAACATGTCTTATAAACATATTTTAAAAATTGATTTACGTTAATAAAAATGATTTATTAATTATATTTTTACCATTTTTAATCATTAAAAATTATTTTCAATGGAATACTTACGTTACTTTCAATATTATACAAGTTTTCCTTTTACTGAAATGTGAAATGATTCATTTTTTAACTTGTATGGGATAACCTGAATTTCAAAATATCAGGACAACTAAAATGTTTTCAAGATTCATTTATATGTTAAAAAAGTCATTTTCCAAAAATATATTTTCAAATTAAATTTATATTTTATTTCCAAATGTTATTTTTAGAGAAATGAATATCCAAAATGTTTTTCATAATGAAAAAGATATTTTCATTAAAATTATTTTTAAATATGTTTGGTGGAATTTATAATTGTAATTGGAAAAAACCAATTATTCTTAATAGTATGTGAATAATTTGAATTGATACAATAATAATTATTTCAATAGATAGTTCAATATCATTCTGACTAAGGAATGTATTGGCATTAACATAATTAATGTTTGTACTAAATAACATTCCATTGATATTTTTACTTTCATGTAATCATTAGAAATTAAATGTCTCCTAAATATAAACAATATTTATTATTTATATTATTTTTTCCCTGCATTATAACAATATTACATATAGTTTTCGCTTTTTATATTATTTTATTTTCTTGTAAAAATTTGATTAATCAATGATCTTTACTCAATACATAAATGTGATAGTAAATATAGGTAATTAATTTAATTTATTTTAATATCTATAAGGAATGATATGGACCTTAATATATAGATGGGGACTAGTTAATGATATCCCCTTGATGAATCAGTTGTCCAAATGATAAGGGTTCTTTTCTATTGGTTTTATACTATATAATGAATAAATCCTCATAGTAAAGGTATCATGTTCCTTGGAATCATGACATCTAATGATTATATATTATATCCATTAAAGTATTAGTTATGATTATTCGTGATATTTCCACTATGAAAAAATATATATTTTAATTTCATTCTATTATTTATTGTTAATCAAAATGTGTTGTTTCTTATTTATCTTTCCCTATTGGTTAAGAATTTTCAATTTATTTAATGGGAATTTATTTTCAATTATTTTCATTAAATATTTATTATTAATAACATTTTCATTATATCTTACAAAATAATTAACCTATATAGTCCATTTGAGCTAACACATATTTTTTCCCTTTCCCTAGTTTTCAATGAAGTTTACAACGATGGATATATAAGGTTATGAAGGATGGAAAAGGATTGTTACCTAAAAAATTATTTTACAATTGATGTATTCAGTTTTAATAAAATACATCCATATACATATATATATATTCCTAATTTATCATTATTACTAAACCATATGATTCTTTGGGATGTAATTTTCTTGTATTTTTTTCAATGAAATGGTAACATGAACCAACTAGGGCTACAAGGGTCGGGGAAAATAGTTGGTGTCATTGAATGTTTTTTGTAAACCCGGAGAACTACAATTAGGAAATCATATATTTGGGATCAACCCCCTATGATATAAGTTGAGGATAATTATAGAAATAGATCCAAAAGTAATAATGATTATGATTATGAGAGTATATACGAATAAAGTTTTAAATTTATTTTAAGTATTTTATTATTTTTATGATTGTGCAATATGTTTCCTAATGAAGTGATCTAATATAGTTTTTTTACTCTTTTCTAGATGGTTCCTACCAGAATGAATATTATGTGTACCTAAGCATGTGATCCATTGTTTATGAATAATTGTTTCTTTTAGGGACTTATTCACATATTTCTAAGTGGACTATTATCACAATATTTTTCATCATATGAAGACATAGAACAATATTCTAAAAGGATTGATAAATAAATATGAAATTATTAACGATTTAGAGGGAAGCATGAGAAAAAGATGGAACCTAGTAAAATGATGGATAAATGTAAAATAGGAATGAAGTGTATTGCCACATGTGATGATTGTGGATATAATCATCCTGGTACATCCATAAAATTATTAAGAGTTTGTTACATGTGTGGAGAGAAATGACACTATGATTATGATTACAAGGGAATGGAAAATGTTTACAATTTAGAATTATTAAACTATATATATATGGTGCACTGCATAAATTAATTCCCCATGCATCAAGGTAATATATATTTATATAAAAATGGAATCATTTTCATGCTTATGATACTGATAAAAATAATCAAGAATGATTTTTGTTCTTATGATTTATTTAAATAATTAATTCATGATGGTTATTTATCAATGATGTACTAGTTATGAGAATAATAACATATGGATGGATTTTAATATAGTATTACATATTTAAATATTTGAGATCAGTTGTTGAACAGTACTGATAACAAAGTGAACTTATTGAATGAAAACTTTATCCTCATCCAAAAACTGATTCAGGGAAAGACAACCATTACTATGTTTTGGTTATTGTGATAATGGTAAATCGATAATGATATTATTGATCTAGATAATGTAAATTTGATATTACTGAATACCTTGGAATTTATAAATGATTTAATAGAAATGTGTTTATGTTATCGTTGATGGAGTTTGGATGTTTTTTGATTTACAAAATATATCCAATGACAAATGTTTTCTATAAAGAATAAGGAAGTATTATTTTTTTAATAAGTTTTTTTGGTAATTAACGTTATTAAGATATTTTAGGAGAATCAGTAAAGAATGTATTCTCATTTTTGGTATATGATGATGAAGATATTCTTTATATTATATAAGGTATATAATAATTATTTAACACACTAACATTTAAATTTGTATAGATATATGTTTTATGATATTAAAGGATAACAATCTATGGAATGAATTATGTTTAACATTAGGGTTAATTAGATAACATTTCAAACCATTTTTGTTTTAGTGATGATATGAAGATATTTTTTTAATATTTTTTGGATTATATGATCTGTTAAAGGGTGATTTTAATGATTCGAGAATAAAAGTTCATTTTTTGATATTCATTTCTTAATGTTACAATTTAATTTTAAATTTATCTAATAATAAAAAATATATGAAACTATGTTTGTGAAATAGAATCATATCAGTTATATTTCATTATATTTTATAGAGTGAATAAATTTAGCAACTCTTGGGAAAGGTTCCTAAAAAATGTTATCCTAATACAATCATTTTATAAACATATGGTATTTTAAATCATATAATATTTCTGGTTTTTATCCAATAAAAATTACATTGATCACTCAATTTTTTATTATCAATGATTTTAATCAGCCTCTATAAATATTTACAATTTTCATAAAGGACCATATTTCCACCTCCTACTAATGTTATCCAGGATAGAAATCATGTAATATTTTTTTCAATATGGATTCTCCACATAAATTTATATATTATCAAGATGATATTTTATTACCTATATTATGATGGGGGGGTTTTTTTTGAAAAAAATTATTTCTAAATTTCAAGACCAAAAATGGCGAGATCCATTTTAAATTACAAGGATGTGATTTATTTAGCATTTGGTGAATGTATTTCCTATACAATTTTAAAAGAATAATTTTTTATTATAGAATATGTTACCTTCAGTAATGTGTTACATTTCATTACACAAAATTATTATATTAGATTTAGTATCATGACACAGTTATTATATATTCGGATATAGACCACAACGAGCTCGTTGGATAGTTTGGGGTACACGAAAGACTTATTTTTACCGGACAAATTATATAATTAATATTATTATTTAAATATTAAATTATATCATAGATGTTAAATTACAAGATAAAAATAATATTAAATAAATTATGAAATTATATTATTGAATATATGTCATATCATTTAATTGAAGATGAATATAAAATCCATTTGAATATGAATTAAATATTTTTATATGAAATATTTTTTTTGCGCAAAAACAATTTTATCACTATAAATTATTATATTTTATTTTTTGGGATGATAAAAATAAAATTTAAATTTTAAATATTCATTAAATTTTAATAAATTTCATCCAATATTATTTTATAATAACATAAGAATGAATCTAATTTTATGCATAAGAAATATTATTTTCAAAAAGTAGTTTTCCTGCATTTAATGGGGATCTTGTTAAAAAAATATTGGCCAATTTATAAATTTTGTTTTCCAAAAATAATAATCAATTATTAATTTTAATTTAAAAATTATTATAGTTTCATTTTATCATGATTATTAATAAAATAATGAATTTTTTTGGAATGTGACTTTTCATCTTAGTAGTTTATGATATTAATTTATATGTTGAATTGGTTTTAAAGTAAAATCACATCAATAATAAATATATTCATAGAATTTAGGTCATTTTATTACTTTTATATTTAATTTAGTTATAATACTATTGTAAACTTTTCAACATTTTCTCATTAGAAACTCATTTCCATATTTAGTCAACAGGAATAATTTTGAACATAGTTTTTCCAATTTTTTGAAATGAAATAGGAATAATGGATTCAATATTTTTAATCATAATAATACCTAATTTATAATATTTCTAACTTTATTTTTTACACCAATTATTACCAAAATCAATGAATATCAATTATAATTATAATGTTAAAAAAATGTATACATAGTGGTTAAATGTATAATCTAAGATGTTATAATGTCCAAAAATTTGTCCAAAATCTACTTTTTGATAATATTTAGACTATATCTCTAATAGGGGACATTGTGTTTATTAATTGGATCCATTAGTATGGGAACATTGTTTTTCACCTACCATTCATTTAAAAACATCCAAGTGTGTCGTCTAACTCAATTATAAAAAGCCTTCCCCTCTATTATCTACATCATACCATCAATAAACAATGGTTCGACCAACACATTCCCAAATAAATCTCCATATTTCATTCCCCCATCCTGTAGTCATTAAAATGGATGAAATATAACTTAATAAGTATTTAGTACAAAAGGAAGGAAGATACCTGAAAAATACGTTGTTGTTTTTAAAATATTTTTTTTCTTATTTTACACTCAACCTCATTAAATTAATAATATGAAACAATTATATGATAAATAATTATATTTTGTTTACTTATATGTTGTTATGATAATTTTATTAACCAAAAATACCCACACATTCATCAAATGAGTTATAAAATCATCTTTTGTGTGTAGGGGAGACTATCCTCTAGTAAATTGATGTCAATTTTTCCATTTCCATCATTCAAGGTAGGTAATAATGATGTTTTTATATTATTTATATGGTATAAATGATATTTATGTTACTATTATACTATTTTAATTATCATATCACACCTACCATCATGTTTACCATTTTTTGGAATATGATAATGTCGCTCGTGTGTATATCAGACTACCAACTTTCAAAGCAATGTGATTAATTCATGATTGACATGAAATGTATTAAATTTTAATATAATAATAATATTTGAAAAATAATACATAAAATTTGTAAATAAATGATAATATATATATATATTACATTTCTTTCATTTAATATGATGAGAAAATGGAAACAATGTTCATTTGTGCGTACGACAGACTATCTCTATGAATTATGTATTTAATTTCATAATAAAAAATTTATGGATTGATATAAATAATTATATACTAAATATATATGATATTCACCTAATGTATTTATTTTTTGAGATTATTAAATCATGGTCTATGTATGAGGACCAAAAAAGACCATGTCAAAACATACATGAAAAAAAGTACAATTAACTCTCAAAAAAGGAAAAAATGATATATTATTAACTAATGAGTGAAATGATATTATAAAAGGGTCATATGTGATATTTTAAATTAAATATGGTTCTATTATAAGTTAATAATTTGTATAAACCCATTATAAATGATGTAAAAAATTATTCAAATAAAAATATGCATAAGGTAAGGGAGTTCCTAACTCAATTTCCACTCATTGGTCTAAAATTATATTTCATTTATTATTTAATGATATGGTTATTTATTTACATAATAAAAAAATATGTTTTATTTACAAATTTTTAAACATATATATAGTTTATATACAGAATATATTAATTTATTAATTCTTACTTCAACATTAGGATCCTTCTAAGGGTTTGTTTCATAGTCACCATCTAATCAATATTGTTTAGTCTTGAATATATTTTGAATTAAATTACTTTATATTCTCCAAATAAAACCTTCCATCGTCATCTCCTTCAGTTATTAAGGAATTATTTCAACTAATAATTCCATTTATACATTCATTTGTAATTAATAACTATTATAAAATGATTTCATAAATCAAGAAAACATTTATCTGTTTATTCAAAAATATGTTTTCCACTAATATCATATTACCTAATAAAATAATTTATTTCCATTTCAAAATAATATATTATATTAATTCCCATCCATTATCTCTCAAAAAACCCCAATGGAATAATTATGTAATTTTTAAAAAAATGCATGTTTGGATTTTACCAAAAAAGGTGATGGAAAATTTGTTCAAACATGTACAATAAGAAATAATGTTCCATCCATCTTGACAACAAAATTTTTTTAATTATAAATTTATAAATTTAGAAGGTTAATTTATTTAAAATTTAATTTCTAATTTTTTTTTCAAATTTTCGTTATATAAGGAATTTTATAGAAAATACTTTTCAAATTTCTTTTTAAAATGAAAAGGATATTTTCTGTATGGTTTTTTTAGTGATAATAATTTTTTATTTTCATTCATCAATGAAAATAATAAATTATTATTACTCCAATGTGTTTGAAATGTATTGATCCCATATTATGTTTTGGTATGGTTTATCATCATTCGGACTAGGTAATGTATTTCCATTCACTTAATTAATTTTCTAAGTTAATAACTTTCTCATAAAATGTATACTTCAATATGATAACAAGATATTAAATTGACCAAAAATATCCACATTAATTATAAGCGATATAACTTTTTCCTAAACCATATACAATTATAATATTCGTAATCCACCTTCAATTTTATTTTATTATCTTGGGAAATGTTGATAAATATATATATTTTTACTCATTAAGGAAATTTTTATAGGGATCATTTTTTATTAAATTAATATATTATTCAATATATGACGGAATAATTGGACCTACAGATTTGGGTTGGGATTTGGTCATTATATACCCATGATTCATCAGTGATCTCGTCAGATTATTCATTTGTGAAAATGAGATGGTTTTTTGCCAGTAGTTTTAGACTCTCATAATACTAGGTCTAGATAGTAACTGTATCATATTCTGGGGAAACTATACATCCAATAATAAAGAATATCATTCATTCATATCTTAGTAATTATTATCCATGAAATTTTCACTTTGAAAATAATTAAGGGATATAATTAATTCTAATATTATAGATTAAATGGAATGTGTATTCAATAATTTACCATTTACTATTGATTAATACATAAACAATTATTTGAATGGAATGTTTATATATTTATATATATTTCAATACTGATTATTCATCAATTATTCTTGATATCTTCAACTTTAATTATCCCTTAAATGGAATTTGAGCTCACCATAATTTCTTTTCTTTTCCATGGACTTCTATGATGATTCATACATTTGATATATAAAGGTAATCTAGATTTAATAAATCTCTTGTAGAACAAAATATGTATCATAATTTTTGTACTAAATCGTAATACAAGACTCATGTATATATCTTGATTAATACGAATACACAACAATTTATTCATTTGACAGATGATTCACTGGTATTTTATGCCAATGTAATGGTAGATGACACCATCTCAAGGATATTGGGATCAGGGTAGTTACATAGAGCACATCGAACAACTTCTTCATAATGATTGAAGTCTTAGAGAGATAGGTCCTTTAAAAGGATTGGTTATAAACCACTAAAGTCTATATATATTTATGATCCATAGTAGACAAAAAATAGAGGCATATCTTGAATACCTAGTGATGTTTACCACATAATCCATGATTAATTCACCATCATTTTTATTTTGTTCAATTAACTCTCTATCTGTCATTGTTCACTATTTTTATTGGATATATCAGTAAATAAGTATATAAATAATGTTTCCCACTATATATCTTCAATGTTATCATTCAGATTGGTGTTGTTGATCAATACGCACCATCAATCAACATATCTATTTAAATGGTCATCATCTAGAGTCACCTTCCACATCAATGGAATGTGGATCATTGAAAAGATATTATTTATTATGGTAACCCACAGTTTCATGAGAGGTGAATTAGAAGATCCACTAAGGTGACCATCACCGAATAATAGTATTTGTATCTTGTTTATTCTTCTCACGTGAAGGAAGAAATTCAATGTGGTTTAGATTATTTTTATAGCATGAGATATATGGGTTTATGTTTTAATTAATATTTTAACTCCCCCAACCAGAAAATTTTTCTTGTTATACAAATAATCATTTCATTTTGCCTCACATATGTTTTGAGATAGATTTATCATAGTTCCTACTAGTTTATAAAATAGAAACGATTTCAAAAAATGTAATTCAATAAATAATAAATAAATATTTTAATCTATTAATAAATTTACAAAAAAGGATTTTATCATTGGAAAACTATGGTTATATTTAAAAAAATGACTTCTTGGATTTTAACATACACTTAAACTTCTCTTATGGGTTTCCTCTAATATATTCTAATTAAAACTCTCAGATTAACTGAAAGAAACCACAAACACCAACTATAAAAACCCAAAATTTTCTTAAATGATTATTACTTCATTATAAAAATAACAAATTATAATTATACATTCAAATATTGAATTGATTACTATATTTTGAAAATTATGATCATATATCACATATAGATATTATAAAAATATTTTCATATACCACATCCTTATATTTATAAAATATCTTGTTATCCATATTACATATAGTCACCTGTGGATATACATCAATGAAAGGGGTTAGCTAAAAGCCCAATAAGGTGAAGGTGAAAAAAGTGGAATGTATAAATAGTACAATGTTATGAAAATCATCACAATAATTTCATAATCAAGGGATCACCATTATAAATATGATGAAGATATTTGAAATGGAATGGAATGTAAAAATCCATTAAAATGAAAAACTATTTACTTTGGGTCAAAACCACATATTTTTATAAAAAACATTTATCATGTTCAAACATAACATATGGGAATAATCAAAACATCTTCTTTTTTCAATGAAAATATAGCATCATTTACACACAAAACCAAAAGAATCTCATATAATAACCCACATTACCAAATTCCTCAGAGTGGAATATTAATATAATTCCACTTATCATATCATAATATTTACATAATCATTGAAGACACACAGAATGTATAACAATTATAGTCACTATATAAACCATGGAAAAATAATGAGTTTCATAATTATTTTATAAAAAATAATTTGATGAATTAACATTAAGTTCCCTATTAAATAAGGGAAAATCATTTTTTCGTAATCATCATCACTGTATATTGATAAAGTAACCACTTTGGTGGAGTAAAAATGTCATGACCCATCCTCGGGGCCCGTGCCGTGACTACACCAAGCCCGCCTTCCATAGGCCAGGGGCTGGCGACTATCACCAAAGGCATAAATCCCGATAACTGGGAAGGAATTGTGTTTATAAAAGTAAACAAAACACAATAGAGTACAAGAAGAAGTAAAACACTCAGTACAAAGAGATGTGCTGAAAAGTAAATGGTCCAGAATACAAAACCAACTGAAAGTACAAATACAACTGAACAGAAGTACAACAGAAAAAGAAAATAGCTGGAAGAATGGAAGCGGCTCCTAGGAAGTCCTTCTCGGATCCTACCTGAAGGGTAGGTACTGATGGCGCAGCTCCTGGATCGTCCACTACAGATCCTACCTGAAGGGTAGGTACAGATAGCCTCCACATCGCTCTTGCCTATCAACCTCCTCCGAGTGTCGTCTCGCTGTGAAGTCCACCTCTGGAAACTGACTCGTCGTGTAGCCCACCTTCAGGTACCGTCCAGTCCTCGATCACTCGGCCTCCGTCAGCACTTCCTGTTGTCTGCAACCAACACAACAAGGTGCATGCATAGCCCATGCAGGGGTGAGTATAACGATACTGAGTAGGGACCCCGAGACCCTCAATGTCTCACAAAAACCAACAAGGATAACCTCAATGAAGATCTCAACAGTTAACCTCTACTTAGGTATATGCCCATACATATACCTAAGTTATCAAGTAACCCATCTCAATCACGAGTAAACACAAAGATTATGAAATCAATAGATAACCACTACCCAGATATATGCCCATACATATACCTATGTTTATCAAGTGACCCATCTCAATCAAGAGGCAAACACAAAGGTCATAGACTCAGCTCAAACCAGGATTTTCATTATTGAAACCGTAACTGCTGAAGAGTCCCGTCTCTGGAGAGTATAGTGGTCTTGTCATGACTCCGAGGTACTTCTCACTAACCTAAGACTGCTGAAGTAATTCTCCTGTTGAGTACCGTGGGCCAGCCACCCAAACACAGTAGTGCTTCCCTTCGGGGTATGCCACCCAAACACAGTAGTGCACACCCCCTAATAGCCTGCAGAGGTACTCTCCGGACGAGTACCGCAGGTCTGCACTGTCACACAGGTAGTGCTTCGTCCGCCATGGGTCTGCAACCAACAAAGTAGTGCTCCATCCAATGGGCTAGTCGACTCACTCCAAGTCAAGTCGGTCAAGCAGTCTTCAGGTCTCAGCCAGCTACACGGTCTCCGTACTCCGAACGCTCATCACCGGGAGGGTCTGCTCAATGAGATACAGGTCGATACTCCAAGTATCTCAAAGTCCCATGAATAAGTATCTCAAAGGACTGCCTCGTCAAAGTGGTCTCAACGCAATAGACGGCGCGTCAATCAGACGCCTGGTCTGTGAGTTATTAGCCTTTTCGTCCTAGGGCCCGGTTGGTTTCGTGTGCGAACCAACCCGGACGTATCTCAATTGTACCCCGAACTCTCATAGGGTATTCTCATAGGGACCGTTTCTCAAGGTGATCCCCAACGCCGCTGACGGTTCGTCAAAGGGACGTCCAGTCTGAAAGTTATCAGCTTTTCCGTTCCAGGGGCCCGGTTGGATTTCGGGTACAATCCAACCCGGTCATATTCCAAAAGTGTCCAAACCTCAGGCGATGTATACCAAAAGTTCCGTCTCGTCAATAGGAATCCAAAAAGTCAATGTCACGTCATTCGGACGTCTGTAGCTCAAGTTATAAGCGTTTCCGCTCAGAGGGTCTGATTGGATTCATGATCGATCCAACCAACTCGTACTACAAATGAAACTGGTTAACCAAACCGGTCACACCATTGTGATCCATACGGAGAAACACATGAGATGGACTACACATTGGTCCCAAGCGGATAGCCGGTGAAAAATTAGCATTTCACCGCATCATGCGCGAACCGGGCCTCGTGGGGCCCGCGCCTCAACCCCGACTTAAATATCCAAAATTAGTCTTGAAACATCCGTCGTAATTCTAGGGTTGCAACGTCACAGACTGTTCGTCATTCTGACACCGTATGAGAGAGATATATCTGATAAAAGATTCCATAATAATAATAATAATAATATTATTCGGTGTTTTGTGGCCCTGCACTAGGAACTAGAATTTAGTATCCAACATTAGACTTGAATCGACCGTATTAATGACGGGATTATATCTCCACTGACGGAAAGGCAATCGGACGTCGCACGCATGAGTTATGGTGCGTCGAAGATTTAATAATATTATTAAATCTATTATTTTTTGAGCGCTTCAGGT
This sequence comes from Viscum album, assembly GCA_963277665.1. Taxonomy (NCBI): domain Eukaryota; kingdom Viridiplantae; phylum Streptophyta; class Magnoliopsida; order Santalales; family Viscaceae; genus Viscum; species Viscum album. Next base: position 638,902,256 of record OY728122.1, read on the forward strand.
ACCCGATCCAAAAACCTGAAAAAAAAACATCCAATATTGGACTCGTAATGTCCGTCTCGGAATCTGGGACGCATTGCCGCAGACTGTTCTTTAATCCGAGGCCGCACGAAGAAGATACCATCAAAATATAGTTTTCCCAATGAAAATAATAATAACATTATTATATTATTATTATTATTAATTTTAATTTACAAAATTATAATATCCAAATCTTCCAAGAACAAACATTGGCGCCTCCTCCATGCGGCATTCCCAAACCTCCTTTCATTTATGGTTTTTATTTTTATTTACTTTATTATTTCATCACTTCAATTTCTCTCTCCAATCCAATCTAATTTCTCCTTCCCCAAAAGAGCGCCTCCAACATGCGGCCCCACGGATTCCGCCTCGGCCTGCCAACTATGCTCCACCAGATCGCCCTACTCGTGCCACAAGATCATTCCGCACTCCATTCTGACTTCGATTTAACTCGAAAAAAGATACGAACTCATATCCATGATCCTAGGGTCGAGATCTTCGCGTCCATCTGTCGTGCTTAGGGAAACATTGAGATTCTAGTGTGCATAATTTTTTGGGGATGAAGAGCACACGAATAATCAAGAATTTCAATCAATTGTTTGGCCATCATTTTTTAGAATCACGATCATAAGGAATTGGAAATTAAAGATTTATCTTGGTTCAAGAATTTCAAATTCAAGATAATCAATAAGAAAGTTAATTCAATCAATTGTTTATCGATCCATGAATTAATTTATTTAATTCGCGTTCATGATGAGAAATTTAAACCGAGGTAAGGAATCCACAAAGATAAATCCTACAAATAAACGCTCAAGCTCAAGGGTATAAACCACATAAATGAGAAATATACAATATTCCCCTACCTCGCAAAGACGTCGCACGTCGTCGATCCGTGGAAGACGAACACCGCAGTAGATGGCGTCGCGAAGAACAGCGTCGCAGAGAAGAGAAAGGAAGGCGCATCAACATTCTTCGTGGAACCAGCGTCGCGGAGAAGAGGGCGTCGTTATTCGTTGGAGGCATTCTTCGTCGAAGAGAAGAACATTTTCTTTATCTATATCTCTAGAGCATTACCAGGTTTTCTCCAACACCACAATTTCCCAACTAAAATAATAGCTCTCCCTATTATTTTATTCTAACAACAATTGATTTAAGAGTCAAACACTAAAATTAATTAATTGGATAATCTCCTTAATTAATTATAATGTGTTGGCAATTTATTTGGGAGGATGGTGAAGAGTTTAAAAAACTTAATAATGATAATGGTTGTCATAATAAAAGCAAGGGAGTTTAAGGGGGGTTTCAAGGGAGATGAAAGGTTGGAGCTCATGTGGGCCCCACATTACAAATATCTACACATGGGAAGTTATGTGTGGGTGGGCCCCACCATTAACTTCCCCATGTAGGATATAACCACCATGGTGTATAAAATTGTTCTAAAGAATTTAATTTATCTTTTTGACTAATCCAAAAATTTTAACATTCAACACGCATAAAATGCAACTGCGGTAATGGTCCCCTTAAGCAAATACCGGCGATGTGAGTTCATCAGTGCCCTCAGATTTAAATTCCGAGCACTAGTTCAAATGATAGGAAAACCCACACGTACATTTAGTTAACGTACTCGAAAAAAAGTTAGGAAAATTATTATCAGTCACCGTCGACCCGCGGCAGTCAAGGTCAGGCTCTGCCTAAGTGAAACACTCCCCAATGAATCCAATGGTACTCTCGGATTTTCTATATGCATTACCATTTAAAAGATACGAATTTTAAAATAAAATAATTGTCATTTAAATATTTTATTTGCGGCCAAAAAGTAACTTTTTCTGGTGGCCCGCACCTGCCAAAGTTAGTATCTTCTTAAATAAACCATGCCCTCACGTGTTCAGCGGTTGTCTCGGATTATTAATCGAAGCTACTCTTTGTGAGTTATAAGCATTTGAAAAATAAAATAATGTATTTAATTATTTTCTTTACGATTATGCCATTTTTGGAATTTGTCACAGGGGGCCCATGCCGACAAAACTGAAGTCGCGCCTAGGGTAAACCTGACATCCTGAGCGCAAAGGTGCCCTCATATTTCTGATCCGAGTAACCGTTTAAGAGTTATTACACTTTTTCAGTAAAATTTCTTATGCGCGTTAATTTAAACTTATCAAGACTTGAGAAAATTATTTCGGGCACACCGGGCCTCGGAATCAGGTGCCGTCAGAAACTGCATACTCGTAAAATTCCAAATAAAATTAAGTCAAAATTTCCCTTCAATTTTACGGGTCTTTAAATTACTCCCACCTTAGAGCTTTACGTCCTCGTAAATCTTTAACACAAACTAGAGATACAAAAGTGGTACTAAGCACGCACTTGAGCCTTCCACTCCCATGTACTCACCAGGAGGTTCCTGTACTACCAGTGAAAGCGCACCTAAGGAATCGACCTTCCTTGTAGGATCTTCTCTTGTCGATCCTCAATCTCCACTGGAACCTTCGGGCTTGTTGCCCTGTCATCGACGTCCAACTCCCTGAGATCGATTATGTGTGAAGGATCTTGCACGTATCTCCTCAGTCGATGTACATGAAAGATTTCATGCACCCGGTGCAACTGAGGTGGAATGGTGAATCGGTAAAACACCTCACCTAGCCTACTGGGGACTTAGAAAGGTTCGTTGAACCTCGGAGATATCTTGCCGCCTCGGCTACATCTCCGTAAACCTCATCGAGGTGAGACCCGTATAAGAACGTGATCGCCATCCTCGAACTCTAGAGGTCTCCATTTCCTGATTAGAACTAAAACTCAAAACTCCTGCTACCACGAGGGTAAGGTTGGCCGACCCAAGAATGATCGGCTACACCATCCCATGCACGAGTTTATCTTGTGCTTCCTGGGGTTTCCCTTTCGTCGACCAAGGAAAACCCATCCCAAAGTTTGCCTAATACACTCAATTTGAGTATGAGCAGTGATTTCCCAATCCATACTCAAACTAAAGTCGTAAGGCCTCGATGCTGCCACCACGAGGTCCCAACTGAGAGTCTCGCCTCAAGGTTCAGATCACACCGTTGGCGTAAGTGTGACTATCGAGTCTCTTCCCAAAGGTATCTCCAGACGTGAGGGTCAAGTCAACGGCTTAAACGGAAACTCTAGGTCTGGGACTAGATTCATGGAAGGAAGGGATGATTCGTCTAGATTTCTGTGGATATGGAAACTAGTACAAGACAAAGTCCGCACTTTGAATAATCCTTAGAGCCATTTCGGTCTCACTCCTTGACCGCATGCAGCTACTGTTTTCCCCTGCCCTCCAGCTCCCTGAGCCTGGAGGGGACAACAAAGGCGGGTGGTTATAATATGTTAAAAATTACACCACCTCGTGATGCTCTCCTAGATCTGCCTCCACGTCTGATGCTCTACAGATTTATCTGCCCTTAACATTTCCTCTTCTTGAAACATTCTCACACCCAAGTCTCTGAGACTAGCACCAGCTCGCTGCGTTCCAACTTCTAACATTCTCTAGCTATATTCATTCATCCAAAGAACATTCAACCTCAAGGTTCTCTCTAGCACCCTAACGTGTGTAGGAATGCATAGAGGAAAAATTTCTGACTCGAATATCCTTAAACACACCACGCTCAGAGGTCCGAGCTCTATAGCACTGATCGAATCGTATTCATCGAGTACCCAGAATGTTCGGTACGCCTCGATGAATTCTCAGTTACCGAGACGTCGTCCTGCCGAAGCTGTATAAGCTCTAGAAAACTCTCAGCCACCTCCTCAAGCCAGTCCTCAGCTGCCTGTGAGTCAGGTTCTCCACATAACATGAGGGTATCTAATGTTGGAACACGTATAAGGTAATAATCCTACATGTGTCACCTACCGGTACCGTCGGTTGTAACTTTTGACCAATAGGTAGTGATGTATAGCTGACACACTACCTGAAGGCACTATCTCAGGCATCGGTCCACGTACCGAAGTCTCATCACTATGCAGACCATCCTCATGGTCATTACTGGAAAACACTAGTGGCCAAATCCACCATCCACTCCACTGGTGTCTCAGCTAGGCGGAAAACTCTAGCAATCACCTCCAGCCAGTCCTCTGATGTCTGAGAATCTGCCTCACCTCGTAACCTCGGAGGCCTCTACTGCTGGAACTCGTGCAACGCGCTCTGCCAGCATGCACCATCCACTAGTACGGCTGGTATAATCTACTGCCCAAAAGGTGGTGGTGTTGCTGGTACACCTCCTGAGGGTGCCAACATAGTAAAAAGGGCCTTGCACTGGAGCCTCGTCGCTCGGTGGGCCGTCATCGAGTACTCTCTCGAAACTCTAACTGACTGTCTGCTTGGAGACATCCTGAACAGATGTGAAACGGTCAATGTTTATACCTGGTGAGCTGACCTAGTTTGAGATGACGTTAATACTTTGGAAACACAAACACAATCAGTGTTTTCTTGTACAAAGTCGGAAATCAGTAGTCTGGGTCCTGGTGTACGTATACGTCGGCCGCCGCACCAACATTGGACTCCCGGAACTAAATACCACACTCGGTACCCTTAACAGTATTGCTTCACATAGAAAAAGATCAGATTCCTTAGTTCTATGGTAGAACCGAACTCCTCTGATTCCAATTTGTCACGACCCGTCATCGGGGCCCGTGTCGTGACTACCCCACGCCCGCCTTTCATAGGCCAGGGGATGGAGACTAGCACCAAAGGCATAAATCCCGATAACTGGGAAGTCATTTCCTTTATAAATATAAACAAAATACCATAGAGTACAAGAGGAATTAAAACATTAAGTACAAAGAGAAGTGCTGAAAAGTAAATGGGCCAGAATACAAACCCAACTGAAAGTACAACTACAACGGATCAAAAGTACAACAGAAAAAGACAACGACTGGAAGAACGGAAGCGGCTCCTGGGACGTCCTCCTCAGATCCTACATGAAGGGTAGGTACAGATGGCGCAACTCCTGTATAGTCCACCACGGATCCTACCTGAAGGGTAGGTACAGATAGCCTCCACATCGCTCTTGCCTGTCAACCTCCTCCGAGTGTCGTCTCGCGTGAAGTCCACCTCCGGATACTGACTCGTCGTGTAACCCACCTCCGGGTACCGTCCAGTCCTCGAACACTTGACCTTCGTCAGCACTGCCCGTCGTCTACAACCAACACAATGAGGTGTGGGCATAGCCCATGCAGGGGTGAGTATAACGATACTCAGTAGGGACCCTGAGACCCTCAAGGTTTCACAAAAACCAATAAGGATAACCTCAAAGAAGATCTCAATAGTTAACCTCTACTTAGGTATTTTCCCATACATATACCTAAGTTATCATGTAACCCATCTCAATCTTTAGGAAACACAAAGATTATGAAATCAACGGATAACCACTACCCATGTATATGCCCATACATATACCTAATTTTATCAAGTGACCCATCTCAATCAAGAGGCAAACACAAAGGTCATAGAATCAGCTCAAACCAGGATTTTCATTATCGAAACCGTAACTACTGAAGAGTCCCGTCTCTAGAGTGTACAGTGTTCCTGTCACGACTCCGAGTTACTGCTCACTAAACTAAGACTGCTGAGGTACTCCTCCTGTCGAGTACTGTGGGCCAGCCACCCAAACAAATTAGTGCTTCCCACCGGGGTATGCCACCCAAACACAGTAGCGCACACCCCCTAATAGCCTGAAGAGGTACTCTCTGAACGAGTACCGCGGGTCTGCACTGTCACACAGGTAGTGCTCCGTCCGACATGGTTCTGCACCCAACAAAATAGTGCTCCGTCCACTGGGCTAGTCGACTCACTCCAAGTCGAGTAGGTCAAGTAGTCGTCAGGTCTCAGCCGACTACACGGTCTCCGTACTCCGAACGCTCGTCTCCGGGAGGGTCTGCTCCACGAGCTACAGGTCAATACTCCAAGTATCTCAAATACCCACGAAGAATTATCTCAAAACCCCACGAAGAAGTATCTCAAATAACCGCCTCGTCATGGGGGTCTCAACGCAACAGACGACGCGTCAATCGGACGCATGGTCTGTGAGTTATTAGCCTTTTCATCCCAGGGGCCCGGTTGGTTTCGTGTGAGAACCAACCCATCCGTATCTCAATTGTACCCCGAACTCTCATAGGGTATACTCATACGGACCGTTTCTCAACGTGATCACCAACGCCGCTGACAGTTCGTCAAACGAACGTCCAGTCTGAAAGTTATCAGCTTTTCCGATCCAGGGGCCCAGTTGGATTTCGGGTACAATCCAACCCGACAATATTCCAACAACGTCCAAACCTCAGGCGAAGTACATCCAAATTTCCGTCTCATCATGAGGAATCCAAAAAAGTCAACGACACATCATTCGGACGTCCGGAGCTCAAGTTATAAGCATTTCCGCTCCGAGGGCCCGGTTGGATTCATGATCGGTCCAACCAAGTCGTACATCAAATGATACCGGTTAACCAAATCGGTCACACCATTGCGATCCATACGGAAAAACACATGAGATTGACTACCCATTGGTCCCAAACGGATAGCCGGTGAATAATTTGCATTTCACCGCCTCATGCGCGAACCGGGCCTCGTGGGGCCCGCGCCTCAAACTCGACTTAAATATCCAAAATTAGTCATGAAACATCCTTCGTAATTCCAGGGTCGCAACGTCGCAGACTGTTCGTCATTCCGACACCCTATGAGAGTGATATGTCCGATACAAGATTCCGTAATAAGAATATTATTATTATTATTTGGTGTTTCGTGGCCCCGCACCACGAACTAGAATTTTGTATCCAACATTAGACTTCAATGAACCGTATTAATGACGAGATTATATCACCACTAATGGTAAGGAAATTAGACGTCGCACACATGAGTTATGGTGGGTCGAAGATTTAATAATAATATTAAATCTATTATTTTTCTAGCGCTTCGGGTACCCGATCCAAAAACCCAAAAAAAACATCCAATATTGGACTTGTAATGTCTGTCTTGGAATCTGGGTCGCATTGCGGTAGGCGGTTCTTGAAACCGAGGCCGCACGAAGAAGATACCGTCAAAATACGATTTTCCCAATGAAAATAATAATAACATTATTATATTATTATTATTTTTAATTTTAATTTACAAAATTATAATATCCAAATCTTCCACGCACCAACATTGGTGCCACCTCCATGTGGCATGCCCAAACCTCCTTTACTTTATGCTTTTTATTATTATTTATTTTATTATTTCATCACTTCTATTTCTCTCTCCAATCCAATCTAATTTATCCTTCCCCAAAACATCGCCTCCAACATGCGGTACCCACAGATTCTGCCTCGGCCTGCCAACTGTGCTCCGCCAGACCGCCCTACTTATGCCACGAGATCATTCCGCACACCATTCTGACTTCGATTTCACTCGAAAAAAAAAAGATATGAACACATATCCATGATCCTCGGGTCGAGATCTTCGCGTCCGTATGTCGTGCTCAGGGTAACATTGAGTTTCCAGCACGCTTAATTATTTGGGGATGACGAACACGTGAAGAATGCGCGGACAATGAATAAGAAAAGATCACGGTCAAAGTGTGTATCGATAGCCGTGTTAGTTTGGCCCTCGTTTTTTAGAATCAAGATCATGGGGAATTGGAAATTAAATATTTATCTTGGTTCAAGAAATTCAAATTCAAGATAAACAATAAGGAAATTAATTCAATCAACTGTTTATCGATCCACGAATTAATTTATTTAATTCGCGTTCATCATGATAAATTTAAACCGAGGTAAGGAATCCAAAAAGATAAATCCTACAAATAAATGCTCAAGATCGAGGGTATAAACCACATAAATGAGAAATATACAATATTTCCCTACCTCGCAAAGACGTCGCACGTCGTCAATCCGTGGAAGACGAACACTGCGGTAGATGGCATCGCGAAGAATGACGTCGCGGAGAAGAGAAAAGAAGGCACATCAGCATTCTTCGTGGAACCGACATCGCGGAGAAGAGGGTGTCGTTCTTCGTTGGAGGCATTCCTCGTCGAAGAGAAGAACATTTTCTTTATCTATATCTCCAGAGCTTTCCTAGGTTTTCTCCAACACCACAATTGACCAACTAAAATAATAGCTCTTCCTATTATTTTATTCTAACAACAATTGATTTAAGAATCAAACACTATAATTAATTAATTTGATAATCTCCTTAATTAATTATAATGTGTTGGAAATTTATTTGGGAGGAAGGTGAAGAGTTTAAAAAACATAATAAAGATAATGGTTGTCACAATAAAACCAAGGGAGTATAAGGGGGGTATCAAGGGAGATGAATGGTTGGGGCTCGTGTGGGCCCCACCTTACAAATATCTACACATGGAATGTTCTGTGGGGGTGGGCCCCACCATTAACTTCCCCACGTAGAATTTAACCACCATGGTGTATAAAATTGTTCTAAACAATTTTATTTAACTTTTTCACTAATCCCCAAATTTTAACTTTCAACCTGCATAAAACGCAACTACGGTAAAGCTCCCCTTAATCAAATACCGGCGGTGCGAGTTCTTTAGTTCCCTGAATTTCAATTCCGAGCACCGGTTCAAAAGATAGGAAAACCCACACGTACATTTAGTGAACGTATCCAAAAAAAAGTTCGGAAAATTATTATCAGTCACCGTCGACCCGCGCCGGTCACGGTCAGGCTCTGCCTAAGTGAAACACGCCCCAAGGAATCCAACAGTACTCACGGATTTTAAATACGAGTAACCGTTTAAAAGATATGAATTTAACAATAAAATAATTGTCATTTAATTATTTTATTTGCGGCCAAAAAACTATCTTTTTCTGGTGGCCCGCGCCGGCCAAAGTTAGTATCTACTTAAATAAACCATTCCCTCATGAGTTCAGCAGTTGTCTCAGATTTTTAATCCGAGCTACCGTTTGTGAGTAATAAGCATTTCAAAAAAAATGATGTATTTAATTATTTTATTTACGGTTATGCCATTTTTGGAATTTCTCAAAGGAGGCCCGCGCCGACTAAACTTAATTCGCGCTTAGGGTAAACCTGCCATCCTGAGCGCAACGGTGCCCTCAGATTTCTGATCCATTAACCGTTTAATAGTTATTACACTTTTTCAGTAAAACTGCTTACGCACGTTAATTTAATCTTAACAAGACTTCAGAAAATTATTCCTGGCACACCGGGCCACGGAATCAAGTTCCGTTAGAAACTGCGTACTCGTAAAATTACAAAGATAATTAAGAAAAAATTTCCCTTGAATTTTACGGGTCTTTACACAAAAAAAGTTTTATGAGGAAAATTACAGTTGGAATATATTTGTATTTTGATTTTAAATCATGATTGAAACTTGTATATCCTCAAAAAATGGAATAATTGTGAACTGATATTTTTTTAATATTATACGAATATATATACCTATGTTTTTGGGAATGATGGATAACCCAATGAAAAAGACTATTGTTCGAGAATACCTTAACCATAATTAATGATTTCTTCCATCTCTTTTACACCTACTAATTAATAAAAAAAATATTTATAAAAAAATTTATACAGAAGATATTTATTATCATTTTTAATACTATTTATCAATTATAATTATTTTATTATATTTTTTTAATTTCCATTGTGAGAGGGAAGACATTTGGATATCATGTTTTCCTAAAAAATATCCCATTATTCATCAATATCACTATTTTATAATTTAATATATATATTAGTGGTATTTACTTCCCGAAGAATTATATAAGTATATTTACAAATTTATACATAAAAGATAGTTTATAATAAACAGACATAGGATTGGTGGTAATAAAATAATTGGAAGCATCCTCTTCAGATGTTAACATACTGTTATTAGAAGAGATTCCCAAATAAGATTAAAATTATATGTAGGTAGAAAAAATATTATTTTTAATGTAAGATAATATTGTTAATAATATGTTAGAAATATTCCAAAAAAACTATATTTGTTTTGTTTTGAATAATAAAGGCAAAAAATTACTGAATAGTAATAAAACAAATGAAAAGTTTTAAAATACATATTACTTCCTCAATTTTCCTTCTCTTGTACAATACAAAATGTTCCTTGATGTTTGGAGATTTATTACTCTATAATAAACATAGATATTCTAAGGATACTGAGTTATAGACCTGTTGGAGCACATTTGAATTGACAAGTTACGGAGGAGTGGTTTTCAATGGGCATGGTGATGGGTTATTTATACATTTTCATTGGGGTAGTTTTAGATTAAAATATTAAAAAAATTATTATATTAAATTAAAAACTTATATTTTTTAATTTTTAAAAATATGGATAACATATAAATATAATATAATTGTATTAAGACATTAAATTTCTTTATAATTGTAATTATCTTTGTTTTTTAAAAAAGAATTTGTGAAGAAGATTTATTTTAAGGGAATAATTCTTTCGTTAGGATTTCGAAAATGATTTTTAGGTTTGGAAATTCTGGTTATTAAATTTTAATGTGAATAGAGTGAAGTTAATTAAATTCTGGAAGAACTATATATTATCTAAATTATTTGTTCTTTATTACATCATGAATGATATAATTTGAGATCGACTAGTTACAAGAAATAAGATATTTTTAAAATTATACGGAACATTCAAGTTTTTCATAAAATCACTAAAAATAACCCTTGGATAATATTGATGTGAATATTTCAAAAATTATATAAATTTTATAAATATATTTTTCAAAAAATGTTAATTTTAAATTTTTTTAAAAAAAATTATTTTTATGAAATATATTAAAATAAAGTATATTAAACATGTTCTTATATTTTCATTGATTTTATTAATAATGTCATTTAATTAAATCACTATAATATATTTATTTACCTTTATTACCCATGATTATTAATTTTTATATCACATATTATTATATTGAGGTAAAGTCACTCTTAGAACTGTAAGGTTACTATTCATAGTGGTATGGTTTTTATTTCTAACTATTATGTTACTATTCTAATGGTCACATTTCTATTCAAATGATAACATTACTTTATGTAAATTATAGATCATTTCATAATTCATTATTCACTATAATTACACCGAAGGTTATATATTTTCAATTTATGGGATTTTTATAGGTTCACTAATATTTTCCTCCATTCCTATAGTGATGGTTGTGGGGGAGATGATTCTAGCAGCTTGGGGAGATCCATATGTTTCCATTATAGAATTTATATGTCATATTTTTATTCAAATATTAAAATTTTACATTTTAATCAATTTCATAGTTGAATAATGTAATGATATTTATTAATAAATTATAGTGTTGTTGGTTTCTTTGTGTTCTCTATGCATATAACTGTTATAAAATATATTGAATGAATAATTTTGGTTGGAAAAAATTATCATTAAGTGGTCTTCTTTTTTATTTGGAAAATAAATAAAAATTTAATAATAAACTAATGGAAAATAGTTTTTAGTGATGGATATAGTATGGTTCATTTTTGTGGGTTTTGAGTGGAATTTTAAAAAAAAAATCCATAATGTATAAGTTTATCTTTTAATAAATTAAATTGGAAGCTTAAAAATAAATAATAGATAAGTGATGAGTGTAGGTAGATCCTATTCTCATTAACTCATTTAATTATAAATTTTCATTGTATCTTAGATTTTAAAATGTATTTTAATACCAATTAACATGTTTTAATTTTAAATTTGTCACTATGTTTATAACTTAGTAGAATATTTTAAGGGTAAAAAATAAAATTTTCCTTATTATCCAATTTAAATATTTGGATAAAATATGAGGGAAAAAATTATTCAATTATTAATATCGATAAATATTATTTTCTATAGAAATGCTCATATCATAGGAAAATAATTGTTAGAAAAATTAAGCGTAAAATATTTTCATTCTTATAAAAATCCAATTAATATCCTTCATAAGAATTTTAATATGTTTTATAGATAATATTATCATTAAATTTCATTTAAATAACTCATTATTATTATCAAATATAATAAAATCATTTCATTACAATAATAAAAAATATCGTTTAAAAATGATTCTTTTAGTTTTCATTAATTATATTGTTTATGTAACTAATTAATAAAAAATTATTAATTTATCAATAATTTTATTTCATATATAAAAATAAATTTCATTATATTTATTACTCAAAATATGATAAATTTATCTTATAAATAATATATATATGATAATTGTTTTCAAATAAAACATTTTTTACACATAAAGAGTGTCGTTAGATTTATTTATAGTTCAATAATTAATTTTCTATATTATTATGTTATTTTTCTAATCAATCATCTAATTTTAAAAATATATTTTATTGAAATTATTATTGAAGGGTAATAAATTAAATAAAATTATTTATTTTGTAAATTTGTTTATTTATAATCAATTGAATTTTTACAATTCAATTGGGGTCTCATAGTTCAATATAAAAATAATTTATTTAATTTAAAAAACTATACAAAAATGTAAATATTTTAGCATTTAAATAAACATAATATATAAATATCTATATACTATTAATTAGAAAACATTATCATGTATACATATATTATATCCAACAAAAATATATAGTTTTATATCATTTATATAATGTATATATTACCCAATTATTTACAATAAATTTATCACATTCAATCCCCACAATGAATACAACACATTCCTATAGATTCTGTTATTGATTTTACAATATGATTTCTTATGTTTAAATATTTTTTAATTTTTATTTTCGTTATTCTAATGGTGATTCTCAATGTGGATGATGATCTAAGAGACACCCAAGATCAAAAAATATATATTTTTCTACATTTATTATATTTTAATTTATGGATTTTTAATGGATAAAAAATATTGAATAATTTAATATATGTTTTCCTTTCCATTCATTTCATTTTACAATTATTAGTAAACAAATTATTTTTTATTGAATTTAAATTCTTATAACACATTATATAGTCAAATTATTTGTATTTGTAAGAATAGAGAATCATATTTACAAAATATGAACATATTATTTAGGGGAAAAATTATTCCTACAACATGTGGTGTAAAACTATTTTTCAGCCAAGTTATTTAAATTAAAATCTATATATTTCTTCCATTTTGATTCCATTTTATTGAATTTAATTCTACATTAGATATAGATAAATAAATATCAATATTTTCCCAAATCCAATTCCTGACATATCATTGTTTTTAACTACGGACATTCCCTTTTTTGAAATAGATGATTATAAAGTAACTAACATCCATAAAAAAATATATAAGGTATATATGTCAAAAAATTATCATTTCATTACTAGTTATGAAAAAACATTATGTGGTGGAAAACAAAAAAAATATGTTATGAAATAGTTTCTTATATTAACCCCCTCTCCCTTATTCCAAAATGTGTATTAAGAACATTTCTTGTGGAACATAGTGTGGGGAATCTTTATCTAACCACATCTAAAGATATGGCAAGGATGAGGGAATGGTTTTCTGAAAAATCAAAAAAATAACATTATTCATATTTTTCAGAAAAACATTTTGAACATAAATAATATATAGATAGGAATTCACACCCAACATTGAATAATATGGGATTTTAATGGTTCATTATTTTACCTCCTATATGGGAGAGGAAATACTTATCTTATAAATTTGGGAGGAATAATATTCCAAAATTTTGAAAAACATCTAATGATTTTCACCCCTACTGAAAAATAGAATATTTATTAGATTTAGTTCCACTACCATATCAAGTATGATAATAGTCTCTATCAACATTTTATCTTTGATGACAACCCAAAATTTAATCAATGAAATTAGTTAATACACCCAATATACTTTTGATATTTAATGAGTGGTTATATCAAATTAATTTTTCTTTATATAGACCAGTTATAGTACATTATGAAGCATTTAAAAACATCCTGATTTTGTTATTTAACATCAATGTTCATCCTATGCAAGTTAGATTCCCCAAATGAACTTCCTTCATATAGATTAAAATTTTATCATTTTTGCTTTTAATCAAAATTCATCCCCTAATTGAATGTGAAGACATAAAAATTTAATTATATTGTTTAAAAATAATTTCTCTATAAGTTATTTATAACTAGCTAGGTTTTTACCATTATAGGTTAAGTTATATAACAATTTTATAAGTATTATGGTTTTTGGGATATTTTTTCATTTAACATTGATGATACCACATTTTTGTTGATGAAATGTTGTGTAAACTTTCCAATTTGAGAATTGGTTGGCAACGATATGACCATTTAATTATTCTAAGGTATGTGTTCTGTGGGAAATGGCTTGGGCTACCTCATTAAAACTATGGTGGACTCCATGATGAGGGAAAATGTGAATATTCATTTGGACATTGTATATCCACATTCTATGTTTCGGGTATTTTTGGATGCACCATGGACATGTATATTCCTATAACAACTGAGGATTTTTTGGTATTTTTATATTTAAATAAATTTAGTTTCTTTGATAACATTATTTTCGTAAAACAATGAACATAAATGAACTAGAAAATGTTATAATTTTAACACAATAATTATAACATAGTAATTGTGTTGTTGACAAGTAATGAAAATGACTAAATTAAAAAAAAATAATCTAAACATGTTTATTAAATGTATTAATTGGTTACCCATATTTATTAATGAAACTAAAAACTAATTGAACATATAGGATGTGTTTGTTTTAAAAATGAATTTAATTAAAATATTGGAATTTCATTTTAAGAAATTATTGTAATTAGTATTAATGAAATATATTAATTAAATTAATATGTTATATATTCCTTAACTTTATTAAAAAAAATTGGAAAGGATTGAGAGGATAAAGATAATAATAAATCTAATTTTAAGATTAAAAAACTATATTTTCTATTCCAAATTTCGCCATATTTTTTTGTGCATCTATTTTAAAACTAAATATTGAAAATTTTATAAATATTAATAGAAAAAAAATCATACATTTATTAAATCATAATATCAAAAATATATTGGTGTGATTTTTTTATTTTTCTGATATGTTTTATATTTTGATGAGTAGTAAAAAAATTATTTTAATTCAAAACAAACAATTTATCTAAATAATTTATCATGCAAAATTATATATTAAATTTGGCTTAAAATACCAATAATTAAATTATATATATATGAATACTATTTTTTCAATAAAATAATATTCATTTTTAATTTTATTATAAAAAAATGTTAATCTTTTTATCATTTTTTAATTAAAACCCAAATTTTTCCTCATGACTATAGGATTAATTTTAAATCTACTGATTATGAGATTGTAATAGTTTAAAATTCATTCTATATTTGGAATCTAATGTTCCCAATTAAGTTGTGTGTTCATATTATGTTTTAGGCCTAAAAATTTGTTATAAAATAATCATTTACCAAATAATTTTTTAAATGATGCATCATGTTACAATTAAAATGTAAAATCTTAAAATTTATAAAAAATAAATAAAAAATGTTTTGTTGATGTTTTTATTCATTATTACCCTAATTTACAACACTAGTTATCATCTAAACTGTTTTTAATTAATTCCACCCAAATGTGGATGCATTTAAAAGTAAAATAATCTTTATTTAATCATATAAAACAACCCATACTCATGTATAAATACCACACCTCACCAATCCATTTCTCCTAAAAACCCTAAAAGATTCAAAAATCCCTAAAAAACACATCATCTCGATTATCCCCTATTCCAGGTGATGATGATCTCAACCAATTATAAATTCCATAATTTTTAAGAGATCCTTCAAGGAGGTGATATTCAAGAGGTTTTTTTTCAAACAACCTCTCTTATTTTCATTTAATATTTTAATTTCTCCTCACATCCTTCATCTGTTAAAAATGATTTATATAAAATAATTTATAAAATAAATCGATATGTTATTAATGCTCAAACATCATCGGGAACATGAGACAAACTATAATTTATATCCTACTTACTACATAGAAAATTGACATGATATGGTCGAACCATAGAGAGGAATAATGGGGTTCTTGGTGATCTAAAAAAAACTAAAAAACACACACAAAAATATAATAACTCAGTTTTTGGTGGTGATTTGGAGTGAGTGAAAATTAGTATGTGATGAAATGATAATGAATTGGTGAGTGCACTGAAGTAGAAAAGAATGTATGAGAGATTTTGGGGAAAATAAGAAATAGGTTAGTAGGGGAAGATTCTACTAGCAGATTTCGATATTTCTTATCCTCGTTCATGCACGACTGTTTAATAAATATGGATCTAACTTAAGGTAACTTGCAAGGTTTTTCATCTGGTCAATTCTTGATGGAGTAACCTTTACTGTTCTTCAATTGTAATAGTTATTTCAACCAATGGCCATAAAAGTCATATGTCACTGGGCTCAAATTGTCAATTGAGTTCAGTGTGTTTCTCTCATTTGATGACGATTCACTTGTCAGTGTATTACTCAGATTGGAACAGTTTTCTTTTAGATTCAAACAAGACCAGTTTTCACTCATCATTGATGTTTTTAATATCAAATTGTCATGAAAATAGTGAGAGAGAGAGAGATGATCCAAAAAAAGTTGATCTGTGTGAATTAGAGAAAACAAATCTCAATAGCCAACATATTTCTCCCCGAAGGAGTTTAGGCAGACATAATGGTTGGATTCAGTGAAAAAATAAAATAAAAATCAATGAAGCTCATTTCAAAAAAGTTCTAGAAAAAAATAGAGCACAAGGAAAATAAAGACGTTCATCTCTCTACTTTATCTTCCGAAATCTCTAATACATACTGCTCAATGGTGGACACAATGTTGGAGTGTGCTCGATTTCCCACAATGGTAATCGAGGTATGAAACAGCGATATGTTTCTCTTATTCCTCCAAATTTCTATCCTCTATGATATTGAATGTTCATCCTCCTCCACTCCATAGATTGGATATATGAATCCCTGTCCCACATCCTGCCCCTGGGGTGAATGAATAATCTAGTGTCTGTGATGAATGTTGATGAACCAGTAATCGATGTATGTGTAATTTTATATGAGGTGCTTTTTGGCCTCTACGCGGAGCTTCCTTAGCTCCACTCCTTCCACGCAGGTCACTAGAGTAGTTTCTCCTAACATAATAATGGGGCGCGTACGCCGAGCCACAACCATCCTTCTACAAAAAATCCACGTTATCCATATAAATATATATAATGAAACTATTATATACCATATATCATATCACTAATATAAATTAATGAAAATAATTATATATATATAAAAATTATAATACTAAAATATGTGAATATAATTATTACATTTATTAATATTCAAACATTATAAAACAAAAGTAATTAATAATATATATATATATAAGTATTATATCTTATGTATATTATATAATGTATTACATATTATTATGTGATTATAATACTTATTGTAATATTATAATTATAACATGAAAATAAAAATGTTGAATGGGGGGTTGGTTCGTTCGACGCATGGAAAAGCTGATGGCTTCCGGTGGTTCTGCGGTCTGCAACAGAGCCAGTCAGCTACAAGAGGGTTGGAGATCAGCTGGGAAATGTTTGAAGGAGGAATTTTAGGGAGTGGGTTGGCACCAACGAAACAAAAAAAAAGGAAGAGGCATCGACTTCTGCTCGATCAGCATGGCTGGTTCGTGCAGATTGGGAGCAGCAAGGGTCAGCTGGGCCGCGGGTGTGCGGTGAAGGGCATGATGAATTAGGGGTAGGTGACGCAACCGTGGTAATGGTGGCACGAAGGAGGAAGAAGAGGATGGGGTTATAAATCGGTGCTGGCGCAAGGTAGGGATCTTGGGATTGTTTTGATGAGGTACGAATATCGACAATAGAGAGAGGGGAAATAGGTTGTGGGGAAAGGATGGAAGATCAGTGGTTCGGGGATATGGAATGGGAAATGGTTTGAGTTATACATCTAAATTAGGATTTTAAATTTGATGTTTAATCGTGGATGTATGAAAGATTATTCTGCTATAGATTCAATTTTCATGTGTTTTGTATTTATCGTGTTGTGCTACTAAGTGTCTCTAATGTTGGATGGTGTTGTTGTTGTGCGAATGAGAGTGTGAAATGGAGGCATGGAGATGGTGTAGAGGACGGTTGGGTTACATTATATAGGGCAGTGGAAACAACGGTGGGGTGCAGTGGATGTTTTACAGCAGGAAGCAGAAATACTGTGAAAGGGTATGAGTTATGGAGGAGTGGCTGTGAGTGATGCTCATGGTCTCACCGTGAGTGATTCTCGCAATCTCACCATGAGGTGGGGTATAGGGTGGCATCATCGAGGAGTGTAACCCTAAGGAAAGGGTTCAATGTGGTGGAACCATATAATGGGTGTGGAATGGTGAGATGTTTCACCATAATAGAGGAAGCGATGCCACCATAATCTGCAAACCATTAAAAAAATTAATTAATTCTTTAATACAACAAAAAAATAATTATTAAATTAAATTATATATAAAATAATTAAATTCTAAATAAATAAAAAATCTTAAATAATAAAATTACGTGTTCATTTTTTAATAGTGTGAATTTATTTATATTAAAATTTATAAATAATTTAATTTAATAACAAATTAATGTAATTAGAGTTACTTTCATAAATTATTTATCCAATTAATTAACCAATTATTTAATCAAATAATTAAGTAAATAAAATTATTTAATAAAATTACGTTGTTAGACACCACTTTAATCATTTAAATTAATGTTAGTTATTTATTTGCAAATTAAAAATATCAAATTACCTAAATTAATGAATTGATTAACTAAATAGAATTAGAAATTATAAAAATAAATGAAAAAATATAAAAGTCATCTTCAAAAGATTATATTTAATTTAAGAATTATATAAAATTACAATAATTCACAGACACATTATGTAATCTAAAACATACTTCTTTTACAAACTCTGAAGAAAATCTCAACAATTATAAATTATATAACAAAAAACAAGATTTTGTTATAAAAAAGTAAATAAAAATACAAAAAGGATGTAGAAAAGAGTGTGAAAACAGTGCCACATCAAACTCCCCCACACTTAATGCATTATTTTTCCTCAAACAATTACATTCCTTAGACTTTAAAACAAAAAGATGATTTGGGAATTTCTGTTCAAAAAGTGCATGATAAAACATTAATATCCAAAGGATCAAGATCAAACAGTAGGTCATTACTTTCAAGGATGTTCAAATATGCTGTCCAACCAAGATTCAAAAACACATAGTATGTCAAAAGAATCATAGATTCATACATTTTAATGTTTTTCATGCCTCCTATATGTACTCAATAACTTTTCTAATTCACCTTCAAATTCATGTTCTAATTCATGGAGTGATGAAAAGTTAGATGAAGTGGATCTCAAATATTAACCAAGGGAACCTTCCATTCCCACCATTCGCCCAGGTTCTAAAAATTAATGTTTATTAATTTCATCACTTTATTGATTCAATTCATATGAATTTTAACATAGTCAAATACTCTCTTCTTTATCTAGTATCTAAATTCTCCTCACCATAATGAGTTCATTTTTTACAAGAACACTTTATTCCCATTTTATCCCACCCATATTCCATTGGATGAGCACTATGCATAGAACTTATTAAGAATTAAATTGTCTTTATTTATTCACAAAAATGTATCCAATGCACTTTTTCTCAAATACCAACCATGGGATCCCATTTTCTCATTTTACTCCAGTTACAAAGGACCTAATTAATAATGATTTTTGTTGACTCCTTAAAGTGATTGAATATTATTTAAAAAAATGTGAGTCGACTAGCTTCCTGTGAGAGATTCTAGTTTCCCTACATCATGATCATAATCCAACAAAAACTATCATATCACACTCTAATACTCAGTTCTTAAATAGAAATATCCATAAAAACAATGATCAATTTCACTCAGCAATCATTTATAATTAATTTTTTATGACGAAGTGCCACTTTTATAATCTTGCATGATATTATCCACTAATATCACAGAATTTATGTACATGTGATCCTCCATTGCCCATCATGTAATGAAAGAATTTGAAAAAAAATATGAAACAATTGAACAATTTTTGAAAAAAAAATTGACCTTCTTTTACAAATTCAGGTATAAGAACGGGGAATTTTAAATGACACTAAAATTACCAATTTCCACCAAACATAAAACCCAACATTGTCCCCATTGATGACTTCTATAGTGGAAGATAGTATATGTACAAAAAAATATGGAAATTCCTGCGTAAAATAGATATGGTGAGGGTTAAAAAAGGTTAATATTTTTTATTTTCCACAGAAAAAAGAAAAAGAAACGAGAAACTTAAACTAAAAGAAGAAAAAACCCACAAATCATAACTAGCAACAAGAATAGTTGTATTCATAAATTGTTCATGAATTGAATCATTATGAGAGACAAAATATTTTATCAATGAAATTTAACTAGTAGTATGATTAACAATTATGTGTAGTAGCTTAATGAGAAGGAAAATAGTGGTTGTACCATTTTTCAAAACGGAGCTCAAATTTTTTTTTCAACTATTTAGATATTATAAATTTAACACCCATGAAGGAATTAGAGTACACATTATTAGTTCATGGGGAAGTCCCCCACACTGAATTCCCAGTGAGGATTAAATTTAGAGATAAATGTGAAAAATATAACAACAACACTTCCTTAAATTATTGGAACATTAACACTGACTTCCATTGATAGATCCTCTTCATAAGCACATGGTGGTTACTCCTCTTCATTAACAAGTTATCCATATGATGTAGTGGATTTCTCCCTTGGGTTTTCATGACCATGTTTCTGTCATCAACCACTCATTCTACAAAACAAAAATAGATCATAAGGAACAATCAAGTAGTTTGGAGGTTAAACTAGAGAACAAGCAGCATGGGTTAACATTATTGAAGAACAAAAATAAAAGTAAAACATCTATGAAACAATGAGTTAGTTCAAATGAAACACTGAGTTTATAGTACTCAGTTAGACTTAAACATCCCATTCTTCCAACAGAGATATGGTAGCCATTCCCTTTAGATAACCATCATAGAAGTTCTTTATTCATTGACCATTGACTACTAAAGGTCGATTCTCTTCTCCAACTAGCTCAACAACACCATTAACCAAGACTTAAACAATTGTAAAGGGTCCCGACCACATGGTCTTCAATTTTCATGAAAACATCATCAATCTACAATTGGAACGAAGGAATATCTCACCAAACTTGAAATTCCTATTTTGAATTCCTAAGTCATGAAAAAAAATTGTTCTATCTTTGTATATTTCATAATTATCATAGGACTCCCTTCTAGCCTCCTCTATCTCACATAGCTCTAACATTCTCTTATCACCAGCAGTATTGAAATAAATATTAAGAGCCTTCATTGCCTAATAAGAAATATGTTTCACCTCAATAGGTAGATGAAATGTTTTCCCAAAGGGTAACCTATATAGTGACATCTATATAGGTGTACTATAAGAAGTTCATTATACCCAAAGGGCCTCGTCAAACGGCTTTTACCAGTTCATTCTAGAGTTAGACATGGGTTTCTCAAAAATATGTTTGAGCTCTTTCTTTGAAACTACTTCTTGCCGACATGACTATGGGTGGTAAGTGGTGACTATCCTACGGGAGAACCCATTATTCTCCATCAAACCATTGAACTTATATTTCATGAGGTGGGTCCCATTATCAGTTACAAATGTCAAGGAACCCCAAACATTGAAGGAAATTTATTGATGAATTTCACAACACTAGTAGCTGAATTGTCGGGCAGAGCTACTGCCTCAACTCACATGGACATTTAGACAACAGCAACCAAAATTCACTCATTACTATAAGAGGATGTGAATGATCCCATGATGTCTAATCCCAAAAGCTCAAATATTTCAACCTCCAGAATTCCTGTTTTGGGAACTTCCTAACTTTTTCCAACATTTCCCAACATTTGAAATTTTCCACAGCCAATATCCAAACACCTAACTTCATTAAACAATGTTGGTCAGAAGAAAACTGGCTATAGGACAATTTGAGAAGTGCTTTCTCCTCCATGGGGGCCACCACAAGGTAATTAAAAGATGTTCTCATGTATGGGAAAAATCTCATCCCCAACCACACATCTTCTCAAAATCCCACCAAAACATATCCAAATGAGATGAGGGTCATCCGAAATACTTTATTTCATCTCAGATATAATCCTCTTCCTC
The DNA here is from genome assembly GCA_963277665.1 of Viscum album. Lineage (NCBI taxonomy): Eukaryota > Viridiplantae > Streptophyta > Magnoliopsida > Santalales > Viscaceae > Viscum > Viscum album. The sequence continues at coordinate 638,924,493 of OY728122.1, forward strand.
TGGTTGTGTGAGAGATCCTTAGGCATGGCTCTAGCTTTCAGAATGTTGGCATAGATTGGGAACTCATAAAATTGTTGCATAGATGCAGCAAACAATTTTTCATCAGGGAATTAAGTATTGATGTCTCTTGGTTTCATGCTTGGGGTATAGGGAAATCGGTACAAGTGATCTAATACTACATTATCAACCACATTCTTGTCCTTAATTACTAAATCAGGATCTTGTAATTGCAAGGATTGCCTCTTGAGTCTGGGATTTGAATCCTTTTTCACCAGCCAACACTTTAGCGATGAATGATCTGTGGAATTATAATCATTCAACCTACCAAATACTGCCTGAAATTTTTAATAGAAAACATCATAGAAACCAAAAAAAATTTAGTGGTATAATAATTATTCTGGGAATCATCCATCAGCTTGTTTTTATAGTAAATAATATTTAACATCTTATCCTTTGTCTACCCCAAAATAGCTCCTAATTCAATGTCAATAGAATCAAACATCACCTCAAATAAAAGCTACCAGAAAGGAGTAGTGATTACAGGTGAAGTAATCAACTTCTCCTTGAGTAGATTAAAGTATTCCAGACATGTCACATAGAATAAAAATGTTTTTTCCTTAACCAGAAGGGATCACATTAGTCTAGTAATATTGAAATGACCTTTGTGATCCTCTTGTAGAACCCAACATTCCCTAAGAAACTTCTGATTCCATTGTCATTTTCAGGTGGGGGAAACATTTTTATGTCCTCAACATTATCATTATTGACCTCCATCCCCTTCTTAGAAACTTTTTGTCCCAAAACAATTCCTTCAATGGACATGAATTGGAACTTTTCCTAGATGAAGACTAAGTTGGTCTGTTGGAACATTTATAACACTAGTTCCAAATTTTTCATACAATTCTCAATTTTATTTCCCACAATAAAAAATTAATCCATGAACACATCAATTATCATTTCAATAATGTTTGAAGAAATTTCCACCATGCACCCACGAAAAGTGGTAGGAGCTCCAAACAATCCAAAGGGAATATTCGGTTTGCAAATGTCCCAAATGGACAGGTGATGGTGGTTTTCTCTTGGTCCTCAGGTGAACTGTAAATCTGGTTGTAAACATAATAACTATCAAGAAATAAAAATAATTCATTGCATGCCAATCTCTCTAACATTTGATACAAAAATTGAATGGAAAATTATTTTTTCTTGTAGAATAATTCAACTCTATATAGTCTATACAGACTCTCTATTTATTTAGTACACTTGTTTGGATTATCTCATTATTTTAATAAGTGACCACTTTCACTCAACACTATTTGTGTACCACTAGGATAGGACATACCTAGGGGATATTATAAATGGGAGAAATGATTCAAGCATCATTCAACATAATCACTTATTCTCTCACAACATCCCTTATTTATGGTTTGAGTCTTCTTTGGGAATCAACTCTAGGATTAAACTTAGTCTCCATGGGAATTTTATGCATGTAGATGGTGGGACATATCCCCTTGATATCAGTAATTGACCTGGCTATGACAGACTTGTACTTATTCAGAACACTACGCCGATTTTTCCCTTGACTCACCTCCATGTTGGATGAAATGATAAGGAGAATGGTGGAACTATCTTAAAAAAGGAATATGTGAGATTGGAAGGGAGGGGCCTGAGGTCAAGGGTGGGTGGTGACATTAATAAGGGATGAAACATGGGCCTTGGTTTCCCATGGTCTTCCTAGAGCCTCTTGAAGAAGGCAGTAAAGAATACATCTTCCTCATCACTAGATCTTCCAAAAAAAACTCTCCTCAAACTTAGACTCCTCTATCGGGTTCTGAATGTGCTCCAAAACAAACTCATCTACGTTCCCCCAAGAATTCTCTATTCTATCCATAAAAAACTTCTCCCTCCTTACTTGATCTAATCCCCATGAAAGCTGTAAATGGGATCTCATGTTCACTATTTATTTCAGAAATCATTCTCAAAAACTCCTCTTCATCCTTATCAACAATACTCTTAGAAACAAACATCTCATCTTTGGGGAAGATATTGTGGGTTGTTTATTGGATTTTCATATACACATTTATTTATTCTTTCTATTCAAAAAATTATAAAATCCGTTTCTCCTTAGACACATCTGTCACAACCCCCCTTGTGGCCAGGAAGGGGCTACCGAGAATGATAGGAATCCCCTGGTCACACTCCATATGAAGAATAATAATGTCCATAGGTAAAAAGAGTTTTCATAATCCCACTAATAGATCATCAACCCTACCCACTAGATGAGTAATAGGTCTATCAACAAGTTTGAACATAATTGTGGTGGTTTGGGGAAGTCCTAATCTCATGTGATAAAAAATTTACAAGGGAATCAGATTAATTCTATCACACAAATCTCACATGAAATTGAACTTATCACCTCTAACCCCAAAGATGTAGGGGATTAAAAATCTTACTGGGTCCTGAAGCATAGTAGGTATCCTATTCTCCAAGATTGAACTACACTTATTTGTTATTCTATATGTCGAAACTTCCTCCAGTGTATTTTTATTTGAACAGATTTTCATGAGTGATTTCAAATATTATGGGCATTGAATCAAGGCTTCCACGAATGGGATATAAATGTTTAACTTTTTAACAACATTCACGAATTTCAACATTTCAAATTCATTAATTGGTTTTTTAATTCATTATGGGAATGGGATTTAGGAGAAAAATACATCACAACTAGTGGATTATCTATAGCTTCCTCTTCAAAAATTTTCATTACATTATATTCATTAATTTTCACGATATATTATTGGAATTTTTGAGCTGGAATAACAAGAATTGGAGGGATTCGAGTGGTGTTATCCAATTTTTCAAATTTAGGTTTTTTCGGGTTCGAGTTTCCATCTTCCTCTAGTTTTACAATTTCATTATTTTGGGGTTCTTTCCTAGGCTCTTGGTGAGTTTGGAGACCAGTTATGGATTTTACAACCATGTAATTATCCCTAGTATTGGCTTCAGTTTTTTAGTGTATCCTACCATTTTCTCTATTACTAGCGTCCCTAGCCAACTACTCCATTTGAATTTCTAAATTCTTTATTTTCCATCCATTTGAAAATTATCATAATCTTTTTTTTGTATTTTCTTCATAAAACATCCCTATCAACTAGTGGAACATATCTATCTCCTCATCTTTTGAGTTGGATGACTGAACCATAAGTTGGGGTTTATGTTGGTATTGCTACCTAGGAGGCTACTAGAATCTAGCAGAGGTAGTAGTTAGGAGGAATCCATACTCCCTCCAAGACAGGTTCAGATGGTTCCTATACCACTGATTGTAGGTGTTGGAAAAATAATCTTCCCTAGGCTTCATTTGAGGTCCATAGCTAGCAAAGCAGGCACTCTCATGAGGCCAGACAGGCATATCGATGTTTGGACTGTACGTTTGAGAATGGCCATAAATTCTATAGTTTTGGCACTACCCCATAAGTTCATGATGTGTGTTCTAATTAAAAACCATCTTCTTGGGCTTAATCTTGATGATCAGGGGTGGTTTCCATTCTCACAATGGTTCTCCTCCTATAGCATTTGTGCTGGGAGTTTTGAGCTAAGGTATAATAGATTTGTTTCATCTCGTCAATAGTCTTATCACTAACGTCTCCACCCAAAGTCTGATCCCCCAAGGTTTAGTGGTCAGTGGTGAGACTATTATAGAAGGTGTCCATGAGTAATTTGGGTGTACATTGATGGTTTGGACACAGCCTAAGAAAACCTCTAAACCTATCCCAGGCTTCATGAAACAGTTCTCCTTCATATTGAAGGAATCTAGTTATTTTGTGCCTAATTTTCAGATTTCACCCGCCTTGGATAAAATATTATTGTGAATTCATTATTAACATGATACTAGGTGACCAATATTTCTTCATACAACTGTTGAATCCATGTCCTAGCATTTCCCAAGAGGTATAAGGGGAACACTCTCAGTTAAATCTCTTCCCTTTGTGATACCTCTATGTGGTAGATACATGACACTATAGTAAAAGGCTCTAATTAAGTCAATAGAGTTTTCACTAAGCATTCCATTAAAGGTAGGCAGCTGACTAAGAATGGGTTGCTTGAATTCATAATTATAGTACCATGGAGAGATTCTAATGCATGAATTATTACTATAAACTGATGTTAGAATGATAACTCTCAAACTATACATCTCGGCTATCTCATTTTCATGATGGTTCATCATTCCTGGTTGGTTTAAATTCTTAAGAAGTGGTGTTTTCATGTTTTCATTTTTGTTATCTTCAATTTTGATGTTGTCATTGTTCTTCTTTACATCCTTGAAGTGCTTATCAATTTCTGGATTACCAGGTACTACGTATTCATACATAGACATGGTTTTTATGCATCTTGTTCAAAATCGTTTTTTTAATAATTTCAATTTTATTTTTTTTATATCATTTTAGCTTGTGTTTTTTTAATTTGTCTTAATTTTTTTGGAGCTTTAGTTTTATTCTTTTATCATGAATGGCCTCACCGGAAACGGTTCCAATATTTGCACTCTCATGCATCATTGGACACGGGCAAGAAACTAAAACATATAACCTACTTAATACATAGAACAGTTGGAAGATAGGGTCGAACCATAGAGAGGCCTAATGTTGTGCTTGGTGTTATAAAAAATAAACTAAACAAAAAATCACACACAAAAACAATCAAATTCCATTTTTTGTGGTGAAGTGGAGTAATTAAGAACTAGTGTGTGAATAAAGGATATGGAATTAGTGAGTGTATAGAAGTTGACAAGACATCAAGAGATATTGTGTTTAAAACAACCAAAATATGAGTAGGGGAAATTCCACTAACCAATTTCTATATTACATAGCCTCATTCATGCACTGATGTATAATAAATTTTGATCTGACTTAAGGTAAATGGCCAGGATTTTTGTCTAGTAATCTTACGATTGAATAACCCTTACTATTCTTTACAATTAAAATTCGTTTCATCCAATGGTGAAAAACGTCAGATGTCACTGGTCTCAATATATCGGTTGAGTTCATCATGTATCTCTCATTTGAGCATGATTCACTTTTCAGTGAATTCCTCATACTGAAATAGTTTTCTTTTAGATTTAAACAAGATTGGTTTTAACTCAACCTTGTGGTTTTGAAAATTAAATTGCATCGTAAATATTGAGAGAGCAAAGATCCAGAAAAAATAAAAAGTGCATGAATCAGTGTAAACAAATCTAATTAGTCAACTTATCCCCCCCATGAAGGTGTATATCCAGACATAATGGTTGGCTTCAGTGAAAAAATATGATAAAAATCCCTGAAGTTCATGATGAAATATGTTGCATAAAAAAACGGGAACATGGAAAATAAGCACTTTCATCTCCCTTCTTGATCTCTCAAAAGATCTAATACATGCGGCTCGATGGTGGATTCAATGATAGATTTTGCTCGATGTCCATCCCTAGGAATTGAGGTATGAAACAACACTCTTCTTTCTTGATTCCTATAAACTGCTAGCCACTATGACGTTGTATGTTCCTCCTTCTCCACTCCCCAGTTTGGATAGATTAAACCTTTCCCCACGTCCTTCCCCTATGGTGAATGAATAATCTAGTGTCCATGATGAATTTTGATGACCCCATGGTGGAAGTCTCTATAATCTCTTATAAGGTATTCCCTAGCCTCCATGTAGAGCTTTCACAATTCCAGTCTTTCTATGCTTGTCACTCGAGCAGTTGCTCCAAATTGAATAATGGGGTGCGTGCGCCCAACCACAACCCTCATTCTGAAAAAAATGCATGTGAGTCATATATATTAAAAGAATGAAATTAAAATATACCATATTTTATATCAATAAATGAAATTAATGAAAATAAATATATATATATATATATTATAATACTAAAATATGTAAATATAATTATTATATTTATTAATATAGGATTATTTTAAAACAAAAGTACTTTATATTATATATATATGTTTTATGTTATAGGTATATTATATAATGTATTATATATTATGATGTTATTATAATTATTAGTATAATATTATAATTATAATAAAGAAAATAAAAAAAATCAATGGGGGGTTGGTTCGTACAATGTAGGGAGAAGGAAGGGGCATCGGGTGGTTCTATAGTTTTCTACGGAGCCATTTAGCTACAAGAGGGGGCGTAGATCAGCCGGTGTATGTGTGGAGGAAGAGGGTTAAAGAGTCGGGTGCAACTGACTATATGAAAATAGGGTAGAGGCATCTATTTATGCTGGTGCGGTAAGGCTGGTTCATGGAGATTGGGAGCAGTGAGGGTCGGCTAGGTCGCGTGTGTGCGGCGGAGGGCATGAAGGCTTCGGGGTAGGGGATGCAGCGGCTGTAATGGTGGCACAAAGCAGGTTGGAGAGGCCATGGGTTTCAGATCGTTGCCGGTGTAGGGTTTTACTCACGGTCTTGTTGTAGTGAGGTCGGAATCTATTCACCAGGGAGAGGGGGAATAGGTCACAGGGAGAGGAGGAAAACTCAATGGATTGGGGCTACAACATGGTAAAGGGTTTGAGTTGAAGATCTAAAATAGATTTTTCAATTTGATGATGAATCGCTGATGTATGAAAAATTAGTCTACTGTAGGATTAATTTTCATTAGCTTGTATTGTCCATGATGTGCAACCGAGTGGCTGGATTGCTGGTTGGTTTTGATGTTATGCGATGGGGGTGAATAATAAAGGTAGGGAGACAGTTTCGAGGAAGGTTGTGATGGTGGCTGGATGGAAGTGGAATCAACGATGAGTTTCGGTGGTGGTGTGACATTAGGATGTAGAAACATTGTGAAAGGGTATGTGGTATAGTGGTGTGGTATATTGAGTGACGCTCACGATATAACCATGAGTGATTCTCACTGTCCCACCGTGAGGTGGGAGATACTGTGGAAGCATGGGGAGGTGCCATGGTGAAGAAAGTGGTAGAGGCGGTGGCATCATATGATGGGTTTGGAATGGTGAGACATGCCACCATAAAAGACGAATAGATGCCACCACAACTTGCGAAACAAAAAATCAAAACTAAATTAATTAAAACCTTATTAAAACTAAATATGGATTAATTAATTCATCAATTAAATTAAATATAATATAATCAAAACCAAAATAATTAAAACAAGCTTAAATAATAAAATCAAGTATTCGTTATTTATGACAATGAATTTATTTCAATTAATAATTATAAAAAAAATTAATTTAAGAACATATGAAAGTAATTACTATTACTTGCATAAATTATTTAACCAATTAATTAATGAATTAATTAATAAAATAATTAATTAAATTAACTAATTGAATAAAAATAAATTTTTAAACAAATATTTAATTATTTAATGTAATGTGAGTTATTTATTTACAAATTAAAAATAAATAATTACCAAAATTAATGAATTGATTAAATACCTATAATGAAAATTTATAAATATAAAAGAATAAAAAATAAAATCCATTTTCAATAGAATTGACTTAATTTACGAATTATTTAAATTGATAATAATGCACATTAAAACACATTATTTAAACTAATCTTTCTTATTTTACAAATTATGAAGAAAATCACAAAAATTAAAAATTATTTAATAAAAACAACATTTTGGTATAAATAAATCAATAATAAATACAAAAAGGATGTGGACAAAAGGGTGAAAACACTGAAACAACATGTTTCTAATGATATATATTATATCAATCGCTTTTATTAATTCCTATTATTGAATAAAACTCAACCATAGTCGAAATTATGGTGGTTAACCATCTCCATGAATAATGATTTTTTCATTTTCCATTACATCCTTAATGGATAGTATTAAAAGAATTATTATTTTTACATATGATTTCAATATTTATATTGTAACATATTTATTATTCTAGAACTAAAATATAGACACAATATCAGCTAAAATGATATAAGTTCATAAAGGATGGAAAACCCACCAAATAAAACCCAAAAATTAATATTAACAATTTATCAAATGAATCATCCTCACAGAAGAAGGAAAATTAATATATGAGATAATTTATGCTTATATATTTAAATTAATAACAATTCATATTATTTGTGGTGTATTATTTTTATTTTCAAATAAAATCCATTGTTATACACAAATCAACCAATGATGAAACCATGAAATGAACACACCCGAATCAATGAAAATAATGAAAAAATATTAGTCATTGGGGGGTAAGATGTTATAAATGTATCCCATAAGGTATTATTAAATATATATTAGTTATGAAATTAATTAATGACATTATTTTTTTATTTATATAGGAGTTTAAAATATTCAAAACTAAAGGGAAATGTGAGGTAAGGGTTTCTTATATTAGTTTTTCATCTGTGAGATATATTACACTTCCAAAAATTATTTAATGTGTGTGGTGTATATAAATACCTTTGATATATAATATCCAGAATATATTTATCTTATTGTTTTTATATGTTTTAATTTATAATAATTACATTTACTGGGAATAAAATTCTACTAGATACAATGTGTTAAGGGAATTCATCACCCAATTTCCATTTTTGGGTCAATCTTCTACATCATTGATTTTTTTTTATTAAATGTTGGATTACTTTTTATTGTACTATGCTTCATTTCAACTTTTTAAATGTTTATTTACATTGAATACTCACAATCTATTATTTTTTTAATTATAACTTCAATGGTATGTTATTTATAAGTCATTTTATAATTTTAATATAATTATCATTTTAAGGTTTCCCTTAAAAATAATTTTTTCTTCTATCACCATGTTTTTGCTAAAATTGAATCTATAATATAATTTTACTGTACTGTTATTATTTATTTTATAATCTTTTACTCGTGGTTGAATTTTTAAAAAATGTTTTCAATTGACTTTATTTATTTTTTTCTAATCTAGGTTCATTATGACTTTTGGAAAAAAAATTGTAGAATAGATTTATTCTAAAATTTTACATCATGAGTGGATTATAATTCCATAATGAAGATTTAATTCCTTTTAGATTAATTTAATTTAATTAAAGTTAGTTTACAAAAATAATTTCTTATAGTTTGTAACTTTTAAAAAAACATTTATAAACAAAAATGTTATTTTTCTCATGATTTATTAATAGTAAACCTTCAAAATAGATTCCCATATAAGATAGCATTGTTTTTTATATATTCTCTACTTGGGATATTATTCATGGATAATATACTCATTATTGTTATGCATGTTTTATTTTTATAATGTCATAATATTTATGAATCCTATTACAATTCCAAGAGTATTGATATGATAAAATGTTGATGAAAATGATTTTGTTAAATGGGTTCTCATGTGTTGAATGAATTGAGATATTTTGGAACACATATGTATGATTTTCCTTGTTTTTTTGGATAGAATTATCTATCTGTTACATTAATTAGCTACTTATGGATAACTCCTGAGGTAAATATTTTATCCATGAAACTAATTTCATGACCACAAGATTATGTGGGGATCATGTTTCATATCAATATGTTTTTTCAACCTCATGGGATAATGTCCTTAATATAATGGGTGAATATATATTGATTTATATATGTTCAAACTTTTATAATTTTATGTGTATGCCACAATTTCAGGATTCATGTAAATATTATTATTTTATAGATATTTTCCTTGATTATTTTATGGTTCATGTCTTATGAACTTATCTGATTTATTACATGAATCATTATAATTATCATTGATATGCATAGTACACTATTAAAATGTTATTTTCTTGTTCGTATGCCCTTATGATTATGTTATTATTGATATATTCCCTTGTTTACCCTCACACGAAATATGATCTCACCATTTTAATTTTTTTAATTTACAAAGAATGTGAGGAAAAGAATTAATTGTTATATTTTAAAAATGGTTCTTGTTATGAATGAATAATAATGTGATGGGGTAGATGTTTTAGGATGCAATTGTTTATGATTCTTTGTTTCCAAATACTCTAAAACCAAAATATTTTGAAATTTTTTTCTTAGTCTGAATATTGTAATGACCCACAACACTCTGGTTCATTATACTATGAAAATTTGGTGTTTGAAGTGTTTTGGGAGGTCATGATGACTCATTTCAAGACTATTCCAAATTTATAGTTTTTTTCAAATGGTTTCTCGTAATGGTGATTCGTAGTGGTGAGTTATAGTAGTGAGTCACAATGGGGATTCATAAAAGTGAGTCATATTGTTGAGTCACAATGGTGAGTCATAGTAGGTAGTTGCAATGATGAGTTATATCAGTAGCTCACAATGGTTAGTCACAATAGTGATTTGTAATGGTGACTCTCATCAGTAGGTGGCGATGGTGAGTCGCAATAATTACTCACACTGATATATCACTATGGAAAGTCACAATGGTTACTCACACCAGTGTATCCGATGAGATACACATTAAGGAATAAAGTCTTAGTGGCTCATAGCATTATCTTGCACCCATGACTCGAACTGGTATATGACACCGTTGAATCTTCCAGTGGCTGTTTTTTCTGATCATTTTTATGTTATTCCTTAATTTCTCCATTTTTATCTGTTTTACACCATAATGTATTTATAATATAAAATGAATTTAATTCCATGTTAAAGTTGTCTTGAAGAAATATCTAGGGTTGTGGATCATATCATTAATTTCACTAAATGTTTAGTAGCCTTCCAAATTGTTAACCCACATGTTTTTGATCATGATCCACCATTAAGGTATTTTAAAATGAGTTTCTCCTGCGTATTTAGGATCCAGCTTTTATAAATTAGAGAACATATATTCATTTTGTGTTTCCATTTAAATTTATTTTATATGTCCATTGAAACATTCTTCCCCCCTAATGAATCAAGCCTTTCTTTTTCCCCAGTTGGTTCGTGTTATCCTTTGGATTTCCTACTCAATTTACACCACCCTACTTTGGTGGAATAAAGAAGTGATAATTTAGTCATGTTCTATGATGGTTTCCTTGTTATCTATTTTATATTTGCCTGATGTGGGATGGGTGTATCAATGATTATTGAGAACACAATAAAATTATGATTAATAAAGATAATTAAATAAGTAATGATCAATCTGCGGGTATTATGGAAAGTGATGTATGATAAAATTGTTTATTTGATATATTTCATGAATTTTTCAATTATAAGGGATATATGCCAAAATAAAATCTTGGTAATATGGGGTCCATGGTAGCACACAGAATTATAATAAATGTTTTTAGGTCTTCTTCTCATTAAAATAATGCATGGAATTTTTAAACAACTTATATTCACATAAAATAAATGCTTTCCCCCCAGATTATATTTTTATGTTAAAACCCCAAAATTAAATATGTGGAATTAAATATTTAGTGACCTATTAAATATGAATATTTTTAAGATGTTTTTCGTTGTAATATGTCTACGATCACGGTTGTGTATTGTGGGGTGGTTTGGGTGGTGTAATGGAATCTCAATTTGGGATATTTTTTGTTTGTTTGGGAAAATAGATGTGTCTATAATGGGGTTTATATTTCAAATAGATGGTAATATTTTTACATTAGGGATATTATTATGTGGTGTGTTTGTGTTTTTATGGGTGCTGTTGTGAGTTAGAGGTTTTCCTGATTAAAATGATTGATCAAGTGGAATGAATTTAAAGAATGATGGTGGTAGTGGTCTGTGTAGATATTGACTATAGAGTAATGTGATGATACATTAATTTTTTGACCCTTCACCTTATAATATGACTTTGGGTGTGTTTCCCATTGTGTAATTTGAATAGTAATTCCCTAGGTAAGTATAGAATGAATGAACAGATTTTTTAATGAAGAATGAGAATTGGTTAAATGAATTGACTGCGGGTGTGAATTTATTTTTTTTCTAGTTGTTTTTTATAATGAATTTAAAGGTTGCAAAAATTGGGGTATCATGAGATGGAGGTTGGTTGAAAACCCATAGGTTTGGCTTAAATTTTTGGTATTATATATATATATATTTATATTTAATATACTTGTTATTTAAATACATACCCCACCCTACTTCAGCACTCTGTACCAAACACCCCCATCATGATGGGGGAGGGTGTCTTTCAAAAACATCATGGTGGGAGGATGGATGGATGGCCACCTGATTTTTCCTAATCAATCTTCCAGGTAGTGGTAGCCCATGATTCTTTAGGTAAGTAGTTGTTTTTGATTCCTTGGTGTTTTCAAGTGAGTTCTCTTTCAATGGTGTCTCTAGAATGGAATGTGTTCTATTTTATTGGGTATATTTTGGATGATATATGTTGTTATTTCATACGTATTTTTGGGATGTGACTTGTTATGATGCCCTTGTGTATGTGGAAGGAATTTGGTTGTATGGACTATGTGTGTGTGGGTGGGATGTGATGTGATGCATTTTTCTAGGTGATATGACTACTTGTGAGGCCCTGGTGTGTGTGGATAGGTTGTGATGTGGTATATTGGAAAGATGTGGGAGCACCTGGATGTTTTCCATTACGCGGTAAGAGTGGATAATAATGGGGAAATATGAGTTGGGTTCCCTATTATCTATTTTCATACTATAATACTTTAATTAAGTTGTGTTACATGGTGATTGTTCCATAGTTAGGTGAGGATAGATAGTATAACTGTATAGGTGATGTTGGTTCATCTTTTTTTTCATAGGAGTGTTAGTATTATTATTCCACATTTTCTAAACAGAATTTGTTTTTCCTACTGAGTTTACATATATTCTCACCGTACATTATAAAAACAATTTTCGTGTTTCTAGGATGAATTTTTGGATCATTCATGGAATTAAAATTTCATACCTTAGGAAAGTTGTTGTGTTTACGATTAGCCTTGTCTTTTATATTTTCATAGAGACTATCACATTTTAACAGTTTTATATTAAACAAGCAGGTGTGATGGGTTTTGGACTTCTTTTATATGTATGACTTTGAGTTTTTTTGGGATGGGCTATATAATCTCTTGACATTATTTTAATTAAAAAGTAAAATTCCACCAATTTTGTGAGAATATATATATATATATATATATATTCCCATGGTGCTAGTAACCACATCGAGACCTACTAGAGGTGGGAATGAAGTTTCATTATCTCCCTTACTTAATTTTCATCCTATGAGGTTTATCTATGGAGGGAGGGGGTCATGACAGAATGGTTTCAAAGGTGATGGTTAAGGGATATGATGGAGTTTCGAGTTAGGAATTGTTCAGATTTCATGGTTTGGTAGGTAAACAATGTTATGTGGTCATGGTGCATGACACAGGATTGAGAAGACTGGCAAGAAGAAAATATTTACCCGCCCCCCCCCCCACCTCGTGATCTCATGCAAGTACTATAATCCAACCAAACGTCCATGTGAAAATACAATGTTTGCTGGGTAGAGACCCTAGGAAAGGTGTATGAATCATTATGAAATATGTTCATAAATGAAATTGGGTTATATTAAATGGATAACTGAATGACATAAATGAGTAAAAATGTAACTTAAATAAAATTTAATACTAGACAGGCTTAGGAATTCCTTGTATACCTTTTTATGCTATGACACAAATGTTCATCAGTGAGTGGATCGGGTAGTTGAGGCATATTAAGATGATCTGGTTGATCAGAAGATGGATGATCCATTGGAGGAGGATGACTTATGGTATAAAATATTATGTGGTTTCTAGAAGAGGTCCTTTGGAAGGTATGAGGCCAATGTTTCAAACAAGGAGACGGATATATGGATTAAGGATATTGAAATCACCTTTAGTTTAATCTTGTTTATGATAGAGTATTGGGTTCCATTGAAAATGTATCATATGTTGGAATTTTTGCATCAGTGGTGGATGAATTTTCTAGGGAGAGGAAGAAGGAATATGTGTTTTGGGTCGTCATTCTATAGGAGTTCTATGTAGAGATTCTTCCATCACCTATAAGGGATGATAATAGGGAGTAGTTACTCTCCATTCAGCTAGGGATTATGTTGGTACACGATCAGATGTGGAAAGCGTGTGGCTTTCTTTGGAAAGAGGTGTTTTCATGTGGGTAGTCATAGTGTGGAGCCTCTAATTACCATGATGGATGAACAATTAAGGGAATCAGTAGATGTTGGAATGGTGGATGCTCCCAAAGTTGTTGTGGAGTTCCTATATGGTTTTACTAATGAGGTTGTCACCCTACCTCAATGTTGTATTGATGAGTTTGGGATAGACCTATAGCTTGGTACATCCTTGATTTCAATGGCTCCTTATCAGACGGAACCATCAATGTAGTAGGATTTGGGGATTCAGGTTGATGATATAATGAAGAAGAGTTTTATCCGGCCCAATTTGTTTCCATGGAGTGCCCTATTTTTGTTCATAGATAATAATGATAGTTGTATGAGGTTGTGCATAGACATCTAGATGTTCAATCATGTGATGGTCAAGAACCGTTACCCTCTCTCGAAGATATGTGATATTTTTCACCAGCTGATATGGTAAGGATAGATATCTATGATAGACATGTGATTTGGATATCACCAGTTGAGGGTGAATGAGAGGGATTTCTTGAATATTTCCATCTAATGTAGGTATGGGAAATTCATGTTCGTAGTGATGTCATTCGGTGTTTCTAATACACCAGTATTATTCACGAGGATTATGAACTCTATATTTAGTGGGTTCCTATACCGGTTTTTCATCATACTCATTAATGAAATTTTTTCTCCTCGAACTCAGAGGAGCATCACACCGAGCATATCAGAACATTTGTGCATGTTCATCGACTCCACCAACTCAATGAAAAGTTTTCTACGTGTAAATTATGGGCACAATAGATTAATTTCCTTTGACATGTGGTATCTCATCAGGGTGTGACATTTTACCCATAAATGTTTTAATCATCTACTTCTTGAGAAGCATACAAAAATGTGCCAGAAGATTGAATTTTTCTTATTATTGACGGCTATTAATAGCGTTTTTACTTGATTTCTCTCGAGATATAGATCTATTGATATCTATGACTAGAAACGGAAAATCTTTTTTTGTGGATTTGCTAGTTCCATGTGGCATTTTACTATCTGATGAGGATTTCGGTCAATGCATATGTTCTCTGGTTGTCGTAGGATGGATTGATGTTTTTGTGGTTTTGTGAGGCATCCCTTTAAGGGTTGGGATGCTTCTTGATATAGAAATGGAAAATGTTCACATATGGGTCCAGGTAGTTATGTAACCATGAACAAAACTATTCCACCCATTATCGATAGGTAGTAGAGGTTGTGTTTGTGCTGAATATTTGGTGATAATAACTCATTGGAGAGCGCTTTTTGGTTTCCACATATCATGTGATTTTGATGTATATATTTTCTTAGGGATATAAAAACATAAAATAGTGGTCTTGGAGGGATTTTCTATTGTACTTTTATTTCAATATCTCCTACACCGAAGGATTGGGTAATTTTGTGGCCAATTCATTGTGCAAGAATTCAAAGAAGGAGGTGGTTCTTGAATGTATGGATTATTGGGAGGCAATGAAGGAGTTAGCTTCTATTCACATAGATTCAAGGATGGATGGTGGAAGCGGGATTTTGTTTCATATGATGGTGCAGTGTTATCAAATGCAGCAGTGGGGGAGTCTGAGTGGGGAGACTCAGAGGCAGAGATGATGGGTGATCGTGTAGACAGTAGAGATTCTCTGGAGGCATGGGGAAAGGATGGTTGGAATCATATGGTGTTCCAATGAAATTATTTTCTTCCAGTGGCGATGTGTGGGGTATTCCTCCATGAGTTTCATAGCTCACCCTTATAGGTACACCCATGCATTTCCAAAATGTTCCATTTTTTGAAGATGAAGTTTTATTGGCTTAGGAAGAAACATGATGCGGTAGAGTTTGTGGAGAATTTATATGTGTGATAGAATGTGATGGATGCAAACCATGTTCCTCATGTTTTATTTCATCCCTTTGATTTCCCTGAATATAAGTGGGATGACATATCAATGGATTTCTTCATATGATTACCCAGAGCTCAGGCATGCTACAATGCTCTCTGGGTGGAAGTGGACCAACTAATTGAATCTACTCAATTCATTGCAATAAATGCATTTGATGATATGGATACCTTAATAAAGAGGTATGTGGATGAGGTGGTGTGGTTTTATGGAGTTATAAAATCCATTTTCATGGATTTGGATACACATTTTATCTCAGAAGTCTAAAGAGGATTTCTAAAAGCATTTGGAACTCATTTATGCCTCTGAACTACCTTCCGCTATTTGATGGATGGGTAGACCAAAAAAACTATCTAGATGATAGAATATATGATACAATCATGCATCTTGGACTTCAAAATAACATTGGTGTGACACCTAACAATGGTAGAGTTTGATTATAAAAATAGCTACCACTCCTCCATTGGCATAGATCTCTTTAAATGATTGTATGTAAGGCCAATTAATTCATCATTGTCCTAGAAATTTGTTCTGGAGATATCCATTCATGGTCTTAATGTAGTTAAGGTCATTGAATAGAATGTTTGACTTGTTTTTGAGAGGGTGAAATCAGTAGAGGAACGAAAGATGTAATACATAAATTGGAGGAATTCATTCCTGTTATAGGTCGGGGACAACATGTTCTTCAAGGGTTCCCATAAAAAAATTTAGTGGATATCTGGTAGAGGGAGAAAGAATTATCTCATGTTTATTAGACTATTTGGGGTGTTGGGAGAGTTACCGAGGTGGAAAAGTAGTTGAAATTTTTACCGAAGTTGAGAGGATCCATGATGCCTTCCACATATCTCAGATTCGTTACTATATACATGATTATTCCAATGTCATTTACTGGGGAGATTTGGATATCGATGATGAAATGATGTTTGTTGACTGACTATTAGAGATCCAGGATCATCAATATAATATGGTTAGTGGGTGGATTATCCCTTTGATTCATTTTTTGTGAAGGTATGGGGTCCTGGAGGAGAGTACATGGGAACAATAATATAAAATGCATACCCAATACTGATAAATTTTTTGAGTTTATCCTTGTTCTATAATTCTTTATAATTTTCCTTCTGAACACTATTTTATGTAATATGTTGTTTTCCCTCAATTTGAAATGAGTTTGGCATAATTTTTGAGGAAGTAAAAACACATGGAAATGTAAGGATTAGATTCCCGATCAAAATTCATTAATTGCAATGCGATGAATATCATGTGGGAATGTCAGTGCCACCAAGAGTGGATTGTATCTTGACATGGAAACCAAAATTCCCATATTCATGTGTTTGGGATGTAATGGTTGTTATTCTCAAATGATGTTTTTCATGTTTATTTGGATAAAATATGTTAGATGTGTTTTTCATGGATGTGGAGGTTTCCACTATAGCTTTTCAACACGACTCACTGATCTAAAATTGAATATTTAAGGGTTTGGTTGTTAGTAGTGTTTCATGTGTAGAGAGAACCTTAAAATGTATCTTATGTGTGGGGGGTTTCAGAACCTCATCCTTATTTTATTTGTTTTAGATTCTTGAGGATGATAATTATTTGAAATGTATCTAATTTAATGTACTAGACCACTCTTGTACATTAATTTTTGAAAATCTAGTGTTTGTAATCTTCTGGGAGGTTATAGTGAACTATTTCCAGACTTTTCCCAATTAGTAGTTTTTCCACCTGATTCTTAGAATGGTGATTCACAATGGTGAGTTTCAATGGCGAGTTGTAATGGTGATTAGTATTGGCAAGTAATAATGGTGATTCGTAGAGATAGCTCCCAACGATGATTCAGATTGGTGACTCACACCCATGGGTAGTCATAGTGAGTCACAACAATGACTCAAACAAGTAGGTCCCAATGATAAGTGGAAAACATGACTCGAACCAGTGTGTCATTATGGTATCTTTCCCTAGTGACTAGCAACTGTAGCTTGCACATGTGACTTGCACAGGTTTCTCGCATCTGTGACACATCCAACACTATGTCATTCTCAATACTTTCGATTTTTCTAGAATTCCTTCAGTTTTACCAGTTTCACTCCTTAATTAATTATTTAATAAAAAATGAATTTAATTCCACATTTATGTTTTTAATCATTTTCATGCGTGATTGATCATATCATTAATTTTTCTAAATGTCCACGAGACTTCAAAATGGTTAACCCGCATATTCTTTATCAAGAAACGCCATAAATGGATTTTAAAAATTGTTTCTTAAACTGATTTAGAAATATGACTTTCTAAAGGTGATATCTTATATTCCTTGTATGTTCATGTCTCTATTGATAACAAATAACCCCATAACCATTTCCCCCTAGAGGATTCATTAATTTATACTGCACTAGTGGGTTTGTTTTTTCCTTGGAATTTCGTATTGCATTCACACCCCCTACATTTGCATAATACGTTGGTGGAAATAATATCTCCTTCCTAGTAGGTATCCATCATTTCTATATTAGTTATTTATAATTTTCAGTGGGTGTTTGAATTTTTTATGATAACAATGATGAATTCTGATTAACAATGAAAATTAAATAGTAAAAGATCAATCTGTGGGGTTTGCGGAGTCTGATGTATGATCATACTATTTATTTGATATTTTTGATCTATATTGTGATTTGTATTTGTTATATTCCTACCTAAAATATGGGTTGTTGGGGTCATTTTTATCACAAATAATGTTTACAAATGCATTTTCGTTTTCTTGTCATTAAACGAATGCATGGAATCTGTTAACAACATATATTTAGCAAAAATAAATTGATTTCCTATGATTATATTGTTCTATGATAACCCCATAAGTTAACAAGATGAATTATAAAACATTTGAGTTATTAATTCAGAATATTTTTTACCTTGGTTTGTGTGGTTAAGCAGTTTGGAGAATAGATGTGCGTTGTGGGGCTAATCGGACTGTGTAATGGAAACACAGTTTGAGAGATTGTTTGTTTGTTTTTGAACATGGATGTGTTTGTATAAGGGTATGGATTAGAAATGGATGGGATGTTCTCTAATTAAGGGCTATGAATAGGTTGTGTTATTGTTTGTTTCTGGGTGAGGCTAGGATTTGGAGGTTTTCTCTGTTGAGAGTATGGATTGACCATGATGACTGTGAAGAATTATGATGATAGTGGTTGGTGCAGGTTTTAAACTTAGAGGAATGTGAAGTAGCTTTGGTTTATTAGCTCGTTACATTATAAGATGACATTGGTTTTGTATCTTGTTGTTTCTTGCGATTATTAATTTATTGAGTAGGGATTAAAGGGATAAATTATTTTTTTAAAAGTATTAAGAATTGTAAAAATGAATTAGCTGGGCACAGGAATTGAGTTTTTTGGATGTTTGTGTGTTGTTCTGCATTTAGAGATATTATTAATGGTTGTATCATGAGTTTGTTGTTTATTTTAAATCCATATATTGTGCTTGTGTGTATGGTATTATATAAATACATTTATTTTCCCTTATGATTTCTACATGCACTCCGTACTAGTTGAGATTAATGTACTAAACAACCCCATCGCCTGGCAGAAGGGTGCTCTCCCAAACACCCCGGAGGGATGATGGATGGATGGCCACCCACACTTCTACACGCCCTTATTATAGGTGGTGGAATCGTTGGTTTCTTTAGGAAGATAGGTGTTTTGGAGGCCCAAAAATGTTTTTGAAATTTTTTTCCTTGCTATGTTTCATCAAGATTAGATGAGTTTTGTTTTCTTAGGAGTCCATAAGATGAGAAGTGATGTGATATCTGACGAATTTCCTGGATGATACAGGGTATGTTCCCCAAGTGTCTATGGGAGGAATGTGGTTGTGAGGCTGAGGTTTGTTCGGGTGTGATGTGATGTGGTGAATTTTTTCAGGTGACAAGACTAAATGAGTGTCCTTGGTGTGTGCAGGTGGGTTGTGATGTTGTACATTTGGAAATGGTGGAAGTTCTCAGACATGTTCCATTATGGATTGAGAGTGGCAAATTTGTAGTAAAGTTGTGCAGGGTACCCTATTATCGATATTCATACAATATTAATTTACATAACTTATGTTTCTTTGTGGGCATGCCTTGGTGATGTGGGAAATTCTAGTAAAATTTTTTATGGGTTGTTGGTTATTCAGTTTTTTCTCATAGGTGCATTAGTGTGGTTCTCCCACTTGTACATTAGAGACATTTTATTTCCTATTATGTAAACTCTAATTCTCACCCAACATTATAAAATATATTTTTCTATTTCATGGATGTCTATGTGGACATTTCGGGGAATTAATAGCTCTGACGTTGTGATTGTTGTCATGTCTCTATTAGCCTTTCTTTTGGTATTTAAATTGGAGACTTTTATATTTTATTAGTTATATTTGAAAAAAAATTATGGGATGGATTTTGGATTTAAATTATATTTATGACATGGATTTATTATGTGATTGAACATATTATCTCCTGATATTGTTTTAAATAATAATGGATGTTTCTCCCCTTTTATGAAAATTTATATACCCTTAATGATAGTCGACACCCATTAGACTACCGAAGGAGGAAACCAGTGGGTATTATCTCCCCTTCTTCATTGCCAACCTAATAGGGGTATCATTGGTGGGAGAGCTCATGAAAAATATTCATCTATTTAGATATAATATTTGTGTATGAAGAGAGTGGGCATTTATAGTTGGTAATAGAGGTTGGTTTGGTTTACCATTGAAAACTAGGATATGAAAACCCTATTATGAACCATATGTGATTTTCTAGGTTATAATCCCAGTGTTTTTATAAAAACCATAAATAAAAAATAACCCTAATGTGCCATAGAATAAAAATTTATACTAAAATTCCTTTGATTGTGATATTTTATAAATAATATTATTTTTAATCATGCTTTTGTTATTATAATAAATGGTTGCAACATGAAAAAAAAATCATTTATAATGATGAATGTGATGTGACATGAAATGATTATCCTACGGAGAAACCAAATTTTATTGGATATATGATGAAAACATTTATTACTATACGCATACAAGATATGAATCATACTCGATATAAAAATGAGTAAAGTAGGGAAAATGATATATTGACTCATTCAATAGGTAATGTACACTATCTTTCTATAAGTATTCTGATCTACTAGATCAGAACAATAGATCAATACCATTGAGAAAATATTTTCTTCTTTTTCAATTCTCAGGACACGAAAACTTTATCTTACATATTAATCACTTATAAGGAGAACAGGATAAATGGTTTAATATTATCAATAATGTAATGCAATAATTAGAAATTATATCAATGTAATGAGATGAGTTTATGGGGGTATGCCTCATATATAATTACACTCATATTATCCAATCAATGATGGAGAAATAATTTATTAACCGAATGTTGAATGATGGAGAATCCATAAATATAAATGAGGAAAATTTTACATGGCTATAATGGTATTTGTTTGGTATAAATATCATCCATGAATTTAAAATATATTTATTCATTAGTGGTGTGAAACTAATCATCAAAAGGAATTATCTATAATGTACTTTGGAGGCTCGGGATTAGTTTTTAGATTTTTACAAAAAATGGAAATGGAAATATGAAACCATACTATATATTATTAAAATAAGAGGAAGATGGAGAATTATAGAAACTCTAGTGATTTTTTACATTAATAGAGGAAAAACTATCATCCTCTTACTTTCCAAATATGTGGGAAGTATAATTTAGGTGAATTTATAAAAGGAAAAAAAATTGTATCATGTGTCGAATCCTGACTATCAAAAAACATTATGTTGGAGTAAGATAATGCATCAAATCTATGAAATGAATAGAGATATTGTTGAATATAATAAAACACCCATACTCAAGTGTTTCAAATTCTTGGATTTTATGAATTATGAGAAAAAAATTTCCAATCTAAGGGCCTCGGGCCACCAGTTTGGGCTTGGAGTCCTTAAGGCTTTCAGGCCACCCAGGCCTTCAGGTCAGTAGGGCTTTTGGGCTACCTTTAAAGCCTTTGGGCCACCTCAAGTCCTTCGGGCCACATGTAGTTTCCCTATACACACTACCAAAAAAAAGCAGTCCTAAAAGAGGATTCGGAGCAGGTGCACTCACTAGAGCAGAGCCAAATGGATTTGTCAGAATGATAGGGTATCACTTTTCCATCAGGACCATCTTGTGCTTGCACGGTGAGCCTAGCCAGACGACCTTGCGAAGGTGGAGAACTACTATCATGATACAAATGCTGGGGAGGGGATGTTCATTATAGATAGTCTAGCTGAATTCCTTAAGACCTTCGGGTCATGTAATGCCCTAAGCCTACGGGCCATGTAATCTCTGAGCCTATGGGCCTTGTAAGGGTTACCCCCTCAAAAGGGGGTTATCAAAAATCAATAAAAATGAAGGCCTTCGGGCCACTATAAACACTGATTAAAAAATGAGAAATTGGAATCTTATTCAATAAATTTAGATGATGAAAATCATTTCAATTATTTAAAATATATCATACCTAGTTGGAAATTTCTTTATTGGGACTTATGAAAATATTTTTGTTCATAATTTACTGAAACATCATTTCATTAACACCATCTACATTGTTTGTTGAATATTGAATGGTCTAAGGATAGTTCCACTATGGTTTTTCATTATTTATTTTAAAGTATTTGATTAAGGGTACTAAGAACTAGGAAAAGTGATGGAGGTGATATTTTTCGATAACACTTGATTAAGACAATAATAACCCATAATATTTTCATGATGCGAGGATAATATTAAAACAATACATTGTTTGTGATAAATTAAATCATATGGTAATGTTGATCTTGTAAATGATTAGTAATATGATGAGAAAATGTTTTATGGGCACATGTTATAATATTTATTTTATTTTAGGGTATAAGGATAGAGTTAATATTTAAAATCAAGAAATGTTTCAACTATGGTATTATGGTAATTTTGATATTACAATGTTTGAAGAGAATATAAGATATTGATCTTTACATGTTTGGTGTGTGAAAATTAAGATTCACATTATGACTTTTTTTGGAAGAAAAATGATATGATTATTTTTAAATTATAGTGATCTTATATCGATTTTTATGTATTTTAAATTTTTTGGGTGGATAAAAAGTGTCAACATTTATGAAGTTGGTTACACTGAAATTTGGATTATGTTTTAGAGATTAATGTATTACTTAACAGTATGAATATATATTCATGTTGGATAATCATCACAATTTTTTTTAAACTATAGATAGATTGAATGAATTTTCATAACATTATGGATCTTATAGTCTACTAGATCTATATGAATTACAATCTGAACAACATTTCTTATAGTAATAAATGAAGTGGAAATTTAACTAGGAAAAACCATAGAGTGAGGTTGTACCTAAAAGATTAAATCAAGTAAGTATATCTTCTTAGATGATTTTGAAATAAAATGTTATCATATTATAATTAATTATTATGATATCTATAAACATTGTTAGTCCAATTTATCATTTGGTTTATTGGTCATCAACCTTATAATGACCATGTCCTATATCATTCCCCATAAGAACATGATATTTATTATTCTCTCCTATGTCAATGTTTTAAATTTACATTAATTTTATCCTAATATAAATCATGGTTTTTGGTTACCTTCACCTTTTACATACCATATTTATAATAAGATGTTTTTTTTGAATCATTTTAAGATATGGGATTACCAAAAAGTAATTTCCAAATATACACCATTTGGAATTGTTTTGAATTTCAAATTGTTATTATATATTTTTTGGAAATTCTTGATCATATCAAGATGGCAGCTCCACAATTGCTATTTCCACCAAGTATATCTCATGTTAATGATGTGTCCAATGTATCTATCATGAGTAAGTATATTCCTGATCCATTATATATAGTAAACATAAATTTCATGTTGCTGGAGTTAGATCTTTCTTAGGAAGAATAGCTAGTAGATATTAATTGTTTTAGATATAATGTTATTTGAAATAAGACAACTCAAAAGTTTAATGTTTTGTGGAGGAATCCCTAATTTTAGAAACATACATGATAACCTGATGTTGTGATAAGGTAGAGTGATCTTCATCATTTTATGTCTAACTAAATAATTTCAATGTGGAAATTAATTTTAAATGGGGATGAACATAACACAATATGATTTTTTGGTTTGTGGCTATTAAAATAAATTTTCTCCATTCGATATCATTCTTTTTACAACACATATATAGCTTAAAATAACAACAAAAATATATTATGTTAACACAAACGTTATCAAAAAGCCATTGAAATTGATAAAATGGAGGAGATTAACAAAATTATGAAAACATGGTTTATAAATGTTTATAATATTATTTCGTTTCTTAACAAAAAGATATAAGTGAAAATAAAATCCAATTGAACAAAAAAGATGGGTTTTAAATAAAATTCATTCCAAAAATAGTCTATAATCATAATAAATTAATGAAACACATCTAATTAATGATATTGAAAGTGTTTTTTTATATTTTAAATAAAATATATTAAAATAAATACAATAAGATTCATTGGGTGAAGGTAACAATAAATTCAATTTCATGCATAAAATTTCAATATTGTTCTAAAATTATTTTATATAGAATTGGATGGGCCACCTATTTTAACACTAAATTTCAAAACATTTATAAATTTTATTTGAATAAATAAATTTCATTTATGAAATAGGAATTCAAAAAATAGATAATGGTGAAATGTTTTTTATTTTTATAAGAAGATTTATTTTTATGACCTGTAACTAATATTGAATGATTATTTAAAAATGAAATTCCATATAAATAATTCATTATATTCAAATATATTTTAAATTTTATTATAATGTCACAATAGTTAAACTATAAATAAATTAATAAAATTTCAATCAATAAAATAATATTGGAATTAATTTTGATATAATAACATCTCAATATTTTAAACATTTTCCCTTTAAAAACCTACATTATAATCTTGTCTATGAGATTAATTTCAAATCTCATTTTACATGTTTTTTGAAATAATTGTGGAAAAAATTGATTACATATTTAAAATAATAAGTTTCATATTCGGTTTTAAATTCATTTACAATTTTAGGATGAATAAATTTAAAATGGTAAAAAAAGATGTACCATTTTAATTGTAAAATAATGTAACATGTTAATGTTAAAAGTTAAAAGCATAAAATATCTAAAAATTATGAAATACAATGTTTTTTTTTGATATGGTTATAGGCCAAAACAAAACATTTAAAAATGAATTATTTTCAAATTGTTGGGAATTAATGCCACCCAAATGTGGTTGGATTTAAACATAAAAAAATTATTTTTAATCACTTGAAACCGCACATCCTCATTTTTCAATACAACACCTCACAACCCCATTTATCATAAAATATTTGAATATAATAAAATATCTACGAAATTATTTCCTTCTTAGTCTCCACATTTCCATTTTCGGCATGTCTAACTGAAATACAAATTAAATGGTCTTTATGGTATCCTCTAAGGTAGCGATATTCAAGATGTATTTTCCATAATCCACATCTATTATTTTATTTTATTTTTCTACTTCATCCTCACGTAATTAATAAATAAAGGAATAATATCTATATAATAATTTATATAATATAATTTTATGTTTGTAATGGTATATTATATATTCATCACTTTTATTTTCTCCTCTAATTCAATGAAACACGAACATTTTCCAAATTATGGAGGTTAGTCATCTCAATGAATAATGGGTTTTATTCTATTACCACATTCATGGAGTTAATAAATGAATTATATGATTTAAATTAAATTTAAATAGTTATATAAAAAAATTTCATGTTATGGAACAAATATATAGACATAATATTAAATATAAAATAACATGTTCAGTATTTTCAGAGATAACAATGATTAAACTATTCATTTATCATTATCATTTATTAAATTAATAATCTACATGTAATAATAAATGATTTTTGGGACCTTTTAATCATATATAAGTGTATAAGCATAATTTTATTTCACTTTTGTACTTTCATTTCCATTTGAATAAAATATCGAAATTACAAACAATATTACCAAGGATGAAACGATGAAATGAACGCACCAACTTCGGTGAAAATAGTGAAATATTATTAATAAATGCATAGTAATATGTTATTATTATTTAACATAATCTATTATAAATATGATTACAATTTTATAGTCAATTATAAACATTAATTATACATTTATACATGCGGTTAATGTATGATAAACAAAATAGAAGTGTGAGGTAGGTGTTTCTCATATTTTCTTATCTTCAATGAGATGCATGCATTATTCCCCACATATTTATAATCTATGGTGTACTCACATCCCATTGATATGTAATATGACTAATATAATTTTATAATTTTATTCAATGTATTATTTAAAAATGTATACTTTTATAGGGAATAAGATTTGAATGATTTCAATGTGGTAAGAAAATTCATAACCCAGATTCTATTATTTATGTCAAGCTTCTATTTAATTAATTATGTCTTTCTATGACTATTTTTGTTAATAATTTTGATAATTATAGGATTATTTTACACATTATTTATCTGAATTTATAGTTAATAAAAAAATTATTAATTTTATCAAATCTTAATGTATTTTTTTCTAATTATAATGATTTTTTTAAACTAAAAAATATATTTTAAATGACCCCCTTAAATATCTATCTTTATTACATGACCAGGTTTTTCTAATATTGTTGGAATAAATTTTTTACAACTATCTTATTAATGTATAAATTCATTTTTACTCATAATTTAATATTTTAAAATGGTTTCAAAGGATATGTTTTTCATTTTTTAGGAACAGTCATTTCCAATTCTTGTGAAAATATACCAAAGGATTGTTTTTTAACTTGTATGGCATGATGTAATTTTCCTACGAACATAAACTGTAAATTCCATGATTCTTCTTTTACAATATTAAAATGTTGTTTTAAATTAAAAAATTTCTTTTATAATTTCATGACACGTGAATTTAATTTTTTTTGAAATAGAATGGATATTTTCCTCATCAATTATATCTGGAGATCTTTAAAAAAAATTTCCCATCTAAGATAATAGTAATTATGTTACTTAATATTTCCTTGGTTTATTCATCAAAGATATTATCATCATTATTTTTAGGGTTGATTTATTTTTATGATGGAATGATGTTTTTAAATTTAGTTTATTTTCCCTTAGTAATGTTATGATATGGTGTTTATGAAACCCATTTCTTTACGTAGTTTCATCGGTGAAGAATGATTTTTATTATTGTGAAATACATAATTATGATTTTAATTATGTGAAATGTGGGAACAATATCTCAATAATATTCATATGTTAAATATGTGTATCTCAATAGAAAATTATTTTATTCATGAACCAAATTTCATGTTTGAATTTTTTTATGGACTTCATTTTCATGTCCATAATATTATGTGTAGTAATAGAATTCATGTTGATAATAACATGTGTGGAAAAGATTTTATGTAAATATATTTATGAACGTTCCATGATTCATTTCATTATATTTATCAGTGAAATTTTTTTTATTTAAACATCTTCATAATATTATAAGTTTATGTGTATGAAAAAATTTCATGTCTTATGTCAGTATTATTATATATTAGATTATGTTCATTGATTTTTTTTGTGATTAATATATTATGAACATCAGTGATTTATTCCATGAATCAAGAATATGTCTATGATATATAGGCTATAATTTTGAAATGTTATGCTCTTGTTCTTATTCAATTATTCTTATATTGTCATTAATAACTCCCTTCTTTACTATAATTGAGCTTTTGAGATCACTATTTTATTATGTTTCATTTCCACATAATATTAAGAAATGTGTTAAGTTTCATTTTTGATAAAGATTTATAGTTATAAAGGAATTACTATGAGAAGATATAAATGTTTTATGAACATGTTGTTTGTGTTTCCAGGTTTCCAAATGCACTAAACCCATACAATTCATATGTACTTTTTTTTAATATGAATATTAATCTATATAAATATAAATAATTTCTATGAAAATTGTGGGTTGTTATAATTCTATAGTGGAGGGTGTGGTGATAGTCAAGCTGGCCTCCAATGTACTAAATGACTGCGATTATTCTCAGATACCAACATTATAAAATATTAATTCTTTGGATCCTTAATGTGGTGTTTTTATTGTGATATAAATATATTCATTACCCCTATAGGTTGAACAAAACCCTTTATTCATAGGGAATCAGAAAATATAATTAATTTGATTATTCTCATTAGACAACCCTATTGAATCCATTCTTTTATTGAATTATGAATTAGAGAGTGTTTATTGTTATATTACTATTTTCTTCAATATGAGGGAAGAATCAAAAAATCAAATATGATGATTTTTATCATTAAATCAAACATATAAGAGTTTCAAATTTCATATCATTTCAGTATCCATTAGTGATGAAATTTTTTTATTCTTCAAGAAGAAATTATTATTATCATTTTCCATAATTTAAATTTTTTATCAGTATTTTATAATTTATTTTTATTCTTCCTTGATCAAAAATCTATATCACATTATTTTTTGTATTCAAATAAATTCTACATAACTCTATGCTTTCATACCTATCCCAGTTTGAGCAAGAATGTGGTCTGGTAGTTGGTACCCTAGAAAAAAATTAATTATGTTATCAAAACCCATAATGTAGATTTTACATACCGTATACAGATCATAAAAATATTTTTTGGAAGGATATAAGTTTTTGTTCTTAGTTCTATTAGGAAATATTTGATGTTTGATATATGTTTTTATGTTTATATCTCGGGAGTAATTTTTTCTATATGATTACATTTTTTTACATGTATATAACTACTAAATTAATCATTATTTTGGGAAAATGTACCTATTTATGTTATAAATAATATGTGTTTTTTGTATAGTAAAAATAAAAAACATTTTTAGTGTCCTGGTTAACAGGTGGAAATGTCAGTAATAGTCACTCCCTTAGATGGGGAGTGTTTATGATGTGATGGAATTCACCATAGTTTTGAATTGGTAACCATGTCATATGATTCTTTCCCCAGATTGTTGAATTGGGATACATTTTTTTATCTATAAAAGTAGATGGTGTTATTTTTTATTAATGGTATAGACAATGTTCCTTAATGGTGGATGAATGGGTTTTTCCATAATGGAATATCATAATTGCCTATTAAAGTTTATAGAATCATTAAATATGATCTATGTCAGTTAATCAACAAAAAATATTGTTTTTCATCCTGGATCCTAACAATGCCTGATAAGGTGTTTTTTGAATATCTCATATCATATTACAACTCCATGCGTGATTTTATGTGGATTATTGAAAATATATTTAATATCAAGACATTCATGATTATTATAGTGAACTAATTTTAATGACTCATTGGTGGTTTCCTAATGGGTTTATATTCAAAACTCCCATGTGAAACTCAATATACATGAATACCTCATTATTAGTGATATAAGAAATGGAGAGGCCCGAATTATAGGGAGCTAGTTGATGGAGCATGGTGTTCAAAGGAATTTCCAAGATAGAAATAGGAGTGATACTAATGTATTTTACATACTTATCAGTCTTGGTAATAATTAATTTGTCCTTCCACATTGAGAATACATATTTTAATATTATTATATAAAATTATATTAATTCCTTGTTGGACCTCATATTTTTTTTATTTTTCTCATACTAATATATTTTGTTAATATTTTTGGCTTTTATATTTTGATACATAGTGTATAGTCCCCCAAATGATGATGCTCAAACCCTCACATCTAATCAAAATGATATTATGTATGAAAAGGAATCCATGAGGGAATGTGGGAATCGATCAAGGATTGGATTATTCTAGTTTGGGAATCAAAAACTAGTATCAATTGAGGTTTCTATATTACATTATTCTGAACTACATTTTGGGGTAAACATATAAGGGAGTTATTCCATATGGAACACATTAAGGGTAGTTTCATGTATCTTTTTTAGCACATTCATAACATACCTCCTACTTACTATTGATGGGATTTATATTATTATTATAGTTTATTTTTTAAATTTTGATTCAGAGAATATATTTCATTTACTATTTATGGTATTTTGTTTTATCAATGAATCATGATTAGGAGCATAGGATCACATTCCATTTATATATCTATTTTTTTCATATACATGTTCATTAATTTTATTGATTGATTGTGGATAGATATATAACTGATATTAGTTTTAATGATACATAAATTGTATAATTAATTTTGGAAAATGAATAAAATATTATTCTTCATAAAAATATGAATTTTACTTATGAGATGGTATGAGAAACAACTATTTGTACTGAATGGGTTTCACATTCATGTTATGGGTAACTTCCAAGGATAGGATTCCTTGGAAGTCCACTTTCCTTCCTTATAAATGTATAATAATATTGAGTTTAGGTGTTCCACTTTTTCTGGAGTATAATTTTTTTTGAATTATCTAACTATGTATAATTTTATCGTTTCATTTTTGGCTATGGCTGTGGATGCACAAAACATTTATCTTGAAACTACTCTAGTGGGTTTGGTGGTGTTCCCACACCATCGAAATGTTTTATAATTGATGATTCTGATCATTGATTATATGCTTCAGGAATTCATCATAGACATGAGTGGGTCATGAGATGCACAACATGACATGATATAGATAACATAGAAACATTATTTCGAGTTATCAATTCAAAAGGAACGTTTTTATGATTTATATATACATTCATTCCACTCAAAATTGTGTTAGCACTATGTGGGGGAGGTATTAGTTATTGTGTCTAGTATCATATAAGAGCCCTGTAATATAGTTTCTATTGTCATAAGGCATGTGGTTACAAATCATGCAAGGTGTAAAAATATTCTTTCTCAATGATATGCCCTTTATAGTTTGATTATTGAAATATGGTTATTATTCTAGGTTCAACATATTAGTGAATCATCCCATATGGAATTGTGAGAAGTTTTGGTCACATTTTATTGGATGGTTTGAGATTACTAAAAATATATGTCCAGATTATATATAATTGGAACTTTATCCTTATTATTGTGGAATACATGGTTTTTTCTACATTTCATAGATTTATAGATAAATGTATGATCCTTCACATTAGATTTATTGTGTGTACATTGAGATGAAACTAGATGTGACTTTTTTATGATCTCGGTGTGGATCATAGACCTTAAAAACATGTTGTTGTGATGGAAGAGTGTTTCTCTAGTTAATGTCTTATGGAAGCATGGATGGATATACTCTTAATGGCCCGAAGGCCATTTAATTATTTCAATTATGGATAATCCCCCTTTTAAGGGTTGAAGGGGAACCCATATATAACCTGTAGGCCCAAGGCCCGAGGCCCGAAAAATCTGCAATACATAACCCGAAGGTATAAGGCCCCAGCCTTAAACCTTACTTAATATTGAGTTATTACAAGATTACACATTGAGGATCTTTTCAGGTTTAGAGTTTTAGAGAATTAGACCATGAAACTTGCATTACATTCCACATTTAAACAAAGTGGTTACATAAAAGACAATATTCATTCTTCCCATCAACGGAAACATATTTAAAATAAAACATGGATT
The DNA here is from genome assembly GCA_963277665.1 of Viscum album. Lineage (NCBI taxonomy): Eukaryota > Viridiplantae > Streptophyta > Magnoliopsida > Santalales > Viscaceae > Viscum > Viscum album. Next base: position 638,956,092 of record OY728122.1, read on the forward strand.
TTTTATTGACACATCCTTGAAACTATCATCACATCATGTACCATTCCGTTGACCTGTGAAACACATTTCAAAAACTTGGGATGAGCAAAAAAAAGCTCAGTAAGGGTTATAATGTAACACCCCAAGCTTCTACGGTACGCTTCTCTTTGAATAATGTGATAGCGTGTGTTGTACGCAACACCGAGTTCTAACACACCATAACTAATCAAACTAGCCGTTATGAATAGTAATACCTACTTTTTGAAATTATATTTATATATTATATTTGAAAATGGACTTCATTTTTGGATTCGGAATATCGAATTTAGCCTAAGGTGAAATTTTGGTACATTTCGGATAACTTTCATATTTTGATGAATAGTGAAAATTACTAAGTTTTAATTAAAAACAACTTTTTTAATCAAAATAACTAATAGTGATAAATTCTGAATTTGAGTGGTTTTAAAGTATATTTAGAATATATTTTTACCATTTAATATAATGTTGGTCATTGGACATAATTTTACAATTAAACCGAACATAAACGAGTGTCAATCTTTTGATAGTTATTATCTCTTAAAAACACGCTTTTTGTTTTGACAGCGGGATTTAATTTTAAATTAATTTCTGCCACTTCTGTGTTTTGAATTTAGGAAAATGGATTCCATATTTGGAATCAGGATGTTCAAATTGTGTAAATAGGTAACTTTTATTTTTAGACATTTTGAATAATTACTGCGGTAAATATTTTATTTACCATGGTTAAGGGTAAATCCGGTAAATAAGGGTTAACAAATAATATTATAATAATACTAAATTACCCTAAAACGTGTCTTAACCCTATTGGTTGATACATGGTCTACCATGGGAATCTTTGGGTCTATTTTTGGACCCCATGGATCCACTTGTAAGTGATAATGACACTTTATTTTAATTAAGTTAAAATGAATACAAAAATTACACAAGCATATATCTTTTAGAACAACAATTTTTACATAGGGTTATATATGTTGGATTTTAAATTATAAATATTTATTAGAAAGAAAAAAAGATTTCCTACATAATGATATTTTATTTATAATTTTTAGACATTAAATAATTTATTTTATATATGACACAATGATGATGCAGTAATTACTATAATAGTGAAAAATTAAAATAATTGATATTATAAATACCCAAATAAATATAATATGAAACTTTTAATGAATTAAAATAATTTTCTAGGATAATATGATATATTAGGATTGATGTAATTGACTTTTTTCGAAGTAATCAATCTGTTATGAGTTTCAAAAAAATCAACTATTGAATAGTTTCAAAATTGACATAAAAGAGTTCTTAAAACAAATATTATATTATTAATTGATATTAAATTCCTAAAAATCTAAGGTTCGGCCAAGAGACTTATATCATGATAGGTTAATCATTAATGTACCACTTGGGGGTCTCTTGGATGTATATAGTAAGTTTATTAACCATATTATATAAAAATACAAAGAGACATTGTAAAAGTGAAACTAATTAACTTAGAGTTAATACTTAAAGATAAGGTTAATATAAGTACCCAAACCTGTCTAAATTCTATTGGTTGAGTGGTTTTCGACCTATCCCCACCTTAACCTTTGAATAATCAACTTTTGAGCCTTTAGAAACCGAATATGAATTTATTATAAATTAATATTTCTAACTTTTCCAAAGGTGCCCCTCACCCCTCTTATAAAAGGGCACTCCTCCTTCTCATTTCTTCACACCTTCAAAGCCTTTTGGTTCGTCCAAAATCTGCCCAAATACTCTCCCAACATCCCTCACTACAACCTAGAGGCCTTAGTTTGATCAGAAAGCCAACCTAAGGAGCCATTTTGATCAAATCAAAAGGAAGAACCCGAAGAAGAGGTAATGATTTCACCACCCTTTTCTAAGTTCATTTCTTCTTCCACTTCTTCTTCCTTTGTTCTTACCATTCTAAAATAATAACTCCAGTATCTCACATATACTGTGATGTTATTATAAGTATGGTACAACCATATTCAGTATTATATCCACCCTTTGAATAACATGTCACCATACGTGCGTACGTACGGCTTACCGTCTCCACGTCGTGGTGTAATTGTTATTCAATATAATATTATTTGTATGGGTATAATAATGATGTGTAACTCATGTAAATAATAAATATAACATGTTAATGATTCTGTATATATGATATACCATTCATTTATATATTATTTTAATATCAAAAGAATGATATTGTCGCTCGTGCGTACGTACGGACTACCGTCTCCACGAACGCGATGAGATTCATTCTCCATCGTAACCATTCAAGTATAATTATCATTTGATGATTTAAAAATGATGTTTAAGGACTAGATATCATTCTGGATATGAATAAGATACAAAAACCATGGCTTATGTAACAAAACATATAAAGAAAATGAGTAAGTTAACACCCGAAACGACGATAATTCTAAGATATTGTTAACAAATCAATGTTAAAAGATCATATATGATATCATATTAATATATATGATTCTTGTATAATTTAATAACAATTATTTCACCATTATACAGGAGGTTAACCTACCCCAACCAAGGAAAAGTACAAGGTAAGGGTTTACTTTACAACCTCTTCATTATCCAAGGTTGTTTATACGTAATAATCTACTGGGATCTCTTTATCACCCACATCCATGTTTCTTAAAAATGCATTTCAAAACATTTTTACTATTTACTAGAATATGAGTTAAAGTCATTTATACCCTTTTTGACTTTTATAAGTGGTTTATAAAGGAATCTTTTGGTCGTTTTCAAAACAAGGTCCTTTTTAACCTTTTCGACAGAATTAAGGTAAGAATGTTTTTTTTAACTTATACGGCGGGTGCGGCTATTTTCCGCCGTTATAAAATCTTCAAAGCTTCCCTTACAAGCTTATAAGAATATTTTCAAAGAAAATGTTTTATTTTATATGGATCTTAAATTATTTCAAAATAAAACGAGATATTTCTTTAAAAAGAATTTTGATTTCATCTATGTCAACATCCTTTGATGGATTTTAAGATTATTTGAAGTTGATTTATTATGATACAAAACTTCTATATTGTATTGAAGGTTTTGTGATATGTTTGACTGTGGATGTGCTATTTTTATACCATTCATAGATTATGGTGAAAGTATTGACATTTCGTATGCTAGTTTTAATACGAATGTTTATGTTATGTTTAAACCTTTTCATATGGGAATGCATTGGACTTAATATGTGACGGGTGGAGCCCGCTATAGCTCCTCGATGCATCGGTAGGTCTCATGAGACAAACTAGTGTCTTGGCACAAGGCCTTGACAAAATCTTATTGGTAGTCTTGGCACGAGGCCTTGGCTATGTGGTTATGATAGTCTGGCATTATGCATTCCAACGTTATGAAAGTGGTTATTGATTTTTGCATGTGATTATTCGATTAGTAGAATATCCATGTGAATAAGTAAATGGCATTATTTCATTTTATTTATGCCATACCATGTTGAAATTCAAGTTTAAAAGGCTTTTGTTTTAGTTATACATTGCCTTAAATGTTTATTCTTATTTATGAAAGTTTCCGCTATATTGTTATCCTTACTGGGCATTTGAGCTCACCCCTTTTCTATGTTTTATTTTTCCCAGGAAGTGAAGAAGTAAATTATGAATGACCTGCAGGGATATTTTGTGGGGATATGAGTGTGGATTATGGAGACATTATGTTGTTGTAGTAGTTTTTCATTTTATGATGTAATGTAAAACTTATGAATATATCTAGTGTTTCCAAGGCTACTAAACCAATCGGTCTTTCGAGATTTGATCTTTCTTGTGATCATGACAATGTTATGTAATAATGCACCGACTCTGGGTAGCTGGGGTCGGGGCGTTACAGTTGGTATCAGAGGAAGTTTAGTACAAACCTTGGAAACTAGATTTAGATAAACTCTGATTAGAGCACGTAGACCTAAGATGAAATTTGAGGATTAGTATAGAAGAACTTCCTAGAATTTTGGTATTGTAGAGATTTTGTGAGTTTTCCGAGAAATACATCCCTGTCTGGATACGAGCAGGTAGAGGCGGCTCTGGCACAGATGTACCTAGGGGTAAAACCCGAAAACACCGCTTTGAGCTAGACTCGAACGGGAACTGGTGCACGACAACGGGCCTTGCTGCACTCTTGGTTACGACACTCCCGGGGGATATGCTTAGGATAACTCTCATTTTATTTACAAATCATTTTGAAGGGATTATGAGTATATACTTCCTCAAAGAAAACATTATTATGATTATGGATTATATCCATAAATAGTTCAATTTATGTTAAGTGTTTTATAAGTATGGGATTATGTATTTTGATTCATAAACTGATCTAGTTTATGCCATTGTTTATAAATGGCGCCTAGTGGAAGAAATGGAAACCGTATCAATGCACGCACTCCATGTAGGGATTGCCCTCCTGCTCAAGATAATTATAGTGGGGCTGGTGATGCAACTGGTGCTGATCAGCTAATTACCATACTGGGACAACTTACTCAGGTTATGAATAATAACCTTACCCGTATGAAGCACCCTGATCCGCAGCGTGGAGGATCAATGTTAGATCGATTCATGAGGCAACAACCACCAACGTTCAATGGGAATACAAATCCCTTAGTAGCTGAGCAATGGATATTTTCCCTAGAGAAAATATTTCAGGCTTTGGGGAGCAGTGAAAGGGAAAAAGTTATCATGGCAGTTTACCGCCTCACTGGAGATGCTGATCAATGGCGGTCATTGATTCAAAACATGAAGGAAGATGATGAAGTATCAAATATGGAGTGGAGGGAGTTCAAAGATCTGTTTTTAGAAAAATACTTCCCTCGCGACCATCGAGCAGATATGGAAAGGCAATTTCTGAGTCTGAGACAGAAGGAGGATGAGAATGTCACAAAGTATGAGGCTAACTTTACAAGGTTAGCGAGGTATGCTGGAGATTATATTCGCAACCCAAGAAGTAAGATTGATCGTTTCTTTGATGGGTTAAAACCATTTCTCCGTCGAGTGTTAGTCTCACAATCCTTTTCATCGTACGAAGACATTGTCTCATGTGCTATCAAGACAGAAAAGGAATTCTCTAAGTCTTATGACTTTAAAGCAAAGCAAGAGAAGAAGAGACCTTCTGATCAATCTGGGAATGGAAATAAGGGGAAGAAGGGAAAGGTTGAATATCCATCTTGTGGTAAATGCGGGAAGAAACATCCTGGTACTTGCTTGAAGGGAATGGGAGTCTTTTACAAGTGTGGTGAAAAAGGCCACCAAGCTCATGATTGCAAGGGGAAGAAGGAAGCTACCAACGTTCAGTGCTATAATTACAGGGAGATGGGGCATTATGCAAATTCATGTCCTAAGCATCAGGAGAACTTACCTCAGAAAAGGCCAAGGGATCAAGGCCAGGCTTATGCTATCACTACTGCTGAGGTAGAAGCTCCGAAAGACGTGGTGGCAGGTAATTTAATGGTTTCCTCAAGTTTAGAAAATGCATTATTTGATTCTGGATCATCGCATTGTTTCATATCTTCCCAGTTTGCTAAGAAAATTAGATATTTCCAATTTGATTTAATAAGGGAGTTGTCAGTTAAAACTCCTAAGGGAAGTATCGTTGCAACAAAGTTTTGTGAATCAGTCCCCATTAGAGCACATAAATTTTCTTTATCTGCTGATTTCATCGTCATACCTATGATTGAGTTTGATATAATCCTCGGTATGGACTGGCTTTCGGACTATGATGTGAAGATTTATTGTAAGAAGAAAGAGGTTACGATTCTTGATGATAATGATAAGGAGCACCTTATTTTTAGAGCAGAATCGTCACCACCTAATTCTTATTTAGATCCACCCCCAGTAGCTCAACTTAATTCAATTATTGGTGAGGAAGAGAATGAAATAACGGTCGGTGAGGAAAGGAATGTTCAAATAGAGGATGTACCTGTTGTGAAAGAATTTGTAGATGTATTTCCGGAAGATTTACCTGGACATCCTCCAGAACGAGAAGTTGAGTTTTCTATTGATTTGATTCCTGGATCAAGGCCTATATCGAAGACCCCTTATAGAATGGCCACTGTAGAGTTAGTCGAACCAAAGAAACAACTAGAGGAATTGAGTAATAATGGATTTATTCGCCCTAGTGTTTCTCCATGGGGAGCCCCTGTTCTTTTTGTTAAAAAGAAAGATGGATCTATGAGGTTATGTATCGACTACAGGGAGATCAATGCTATAACAATAAAGAACAAGTATCCCCTACCTCGTATTGATGATTTATTTGACCAACTGCATGGAGCTCAATACTTTTCAAAGATTGACCTTCGATCTGGATACCATCAGTTGTGTGTGAAGAAGGAAGACATTCCGAAAACAGCATTTCGAACCAGGTACGGGCATTACGAGTTTACTGTAATGCCGTTTGGATTGACTAATGCACCCTCTGTATTCATGGATCTGATGAATAGAGTTTTCAAGGAGTATCTCGATGAATTTGTGGTGGTATTTATTGATGATATTCTGGTATACTCCAAAACCTACGAAGATCATGAATATCACTTGCGCATTATCTTGAAGACTCTGAGGAGGCATGAATTATATGGGAAGTTTAGCAGGTGTGAATTCTGGCTTCAGGAGATTTCTTTTCTTGGCCATATTGTCTCTAAAGATGGAATCTCTGTTGATCCTTCTAAGACCAAGGCAATCCAAGAATGTCCAGCAACTACGAGTATAACTGAGGTACGTAGTTTTATTGGTTTGGCAGGTTATTATCGACGTTTCGTCCAGAATTTTGCCCGATTGGCTAACCCATTAACGAAGCTCACACGTAAAGGGGTTAAATTTGTTTGGACAAAAGAGTGTGAAGAATGTTTCGAAGAACTGAAGAGAAGATTAGTCAATGCTCCTATATTGACTCTACCATCGGGGAATGATGGGTTCGTTATTTATAGTGATGCATCGATGAAAGGACTTGGTTGTGTCCTTATGCAGAATGATAGAGTTATTTCCTATGCATCACGACAGTTGAAAATTCATGAACAAAACTATCATACTCATGATCTCGAGTTAGCAGCAGTGATCTTTGCTTTGAAGATATGGAGGCACTACCTCTATGGTAAAAAATGTGAGATTTATACTGATCACAAGAGTTTGAAGTATATTTTCTCACAAAAAGAACTCAACATGAGGCAAAGGAGATGGCTTGAATTACTCAAGGATTATGATTGTACGATACACTACCACCCAGGGAAGGCAAACAAGGTGGCAGATGCTTTGAGTAGAAAAGACCATGGAGTTTTGAACAATATGAGAATTGAAAGGGATCCAATTTTCATGGATCTAGTGAAGATGGACATGGGAATAACCAGGGAAGGTGAAACATCAATGCTTTTTCAAATGGTTGCCAAACCATCTTTACTAGAAAGGATTAAGAGTTCTCAAACCGATGATGAAGAATTCCAAAAGAAGATTAAAGTTGTGAATGATGTGAGATTGAGAGACTTTGTGTATGAAGATGGAATTTTGAAATTCGGGAAGAGACATTGTGTTCCCAATATACCTGATCTAAAAAGGGAATTGCTGGATGATGCTCATAGTTCCAATTTCTCTATACACCCTGGGTGCACCAAAATGTATAGAGATTTGAAGGAACATTTTTGGTGGGACAACATGAAGAGGGAGATTTCTGATTTTGTGTCAAGATGTATGGTTTGTCAACAAGTGAAAGCTGGAAGGCAACAGCCTGGAGGAGTCATGCAACCTCTTCCCATACTAGAGTGGAAATGGGACAATGTTACGATGGACTTTGTCATGGGGCTACCAAAGACTCCTAGAAGGAACGATGCAATATGGGTGATTGTTGATCGTCTTACTAAGTCAGCACATTTTCTTGCTATAAGAGAAGATCTACCCCTGGAACGTCTAGCAAGACAATATATTAATGAAGTTGTGAGACTTCATGGAGTACCCCTATCGATTGTTTCTGATCGTGACCCCCGATTTACTTCAAGATTTTGGAAAAGTCTTCAGAAATCCCTGGATACTGAACTACATTTGAGCACTGCTTACCACCCTCAGACAGATGGACAATCAGAACGGACTATTCAAACCCTAGAAGACATGTTGAGATCTTGCTCACTTGACTTTCAGGGTATGTGGGATCAATATTTACCACTGGTAGAATTTTCCTATAACAATAGCTTCCATTCGAGTATTCAGATGGCACCATATGAAGCGTTATACGGAAAGAGATGTCGTACACCAACCTGTTGGGATGACGTTGGTGAAAGAAAACATGTAGGCCCAGAACTGGTGGAGGAAACGGTGGAAAAGGTGAAAGTAATCCAAAATCACATCAAAGCAGCTCAAATTAGGCAGAAGAGCTATGCCGATAATCGAAGGAAGGATTTGGAATTTCAAGTCGGTGATCAAGTTTTCCTAAAGGTATCTCCATGGAAGGGAGTCATACGTTTTGGTAAGAAAGGTAAATTGAGTCCCAGGTACATCGGACCTTTCGAAATTCTAGAACGAATTTGGGTTGTAGCTTACCGATTGGCAATGCCGCCAAGTCTCTCCAAAGTTCACGATGTGTTCCACGTATCTCTATTGAAGAAATACATGCCTGATCTGACGCATGTACTCACCTATGAGGAATTAGAACTGGAACCCGATATGTCTTATTGTGAAGAGCCCGTCAAGATTCTTGATACGAGAGAACAAGTGCTGAGAAACCGGACGACGCGTCTGGTAAAAGTTTTGTGGAGAAACCATAAGATGGAAGAGGCAACGTGGGAACCCGAGGAACTTATGATGAAGAACCACCCGAGTCTTTTTATACAGTAATACCCTAGAAATTGCGAGGACGCAATTATTTGAAGGAGGGGAGAATGTAACACCCCAAGCTTCTACGGTACGCTTCTCTTTGAATAATGTGATAGCGTGTGTTGTACGCAACACCGAGTTCTAACACACCATAACTAATCAAACTAGCCGTTATGAATAGTAATACCTACTTTTTGAAATTATATATATATTATATTTGAAAATGGACTTCATTTTTGGATTCGGAATATCGAATTTAGCCTAAGGTGAAATTTTGGTACATTTCGGATAACTTTCATATTTTGATGAATAGTGAAAATTACTAAGTTTTAATTAAAAACAACTTTTTTAATCAAAATAACTAATAGTGATAAATTATGAATTTTAGTGGTTTTAAAGTATATTTAGAATATATTTTTACCATTTAATATAATGTTGGTCATTGGACATAATTTTACAATTAAACTGAACATAAACGAGTGTCAATCTTTTGATAGTTATTATCTCTTAAAAACACGCTTTTTGTTTTGACAGCGGGATTTAATTTTAAATTAATTTCTGCCACGTCTGTGTTTTGAATTTAGGAAAATGGATTCCATATTTGGAATCAGGATGTTCAAATTGTGTAAATAGGTAACTTTTATTTTTAGACATTTTGAATAATTACTGCGGTAAATATTTTATTTACCATGGTTAAGGGTAAATCCGGTAAATAAGGGTTAAAAAATAATATTATAATAATACTAAATTACCCTAAAACGTGTCTTAACCCTATTGGTTGATACATGGTCGACCATGGGAATCTTTGGGTCTATTTTGGGACCCCATGGATCCACTTGTAAGTGATAATGACACTTTATTTTAATTAAGTTAAAATGAATACAAAAATGACACAAGCATATATCTTTTAGAACAACAATTGTTACATAGGGTTATATATGTTGGATTTTAGATTATAAATATTCATTAGAAATATAAAAATATTTCCTACATAATGATATTTTATTTATAATTTTTAGACATTAAATAATTTATTTTATATATGACACAATGATGATGCAGTAATTACTATAATAGTGAAAAATTAAAATAATTGATATTATAAATACCCAAATAAATATAATATGAAACTTTTAATGAATTAAACTAATTTTCTAGGATAATATGATATATTAGGATTTATTTAATTGACCTTTTTCGAAGTAATCAATCTGTTATGAGTTTCAAAAAAATCAACTATTGAATAGTGTCAAAATTGACATAAAAGAGTTCTTAAAACAAATATTATATTATTAATTGATATTAAATTCCTAAAAATCTAAGGTTCGGCCAAGAGACTTATATCATGATAGGTTAATCATTAATGTACCACTTGGGGGTCTCTTGGATGTATATAGTAAGTTTATTAACCATATTATATAAAAATACAAAGAGACATTGTAAAAGTGAAACTAATTAACTTAGAGTTAATACTTAACGATAAGGTTAATATAAGTACCCAAACCTGTCTAAATTCTATTGGTTGAGTTGTTTTCGACCTATCCCCACCTTAAACTTTGAATAATCAACTATGGAGCCTTTAGAAACCGAATATGAATTTATTATAAATTAATATTTCTAACTTTTCCAAAGGTGCCCCTCACCCCTCTTATAAAAGGGAACTCCTCCTTCTCATTTCTTCACACCTTCAAAGCCTTTTGGTTCGGCCAAACTCTGCCCAAATACTCTCCCAACATCCCTCACTACAACTTAGAGGCCTTAGTTGGATCAGAAAGCCAACCTAAGGAGCCCTTTTGATCAAATCATAAGGAAGAACCCGAAGAAGAGGTAATGATTTCACCACCCTTTTCTAAGTTCATTTCTTCTTCCACATCTTCTTCCTTTGTTCTTACCATTCTAAAATAATAACTCCAGTATCTCACATATACTGTGATGTTATTATAAGTATGGTACAACCATATTCAGTATTCTATCCACCCTTTGAATAACATGTCACCATACGTGCGTACGTACGGCTTACCGTCTCCACGTCGTGGTGTAATTGTTATTCAATATAATATTATTTGGATGGGTATAATAATGATGTGTAACTCATGTAAATAATAAATATAACATGTTAATGATTCTGTATATATTATATACCATTCATTTTTATATTATTTTAATATCAAAAGAATGATATTGTCGCTCGTGCGTACGTACGGACTACCGTCTCCACGAACGCGATGAGATTCATTCTCCATCGTAACCATTCAAGTATAATTATCATTTGATGATTTAAAAATGATGTTTAAGGACTAGATATAATTCTTTATATGAATAAGATACATCAACCATGGCTTATGTAACAAAACATATAAAGAAAATGAGTAAGTTAACACCCGAAACGACGATAATTCTAAGATATTATTAACAAATCAATGTTAAAAGATCATATATGATATCATATTAATATATATGATTCTTGTATAATTTAATAACAATTATTTCACCATTATACAGGAGGTTAACCTACCCCAACCAAGGAAAAGTACAAGGTAAGGGTTTACTTTACAACCTCTTCATTATCCAAGGTTGTTTATACGTAATAATCTGCTGGGATCTCTTTATCATCCACATCCATGTTTCTTAAAAATGCATTTCAAAACATTTTTACTATTTACTAGAATATGAGTTAAAGTCATTTATACCCTTTTTGACTTTTATAAGTGGTTTATAAAGGAATCTTTCGGTCGTTTTCAAAACAAGGTCCTTTTTAACCTTTTCGACAGAATTAAGGTAAGAATGTTTTTTTTAACTTATACGGCGGGTGCGGCTATTTTCCGCCGTTATAAAATATTCAAAGCTTCCCTTACAAGCTTATAAGAATATTTTCAAAGAAAATGTTTTATTTTATATGGATCTTAAATTATTTCAAAATAAAAGGAGATATTTCTTTAAAAAGAATTTTGATTTCATCTATGTCAACATCCTTTGATGGATTTTAAGATTATTTGAAGTTGATTTATTATGATACAAAACTTCTATATTGTATTGAAGGTTTTGTGATATGTTTGACTGTGGATGTGCTATTTTTATACCATTAATAGTTTATGGTGAAAGTATTGACATTTGGTTTGCTAGTTTTAATACGAATGTTTATGTTATGTTTAAACCTTTTCATATGGGAATGCATTGGACTTAATATGTGACGGGTGGAGCCCGCTATAGCTCCTCGATGAATCGGTAGGTCTCATGAGACAAACTAGTGTCTTGGAACAAGGCCTTGACAAAATCTTATTTGTAGTCTTGTCACGAGTCTTGGCTATGTGGTTATGATAGTCTGGCATTATGCATTCCAACATTATGAAAGTGGTTATTGATTTTTGCATGTGATTATTCGATTAGTAGAATATCCATGTGAATAAGTAAATGGAATTATTTCATTTTATTTATGCCATACCATGTTGAAATTCAAGTTTAAAAGGCTTTTGTTTTAGTTATACATTGCCTTAAATGTTTATTCTTATTTATGAAAGTTTCCGCTATATTGTTATCCTTACTGGGCATTTGAGCTCACCCCTTTTCTATGTTTTATTTTTCCCAGGAAGTGAAGAAGTAAATTATGAATGACCTGCAGGGATATTTTGTGGGGATATGAGTGTGGATTATGGAGACATTATGTTGTTGTAGTAGTTTTTCATTTTATGATGTAATGTAAAACTTATGAATATATCTAGTGTTTCCAAGGCTACTAAACCAATCGGTCTTTCGAGATTTGATCTTTCTTGTGATCATTCCAATGTTATGTAATAATGCACCGACTCTGGGTAGCTGGGGTCGGGGAGTTACATATAAAAATATGAAAAGGAACCATAAGTTAATATATACATAAGAATGAAATCATACTTTACCCACAAAACATAGGCACTTTAACATTCCTCATCAAATCATGAATAAATCATAGAAATCAAAAGACATAAAAGGCAACTTTAGGCATTCATACCATTCTTATGTAGGGAGTAACCCTCTTGGTTATGTTTGGAATACCCATCACAGTATATTCCCTAAATCTCTTAGGAGAAATCTTAACGTTTCACTCTTTCGCGTTACCCAATGCATTGGAGAGCTATATCGGGATCACCCTCCCTTAGTTTATCATGGAACCACCCGTAATCATAAAAATGCCCAAGAACCTCAACATAATCGTATCACATAAATCATGCATAAAGGAAGCATAACATTTCCACCATTCAATCACAAGATATCAATACAACACATTGATATAAAAACATTATGAAAACCATTTTCAATACCAAAATAAATGAAACGTAAAACATGGTTTTTATTTTTCTTTTAAAAAAAAGGTATGGCTTCTAGAGGAAGCCGAAATTGAAATAATGGTCATGGCGGCGGAGAAGTCGTTGTCGCCACATACGTATGACAAAAAACATTCCCTTTTGTCGTTTAGTAAAACGCTTCGTATAAAGAAAGATTACTTTTGGATAAACGTAAAAGTAAAAGGGGTTTATACACCGTATAAAAGAAGGTTGTGTATAAAATAAAATATGCCTCAATGAAAGGAGATTGAGACGAAGTCCCATACAAAGACGATATCCTTGGTTTAAGGATAAATCAATTACATAATTATGTGTGACAAAATAATACACAAAAATGTAAGTGGATATTAAGTGTAAAATAATCAAAGGTCATTCACACATATTCAAACGATGACATATTCAATAACTACATGTTGAACCCAAAGAAATCGAAATTGGGTTAAGAAGTTCCCTTGACAGCCTAACGGCATCACATAAAAATGAGTTGATGAGAGATAAAAAGAGTATCTCATCACTTGGACATAAAATTTACATCAATAAGGATATATGAGAACATATCCCAACATAAAAATATGTAAATTAAAATACCCAACAAAAGAAGTCTTTTAAAAAGAGGAGGGTGAAAGATTCCCTTACAGACAAGGGTATCTTTCGAAACATACGCCCCGTGAAAGAAGGACAATACAACATTGTTGTAAATACTCATAAATGAAATAATATTACAAAATGAGTAATATAATGGTCAGCACATACACCAATCAAAGGAAATTTTGGCAAAGGTAGCACAAATCTCACAGGAATAAAAGTGAGATGAAAAATCCCTTACGAAAACTCGGCAGCCTAACGACGCCACTTAAAACTCCCAAAAATGGATTAATGAGAGAGAATAGGGTCTCTCATCATATGAACATAAAAATTACAGTAAGCGTTATATAAAAGAACATCCCAATCACAAGAAATATGATCTTAGAAGGAATGACATAAAAGAGTGTACTTAAAAAGAAAGAGAGGAGTAAGATCCCTTACCTCAAGTCCAACTTGTCTTGTTCGTTTCTTTATAATCCTGAATAATAAACATTGGTCAATTAATAATTTCCTAATTACCTCCTTTAGAGATTATTATTCAGTTCATATCACATATTATAATGTTATAATAATTGTTTAATAACGTTAGCTCATATCAGACATTTTTTCCGATGTTTGGTACATGAGTCAAAAATGAACTTGTTTGAAAAAAGATAGCCCATGTAGTTATAAGTAAATAATTTACAGAATAGTATTAATGATTAAAATATCATATATATATCCAGTAAATATTAATTTCATACTATTCCATATCATTTGGACATAAAAAACGAAAAGCACCGTTCATGGAGACGGTAGGCCGTACGTACGCATGAACGCTACTTGAATTTTTTGTCATATTAATGGAATGAAAACAAAATGAGAGAGATATATATATGTTATAATTCCAGAATGATATCCATAATTTAGATGTAATATATTACATATATATCCATTATATATATGTACTCATAATATTACATAACATTTTGAGATAAGAAATGAAATGTACCGTTGATGGAGACGGTAAGCCATACGTACACATGAACGCTACTTCCATTTGTATTTCATATTTAATGGAATTAAAACATAATGATGCATAATAGTATTTTAATTCCAGTATGGTATCATATATAATATCATTAAATATTTCCTTTATACGTACCACATATGGTATTAACGAATCAAATCACTTTGAGGGGGCGGTAGTCCGCACTTCCTTAAATAAAGATATCGCGTTTACCCACAATGGAAACCATAAAGGTACGCCATAAATGAAAACTACAGAAGCTTAATTAAAACATAAACATATTAGATATCATATATAAATATAGTGTCATCTTAATGGCCACCTTTTATGGTGTTAGAATAATTTTTAACAATCATTGTTTCAGGAGGCAGAAATTTGCCATCCATGGAAACAGTATGTTCATTAACCATTAGATGTAGGTGTGTGTAAGTTTAGCTCGAATACTTCTAATAAAAACTTCTTAGTATATTTAAGATACTGTATTTGTTACAAAATAAATGAATAAAAAGATTTTAGGGGGTTGGAGAATCAAAATAAATCAAAAGGACACAAGTGAATACATTACCTTAAAATCGGTTAACTCTCATTGGTTTGAGCTCAAAAGCTTCCTTCGGAAGACTTCTGCCCAAAGTGAGGCTTAAAGGAGTAATAGAGGGAAGTGTAGAGACAAAATGGGCTGGGTTTGTCCGAGCCAATGGCTTTGGGAGTGTGGGTAAGGAGGTAGAGGTGGGGGCCTTTTATAAGAGGAGAGGAGGGGCACTCTTGTAAAGTTACAAAATGTTACTTTATTTTCAAAAGAGTTTCGGATTTTAATGGTCCCACATTGATGTATTTCGAGGATAAGGTGATAAGGGTTCGAAATACACTCATCCAATATGTTTTGGACATGTTTATGTCTTATATATTATATTATCTTTCCATTTTATTTAAATCGTTAAATAATGAGGTCATCGCTGCATCATCATGATGTCATAAATAATTTAATTTATTAAATGTATAAAAATTATAAAAAAACTACCATGATGTAGGAAATCCTCTTAGATTTCCAATGGCTATTTATAGTAAAAAATATGACTTGTATAACCCCATTTAAAATTGTTTTAGTAAAACATTTCATATTTGTGTCATTTTTACTTTAACATTAAATAAAAAGATATTTATGTCATTTTCCAACCAAAGTGGCTCCATGGGGTCCCCAAGTTGACCCATGGATTTTCTTGGTCGTCCATGACACATCCAATGAGGGTAGGACATGTTTCTAGGTCTTTTCATTTTATTAAAACATTATTCTTACCATAAACTACACTAATTACCTTTAATCACGATTAAAAACTTAATAAGTTACTATTCACCAAAAAATTATTTTTATCCCATTGAACCACATTTTACTTCTTAATGACAACCATGTTTGTCGGATTTTTGAAATTCAAAACACAAAGATGGAAAATTTTCATTTAAACAGAAAAATCGGTTTTTATAAGTACCACTTAGTGGTTTCACTATTTATCAAAAAATGAAGTTTTTCAGAAAAATCCCAAAAATTCACCCTAAGCTATATTTAATATTCCGAATTCAAAAATGAAGTATATTTTACAAAATTCAAAAAATATAAGTCCAATTAATTAATTTAATAATTAATTCCCACTGTCAGAGAAAATAGCGTTTTTTTATGAAATAATAAGTATCAAAAGATTGACACTAGTTTAAGTCTGATTTCAAAGTGAAATTAATTCCAAAGACCACTATTGGATTTAATTGTAAAAATATATTCTAATTTTACTTTAAAACCAATTCAAAAGATAATATAATCGTATAAATAAAATAGATTAAAAATAGGTTTTGAATTAAAATACAACATTTTACACTATTCATTAAAAAATGAACTTTATCAGAAAGATACCAAAAATTGACACAAAGTAAATTTTGATGTACCAATTCTTCAGAAGAATTTTATTTGGTCCAATAGAATGTATACGAGTGAACAAAACTGTATTTAATGACGGTTCTCCATCAAAAGGCGATAAGTGAACCTTTAGTGAAAACTAGGGCATATACGCCTAAAATTGAATTCTTTCCGTATTTTAAGCCTTTATCTTTTATTGGATAAATGTAAAAGCATTTAAAAACATATATAATCACATTTTAGTTATTTCTATCCATTCCTGCCAATACAATGGCTACATGTTAACTACCATTTAAAATAATATTATTTTATTATTAGAGTGCAACGTAAGATTTCCAAGAAACTCGTTATTGCATGTTGGGTACGCCATCGAGCATAGCGTCCCCTTTAAAGTCATATTAATATTTTATTCACAAATATAGATAAATATAAAAATTTCATATTCTTTATTTACCTGGGGTGTTACATCCTTCCCCCCTTTTGGGAATTGCGTCCTCGCAATTTTTAAAATTGAGCTTGGAAACATCCTTGAATGTCCCACATCAGAAGAAGAGTCGGTAAAAAAATCACTTTAAAATAAAGGAAGATAAGTACAGAGGTCACCCGAGTTAACCCATACTAGGATTCCATGTAGAAAAACATGGACATGGAAGAAAAAGAAAAGGGCCATGTTCTTGAGGGAGAGTGATAGTAAACATGTCTAGGAGATAGTTAACCATAAGAAAATCACAAACTTGTGATGGGTTAAACGGTATTCGATTCCCCAGTAGGAAAAGTTAATAGACAACATTTTTGTTTTAAGATATTTTTTATTGAGGAATTTATTCATAAGGAAACATAATCACTTATCATGTTTACTTTCAACTTTTACGAGATTCATTAATCAAACTCATATTTTTTTCCAAAAGTCGAGTATTTAGGGAGACTTGTTCGCATTAAGAGTCCTATAATCAACTTCTATAGAATCACCTAATCCACCAAAGAGAACTATATACTTCCCATGTCTTTAGGCATTAACCAAAACCAAAACCAAAAATGTTAGTACAAGGTCAGATAATCCAGAAGAGGATAACCCTTTAAAAAGAAAATATATGCTTAATCTCCAAAATTTGTCCAACAAAACCCAAAGTTCAACGAGTACCACCCGATAAACAATTTTTCCATAAAATTATTCAAAGTAAACCAATATAAGATTGAAACCCAAATATTTTAAGGATTTAGTCACGTAGTCTTCCATGTTAAATCGTAACATTTATCTCCAAACAACATCAGTTGCTCCTAAAGTCTCATATTGAAAAGTAATTAACCTAATCACATATCCTCCATGATAGGTTAATCATTTTCATAAATAACCCAAAATCAACTTACTCTTAATTCATAAAATCATATAACTAAAAAGAATCATTCAAACTAACCAGGGACTTCACGTAGTCCAGTGGTAGGTGTTAAATACCAGTCGCACTTTGGTTGTGGGTTCGATTCCCACATCTTTTTCTGACGCGACGGGTAGTCACACGATCTGCGTGTTTCCCTTCTTCCAAAACTATATAATTCTCAAATCATTCCCCAAAAAGGGATAAAATCATCAAAAATAACCATAACATAATTTAACCTCAATTTTATCTCATTCCTTTCACTTCAATCATAACATATAGTAACCCATAATTACCTCAAAAGTAAGGATCATATAAACCCAAATGGTTCATTATAACTATGTCCACAAAAGAAAATATAACTATTCCTTGTATAAAATTTGCCTATATTAAACATCAGGGTTACACATAATATAAATAGTCTTCTAATGTAACCCGATCATCATCAAGACTTAATACTCTTAAGAATTTCACCATAACTCTTGAAGACCTTATATGTTTACATCTTACTCATTCAACGTTCTTCATGATCCATTAACCATTCCATTCCAACTTATTCCGAAATACCTCTTTCCTACAAACAAAATCATGAATCATATCCTATGATTCCAAAATAGGAAAACAATAGTCATGAAATAATACATACCTTTGATTGGTCATTGTCAGTTTGTTCATCCTAAATCGGAATGGCATTAGGTATTGGTAAACGAACATTTGTACGCTCTTGGTGATCCCATTCACAAAACATCTTCATAGGACATGTGTTTGCATAATGAACATGCACACCACATTTAAAATATTCAATTGATCCCTCAAAAAGAACTTCTTTCCCTTTCCTCGAGCCAACTGGATTCTTCCTTTTTCCATGGAAGGTTCTTGCTTTATGACCTTCATTTCCACATCTATAGCAAATTTATGTCCCTTTGAAACATTTTCCTAGGTGTTTATTTCCACATCTTTGACACACAGGTTTTTGAACACACTTACCTTTATGATTTTTACCTGTACTTCTGTAGGGATTTGTTTCTCGCATATATGTTGCCTTAGATAAATCACCAAGGTTTAGGTGGTCAATCATGACTCCAGATAGTTGGTTGAGGATAATCACAAGAGTTCTCATTGCAGCTCCCATATCATTCAGTTGCTTGCTCAAAAAACAGTCATAGTTTCCTTCACATCCACATTTTCTTTGGTGCCTGCTTGATCCAGCCATTTACTAAAACCAAAAAGGTCAGTGTGAGTATATCAAAAAAAACATCATGTACTAATGAGGAAGATAAACACTAAGATATACTTACTCATTCACTTTATCTAAAACTAGGACTCTTTCTGAAATCCTAACCATTATGGTAATGCCACATATGATTAAAGAATAACCTAACCTCTAAAGTTATCTAAACCGACCTCTGATACCAACTATAAGGCCCCAGCCTTAAACCTTACTTAATCTTGAGTTATTACAAGATTACACATTGAGGATCTTTTCAGGTTTAGAATTTTAGAGAATTAGATCATGAAACATGCATTACATTCCACATTTAAACAAAGTGGTTACAAAAAAGACAGTATTCATTCTTCCTATCAACGGAAACATATTTAAAGTAAAACATGGATTATTTCTTGACACATCCTTGACACTATCATCACATCATGTACCTTTCCGTTGACCTGTGAAACACATTTCAAAAAATTGGGATGAGCATAAAAATCTCAGTAAGGGTTATAAAAATATGGAAACGAACCATGAGTTTATATATACATAAGGATGAAATCATACTTTACCCATAAAACATAGGCACTTTAACATTCCTCATCAAATCATGAATAAATCATAGAAATAATAAGACATAAAAGGTAACATGAGGCATTCATAACATTCTTACGTAGGGAGTAACCCTCTTGGTTATGTTTGGAATACCCATCACAGTATATTCCCTAAATCTCTTCGGAGAAACATTAACGTTTCACTCTTTCGCGTTACCTAATGCATTGGAGAGCTATATTGGGCTCACCCTCCCTTAGTTTATCATCGAACAACCCGTCTTCATAATAATGCCCAAGAACCTCAACAAAATCGTATCACATAAAACATGCATAAAGGAAACATAACATTTCCACCTTTCAATCACAAGATATCAATACAAAAAATTGATATAAAAACATTATGAAAACCATTTTCAATACCAAAATAAAAGAAAAGTCAAACATGGTTTTTATTTTTCTTTTAAAAAAATGTATGGCTTATAGAGGAAGCCGAAATTCAAATAATGGTCACGGCGGCGGAAAGTCGTTGTCGCCGCATACGTATGACAAAAAACATTCCCTTTTGTCATTTAGAAAAACGCTTCGTATAAAGAAAGATTCCATTTGGCTAAACGTAAAAGTCAAAGGGGTTTATACACCGTATAAAAGAAGGTTGTGTATAAAATAAAATATGCCTCAATGAAAGGAGATTGAGACGAAGTCCCATACAAAGAAGGTATCCTTGGTTTAAGGATAAATCAATTACATAATTATGTGTGACAAACAAATACACAAAATATAAGTGGATATTAAGTGTAAAATAATAAATGTTCATTCACACATATTCAAAGGATGACATATTCAATAACTACATGTTTAACCCAAAGAAATCGAAATTGGGTTAAGAAGTACCCTTGACAGCCTAACGGCGTCACATCAAAATGAGTTGATGAGAGATAAAAAGAGTATCTCATAACTTGGACATAAAATCTACATCAATAAGGATATATGAGAACATATCACAACATAAAAATATGTAAATTAAAATACCCAACAAAAGAAGTCTTTTAAAAAGAGGAGGGTGAAAGGTTCCCTTACCAACATGGGTATCTTTCGAAACATACGCCCTGTGAATGAAGCACAATACAACATTGTTGTAAATACTCATAAATGAAAGAATTTTACACAATGAGTAAAATAATGGTCAGTACATACACCACTCAAAGGAAATTGTGGAAAATGTAGCATATATCTCATAGGAATAAAAGTGAGATGAAAAATCCCTTACGAAAACTCGGCAGCCTAACGGCGTCACTTAAAACATCAAAAATGGATTAATGAGAGAGAATAGGGTCTCTCATCATATGAACATAAAAATTACAGTAATAGTAATATAAAAGAACATCCCAATCACAAGAAATATGATCTTAGAAGGAATGACATAAAAGAGTGTACTTAAAAAGAAAGAGAGGAGTAAGATCCCTTACCTCACGTGCAACTTGTCTTGTTCGTTTCTTTATATACCTGAATAATAAACTTTGGTCAATTAATAATTTCCTAAGTAACTCCTTTATAGATTATTATTCAGTTCATATCACATATTATAATGTTATAATAATTGTTTAATAATGTTAGCTCATATCAGACGTTTTTGCCGATATTTGGTACATGAGTCAAAAATGAACTTGTTTGAAAAACGATTTCCCATGTAGTTATAAGTAAATAATTTCCAGAATAGTATTAATGATTAAAATATCATATATATCCAGTAAATATTCATTTCATACTATTCCATATCATTTAGAGATAAAAAACGAAAAGCACCGTTCATGGAGACAGTAGGCCGTACGTACGCATGAACGCTACTTTCATTTTTTGTCATATTAATGGAATTAAAACAAAATGAGAGAGATATATATATGTTATAATTCCAGAATTATATCCATAATTTAGATGTAATATATTACATATATATCCATTATATATATGTACTTATAATATTATAAAACATTTTGAGATAAGAAATGAAATGTACCGTTCATGGAGATGGTAAGTCGTACATACGCATGAACGCTACTTCCATTTGTATTTCATATTTAATGGAATTAAAACATAATGATACATAATATTATTTTAATTCCAGTATGGAATCATATATAATATCATTAAATATATCCTTTATACGTACCACATAAGGTATTAACGAATCAAATCACTTTGAGGGGGCGGTAGTCCGCACTTCCTTAAATGAAGATCTCGTGTTTACCCATAATGGAAACCATAAAGGTATGCCTTAAATGAAGAATACAGAAGATTAATTAAAACATAAACATATTAGATATCATAGATAAATATAGTTTCATCTTAATGTATACCTTTTAAGGTGTTAGAATAATTTTGAACAATCATCGTTTCGGGAGGCAGAAATTCGCCATCCATGGAAACTGTATGTTCTTTAACCATTAGATGTAGGTGTGTGTAAGTTTAGCTCGAATCCTTCTTATAAAAACGTCTTAGTATATTGAATATACTGTATTTTTTACAAAATAAATGAATAATAATATTTTAGGGGGCTGGAGAATCAAAATAAAACAAAAGGACACAAGTGAATACATTACCTTAAAATCGGGTAACTCCCTTTGGATTGAACTCAAAGGCTTCCTTGGGAAGACTTCTTCCCAAAGTGAGGCTTAAAGGAGTAATAGAGGGAAGTGGAGAGACAAAATGGGCAGGGTTTGGCCGAGCCAAAGGCATTGGGAGTGTGGGTAAGGAGGTAGAGGTGGGGGCCTTTTATAAGAGGAGAGGAGGGGCACTCTTGTAATGTTACAAAATGTTACTTTATTTTCAAAAGAGTTTCGGATTTTAAGGGTCCCACATTGATGTATTTCTAGGATAAGGTGATAAGGGTTCTAAATACACTCATCCAATAGCTTTTAGGCATGTGTAGGTCTTATATATTACATTATCTTTCCATTTTATTTAAATCGTTAAATAATGAGGTCATCGCTGCATCATCATGATGTCATAAATAATTTAATTTATTTAATGTCTAAAAATTATAAAAAAAAATACAATGATGTAGGAAATCCTTTTAGATTTCCAATGACTATTTATAGTCAAAAATATGACTTGTATAACCCCATGTAAAATTTTTTTTAGTAAAACATCCCATGTTTGTTTCATTTTTACATTAACATTAAATAAAAAGATATTTATGTCATTTTCCAACCAAAGTGGCTCCATGGGGTCCCCAAGTTGACCCATGGATTTTCTTGGTCGGCCATGACACATCCAATGAGGTTAGGACATGTGTCTAGGTCATTTAAGTTTATTAAAACATTATTCTTACCATAAACTACACTAATTACCTCTAATCGCGATTAAAAACATAATAAGTTACTATTCACCAAAAAATTATTTCTATCCCATTGAACCACATTTTACTCTTTAATGACAACCATGTATGTCAGATTTTTGAAATTCAAAACACAAAGATGGAAAAATTTCATTTAAACGGAAAAATCAGTTTTTATAAGTACCACTTAGTGGTTTCACTATTCATCAAAAATTGATGTTTTTCAGAAAAATCCCAAAAATTCACCCTAAGATATATTTGATATTCAGAATTCAAAAATGAAGTCTATTTTAAAAAATTCAAAACATATAAGTCACATTAATTAATTTAATAATTAATTCCCGCTGTCAGAGCAAATAGCTTGTTTTTATGAAATAATATGTATCCAAAGATTGACACTAGTTTAAGTCTGATTTCAAAGTGAAATTAATTCCAACGACCACTATTGGATTTAATGGTAAAAATATATTCTAATTTTAATTTAAAAACAATTCAAAAGATAATATAATCATATAAATAAATTAAATTAAAAATAGGATTTGAATTAAAATACAACATTTTACACTATTCATTAAAAAATGAACTTTATCGGAAAGATACCAAAAATTTACACAAAGTAAATTTTGATGTCCCAATTCATAAGAAGAGTTTTATTTGGTCCAATAGAATGTATAAGAGTGAAAAAAACTATATTTAATGATGTTTCTCAATCAAAAGGCGATAAGTGAACCTTTAGTGAAAACTAGGGCATATACGCCTAAAATTGAATTCTTTCCGTATATTAAGCCTTTATCTTTTATTGGATAAATGTAAAAACATTTAAAAACATATATAATCACATTTTAGTTATTTTTATCCATTCCTTCCAATACAATGGCTACATTTTTACTACCATTTAAAATAATATTATTTTATTATTAGAGTGCAACGTAAGATTCCCAAGAAAATCGTTGTTGCGTGTTGGGTACGCCATCGAGCATAGCATCCCCTTTAAAGTCATATTAATATTTTATTCAAAAATATTGATAAATATGAAAATTTCATATTATTTATTTACCAGGGGTGTTACAGAAGGCCTATAGGCATATGATGCCAAATACATGACCTGTAGGACCAGCCCAATTGAACTTCCCCTCAACAGCTTACACATCATTGATCACCTAACTCGCCACCATGCATTACAGATCGACTAGCATTTACCCGTACAAAGCAGCACGGTGCCTGGTCTCGATGGCATCTTCCATACCCACTCATTATTTTAATCTGGTTAGCTTTTCTTCTGGTGGCTGCTACCCTTGATGCTCTTATCCTTTTCTGGGGCCTATTCTATCTTGGTAAGAGGCACCAAAAATCTTATACCCCATAAGAGCCTTTACATTGTGCTTCACTAAATGGTTTTTCCTATCCTTGGAGTCTCTTGCTGCATAAACACCACTATCTGGGTTTAATCAGGAACTACTGATCCTATTTTATTACACAATGTATTTCCATCATATTTTTTAGTTGTGAATCATGCAGTTTGGGTATATAAATGTCTCTTTTTTGAAAATAGTTGATCAATGATTAATAAATATAACTAAATTAGTTTTAAATTAACAAATATGGGTTTGAGAAAGTAACACATGTTTTATTTTGTTATTGTTTCATTTGATGATAATATGATCTATATAGTCTTTCTACCCACTAAAAAAATAAATTATAGAGGTCCTTCATTTCCAACTAAACATGAATCATGTTATTTTATTTATATTGAATACTTTTATGTTGGAATTTTTAAATCTCATACAGTCTCCTAATAAATTTCTTCACCCAGATCAACCTCATTCTGTGATAACTCAAGAATTAAAAACTGGGAATTGAGTGAGTAATGACTTGTTTAATTGGAATATTCCATTCATTGGTTTATGATGCGGTGTGTTGTGTGTGGTATTTTTACGAATTGAGTTGTATGATGGTTGTGTGCATTGCTGTGTGTGTGGGGTGGTTCTGGTGTTGAAATAGAATCTCAGGTTGATATATTGTTTATGAAATGGATTAGAATAGTTGCGCAGTGGGGCTTCAATCACGCAGTGTGCTGATGTATTACAATGTTGATTATCTTTTGTATTCCTCAGATGTTTCCTTGATAGTAATGGAATATATAAATAAATAATTGTTCAATTATGTTTGGAAGTGGATTGGGATGTTTTGGATGACAAAATGAATAAATGAGTTAAGAATAAATACTGGTAATGGTTTAAGAGTATTGGTTGGGAATTAGAAATATGTTGTCTCTTGTTGTATGTTGATTGTAATAGTGGTAGCAGCGATGTTTGTAGTTTTATGAACTACATGATTTATTGAGAACCAAAAGGTTGGGAATGTATGTTTTTTATTATATAAATAAATACATTTATATTATTTATGATCTAAAATTTTACTACATCATTGTTGAGTACTATGTTCTTAACAATCCCCTAATCAAGGTGGAGGGTGTCTTTTCTGAACATCTCGGTGGGAGGTTGGATGGGGTGCCACCAACTCTTCGCTGCCCATGCCTCCAAGTGGTGGTAATCTAAGATGCTTCAGTAAGGTTTTGGTTTGTGGGGACTATGTTTTTGTGGTCTAGTTGTGATATCCCTATTTTCTTCAAGATGATATGTGTTTTTTCCTTAGTGTATTTAAGATGAGATTTGTTATACATTCGTTGGTGTGTTTGGGATGTGACATGTTATGTGGTCTATGTGTATGAAGGAGGAATTTCATGTGGTATAGAGCCCATGTGTGTGCATGAAAGATGTGATGAGGATCATGGCCATAGTGATGGGATGAGCTATGGTTGTAAGGACCATGTCTGTACATGAGGCTTGTGGTATGATGTGTTGTGAAAATGTGGAATAACTATGAATTTTTTCCTTTAGGATGTGAGAACATCTAAACTAATGGGATGTCGTTTGGGGTAACCAAATTGTTTATGTTCTTATTATATAACATTACATGACTTGGTTTATATTGTGGTCATGACTTGATGAGGATGAGGTGGTTAGTATACCCATTTAGGTGTTGTTTGGTTCTATTGTATTCTTATAGGGGAATTATTATGACTCTTTCAAGTATGTATGGGAAAAATTAGTTTTCCTAATAAGTATATATGAATAACCCCCATATGTATATAAAACTTCTTTTAGGATTATAGGAGGAATTCATAGAATGTGCTTGATGATACTAGGTTGTTTCTTGATAGTTTATGTGTTACTGCCTAGCTTTACATTGGGTACTTACCTTGGAGACATTTTTATTGTATCCGTCTTATTTTAAACTAGTACGTTGGTTGGATTTGGATTTCATTTATATATACATCTTGGAGTTGTTTTGGAATGAAACACATTATTGTCGATGCTGATTCTTTAAAAAGGGTAATTCAACCCATTTGTGAGACTTGTATACCCTTGTTGTTGGTCTCCACCACAGAGACTACTGGAGGTGGGAAACAAGGTTCATTTTATCCCTTTCATTATTTCCAACATAGGATATGTGTCTTTGGATGTATATGGTTTTGAGAAAAGTGCTAGGCCGACCATCCCAGACCTAGGAATTGGTAAAATATTTTCTAGGTCCATTAGGATAATTAATATCCCTTGATTAACATGATGATAACTTTAGTTGAGTAGAAAATGGAATGTTAGTAGTGTAATTATATTTGATAATGGATTAAGGGGTTGTTATGAATGATGTGGAGATGGTTTTGTTGTGTTAATTGGGATCATGTCATGTGTCTGATAAATTATGTTAGAAGTGAATAAGAGACTTAATGCACTTGAAATGGTGAATTTTTAAAATTTGTTGTGGTATGTGAAATGATAAATTTGTTAAATATGATTTCATAAGAGAATTAAAAAATAGGTTTACTAGGATAGGGATGGGATTGGTAATTACGCTTAATGGAAAATTTAATGTAAAATTAAAATGGGTTATTTCGTTGTGTCATAATGTTAATTATCTTATTGATTTATATGTATTATAATTGTTATATGTTTTTTTGTGTTTGGTAATAAAATGGGTTTTTCTGTGGTGAATGTTTGAATATGAATGTGCCTTGGCATGGGGTGTTGGATAATAGACTGATGCTCCTCCCATGAGTGGATTTGGAAAGATTCTAAAACTACACACACAATTCATGAGTACGAGAAGAAGATATATCACTATTCCCCTAACAGTTTCATTCCACCCAGACTGAGGCTTTGAGGAGATGACATCGCGATGTTTTGATATTTTATCCCTAGTGAGATAGGGACCTGTCTTATTCCATTATGAATAATGATAAATTCATTTATCCTTTATTTGTATCATGTTAGTTCCAATCCCATGTATAACATGTGGATGATGAACAATATAATAGAGATGATTCAAATAATGAATTTTTCTAAGGATAGTTATAGTTAATGTTATTGTATTTAGCTCAATGTACCAAATCAATATTTTTTTCTTATAATTTTTTTAGTACAAGATGACCTATACAATTTAGACTGGATATATTTGTAGACAACATTGGTGGTGCCCTGCTAAGTTTTAGACAGTACCTACCCAGGCCACTATTGGGTAACCATAATGATTTCAACCATGAAATTAAGGATAAGGGTAATATCCATATGTTTTTGAGTTAGGGAATGCTCGAGGGTAAAATGGATGGGGATCCATAATTGGATTAAGTGCAATTTTTTTGATTTCACAGTGCCTTATATTTTTTTTCATTAACTCAGCACTATAGGATGACATGACATATTTTCTATTGGAAAAGAGGGAATAGTATCCTCATGTGGCATTTAGACCATTGCAACTAGTCAGCATACTCTGGCATACATGTAGGCGCACTTGAGGTCATGTGGATACAATGATTAGTTCCATTTTTTAGCATCTATCGTGTCTAGAATGATAGCATTTTTCATCTGTCTAACATATGGGAAAGAGGATATACAAAGAAACATGAAATAGAAAGTAAATTGTTTTTTATTTTTCCATTTACAGCATGTGAGCCACTATATGAAATCAAATGTATATTTTAACCATTCTATAATGAAATTTTAACCTATATAGATTTCTTATAGAATGTATATATTATATCATGCATGTTTTTAGTCATAAATATACACAAAAATGATGATTCATATTAATTAATGATATATGATATTAACCATTTACATAGAAAATATGTATCATCTAGGGGATTGTTAGGCATGTACTCTAGTGCATGCTTGGTCATGTCATCAATACATAAAATGATTCATTTTATTTAATTTTTTTGATATTTTAAACTATAGTAAATTAATTTACACCAACCAAATACTATACATGATTTGTTTAATAGGTCACCAATTTTGTGATATTTTACACTTTTGGAATACCCTAGTCAGAATCCCAAATAAAACATAGAGTGATCACTGGTTGTAAAATAAATGTGTTTTAATATATCACCTTTTGAAACCCATGTTTCTCATTATTATATATGTAATTGCATACATTTTCAGCACACACCATGCTCAACACCGTGTGTGGTGATCATTAGTGTAGTCTCCTCACATATAGCATTCATCCATGTCAACTCTTAATTCCGTCAGCACTATGGGGAAAATCTACCACACAATATTCAAACTATAATAATTTTAATTTTTTTAAATCATCCTAGAGTCTTCCATCAGATTCCAATCATTGAAACATTCCACTGATAATGATAATTCAACAAATTCTATATAAATCATCATTGTTTTCTACTCTCTGAATATATACTAATGTATCATGATTTTATTGAATCAATAATAACTACGAAATTTGATGGATGAAATTTATTATAAAATTGGAAAATGGAGTGTATAATGAAAAATATATGATCTAAGAATACCATTAGCCTATTTTCATGAGTATTAGGAATGATCCATTGATAATGATTTAATAGAGTATATATATCAGAAAATAATATAGTTAATTCAATAATTAAAGGAAAATTGAATACTCATATAATAAAAACCAGTTATATAAAAAACTAACAAATTATAATCATAATGACAAATTATATATATATTCATGGATTAAGAAACGTTCTATATAACTAAGGACGAAAGCTGATTCCGAATAATGTTCATCCTCATTGTAAAATCATTATCACATGAAATGTCTCAAACTAAATCATTGAAAAATGGTGGATCCATGATGATTGGATTATTAAAATACTTCATATGTATTCCATCGATGAATATAGGAAAACCAATCCAAATAGATTTCAGGATAATTATATACGTTTTTAATCATGTCAAGATTTTAAAACCAATCATATTTTAATAAAAATATTATAAGTGGATCGAAATTGTCCCAACACACAAATGAATTCAAAACTTCAATGAGAAACATTTCACATAAATGTGTCATTATTATCTTTCATGACACTAATTATCGTATATTAATTTTTTATCATGTTCATGTTCACATGAGTAAAAATAATATTTTTAATATATTATATATGTTATATTGTCCATCAAGACAATTGGTGGAAAGACCATGATTCAAGGAAATAATAATAAAAACAAATAATATAATTCAAGGGACTGAAACAATAATTCCATGTCACTAATTCATCCACACCATCATTGAATTTCAATTGGAAAGGAAGAAAAATTTAAAAGATCATATGGAACTGATATAAAATTCATTTCGTCTTCCCCCATGAGTTATTAAGAGGATTATTATACTTCAATAACGTGTTTTCCAATGGAATCGATTCTAGAAAAATCATCATTTCCATTAATCCTTGATAATAATTAGGTGCTTCATAGTGATATTTTCATCAGAAATGATATTCCCACACTAATATATACTGTTTTATAGGTCATGAAGTTTTTTTATGGGTATCCATTTCTATAAAATGTTTTTACTAGTATAGAAAAACTTGGTAATTCCATATTGTAAAAATCTACATCTATCCTATGTAGATTATTGAATAACTAGATGAAGATACATGCAATAATTAATCCCCAAATAATACTCCTAAAATCAGTACATGTTGAGACCTTTAAGAAAATATTATTCTCACTAAAAAATATATTAGGGCCACTATCTTTGATACGTGATTTACTTTTGATGAATCTATTATTTCATCAACTACTCCTAGATCACCAACACATTGTCCATTGTCCATCACACTAACTCATATAGTATAGGATACTACTCACCTATATGTTTCTAAAAGTTTGGAGAAAATAAGGGTCCCCCATATAGGGATTCAAAAATTATATTATTCTTAGTGGAGTGGTATCTGTTTCATAAAAAATCAACTAATAGTATGTGATCATTAATTACAATGACCCATACTCCCAAATTGTGCATTGACAATGTATACATTAAATAATGTTTTAGATACTAACTATTCTAGTTCAAATATGTAAAAAATTAATTATAATATCAATAGAAGATATTACATCACATGTATACCATTTACATTTTTGGTTTATATTTTTATATAATTAAAAAAGTGCCATAAATAGAACATCCAACACTTTTTATACAAATTACATTATTTAAAAAAGAATGGTCTATTTACCATTATTTCTCCACATAGAATATCCTTGAATCATTTATATTACTCATCTTCATTGAAAAGGTAAAATGACTACAAAATAAAGGTTTAGTCTTAGATACTTAGTAACAAGTATTGTACATCAAAAGATATCAGTGTATAATGAATTATTGAGTAAAAAATATTGAAGAAATAATAATAAAATTATTCCTTAATGTTAATAAAACAGAGCCTAAAATTTATTTCATAATATATTAACATCATAACATTTCATATCAAAAAATTATTGAGTGTATAGTTATGATGTGAAAAATTCTAGGTATTTAATTGAATATGTTCAGTCTATATGTTTTGAAAATATAAAAAATCAAACATTCATGTACTCATGCTAAGAAATTATAAAGAAATAAAACAATTCATTACTTGTTCAGTGATTTTATAAATAAATGGTAATTAATACAAGCTACAAAACAAATTTTTTACTCATGTGATCAACCAATACATATGGGGTAAAAAATTAAATCCCCGCCTTTTAATTAATATGTCCAATGCATTCATTATATATTGTTATAATATAAGAATACAATAAATAATAAATATTTTATAGAAATAATAAAATAATATTTATTAACATAACATGTATAGTGGATGAAAATATATCCCTAGTTAATAAAAGGAATAACATTATTGGTAAATAACCATCTATATATAGTATTTGGTAATCACACCATATACATTAATCGTAACAATGTTTTGGAAATAATCATATCAATTTATATAATGAGTCTATGTATTATGAATATATAAATATCCTAAAAATGAATCACTTTCATTATAAAAATGGATTAATTTGATTGATTTCATTTTTAAATTGTAGCTTAATTAACCAATGGTAATGAAATTGGAATCCTGAAATTAAAAATATCATAATCCATATAGGGAAATTATTTGGATTTTATAAATACACAATATCCCCAATATAGAAAAAGAAACATCCAAGTCTGTTTAGTTAGATGGAAATAACTTTCACAATAACAATATATGTTTTCATTGAAAAATAAAAAAAAATATCCTTTTCGTTTGTCAAAGTTATGTTTAAATAATAATTTCTAAATAATTGAAATTAAAATTAATTATCAATTCCATGAAAAAATTGAGATTATGATTCAATAAAATGTGGTTTTAAATAAAAATAATAATTCATTCAAATAATTGTATAAAGATATTTTTTCCGAAATTTCTAATTAATACATTAAATGAACTGTGTGGGATTAATTAAAAATATTCTTCTCAAAATTTTGTATAATAGGTAATAAAATATAATGAATAACCATAATTAATTGGTTATGTATTTAAAATTACATGAATTAATAATGATAAGGAATTTGGATGTAAATGATAATTATGTCTACACAAAATATGAAATAAGTGTGGCACTACATTGAAGAAACAATTTAATTGAATTAAAATACAACAGAATTTGTAATTGTATGAATATAAGTAATCTCAATAAATATAAAAAATATTAGAAAATATATTGGGTTTTATAGGAAATGAATTAAAATTATTACCAAATAGATACTAAAACATATATATTCACTATTTTATGGGGATATTGGGATATGAAACCATACAAAAAATCATTAAATTTTTGGGATTAATGTATTATAGAGAATATTATGTGAAATATATAAATTTCCATAAAACTAATTCAATATAAGACTAAAAAAATCGTATTTTAGGATTCACATAATATTTTAATAACATTTTTAATTAGGATTATGTAAAAATCAATTAAATGAATTTTTTTGAATACCCATATAGTTGTGGTATTGAATAAAAATAATTTCTAGGAAGGATATTGAAATAAAAATATAACCCCCATGAATTAAAAATTTATAATTTTAATGGATTTTAATGGAATAGTTTGTACAACATATAAATTATTTTTATTAATATTACGAAAAATTCCACAATGAAGGGTAATTAAGATGAGGCAACATTACATGTCTGGTAAATTTTAATTCAAAATCCATTTTATAATATATTTTGAAATAGAAAATTATGCGAATTGAGAAATAATTCAATAATGATATAATATATGAAAATGTATTATAAAAATCATACGAATAAAAATTTGAATATAATAAAATATTATCTAAAACATGGAAAATGTTGTTGAGTAACCCTTATCATTAATTCCCATGTACCCAAGGACACTATAATCACATTTTTAATGAAAATGTCTGAGTAATCATCTATTTCAAAAAGTTTTTAATTTTTTTTAAAAATATCGATTAATTTTCGTAAATAACTATCACTTATTTTCAGTTAATATTGATTAACAATTAATAATATTTTCACATATCCCTTATAAATTTTTTATAATGTTTTATATAATAATTATATTTTAATGATTTAATAAAAACAATAATAGTTAGGATTTTATAAAAGTATTTCCATAAATATTTATGAAGCCCCATGACCAATTTAATAGAGTTTCATGTACAATTCATGATTATAAAACCCACAATGTTATAATTTTGATAATTTTAATAAAAAGGTGGTGTATTATAAATATGTTATTTAATAAAACAAAAATTTAAAGAACAGTAGAACTCTGTATTTAAGTATAAATAATTTATAATTCTATTAGTTAATGTTTCATAACCATAAATAATAATATGATATAAAAATGTCATCATTGGTGATAATGCATTCCAAAAAACATTATATTATCAAGGAATGAATCAAATTACATACTACTTTTTAGAAATTTTGTTCTTCCAGAAATGAAAGGATATTATAAATATTATATTAATATTGAAAATAATAATTTATAATAGGTATAAGAGGTAGATAAATTATAATGATGAATAATAATTCATTACTTATAAACTACAAATCTTATCATCTATTCGAGGAAAACATATGTTTTATGCAATTACTGAATTATGTTAAGACAATAATCTGACCAATATAAAAGGGAGTTTTTTGGGGAAGGAAATATGGACATTAATATGGTGGAATCCAAATTTCTTCATGTTTTTCAGAAATAGTGGGGATCAATTTTTTTATAATTGAGATGCATAATTATTGTAATTTGAAATTTGAAAATGAAAAAGTAAATTCATATTAAAGGAAATAGTATCCAAAATTCATAATCAAAGATGTTATGATATCGGGGGTGAAATAATAACCTCCTCCACCAATTTACTAATATATTTTTGTGATATATTGAGACTATATTTTATAATTTATACCTCTTATAAATTTTTAGTCTTTACAATGATCACTAAATTTTAACTAGGAAACAAAATTTTTTCACAAAAGTTGAAATTGAACAAATTTTGAAATTTTTCTATGATGATTTCCACTACTAAATCCATTTTTGATAAATTAAAATTTATATGGTTATAAAAAAATATTTTTAATATATTTAATGTTAATTTTATAAAAATATGTTCATAAAAAATATATAACATGAATTATTAATTATTCATTACAAATATTATAAACTCTAATAATTAAAATGAAATTTACTTCATTATTATTAAATATAACGAAATTATTTTATTTCAAAAATAACATAAAACCATATGGAGTCATATAAATATCTATTGAAAGAAAAAGGACAAAATACAATTTTCTATTAGACTACATCAAAACATAGGTTACAAAATATCAGTCATAGGTTTTTAAATTAAACAAATCATTTTTAGATGAATTATTAAATTCTAAAAATATTCATCATTTTAGAAAAATATAATTCAGTAATTTGTAAAATTTAAATTTAAATTAAATATTATTATTACTAGAGAAACAACTTATTTAGAATAAAATCTATTCCATTATCAAAAGAAAATTAAAATACTAATTGCATAGATTTATAAAGTATTTTCTAAAAATCACAATATAAATACATAAAACTAACAAAAATATTTCATTAAAAATTCATAAAATTAATTTAATTTTTAATACATGATAATATGAAATAATTTTTAAAAAATATATTAAACCTTTATATAAAATTATTATTTCATTACATTATAATTTTGTAATTATTATTTGTATATTATTGATTATGTGAGAGTATATAAGATAATATATAAACATATATACGAGATAAAACAATAAAACTAAAGAATATTGAATATTAATATACCATAAATTTGATATATAATAAATAATACATTAGTTTTCACATTCTACGCCGAATATAAAATATTAATTATTCAGTTTTTTCATTAATTATGATGATCATGGGATTGGGATCCGCATGAAATAATTTAATAATTTTAAAAACCTTTTTCAATTGTTGAATGAGATATTTGTTAAAAAATTAAATTCATTAGTAATAATTTATCCATGAAATTAAAAAAATAAGACGGATTATATCGAGAGGAAGTAAAAAGAAATATAAAAAAAACATGTTATTTAATGGTTTTAGGGAAAGTCATATATATTCGTGTATTATCACATTTCCTTTTGAAAATTAAGAATGTGACATAAGAATTTTACAGAAGAAAATACATATTTATCTTTCAAATAAACAAAATAAAAAATTTCTTTTTATAAGAAAAATGACATAGAAATATAATTTCCAAATATTGAAATAGAAAAATAATAGTTGGAAGATAATTGAAGATTATAAAAAAACTATGATCATGGAAAATAATAAATGTTTATGATTCATTGAATTTAGATTTTTCATTATCACCCATAATTTTTATGAAAAATTAATTTAGATCCACGTTATTTGATTATAAGAATAATACAATATTATCCTAGAGTAAAATAATAATAAAATAACATATTATAATTTGAGTTTTCATGTAACATCTAAGTATGGGTGCCACACCCTAGTTCCTTGAACCTACCAGGTACACATCTTTAATCGTGCCTCCTCATCCACCATTGGATTCCAAATAGACTTGAGGGTCTAATATATAACATGGAAAGACTGTATCCTCTCAATAAATGTAGAAAAATAGTGAAAATATGTGAAAATTAATCAATTGATAATAACCAATAACCAGAATAATACCGTAACAAAAACATATCAGTATAAAAAGATAAACCAAAATAGGAAAACAATATCCACACCACAACTATAGATATGTCATGCCATATATGTGTCTTGTGTCCATATGAAAAAATAAATAAATGAACACATACAAACACCCATGAATGACTTGTACTCTTGTATTATCCCCTCATCCATTATCCATCCCAACTCAACAATATATTAGGGGGCACTTTCCCTTATCTTTTCATACAAGAACGAATAAATTTCAGTGTCGACCATGTATCTCAAGTTTTGTGTTTATATAACTCATTGGGAAACCACCAACGATGTCTAAATCAATATCCAAACTATAATAATGTATACAATTTTATAATTAATAATGTACAACAAATAATAAAAATGATTTTCATAATTTATTAGCACATAATTACTATGGTTCATTATGACACCCAAATGAACATTACCAACTTTTTTCTATGAAGGAGTTTTAACAAAAAATAATAGGGATTATGAAATCCTTACATAATGTCCATCATTATTGATTTAATTTCACATTAATATTATGGGAACATAGAACCACAGTACGAGGATAATAGTACGAGGCCTAGAAAATCATGTCTATCGCCATGTGGGTAATAAGGCCTTCATTTAGGGTCCCCCACCTCAATGATCAAATCGATATTTAGAGCACCAGTGCTTATCCAAAAGTAGTTATCAAATATATGTGTTTCTATCATCATTCTCCATCCCACACCCATAATCACACATATCATAAATATCTCATAATTCATAAACATCAAGTTTATCGAGTTTAATCAACACTTATTCTCTTATCAAATTCTTCATATCATGTACCACCATTTCATTTCATAAAAGAAATCATTGTTCATCAATTTAATCACATGAAATAATATGAACATTAATCATTAATCCAATTTATAAAAAAAAATCATTACTCAGTAATAATTCATGGTTAATCCAACCAAACATTTAAATTCTATTGTCTTCCAGTTCAATAATCTGATTAATCAAACAATTATATAATCCCATAATTCCACAAATTCCACAATTCCATTAATTAAGTAATTAAGATAATAATTTTTCCAATTCAATTAGAGATTTCCAAATTTTCAATATAAATTTCACAATTACATACCCAATATTATAAGCACTTAAATGTAAATTGATTGTTATACCACCTACCTAAAGATTAATGATGGTTGTTTTCCAAATTGGAAGTCAACTAATTGAGGTGGAATGTTCAAGATCAAAATGGATGGGATGATATTTGACCGAAACCTAATTTAAATTTCAAATAGATTATGATCTAGGAAAATATATTTCTAAATTTTCTCCAATAGAAGTTAAATAGTTTCTCTTCATCTAGAAAGAGTGGCATGAGAGGAAAATACAATTTATGAAGAAATTACAAACCAATGTGGAGACGATCCTTCGAATAGATATTAAATCCAGCATGAAATGTGTGGGAGGAGCTTTGGAATCATAATGGGAGATCCAAAAATGTCGAAATTTATTTATGGTCATGTGGGGTGAATAGGGGTTAATACTCAGTGTTCAATAATTTTTTTTTAAAATTTTTATTATAAATATAAACATGTGCTATGTAATTCTTATACAGGATGCAGGGTATGGTAAACCTAGTTCCCGAACTAAGGGCCCCATCTGCTGAGGTTGAATGGTTAAATAATATTGGGAACATGATTTTAAAAACCATTCCCCAACCGTGAAAAACCCATCTATTTTATTTTGTATTGTTTTATAGGGAGGGTTCACTATTTTGGAAAATCATGTGCCAAACATGCACTATAAAAATGCCTCAAAATAATTACAAAATTCACCAAAACACACCCATTACAAGATATAATCAAAAAATGGGTAAAAGAATACATGTAAATTATTAGGAGGAATATATTGATTTGTCTTGATCTTATAATCTCCCCCTTATGACATGATTGTCCTTTAGTTGTACTCCAAATCATCTCTATGAATTTGAGGAAAAAATTCTAGGTCATTGGGATGACTAATCTAATTTTCTCTCCCATTTTGTCTCATGAATGAATTATTTTTTCACAAAACATGATCATTCAGTATACTCTGCCCTAAAAATCATTCCTAGTATGATACACGATACATTTTTTATTCTCCTAATATTAATCATTAGTCTCAATGTCCTCAACATCAATCACATGAGAATGGTTAGGGTGATACCAATGAAGCTGGGACAAAGGAAAAACATCATACACAACTTTAAAAATCTAAAGAAGAGACTATCAGTATACCATCATCCCGATTCTTTTAACAATATAAAAATTCTTCGACAAAACTATGATCAAAATGTCCATATATCTGAATCATATGAGGAAGAAATCACAATGAAACCGAAAGGAACTCACGAATAGCCATTGTTAACTCAATGGGTCATCGACATCGATCAATAAACTACATTATTCTACTACAAAATATAGCCATTAATTTCAAAGTCAAATAATCTTAGTCTATTGTATCCTTCATGAGACTCGATCCTAGCCACATTGACTCAAATGCCTCCATCCAAGATAGAGGTGATCTATATGGTATACAATAAAAAGCCTTATATAGCACCATATATATATATATATTCAATTGGTATATTTTGTGTTTGTATAACTTAATTAGTGCTTGGTTATTCTCCCATGACCCACAAGTTCAAATGACATGTTCCCATTTCATATCCACTAATACATGTATGGTACTTCCCAACATCCCATATTTATATGGGTAAAAATCCATACTCAACAGTACCTGTGTTCCCAGATCCTTATGCAATCCTTCCTCGAAGTATGAAGTGAGATGTGAGACACTATCTAAAACTATTCTCCACGGAATACCTTGTTGATGTTATTTTTTAATAACACACATATCCCCCAACCCATATAATGAATAATACGCTCGGAGGGATAATATGATATAATATCATCAATAGACCTACAAGTACCCAAATAAAATCACTATTATATTGATTTCTTAGAAGACCAACAAAAAAATCCAATGTAACACCATCCGACATCAATAAAAAAATGGGAAATAGATATAATAAACAATTAGATCATTGTTGCTCATCCTTCAACTATTGAAATCTATATAATTATGTCATGAACCCTAAAACATCTATATCAATTCCCAACCACTGATAATGTTGATTTTGGTCACATAACATTTTTGTCAAACATGGTCATACTTCCCATTTAGAGTTATAAGAAACACACATCATCTCCTATCACATACTCATATGAAGATAAACATACTTCCTCATATAGATTATAACATCCCCATCTATAGCCCAATTGGTTGTTGACACCACACCTTCAAAAATTTCTGTCAAGGAAGTATATTACATATCCTCATACTATCTATCTCTAATCAAGCATAAAAGTGTGGAATCAGTGGATATTGTTTTCAGTTTAATCATCTCCTTGACCTATCGATCCAAAATATACGTCTCAGATAGTAATGTAATCATATTAAACATAGACATAAACTCCTAAACTGGATAATTATATGTCATCATTGTCAAAGAGTCAGCGGCATTGTTTCAGGTGGACTTAAATTTCCAGGACCCGCCAATTAAAATTGGATCTCCTTGCATCAAAACTACATTATTCCTTATACCAAATGCATAAAAAACTATATATTTCACACTCCACTTCAGTATTATCATGACCAGTGCGGGGATAAAAATCTTATTTGAATCCTATAAAGCATTGTCACATGCTCCTGACCATTGAAACCTAACACCCTTCTTGTTAGTTTCTAAAATTCGTACATCCAAGTCATAAAATTCATAGATAAATGTTTTATAGTATCCTATTAATCCTGAAATTATATGAATATCATAAAATTTCTTATGTTTCCCCTAGTAAAAATCATTTAAAACCTTCTCAGTGACCACTATAACACCATCCTCCAAGATGATGTCACCCATGAAACATACCTGATCAATCCATAATTGTCACTTAGATAAATTGTCATATTTTTTATGCTCTCTCAATTTATTGGGGGTGATGTAAGGCTATTTCTAATCATCATAATTAGGCTTAGTGTACACAATTATTCCATCTAGGAAACAACCACAAACTAATTGAGATATGGGTAGATGATTCAGTTCAACAAGGCCATAGACACTACAGGATAATTTGTCAGCCCAAATGGAATAAAAAAATTACTTAAATTGTACATACCATATCCAAAATGTAGTATATGGTACATAACAGGGTCTATCTATCAATTTAAGATAAAACACTCTCAATACAATCTTGGAGAAATCCAAATCTCTAATCAACTGGTCAATGTGATGGTTGATACATGGAAGGGGATACCGGTTCCTCTATGTCATCTAGATAAACATATGGTATACAACACTTAAAGAAAAGGTCACATAAGAGAAATTTGAAAACAAGAATGTAGGACCCAATGGAAATGTACATAGATTAATAAATCCCTTAACCATCCACTTTTTACCCAGTGTATTATTATCTTGATGATCTATTGGTTCCATTTTATAATTTGGAATATTAACTTGTTAAACTGTTGGAATGATCTGAATAATAAACTCAACATCACCCTCAAAAAGAATATATGATAAGTCCTCATGAAACATATGGTATATCAATTCCACTATGGGTGGGAAGACATAATGCTTTTCACCCCAATCATCCAGTAATAGTATTAAAACATGGGAGTTGATATCCCTTAGTTTCTACTTGACTGTCCCTACAAGGACTTACTAGATATATTACTCTCCACAATGAACATAATTGCCACATTCCTGAGATGTAAAAATATCTACCACATAATAAAAATAAATATTGGATCAGTATGCTACCAAACATTCCAATCCCAAAATCATATCAAAGCTAGTAATATTAAGAATGTAGATATCCCAAAGAAAATGATAGTCCCCTAACCTCAAAAGAATACCCCTTACAAAAACATATTTCTCTGGACAGTACTCCCAATAATACATCCATCGTCATGACCCCACTCATGAAATCCACCACCATGCATAAACCAATCACATGTTGTGAATTTATAAAATAATGAAAGGATATAATATTAAATAAATAACTATAATGAAAAGGATCTATAATAATATTTCATTTGATTGACCATTTGAAAACACTATTATCCAACTATGTAGGATTGACTACATGAAACTGTACTATCCCTCTTCCTTGTCCTATATTCTAAGACTCCTGAAATGAACAATTTTTATGATATGGCTACTCTTTCCATAATGTACCACATACACTACCAATACCTCCATGTATTGAAGAACTCTTACTACTAGACTAAAATGGGGTAGAAGGTCCCCTTCTAGTATTCTGATCTAGTCTAGTTCCTCTATCATTATCCAAATTTTGTGGGTTCCAATGGAATCATTGTAGATTTCCCATTGGGAAGAATGATGGGTACTATAGCACTGGTCGAGGAAATAGTTTTCGAAAGTGACATGTCTTACTAAACTTGTAAAAGATAACTCAAGTAATTTCATGAGTAACTAATCCCCCTTATCAACTGTACATTCAACCACACTAGTTAAAATTTTAATATTGATGCTTTATACAATCAGAAGATGTCACACCATTACGTCCAAAATAATCCAAGAGGCCTTTACTAGAAACCTCATCTAGTTCCCTCTCATATGTAAGCCTAATTCACCACCTTAAAAAACGTCTTTAGACTAATGATATCACCCTATGAATTTATCTCACATTTCATCCCATCATGAAACGGCATCACGGATGTAGCCTCATCCCCTACCAACACTGGAACAAAGAATCACAAAATATTATGGAGAAAAACATTATCAATCATAGACATACGCTACTCGATCATCCACAGAATCTCTGATTCACTATCCTACCTGTTAAATTGAGAGTAAAAGTGCTCCAAGAATATATACCAAAATTCAATTATCTCCATATTCTATAGTTTTCCTTCCCGAGTTTGGATGTCCCGCTAATGATTATATTAACCACATAATATATAAGAATCCATTTTGACTATATTCTAAGAAAAATTCACTATGTGGAATAGAATCTTCTAGAAAGACTCAACCATGATATCATCTACATCGGGAAAACCATCTTCAATGAATGAAAGAGGGTGCTATAATTTTATGTCCCATTTCAAGTCAGACATGTTACATACATCCCATCATTGGTATATTTATATAAATATCGAGAATTGAGAAATGTTCCCATTGAACTACACTCTAGTTTCTTCACCCAAAACTATTAGAGATACATGCTCTAATATAGCAGGATCATTACAAACATATGCGACTGTCCTCCTATCCCCATCCATCTTAATAGTGGAAAATATGAATAATTTCTAATACATGTCCTATGACAGATTACACAACATTTTCTAATAGATTTATGGGAGATTCACAACTTTTGAAAACAATTCAACCCACTATACCTATCCAAATAGTTATAATCGAGTCACCATTACTATAATAAACCATTCATTATATATGTCATAGGTACCATAGGGTAAACATTTTCATATCTCAAATTATATTTTTAGAAAATAATTTAACCAATAATTTTACCAAATTTGGAATTATTTAACAATTTTTATTTAATATTTGGTTCCATTTTCATTTATATTTCTGAAATAAATAAATTTTGTTGTTTCAACAACTAACCCCAAAACATGATTTTCCTTATGATCAAAAGATGATGCATGTCACAATAAATCAAGAGATCCTAGAATTATGAATTTTTTCTCACCTTTCATTACATACATGGCTATAAATAAATTATCTGAAGCCAAAACAATAGCAAACAAGTTCAACACCCAAGGTTATATCAAATCCCACTATAATAATAAACATCAATAACAACATACCCCCAAGGTACTTGTGGATTCCCCCAAGTTTTGTTTAGATAATAACTTTCATGAGCTCTTGAACAATTCCCGAATATTCTTAGATTCATGTATACCTTTCTAAAATAGTAAGAAACATGAAAAGAAAAGAAACATAGGCTCTCATAAAACATTGTAAAGTCTCAGCCCGAGTTCCACATTCAAATTCCCTCAAATGGTTGGTTACAGGACCTCGGGTGAGCCTATCCATAATCAATATGCTACAGACTGGCAGTGAGAGTCTAATATAAAACATGGGGAGAGTATTCCATATTTATCCATTAAGCACATAAATAGATAAATAAATAAAATTCAAATGATAAAAACCAATAACCATAATAATACCCTAACTAAAAAGCACTATTTTAACATGATACCCGAAAATTAGAAGAAAAAAATTCATAACAAAGAATTAAATATGTAACGTCATTTATTTTCTTGTTTCAATACGAAAAACCTTAATAATGTTACCCTGAAAACTCCACAAGCAGGTCTCGACATCATGTCTAGTCCCCTCTTCCTTGTTCCATCCCTACCGTGTCATCAATCATAGGGATTTTTCCCAAATCCTTTTCGTAAAACATGATGTCTATTCTGGATCAAATCAAGTATCCTGAGTAGGGTGTGAGTACCACTCAGTAGGCCACCACCAATAGTACCTGAAACATTATTTATTCTACAAATGTGAATGAAATTTTTAAAAAAATCACATATATAAAATATAACTATAGCTGGTCAAAATTCATTATTCTTTAATTTACCACAAAATTACCGAGGTTCATGATGACTCCCAAACCTTTATTACATATATTGGCCCATACCAAAGTTTGTACCAAATATCATAGGGTTTGACAGATCATTATTCCATAGATTTCATTATGCATTTAATTTCACATTCATTTCACGGACACTTATAACCCCAATCCTTGGCTAATAGAATGGGGCTTAGAAAATCATTTCTATAACATCATTATCATTTTGATCATAAGACCATGTTCCACATCTCTATGTTCATATGGGAATTTAGTTTACTAGTCCCTGACACACTCATTATCAGACATGGTTATTTAGATCATCAGTTCATATCCCACACTCATTATCGTATATATATTAAAAATATCACATATCCCATACACAACACATTTATCAGGGATAATTATCATTAAAATTCATATCAATTATTCACATATCACTATTCAACATTGTGAATCACAATAAAAATGTTTCACCACATTAATCACATGGATGAATATGAAGATTTGTCATAAATACATTTATAAATATTGATTCGAAACCCATTAACCC
The DNA here is from genome assembly GCA_963277665.1 of Viscum album. Classification (NCBI taxonomy): domain Eukaryota; kingdom Viridiplantae; phylum Streptophyta; class Magnoliopsida; order Santalales; family Viscaceae; genus Viscum; species Viscum album. Next base: position 639,000,017 of record OY728122.1, read on the forward strand.
TTGAGGGTTAATCCAATAAACCATTTAATTCAATTTTTTTCCCACATTCATAATTCTATTAATTAACCAACTTCATAATCCAATTTTCCAATAAATTACAATACTCCATTAATTAATTAGTTAATCAATTATTTAATCCAATTTATGATGTGATTTTTAATTATGAAATAGAAATATCAAAATTACATACTGAAAGTTTTATTCAAGACTATGATATTTCAAAATTAAACCACATAGATCCGATTCATTGAAAGAAATTCCCAAAACTAGATATCAGTAAATTGAACCCGGATGTTAAAGATAAAAATTTTATGGAAGATCGTGGACCAATAAATATCATCAACATAAAACTGGTTAATATCCATGAAAACATAAATCTAATCCAACACCAATGCATTATAAATCATTCCTCTTCATCCATAACAAGAGATGTGAGAGTGGTAAATCCAATCGAGGAAGAAATTATGTATGAACGAAGTGATAGTCCTTCAAATGGATCATAGATTCAAAAATCCATGGGTTTGAGTAGCCTTGGAATCTAATGTGGAGTTTTAAAAAAATGTAGTAACAAGGTTAGGTTCGACAGGTAGTGATAAAGATTAATATAGGGGGTTCTGGATTTTTTATTAACTTTATGGATAATTAATAACCCACACAAATGGTTTTTTGAATGAGGTTCAAGGATTCAAAAACTATGTAGCCTAACCATAATCCCATGTGAGTGTGTTGATATTTTTTTATAAGTGGGATAATGGTTTGAAAAATGGAGAGAAAAACAATTTAAACCCCTCTTTCTAGTGATGCACGATTTTCTTTTGAGTTTATATTGTTTCTAAAAAAATGCACCAACAATGACCATTCAAAAAGTCCTCCAAGAACATCCCAAATTCACCTATACACACCCAGGACAAGACCCAATAAAAATACGATAAAAACCATGATAAAAGGAAAACTAAAAATGAGTTTAATCATCTCTTTAAATTTTAGGATCTTAATGTACATGAGTCATTGAAAATAAAATATAGTCATTTAAACATATATGCAACATATTTTAGTCACTATAAATTAGTAAGGTAGGAAAATCTAAAATCAATTCATTTGAAATTAATGTAATTAGTCATTCTAATTTTAATAAATATTAGAGGAGATACTATTAAATTGTATAATAATACTAGAAAAATGGAGATATGTAAAAGAGACCTTATAAATAAGGAATCTTATGATACCATGTTCTTTAAATAATTATCATATGATTCTATGAAAATTAATTGAACTTTACTAATCATGAAAATGAATATTTCCACACATAGGAACCATTCCAATTAAAATTTATAGAGTAAATCTATTTAAAATGTTAATAATAAAAACATATCACCATGTGTTCTTTTTAATGATGTTCGAAATATTAACCATGATATTTGAATAATGATTTACACATAAAAACCAATATATTTATCTTATAACTACATGATACTAATGAATTATTTTACAATCGAAATACATAACATTGGAAAATATAAATAAATAATTTCATTAATTTAATAGAAAAAATTTAATCCTTCATATGTTTCTTCTAATATATTTCCACCTCAATTTTTTTTAAATGTAATGGGGACCAGCCCTCGTTTATTGAACAAGAAAGAAACACCTTTTTAATGGAAGAAAAGGGATCCCATTACAGATAAAGATGAAAAACATCAAGAAGAATTTGTCACGCGGCCAACAAGGATCCAAGAGTCAAAATGGGACAAAAATCCAAGCAAGATCAAGCTAGAAAGTCTCATCACCCCCCCCCCCCCAACCGAAAATGCAGCTGTGGAAACCACCAAGATGATGTGTTGCCCCCTCAGTGATGAAGTGTGTCATGATGGAAACACAACCAAAGAAGATTACTCCTCCAGCTCATACTAAAATATGAGAGGAGGACTGGATAATAGGTGTCAGCACGCCTATCTCTAAAAACCAATGTTGTTTGTATGATAAAGTATAATTATCATTAACATTGGAATAAAACATCATAAAAATATGAATTAAATTAGTATAATTATTCATAATTTTAATAATCCACACGGTGATGATCATACATCATTTTATATATAAACAAACTATAAAATTATTATAATATAAATGGAAATAATTGAACGCTCCAAAATAATATAATCATAATCATATATTATTTAGAATTCACCACTCATTTTATCTTCATACAAAATTAGCCTATCATAATTTCACATTACAAATATTATTATACCATTACCATATATTCTCCAAAAATATACTAATACTTTCTCATAAACTAATGGATTACAATTTTATAAAACCTCATATAAAATAACTCAATCATTATTTCCAAATTTATAATATCATAACTACCAAATAATTTTCAATATAAACATTAATAATTTATTGGTCCCAAAAATAAAGTTATATTCCTATAAGAAAATATTATTCTTATTATAAACTAATAATAATTAAATCATGAATGTTAGATGTGTCATTAAACTTATATTATCAACGTGAAATAACTGATGTCTCAAATATCTTCAACTAACTCAACAAAATATATCATAACAACCTTATGTGTTATCTCTTATATTGTTTTTATATATAAAAAATTATATTATAATTATTCATAAATAAAATAAATAAACATAGAACAAAAGTATACAAGAATCTTATGGGTTTTAAAACATAATCATAAATTCCTTAAAAACCTGAAAAATGTCTCCAAAGATATAATTATTCACCTTAAAACATGACACATTATACATCAAAATGGTATATGCACAATATAAATTTTAACTAACCACAAAATAAATTTATAATAATTGTATATAAAAGTCAGAAATTATACACATTAAAATTATCTTTTGAAATAAAATTTTATTCAAATAATTTTTTGTTATTAACTATAATGTACTAAACTGGAACCCCGAAATATGATGGTGAAAAAAATAATTTAAACAATGATATTTATTGAAGATATAACATTATAAACATATCCATATATAATTAAAATATATATAGAAAATAACAAATTAATTATATAAGAATGAATTTTCCATTATTAAAGTTTTAGTGAATTTTTGAATTATATATAATCACTTAATTATTGAGGGAAAATGAGAAAAATAAATGGGCGAGATTATATTATTAATAATTGGAATCATGCATGTGATAGTTATAATGAATTGGAAAATCATAAATGATATCATTGGAAGAAAAAAAAAGTATAATAATTTAAAAAATATAATATCATGACTATATAATAGATTCTTGGATAGAGAAACAATTTAAATAATCACATGTTAAAAAATTACTTGTTATTGTGTGATGAAATAAAAAATTTGAGACATCTAATTTAAACCATAAAATCCTCAAGAGAATACAATATAAATATATCAAATTTAAAATTCCATGTGGAATAAAATTATAAATAATTCATTTCATAATGTAAAATGCAAAATTTTTATAAATAAATGGTCATTAATATACCAAACACCCTAACTTGTTTGTCTCCAGAGATTTAATAACACATCAATGGGGAATGAAAATTTCCCCAATCAATCAATAGATATTTCCATTCCTATAATCATATTATGGAATTATTATATACTCAAAAACAAAATCAATAGGGACTAGTAATCAATAATTTTCATAATTTTATAAAAAATAATATAGAAATTTAAAATTTTACCATTCAATAAATGTAATATATTTCTTTCTAAAGAAATATCAATAATTTATATAGGGTAACCACCATATATAGATTAATGGATATAAATTTAATTAAATAATAAATCACATTTAAAATAATATTTTATCAAAATTTAGTATTTCCATGATCAATTGTTATAATAAAACTCATTGTAAACATCAAATGACATTATTTTTTTAAAATTTTAGTTTAGAGAAAATAGTATTTTTAATGGAAATGAGTCTCATGAAAATTTATTTGAAATTTGATCATATTATTTAAAAAAATTATAATAATATCACAACTAAAACGGAAAATAATATTCTAGATTTGATACTGACATAAACAGAATAAACATTCTAATGAACATTTGTATATTCTATTGAAAACAAAAATAAATATAATATTTTTCAAATATAATATATTATAAAATGAAAAATTCAAAAATAAATTCATTTCAAATTTATTTTCATGACAATGAAATAGTGAAATTAAATATTCCACTAAAAATATGGTCATATAAGAGCGTAATGTTAATCAATTGGTTAAATTTTTAAAATAGATTCTTCGAAAAAATTTATAAAGTGTGGATAAGTAAATTGTGAACAAAAAATTAAAATATTAAGTTTAATTTCTATAAAAAGGTTAAATGTAAATAATAAATAATATTAATAAACTATTTTTGTATATAAAGGAACATATGTTAAAAAATATAATAAATATGTATATTTTTTAAAAAAATATACTATAATAAATTAAGAAATATGGTCAATTGATCATAGATGATACCTTTCAATTGAATTGGAAAACAATGGGATGACAAAATATTGTAATCCATGTAATCCAATTGAACAAAGAGTGGTTAAAAATATATGTGAGTTTTATTGATTATGAATGTAAACTCTCACGAAATATTTATTTATAAATAGATTATCCATATTGCTGAGTTATATTTCGATATAAACCCTTTTAATGATCATAATAGTTGAGGTAAGAATATATCTATAATATTCTTTCAAATGAAGAAAATCCCATTTATACTATTACAAATACAACATAAAACAATCAGAGTTTATGATGAGAATATTCCTTTGGTAGGATTATCATTGATTAATAAAAATAAATAAATGAATCGAGATAAGGTTATGATTTACTTGATAAATTTTGTAACGAATCAGAAATATATTAAATAAGGATCCTGATATATATATATATATATATATATATATATATATGTAAATCCCATAAATGATACTTTAATAATGATAAGATAATATAATGAGGTTGTACGTGAACCATAAAAAAAATATTTCACAATATGAGACATGTCTCATTGAAGTGAAAATTAGGTGAAACAACCTTATATCCATTGTAACATTTGATTTACAAGACGGAATAGAATAGAAATATAAATAGATCATTAAATGCTATAAAATTTAAAATCATGATATAATATGTCAATAATTATGTATATACATCACATAAATTAATGCAGGTACATAATATGAATCAAATCATATATATGGAAAACTTATAATTAACTTAATTAACATTACTTCCCACGGAGTCTAATTTGTTTTATCCTTCTATTTAGTAAATTTAAACTAATTAATAATTTATTTAAAAATGAAATTATGGTGTATGAATTATTAGAATAATCATATATATTCATTTATTACACAAATTTTATATTATTATTATTTATCACTTGTTTTTAGTGGTTTCCATCATACCATATCTATTTTTAGGAATATATTTTGAGATACTTTCATGTTTATATGTTAATAATCATTAAAATAATCATGGTATTATGATATAAGTTCTATAAGGACTTTTAAATATATTGATTTATTCACATGGAGTTATAGTTGTGATTCATTTAGATTAAATCCATTATTGAATTTTTTTAAGTAATAAATATTGAGAATTTTTTTATATTAATAAGGGGTAAAATAAAAAATTATTATTCCAAAAATATATAAAAAATAACATATATAGGATAATATCAAATTATTCTACTAGTATTGTATTAAAAACCATCAAGGATATTGGTTTATAGCATCGTCCATATAGGTTGTTAAATTCACCCAATCAAGATCATGGTATAATCAAATGATGAGTTGAATAGTGCAGCCAGTTTTCTAAATTATCACTATTAATGATGTATAATTTTATTAAATATATATTATTAATAAGAAAAGACAAGCAGTAAGAGTATTATGTTTAATATAAATGAAAATAAAGGATAATAAGTCATTATGTAAAATGAATAAATTTTATATTCTCAGGGAATCATTTATAGTTATTACATTAATCAAGAAATTATTATGAGACATAAATAAAACCAATGTTGGGATGTATTATTTGGTAATAATATATGAAAAAATGGTAGTCAGTATAATTGTTTTTGATTGTTATGATAGGGTAATGGAGGCTATGGTAGGATATAGGGATGAATGTTTTTTTTAAATTCTGATTTTATAATATAAATAAAGTTAATTTCAATGAATATTTTTGAAAAATAAAAATTTAGTTAGAATAATATTAAATAATAATAAAAATAACCCCATTAAAAATTTATAGATACTGTTTTGTTGCATTTACTAACTTTCCCCTAACATAACCATTAAAACACAATTAGTCTTTAATATAATGACTAAATTTTACCTATGTAACTTACTATCATGAATAAATTTATTTTTACTTATTTCATATTTTGGATATGCATAAAAAAATTATAAAATCTAATATATATAATTAAATTTCTAATAGTAATAAAAATTAATATTTATATATTTACTTTTATTTTAGTTTAAATCATTCTAGAGAAATTTATAAAAAAGAATATTTATTTATTTTGGATAATAATATTGAATAGTTTAAATTCATATGTAAATATTTATTTTACTATTAATAAATTATTTTGTATTAAAGGAAATAATTTAAAACAAAAAATGGAATACAATGAATTATTAATTAATGGAAAAGGAGAATAATTATTTTAATTATATTTCATTTTGTTTCTTAAATGATATAAATATGTTTCTCAATTGACAATGTTTTTATTAATTGTGTAATTTCTCTACTCAAATACATCATTGTTCAATAAAAACCCTTCATTTAATTTAATTCATTGAATATCATGATGATTTCAAAAAAAAAATTGTATTTTAAAACCAATTTTTTTTAATATTCACCTTAAATTGGCATTTTTAGACAAATCTCAATTATCATCTATTGGGTAATTTTAAAATTTGGATGCCAAAAAAATTTCCATTATATGATATTTAACATAAAATATTTATTCACATCACATTTAAATAACATCACATTGTATTACATGACCCAATGTTGGGGAGAAACAATACATCATGTGCACCTCCCTATGTGAAAGATGATTCATAATAGTAGTGGGGATTTATGTGCCATCAGTGTGTAATATATACCCACAGTGTAATATCCTTGAATCAACAACAGAAAACAAATATAACAACTCGGTGTATGCTTTGTGGAATATAAGATAATATCATCCAATGTCAAATGGCCCGCATGTCATACAAATAAGTAAGATAAATAATCTTGATCATCATGTGGAAAAACAAACCAATGTAAATGTTGAAGTAGATTAGCAAACAAAACTATGGTATCCTATGTAGTATGTCATTATACTGGACATTGATCCATGATCCTCATCTTAGGAATCTTCAATGGGCCCCTTTCCCATGACTAGATAACTATATAAGTAGTCACAAGATGATTGAGATTACCATGTTGGTTGTGCTAAATAAAATTGGGTAAGGCACCATTAATTCATCCTCAATATGGTTCCACATTTGTAACATATGTTTTCTATGATATAATAAATTTTCATGAAATTATAAACAGAAATATAGTCAGTTATTTTTGTTAATCATGCAACCATAATCCCCAAAAGTTCATATCTCTGCACTGTATTGAAGGATAATTTTATAATATCACAAGTGCTCAAAAAATAGACCACAATTCATGTAAAAAATATCCCAATTATCATGGAATTGAATTAGAACAATACTACAGACCATGTTTTCTCAAATACATTTTGGGTCAGGCCTCCATTCCCCTGTACAATATCTATGACATGGGTCATCCCTCTAGGATATAGTACAACTAATACTACCACATCTGGTCACAAATCCTAGCCATCATGACACTACCATGTGCTTAGAAACATCATCACTATTATTTTAGTTCCTTCACACTCCCATCAATGGGATATTAATATCACGAAAGTCAACATATTCCTTTGACCGAGAATATGCCTCTATAGCGAGGTAAAAATAAGAACACAATGGAGAACAAAAGGTTAAGCATAGAGTATCATCATCTAAAAAATTGTACAAACACAAAAGACATGTTCTAAATATCTAATAGTAAATCAATTTATAAGTATAGTCCTGGAATCAAGCATCATAAATGGGTTATATCAGACACACCCACACACGCACCAATATTTTGATTATATCAAGAACAACCAAACAACATTGTTAATGCAAGAATAATACCAAAGAACCATGTGTATATAAGAGACTCAAATAGAAAGTAACATCCTACCTCAATGTTTTTTATGAAGATATCCAATTATCATCAATGATTATCACTCTATCTAAATTTCATTACCATGGGGAACTAGATAAAATTTCAATGATTTCTATTTATCATTCCAATTCATCGTGGATGCTTTTTAAAGATTAAACACTTGGAGATTCCATTTCATAAATTGTGATTCTGGATTAACAAAAATTAAAATTCTCATCATGATAAAAAATTATAGAGAATTTTAAAGGATAGAATTCCAATTCTGATGATCGATAATCGATCGAGGAAAATATTTCGATTTCCACATTTATTCTCTAAGAAACCCATGTTTTTTGCAAAACATATCAAATAAATGATCAATACATCAATAGAAAATTTATAAAATGGTTAATTTACATTAAGATAGTCTCATGATGATAACTATAAATATTATTTTTTATAAACATCCATTATCCAAGATGAATTCATCATTTATCAATGTGATGTAATTGACATAAATAATGCACCATCATTCATGACTCAATCCATGAATTCATTGTTTGATGGAATTGAAATTCATTGATTTCGAAATTATATTCTTGATCAATGTATCTTATCAATGTAAAATTGTAGCATCATGAAGGAATCAAAAATAGAAAAGGGTATTATATCACATAACTCAATTTTTGATCCATAAGAAACATAGATTTTAACGAATTTATTTTTTGGATTCGAGGATTTATTAAGGGAAGACAATAGGAGTCTCAAAAATCTATAGGGATTCCTATTGAAAATTTAATGGATAAAAAATACAACAAATGGATTTCAAGTATGATTTTTTATCATTCTTTTCATGAGTACATGATTTGTAAAATTAGTATGAAAAATCATATTCTAAACATGTTTTCATTCTATGTTTCTACATAAGACACATGTTTTATATGTAATTTTTGTTAAATCAAGTTCCAACCATGTTTTTCTCATTAAAACATTTTATTCACATATCTATATATGGCCACATGGTTTTTCCAATATTGTTCCATAAATATGCACAACCATATGACACAGAAACTCTAGTTTCACGGTATCATGGATAATTTTCGTGGTTTAAGAATATTATTGTTAAACTATTCACCCTTGAAATAGATTCCAAAATGTATGAAACCATATAATAATCCATAGAACTAAATCTAAATAATTAATAGATAAAGTACCAAAAATAATAAGAAGAAATTAATAAATAACACACTAGAAAATTATATGGTCATTACAATAACACCCTATAAAGGCTTCTCATCCATGAGAAGTGTCTCTTGGAATCATATAAAAAAATTATAGATAGTAGACTACATCGTCTAACTCCTACTCCCAGGTCTCCATATGGATTTATCAATTCGTCCATAGAATCATAAAAAGTTGTACCACCATCCCATATGGAACATTCTCATGATGGTATATAATCCACAACAACTGTACCTCATACGATTAAAAGAACTATATCTCAGCATCCTCATACTTGATGAAATAAATGGGATCTAGAATTTACCTCTATATCGAATGTATTTGAAATACATCATCCATACCACATTATCAATAATGAATATCTATATAGTATTCCACTATTTAAATGTCTTTGAAGATATAAAATTTTCTAATGTAGTGTGAAATTATCATGCCTTGCTTTCTAAAATATCAATGTGTTTATTGAGTAAATGTTGTTCAGGATTATTGATTACCAAAACATAACTCAAACTATTTCATATTTCGGTAGGAATAAGTCATTTATGTAATTTTAAATATGATTAACAATTTTAAATTTGCATTACTCTCATAGAGGCAACCATTTCCATACTGGTCTTCATATCTACAAGTCCACAAGAATTCAACTAAAAAAAGGGGAATGACATACCATATAATAGAATGCTTACTAAGATGTTATCCGAATTGAATCATGATCGGTATTTTTTTATACAAAAAATACTATGTATAGTTTATCATTCCAAGAAACATAGATACCAATAAAAAATAAAATAGCATGTCCTTCAATATGTCAATTGTCTACTCTGCCTATCCATATATGTGGGTATCATATGCTATGTATATTCATAGCTATGTCTATAAGGCATTATGTATTCCTTACATAAATAATGACAGAAAACATGAATCACTATTAGATATGATACACAATGTAACTCCATGAATGTATAATATCATATAGAAATATCGCATTCACATATCTTATATTAAGTGATAATCAATAATTGATAATAAATAAGGAACATTTGTTAACCAAATGATAATCACTCCAACAGTGTCATTGATCCTCGACATCTAATGTAAACCCATCCCAATGTCTATAATGAAATCATACATCTTCCAAATTGGAAATGTATATGGGTAGTGTCAGCATTTAGTGATTAGTGTTCATTTATTACCCTTTATAAAGTAATGCATCAGGAAATGAATCCAACAATCCCACCTTCATCTATAGACCATTAGATTTGTAACCTACTGACTGCAATCCATTTTTTCATTTTCAAATATCTAGTTTAAAGGATACTAGTACCCATTAAAGACATTAAACCAAGCCGAACCATAATCCATCAAATATCTCAAAATTTAAAATTCAAATTTCAAAAGCTAACATCACCAAACCCAAATTGCCTGAAAGATACTTCGTACGCACACATCCACCTGACACAACGCCTCCTCGAACCGAGCATATTCCCATTGATCATCCACCAGAATAGGTTTCTGGCTAGACCAACAACCGGGAAGCATCGTCGTCCCATGCCACAACCACCAGGATCAAAGATCCAAATGCAGAAATACATCAAATAGGCTATGAAAGCCACAGACAGAACAATACCATGTAGCCACACATCGAAGAACAGCTCCTTGAACCTCTCATACCAATCCTAAAATTCCAAAACAAAACTCTCGCATAGAAGATTGCAAGAGGTGGATGGCGATTTATCATAAAGCATCGGCCGAAGCATCGGTCGAAGCATCACTGCCAAGATTTGTAACCTACATTTGTAGTAAATGATATTTAAAACATGGTGCATCACGCACATAAGAGTATGGAAGTATATCATTGAATATAACATAATGTTTTTATGCACTAAAATTGTCACATGCATTAGGATCAAATGAATATCATCCAATGATCACCATCAAATCAGATCATCACCTTCACGTTGTTTCTGCATCAAACCACATTCATGATTAGATTCCTAACCAGCCATCAAATGATATAATAATGAATATTTGATCAATAATAGGGAATAAATAATCAATCCCTATTACCCTGAATAATATATCCCTCCACATAATTGAATGTGAATCAGGCATCACTCTTCCATTGATGGTCTTTAACCATACTCATCTGCTATATGTGTCATATATCTAATAGAATCTATACCAACAATAATTTTACCTTGTTAATATATCGTCTCATATATGAGAATATTCAGGTACTCTATCCATTTTCTCCTTATCAAATTTATTTCTCACTATGTGATGATTATGCGGTGACTCTAGTAGTTCATGTAGACAAAAATCATCACACCAAAAATATGTTGTCTCCAACACATAAAAACATGGAACTCAGATTCAAGATATATGTCAGCGGTTTTATAGTTATAATCATTTGATGTCAATTGAAATAATCCTTATTCATCTAATATATAAATATATTTAAGTATTTTTTATAAACCAATTATTGACACATCATGATATATAGTATATCTAATCCCCGACTCTAGATTAACATAAAATTCAGTTGTAACAATAATCCTCTACATGATATTTTTTTTCTTCTCCCATTTATAGCTACAAAATTTATACTCCCATATTCATCATGTTAACCATTGGTAATGATTAAGGTTAAATATAGTGGAAGAAATTCAGATACAATCCTGATAAAACAATAATTCTCATTATATCAATCATTTTTTGGTGATGTTTCTTATACATCATTGACTCAAAAAAATTTATGTTGAATCTGAAATAATGTTTCCAATGATTTTCACTTCTTGATTACAAAATAATAAAATTCATTGATTGGAATAATTCAAATGGATTATATTTTTAATATATAATAATATAGGATCAATATGATGATTCTCTTAGGTTAATTTGTAAACAATGACATAGTAAACAAAAATTATGAGGAGAAACTAAAAATTATGGTTGATGATCTTTTTCATGAGAAATATTAAATATTAAATTGAATTGATCAGTCCTAACAGAACACCATGTAATCATATAGAACATGATTAATGAAAAACTATGTCTTTATGATGTCCACCTTTATTACCCATAAATATTAATAACCAGATTAAAGATCAATCATAGATAACCATAGAGGTCCCCACAACTGGTCAAAAATATCATCAATCCCAGGGATGGAATATCTATTAACAACCATCACATGATTCATTTTCTATTAATAAACAGAGTATTTATTAATATTTTCCACCATTTTGGTGAACAAAATAGCCATTCCAAATGATAATGTAGTCGACAAGATAATATACATGCATTCCAAATCCTCAAACCGTACCATTGTCCCCTTCAACGTGAAAAATGTCATTAAAAAATGGTGTATTGTAATATGTTGTTCACCCATAATGAGTTCTTCCATGAATATAATTCAGATATATAGGTAAAGTCCTATGATGTCATTTATAAATACCTTTTAATAGAGATACATGAAATATAGAAACGATGAGGGGGAAACCCCTGAAGATATTTAGTCATCAAAGTCTATAATTTGATTGTTGATCATCATTAACTCTATAATGTATACTTAAAGAGTACCCCTAACTCACACTCACTAGTTATAATGAATATCCCCCACATTGGATAATTAACAGATACATATCCATAAATGAAATCAATGTGGTTTTGGTAATGTTCTTTCAACCCATTCCATGAATGACATTGAGGCACATCATCCCTATATTCATGAAGTCCCCTAGATTTACACAACTAGAAATGAAAATAGGAAATTCAAGTTATCACCGAATTATATTAAGTTTCATTCCAAATGGATTACTATGGTGAAATAAAAAATTGAATCTGGTTGAGTATACGGAAACCAAAATTCATTCCTATTTTATCTTCATGTACACATTTAGTTAGACCATATTTAGTGCATTGAGGATAATCTCAATAAAAAATAGGTTCTCCAAAGAATCTTTAGTTAGAGCCTCGCATATGTTTTCCCATCCATTGATGACCCCACACCTCCCGATGGATCCATATAGCATGAATTCTACCATATTCACCTTCCTATCCATATCTATCTAAATGAGGTCAAATACCCTATCAATGACATTTATCATGTTCTATAAATCCTAAAACCCTTATGTTGCTTGAAAATATATTGGATTATGGAGCTAAATGTCTCTAGTGTAATCAATCAAAGTTATATATGTAAATTCTCCTTGTATAAGAATATGATGATGTACACCCTTCTATAGTGGGCCCACATCCTCACCCGTTGGACTGTGAGTTGGGAAATTATCTGACGTTCCTTCTAATTAGAAGGCCATGGATTAGGGAAATCACCCCAAAAAGGATCATCACATACAAATTAGTTATCATCCACATCAACAACCTTTAGGGTTCTATAATCTGCCTCATAATGAAAGAATTTAGAATATCCAATGTTGTTAGGAAATATCTTATTCTATCATTAGGGAAAATGGTTATTCTAGTATTCTAACTATAACCCAATTTATGTCCCTCCCATCACTATGAAATCTCTCCATCCTATAAAGTTAATAATAGTTTCACATATATATAAATATATTTAAATAAATCTACATAACAATTTTCTTATGTTTAACTCATTAATTCCAAAATAGTTTTATCATAATAGTATAGAAAATAGATATATCATAAATTAAAATAATGAAAAAACAGCCCAAATTGATATCACACATTATGAAATTTACTTGATTAATGGTATATTATACATAACATGCATAGATAGGGCATGTGATCCTATATTCGAAATCATGATGTAGGAATTCATCCAAAATCCCGCAAAGTAGGAACATCAATCCCATTAAAAGTAACTCAGAGGTCTGTTGCAAATGAGATGTACAATCACAAGGTAACACCCCTACATGAGTAATAGAAAACATATATCCTTTCTACCATTTCCCATTTTATGAAAAATAAATAAATAATATTATACCCTGAAATCATTTTGTAACATCCTATCCTAAACATCCATGATCAAGCATGAAGGATAGAAGATATCATGTGAACCTACCGTACACTAGAGGCTATTAACTATAAATGAGGGATCTAACATCATTATGGGGATAATATTCTAATAGTATAATATCAACTAATCAATAATATAAACAAATAGAATAACACTGATTAATCAAGTTAAGATAAAAAAACATAATCGAATATAATATGAAATATTTGTTATACTATTAAATGAAAAAAATAAATGGGATCTCATTGTGTAAATAAAAACTATAGTAAATGTGAAAAAAATAAATAGCTAAAAAAATTTCATCATCCAGTGTATCAAAAATTATTTATACTGGCACTATTCTCACTAATATAACCATTTTTGTTAGTTCTATTGACCCCTTCCCTTTCATGGATATCTATTTATGATCTATTCATATTTGTCATGATTCATGTGCATGTTGTAAGTAATAAAACCATATAAGACACCAATAATGCATCCTATAATAGTGTTAATTTCTTCAATATGTGTATTCAATAGAATAATTAATGGGTAATGATGAATAAACAACCATATATTTAGTACATTTATGTTAACCAAACCAAAACAACTCTCATCAATACAAGCTTCAACTCCATGTTAGGGGGATAATCAAAAATATAATGGGTGATAAAAAACTAAATAAAACATCATAAATCACATCTATTGTCATTCTCAAGGGATAGAGTTGAGTGATTCCACTCTAATGTCTTATCCTAGCTCTATCATGGGTCAAGCCTCAAGAACATCATACCCCATATTTGTTATAGTTCAGGATTCCATATCATTACTCACCTAATACCACCACCCAAATTTAAGATTATTGGTCATCATGGTCCTAATGTTATCACCTTAGGCAAAGTCATTTTCTCATCATTTCCCTACCCTATTCTATGGTCTCTCATCTTCATCGTTGAAATATATTTCAAATACCCATTTAAGGGATATTCAAATAATTAATTCCCACATATTCTGAGTTCCATGAAATAAACTATATTGAATGATAACGAAAATAACAATTTCGGGAAATGAATGAAAAATATAGATTAATATATTGATAAAATTATGGAATCATTTTATAATTATGATCAACATAATGTTTTTTCAGACACGATACAAGTGTATCATGGATTCATGTATTATAATTACAGTCTTCAGGAATACCCAGACACCAATATTCAATCTATATAAAGCATGATAATCAACTATACCATGAAAATAATTTTAACAACTCAAAAAGTGAATAAAATTCTTTAAAATAGTAAGGAACTTATTAACTAATGGTTCATTATGTGTAACTCCAATATTAATTAAGAATTACGCCCTAAAAAATATTGTACACCTATGAAAAACTAACTCACATATAATGGTTTTTATTATTGGTTTTGTATCCTCTTGAAGGATTTTTACAAAAGATACTCATTGAGATTGAATTTCATGACGGGGGATTCTAGTATCAGTTACCTCACTAATCTGATCAATGAAACTAGTTCTATTATATTTCGAATGGAATGATTCTAATTCACTATATTCATTTTTGATTAAGAAAAAAATTATATAAGAATAATCAATTCAATATGATATCCTCGGGTATATCTAATGAACATTAATCCCTCGTCAATCGATCAACAAAAAATTGATTCAATATTAGTATTAAGAATAACCGGCTCAAAATATGAATATTCTATGGAAACATATGTAGAAATAAAACTATTCTAGATTAATATAACAATAATCCAAATAATTTGATTGAAAAATTGTATAAAAAACTATTATAGAAAGATCCAAGTATTAATAGTTATTTAAAATTTGATTTCATATCTAATAAAGCCTTATTACAGAATTATAAATCAATTTAAGATACGATATGTGGATAAGAAGTTCATATAAAAAATGGAGGGTTATATATCTTCTACCTGAATTATTGATCATCAACGAACATTGATTTTCTAGTATCCCACTTTCGAAGAGGGGAATTCCCTAGATAAACATGGAGTAGTCTTAAAAATCATGATGGCCTAAAAAAGGGACAAAAAGATAAAAAAATATTTCTTGATAAGGAATTATGAAAAACAAATTAGAAAATTCATAGTTTTAATCCATCATTTGATAATCCTTTCGCATCCCAAGTCACATAATGGGATTCATGAAAATATTCCTGGATTGGTCCAAATGATTATTCAACTATAAACTAATACATCATATTGGATGATTAATATTTTTATATTTTTTTTCAGTACCGGACTCATGGTTTTCCCATCCATGAACCATTAATATGAGGTACCCCATGAGAACATTAGTCTCTTTTCATAATATCTTAGTGAATCTTTAGGGTTTTTTCAAAACAATTCTCAAATCTTGATCCCTTGAAAGCTCCTCCATAACCTAAAAAACTATCTTAAAAATTCAATAACTCATGAAAAATATTTCATTTCTCTATAGAATTTGATTAATGACTGCAATTAACTCATAACAAACATTAATAACATGATGATGTTACACACATATTAGGTGCCGGGAAAAAGTAAAAAAACTATTCTTCTCTTAAGAAAAAAATTATTCTTTCTTATAGTGACAAAATCATTTATAAATAATATCAATATAATTCAATCATATTATCCAAAATATCAATTTATTGAATATCTATAAAATTATGTAATTAATTATAAATTTCACAATGAGAAAATAGTTAAAGAAAATATATTTAACCATGATATTCATTTCCATATATATATAAAATAATTTCAAATTTTCATTTGTCATAATATTTATTTTATGTAAACAATTAAGATAACATATTAACATTTATATAAGTTTAAAATATAAAAATATAAAATTAATAAAATAAAAATAATAATAAAAAGGATATTTATTTTAACATTCATCATTTGTCATATGATCCACCATTGTCATCTAGAAATTAACAATACGGTCTTGAAATATGACTTCATCCGCATGAATGATTCTATGATTATTTATTTTTCCATGGATATAACATCATACTAAACCACAATTGATTATTGAATTCCAAATTAACAAATCTCTATATCGAATATATGAATTATTAATAATTGTTAAATATAACAATTATTGGTAATACATGAAACATTATAACACCACCAAACTATAATAATAATATTTTTCCTTCCAATCTCCTTTCGTTGATATAACGGATGTGTGCCAATATGGTTTTTCCATCAATAAAATCCTTGATAGAAACATTACTCTTCAACGAATATATAAGTATTACCAAAAAATCATTCAATATATATCCTACATCCTCTTTGTATCCTTAAGTGTTGGTATTAAAAGATTTGGGATCTTGTAATCATATTTCAACTACTAATGGTTAAGGAACAATAAAATGAATTCTACTAGTAATTTTTTATAGCCACCAAAGGTAATACTGAAGTTTCTATTATATAAGTTCCACATAAATTTTTAATTTAATTATGTTTCATTTAAAATATATAATTTTATCCTCACATAAAAAACATGAAACATTATCATTTTATTTACAAGGAATAAATTATTATAAGTGTTACAAAATCCATCATGGCAATGTCCAAATATTGACATTTTTAATTACACCACATAATCAGTTTCATTAGGATAAGACTCCATAAGTCAATTAAAATTCGTTGGGGACTCCACTTTATATCCAAAATATGAATATTCTCTCTCCTTTTGCATGTTGTAATTCTTTAATACTATTTACTCAATCACCCCCTTTAACATCTTAGTATGAAAATTCTTGATAATAGTAGTAGCTACCAGATTTCATATCCCTAGTGTATTAACTATATATATATTTTACTCTACATTGAACTCTACACATCACCTATTGCATATGATGAAATATTTCTGATATAATATATAATCAATAATCATCTTATCATTTTATACCATGAATACCTCATCTAGTTGGTAGTCTTCCCATGATCACTCCTAGGACACCACAGAAATAGACACTATGTCACTGATATCGTAGTTCTTCTCCTTGTGAATTAGATTCCTAGACCCATAGGAAATAACTACCAACTTATACATCATCAGATATCGTAGATGTTATCTATAAATAGTGAAAAACAATACATACTCTAATCCATCCTCTAGAAATTATATAACAATAGTACTCTCCAAACTCCACTACATTTACTCAAAATATCTAGATTAATTACCATATAATATAATGTATGTAATTTTCCTCATATTATTATTCTATGGAGTTATAACAAGAATGTATAAATTTAAATACCACAAAAAATATCATACATTCCCTTTAATGTTACAAACAATAAAACACTCCTTTCAGAATACAAATCCATCACAACAATGTTCTTCATAGGATCAGCAATAAATCAAAGTTCATAGATGATATATCCCAAGAAAATAGAATTCCAAAATATAGATCATTCACCACAAGAGATTATTATATCACTCATACTCAGATTTAAATTATATAAAAGTATAGAAAATACAATTTAAATGTCCTTTATAGTTGATTACATTAGTATATCATTAATGAAGACCCCCATAAATTTCAATGGGAATGGACTGAAGATTTATTTCATGAGTATAAAAAAACATCTAATTCAGTCTTTACCCTAAAAAAATCATTGAAATATGATAATTTCATTATAGACACATAAAAACCAAATTTTCTATATCATCATCTTTATCATGATGATGATGATAGGTATACTAAAGGTTAATCCCTAATAAAAACATCACATCATTAGGTGCTGTTAGTATTAATCATTCGTTTGAAATGTGTATTTTCTTCCTCACCTTCACCTTGGATAGATGGTGATACTCAATATCAATCCAATGACTCTTATATATATTATATGTGTATAAATTTAGAGCTTCTTAGGGGTTTTAGATGTCCAAATAAAAAATTATAAATGGTCATATGACTTTATATTTAGCTCATTTTCTCAAAATAGACCTTTAGAAATGATTTAAAAGATAATAATGATGTCATATGGTGTACATTCATGATAATTTCTATATATTGAAACGATATATATCAATGTATATCCCAGAAAAAAAATATATATAATATTGTACGAAGTTAATACATTGAGATACAAAAAACAGACAAACTCATGATCGAAGTTTCCATTAAGTCAATAATATTGTTACGGTTGTTGCCCCGAAACATACAACATGATTTTAAATTTCACAATAAATGATATCCCAATAACTATATACATAAAAAATAGACCTATATTAATAGAAATTCACACAATATTAGAATACAGATATATAGTTCTTACCATGGATGGTGTATTAAGAAATCATCCCCATATTGACGATATCATATAAAAACCCTTATATTCCTTGAGAATCCTCTCACAAATTTGTTTTTGAGTGGGAGTATAATCAAATCTAGTCAGTTTATTTATGAAAATATGTTAGACTAGTATATCCACTACTGTCTAGAAATCCCATGAATTGTTTTTAGAATAACATAAATCAATCACATCAATGTTATTTGTGAGAATCTTAGAAAATGTAATACACATGTCATAACAATATACATATATGGTGAATCATTATCATATCTATTCATTACATTAATTTATTAGTTGAAATTTTTTTCAGCACCTTGGACATTGAATGGGCATGATATATGTAATGTTTGTGGGAGTGGATTAATTTATCATCCACCTCCAAATCCTCTTACTATTTCACATTCTCCATTAACAAATTCACATCGTATTCATAATTAATAACCCTATATGGGTGAAATTTTATCCAATCACCTCCATTAATACAAATAGATATCCATGTCACGTATCGAGTATCCCTCTACTACTTGTAGAGTAAGATAAACATTTCCTAAACATTCTCTTCCTTCGCAAGTATTCCATGTATTTCATACTTGTTTGTTGCAACTTACAAACTCTCCCCTACCATAAAAAACCTATTTCTCCAATCATGGGAATCCTAAACCCACAACTGAAAAGTGCTTCGTATTAAAATAGAATCTCTCAATAACAAATTATCTATGATGGAATAATGATTTTTTGGGGACTCATTGAGGTATAAGCCAAGCTAATATATTGAAATTAATCATGTTCCATGCACAAAGAGTACCAAAAGAGTTCAACGATCCTAAAATTATACGTGATGATAATTATGATTACCAATTAAATACCAAGTGAATATTGGACACAAACTAATATAAAAATATACAAATAGTACTCCACTATAACCCAACACTCAAACATGAGCAATGTATAGTGACCTTGCAGAGTGTTTGATTAGTCAATGTTTTCCAACACCAAGATATTCCATGAAAAAAAATCCTCAAAAAGATCATTTTTTGTTATGTTTTTCCCTAAACTAGATGTAATATTTGAGTCTAATACTTCATCCAGACTTCTAAAATCTATGTATTATGACAAGAGAGAAACTTGTAGGGCTACTATTCTTGAAACTCATGGATCATAATTATAATTCACGTATTATCAAGCTATTTTGTGGAAAATAATTTCTTCTCAAAAAACAATGGGTCATATGTTTACACAACCTATAAATGATCTACCCAATTATCGTAGGGTAGAGATATGATCGAATCACATCCTATAATAATGAATTTTTATTCATAAAATAAATGAATAGATGCTATAATACAATTATGATATAATCATGTCCCTCTCGTCGAATCTGAGTTGAATGTTAATGGGGTTGCATTATTTATTTGAAAATATAAACATAGATTAAATGAATTATATATGTTCCATCTAAAGTAAGAATGTCTTGGTATTATAATAAATTATATTTTATATGATTTATGTACCATTTTAAAAAACCATACAGAATGTTCAATATAGTTTTGAGATGAAAAAAATATTATTATAGTCATAGGTAAATGATATATTTTATAACAACATTTATTCTACGTTATCAAGTATATTATCATAAAAAATGACCCATTAACACCATTTTAATACAATTAATAAATGAAACATTACAATAATAATTCATCTAAACACTGTCTACATGACATACCTATTACTATACGACATTAGCAATAGAAAACTGACATTAACCCCATATATTCCAGTATTTACATTGGTGTGACACTCCACGATCACCTCTAATAGGACAAGGGATCTAGAAATTAATAAAAATTTCAAAGTTAACCTTTGGAATGCATTATCTTAATGACACATCATAAATCCAACCAAATATTGAGAAATATAAAAAAATTGTATAATCAATAATAATATAAAACTAAAATATTATAAATATGTAAAAATGATAAAAATCATTAAAAAAAGATAATAAAATTTGAAAATAATTGAAATGAGTATATCCCAACTTCATTGATGAAAGATATGACTATAAAAATTTTATAGTGGAACTCATCAAATCAAAAACTCTATACCTAACCGTATACGAAAAATATAACTAGTTATTTGCATTATGATGCCACTCAACCAACTCAACATACATCATAGTGACCACTAAATAATGAGTCATCAACATAGTCATGATATGTATCATATTGAGGTTCACTTTATGGTGATTATAATAATATAAATTAGGATAGTATGAGAACCAAAAGTAAGAAGGGAATAAATTTTTCTAAATTTATAATAATGAAGGATAATTAAAATTATAGAATATATTGCAGATATTCTCTATGGATCATATGTATTTTTTAAAACAACATTGTTGTCACTGTAAATCTCAATAATAGACATGTCTCTAGGGATAGAGGGATACCTAAACATCATAATATTCCAACAAAAGTACAACCAAGCTATAATAGATTCTTCTTCATTTATTTGAGATTAAAATTGAGTCCCATCACATTTTAGAGGTATTTATAATAGTCAAGTGGGATAATGATCATTATGGGGGACACAATCCTCATTGAAGGAATTGTGCTTCAATTAGGGGATTACCTATTCTATAGATAAAATTCCCATAGTGCATCATGTACGCTGTTACATTATATATATATGTGTGTGTATATATATTATCATTGTAACACTCCATGTCGGGATCAAGTGGGTACGAAACAAATTTAAAAGTATCATTATTATATGAACCTCATTTAAAAGTTACTAGGGGTATGGACTCCATATAGTGTGTTAAAAACCCATGACCTAATATATGAACATGTTCTAGGGATAGAAACAGTTCTCCTACTCTAAATCTCTAGAATAATCCCTATCCTTATCAGCATAAATCTATGATCTTCAAAATTATTAAAAGGAATCATAGGGTATCACTAATGAATAATTGAATGACTCCATTAACTCCTACGATGAAAATTACCATATAATATATAATTTATCAAATTATGATTCCATAGAATAAACAAAGTACTATAAGATAAAAAATGTTCATAGATTTTACTCATCTAGAAAGATCATGTGTGCCTAAAGATGGTAGAAGTTACACAAATTCAATAAAATATCATGGTTTGTGAACTAACACATTGTTACCATGTTGAGGTCTATGGAATATATGACCCAAATGCTAAATGGGAATATAAACCAACAACACAAGTCATGATACATAATAAAACAAGGTTTTTCATCATAGATTATATGTTTTTTTGGTCAATTTGATTGTCATATCTATTTAGTAGTACATCCTATGATATGTATCATTTTTATATATGACTTATGATTCAGTTATAGACCACATGTTCCATTTAATTCTCTAGAAAACATTAATATGAAAACAAATACTAGATATTTTGGCATATAGGAGGAAATTGTCTATTTTATATTTTCGGACTACACAAAAACCCAATCTATATGATAAAAAACATGGTATATTGTTTCAGAGTATTCATCATGTGGTATCCTCATCATCATTTACAAGCCTAATCCTTTCATGATTTTCCCCCACATCCCCTTTTTCAACTATAATTGAAATATAATTTTATGACTCTATTTTCAATTTGATATAAAAATTACATGAATGGATGTCCTTTCAATATCCTATCTCTATCATCATAGTAAGGGGAAGACACCACCCAGGATGTTTCCTACCATAAAACTCATGACCGAACCTTCAAATGGATGTCATATTTCAGGAACCAACCACTACCAACATTTCCCCAATGATGTCCATTAAAATATATTTTAACAAACCAATATAGTCTTACAATATAATAATTCATCCAAACGTCCAAAGTTAACATAATTGAACTATTAACCATTATTTTTTCCAATGAAAATTATACACCATGAGTTTGTGCTATAAAATGATTGAATAGATGAATATTGTTCAAATACATTATTTAAATGTGTTTTCCTATCACATGATCAATCTTTTGATGAATAATGTATGTAATTGATATAAATGAAAAATATTAGTATTAATTGAATTTTTTAAAAGGTAATTAATTTTATTCATAGAATAAAACATTATTGGAGGGGTGAATCCTCAAAAATATAGATACACATATCATTAAAATTATTGATTTCTAAAATTTTGTAAAGAATTAATTTAGTGAGAGGAATAATATTGTTTTTCACATTTTATGAAATATTTTATTTTTAAATTGTCCTAATAATATTCGAGGAATAAGATTGTATCCATAGATAATACATTCCCCCTAGAGTTACCAATGTAGAAAATGGTCAACCCATAGAAAAAAATGTTGATGTGAATTATACAGTAATGTATTAACATTAGGATTTGAAAACATTGAATATTTATAACGATTACATTTAATTTTATCAATATAGGATAAAAACAAATGAATATTACCCCATAACTAGGAGAAACTCATATTGAAAACACATCTGCAGTTTTTGAATTGATATACATGTCTCTATTTATGTGTTATTAGTTATTAAACTCATTAATGCATGTGAAATAAATTATTGGTTTTAATTACTATATATTATTTACAAAATTATCATCATAAAAAATAACAAAACCATAAAAAAACAATATAAATAATTATTACTAATCTCAATCATATGGTCTGAAAAAAATATTTTTTAATCGATAGACAAATTTTATTCTATCAAATATTATAATGAAATTGGTTCATTAAATTAATGTATAAGGGAATCAAAAGACAAAAATAAATTAACCCCGTTTAAATTATTAAATGTGTGGGAATTATTTTTGACTAGTACGTAAAAAACCCTTCAAAACTATATGATATTATTAATATGTCACATTTGAGGAAGTAAACATTAGAACATTCATATTAATAAAACTCATTTACAATATAATTTGATAATGATATAACTTATA
The DNA here is from genome assembly GCA_963277665.1 of Viscum album. Taxonomy (NCBI): domain Eukaryota; kingdom Viridiplantae; phylum Streptophyta; class Magnoliopsida; order Santalales; family Viscaceae; genus Viscum; species Viscum album. The sequence goes on from OY728122.1 coordinate 639,024,778, forward strand.
TTGAATAATATTTTAGGAAATTATATCTTAACAATAAATTATCATTATTCAACACCATTGACATGATTATATTTATTAGTACAAATATTGGGTTTAAGAAAATGTCCTGAAAAACCAAAAGATGTGGATGTGCCCTATTAATGACATGAATATTTCTAAATAATTTAATAACACAAACAATACCTCTCAAAATTGATATCTCATTTACATATCCCAAATATTATTTATTCTATATAATATGTACATATTTATATTATTACATATAAATTTTTTCATCATCTCACACAAAACATTCTAAAAAATTACATTATTTTATTTAAATTATTTTATATAGTTCCCTTAAGAAGTTGGAAGGAAAACAAAATTTCAGAGAAAAATTATTTTAAAAGAGTAATATATCTACATTTTCTAAATTATTTGAATTTAAAAATTTGAGAAAACAAAATAACAACACAGATAACTAATTAAAGAAATGAGAAAAAAATATGAACAATCAAAATGGACCTATAGAGGGGATTGTGTCCCCCAATTAAGAAACATATACCATATCATTATAGTGAATAAATATGTGACAATCATCATGAACCCTAAAACCAAACACAAGCATATATCATAGAATCATATCATAAACTCAATCATTGAAATCCTATCATAGTGGATATAGAAAAAAAATACAAGTTTCCCTTAGTGAATAATGAATCACGACCAATTTACATTAGTATATTATGTATCAAAACATATTCAATTTTTTGGATCATTCATCAAACATAGTTTATCATAGTGGATTAATAATTACAAATAATTTTCCATTGTCGACCATGAAAAAAAACGATTTCACATGGTTATCTAATTAGATACAAAAACATTACACAATGTATATGATAGATATATAGGTCTCACCCATCATCTTATTATATATCATTCATATGTTTTCCATAATTATAGGAAAATATTAAACATTCTGATGTAGATTAAAATCCCATGGGTAAAAAATAGGTTATGTAATAATATCTTGAAAACATCAGTATATGGAATCAATCGAAGAAAGTGGGTATTCTACCATTATATTATATCCACAATAAATCATATCATACATTAAAGGATCCATATTTAAATAAATAAAACATTTATAAAATTATCATCATCCTATTTGAAAAATAAAAAGAAATATCAGTAAATTTCAATAACTATTAAAAATTTACAATTTATATGAAAATTGTAATAATGTATCATAGAAAAAAACATGATGCAAGAAATTAAATCTTTATAATGTTTAATATTAATGATAAAAGAAAAATTAATTGGAGTGTTAAATGTAATTTCAAAATTATTTTTAAAAATTTAAGATAGTTTTAGAGATGGATTTTATGTAATGAATTTGAAGGATTTATTTTCAATCAATTTTAAGGAAAGTAAAATATGTTATAACATGAACCTATGAAATCATTGAAACAATAATAAGAATATTCATCCACCATATATATGGAATATGTGTTTCGATTAATAGGATTCATGTAAAACAAATTAAAAAATTTAGAGAAATGATATTAAAATAAAACCCCTTAAGTCATTTAAATATCAAAAACCCAAGGAAAGAATCTATAAGAGGCATAATGTGGAATAAAATTACTATATAGAGATTAATTCTATAATATTTTAATGTGAAATTATATATTACTTATAAATTATTATACATTTATAACTCAAAATATGTCTCTAGTAAACAAATGAGAGACAAAATACTCTTAAATTTTTTATAATAATTGAATGAATATAGATTTAAAGAAAGTATATTAAATAACTTTGTAACTCACATTGATTAAAAAAACATGAAATATAAGAAAATTGCAATGAAATTAATCTATATAAGACTATATAATATAATTTGTGTTTCGAAAAATGAAACAATTATCATGGAATTGAATGGGAGAAAACAAAACACATACCATAGATTCATGCAATATCATATAGGCTCCAAACACATTTATGACAATATATATATATATATATTAATAATTCATTTAAATAATTTTTTTAAAGTTAATTTTAATTTAACTAATCAATCACAATAATTTATTTCACAATTATTATTTAGATAATGTTTATTTTCAGTATCCAAATTTGGGAAACATATTTTTTATAAATTTTTATTTCAGAAAATGTCAGACAACATAATTTGAAACAATTATCATAATTTTAACTTTATTAAATGTATTTGAATAATTTTATTTCAATTATTTGTACATCACATTGTTTATATGAGGAAACATTTGAGTATATTTTGTGAAAATATATTCGATGATTATTTTGGTAATGTAAATTTACAGATATTGAGTGATTATATTATAATGATTATTAATTTTTATGAATAACTTTTATAAAATAATTCATGAAATATAAAAGTCCATAATATTGAATATATTATTAATATATATTTATAAAATAAACAATGTAATGGGGTTATTATAAATTAAATATCATATTCGTCGAAGCATTAGTAAATAAATAATATGGGCCTAATTTTAATTTTATGAAATGTATTATGAAATGTAGAAAATTGTTATTAAAAAAATAGAATACAATATAATTACAAATCATATATTGATTTAACTATTTTATTATGGAATGAATATATATTTATGAGGTGGAAGAATAATATATATATTATAAATGAAAAATATAGTAATTTTGTGTTCTTCACATACTGTTCAGGGAAAAAACCACAACTTTCTTTTATTTATTTTTTGATGAGAACAAAACAAATAAAAAATTGGAAATATTCGTAGTAAGGAGTTTTTTTGGAGTTTTTGAGATAAAAGGCCATATATGTGAGCATATGTTGGGTATTGAATAGATCCTTCTATAATTAAGCTGGTGTCACTTTAGTAAATACTCATTTAATTATATTAAAGAAATTTAAATTTCAATAAAATGTAGATAAAATAGTGAATATAATTTAGTAGTTTAATTTCTGTTTGAGAAACATCTAATCCATGATATAGTATTTACTAATGATATATATATATATATATCCCTTTTCTATTAATTATATATTTTACTATACATTTATTTTAGTTTTTTAAATCAATTTTTATCCACAATAATATATTTTTATGCCATAAAAACAACTATACAAATATTAACTAATTTGAACACTCTAATTTAAAATATGAATATAATATTAAAAAACTATGTTGTTGGTAGGGTTAATTTCATAAATTCCTAAATAAAAGAATTTTTTTTTTGAAAAATTACCTTTTATGAAAATGATAAACAAATTACACAAAAACATATATATAGTGTGGTTTCCCAAATTATTTATCAGAATCTAATTATTTTTTATTTGATTATAGTAATAAAATTAAAACCAAAAACAATAAATACATAATTAATGTAAAATGAACAGTAATACTTTTTTATTAGGATAAAATATCACATATGTTCAAAAATTTAATCATAGGTTTATAAATTAATCATAACAAGTTAAAATGATTTAATTAAATCCTTAATTACAATTTTGTACTTTAAAATTGTTTTACATTATAATTAATACATATACCAGGATAATGAATAAATTTTTTTTTTTAAATTAATATTTTTCATTATTGACTAAAAAATATTCCTTTTCAAAAAATCCACAAAATGTAATTCCTTTTTCTATGAGATTTAATTTTATTATATTTCAAATTAAAAATTTTTATTACTTTTTTTATATATAATTAATCGTATTTCATTTTTCATAGTATACATCATTATTCTCTTTATTTTTGTTCTAGGTGCATAAAAAATTATCAAACATGTTAAATCTGTTATTTTTACTAAATCATATGACTCTCTTATACAAAACTCATAACCACATCTGTTTCCTACTATGGGTTCCTATCTATGCTTCTCGTCTAACAAAAATTCAATATCCTTCATCATACCCTCCTAATTTTGTATCTCCCTATACTATAGGAAAATGATGTAATACCCATTGTTTTGGAAACAATTGTTGGTATAGGTCACCCCTAAACCCATCATTTTTTGAAAAACATGAGTATAGGGATAGGATGGGAACCAATAACCATTGTTTTAAAAAATGTGGGTATTGGTTGGAAATTTCCACCGATACCTATGGTTTTTAAAAATCATGGGAATAGTATTTTTTTTCAAGATATACCCATGATTTTGTGAACTGTGGGTATTTGTTTTTTTCAAGACCTACACCATCGATTCACCAAAAACTGTGGATATTCCAATGGGAAAACAAATTGCTCAAGAACAAAAATTACCATGGTTTTCCACATATTGTAATATTTTTGATAAATATATATAACTATATATATAAATATAATCTAATGTGGTGCAGTGTTTAGGGACATGAATATATTGTTGGTTTTCTATGGGTTGAAACTAGTGGTCAGATATTTTTAAAAAATTACACCAATGGTTTTAAAACCATGGGTATAGGGTCAATGACATGTTCGAATACACCTATTATAATAGTTCAAGAACCCTGGTTATTGAAATTTCAAACAATGGGTAAAACATAGAGATATATCGATGGCGTAATAGGCTGAGGTTCTAAAAAATGTTGTTACATCCAATACCCATAGTTTTGGGGGATATACCCACATTTCAAAACTGGGGGTAAATTCAAATTTTCTAGTGTATATCACTCTTTTAATCCCATATCAACCACCGCTTTCATCAACAATTCCTCCCAATCTCCCCCTCCTTGACAACTGATACCTTCTCTCTCCATACACATGATTCCACAAAACATTCTCCTCCCCTAAAATTGGATAGGGCTCCACTTACATCTCCTCCACCTCTTCCTCCTCTGCCACATTGGCTTCCAACTACACATCCACCACTTCCATAAACTACCACTCTACCTCCACATATTCTTTGTCTCATCCTCTAGAATTTCCTCCCCATCTTCCTCCTCCTTTTCCTTGGTATCTTCCTCCATATTCATTACTCACATTGTCTGATTCGTTCTTCTTCTTCACACTTTTTCCTCTACCTCCACATAGGTTTCAGGACCTTAGCCTCAACCGGTGACTCCCTTCTCCTATTTATCCACCCATATAAATTTCAAACCCATATTAGTTTTCCATATTCAATTTATCAATAATCAAGAATGACATGTTAGTAAAACAATGTTATAAAATTATATTAGTGCTTAGAAATGGTATTTTGTCATATGTATGGGAATATGATGACATAGAATATGAGAGATAATGTTAATATATGTTCTTATATGTCTTCCAAACCACTTTACAAAGCTCTAAGATGCATTTAATCATAAAAATATTTCATCATGTGCTTTTTTATTGAATAGCTCATCCCAGTTGGAACGAAACATTCATTAAATATAGTGAAGTTGTTAAATAAATTATTATATACTAATACAATGACTAAGTGATATAAGGGACTCAAATTTTGTAAATATACCTCTACAAAGGACTCCTCATGTTTTATCCAGTCCCTTGATTGATATGATATCCATGGTTGTCTTATATGGGTAAAATACCCAAAAGATAGGCCTCATGTATTTGGTGATGTTGGATGCAATGGAGGTGGCTATGGTGATGGGGGCTATGGTGGTATTACCTAAAGCAGTGGTGGATATTATAGAGGTAGAGATAGATATGCTTCTAGTGGTTGAAATTATTTTGGATGCATTAGTGACTATGATGGTGATGGTAGTGTCGTTGGAAGTGGTGGTGGTTTTGGCTATGGAAGTTGTGGTGGTGACTATACTAGTGGTAGTAGAGGCAGCATAGGAAGCGATGGCTATGGTGCGTCCTATAGAGGCAATATCGATAGTGTATATATTATTTTTGGTGAATCAATCTATGTTGGAAGTTGATATAGTTGGGGTATTCCTGAAGATTTCAATGTATGAAGAGATATATTTGGTGGAAAAAATATTAGTTGGGGAAACAGTGATAGTTAGTGTGAAACTACTATATGTGGTTGTTGGAAGGATACCACCATTGATAGTAATTATCTAGGTGGTTACATGGGATCTGAAAATCCATTTGGTGATACAAAAGAAGAGGATCCAAGATATTATAGTATTATTCATCTAAGAGGGATGGATTTGATCCAATATATAGAAAAGAATGTGCATGCTCCAGCTTTTTCCCCATTTCAATAGCCTCCCTTCATTCATTTATTGTACTATCAATATTGGTTTCTGAAATGGGTTTAGATTCATGGATAATTCTTTTTTTTAATTACATCATGTTAATAATAATGATTTGATCATTTTTGGTGGATACAATTATTTTGAACTGTGTTTTCATGGATTAAAGAATTTTTTTGAGTTGGTGATTTTTTATACTGCATTGGTTGTTTGACATGATGAAAAATTATTATATAAACATCATATTTTGTCTGAGAATATTTTTTCTATAGTGATTATTTAATTTATGGAGGGCCCATATTACTTATTTATAAATATTATTGTTTCCCTAAAAGTAATCGTTATATATTAATCATAAATTGGTTATGGAGTTATTCATCTTGTAATTTATATATCAATGTCATTAGTATATTTCAAAATATATATTTCTTCAATTTATTGTTTTTTACAACAAATATATAGATTTTTTTGCTCACTGTTATTTTCTAATTAAATTCGTCATCAATTATTTATCCGGAAGCAGAATATTTAGGTAATTATTAATGTTTTAATTTATGTATATAGTTAATTTTAAACATTTGTAATTTCAAAATTGTTTATTATTGTAAATTTTGGTCCAATAATATAAATTAAAACTAGAATAAAATATTATTGATTTATATGTGATGAAACCTATATTTGACTAATAATATTGTTTGTAGGATATATTAGTTAAAAATATGTTTTCATTTATTTATTCAAGGACTAGGTTTCCCTTCATTCCATCAAATCTTTTGTTCACTAATGAATTATATACCATCATGTCGATCCTTCATGGTGCATAGCATGGATTATTCATAAATTCATATCTTAAACAATGTATATCTCCATATAAATTTTTGTATGTTAATTATTTTACTCCAATTTATGATTCCTTTTTTATTTTTTTCTAATCTCACCACTTCAACCTCATGAATATTTTTTCTCCCACCTTCCACTATCTTCCATTTTCTGATGTGGGAATTTTATATGGAAAATGAACATTTTGTATAGATAGTTATACTACACTCTACCATGTACCTTATAACATAACGTCTACAGACTCCATGGCCACTATATTGAAGGTATATCCATATAAAAAATAAATATTGTTCTAATTTATTTTTTTGAGTCATTATTAAATTGTACATTACATTTATATAAAATTCAATCCCACCAGATTTTATATTTTTAATACTGTATACAGGGGTTCTCTGTGTGTTTGAACAATATATGATCATATTGGTAAAACAATTTTGTGGCCATTAGATATGTTATGTTTGTATCAAATACATATGTTATTTTTCCATTTCAATTAGGTAGGTTTCAATTACATATTTTCTATATGTTCCTAATTTACAGAAGTTTTTTGTTTTTTTCAATTACAAATTTTCAAAACATGAAATATTTTTTAAACTGAAAATAAGCCCTATACATATTAGTTAAAAATGAAATATTATATTTAACATGATTGTTTATTTCCTTCAATACATTTTAATACCTTCATGAATATTTATAGATAATTAAAGGAATATTCTAGCATAAGAAATGAAAATAAAAAATAATAATATAATATTTTGAAGAAAAAATTTTGTGGATATTTCTAGGGGATTAGAAATGGTGAAACATTAATGTACAATATTGATAAGACTTATGAAAGAACATATTCCATGGAATGATTTGTTGGCAGTACATACTCTATTCCTCTACACTCAAATAGTATATATAGTGTAGCCATTCATTATAAGAAATCCCACAATTAATGTATTCATAATGATTCAGTGATAGCGTACACACATGTTTGGATATTTATAAATATAAATTCATAAAATTACGTGATTACATTTCTATTAATAAATCTTCATTTGTATGGATAATTGTACAATTACATGATTATATATCAGTGACTGTGACTAAACATATATCCAATCATTCCATTGTCACCTAGAATAATCCTTCACTCATTCAATGGGATTCTATTATAGATTGTAATATTAATTTGTTGTTGGTACTTATTTTCTATGTGGTTTACATTTGTTGTAAAATTATTTTACTTCACTTTTAATTTCAATTACATCCATGTTATTTTTTTAATATAAAATGTTATAATATAACATTTAAATTTTTATTTACTAGGATCTAAAAATGGTCAACTTCCCAAAATTTAAAATAACTTTTTTATTATTGTATATTTCTCACTGAATTTAATTGCATCAATTGAATGAAATGGATTGTGATATTTGGGTTTTCTCATATATATAGAGATGTTGTTTTATTTTCAGTACATATTTAGGTTTCCTGCTTCATATAGATGCACTAGTAACCAATCCCTTGAAATATTTCCAAAACATTAGCTTCATTAACATGTTTCAATTATAGGTAGTGATGTTAATTTGTTTCCAGTTCATTTTTTGTGTGATTCTAATATATTATTATGGTGTGGTTCTTCCATAATAATTTCAATATCTTTAGTTTAAATTTATTTATTTTCAAATTTGATACATTCATTTTTTAACAGGTAGTATTTTACAATGGAGTGTATGTGTACTTTTCAACATATAATTATAATGATCCACATTTGAAATATTGATCACAAATGTACTTCCATATTCGATTAATCTTGGAGGTTTTAAATTTCTGTAATCATTATTATTCCAAATACTAGAGAACTAATTATCGTGTCATCCAAACTCCGTTTATTTAATCAATTTAATTATTGTTTGTCAATTAAAAGTGACCATTGTACAAAAAAAAATTATTTTCATCCTTTTATAAATACTCTACAATTCATAGATAGGTGTCCATCCATTCCCAAAAACAATTCTCATTCCATTGAAGAAATTTATTGTCTTTTTCTCGTAATAATTTTCATATTGAGGGGGCTATACATTATTTCCTCAATATAATTTCTTTCCTCCCAAGAAATGATATTTTCATTTCTTTTCAAAAATTAAATATATAATTTTTTAATCTTCAGATTATATTTATACCTATTGGTCACATAAAAACACATTATCATAGAAACTGATGTATCTTATATAAAATTATCTAAATTTGTTTCCGCTAGACAATTGATCAATATTTTTTATCAACATCAATAAGAAAATAGGAGTACCTTTCATGTGTCTAGAAGATTTATTTATAGTTTTAATGGATTAATACAAAATTTTCTATCTCAACAATTTCCCAATCCATTTTTTTATTAATTGTAGATCCCCTGACCCTAATAGCCTAGAGCCAATGATTTATTTTTTAATCTATCATAAGGTAAAAATAATCACAACATAAGGGACTGAATAGTTTATAAGCCTTGGTAATATGGACACATATTCAAAATTGAAATTAAATATTTAAAAATATAATTCACATTGATTTTTATTTGATATTTTCAGTATTTCCCTTGTTTATCCCTTTATATCAATCCCAAAAAAGTTATTCATATCCTTAGAAGGAAAAATAGTTAGAAAGGTGTGATCTTATATACCCATTTAGGGTAAGCATACCAAAGAATCTATGAGTAAATATGGAATAATTAATATATAAATGTAAATAACTGAAACACATTCGATTTAATCAATAACATGAGAAGAATATTAGATGAATAAATGATGGTCAAATAATTATATATAAATAATAATATGATCTAGAAAACATTACCAAGGATATTATAAATAATCAAATAATCTCAATGAATATCAATTACTGAATTCATAATGATGGAATGCATAATGATAGACAAATAAAAAATAAAGTCATGAACGTTTTCTAATAAATAAAATACCATAGGGGAGAAGTTACTATAAAACTAATACTGTTGAGGCCTTTTGACATGGAATCTATTCAACTTGTTATGACCTTGACCAAGAAAAAATATGTTTTATCTCATTAGTGTTGTTGATAAATTGATGAACTATAGTGGTAAAAACCCATCACATACAATGTCTGATGCATTACACATATTAATAGGGAGGAACAGAATAACCATTAAAATTACTACTGAAATTCAATTATTTAAAATGTAAATACATTTTTCAATCAACAAACATAATCATAAACTACCCATCGTAATATCGATAATAGTAATACAATTTTATAATAAATTTCAATATGACTATAAACCATCAAAATAATTAACAATTAAAATATCAATACAACATATCACCATTGGATCATAAGTTTAAAAAAGTGTTGATTTTTTCTATGAGTATAACTATAATAAAATGGTCTCTAACACATTTTGAGGAAAATATCCTTTTTAAATATATAAATATTTTTATCAAATAAATGTTCATAAGATAGTTTTAAATCCCTTTTATTTAAAAATAATATTTTAAAACATTTAATATAATATTTAACATATTGATTGGTCATTAAGTAGTAATATTCATTTCTGATTTTAAATTTTAAATCAATGATATCTTTTATATTTTCATAAATATCAAAATGAGTATAATATTGAAAATAAACTGATGATAAGATTCAAAAAATGGAAAATTTAAAAATATATCATTTTTTTAATAATAAATTTTTAAAAGGATAAAAGAACATATAAAAAAATGTAGAATTTTTTTTCTTCTAATAAACGATTTCTGGCTAAAGAGAAAAATAAAATGAAATTTTCATAAAACAAATTTCTCAATCATTTTAAATATAAAAGATTCAAAAAATGTATTATTACAAGAAGGAATTCATGAATTAATATAGGTGAATAAAATATATTTATTTTTTAATATAATTATAAAATAATTTCCCCAATGGAAACATACAAAAATTAATCCGAGATATCGATGTGATTGTGAAATAAAAACAAGTCAGTTCAGTACCATTGGTACAACAATACCTACGAATTAAATAAGATTAAATTAAATATTAAATATATTGAAACTAATTGAATTCCTTATATATCATAAAATTTTTATATATATAACATAGAAGTGGTTAATGTTTCATGTTTCCCATGGAAGTAAAATTTAGACAAAAATCCCTTACCTTGAGTCTGACCCATCAGATAAATTATTTATCATCCTAAATGATAATTATATGTTAGTTATTATCATTATTAATAACCATTTTAATGTTTGTTACTCATTTCCACCACATATTACCAAGTAATTAATGATTTCAAAATGAATTAAATTTATATTAGAATCATTAATGATATTTAACTTATATGTTAAAAATGACTCTAGTAGGATGATCCTGGTCGAAGTAGTCATTGTTTACCAATATCTAAAATAATGATAATGAAATTATTATTATGTTTCTAATTAATTTAATCTTTTATATCCAATACTAAATTATGGTTTGGGAAAAAAATTATGTAATGATCAGGGAGATAATATGTCATTCGTGCACATGATTAATGTTTCCATTTTTCGTTGTTTATTACCGAAATGTGGTACGAAATAAGTTATCCATAAATAATGATAATATTATCATAAATAAAATTATAAATATTTATATAAAATATTATAATTTATCAATTTTTTGATGAAATGATAGTCTCATTTCTTCATCATGGATCTTTTCCACATGTACATGAATGATGTTATAATCTTTCATATAGTTGAGAGATAAAAAAAGAAATTTATGACTTATCATTTAAAAATAGTGAATATATCGAAAATATCATAATTATTTAATATATATCAAATATATTAATTAAATATATCTATAAAACCATTCATTTAATGTGATATTGCAAAATGAATCACATTTCATTGTTAGGAGAAAGTCCTCTATAAACACTAGTGACACTACTATATCCCTTATCGAATAGAAAGTAAAAAATGGTAAATATGATATAATCACATAATAGGTATAACTATTTTATAAATATCATATATATATATATATATATATAACATATCCATCATCATAACCGTCTGTAGGAGGTGGTTATAGAAAAGTCAATGCCATCGGTTATGAGGATGATGTCTACTAAAAAGACCAATGAAATCTTCATAACCCATTAGATGAATGTGGAGAATGTTTTAGGTCATTAAATTGACATAAAAAAATATCATACATTTTAGATACTAGAGATATTATATAATATTATATTAAAAAGATCGGAATGTGGTGGATGAGGACATAAAATAAAATTGAATTAATAGTAATTTCAACTCTTCTAAGAGAACCTCTGTAAGATTATTAATAAATTATTCTTATAATGGATTTATGACAAAAATAAGGATTATATGTTGAATAGATTTTTTTATGATTTTTAGTAGGTTTAGGATTTACCAAAATGCTTTTATAATAAAGAACCAACCTTAAACACTACTTATTATAGTGTATGTTGACTAGAATTTATGAGCCAAATTACAAAAGATCGTCTAAGTCAAAAGATATAGAGAATTAGGACACAGTCATACATAGTAAACCTATACATTAAAATTGGATACTTTTACTCAGTATCCATTTTCTTCAGCAAAGGAACCCTATTATAATAAAACTTATTTAATTTTCAAGAAATATATCCAATAGATTCATTATGGAATATTATCTGTCCTTAATAATATTATGAGATCTCAAAAAAATTTGAAAACAAGGGATGAGACCAAAAGAACAATAAGTTATAGAAAACTGAAACAATTTGTCAAGTTAAAGCATGTTTACCCATTAAATTTTCATTGATCTTATGAAACATTACAAATTCACATTAATAACCCTCATACATTTTTCTATAAGAAAAAAATTATAACCCTTATCCATGAAGTTAAAACTAATTTGGTGACTTAGAGAATAATATAAAAAATAATAATTAAATACCCTTATAATTAGAATCATTATGTGGTCAACATCCAAATTTGATATCTATAATGGGCATCACCCTTTTTATATGCTATATCTGGATCACCAATGAGCTAAATGTGTCTCATCCCTTTATATAAGCTATAATTGGCTCACCTGTGAGCAATAATAGGTATCGACCATTTGTATTTGTATTTTCTAGCTCACCCATGAACTATAATGGGGAACAACAGTTAGTGTAATCTATATATGTCTCAACTGTTATCAATAATGCTCCTGTATGATTTCATATATAAAACACATTCATCACGAAACCCTTTTGTAAAATATATCTAATCCCATAAGAGAGACATTTCTATATAAAAATTACATTTTCATTTAATTATATATTTTCAAAACAAAAATATCCAAAAAAGGGAATATGGTATTTCATATCATTTTAAAAGACATTAAGGATAACAGAAGAAGCTAAATATCAAATAACCGTTATAGTGGAGGATAATTCATTGTCAACAGAAAAGAACACTTTCTTTTTATAATTTTGTTACAAAATTGAAATGCTTCGTATAAAAATATTCACTTTGAAAACATTTAATAGAATAAAATTTCATGAATAATCCTTTTATGTCCATATAAATAAATATGTAAATTAAAATTATAATGAAAAACATTGATAATTAAATCATAAAACATTATAGGTTTACCATATCACATTGATACTTTATTTCTTAATATCAATTAATTATACATTAAACACTACAATAAATAAAATTATTATAGATGCAATATGCATATAAAATGTAGCTGTATTGGTTAATACTCTTTATAAATGAATAAATGTGCATATTATCAAGAAAGTCATCAATGAATAGAGATTGATAGAAAATAACACACCTTGAGTCTGAATCATCATTTACAATCTAGATATTATCAAATAATAAACTTATATTAATTTATACATTCAGAAGAACATTTTTATGTTTTGTTATTCCTTTTATATCACTTGTTACCATGTTATGAAAATTACATATTTATTTATGTTTATATTAGATTTTTTGTCGTTATTCGGTACATGAGTCGAAAACGAACATGGTATGAAGTCAATAGTCCATGTAGTCATATGTATATAATCTATAGAATAAATATCATGATTTAATAATAATTCTTATAAATTAATCATAATTTTTAAATCAAATCATTAATTATGGTTATGAAAAATGAACAATGTTATAATTATAGAGATGGTAGGTCATACGTACGCATAAATAATATTTCTATTTTTCATTGATCATTATAGAAATAATGTAATTATTATTTTTTATTTTTATAATAATTATAATTTTATTAAAATCAAAATAATAGTAAATATATAATTTTATATAAAATTCAATTTATTTGGTGAATAAAAATGATTAAAATCGCTTTGTGTAAGTGGTACTTCACATTTACACACGGACGATAATATCATTTTTATGTGCATTAAATGTAACAAAATAATTGATATATCATTATATTATAATGAAAAAATGTCATGAACATCAATTATAAATATCAATTCTGTCATTTTGACTTTTCATGACTGATTGAATTGAAAAATGAACAATATTGGTTTGCGAGGAGGTAGCCTTCCATACAGACAAACAAAAAGATCATTTCCCATATGAAGGAATTGGAGATGGATTAAAGTGATGAAATTATCTTAATAAAAACTCATTATATTAGAAATGTTGGATTTATTTTTTCATCATGGGTTTGGTATATTTTTAGAAGTGGAGAAATGAATAAAAGAGAAACACCAAAAAAAGACACGTCTTCTTTGGTATATCACAATTGAACAACAACATAACACCTCAAAGGAGGTTGTTATTCCTAAAGAATGACTCAGTAATGTGATATGGGATTATAGAAATGATGTTTCTAGATTTTGGCCGAACCAAATTTTCATTGATGTTTAAGGAATAGAGAAGATGAGTGCCATTTTTATAGAAGAAGGGAGGGGCACCGTTGAAAATTCTTAATATATTTAATTAATATGAATTAATTTTTTAAAAGGACCAAAAATAAATTTTATCTAAGAAAATATGATTTTGGGTCTATTTATTATCATTAAATTAAAATTATAAATGTTTTGTATATTTTCTCATCCCTATCATTTGGTTCTAACCCTTATTTTACCATTTTTAATCTTAGTGTGATATCATGTTATTTACAATTTGTGGGTAAATTTAATTACCAAAACATGTTAAAATAATAGAAAAAAGTGACATTTATGACATCATAGGTATTATATTGACATTGTTTTGAATATTAGTTTTTTTTGAATTTTATAACATTTAATATATTTTTTTAAATTTCAAAACACCAACACTTCCTATTTAAACAATATTAATTCCATATCTTTCTAAAAATATCAAAATAGAATTATATTTTCAATAAAAAATCTTTAAATGACCACCAATATGTCAAAATCATAAAAAAATTGGATTCCATTAATTATTTCAAATTATATTTATTTTAGTATTTATAATGTCATTTATTTGATATTTCTATTAATAAATTAATTAATGTATCATCATTATGTCATAATTAAATTTAATTATTTAATTTATGAAAATTATAAATAGAATAACTTGAATTAGATGATCATTTCATATTTCTGATGACTATTTATTTTCCAATATATCACCTATATAATTCTATATTTAAATCAATTACTTTTTAAAAACAAAAGTGCAACGAAAATGACTATTCATTGAATATAATATTATAAAGGCATTAAATTTATCCTTGTGTCTCCATGTTTTCCTAAAATATACATAATTATTCTCATTGTCATAAAAATGATCTAATTATATTAGTAACTGTTTTAGGGTAGTTTAATTTATTATAATAATAGTTATACCTTTAATTACTTAATTTACATTCAACCGTGGTAAGAAAAAAAATAAATTTATTATTCACAATATCTTAATATAAAAGGGAAATATATAAATAATTTGGAGCTTTTTATTTCATGAACATTATATATTTTTTAAAATTCATTAAAAATAACAGGTAGAATTTAGTTGAAAATTAATCCTGTTGATGGAATATTAATACACTATTTTAATTAAAACATTAAAAAGTTCACATACTTTTTATATTAAAATTCAATATGAAAATGTATCAAACTAATATCTATTTATTAAATTATTAAAACCTTATTTAATTATACTTTATAAAATTTAAATAGATTACATAAATATATAAATAAATTAGATGAAAACGAATATTTGAATTAAAATGTAGAATTTCTCAATATTATTAAAAAATGATAATTTCTAGATAAATACCAAAAATTCAACCATAGTAAATTTTGATGTCCCTATTCAAAATAAGAATTTAATTTTTTAAAATATATCATATAAAAGTTAAAAAAAACCATTTTATATGGGGTTTTCGATCAAAAAGTGGGTAAAAATGCATTTTTAGGAAACAATGATTTGATAATTTTATAAACACAGTTATTCTAACTAAAATTGTTTTTTATAAAACCAAATATTTGTATTGAATTGTTATGTAATTTTATATCAAATTAATTTTATAACCATGGAATCATCATTATATAAACATGTTTAATGATTTTTTTCATTATTTTGTTAATACTATTCATTCCCCCCATTTTAATGATTATGTTGTAACACTGATATTTAAATAATAATATCTATATGTCTCTTTAAACATGATATGGTATATTATGTATGCTATCTAATAGAGTGTTTCCCATTACAAAATAGGGATTTTACATTCTCCCCCACCCGTCTAGAAACTTCTTCCTTTTAATTTTAATTTTGGTTTGGTAACATCGATATGAATTTTCAAAATACCATTAATTAAATCCCACAACAAAAGAATGAATAATAAAACAAAAAATTTGAAAGAATGAAACAAGAGTATGAATTTAACCTGATATAACACATACTATGATAAAATTTATGAAAACATAAATATAGAAGAAAAACTAATCATCTTGTTCTGATGGATAATGATAGAAAACAAGATCAGGACAATGTTATTAATCAGAAAACTATACGTTTGTTATTGGATAAAAGTTCATTGATTTCATATTTGGAAAATTAAATTGATAACTTTTTTGGTTTGAGATACATTTCATAAAGATGGGGAATTACTTTACTATTTAGAATAAGAAAATAATTAAATATACTTTCTAGAAATATAATGTTTTATAATTTAGTAAATTTTACAATAAACTCATATTTTCCTCCAATCGATGAGTATTTAAGATGAATTTTCTATGCCTGAAGCACTATAATTAACATCATAAAAACATAACATTATCAAAAATGGAAACTGTACATTTCATCTACCAACAAACATTAATCAAAACAAAAATGTTTCGTACAAGATAAGACAGTTATTTAATTAAAGATATACATTACGATTATGAGAAACTACAT
This sequence comes from Viscum album, assembly GCA_963277665.1. Taxonomy (NCBI): domain Eukaryota; kingdom Viridiplantae; phylum Streptophyta; class Magnoliopsida; order Santalales; family Viscaceae; genus Viscum; species Viscum album. The sequence goes on from OY728122.1 coordinate 639,042,148, forward strand.
TTAATCTCCAAAATCTACCTATAATAACCAATGTTCAACATAGACCACTCAATGAATAAAATTCCTTAAAATTACTCTAAATAACCAATCTGTGATTGAAACCAAAAATTTTAAAGGATTTGATTACATAGTCTTCAATGATATAATTTATGAAATATCTCCAATGAAAATAAATTACTCTTGAAGTGTCACACAAAATGTGATATTCCTAATAATAATTATGATATGCTATTCATTTCCATAAATAACCTAAATCAACATAATTACATAATAAAAATAATAAATTCTTACGAAATATAATTAATCAATTACTCAATAATTAAGATCCCATAGTGTTCTATTTACAATAATCATATAAGGTTCCTAAAATAGTTAATATCATCCAAAATAAAATTTCTCAGATAATCACTAAATCATTTTAAAATTCCTTGGTTATCAATTTTATTTAATATATATATCCCAAATAAAATTATTCTTAATATACAAAACCATTTCTCTAAAAACCATAATTTATATAAATTAGGGAATGAAAATAGGTCAGCTGTTGGTAAAAAAACCCAATCACACTTCAGTTGAGGGATCGATTCACGTACGCTTATCTGATGAGATAGGATATCACCCGGTCTATGTGTTTTAATTTATCAAAAATTATAATATTATAATAACATTACAAAAATAAAAGAATTTAAAATAATCATTTCTTGTTTTAACATCAAAATCTATCCCATACATTTCAATTTTCATCGTAAATAGAAATAAACCATAATTACCTTAAAAATTATTTCCATAAAAATTCATTTAATTAGTTAGAAATTTCATAGCAGAAATCCTAAAATAGTTTTCAATGACATTAAACATATGATAACACTGAAATTGATTAATTCATGTCGTTATACATATTTCATAAGAATACGTCCTAATATCAAATTTTTACTAAACCCTACTCTGAAACCATGTATATGCACCCAGCCATAAACATAACTTATTATTGTTTCTATTGACATTAATTTATTTTCATGCATTCCCAACGAACATTCATGGATATAGTTTTAGTCAATTAGAAAAAAAATATTACATTGTAAAACTATACATTACAAGTGGATACTTATTCTTAGTAACCATTTTCATCATGAAAGGAAACTATTTAAAATACATGATTTCCTTTCAAGACATGTCTTAAATAAATTAATCCTGGAATTTTCTTTGTCCTTTGCAATCTTTTGTCCTTTGAAAAACAATTTAAAACATGAAGTGAAAAAAAAGCACAGTAAGGGACAAATATAGAAAGAAAATCATTAGTTTGGTTAAAACATTGAATTCCATATATGTTATTTAGTCGAATGAAACAAAACATTTTCATAGGAATAACACTCATACCTTTTTATCGATGCAAAACATTAAAACCATTACCAATGAAATGAAAACTGATTTAGGAGATATAGAGAATAATATACATAAAACAATTTTAATCCCCTTTAAAATGTAATAACCATATGGTCTACATCAAAATTGGAGAACTATTATCGGTACCACCCTTCATATAAGAAATACCAGGTTCATCTGTGAGATATAATGGCGATCATACATTCATATAAGCTTTAAATTTCTTGATAGTGAGAAATAATTGGGATCTACCATTCCTAAAAAAATTCTCGGTATCACACAACAACTCTAATAGAACTCCACCATTCATATAAGCTATATCAGGCTCATCTGTTTCATATAAAGCTCATTTAACATATCATAAATATAATTCATTCACCAGGAAACCCTTTTGAAAAACTTTTCAAATCGAATATGGAAAAAAATTACTATGAAAATAAAATTTTCATTTAAGAACCCATTTCCAAAACCACGAATCCAAAAATATTGGAATATGTAATTTCATTTCATTTTAATAGACATTACTTCATATAAATTAATACAAATATCAAATAACGGTTACAACGATGGAAAAGTCGTTGTCACTATAAAAGAATACATTTCAATTATTATTTTTTTGATAAAGTGTAACACTTTACAAAAAAAATTCTATTTTCAAACATTTAATGAAATAAAATTCTATTTTTACTACTTTTATATCCATTTTAATAAATATTATAAATAATATGATGAAGAAAATTATATGATTATTAAATTAATGAATGTTTGTGGGATCCCAAACCAATCTCAACATTTAAATATAAGATCCATGAATTAATAAATTTAAGAAAAAAGATAAATTAAAATATTACATAAACAAAATGGATATGAAATTTCATAGTAGTTTTATATGCACCTTATAAAAGGATAAATGTGTATATTATCAAGAAGTTCTTTAACGAATGGAGATTGAGAGAGAATATCATTCCTTGAATTGGACTCATTGCGTACAATATTTATATTAATTACTAATAAACATTTATAAATTTCTATTTTCATGATAATATTTTTAATATTATTACTTTTTTATGACATATTTCCATGTAAAAATAATTACATATTTATTTACGTTCATATTGGATGTATTTTTATTTAGAACATGATTTGAAAATGTACTTGGTAGGATGTCAATAGTACAGGTTGTCAAAATTCCATAATCTAATGAATTAAATTCATTAATTAATAATAATTTCTTATACATTAATCAAACTCTTTTAATCAAACTGTTAATTATTTTTATGAAAAAATAACAACATTATAATCATGGAGACCGTAGGTCATACGTACACATGAGTAATGTTTTCATTTTTCATTGATCATTATGGAAATAAGTTTATTATTATATTATATTTATAGAATGATAATAATATTATTAAAATCATAATAATCATTAAATTATTCTTATATATATCATACATGTGATGTGGTGAATAAATACGATTTACATCACTTCAGAAAGATGATAGTTCACACGTACACATGAATGATGTTAGGATTTTTATGTGCATGGAAAGGTAGAGAATAATTGATATATTATTCTTTCATAATTCAAAATATCTCAATAATATAATATATAAATATTTATTACATCATTATAACATGTCTTGAGATACTTTAATAAAAAAACTATATCGGTTCGTGAGGTGGTAGTCTTCCGTACACACAAACGAAAAATTAATTTCTTATTAGATTGAATTGGAGATGTATTAAGGTGATGATATTAATATAATAACATCTATGTATATTGGGGATAATGTATTTATTATTTCAACATGTTTTATGGAGATTATATGATGTGGAAGAAGGAATAAAATAGAAACACTTAAAAAACAGTACATCTTTTTCTGTTGATCACCCTTGAAAAACACCTTAACACCTCTAAAGAGGTTGAAATACATAAAATAAGGCCTCCAGAATGTGGGAATGGAATAAATTATTATTTTTGGGTGATCATGGACAAAAAAAATATTTTCTATGTGTATGTGATAGAGATGTTGAGTGCCTTTTTATAGGAGAATGGACGTGAACCCATGGAAACTATTAAAATATAATAATAATATAAACTACATTTTAGTAAAAAAGGTCCAAATCTAATTTAGTATCAATATATGATTATTTTAGTCTGATTTACCATATTCCAATTAAAATTATACATGTTCGGAATAATTTTCAATCCTTATATTTTCATTTAACCCTTATTTTACCATTTTTAATCTTACTATTATATCATGTTATTTACAATTTGTGAGTTAATGTAATTACCAAAATATTATAAATGACTAAAAAAGATAAATTTATGACCAATTTTGTCTTATCATAATCCTTCGGATGAATGTTATAATTTTTGGAATTTTATAATATTTAATAATCTTTTTTATATTTTAAAAAAACAAAAGTGTTAATTTTGACATTATTTATTAGTTAACGTTAAAAAAATATCTTAACATATACAAAAATCTGAAAATAAATTCTTCAATTCATCAAAAACATGTAAAATTAATAAATTAGTTTTTTGGATTATTTAAATAATATAAAATTAAATTTATTTAAGTATTTATAATATCATTTTTTTGATATTTCTCTGTAAAATTATTTAGTGTATCGTGATCGTGTCATAACTAGATTTATTTATCTGTTTTATAATAATTATAAATAAATATAAATGATTTATAAAATAATATTATATTTCTAATGAATGATTATAGTTAAAGAGATCCCATGTATATCTAAATATTAAAAACCATTGCTTTTTAAGGAAAAATGTTTAGCAAAAAATAACTCTTCATTTAATGTAATATTATAAATTCATTAAAGTCATTCAAGTGTATCCAATTAGTCCTAAAATAGACCCAAATATTCTCATGGTCGGAATATCCTCATCGAGTTTTATTAGGACATGTTTTATAGTAGTTTTATATTAATATATTATTATTTATTTTTGTTAATTAACAAAATTAACTTCAACTTCTATAATAAAAAAATTAATAAAATTAAAATTCATAATGTCCAAAAATAAAAGGTACCAATTTAAATAATTTATACATTATGATTAAAAATACGGAATCCAATTTTCCAAAATCCAAAAACATTAGTAGAAAAAAAACATAATTGAAAATTAATCCCGTTGATGGAATAAGAAAACTGGTTTTTTATGTAAGTTTTCCAAAACATCACATTGCTTTTATATTAACTTTAATTACAAAATAGATAATAATGACGAAATCAGTATTAAATGAAATGAAATTATATAATTATACTTTAAAAAAATTATATGGATAACCTAAATATATAAATAACTCATATGAAAAGGGAATTTTTGAATTAAAATGTGCATATTTTACTATTTTTTAAAAAATGAATATTTTCAAAATTAAAAGAACCAAAGTAATTTTTTCGGTCCGTATTTCAAAAATAATTTTATTTTTAAAATATAAAAATTATAATGGTGAAGAAACATGATATAAAATGTTTTCTCCTTCAAAAGGCACTAAATATGTTTTTTTTTGAAAAAAAACTACTTTTATGAATAAATTTTAATTTGAACATATATAATGTATATAAAACACTGAAAATGAATTTTAAACAACCAATTGAATTTATATATCATTAATAAATTACAAAAATATTTATTGGATTATTTTATAAACACAATTATTAGCACATAAAATGATTTTTTAAAACGCATCTTTTATATTCAATTGATTTGAATTTTCATTTATAGTATCTTTTTAAACCAAACAATCATCATTATATTAAAATGTATGAAATTTATTTTCATTATTTAATTAATACTATTGATTCATGCCTTTTTAACAGGTTGGTTATAAAATTAACATTTAAATGATAATATTTACTTTATTATTTAATCTCGATATGGTGTATCGTGTATGCTATTGAAAATTGTGTTTCCATTCAAAAAATATGGTTGTTATATTTATGGTTTTAATAACTGAGGACAGGGTGGAAGTCGAAAGACGAGTGGAGTGGAACAGTAATAATTTTTAGAAAAAATTATGGCGAACCCATGTTTTTTTCAGAATAAAAGTAGATAAATGATTTTTCATAACCAATTTCCCTAACATAGTATATATAGGGAAACAAAAAAAATCTATACATTAGGTAATGATAAAAATTAATATTTATTTAATCCACTAGTAAAACCACTTTTTCCTTAACAATAATTAACAATTATTACTATGTTTAAAAATAATTATAGTAAAAATTTTGTTTATTTTATTATATTCTATAAATTATTCTAATTCCAAAAAATTTATCCAAATGTACAAATTCCATTTACAGATGTTGGAAAATTTTATTTAAGATTAATCACACAGATGCGATGAGAAATGAAGGTTTCATGTAGATTAATTTATAAGGTATATAATGTTTTTATATAGACATTTAACATAAAAATTATTAAAATTAACTAAATGGGATTAAATTTTATATATATATATATTATACAACTGAATTTATTTAAAAAAAATTTTAAATTATAATTTTTCATTATAAAAATTTTAATCAAAAAGTCGATTTTTTAATAACATTAACATATTAAATATTCATCAAAAATGAATATTTTTTTGTAAAATCTATAAAATTCATAATAAAATAATTATGAAACATTGATTTAAAAAATTAGTTTTTGTATTTAAATAAATTTTCTTAATCCGTAATAAAATAATTTTAACAGATGGGAGAATGAAGTGAAAAAACATTTTTCTTTGAAAAATATATTATTTCAAAAAAACTATATTACATTTATATGATTATTATTTTATTTAAACACAATAAATTTACATTTTTTTCAATATGTCTAAACTATATAATTTTAATTATTTTTTTTACAATTCATTACTTAAAATTTAATTTTTATTTTATAATGGTAAATTTTTTCAATAATATTTTTATTGAGTGTAACGTTTCATTTTTACATGGTGTTGCATGCAACGAAATCTATGATAGATAATGAATAAAAAGAAACATATTATAATGGCATATGTTGTTTTATTCTCTTATAGGCTAGATTATTCATGTAATACATGCCCTAGAATATTATTTTAATATTTTAAAATTTTGGTTTCACTATATACCCCATTTAGCAAGTTGTGTCTAAACAATTTAATATTGATTAGGGTAATAAATGGATTTACATTTGACAGTTCCTACATTGAAAACCCACATTATAAGAAGGGGAAAATATTTTTAAAAGATAATGTGATATGTGAAGTTAATATGTAATACATCATATTATGTTTCCATATTGGAGAACATAGGTGGGATTAGATGATTTAAACACATTATAAAAGAATAATGTAAACTTAATTAGGGAGAGTGATAGATATCATTTAAAAAAGAATGTGAGTAAACATGTGAATATAAAGAAACACAAAAACAATATACATGATAGGTTGGAAAATTTTTATTGATATCATTAAAAAAATTGGATCCCATTTTATTTGATGATATTTTTAATAAGGGTGATGAATTTTCCTTAGAAGATATAATCAATTAATTACATTCCATTTTATAATCAGAATATGATCATTTTTTGTTCCCTAATAATTTTTCACATCATCTCTTTCTGAATGAAATGAAGATGAATTTGGTATTCCAAATTTACCAATGGATCATAATATCCATAATAAAATGATAAATCATTTCATGGATCTATAGTTATCATTATAGAAAATTGGATTACATAGGTTATCAAATAAGCATAAATATTTGAACAGTGAAATAATAACTTAACATCATCCAATGATAAGATTATACCATATCATTCATTCTAAATATTATGATCCTTATAAAATATTACGAAATGAAAATTTATAATTAATGTCACTAAATTTCCCTAATGAACATATATTTAATATATTAAAAAACATGAAGTATCTCTTAATCATAATAGGCCAATCATGTTGATTCCTTCATCATATATTATCTTGAATCATTTTCATAACCTCAATTACCATAAAAACCTGATGAAAAAAATTTATTTTCTCATTATTATTTAAATAAAACACACATTTTTTCATATTTTACTTATAAAATACATATTATTAACTCCAAAAATGAAAAATTATATAAAATTTATCTTCAAATAGTTAATTAGATTTAATATAGTCATTACTATCAAGTTTAATCTATCCATATCAGTTATCTCTTTATTCCAACACCATTATCTCATCACCATCAACATAGTGAGGGTTATATATAGTCTAGTAATTTTATATAATATATTTTTCACTTCACATTGAATAATGTTCCATATTCAATGTCACCCTTCTACATAGACGAAGAAATCCTTAAATAAAAATTATTATCATTCAATCCTAATTCATTCCATATTAATTTTTTTCTAGTATATAATGTAAAATATTATTTATTGAAATAAATATTGAATTAAAAAATTTTGATTTATTATCCAACATATTTTTTTATAATATCATATTATTGACCAAGATCAGTTGGATACTCTTGAGGTGTATTCTCTGAATCGTTTGGGATTCATTCTCATTGTTCCCTCTCACCTAACTATTGAAATAATAGACAGTTAAAAAATTATTAACATTTTAATGATGTCACTGGTAGAACTTATAAACAAAATTGTTTCAATTTTTCTCCCCATTTAATAATGTATCATGGTGCTACAATATAAATTTATCATATGTGGGAAAATACTTCTTTCCCACCATCGGATAACCCTGTATTTTTCCACTATTAAATTTCTATAAATCATTCATTCAGAGGAATAATATACTGATTATTATTTCTATATAATTTAAGCAGATGATAGTATACCCAAATAGGATGATAATGTTTCTGATTCTATATCCCTTAGAGAGATTTGATTGAACATTTCAGTGAAATGGTGATTCTTACTCTATGGATCACATGAATTAATGTGGTTTCCATTCCTTATATTGGGGACCATTTATACATTATGAAATACACCAAATTATGTAATTTCATAGTGAAACATAAAATATAATACCAAAACTCCTATAATACATAAAATACATTGAAAAAAATCCTAACTAATCTCATAATAAATATCATGGTGTCTTTTGGGATATATTGATTTTAAAATACTTCATGTAAAGGCTCAACCACAGTTACACAGATCCAGTTCCTTGTTTGATTGCATTGGAATGATTATAGTAAAGTAATATCACTATGCAATGAATAGTTTAATAGTTCTGAAAAATAGATACTTACATAAGTTCAACATTTCAACATTAAATGGAAAAAATTACGGAAAATCCTTTGACAACATCCATAACTCCTATGTTATTTCGTCATGTCATTCAAAATATAACTCTTCATGTATTGGTAATATGAAACATAAAAAATCGGCGAGTTAATATTCTCAGTAATGGCAAAAAATACAGAGGAAGATACCATAAATATAAACATTAGGTATGGTGAATAACAAAAGACACATTCCTTTAAAAATGAACTTGAACACATTATGGTAGGAATAAGAGATGAATAAATAATTATGTAATAATGCAGAATTATTCATATTCTATATTTAGAATAACCAAATGAACAATCAATTACAAGTTCTGTAATTATGGAATTCATAATTCCGAGCATCATAATCATACAATCAAGGCCTTGTGCCAAGACCCTAAATAACACTTTTTTGAAGACCTGGTTCCAAGACCTTAGTTTGTCTCATAAGACCTACTGATAAATTGAGGGGCTAGAGCAGGGTCCGCCTATCACATCATAAGTCCAATTCATTATTATTTTAAAATGGGATAAACATAATCAACATATACATTCCAACTGAAACTAACATATGAAATATTGTTTACATTCCTAGAACATTAAGAATAAACACCTACCTTTTATAGAAAATTGGCACATGGTTTTAATATAGCACATCCACATTAAAAATAATCATAAAACATTCAATTAAATATGGTATATTATATCATAAAATATATATCCATATTTTATATAATAATCAAAAATAGTGTTAAAATAGATGAAGTCAATCTTGTGAAATCATCAAGTAAATCGTCTGATAATAAATATTTTATTTTTAATATAAGGGTTCTTATAGAAATTTCATTGTCTATAACTAGAAGTGAAGTAAAATAGTATATTCATAATAAAATGAGTTATTTTAGATAGATAATTGTTCAATGAAATAGATTATATAGTTCCATTTAATGTAGGTAAATATTAGTGAAATTCCCTGAAATTTGGCTTGTATTTCGAAAAGAGTTTTAGAATGATCATTTTAAATCATATAACTCCACATAAAATGAATTATTGTTTCTTGTTTTTAGAAATATATATAACATTATAATGAAATATATTAGTAGTACATATTTATTAACAGTAATTTAATTTTTTTTTAATTAGATAATAAGTGTAACCCAAATGGAAATGGAGTTTCGGGTTGGAAAACCGTAGCCAATGTCTGATGGTGTAATTCACTAGAAATTACTATCCTGGATAACCAAATTAAATTAATTAATTAATATTTCCAAAACATAATCATAATATAATTGATATAATCTAGCATTATTAATTCAATTCATGTCCCTCTTGATGAGTTTATGAAATTCAATGTTATGGTTTGGGAGTGTTGTCTTCCATGGTATTCATGACTAGTTTAGTTAAATACATGTAACTATAAAAATGTAAGATTAGAATGGAAGTCCATAATATAAGTATTTATTTTTTACATACCTAATATTTCATGTTTATAAAATTCATTTTTTATTGGGAGTGAAGATGAATCATTATATAAAACGTTACTGATAATTGTGTGGGTTAATTTGAGGCTTTTGATCATAATGCACTCATTTTGATTTATCATCTGTAAAAAATATTAATAACCTTAAATAAGTCTTAATAAATATATTATAATCTATATCAACCATAATAATTTTTTCATTATAATAATTGAATATGGCAGTGGAAATTGAACACCTGTCATCCTTGAATGTGATAAATTAACACATCACATTTAGTGTTTTTATTTATAATATAAATGAAATGGGTGTGACATGTGAAGAAAAATTATTCCATTATAATATAAAAATTCCATTATATTTAATGTAATATATTTATCGTATCATTTTGATGAATGTAGGTGAGAAATTAAAAATAAAATAAAGGCACTTGAAATATAAAAGAGAAGTTGAGAAATCCCTTATGAAAATATGGTAGCCTAACAACGTCACTTAAAATTCATAAAATATTCTGATGACTAAAAAATGGTTGTCACATCATTCGTACATCGTATTTATAGTAAGGGTAATATGGAATGAAATATCCCAATATAATCTAATTTAATTTAAATGAGAATAACATAAAATGTGGGCTTGAAAGAGAGAATGGTGGATAATTCAATTATCATGTAGATTAACTCATAAAACATGATTTTTGGGACCTTGGGGGATATAGGAATCCCTTAGATACTCCAAGGTAGTTAAAAACTACTTTATCATCAATTATGATAAATTTGGAATGAAATAAAATTAATGAATGAGTTGGTATTTATAAAAAAAGAGAGAGAAAGAGTTTTTATTAATTTGAATGGAAACCTCATTAGTGGTTTATGAAAATACATGGTCTTTCCCATGGTATTTCCCATGGTATTTGAAATATGAGATCGATAATACCATAATTTATGTTACAAAAATTGAACTACATTTTGTATTACATATTACATCATTATGATGTCATTAATCATGACAAAAACTCAAATCTGTATTTTAACTATTCACAAAAAAACCTAAGTATGTTATTAAATAATCATAAATTCAATATAACCTAATATCGATGTAGTGAATTTAAAAATGAACTCCATTTTTTGAAAATAATTTTCTTAATATGATTAATTTATTTTTTAATGAAAATCATAATTTATTCGACAAAAAATATTTTTTTAAACAATAATTTGTTTTATATCATATGGAGAATTCTTCAATATATCATTATCATATATCCTTATGATGATAAAATCTTAATATGATTTACAACTTATAAGGGAGATATTACTATTCCAAATTATATTCATAAATGTATGTTATTATTCAACAAAAATTAATTTGTCTTATCAGACTCTAAATATCTTATTGAACACAACCATGTATGTTAGTTTTTTAAAATTAAAATCACAAAGGTGAAAATATAATGTTTACTAGATATGTTATAATTAATTATTATTTATGGAGACATAAAGTTCCATTCATTCAATATTATATTCATTTATAAATCCTCTTTATGTTACATTCTCCCCTCCATACAAAAATTTAATCCATGAAATAACCAGAATGTTACCTCAAAAAAGGAAATGGGTAGTTCTTACCCATAAGCTCATTATGCTACTGTGTTTCCTCTTCTATTTTTTGATTTTTCCAAAGTATCATTACCCAATGATTCATCTGATTCCACAACACCTATTCTATTCTGTCCAAAATTTGGATAGGTACATCACAATAAGATAGGTCTTGTTCCAATTCTATACCTTCAAAAGTGAGAACATGCATTGGGTATAGAATATGCATTCCTAGAAATGAGACATGGAAGACATTTTGTAATTTAGATATTCTATTTCAAATTACAAAATGTTATGAAATAGCTGCAATTCTCTACAAAATTTTTAAAGGGCCATTGTACCAATGGCTCAATTTCCCTTTCTTCACAAATCATATAACACCCTTACATGAAGATATTTTTAATAAAACATGTTCTACCAATTAAAATTCCAACACCTTCCTTCGATTATCAGTATATTTGTATTGTCTTCTTTGAGATTATTTGATTTTAGTTTTAATAGTCATTTCCTTTTTTGTTTTTTCCTCCACAAGCTTTGGACCCACATGATTCCTTTCACTAACTTGATCCCAACATGTTGGTGCACAACATATCATTACATGAAATGCTTCATATGGTTCCATTTGAATCATTGAATGGAAACAATTGATGTCATAAAACTCCAGTAAAGCTAAAGATTCATCCCTCATCCATTGAAAAACAAGTGAGAATGATCTCAACATGACTTCTAATTTTTGGATCATCCTTTCTGATTTACCATCATTTTGAGGGTGATATGTTGTACTCAAATGAAACTCATTATTCAATTCTTTCTGAGGAATTTTATAGAATTTTGATGTAAAAATTGGATATTGGTCAGACATAATTATGAAAGGTTCTCCATGAAGTCTTAAAACTTCATTTATATTGAGCAATGCAAGGCACTCCACTGGAAAATCCTCCCTTATAGGATGGAAATGTGCCGATTTCCTAACTCACTCCACAAATATCCATATAACATCATTCTAACATGGATTTTTGGGAAATACCATGACAAAATCCATGGATATTTAAACATATTTCAATGTAGGGATAGGTATATTTTTCATTACTCCTCTTGGATGTTTTCATTCCCCCATCAATTATTTATATACTAAACAACATGATACATAATCAGAAATTTCACACTTCATGTTGTCCCACAAAACATTTTCCTTCAAATGACATTACATTTTAGTACTACTAGGGTGTATAGTGAAATTCATTTTATAGGAATCATCTAATAACTCAATTTTTAGCTTGGTTATAGGGGTAACACATATAATCTTCCCAAATTTCAGAATCCCATCTTGGTATACAAAGCTATACAAATTAACATATTTACCATCATTAATTTTCTTTTGATGGTTTTCTTAATTAGGATGTTTGACTTTAATCCTTTCAAATAAATATGTTTGGGAAGCCAATTGAAAAGGTAATAAGGATTCAGGTTTTGGATCATTCAAATTTCCTTCCTTATTAGATCCATGTATACAAGATCACTCTCCATCCTCATTTTTCTTAAAACTCCACAATACTTCCGGATCAATTCATCATCTACCTTATTTGAAATTTATGGGTGGTAGTATATGAAAAAATCATAATCCTTTATTATTTCATGTCATTTACTTTTCCTGATGTTGAGTTCTATCTATGAAATGATATACATAAAACAGTAGTAATACATATATAACTGACATATTTCACCAAATAGATATTTTATCAATATTTTTAGATCAAATATAACAAAAGCTAACTCAAGATCATGAGTAGTATATTTTTTTTCATGAATTGTTAAATGCCTTGATGCATAGGTAATAACTCTATCATTCTGCATAAGAAAACAAGCTTGTCCTTTCATTGATGCATCACTATAGATCACAAACCCATCATTTCCTGGTGGAAATTTTAGGATCGAATAATTCACAAATCTCATAGTCAATTCATAGAAGTAGTTCTCACATTATTTTTTCCATAGGAACATAACCCCTTTATGTGTATGATTTTTCATTGGGATGGCTATGTCACGACCCCCTCCCCAAAAGGTGTACTGGTCTTTGTCTGCCAATGTGAGAAGGGAGATAATGACCTCTGAGTCTCTCCTCAATTGGGACCAGGGTTGGCAACTAGCACAAAGTGTAAAGTAAACAACAAAATGGGAGCCATTACCCTATAAGAGAACACATGCAAAAGTGAGAGACAAGACATGAACCAGCTAACACCTACTCAGATTAGAAAATAAAATAAATCCCATTTACACATATGTAATGTCATAGAAAGTTACTACAATTGAAAGGAAAAACTAAAACCACCAATGGAAAGTAAAAAACAAAAGTAAACACATGCCCAAACTTCTCCTACCACACCTAGCTAGTAGGAACAGTTTTGATCTCCAACCTTCTCTAGCTGACCTAAAAAAAATTATTTTATATATTAATAGGGTGAGTATAACTGTATACTCAGTATGATCATTCCTAGAGCCTCTCATGAAAAAGTAATGATATAATGCTAAAGCACATCGAACAACAAGTGACACCAACTCATCCCCTAAAAATGTATACTATGTTCCAAGCCTCACCATATATACATTCACCATGTATCACATTCAACAGTATATAATATAATAAATAATATTAAGGGTACCCTGCTACTACTTCCCTACTAGTTTGCTGATTTTCCCCAACATTGCATGTCCTAAACATATCTCTCTAAAAGGACTGCCCACAGACTCCTCAGCGAAGCACCACAACATGAATCTCAAGCAAAAAAACACCACGTCCCCATAATAATATTAATGAATAAGTTTTCGGAATCCACCACAACTCTCATAATGTGTTTCATACATTGGGAATTATACCTCCATCCATTACAACCCATACACCGAGTAAGGATCCTAAATCTATCCCAGCCAATACACGTTCCACCTGTAGTAGTCTATAGAAAACTATATCTAGAATAAATGTGTGTGAATAACGACAAGCCATTACATCCCTCTACAGATGTATTAGGGGAAAACTAACTGTTGTTCCTACCATCACATGTATCCTCCACAAGAAATGAGTGGGCATAAATGGGGTAGTCATCCATCCATCCACGAACAAGAATGTTGGGGAAAACACCCCTCCATGGCTCAAAATCCATGGGGTGTTAGTTTCCATAACTAACGGGGTGGATTACCATATAGAAACCGAAAAGTACACAATATATTAAACCTAATATCCACACTATGGGAATATCTTATCTAAGACTCAACTTCAACTGATGTCTCTCAGACTCTTGGGTGCCACTTCTAAGACTAGGTATCCTATAAGCACACAACCATTTAATGTGAATTATTTACATTCCTTTATTCCCTTTTTATCAGTTTCACATTAATTTGATTAGTTATTTAATCATTAATTAACCATTAACAATTTCCACATTATATTTCATTATCATCACACCAAAATTCCATTGTTCCTTTAAAATTTTTGCCTCAGCATTGCGTCCGAGCATGATCCAACTCCTTGGGTAAACATAACGTTTTCAATAATTTATTAACAACATTATTACATTCCCATATTCCTAGGAATTTTATAAAAACATTCTAATATACTAATCATAAGGGGGTCAACGGGTTGAGTATAAGAACTACCCGTCGAGTCATTCTCGCTAATAGCAAGACCATAGACCCATCCTCTATCAGGAAGATAAACACCAAAATCATGTGGTGTACCCCTCATGTCTTCACCCCTTTTGGAAGGAGGGTATGAAAACCAGTTCCATTGAGCATGGCGGAATATAAATAAGTTAATCAACCAACAAAAATTAGCATGAATCCAAACATCCACATCCAACATTTTCCATCATATCTTATGTTCTCCACGACACACACATTATTAAGCTGATGCATCTCACCACCCTAGGCGTCAATTGATGTCACAACCAATAGGCCTCCCTACCCCTACATATCACAACAACCTTCTAGGCTCAAATCCTAGCACTAGCAGCAAGAAACCCAAAGTAGTATCAATTGGGGTCTTGGTCCTTAAATAAGAATGGGGGTAACTGTGAACCCTTAAAATAATTATCTTTTATCAAACAACCAGTTCATTAATACATATTTAATTAACTGATTTATTATTCATAGGTTCCAACATCGGGAATCCTAATCAGTAAGATAAAAAAATTGATTAAACAATCTTACTACATCAATTTTATTAACACCATTTTTCAACAACAACATCCAGATTCAATTACATGCTTCTTTATCTTTATCCAAAAAATTTCCAATTAATTCTTATTTACGTTCATTACCAATTTCCATCAAGAACGAAAAGATTACAAAAGAAGGCATAAATATCACACTATTTCTCTAAATAAGAGACAATAACAAACGATCGATATCAATTTATTTATCTACTTCAAATATTTAATATTTCAATTCCAGTGTGATCCAGTAGGCTAAAACATCATAATTCAACATTTTAATGTCAAATAATAAAGAAGCAATGAATCCCCTAACTCAAATAGTTAATGATGTTCTTCATATGAGAACGATCCATGCAATGGGTTGTGATCTCCTCCACCTATTACAACTATATCACCCAAGGATGCATAGACACTACCACATTGGTCCATAACCATGAAAGGTCCATTCAGAACACAGATATAGCATTCCATAAAAGGGAAATGTGAAAAAGAAGATGATAAACCCAAAATAATGATGATACATTATACCTTATATGGAATATTGATCGATACTACTTGGTTGCACTAAAATTCGGGGTGCGCAGGCAGTAGGAAGAAACATTAATGGGAAAAAAATTGAGGATTAATGTTCAATCACACCACTCCTACTTGGAAAAAAGAAATGTTTCAACATCTCACACCAAGTAATAAGAAGGTAGATCATGGGAGGAAGATATCTCGTCCTTTTAAAAGTTATACAAAGAAGGGTTGAGATACATTGGATTTTTCAATTAAAAGTAGATCGCATTGAACAAAATTGTTTGACAGAATAAATGCATCATATGCCTTATGAAAATAAATATTTGAGTTATTGGATTTTATTTGGCCATCAATTCCTTTAAACAAGGCATTGAATGTGTTTTACGTCGAAGAAAATGTAAAAGGGGAGAAACTGTTAGAAGCTGGAAACACAGTTCATGATCCAGGAAACACTATACACCTACCGATCCTTGAAATAATGTACATGATCCATGAAAATTTATTCGTAGAACGAATCAACATTACTGATGGTACTATTCACGGAATGGCTCACCGATCTGATGGTACTGTTCGTAGAATGAATCCACGATGCCAATGGTACTATTCATAGAATGAATCACTGATGCTAATGGTACTATTCACATAATGACTCACCAATCTTATGGAAATTTTCATTGAATTAATCAACAATGTAGATGGTTCTATTCACAGAATGACTAAATATTGTTGATTGTACGGTTCACGGAATGACTCACTGATGTCGATGGTACTGTTCACAAAATGACTCACTAATCCAATCGTTCTCTTCATAGAATAACTCATCGATTCGATGGTTCTGTTCATAGAATGACCCACCGATCTGATGGTACAGTTCAAGGAATGACTCTCCGATCACATTTTACTATTCACAGAATGAATCACTAATACATATGGTACTATTCACAGAATGATACATTGATTTGTTGGTACCGTTCAGAGAATGAATTGAAGATGTCGATGTTACTATTCACATAACGACTAACTGATCTGATAGTACTTTTCATAGAACAACTCACTGATATCGATTGTACTGTTCATCGAATGACTCACTAATACCGATGGTAATGTTCATAAAGGTCTCACCAATGGAACTGTTCACATCGGTTTCACCGATGAAACTGTTCACATCTATCTCACTGATGTAACTATTCTCATCAGTCTCACTGATAGAAAAGTTCCCATCAGTCTCACCGATGTAACTGTTCACATCGGCCTCACCGATGTCACTGTTCACATCGGTCTCACTGATGGGACTGTTCAAATTTGTCTTAACAGTGGAACTGTTCAAATCAGTTACACCGCTGGAACTGTTAACATAAGTCTCACCGCTGGAATTTTTCACATCAGTATAACCATTGGAACATTTCACATCAGTCTCACCGATGGAACTATTCACATTGGTCTCATGAATGGATGTTTTCTAATCGGTCTCACAGAGGGAACTGTTGGCATCTGTCTCACCGATATAATTGTTCGTTGAACTGAGGATTTGGAAAAGTGATGGGGATAAGTCATGTTGGCCTCCTAGAGCACCTCAACCAATAGATTTCTGAAGAGTAATTGACTAGAGAGGCTTGAGAAATTACATCAGATACCTCTCAAAATAATCTCATCCTCAATAATTTCAATCCCACCGAATGGGAAACATAAACGGGGTCCAAAAAACCACCCATAAAGATACTTCTCAAAAGAGAGAATGCAACTCGATGAATCCAAAAAAACCATCACATAAACATGAAAGGTCTAAAACCACAAAGAAAACATTATTACTTGAAAAGAGATAACATCGATCAAATCGGGGTACTGATCATGTATATGTGACTCACATTGCTAGGTACTCTCATCCACGCCACTGTGTCACCACATGACAAGAACTAAGGGGATAGTTAATTCGTGAAACACCCTCTCTTTGTTGTCTTAGATCTCCACTGGCCACTCCTAAAAGGTCGCATCACCATCAATATCGATCTATAAACAATAGATGATGTGAGAGGCACCATTAAGATAACAACAAAGCTGTGATGGATGGAAAACATCATGTATCTATCTCGTTTGCAGGGGGAATTGATACATGAAAATCCAAAACTCTAACACGATACAACAAATCAAAAGGCCCAAGAAATCGGGAACAAAGCTTACTCTTGTTACTGAACCTTCACATCCCACGATAGATATTCACCTTAAGAAACATGTGATCCAATACATAAAATTATAATGTCCTTCTCCTAGAATTTGAATATGATTTCTGATGATCATGCACTGTCTTCATCCTCTCACGAATCACCTGAAGCCTCTCTATTGTATTTTTCACTAGTTCTGGTCTGATAATTACTGACCTCTATAACGTCCCAGTTCTGGATTCCCCCCAGAGGTACCCCGTACCCGGTTGTTCACATGGCCTAAATCGCATTTCCTCAAATGCCAGAAACTGCTGACTAGAATCAAGGGCTTTATGTGTGATAGTGGGGAAACTATTCCCTCATTTTAAGAGTAACACAGTAGAAATAACAAATATACAATAGAGGAATAGTTGAAATCATGCAATATGTAAACAGCGGAATACTGAAGAAATAAAAAATCGGAGCACATATATATATAATGATGCCTGATACATATGTATAGCAAAGAATCCAATCAAGTCACAATGCTGGAATACAATAGTAATCAAATGTACAAAAGAATAAATATAAACTCTAGTAGCATCTCAAGCCTTAGCAAGGTCCCCTACTCTCCATCTCTAGAGAAATCATGTACCTGAAGTAGAAGGGTTCTTTTCTTTACCTATAACTGCAAAAATATAATCTTCTTGGGCCCAAATGCATGATCCAAAAAGTGTGTGAGACAAATCCTATTAGACAAACTCCCAATGATCTATTCCTAATAGTCAGTGAAGAAATGTGGTAGGAAAAAAGAAAAAATAAGTAGTGAACATATAATTACCCAACAGTAAACAGTCCTACAGTTTCATTTACAATAATTTACTTTTAAGAATTTTATCAACCAAAAACAAATACATGAAACCCTATAGGTAATTCTCACAGCCTAACCCCTTTGGATTACAATACAAGAGATGATATAGAAATGACTATCTGTGGAAGAACTCACCATCAATTCCCCCTATAGTCTTGTGTGATCAAAGACTCTATAAGGAAGCACTCTCAGTCAATTCACTTTATAGTCATTTAATGGTAAACTGCAGAAACATTGAGGACGCACTCAATTTCATTTTCTCATGTGGCCTCATACCGTTAATATAGATACTCTGAGGGAGAATTCAAAATCAATCCCCCTAATAGTCTCATATCTTGATATAACTGACACTCTGGGAAAGCCCTCAACATTGATTTCCCCTATGGTCTCACTACACCAGGTTCCCACTACCTCATATAATGAAATCATACACAAATGATAATCAGCATCCAAATTAACCCTCAAGAACTAAATGTCTTAACAACTACAACATATCATAGCTTGTCAAATAATAATACCTCCACCCAACAATACTATGCATGGAAAGTAAGAAGCAGCCTAACAGGCAAGGCTAGAAGAAACTATCCAAAACAAGAAAACATGGGAAACACACCCATATCTTGGAAATGATAACACTATTCTCAAACAATTAACCTCTCTCCAATCAATCAACGCATAACAGGAAAATAAAAGGACTAAAACAATTAACAAAAAGTACCCCAAACAAGGGTATTGGCACTTTTTCAATTGTAACTCAAAGCCTATCTACAAAAAGGAACAAACCACCAACATCGGCATCGTGAGATTAATATATGTGAACATCAGGCCTTGAATCTCCCTAGAACATCATATATCTACTACAAATACATAATGACATTTAATATATTATATCTCTCAAAAGAGGAGAAATCAGGAGATGATGTTCAAGATTAAGAGATAACATCCTGATGTGATTATATCGCAATCGACAGAGTTTGAATCAGAGAAAGGATGGTATGTTGGGGGCTCGGATAAGATCTGTAGTTGTACATATTCTCATTGATGAGATGGAAGAAGAAGATTTGTTTTATGTCCATTAGACGTGACATAGGTCCGTTTAATGAAAAAAAGAAAGTACATAACATGTTATTTAAATGTGCATGGTGTGTATATGCCTTTTCCAACCTCCAATTTAGGCGGTCTCCAGGTCGCCACACACGACCATGTACTTACCGCAACATGGCCAGTACACGGTCCCCCACAGCAACCAAGTACACGATGTGTACTTAGAAAAACATAGTGTGTACTCCTGAATTTTTCATCAACTCCTCTTTTTCCTCAAAGACAACCAAAAAATAAAAATATACCAAAAAAAGAAGATCTGGGTTCTTCGAAATTCCCCCCTTAAAAAATTTGTCCCCAAATTTTCACAGCAATATGGCATAGAAGAAGAATCCTTAAACAACTCAACTTACTGAGATCATAAATCGTCATCCTTCTCCTAGGTCTCATCCTGAACTCATCTATACTATCATAACACTCGTATTAGAGAAATGTACCAGCCTTTGAGATCCTTCACTATCAGATCAAAAACCCAGATAGGATTCTCTTTGAATGATCTGTCCACCTCGAGCTCATCCTCAATGGGCTGCAAAAAATGAGACAGGTTTGAGAAGTATCATCAAAGGTGAGAAATGTGGAAGACATCACACATAGACTGGTACCACTAATGTATCTGCAACCAATAGGCAACCGACCCGAATCTCCCTAATAACTCAAATGGCCCGATGTATCTCGGTGAAATCATACCATGTCTACTTATCCTCTTATATCTCAACCATGGTGTGACACACATAAAAACCTGATCTCTAACCTCAAACTCCACAGGTTGTCTCCATCAGTTAACAGAAGACTTCAATCATGAATCTGTCGTATCAATAATTTCCTGAATCAACTCTTTCTTCTCTTTGGTCTCCTGGAAAAGTTGTGGTCCCAAAATAGTGGCCTCTCATGCCTCCATCTAGAATATGGATGATCGGCATGGCCTACCGTACAAATCCTTGTAAGGTTCCATATGAATATTTTCTTGAAGACTATTATTGTTGGAAAAAAGAAAAGAGGTATGTGCTTCTCCCATGCACCCCCAAAATCCAGGATGCATGGCCGAAGCATGTCCTCATGCACCTGAATCGTACACATGGAATGACCATCTGTCTGCGGATGGTACGTTGTACTCGGATGTACCTGTGTACCCAAAGCCCTCTGATGTCCCTTCTATACCAGAGAAGTAAAATGGGTGTCCCTATCTGAAACAATGTAGTGTGGAACCCCATTTATATGTTAAATATCTCAGATGTACAACCATCTTAGGTCTTCAACATTGAAGGTCTCCTTGATTGGAATGAATTGGGAAATCTTCATGAGTCTGTCAATGAAAATCCAAACTGCATCATTATGTCAAGGAGACCTTGGTAAACATGTCCTGAAATCCATCGAGACATTATTCCATTTCCACGTGGGAATGGTTATGTTCTGAAAACTTTCTAATGGTCGCTGATGCTCTGCCATCACCTGTTGACCGGTGGAACACCTCTTGAGAAAACAAGAAATATCTATCTTCAAACCTGACATCCAATACTGATAGTGTAGATCTTAATACATCTTGTTGACACGATGACGAATTGTCCAAACTGAGGAATGAATGTCTGCATAATATTATGGCATATATTTGTTGGAACCCACATGCGTCGATGAAAATGAAAGATCTCATCCACACATATTTTCCAACAAGGAATATAGTTATCTCATGAAACACCCTCTCGTAGGACTAGAACTTTAGAATCTGATAGCTACATCATTCACACTCGATCAAGTAGAGTGGAGGTAACAATGAAAAAAGAAAGAAACATTTTCCCCTGACTATCATGCACCTCAAAATTCATCTCAAAGAACAGAGCCATAAGTTGCAACTCACTAATGTCCTCATGAACTATCTGTATTTAAGTCCTCTTACTCAATGCATCAGCCACAACGTTGCCTTTCCCAGGTGTGTAGGAAAGATCAAAGTCAAAGGACTGAAGGTAATCAACCCACCTCTTGTGTCTCAAATTCAGGTCACATTGAGTGAATATAAACATGAGACTCATGTGGTCCATGAAAAACACAAAATTCTCTCCCATAAAATAATGTCTCCAACATCGTAAAACATGATCAATTGTGGCAAGAAAGAGATCGCGTGTTGGGTAGTTCCTCTCATGTGGCCTCAACTGCCGACACACGTACGCAACGACTCCTTCTCCTTGAATATTCCCTACTCCAAGCTCTATAATTGATTCATAAAAGTATATAGTATATCTCTTTTTGAGATCTAGAAATACTAGTATCAGTGCTAAAGTCAACCTCCCTTTCATCTCCATAAAGGCAGACTCATAAGAATCTGACCACAAGTACTTCACATTGTTCTTAGTCAGGCCCATCAGTGGTGCTGCTAAGCGTGAAATGTACTATATAAAATTCCTATAGTAACCACCTATCCCTATAAATCTTTGTAACTTAATGGAATTCTTCAGTCATTCACATGAAACTACAACTCTCACTTTCTCTAGGTCTACTGATACTCCTATCTCTAAGTTAACATGACCCAAGAAGTGGATTTTATCCATCCAAAAGGTGGATTTTGAGAGCTTAGCATATAACTGATGATCTTTTAGTGTAATCAAATTGATCTCAAGATGTGTGGCATGGTCATTTTGAGTGTGACAGTACACCAAGATATATTCTATGAAGAATACCATGAAATAATTCAAATATGGATGGAACACTTGGTTCATCAGTGCCATGAAAACTGTAGGTGCGGTCGTGAGACCGAATGGAATAAGCACATACTTGTATAGACCACACCTAATCTAAAATGCTCTAATAGGTATATCTGATAGTCTAAAGTTCAACTGATGGTATCCATTCTCCAAGTCAATCATTGTGAACACCCGGGATCCTCAAAGCTGATCAAAGATATCATCAATACTTGGAAAGGGATATCAGTTCTTTTCCATCAACAGGTTCATCTTCTGATAATCCAAAAATGTCTAAGGGTACTGTATGCCTTATTCACAAATAGGATTTTCAAATCCCAAGGAGAAGTATAGGGTTAGATGAAACCCTTGGACTGAAACTCCTCCAACTTCTTCTTGAGCTCCTACAACTCTTGTGTAGCCATCCTATAAGGAGGAATAGACATAGGTTCCACTCATGGAACGATCTCAATAGAGACGTATACCTCACACTCTAGAGGCAAATCTAAAAATTCCTCTGGAAAGACATCTCTGAAATCATCCACAACTATAGGAAAGTCCATCTGTGAAGTCCACTGTTCATATAGATATAGAATAGAAATTTGGGATGTCACTCTTCCCAAACCATGATGTTTGGGTCCTAGTCTTCTCGCCTTGACATCCCACTCGACCTTATGTAAAAACATACCACCCTATGGTGACGTAAAACTCACCACACATCGATTTCAATCAAAAATAGCCTGGAAGGGAACTAACCAGTACATTTTGATAATAAATTCATAGCCGGCCATCTCTAGGACATAGAGGTCCCATGAGAAGTGACACCCACCAGCCTCAAGGGGAATCTCCATGCACTGACGTAATGTTGTCGTTCTAGTCCCCTATGGAGTGTCTTGCGTCAAGAAATCAGCAGAATAATAGATACAAAGACCAAGGATATCCACAACAGCAAAAGATATAAATCTATGGTAATCCCCTGTATTGAAAATTTCAGAAGCTAAATACAAGGAAACTAGGATTGTACCTTGAACTGTAGAGGGTCTGGTATCCTACTCTAGCTGGGTCTGCTCCATTGAAAATGTCTGACCGGAACCGTGACCCTACGACTATTCCTGACCACCCTGAAATGATCCACCATGTTTTCACCAAACTCCTGGGGACTGGCTACCCCAGCCACGACCACCACCTAAGCCTGAACGGCCGAAAAAAAAAACAGGTCCCTGACTGATGAGAAACTGGGGCTACTTCATCTGAATGTCGAGTCATAGATGAATCCTTGTCACCCGCTGGTGGTGAGAAGATCTCACAGAATCACTGAAGATGACTCATCTTGCTGCAATATTGGCACTCCATTGGGTCTCTTGGGAAATGTGGCCCGGTATGCCTGACCTTCGTGCACTGGTAGCATTCCACCTAGATACCTGAAGGTGCATCTTGGTTACTCAAATCTCCACATGTAGACTTCTAGTGGTGCTTCCTTCTACCATCTAAAGAAGCACTAACTCTAGATGCAGAACCTCCAAGGCTCACAGCTCTAGAATCACTTAGGTTGTGCTTCATGATCAGTTATTGGTTGATTATATAAGATATAAAGTCAACCTGAAGATGTTCACCTGATCTTGTATATCCTACATGAGATCATATTTAAACATCCATTCAAGGAATTACTCATCTCCCCAGATAATGGGTGTAATGCACTGCAACACTATGAAGCGATAATAGTACTCAAGGACTGAAAAAGTACCATGCTCAAAACTCATGAACCCTCAGGCTTGATCGCCCCACAATGTCTCTAGGTAGATGTAGTTGTAGAAGGTACGTAACAACTTGTCCCATGCCATAACCTGCTGTCGTCCCTCCTATGAGATCACATCCCACCATCCATTGGAAAAATCTAGAATCATATACGCATCAATCATGAACCTCCTCTCCAGAGGTGTCTCCAAATGATTGAATATTTTCAGCATGGCTTATAGCCCTGACTCTACAGCCTGGGGTCCACCATTATTTGAGAATGTGAGGATTCTACTATTCAACGACCCACCAAAAGTTTTCCATCGACGGGGTAGGATTAAATACTCCTGTGAAGGTCTTTATCAACCTCTTAAAGACCTCTCAGAACTATGCCTCGTCACCGATTTCTAGGATAACGGCTGTAGCCAAGAGTGGCACAATTTGAGGATCTTATTGGTAGTCACTGATCATCCTTATCCGATGTCTGATCACTGCCATGTTACTGTCCATGAACTGGAGGACGTCTCAGTGGCAAGGATCTGCAAGATCAAGCACACACCTTAGAAAAATGATTAATAGGGACTGAAACATAGATGTTTCCTAATTGAACCATAGAAATAAATCATTCATGTTTTCCAAAACAAGGATACACTAAGTGTATAATTCCAACATGACATGTTCCCTTAAGCCTTCACTTGGGTGTGTACTTATGCCAACCCATGTTGTGTAACACCCCACACAAATGGCGTGTTGTCCTTACACATTTCATGTGATCGAATCATCTTAACCTTCCCAAGATATTCTACAAGGCTAAGCCAGATGGTTCTCCTAGAACAAGACTACACGTCGCGTTAGTTATACACATGATTTGTACTTTACGAACTTCAAGGAACTGTGTTGTTCGTGACCTGACCGGATACACAGCTCACACTACCCAGAATGTTCCGGATGGACATGAAATGTACTATAAGGATTGCACTAACCCTTATTGTTCCATACACGGGTAGATTTATGGGTTACACTACAAGGTGTGTTCAAGCATGACATGGCATGTATTACTTATGTTTTATCTACTAGTGGCGTTGGGCACATGGGTGGCCACATGGTCTACACATCATGACATGTACTTCTAGTACATGACGTGTCCCACCATGATTTCTCAAACTTGTGTCTCTTCCCGCATAGTAAGTGACGTGGTTAGAGACCACACAACATGTACAATCAAAACACGACATGTACAGAAGAAAAATCGTTCCTTCCTGAAAAGAAGGACACATTGCATGTATTCACCATTACATGCCCAGTATTCTGGTGTTTTCCGGATAGTAATCCTCAGAAACTACTCTGGAATCCCATAAAAATTGAAATGAACTTTAAAGTGCCAAATTCCAATCTGTGAGGGCCCATACACCCCTTGAATCTATTCATGACATCTTATAGATGTCATATTTAAGGAAAAAATACAATGATTGGCCAAATTATGATCCATGATGTTCCATAACACCTCAAGAACCCATGTTTGGAATCCATTCAGTAAAAACATTACACAAACCAATACCTTATAAAAAATTTATGTTATCAAGGCATTAATCACAAGAGAATGAATATCTATCACAACATATATCACATCAACATGGATTTACTAATGCACCATAAATGGAATGGAAAAAATGAAATACATGTAATCTCTAGTAAGTTCCCATATGATGCATGAGATGGAATACCCTCATCTCTCCAGGTTGAAGCAGAAAAAGAACCTCAAAAACTTCAAAAATAATATCACAAAACATGTAAATCACCCCTGGTGAAATCAAATGAACTATAAAATTGCAAAATAATAAAAATTGCAATAACGAGGTAGATTGGATTTTCTTTGTACATTTGTTAGCTACTCTCGGGCTTAGTTTATTACCACGTACCTATTCCTTCCTATCCATATATATAGTCTCCAAACAGTAAGTCAAGAAGAAAGGAATCCCTATAATTCCACATTGTAACATCGCGGTTTCGGAAGCCGCCGGGAGGTGACCCCTGCCTGGTTGGTCACATGGCCTCAAGAGAATTTCCCCGAACGCTAGAGGATACCAACTAGTAGTGAGGGACATTTGTGTGATAGTGGGGAAAATATGACCACATTGGCATAGTAACATTGTGGAAATAATAGATATACAATAGAGGAAGCACGAAAATCATGCAAAAAGTAAACAACAGAAGAATGAGGATATAAATAATTAGATCACATATATATATTATGATTCATAATACATATGTATATGAAAGAATCCAAACAAGTCACAATGCTGGAATACTGTATTAATTCAATGTACAAAAGTAAATAGATAAACACCAATAGCATCAAAAGCCTCAGCTTTGTCCCATTCTTTCCAGGTCCACAAAAATCATTTACCTGATGTAGAAGGGTGCTTTACCATATCTATTCATGCAAGAATATTATATATTTGGGTCGAAAAGACAGAATCAAATAATGTGTGAGTTGAATCCCATTAAAAAATCCCCCAACGATCTGTGCCAAATATTATGTGAAGTTATATGGTAGGCAACAAACAAAAAGATGCAGTGAACACAGAAGTACTCAAAAGTAAATAGTACTACAATTTCATTTACAAAGATTTACAGTAAATTATTTAATCAACCATAGACAAATACAATCAATCCTCTTGGTAGTTCTCACAACCTAAACCCTATGGTTAAAAAAACAATATAAGATATAGAAAATACTCTCTGAGGAAGCACTCACAATAAATTACCCCTACAGTCATGTGTGATCAAAGACTCTCTGAGGAATCAGTCAGCGTCAATTCCTCTTGTGCCCTCGTTACATAACTATAGATACTCTGAGGGAGCACTAAACGACAATCCCCCCTACGGTCTCACAACATGATAATTATAACAGATGCTCAGGAAAAGTATTCAATGTCAATTTCCTTTACGGTCTTGCTACACCATGTTCCCACAACACCATGTAATGAAATTGTACACAAATGATAATCGACATCCAAAGTAATCTTCAAGAAATACTTGGATAAACCACTACATCATATCATATCATTTCAAATATTAAACACTCCATCCAATAATACTAGGCATAGAAAGCAAGAAACAGCCTAACAGGCAAGGCTAGACCAAATGGTTTGAAACAATAAATCATGGTAAAATCATCCATATCTTGGAAATGATATCCCTATTCTCAAACAATTAACCTCTATCCATTCTAACAAGGCATAACAAGTAAATAAAATGGATGAAACCATAAACACAAAATATCATGAACAATGTTATTGGAACTTTCTCACATATAACCGAAATACTATCAACAGAAAGGCACAAACCACCTACCTCAGCATTGTGAGATTGATATACATTAACCTCAAGACTTGAATCGCCTTACAATTCCATATATCTAAAAAACATTAAAACATTCAACTAAGGATATCTAGCTGAAGAGGATAAATCTGGACATCATATTCATGAATAAGGAAGAACTCACCGATGATACACCAACTCAATCAACAGAGTTAAAATCGGAGAATGGATGATGATTTGGGGGCTCAGAGAAGATCTGTGGTTGTACGAAACAATCCTGGATGAGACAGAAGAAGAAGAATTGTGTTCTGTTCGTCAGACGTGACCCCAGTCTATTTAATGAAAAAAATGAAGTACACATCATTTTCATAAAATATACATGGCGTGTACTTTCCTTTCCCAGACCCTGATTTAGGAAGTCTCCAGGTCACCACACACAGCCATGTACTCATTCGCTACCCGACCAGTACATGGTCACCCGCAAAAACCGTGTACACGACATGTAGTTTTAAATACATGGTGTGTTCTCATTAATTTTTCAGAAACTACTCTTTTTTTCTCAAAGACAACCAAAAAATAAAAACATTGCTGAAAAGAAGATTCGTGTTCTTACACATTCCGATCCTAGTCCAGCACAATGAAGAATGGTAAGGTTGTATAAACAAGATTTAAAATAGCGCCATATAGATGGTGGAGTGAAAGATATTGTTGTAAGCTAACTCCATGAGGGGGAAGTGCCTCATCCACGAACCACCAAAATACCAGGAACAAGATCACAACATGGCTTCTAAAGTTTGGATGGTTTTCTCTATCTGATTGTCCGTTTGTGGATGAAAAGCAGTGATAAGGAATAGCTGAGAACCAAAAGCATGCTTGACAGCTCTCCACACCCTGGATGTAAAATGAGGATCTCGACCAGAAATGATAGGTAATGAACCAGAATTTCCTTGTAATTTTTTTAAATATATGGGAATTTTATGAGTCCACAAAAATTGATGGTGCATCATTCTGAGGCTCAGTGTGCCCGGAATGAATTTTTTACCTTTTGTTTCGGGAAATTTAGTAAAATTTCAAGTGGGATTTTGTAACATTTTAACCGGTGCATGGAATTGAAATCATAGTGCACCATTTAACTCGTAGCATCAGTATTCACTTGATGAGACTTTACCTTGACCGCAGTATGTCGAGGGTGAAGGATATATTTTCCTTCTTTCAAGGAAAATAATATTATTATTATTTAAAATTTTATTTGTATTCTTGAAACCTCCATTGATTTGTGGAGGTGGGGACCACAAATGTTTATCCTCCCAATTGAATGCTTGGTGGTCGGGACCACCCGAGCCTAAAACCTCCCCAAAAATGAATTTAATGGCATGGACCACCTGAACCCTCTTAATTGGAAAAACACCTTGAACATCCTCCTTATTGAGGAATTAACCCATGAAATTCCTCCCCATTAATTGTTCTTTCTTTTAATTATGCCCCGTTAAATGATTAATCTTGCCAACTTTTTTTTGCCAAGACATTAAAATTGAAAAAACACTTTTTATTTTGGTTGGCTATTTCTTTTGAGAGAATTCATTGGGAAAATGGTTGGCAATGATTTTGGCAGAACATAGAGGAACACATCCTCTAACAAAGAAGGCTTCCTCAACCAAAGAACGTCAACATTCTCCAACAACTTCGACTCCTTCCTCGTGACATCCTCCAATGGTGGACGTCTTCATGAAAGAAGAACCACCTCCATCAAGGAGCATTTATCCAATGAACGAGCATAGGAGTGGAGGAATGTGGAGGGAACGCCGAACGTCGACATCTTTGAATTCTCTATCTCAACACAACAACAAACCTTCGAGGTAGGGGGTTTATTATGTGTGATTTTGGATTTCCATGTTCTTCCCTCCTAAAAAAATAACGCTGATAAACTATCGAACTACTTGATCCGAATATGTTTTCTTTTTTGCAGGTTTGGGATTAATCATTGATTGGGGTTGTATAGTTTGACATTCCTCATTAATGATTCTGTTGAGCCACTTACTACTGCTCAATGTGGGCGAAAAAACATTTCCAGACCCCTCTTCCATTCTTCTTGAATAGTGTGTTCTTCGTGATGGAAGAAGGAATCTTTGTTCCCTGGAGAGGAATGATGGGGCAGCCGACACCACCGCCGGACGCCAAGAAAAAGATGATGCAATGACACCGCCTCATGGCCCTCCATGCCTCCACGCGGCCTTGCTGCCTGGCAGCCCTCTACACCTCCCCGCGGACCTCTGTGCAGCCCCATGACATCTCAGCCATGTGCCCCTCTACCATGATCTGTGGGCTCGCCACCCCGCGGCCCTCTGAGCCATCCTATGGCCTCAGTGCCTTGTTGCCCTCCATCGCGCCTCACGACCTTGCCGCCTAGAGGCCCTCTGCGCTGCCCCACTGTCTAGCCACCCCACGACACTCGGTGCCAGCCCGTGGCCTCCCTGCCTGGTGTTTCTCCACAAAACCCCCGCAACATCATATTGTTATATGTCCTCCATGTCGTCTTGCAGCCCCCGTGTCCTCTACGGCCACCTGTGGCCCCTTGCGGCCCTCCCGGCCTCCACACCGCCTCGAGCTGCACCTCGGCCACACCATGCTGCCCAGGCTGGGCCGCTATGCCGGACAACCCCGCGTATGCTGGGCCACACCATCGGTCAGGCCGAACCCAGTTGGTTCGGTCGGGTCGACCCAAACGGGGTCATCCCATGGCTGGTCAGGCTACATCGGTCTGATCAAGTAGGACCGGACCAGGACCCACTTTGACCCATTTACGCTCTTTTGGCCATAACATTGGAACTGGAAATCTATTTAACAAACAATCTGTGGTGCTTGAAACATTAGATAAATAAAGTCCCTTTGATTATACTCCAATGGTGGTTTGGATAAATTTGGAGTATGGTCGGGTTGGATCGATCATGAATCCAGTCGGGCCCTCTATACTAAAAGGCTAATAACTCACAGGTCGGGTGTCCGATTGACGCAACATATATTGCGTTGATATCCCTATGGTGTAGTGGACCTTTGTGATAAATATTTATTGGACTATCAGGAAGTTGGAGTATCGACCAGTGGCTTGAGGAGAGGACCCTCCTGGTGGTGAGAAAGCCTAGTGCAGAAAACCAGTAGCTGGATATGACGTGAATAATGAATAGTGATCATGTGTGGGTCAGCCCCTAGTAATCTTTTGTGGGTTAGTACCGAGCGATCCTATGTGGGTCAGCACCGAGTGAACCTTTGTGGGTCAGCACCTAGCGATCCTATGTGGGTCATCACTGAGTAATCCTCTGTGGATCTGCAGCATAGCCTCTTAATAGAGTCAGAGGAATTAGTATATACATCTAATCATCTCAACTGTTCTACATAATCTATACCTTGTGTGAGCAGAGTTCATACCTTTGTTGTACTTTCCATCATGGTAATAACATGTTGGTATTCTTCTGTGTGGTGTAATTGTGTGGTACTTACCTTCGTGGTATTTCTTCATTTGTGGAATGGTTGAGCGTTGGGTTTTTCAGTTGGACCCTGTGTTTCCTCATGATTGAGATGGTTATACATGATAACATAGGTATATGTATAGGCATATACCTATCTAGGGTTCATAGTTGACTTCATGATTTGTGGTTTATCCATTGTGGATTTTGTGAGACCATGAGGGTCTCAGGGTCCGTACTGAGTATCATTATACTCACACCTACACGAGATATGCCTGGACCGTGTTATGTTTGGTGCATAAGATGGAAAGCGCTGATCGAGGCTAAGGGTACTAGGACTAGACTGGGACTGGAGGAGGACCATATGGTGTGTCGGTATGTAGAGGAGACGAGTGGACGTGGGTTTCTGAGGAGGTGATATGTACCTACCAATTAGGTAGGATCCTCAGAGGATGACCTAGTAGCAGATTTTTATTTTTCTTTAGTCTCATTTTCTTTTATTTGTACATGTATTATTACTGATGGGCTTGTATTACGACCCCTTTTTGACGTTGAGTACTTTTTTTGCAATATAGTTGACTTGTGTTAGTATCTTACTATGTGCATCGTTGTGTGTGTTTATAAGTTATAAATTTAATACCTTCCTGGTAAAAGGGAATATGAATTTTGGTGCTAGTCGCTAGCCCATGGCCAATGGAAGGCAGGATTGGGATAGTCACGACACAGGCCTCAGGTGCGGGTCGTGACAAATTAGTATCAGGGGAGTTGGTTCTGCCGTAGAAGAAATGAATCTGATATTTCTTTTTAATGGAAATATTGTTATGTGTAGTCAGTGTGGTGATCTGTTCAGGGAATCCAGTGTTGGTGTGGCAGCCGATGTATCCATACACCAGGACCTGAATTCTGATTTCTAACTCAGTGCGTGAAAACATTGATTGCATGTGTCTATTGAAAAATTTTCGTTGTGTTGTCTTTGAGTCAGATCACTATGTATAACGTCATGAAAGTGGCACACCTATTTATTTTACGGATGCCACCATGCACACAACCAGCTAAGGTTCCAAATATAGTCTGCACTGATAGTCCACTGAGCATTGAGGCGTCAGTGTTGGGAGCTCTTCCAGTAGAGGCCCCAGCCGAGGCACTTGTGGTACCATTACTCATTGTACCACTGATTCCACCAGCCCAAGTAGTAGAGGGTGCACGCTGCATAAGCGCGTTGCACGAGTTCCAGTGCCAAAGGCCACCCAAGTTCAGGGGAGAGACAGACCCATAGGCGGCTGAGGATTGGTTGGAGGCCATGGTGAGAGTCTTCCGACAATTAGGGACAACAACTGATATCATGGTGATCCTTTCCATCAAAATTCTATAGGAAGAAGTATAAAAATGGTGTATCTTGATGCTATAGGCTTACGAAAAGGTGACACTTCTCTAGGAAGACATTGAGAGCTAGCTTCGGGAAGAGTTTATCCCAATGACTCTCTGCACAGTGCGTATACAGAAGCTTCTTCAACTGCAATAGGGCATCATGACTGTAGATCAGTACACAGCGAGGTTTACTAACCTCTAATGCTACTCCACAGATATGGTTCAGGACCCTTTCTTCAGGGACCAGACCATAGAGTATGAACTCAGGTGGGAGATCAGGGATTCGATGATCTCACTCAGTATCCCAACGCAGGCATGGGTGTTAGAGAGAGACCTCTTAGGGGAGAGTTTCCTTGCTAGTAGTCACCAGTAGTGAGACTCACCACTAGTCATCTCGTAGTAGAGTATTCTACAGCTGCCAGCAGATAGATGTCGCAGAGGTCCAAGAGGACCAGACCTACAGGTGGATGACTGCAGGATTCAATGTCAGTAGTGGGGGGCAGTCGAGGCAGAGCCAGTAATGCCAGGAGCGGAAAGTGTTACAAATTAGGTGGGAATAGTCACATGTCTTAGGACTGTTTGACCCGCAATATGGCTGATCAAAAGACGGTCGAAGGACAGCCCAGGCAGAGATAGAGGTTCGATCGATGAGGACCGTAGGGAGAAGTTGGACGTGGAAGAGGAGCTAGCAGTGCAACTGTTGGTGGGAGACGATTCAAGATGTTACCGCCACCACCACCAGGTGGTCCACCCAGACCACATGGAGTTGGAGGAAAGGGGCGAGCTCCGCTCCAGGAAGATGAGGGCTACGATCACGGTGCTCCGGATATGATATGAGATAAGATCTATGTCCACACAACCTTAGTTTTTGTACTTATAAACATAGGTTGTAGTCATACTTTTATTTCCCCTTCCCTTTTTCAGAGCTTGGAGATTCCAACAGAGTCGTTGACTCAATCATTACTAGTAGAGACTCCCAAGGGAGCGTATTCGACGAGTACACACTGGTGTCAGTAGTGTGACCGTACTCTAGGAGTGGAGAGTATCGAGTGGGATCTCCTATTAGCAGCATCTAGGCCTTATGAAGTCATCTTGGTTATGGACTGGTTATCTACAGTACATGATCAGATTGACTATATTAGGCACAAAGTGCGGTGTGTCCATAGGAATGGGACCAAGATTACCTTCACCGGCAAGAAGGAAGCCTTTGGAGCGCAGGATGCACTTACCCAACGGAGAGGGAAGCCAATCACTAATTAGATGGAAAGCTTTACCCATAGAGTGCTTTATGTGGAGATTCCGAGTTATCCTGTAGTGGTGGACCAGTATGCGGATGCCATCCCTGATGACGTTCAGGGTCTACCTCCTCATAGAGAGAAGGAATTTTACATTGACTTGTACTCATGGACGACACCGATATCTACATCCTCATATCTAATGGCTCCCCATGGAGATTCGTGAGATGCGATTACCGCTATAGGACATACGGGGGAAGGGATTCATTCGGCCTAGTGTTTCTCCTTGGGCAGCCCCTATTTTGTTCTCCAAGATGGAAGATGGGAGTTTTAGGTTTTTTGTTGACTATTGGCGCATGAACTAGGTGACCATGATGAACAAGTACCCATATACAATGAATGAAGACCTATTTGATCAGCTAAAGAGAGCACATTGGTTCTCGATGATAGACCTCAGATCATGAAATCACTCGCACAGAGTACGGGATGAGGATATGCATAAGAAGGCTTTAAGATGTTGGTACAACCATTAAAATTTCGTGGTTATGTAGTTCTTCATAACCAATGACCTAGAAGTGTTCATGGGACTCATGAACATGATATTTCATCCTTACCTTGATCTATTTGTAGTAGTCTTCATCGATAACATTCCGATCTACTAGGCTACTAGGGTGGAGCATGCCTATCATTTGCAGATAGATTGTGATACAATCCAAGAGCACCATATTTATGGTAATCTCACGTCATCTAAGAGGCCGGAGTTTCAGTGGATCTATGGAAGAATGATGCGATACTTGTTTGGGAGCCACCCAGGTGTGTGATTGAGATATTATGTTTCCTGGGTTGGGCTGGATACTACCAGGGATTTTTGCCAGATTTCTCTAGAGTTGCAGCACCACATTGATTGTTGACAAAGAAGGGGAAACCCTTCGTGTGGTCGGAGAGATGCTAGAAGAGTTTCCAGGAGCTGAGGAAGAGGCTGACTTATGCCCCTTTCTTGAGGCATCTAGAGGAGGTCATAGGTTATGTAGTCTTATGCGACGCATCATGGACTAGGCTCAGATGTTTCCTAATGCCGGAGTGAGTAGTGATCACATATGGTTCTCGATATCTGCGACAACATGAGTATAACTATGCTACCCATGACCTGGATTTATTAGTAGTGGACTTCGCCGTGAATATTTCGCAACACTATCTGATGGGATAACGCTTTACAGTCTACTAGGATCACAAGAGTATCAAGTATATCTTCTCTCAGAAAGACAAGAACCTGACACAACAACGTTGGATTGAGTTCCTCTGGGACAATGACTTTGAGATAGTCAATACTCCTGGGAGGGAGAACGTTGTAGCAGATTCACTCAGCCAGAGATCTGGTATATTGTTGCTAGGTGAAGTGATGAAGTAACTTGCCACTTTGCAAATATCCATTCTGGATCGGGATGGAGCAGTTTCTTCCAATCTCTTACACTCACTCCCCCACTACTTCAACCAGTCATGGAGGCGCAATGTGGGGAAACTAACTGTGAGGCTCGACATGCTCATATATCCACATGGCAGGAACCTGATTGACTATCTGAAGGTGGGGACTGCATCATCCTCTTCATAGGACTTCCCATGGTACAAGTGTCACTTCCGGAGAATGTGTAGAGGGAGTTCCACACATCCCCTCATGAGGGAAATCCAGGAGTTCCAATGATGTACCAAGATCTCCGATGATAGCCTTGGTGACAAGGAATGATGAAAGTAGTAGCAGAGTTTGTCTCTTGGTGC
The DNA here is from genome assembly GCA_963277665.1 of Viscum album. Classification (NCBI taxonomy): domain Eukaryota; kingdom Viridiplantae; phylum Streptophyta; class Magnoliopsida; order Santalales; family Viscaceae; genus Viscum; species Viscum album. The sequence continues at coordinate 639,078,280 of OY728122.1, forward strand.
CTCTCTTGTCATCAAGTGAAGGAGGAGCATCAGGTTCCAAAAGGCATGGTTCATCTTTTAGAGGTCCTAGAGTGGAAGTGGGATGTGATAACCATGGGCTTTGTGACAGGACTTCCACATACATTCAAGGGTAATGACTCTATTTGGGAGATCGTCGACCGATTCACCATGTCGGCCCACATACTACCAATCAGAGAGCAGGGTTCAGTAGAGAGCATGTGGTGAATTTATGTGTAACAGATTGTGTGGCTACATGGAGTACCATTGATTATTGTCTTTGATCGTGATTATTGTTTTACATCCCAGCTATGGAAGGGGTTTCAATAGGTTTTTGGGATGCATCTTTGTTTGAGCACTGCCATCCATCCTTAGACAGATGGTCCGAATGAGTGGACCATTCATACACTTTTGGGACATGATACGTTCTTGCGTCCTTCACATCGGTCGCAACCTGGTGGATCACATTATTTTATGGTGTTTTCCTATAACAACAACTATCACTCTACCATTGGGATGATATCTTTTGAGGTCTTGTATGGACGACCTTGCAGATCACCTTTGTGTTGGACTGACCCATGTGAGTTAGCACTCGTGGGACCAGAGATGGTACGAACTACCACATAGAATGTTTAGATCAACTAGGAGTAGATGAAGACTGCAGATAGGAGGCAAAAATTTTATACTAACCGGAGATGGAGACCTTTGGAGTTCGAGCATGGTGACCACGTCTTTCTACGAGTCTCACCCCGATGAGATTTACTGATATTTGGCCGAGGAGACAAGTTATCTATTATGATTATCAGACATTTCTAGGTCCATAGCAGAGTTGGCGAGGTGTCTTTCCACTTATCTCTTCCCCCTCATTTTCACAAGTCCAAAATGTCTTCCATGTATCCTACCTGAGGAGATACGTGCACAACCCATCCCACGTCATCGACCACAGTGAGCTGGTCATCAACAATGTGGTGATGTTTTCATAGTTTAGACTTGAGATTGAGGATCGACAGGAGCGGGTGATTCATGGGATGTCGATACCTCTGGTTCGATTTTCCTAGCAGCCTGGGAACCTCTAGGATAGTACATGGGAGCAGGAGACACATATTGATTCTAGGTACCCCCACTTGTTTTCCAAGTTTTATGATGAGGAATTATAGGACGCAAATCCCTAGGTGGGGATAATGTAAAGACCTGGAATTTCCATTTAATTTTACATTTTAAATATATGAAAATTTCCCGTGTTCGTGAAAGTTAATGGCACTTGATTCTGAGGCCTAGTGTGCCCAAAATGAATTTCTTAACATTTTTTCGGGTACGTTCAGTAAATGTGCGAGCAGAAATTTGTAACTTTCAAAATGGTGCTCCGAATTGAAATCTGAGGGAAACGTTGAACTCGCAGCGCCAGTATTCTCTTAAAGAGACCATTAACTCAACCATAGTAGGTTGTGGGTGAAATATGATTTTTCACTTTTTCGTGGGAAATAAAAATAAAATTATTTATCATTTTATTTTTATTCATGAAACACACATGGATTTATGGAGGTGGGACTATAAGAGTTTACCCTCCAAATTGAATGTGTGGTCATGGGAACCACATAAGCCTAAAACCTCCCCCAATTTCAATTTAATGGTAGGGACCACCCGAACCCTCTTAATGGGAGAAACCCATTGAACGTCTTCATTAATGAGGAATTAACCCTTCGACTTCCTCCCCATTAATTATTCTCCCAATGAATTATCCCTCGTCAATTGATTAATGTTTCGAACATGTTTTGTTACAACTATTTAAAATTAGAAAAAAAAATTATTTTGGTTTTCTATTTCTTTTGAGATCAATCATTGGGAAAAGGGTCGGAAAATTTTTTGGGGGAACTTAGAGGAACACATCCTCCATTAAAGAATGCTTCTCCAAATGATGAACGTCAACGTTCTCCAAAAACGCCGACTCCTTTCTCGTGACATCCTCCAAAAGTGGAGGTCATCATCAATGAATTACCACCTCTATCAAAGAAAGTTTATACGATGAATGAGCATGGGATCAGAGGCATGTGGCGTGGATGACGAACGTCGATATCTATGACTTCTCCCTCACAACAAAAAAAAACATTCGAGGTACGGGTTTTATTATGTGTGATTTTGGATTCCCATGTTCTTCCCTTCTAAACAAAGAACACGGATCAACTCTCAAAGTAGTTGATATGCATATGTTTTCATTTTGTCAGTTTGGGAATAATCATTGTTGTGGGTGTTAGAGTTTGACGTTCTTCATTAATGATTTTGTTAAGCCACTTGCTACCACTCCAACGCGGAGGTTGTGGGCCCAACAAACCTCGCTCGACCCATCTGTCGTTCTTCTTGAATGGTGTCTTCTTTGTGATGGAAGAAGGAAATTTTGTGCCATGGTGACGAACGAATGTGGTGACTGGCACCACCTCTGACCGTGTCGAAGGTGATGGCGCAACAACACCACACCGTGGCTCCTGGGCCACCCAACGGCCTCGTTGCCTCACGGCACTCAGCACCGCCCGGCGGCCTCACCGCCGTGGGGCCCTCCGCACTCCCCCCGGCCTCACCACCCCAAGTCCTTCCACCGCGCCCCACGGCCTCACTGCCCTGCAGCCCTTCGCGCCTCCCCTCGGCCCTTCTCGTTGCATCGCGGCCTTGCAGGCTCGCATCCCTCCATGCTGCCCACACGGACGCACGCCGTCCCACGGTCTCTATGCCGCCTCGCACTGGCTTGCGGCCTCTATGCCAACTTGCAGCACCCACATCCTTTGTGTCCCCAAGTGGTCTCTACGGCCCCCACGACCCCCACGGCCCCCATGGCATCTGAGGCCCCCCTCGGCCCCTCACGGCTCGCACCACCTCCCCGCCGCCTCGCGCCACCATGCGGCCCAACAGTGCCGCCCAGGCCTTTCCACCGGTTCGGACCACCCAACGCGGGCAGCGCCACACTGTGGCCTTGGCCAGAACCAACGGGTCAGGTCGGGTCGACAACAACCGGGTCAGACTAGGCCTGGTCAGTCCGATTGGGTCAGAACAGACCTAGACCCACTTCGACCCATTCATGCTCATTGGCCATAACATTGGCACCAGACGTCCATTTGACGAACCGTCAGCGACTTTGGAAACCATGAAGTGAGAAGGTCCCTTTCAGTATACCCCAAAAGAGTTTTGGTTAAACATGGAGTACGGTCTGGATGGATCGAGAACGAATCTCACTGGGACCTTGGGACTAAAAAGATAATAACTCATAGACCGACAGTATGATTGACTTACAATATTTTTCATTGAGACCTCTATGGAATCGAGGTCCATTGTTATACCACCTTGAGCAAGTCTGTCGCAGTTGGAGTATCGACCAGTGGCTTGAGGGGCAGACCCTCCCAATGATGAGAAATCCTAGTGCAGAAACCCAGTAGCTGGCTGTGAAGTGAAAAGTTAATAGTGATCATGTGTGGGTCTGCACCTAGAAATCAAGGGTGGGTCAGCACCGAGCGATCCTCTCTAGGTCATCACCAAGCGATCCTGTGTGGGTCAGCACCTAGTGATCATATGTGGGTCAACACCGAGCGATCCTGTGTGGGTCAGCAGCATAGCCTCTTAATAGAGTAAGATGAATTATTAGTTACATATAAAAATCTCTACTAATGTACATAAGTTATAACTGGTGTGAGCTGAGTTCTTACCTGTGTGGTACCTTCTATCATGGTAATAACTTGGTGTTATTCTTCTGTGTGATGTACTTGTGTTGTACTTACATTCATGGTATTCCTGCCTTTTTGGAACATTTGAGTTGTTCGATTTTTTGTTGGACTATGTGTTTCCTATTGATTGAGATGGGTATACATGATAACTTAGGAATATGTATGGGCATATAACTAAGTAGGGTTTAAGCTGACATCATGATTAGTGGTTTATCATTTTGTGGATTTTGTGACACCTTGAGGGTCTCATGGTCCCTACTGAGTATCGTTATAGTCACCCCTTCATGGGCTATTCCCCCACCTTGTTGTGTTTGGTGCAGACGGCGGGCAACGCTAATCGAGGCTGATGGAACCAGGACTAGACAGGGCCCAGAGGTAGACCATATGTAATGTTGTTAGCATAGGAGACGAGCACACGTGGAGAGTTGAGGAGGCGATATGTACCAACCCATAAGGTAGGAACCCTGGAGGATGACCAAGTAGCTTCATTCCTCTTTCTTCTGTTGTATTGTATTTCAGTTATCCTTGTACTATTACTATTGGGATTGTATTCCAGACCCTTTTTACATTCAGTACTCTTTTCGCTATACAGTTGACTTGTGTTCATTTCTTGACATGTTCTTGGTTGTGCGTGTTTATAGGTTATAAAGGTAATTCATTCCATGTTATAGGGAATGTTCCATTCAGTGCTATTCACCAGCCCATGGCCTATGGAAGGTGGGTATGGGGTATTCACGAAATTGGCCCTAAGGGACGGGTCATGAAATGATCGTCCGAGGGACTCCATGAAGTCTCACCACCTCCTCCAGATATTGTATCAAAAACCATCTTCTGAGCATGACTCCTTGACCAATATAATGTGGGAAAATATTGTTAAATGATCCACTACCACAGAAATAGAGTCATAACCTCCATGACCTCGAGGTAAACCAGTTAAATGTCCATTGTGATTTCCTCCCACTTCCATAGAATAATATCTAATGGTTCGAGAAAACCACTGGGGACATGGTGCTCAGCCTTCACAATTTGGAAGACCAAACATCGAGACACAGACTTTTGAACTGCTGCCTCAACCCAGGCCACTGAAATGGACTCCTCATGTCTCGGTACAACATATTCACGACAGGATACACTGCTAATGGTGATCTATGGAACTCTATGAGAATTGTCTCGCGCATCTCTAAAGGAAATGATAGCCTTAAACGACACAACATTTTGTGTTGTTCATCCACAAACCAACCATCAGGGGCCTCACCTCAAACAACTCTATCTCTCTAGAACACCACCTCAAAATCCAGCAATGGGGACTCTTCAACCTACTAAACTAGAGATGACTGAACTGTCATCTGGAAAAGACAACATCATCACCCAACGTCTCCCATAATGAGATGTAATGCTGAAAATTTTTCCATAACTCTCCGGGAATCCCCATGATTTAGGCCCTACATCCCCACGTGACTTCTACTCAGTGCATCAGCAACAAAATTCCCCTTTCCATGGGTATACGATATTTCAATGTTGTATACTTATTAGAACCCCATCCACCGGCGCAGTCGAATGTTTAAGTCACACAGGGAGAAGACATAACTTAGGGTATTATGATCAGTGAAAACCAAAATGCGCTCACCAATGAGGTAATGTCTCCACAACATCAGAGTGAACACCATGGTTTCAAACAGGAGATCATGGTTGGCATAGTTAAATTCATGTGCACATAACATCCGAGACCCATAATAAACAACTGATCACTACTGTATCAGAAAACAACAGAACACAATATGTGAAGCATCACAGAAAACATCAAACTTAACTCCCTCTACTGGAAGACAATGAAATAAAGAACATACTATCTTCTCTTTATGATACTCTAAAGCTTCCTGACATTGATCAGTCCACATGAACTCCCAATCCTTCATAGTGAATACTGTTAGAGGAGTGGAAACCTGAGAGAAATCAGCTATGAACCTCCTGTATAATCTTGCAAGACCATGGAAACATCAAACCTCTTCCACTATCTTGGTGTCTTCCTAAGACACAAATGCTTATATCTTCGATAGAACCACAACTACTCCATATAGGGACACAAAATTCCCCAATAAACGGACTTCCCAAGCACAAAACTAACACTTCTAAAACATCCCAAATAACTAATGATGACGAAAAAATCCCAAAACATCGTGTATATGCGCTACATGCTCCTCCATATACATGGAGTACACAAGGATTTCATCGATGAAAACCACCACAAACATATCCAGGGACTCACGGAACACTTCATTCATCAATACCATGAACAAATCTGAAACATTCATCACAAAAAACGGAATTACAATGTACTCGTAATGCCCATGATGACAAAGAAAAGTTGTATTTGGGATATCATCATCCTTCACATGCATTTGATGATATCCTGAACAAAATTCATTCTTTTAGAACCAGTATTCACACTTCAGTTGATCAGATATATCATCAATCTATAGAAGTGGATTGATATTCTTCACTGTCACTTTGTTTAAGTGATGATAATTGATAAACAACTGTAAACTGCAATCGGCCTTCTTCACAAACAATACCGGTGCACCCAATGGTGAAACACTCAGCCGAACAAAATCTCACTGTAACTGACCTACAAGCTATATACGTACATCTTGTAACACAGAATGGTCCATCATATATAGAGACATAGAGATAAGAGATTCTCCCAGTTGTAGCTCGATCCCAAAATAGATATCTCATCGAGGGGGTAATGCTACAATCTCCTCTGGAATAACAACAGGGTACTCTTCTAAAGCACTATGAAACACCAACCGTTGAACCTTTGAACAACTCAGCATCAGCTCATCCATCATGGATGATATCTATGGAAGACGACTCCAACCCATCTAAAGCTCCCTCTCGCCAAAAAAACCATCGACTCTCTATCATCATCAAAGAACCCAACCATCCATTTGAAGCAATCCACGATAGACTGTACCAAATACAAACAATCCATTCAATGTTTGACATCATATGGTTGTATCCATATACATTGAAATAATCCCCAAGAGTGATTTTTCCCGAGAAATATCTCACAATCTCAACATACTCCAAACAAGTCAGCTTGACCTCCAACTGGTATAGTCCATTCTTAGGGCACTAAAATCCTCTAAACCTAAATACCCAATGCATGGACAAGGTTAGGTTATATGAAGGAGTGTGTAGCTTATGAATCAATCAAGGCATACACCCATGTAGAAATCATGCAATGAGTACCTCGAACGATGTCTGGATTGCCTGGAACTGGAAACGCTAAAGCATAAAGCTGACCACGACCTCCTCCACGACCTCCTCCACGACCTCTTTGACCCTGTTGATGACCACCACCATGGTCGCTCTCTACTCTATTAGGATGGGGAGAATAATGTGGATTTCCAATGCATGCCCCATCAACCCTCTGACGATCCAAATCTGGTGGAACCTATTACTGCTTCATCAGCTGGAACTGCCTCAATGAAGGATCCTGCAGCGGAACACCTGGTGCATGATGACTGCTTTGAAAGGAAAGGAACTCTTGTTGCTGATGAACTTGACCACCCCAAGAAAAAACTACTAATCCCTTGTAATAGGCCTGAGAACCACTTCCCCTAGAGAAAATAGATGATCAGGGCTGTCACCTACCCCCGACCGAATGAAATCTTTGTTTCCCTGAATCCTGGGATCCCCGGACCTTGTCTATACATCGTGAGGAATCATGAAAAATCTGTATCATGATAATCTAGTTCTGGTGAATGTCCACTCAACTACATCTTCCCACCCCAACACCTCAAGATATGTATTCATAATTAATGGGGTGACCTGGTGTAGGTTCTCTGGATGCAAAGCCTCATCCAAATGACTCATTCTGTCCTCCTAATCTGGAAACAGGTCCGAAGCATATCATAAAAGGTTACTGAAATAGATTCCACAGTTGCGCACACTGGATCCCCAAGTCAAAGGGTAAAAAGTTCCCAATGACTGGATGCCTTCGCAGTCAAAATAAGAATCTCGACTCTAAACTTGTGTTGGAATTCCTCCCATGAGATCACTGACTCCTCGTGATCCAAGAGGAAAAATAACCACCACTTATTTGTTGATCCATACAGCATAGTCACAACCAAGGAATCCTAGTTCTCCTTCTGAGAAAGGATCGACCTAAAGCCTATCTCTATCTCCTCCAACCAGTCTTCCATGACTACATTTGAAACGGATCCCTCATACTTCTGCAGACTCCGATGCTAGAACTCTCAGAGTGTCCTCCTATATGTGTTTTCAACATCAACTTCTACCATATGGTGATTTGATGGAACATCCTTCTAGACATCTTCTATGTGATCCTGACGAGGATGTTGACCTGGGGCTGTAACTTTAGAATAACAAATAGTTAGATCTCATAAACCTGGAATGTGGAATACTCAACATTAATTAATTAATTGTTTTCTTTTATTCTTTTTAGGATAAACTATCCCGTGTTCTACCCATTCAAACACATTCACAATGAAGAATGATGCATGATCCATTCCTAGGTCTTTACACTGCAATTAATATCGCATTTTATAGTAGCCCTTATATGCTTAATGGTCCATGCATCAGATAAATGGGTTCCCTAAAAGCCTATCTCAACCGGTCTCCAGTGTTTCATCACTTGCTAAACATTACTGACATTGTTTCCTTACCAACCAATGTAACCTCAGTTGTTCTTAACACCAAGCTTCATCCATTCCCTCAACCTAACCTCTGATAAAACTCGGTCACAACCCCCTCCACACAAGGTGTACCCCTCCTAGTCCAATAATGTGAGAAGGGATATAATGACACCCGAGTCCCACCTCATGTAGGACCAAATATGGTGACTAGCACTAAGGGTATAGTGAACACACACATGGAAGGAAATACCCTCTAAGAGAACACATGTGATAGTGGGAGATAAGACAGATACCAACCAACTCCACCTCATTAAAAAATATAAATTAAATCTGATGTACACATATATAATTTATTTCAAAATTACTAAAACTTAATGGATAAAATATCAGGTACCAAAGGAAAGTATAAATAGAAGCAACCACAGGCCCAAATTGCTACTGCTACCCCAAGATAGTATAAACCAGCTTGATCTCCAACATGCTCCATGTGTCCTGAAAAAGCAGTTTATATATACATAGGATGAGAATAACAGTATACCGTGTATGATCATTCCTGGTGCCTCTCATACAAAAGTAATAAAATCATGTGAAAGAATGGTTAACAACAAGTGAATCCAACTCAACACTTAAAAGGTATAATATGGTAACACCCTCATCATGGATACTCTCACCAAGTATCGCACACATGATAATATAATATAATAATTAATATCAGGGGTACCCCTCTACTACTTCCCCACTTGTTTTCCGCTTTTCCCCAATGTCTCATGTCGAAAGCATCTCTCTCCAAAACGTCTTTCCCGCAGACACCTGGGCGGAGCACCACAACATGAACCCCCTGCAAAAAAACCGCAAAGTCCACCTAATAAAAGTAACTATGTAGTTTCCGATAGCCACCACAGCTCACATAACCTATATCATGTGTCAGGCATTATACATCAAGACATTACCTCCCATACACTGATCAAGGATCATCACGCCGTCACATCCTATACAAGATACATCTATAGTAGTCCATAGAAAACTATATCCATAATATATGTGTGTGAATAACCAAAAGACATTAAAACCCTCTACACACATATATGGGGAAAACTAACTATTATTCCTTCCCACAAAAGTTACTCACAATATAAAAGAGTGGGGCCAAAGGGGGTGGACAACCATTCATTCTCTCACTAAAATGTTGGGGAAAACACCCCCCCTCCCCACAGATCAGAATCCCCGGCGTGTCAGTTTCTCTAACTGGCGGAATGGATTATCATTTTGAAACACAAAAATATATTATATACTATATCTCACAACCACACTATGGGAATATCATAATCTCAGATTGAACTACAACTAACATCTCTCAGACTCTCAGCTGCCACTTCAAAGACTTTGTATCCTATAAGCACCCGACCCTTTAATGAGTATTATTTACATTACTTCATTAAATTTTTATCATTATCACATTATGTTCATTAATTATTTTTACATTAATTAAATATTAATAATTTCCACATTTTATTTCCTTAGCATAACAACCAAATTCCCATGTTAATTTAAAATTGAAACCTAAGCATTACGTCCCAGCAAGCTCCAACCCCATGGGTTAACATCATTTATTTAATAATTTATTTACAATATTATGACATTAAAATATTCACAAGAATTCTAGAAAAAATTATAAGCTACTAAACAGGGGGTTCTCATGATGGTATGTAGACGAAATACCTGTCGAATCTTTTTAGCCTATAGCAAGATAGAATACTCGTCCTTAGCCAAGAATCTAATAATAGAAAGAATGTGTCATAACCCGCACGTCTTCATCCCATTTGGATGGAGGGTAATAAAACCAACTTCCTGCAGTAGTGGGGAATTTATATAAGGTAAACATCTAACTAGAATCAAATAAACTATCCTTTTCTTATTTATGTTCTTTTTCATTTTAGTTTCACTGAGTGCTACTATCTCGAGATGCGTACGTTGACTTATAATTCCCCATATAGAAGTAAACGAATTAGATGTCTCAAAAGATCATCTTGATAATAACTGAATACTAACTCCAAGCTTGCGCTTTAGCATGGAATATGTGTCATAAGTCATTCAATTTCATTTAACATGTTCTTTGAAATGAGGTCTCATTGACCGACCTAGGCCCATCAACCCCCATACCAATGTATCCATCAACTCATGACATAACCTCATCACATTTAATAATATTATAATTTCGGCATTAAATCACTTGTTATGTTTCCAATAAATCATGTTCTTGATATCCCTCAAGGGTTCAATGATTCGCTCAACATTTATAGAGAAGTCTCAGTGAGCCCAACCACCAAAGTTGTGGCTCACTCACGACCATAATGTAATTATTTTCTTGACTTCATCCTTTTCCTTTTTATAGAGGCAATGGTTCCCCCAAGGTAACCATGGTATAATTGGTCACATGATCCCAACCATGACCTTAAACCGAGAATATGGCTCACCCTTGTCTAATTATCTCTTTTAATTATGTATCATTTCATTTAAAAAACATTTCAATTAAATAATCACATGGCTTCAAACATAACAAATCACATGGGAATTTCACATAGCAGAAAACACATGAAAATTAATATATTACATGTTATTAATCATAACATATAATGTGGGAATTTTAAAAAACAATATATCATTCCAATTAACCCAAGGCGGAAAATATTCACACTCCTCGTGGAATTATTTTCAAACATCAAACAATGGTGAACAAACCCACGTGGTGTCCCTAAAATATGAAATTCAGCAACCACATGCTTTAATTTCTTATAATAAATTACCTATATCATTAAGTATAAACATTATTCATTTATAAGGTAAAAAACGACACAAAAATGGTATCATTCCATTTTGGCACATATAATTAACACGACAAGTAACGAATGGCACACGACCACCAACCTCAATGTCACACGAGCGATATAAATCGACACCGACCCTTGAACAATCCTAGAATTGTGTAGATAAATGAAATGTGGAGAATCATTCATCCATGAATAACTTCATCAAGAACAAAAATCAACAAAAACGTCTCAAATATAATGAATCACTTACTGAGAGGAAACGAGCGGTAACAACATCACATAAATCAGGTTCTGGACAATGAAACGAGAGAAATAAACATTCAAGCAACTCCTTCTTCTACACATTGAGGGTCCTCTATACAAAAGAAGTGAAAACGAGGCTACTACCATTTTTAAGAAAACATTAAGTATTACATTTTTTGAAAATCCATATACATGGATTGTATAAATTTTTTTTGTTCATCAAATTGCCAACATACTTTACACATCCAACACCGACGTTGCCGGCATGACTACAAGACATGTAATAGGAAGTACACGACATGTAGTGGTTTTTTCTTCTCTTCCTGGCCAACAGAAGATCAAACCCTTGTATCCCCATCCTACACATCAAGACTACATGGCATGTATATAGGAGTTCATTTCATGTTCTACTAAAACATAACATTTTTCTAGTTTTCCTTATTTTCTAAAAAACAACTCAATTGAAAAATACAAAGTAACATTACCTCATAATAAGAACTGGGTTCTTACAAACATCCCCCCTCAAAAAAATTCATCATTGAATTTTCCTTCTATGAGTCTAAAATGAATAACTGAGAATAACTCTAGCCATTAAGCACATACATCGGCCTCCCTCTCCCATGACATGTCTTGTACTAAGTAAGTATTCCATAGTACCCAAATGAGAGGAACTAACTGGCATCAGAGAACATTCATGCTCATTCCAACAATACAAGTAGGATTATCATAAAATGATGCATCAAATTGAAGCTCATCCTCCTTAGTCCAGAAAACGTTAGACGGGCTTGAGTGATAGTGGTGTTGTTGAGATACGTGGAAGATATCGTGCATGAATCAGTATCTCTGAGGCAACTGTAACAGACAGGGAACCAAACCTACCATATCCAGAATCTCAAAAGGTCCGACATATCATGGTGAATGCTTACCATGTCTCCTGATCCTCTTATGTCCCAAACTCATTGAAACACATATGAAAACATGATCTCTAACCTCATACTCAAGGGGTCATCTATTTTAATCATTATTAGATTTTTAATGAGACTTTGAAGTAGTCATACGTATTTGAATCAAGTGAACCTTCTCACTAGTCTCTTGGACAATAGGAGGTCCAATCATAGCTGTCTCACCATCCTCAAGTAAACACAGGGGTGTTCGGCATGTCCTTACATATAGAGCCTCATACGGGACCCTCTGAATAGTATCCTGAATGATATTATTATTGGAAAACACAACCAAGGGTATATGTTTCACCCAAGATCCTCCAATTTTTGGGGAACATGCTTGCGACATGATCTCCAGCACCTGAATTGTGTGATATGATGGGCCATCTGTCTTAGGGTGGTATGTAATGCTCAGATGCACCTATTCACCCAGCACCCTCGGAATGCTCTCCCAAAAACGAGAGGTATAACGTGAATCCATATCGGAAATGATTGAATAAGGAACCCCAAGAAGTCATACCAAATTTTGAATATATAGTTTCCCGGGAAAATTAACACCAAATGTATCCTTAATCATAATGAAGAGATTGAACTTTTTAATCATGTCAACAGCAACCCACACAACATCATTTCCTCTAGGAGACCTTGGAATCCCTGTCACGAAATCAGTCATGTCATCGTCCCATTTCTACTCAAAAATGGGTAGATGTTGTAAAAGTCTAGCCGACTGTTGATGTTCTGCCTTCACATACTAACAGGTGGGACACCTCATAAAAAAACTAGCTACTTCTCATTTCATACCCGACCACCAGTACTGACAATGTATGTTACAGTACATCATGGTGTCTCGGGGGTGGACTAACCCAAGATGAAGCAAGAATTTCTTGCATCATATCCTCGTATATATCCCTGGGAACCCACACACGTCCATGGTCACACAAAACATAATCCTCTCATATTGTACATCCAGGAGGAGGTTCCTCACATACCACAATCTCGTATTGAACTAGTCCTTTAGAATCTATTATATGCCTCTTGATCACTCTATCTATAAGGGTATATATAACATCCAAATATGAATGATAATAATGTCTATGACTGTTGGGAATCAATAAAAGAATATTTGAAAACAAATCCATTAGCTACCACTCACCACTGGAATGCTGTAATTTTTTTATTTGATTCCACCTACTCAGTGCATCAGCCACTGCATTACCATATTCAGGCGTATAGGAAAGCTCAAAGTCAAATGACTGAAGGTATTCACCCACCATTGTTGTCTTAGATTTAAATCCCACATAATGAAAATTCATTAGAGACATTTTTTTTCTATGTACACCTTAATATTCTCGCCCAATAAATGATATATCCCGCATCAAAATCCATGTAAAACTACAGCCAACTCGAGAACATGTGATGGGTAATTTATCACATGTGGCCTCAACTGTTGAGACTCGTATACAATTACTCGATATCCCTACATATGAAATGCTACGAACCCAATACCTGATGCATCACAGTATATAGTGGAACTCATCACCGGATCAAGAAATACAATTATTGGTGCTGAAGTCAAATGTCCCTTCAACTCCGGAAAGGCTTCATCACAAGAATCCAAAAATTCAAACTTCTCACCATTCTCAGTGAAGATCGTCATTGGTGCTATTAAGCATGAGAAGTCATGTGTAAAACACATTTAGTAACCAGTTATCCCCACAAAACTCCGAAAGGTAAAAAGTTCTTGGGCTGCTCCCAGGTAACTATTGCTCTCAGCTTCTCTGGGTCCACTGATACTCTAGTATCTAGGATGACATGACCCAGGATGTGATTCTGATCCATCCAGAAGTGGAATTTTTAAATCTTATTATATAACTGATACTCTATTAGTCTGTTCAAAATGATCTGAAAGAGTATGTAATGGTCAAGAAAATTGTGAGAATACACCAAGATATCTTCCATGAATACAAATATAACAGGATTTAGGTAAGGATGGAACACTTATTTTGACATATCCATGAAATCTGTGGGTAAGTTTTTTAGACCATATAGCATAACCATATACTCATAGATAATTTTCCTACTTCGAATGGTTGTACAGGGGATTTCTGTAGGTATAACAAGAATTTTCTGATATATTGGCCTCAAGTCAATCTTAGAAAAAAAATCGAGCACCTAATTGTTGATCAAATAGGTCATCAATCCATGGTATGGGATATCAAGACTTAACCATCAACTGGTTTAGTTTACGGTTTTCCACGCATATCCTAAGGGTAAACATCCACCTTTTTAGCGAAAATAACTAGGGAACTCCATGGTGATGTACTACGATGGATAAAACTCGTAGCTTCCAGATCATCCTAATGCCTCTTGATCTCTTACAACCCTTTTACAAACATACTGTAAGGATGAATGGATACTGGTGTAGCTCCTGGATATTGCTTGATAGTGAACTCCACCTCTCTATATTGTGGTATGGCTAAGAAGTAAACTATGATGACATCCTTAAAATAATCAACCACTAGTAGAATGTCTTCAAGACATGTTCAGTGATCATCCAGATATAAACTCCTAATTAGCGCTATCATCCCGCCCAACCCACGATTCTCGGTTCTAGCTTGTCTTCCCTGGACATCTCATTATCCCTTGTATTGAAAGGACCCGCCCTCTTGTGATGTAAAACACACACTACGGTGATAGATGTCAACAATGTATGGATAAGATACCATCAAATCCATTTCGTGGTTGACATCAAATCCTAACACCTCTATTACATAGAGGTTCTATAAAAAGTAAAACCCACCCATCTCAAGGGGAACTCCTTTCACTGACCCAAACATGCCATTCTCATCCCTAGAGGGGTTTCTAAATCCATATCATTTTCATAGGTATAAACACATATCCCAAGACTCTACACAATAGTCAAATATTAAAAAAATTCATTGCATCAGTATCAAAATGTGCAGAAAATAAAACAGATGCAACTATAATAGTACCTCTGATAGTAGAAGGTCTAGGATCATGCTCTTATTGGGTTGTTTGCACTGCTTATGTCTAACCTGTACCGCAGCCCTATGTAGAATCCAGGCTATGCTGAGCTGGCCTGCCATGATATCGCTAATATTTTAATGTTTGGTAACCACAACCACACAAACCACCTTGGGATACACGCCTCGATGTATTCTATTATCCGGACTAGTGAGAATCTTCTTGTCCCTACTACTACACGTGGAGTCTGTACAGAACCACTCTCACAAGAAAATGATTGAATCCTCTTGTAGAAGAAATGTAGATGGACCTTGTTTTTGCCATCTCGGCACTCAACTAGGCCCTTCAGGCCCCGGGGCCTCTTAGGTTGAACTCAACCACACTGATTTCTCCGCACCTGGCTACCAGAAGATACATCATGAATTCTCATATTCCCATGAGAAAACTCCATACAATGCTTCTTTCTTCTGGTCGAGACAGCGCCAGATCTCGGTGCTGAACCACCCTGGCTTGCACCACTAGATTCTCCTGGGTTGTGTTCAGTAATTAGTGCCTAATTCACAATGTAATGAAAAGAAGGAAACCTGAAAATGTTATCCTAACCATAGATTTCGTAGCGAAGACCATTCTCAATGTTTCTATATCTCAATGCCTCATCATCCATTAAAATAGGTGTGAATTGGAAAATCTCTCTATAGTGGGAATAATAGTCCATCACTGACATAGTACCCTACTCCAGATTCATGAACTCCTAGGTTCGATTTTCCTGGGGGGTCTAAGGAAATAATTTTTCATAGAAGACGGTCTGGAAGATCCCCCATGCCATGTACCGATTGCGCACTGTTTTTTTGATAACATCCCACCACCTCTTGGAAGAATCATGTAGCTTATAAGTCATGTGCTTGAACCTCCTCTCATGAGGCATCATAAGATGATAAAATATTTTCATCACAGATTCCAGCCATGCTTCTACAGCCTGTGGTCTCCCATCGACTAAAAAATAGTTGGATGTTGCTGATGGAATATATGTGTCTTCTCAGAAATAGTTTTGGAAGCCTATGGTGAAATCTAGAAGGTATTCATGAACCTCACAATACATACTCAGAACTGGGCTTCTGCACCCGCATCTGGTACAATGGATGGGGCCATATCTAGCTCAACTATAGTATCCATCTGAATCCCATGGCCTACCACCTCCAGTGAATACTCACGACTACCCTCTTGGAACATTTCTCAAGGCCGTCTAGGTGGAATTTCTCTGTACAGTCCAACACACACACCTCAAAATAAGTTTTATTAAAGGGAAAACTGTAACTCAAAAGTGTAAAGAGGGACAGAGAAGGAAAAATGCTCATGTTTTGTTTTCTAAAAAAGAGTACACTGCATGAATAACTGCATACATGGAGTGATCTCTTAGGACTCTACACGGCCGTGTAATTCTTCCCAACATTGTCATTTACTCTCCATGTACATGGTGTGTTTCCCAAGAGATAGGTTGTGTACATGGGTTTACTTCCTACCTAGGTACATCTACACATATAGAACCACACAATTATACTAGTGTAGGACTCCACGACATGTTCACCCTCCACACGACATGTATTACTATGGTTTCATCCAACCGTGTCGTCAGTCACATGGATGGATACATGGTTGACTTATACACAAGGTGTACTCACATTAGATGACGTGTATACTTAATGCTCAACATCCCGTCTTCCATCCTCATACGGTAGGTCACATCGTCAAGAGTTACATGACGTGTATATAGGGTACACAACATGTTATTTTTAAAACAAGGAAAAAAATATTCCTTGAACAATAACACACAGTGTGTTAGGATAGAATACCTATCGTATATAATGGGTATTCATGAAAAAAACTTTAGATTGCCCTGGAAACCGTAGTTTTTCAGGAAACCAACAGGCGGGCTACTAAATTCCGATCCATGAGGACCCAAACTCTTTACAGATCAATGTTAAACACCCATGTAGAACATATCGTGAAACATGTATAGATAAAAAATAAATCATGATACACCATATTTTGGTCCAAGAGGGACCATACACATCAGGAACCAACTTTTGGTGTCCATTACTTCCAAACCATAGCTCATACTAATAAACATATCACAACAACATGCATATCTATCATATCCACTATCACAACAGCATGTGATAACTTGTGATTTCTATATGTAATGACATAATGCATGGAATGTGATTCTAACAAGTGCATATATGATGAATGAAAAGGAATACCCTCATCTAATCATGTTGTTACAAACATAGGACCAAAAATTGTATCAATAGTAAAAGCAACAATCTTGTGTGTCACCTAATGGTGAAATCGAATCAACTGTAATATAAAAATAAAATAATCAAAATTGAATTTGAGGCAATTTGGTTGTTACCTATATGTGGGGAAGCTACATCCGAGCACAACTAATCACCAAATCCATATTCCATCATATCCAGTATATTACCTCCAAATTGTAATTCAAAGAGGAAATTAACCATATGATACTACTTTATAACATCCTAACCCGACATTCCACTAAACAGATAGTCAAATTAGTTTTCCACATGGCCTCAAGCGCATTTCCCAAAATTCCAGAGGTTGACGACTACAACGAGGGCCTAGGGTGTGATACTAGGGAAACTATACCCTCATTGGCATAATGTAACATAGCCGAATCAATATTAACAAATAGAATATGAAATAAATAGAATGAAACTAAAATAATAAAGTGGAAGTTTTATAGATAAATATCCAATTCTCAAACCATACAATTGATAATACATAATGTTATATTTCCTGAGAATGTAGCTAGAAAAGGATACACAATAATTAAATAAAAATTAAATAGAAGTGCTGAAACAGAAATAAAACACAGAAGCATTGCAATCCTCGGCATGGTCCCACGGTCTTTTTCTCTTAGACATCAATCAAGTACATGTATAAGGGAAATTTCCCTTTTCTAAAACTGCAATCATATAATTAGTTTCATCCCAAAAGAACGTCACAAATAGGTTGTGATACTAATCCTTACATGCAAACACGGATGATATGTGCCTAATAGTCAGTGGATATATGCAATAACAATAAAAAATAGCAGCTAGGATGTAATCATGTGAACTATCCATTTTCTATTTATGTTCTTTAGTATTATAGTTTCATTAACTGCAATTATATCGAGATTTGGAATTATCATTATAATTCTTCATATAGAAGAAAAAACAATGAAGGTCTCAAAATATCATCTAGAAAAAAATTGAATACTGCCTCCATGAATGTGCTTTGGATTGAACGATGTGTTATAATTCATTCTATTTCATTCATAAGGTTCTATGAAATAAGGCCTCGATATCCTTCCAAGGCTCGTCGACCCCTCGTACCCAAATAACCATCAACTAGTGAAATAACCATTTCCCATTTAATAATGTTAACATTTTTTCATTTAATCATTTGTTCAGTTGCCAAAAAAATCCATTTCTAGGTATCCCTCAAGGGATCAATGATTCACTTGGAAGTTATAGAGAAGAATCAAGGAGGTCGACCACCAAAATTGTGGCCAACTCATGGCCTTGAAGTAATTATCCTCTTGGGTCCATCCATTGAATTTTTACCGAGACAATGGTTCAACAATGGTTATCAAGGTGTAATTAGTCACATGAGAACATCCATGTCTTTTTACCGAGACTATGGCTCACCCATGTCTAATTAAATAGTTTAATTATTTATCATTTCATTTAAAACAACAAATGAAAATTAAACTATCACATGGATTAAAACATAACAACTACCATGGGAATTTCACATAGTAGAAAACACATGAATATTAAACTATTACATGGTTTTAATCATAACAACTCAAATGGTAATTTTACATAACAACATATTATTTTAATTAACCCTAAATGCGAAAACATTTTCATGCCTCAAGGTGTTCATTCCAAACTGATATCAATGGGGAACTCACCCATGGGGTGTCCCGAAAACAAGAAATTTTGAAACCACGTTCTTCAAATTATTATAATAAAATACATTAGAATCCTTATGAATTAACATGTTTAATTTATAAGGAAAGAAAACACCAAAAATATTGGTCTCATACCATTTTGGAACATATAATCAACTCAAATTTTAATAAAAGGCACAAGACCACCTACCACGATGTCGCACATGCAATATAAACCGACTTTATCCATTAAACCAATATAGAATGATGTAGATCTATGAAAAGAGGTAAATAATTCAACATTGAATAACTTCTTCGATATCAAAAATCCGAAAAACTGGCACAAGGGGAAGGAAACTCTTACCCAGAGGAATCCAACAAGACTGAAGACACTTGAATTGGGTTCCAGATAATGAAACGAGAGGAGGAAACCTTGCCGTGACTTATCCTTCTTCACTCGGCAACTCCTATATACAGAAGAAGTGAAAATGAGGCTACTACCCATTATTCCAATTTTAGTAGTCCATGACGTGTAAATCCATATACACGACGTGTATATCATATTATAGTCCATCAACTCACCGACTTACTTTACACATCCTACACCGACCTTACGGACATGACTACACGATGTTTACTAGGAAGTACACAACGTGTAATGGACTTTTATTATATTCCTATCTAATAGAAGCACACTCCCATGTATCCCTATCTTACACAGCCAGACTATATAGAATTTATATAGAAGTACACGACATGTTCTACTAAAACATAACATTTTTCCAGTTTTCCTTGTTTTCTCATAAAAAACTCAGTGGAAATGAAAAATTAAGAAAATGTACCACATAAGATGAAAAGGGTTCTCAAAAATCCATATTTTTTGGATAATGTAAGAAATATATTTGTAAATCCTAGAAATTTAAACCATTAATGAAAGGAATGAAGAATTAGTAAAAATGAATATGTATCTATATGTATGGTTATAAATCTAAATAGACCCTTGACATTTTTGAAATACCACCAAATTATTTATAACCCATGGAAAGTAGTGGTGAACTCCCATGTTTTTTAAGATTAATTATGATATGGATGGATCCATGCCTTCTCAGGTTCAATATTTGTTGGTGTTTGTTGAGTTTTCCGTATTTATTATTTGATTTCTTCTTTGATCAGTTTATTTTCATAGGTTCTGTCATTCAATTATTTTTTTATTGATTTCCATTATTCTTATAGGGCTCCATTGATGCTTTGTGAGAATTGTTTTTCTGTTGAATCCATATAGGCTGTAGAATCAATTCAGGAATTCCCATCAGATTTATTTTTTTCTTTTTCCCTAATGAATCAAATAATGAAGAGACCATTGATGTAGGGGGCTTTGTTGATTCACCTATATTTTCTATTCATCCATAATGTAATCAATATATATATATTTGGATAATGGTGGAATTTTTATTAATAAATTTTAAAAGGGACTATAGAATAATAATTTCTGTCATAGTAGAGATTTAATGTGTTTCTATCAAGATTACAATTTTTCAATTTTTTCAAGATACTGTTATATATATTTTCATTACATGTTTATCTATTTAGTTTATGATATGGACTAGAATGTTAATTTTTATGAAATTTTAAAATGAATTTAATGGTGGTAAGGAGTTGTGTCCATATAAATGATGATGAGTTTTTAAAAAAAATGCATTTTTTAAAGTTTTTTGCGAAAATTATCAAATAAGCATGCCTATATATAATCATCCATCAATATAATTTAATGTAACTCGAAGCTGTTATTGAAATAAATTTTGAAAAATATATATTTTATTATAGTTGGATCCTTAGTTTCCCTATAATGGTATGATATTATCAATGAAGATGTTCATATAAGAAATTAATGAATAGTTTTTTATTAAGATTAATATATGTGGATGATTGATACAATCTACTAATGATAGATGGATGAATCAGTTTTATAGACTATATGTTCTAATGAATAATTATCATTTCATTATCACATTTTTGATTGCTCTATATATGGAAGTGTGATATCTGAAACAATGTGTGCCATGTATGGCCAATGATTTTGTGATATGTGGAAAAGGAGTCCATGGTGTGTGGTAGTTAATTATTAAAAGGATGGAAGTATGCATTTTGATATTTATATGGATTATGAGGATTACACTAGGAAAAAATGGAAAGTGTTGAAAATGGGCTTGGTCATTTCTGTTCCCAAATATGTGATACATGATTTTTAATAAATCAGTTTAAATTTATAGATGGTTGCATTTTTATTTATTCTTTTCATTCCTACTAAATGAGGTTGTTTGTTGGTTATTCTTTTTGATCTCTTTTATGTAATATTAGTATGCCTCATTTATTACTTGGAATTATGTAATGATAATGGAAAATAAATTTTTAATACCATGGGGATTCAGGTTTAATGGAAAACTTGATAATGGTGTTGAATCCTAAGGAATAATATAATCTATTTGATTCAACTGATAAGGTATAAGCCTTGTATGGTAAGTAATGTAATGAAGGAATGCTATAAAATTAATAAATAATGAATGAATTAATTTATATTTGTATTTAATGTTTTTAATGGAAATGATTATATGATTATTTACCTATAACATTATTTTAGATAATAATTATTTTTTAAAATTATATTAAACTAAAAATAGTTCATTTATACTACTAATAATAATAATAAGTTCATTAGAATTAATTTTAAACTATAATTATAGTATAAAAACTATTTAAACATTGGAATATATTATTTCAAAAGAAATTTTATTTCATCTTGATTTGTAGGATTTATTTTATATATAATCCTGAAACATCTCATAGATTAATATAATAAAATTATTTCAAATGTCATAACTATGAAAACAAATATAATTTAATATGATCATCTTTTAAGATCATCGTGAATAATAATGAGTATAAAAAACTTTCACCATAGTAAAAATGTCAAAATTGGATTAAAACATGGGTTAAAACAGAAAAACCAGTCTAAAAAGTAAAAGTATTCTATTTTATGAGTGTTATTATACAATTTTGATAATATGTTGTGAAAAAATTATTTTATATCATTAATTGGATTCTTGGAAAAAATGATATACTTTCTAGAATGACAAAATATATTTTATTTAATTAAATATTATTTTCAATCTCTATATTTAATTTAATTGTTGGAAGAATTAATTCAGTATTACCATGATGAAAAAGTCTAAAAATATTATTTTTTTAACATAAATATTTTTTTGGGAACCTATTTATTTAATTATTTCAATGTAAAATGATTTTTTCTCTTTAATCAGGTATTTTTTTACAAAAAGTATTTTTCATCCATTTTTTGTTCATAAATAAAACTTAATTTCTTAAACGTATATAAATTAAATATAGAAAGTAGGATTTAATTTTTTTTAAAAATAACATGTTAAAATATTTTATGAACATTAATTTTTAGTCATATAATTATGATATAAATTTAAAAATTTAAATTATCATGGTTCAGATTTAAGTGGATTTAATGTGGCTTAACTATAAAATAAGCTTTCAAATGTATCCAACACATTAAAAAAAGTGATCGAATTGTATTATTTTAACAAATAAAATATTTTATTTTAATATTGGGTTTAGTGGAGAGTTTTTTATTATGAAATTTTTACTATTTATATAAAAGATAGGGTCCAAAAAGTTGCCATCATTCTCTTAATAACTACAATATTTTTTTACCAATATAATAACAGAATATTTTTAGTTAAACTTATTTATTTTAAATTAGAATCCATTTTTTATCATTTTAATTTAATATTAATTTTTAATTTTGAAATAATTACCTTACAATGTTACAGAACACTAACGCAATGCAAGGGAAAGTTCTATAAATATCAAGTAAGTGATTTTAAAAACTATAAAATTATTATTTTAAAGGACTTATATTTTCCAATGTATTATATAGATATATTTAATATATTAGGGATATGTAAAATTTATATATATTCAAATTATGTATTATTCATCTGGTTTTAAATTTCAAATTAAATTAATACACCCAAATGTGAAATTATTAATTTTAAGAACAACAAAATATATATTAAATGACAAAAAATTATTAAAAATCATCTCAACAACAAAGTGAATAAGATATTGTGTAAAAAAATTTCCATTGTTATTTTCATGGGACCACTTTCTTTCATGGACACATTATTAATTATTAAATTTGCAGAAAATGTTAATATTGTTCTAATTGTCAAAATATATAATTTGGGGTTTATCTATGACATAAGGATGAAAATGTAACAAAAAATGTCAAAATTTTATTTTATAAAAATATATTTACTCATTTTCATTTTATATTATAATTTTATGAATTATAAATCATTTCAATATTGGAAAATAATTTGTATTAATTAAATAATTTGTGTAATTACAAGTGTTATACTACCCCAATTATGAAGGGGAACCTTTTGACTTCTCGCCCTTAAATCATTTTGAGCCTTTAAGTTCAATAAGGTCCTAAAATAATACCTTACTATATTCTTAATAAAAAATCTATAGCTTATGGTATGCCAAAAACACCATCTCTAGAGGAATTATGATGTACTCCAAAAGTGGTTTCTCGGTGAAGAGGTGTTAATATTAACTAACCAATTTCAATTTTATTTCCTCTTCCACCTCATCTAAATAAATGGTATCAAGTATAATATAATTAATTATTTATCTTGAATGTATTTAATTTTTAATAATATTATTTAGAAACTATTATCCACCTTATTTAATTTATATTATAAATAATAAAATCACTAGTCCTCATTTTTGCGTTAAAGACTCCACATGTTGTTGAAATTAAATTTTCATCCCCAATTCACATGAATGGTATTAATTGTTGATTTAGTAAATTTTTATGTCATAAAAAATTCTATAATTAATCATTGTAGTAGAATTATTATTTATATTTCATTTATTCCATCCATCAAAAAATGTAAACAGTGTACACGTATACGTACGACTCCATCCCCATAAATAATGTAATTAATTTTTCATTCTCTAATGTTTCTAGATGATTATAAATAAATATAAATATATATATATATATAACAATATATTGAATATATTTTATATTAATATTAATATTAACATTTTTTTAATGGTTGAACCATGATTATTGTACAAGGAAAAAACTATAGAACCAAAATATATGCGAAAATTGATACAAATATCACATGGAATAATGATTTTAATAAATAGTTTTTAAAAAGAAGATGAAAACTAGTTATAAGAAAATTAAATATGGTATGATTAATATCAGTATTTTTTTTAATTTCTGTATAATAATTTAATATTTATATCAACGGTGGTTCAATCACATGACATTGAAATTGAACCAAAGGTATGAGTTCTTAATTGCATTATTTGTTCATTAAAACATGTGTGATGTTATGTAAGTATTTAATTTAATTAGGAGTTTATAAATATCTTTAAACTATTTAAATATAGTAATACTAAATAATTCATAACATTTTATGTTACAACTCATGTAATTTCATGCAAGGGGTTTTGATTAGAAATTGACAAATGTTGTAAAGTTTTGTTTCAAATATCATCACTATCCACAATGGTTTATGTTAATTTATGAAATGCGTTTATTATATTTCTTCTATTTATTAAACACAATATATATTAGTATTCTCTAGTTATTTATATTAATAAAATTGTCTGATTCATTTTCATCTCTATATTTACATATTGTACCAAAATAATATTTTTTATCGAAACTGGCATTTTTTTCTACTATGTTTAGAATATTTTTCTTCCATGACTATAATTTCAATATAATATTATTATTTTATATTGTTTCAATTTTCGGTTTTTTTGTAAATATTTTTTTTTTGTTTTTTTATAAAATTTCATATAAAATTAATGTTATTATCAACATCCAAATGATGTATTTTGTTTTAACAAAAATGTGAAGGGAGTTAATATTTTAATTTACACTATATGAAAGTAATTTCCCACATTAATTAATTCTCATGTGATTAAATCATCAATTAATATTTTACATGAGTCATATCAAAGAATAAATGTTTCCAAATATTTTGGGATTTTGTATTTTTAAAAATTAAATTTCATTCTGAAAATGGTATATTCAGTAAAACTATATTTATATATCATTCTATGGAATTTAGTTTCATAAATTATTTATACACTTATCTTCTAAAATGATGATATTTTCTATTGATCCCACTATTATTTTTTAATTGATGATTTAGGATCAATTTGACTAAGTAATGTGGAGAAATGTTGTAAACTGGTTCATTTTATAAAGACAATTTTCAAATAGGAATTCTGATTATCTATTATTAATCATTAATATGATTAATTGATTGATTTTATTATGTTATTTTTGGATGAAAAAATTATATATACCCTTGAGAAATTATTAGATATCAATAGGACAAATGCAGTGGGTATTCGGTTCCATGGATAACCATTTATGTAGAATACATGCCCTGAATCTTGATGATATGTTCAAGTTATCCAATATTATGAATTCAATCATTAAAAATCATTTAATTATTTCAATGTGATTATTTTAATGTTTATGTTATCTATAGATATGTTCTAATATCATGTGATTATTTATATGTAAATATGTTATCACCATTTATTAAATAAATATCATTTTTTATTCTGAATTTTTTTATTAAATGAAATATGTTTTCAAATATTTGCAATTTTATATTTACTATGTCTCATTTTATATTGATAGCTTCCATTATACATATATTTTTCTAAGAATAATACTTCACCCCTTTCTTATGATTACTTTCCCTTGGATTCCATGATGTGTACTATGATTTTTATCTATGGATACTCTATAAAGAATAATAATGGTCTTAAAGAAAATATTATATTTTCTTTCATTTGACGAATGTATTATGTTATTGAATAGTGATTTTAGCTTTCCAAGAATATTGTTCTATTTTCTCCTTTGGTATGTCACATCATGTTTCTTACTCTAATTTAATAAAGTAATAATATCCACTGTGAAACTAGTGTTTGTGTATTTATAGTTCATATTTTAGAATTTTTTGAGATATCCTTATGAATATGAATTATAAAAATGTAGAAAAAGGATCATAAACCTATAAATGACTTTTATAATTTTCCATATTATGGGATAATATCATAATGTTTTTTGAATGTTAGAGAGTATGTGGTTTCTACAAAAACATACATTTATAGATACCACTTGTTGATATGGTTTTGGAAAATAATAATATAGGGTTAGTAAAATGAAATCATGTGGGTCAAATATATATATCAGTGATTTTTCACAACATAATGTGTAATCCATTACTTTTGACATAGTCTGAAACTCATCAGATATAATCATGGTTTAATTCAAATTTACTTTATAATCCGTTATAATAAAGGATATAATAGAACCTATCGAAATGTAAGTTATGAAATTGTTGTTTGTGATAAACTTGAAATGCCATTGGTTGAAAAGTATATGGTTGATCATAAGATTAAATTATTAGATACCAATTTTTGGAATTATATTATGGGGGTTTCAAATTATTACAGAAATTTTTGGTGACGTTTTTTGTAATGAATCCCTTTCAATTATTTATTTTTAGTGAGTATTTTACTTATGTAACAATGATTTTATATTTTATGTACATATGTTTATTTTTATTGAATAATTTTATTTTTCATATTTTCATTGTGTTTAATTATGATTAATTAGAAATAAAATAGAATGTAAATTTTGGGAATATATCATATAGATAACCGTGAGACTTAAATGTGAATTGATTACAAAGATGTTAATGTAAAGTAATAAATATTGGAAATAAATTATGATAATGGTAAAAATAATTGGAGGAATAATTATAGAGTCAATTTTTTGGTATTTTATAGGATCAAATATGTTTTTATAGTATTCAGATTTTCAAAATATTAATGATATTTGGGGGGAAATTTTAGAGGGTCGAGGAATATATATTATTTCAGTTTAAAATAAATTATTATTTGAAAATAATGTCATTACTTTTTAAAAAATTTTATATGATATGATTGAGATAACTTTTAAAAATTGAAAATTAATAAATGTTAAGGTTATTATTTTAGTTTTTGAATATACATTTATCTAATGATGTAATGATCGATGAAAATGAATTGGTTTTGTTATTAAATTTTTTAAGATAATGTTTTATTTTTACTTATGATGGGTTATTTATTTTGGGTAATATCGTATGTTGTGATATGATTTTCATTTTATTAATAAATAGAGGAATATATTGTATTTATTTTGTAGATTATGTGATCAATTAGAAGTTAAATTTAGTTCCTCGGTCAAGGAAATTTCTTCCTAAATATTAATTGTTTTGATAAAAATAATTCATTATAGAAAAAAAAATGATTGATGAGAGAAATTATATTTTTCCTAGTTGTATATTTCCCTCTGTTCATAGTCTATATGAAATAGAAATTCCTTAACTTGAGGACAAGGATCATGAAATAATTTTTTAAACTATTTCAATCATTTATAATGATTTGATGGTCCCTTTCAAACCTCATTGATTTATGGTTTCATGCTTGTTATCTTTCTAATTATTATATTCAATATACCACTCAATTAGACCTTGGATGTTATTATTATAATCCATGTTTATATTTTATCATCACACAAATGTACTCCATATATTTGGAAACTAATACATGATATTTTCGGTATCCTTTATTTAAAACATTCCATTTTTTAAAATAAGTTTTACAATTAATGTAGTTGATGTGGGTATCAAATAAAGTAATTTTTATATATTGATCCTTTGATGAAAAAAAAATTAGGAATAATTTATTAAGAGAGGTAGAGTGTATCATGGATATATAACAAAACATATTTCTCATTTAATAAATACTATTTTGAAAATATTTTTCACTACATGAAACAACGAGATTAAATTAATCGTGATATATAATTAAAATATTATTACATAAACATATTCCTTATAACCCAGTCATAAATTTTCTTTATGAATTGGAAAATCCACAATATAAAATAATGTGTATAATGGTTTTATATAATGATAAAACTATTTATTAAAGTATAATATATATATTTTATTCTGATAGTCAATTACGTTATGGTTTGAAAAATAATTTTTAATTCAAATATGTTTTTAAATAATTATTTTGCATGAAAAATATAATTTATTTATACATATATATTAAACAAATTCCATATAAATAGAAAAACAAAATTGGATTACAAATATAAAAACTAACATTTGATTTAATTTTGTTATTTTTTAAATGTATTAAATTTTTAGTGAATGTTATTAAATTGTGTTATTTTATAAAAAAATGTATTCCCATTTCAAGCATTACAAAATAAAATTTTTATACAAAATATATTAAAAGTAAAATTGGATTATTAATATAATGAGTAATAAAATTATTATAATTAGTCTATAAAATATTCTTGAATTTTTTTATAAATCCATATAACACTTAAGAATATATTTTATCGAAAAATCCATCATTTCATCATGTTTTAAGGCATTAATTATTATATATATTCTTCTAATTTTGTTATTTGAATATGATATAATGGATTCAATATTTTTAATTTTAATTATTATTAATTTTTAATAGGTACAACATTATTATCTATAATTATGAATAGATGCCCAATTAAATATTTTTCAGTTTTCTAAAAAATGTAAAATTGTGATAAAACCCTAGGGTAAAACATAAAAATAAGTCTTCAATAAATCTTTATCCTTATTTAAGAGAATTTTTCAACCAAATATACTATTATAGAGATATATTGTTTATATTAAATTTTGATTTAGAATTTTAGAACTTATTCTAGACTTTTGTGGAAGATAAGATATATTTTATTTAATTAAAAATATTTCTATGTAATTGAAATTTATTTCCTTGTTAAATGAAACCATTTGGTATGGGATTGATCTAAATTATAAAAAACTTTAATTTTTTTCATTTGAACAATATAAATTGTGGAATATAGTTTATTACAAATTTATATGCTAAAATAATTTTTAATTTAAAATTTGTAAGGTTTTTTTTAAAAAA
This sequence comes from Viscum album, assembly GCA_963277665.1. NCBI lineage: Eukaryota > Viridiplantae > Streptophyta > Magnoliopsida > Santalales > Viscaceae > Viscum > Viscum album. The sequence goes on from OY728122.1 coordinate 639,107,713, forward strand.
AATTTTGTATTTGTTTCTTATATTATTTGTAATTTATTCCCTCTAGAGAAATTATATTTAATAAAATGGTTTCAATATTTTAAATTATAATTTAAATTTATTATATAATTACCCAATTACTTTTGGACAAATAATTAATTTATTAATTAAAATATTAAATAATTGTGGTTATAGTTACAATATTATTAATGTGTATTAACTTTATGATTTTCATAAAATGTTTCCAAAAAATTAAAAAGTTCTATTGGATGAAATTATTATGATCATTTCACGGATTTTATTTTTATTTGGTGAAATTTCTATTTGTCTTTTACATTTATATTATTTCATTATTTGATAATCTCAAAAATATATATTTCATTCTTTTAAAATCAAAAAATATTTGTGACCGATATAATAAAAAATAATATTCATTTTTCAAAGGATGTATTAAATATGAATGACTTTTTTTATCATTGATATTTATTTTTACTTTTTTGTGATTAAATTATTACATTAATTTTTTCTGCAATGCTGACACAGTTCAATTGGAAGCAAAACGAATATTAAATAAAAGATATTAAAAACACTATAATTAAATTTTCATAAATTATTTATATTGTTCAAATACATTTATTAAAAAATTTATAGTATTATAGATGTTTGAAATGTTATTTATTAATTTAAATTTATGAATTTAGTTTCCAATGTAACATTAAATGGATAGTTCCAATGATATTATTAATCATACTTTATAATTTGTAAAATTTTATTAAATGATTATAAATTCCTAAAATATCATATCCTCAACCAATATAATTTAAAAATGTATGAAAATCCAATCATGGTCCATTATTGGGTCACTATTCCTTTCATAGTGTCATTCATAACCCTTTATCCTATATAAAATATTAATATAGTCATTACTGTCGAAATGGTTAATGGGGGATAAAACTAAGAGATAGGGGTTACAAAATAAAAAAATTACAAATTTTATTTTACGATAATTTTTCAATTTCTACCCATAATATATATTAGTTTTATGAATTTTGGGTCTCTTATCAATGAATTTTAATTTAAATTAATTAAAACCATTATATAATTCAAAAATCTCCCCTCCCTCCTTTTATAAAAGGATTCTTTTTTCTCCTCTCACCCTCAAACCTTTTTAACATATTAAATCTAACAAGGTCTCCATTTTACATTATATAATTCCATCACCACATCACCAAATCTTATTTTTTTCCAAAATAGAAAATCTTTGGGGGCTTATGGTTTATTTCAAAACATGTATCGCAAAACAAACATACAACTCTTAAATAAGTTTTGTTTATTTTCTTACCTCATATAAACATATAGTATCTATTACAAAATAAATAAATATCTTGAATATAATAAATAATTATTATTATTATTATTTTCTAACATGAAATTTCTATTTCATTTCCATTTTATTAAAATGAAAAACAATGCTTGTGTGTATGTACGACATATCATCTCTATATTGCGGTGTAATTATTTTTTCATCAAAAATTTATATGGATAATTATTATATTGTTTTTGATAAATATATGTGATATATATGAAATAATATTTATTTTCAAAAGATGAATTATGAATTTCCTTTATTTCATCCATCCATAAGAAAATTAAATACTTCTCATCTGTAAGTATGAACAATTATCTCAATGAATAGTTTAATAAAATTTCTTATCTATTCATTTTATTCCTGATTAAAAATATTTATATTTATAATGAATATATTATATAAATCAATCACTATTAATATTATGGTGAAAATGTAACCATGATCAATGAAAAAGGAACAAAACTACTGAATCAAAATATATGAGAAAAAATAGGTATCACCCTGACATAATGATTCAATTAAATAGTTTTAATATATGCGAGATAAAAGGGTACAATTAAATCATATATGTTATTATATATTTTATTATGTAACAAGAATTTATTAATAATAAATAAATATTTATTATATAGAAGCTTCAAACTCGTACGAAGGATGTTAGACAAGAGATAATGGTTATTCATCTCATTATTTATTCATCAAGACGTGATTGTTGTTCTGTACTTATTTATGTTTACGAGTATTATATAATTAAACATGGAAATTTTAAATCACATATTCATGTAATTCATAGTATTTAATGTTAAATATCAAATTAATTCATTCAATGTGTTGTTATATGAATGTTAGAAAATTGGTAACAGGTAATTTAAAAATCTCATCATTTTTCTGGATTGATTATCAAAAAATATCCCACGGGGTAATTATTTGATATTTCATTTATAAAGAAAGTCTATATTATTGAAAATTAATTTTTTTTATAAATTAAATGTTTCCATTTATTTTTTCCTCTTCATATGTACTCATGACACTAAAATGTTTTTTTAAGAAAAACTAACCCTATTTTTCTAATCATGTGTTGTTCATCTTATCCCAAGTTTGTGTATTATATAAAATATTTTAGTGATTTATTTTACTATTACCCAATTATTTAATAATGTATTTTTATCCCTACTTATTTTCTAAAAAATTGGGTTTAAATGTGTTTTCATATACTTAAACAAATGAAATATTTTTTACTTTTTTGTAAATTTTTTAGAGGAATTTTTTTAAACATACTAATTATGATCAGAAAATACCACCATAACAAATGCTAGGTGATTTACAGAATCACTTCCATGTTTCAACGATTCATTTATATGAAAATTTTTTTTAAATATTTTGTATCTTTTTAAACTTTTTAAAAGTAAATTTTAAATGGAAAATTTTATCTCCATCAATATTTATTTATAGATCATTTTTTGTAATTGAAATTCATCAATGAATAAAACCATTTTATTCTTCACTGGGTATATTTTATAATAATAAAATCCTTATTATTTATCTATTATCAGTATGGTTGGAAAATGTATTAATATTCTTTATGAATGTTTTTCATATATAATATTTATTTTAATAAGTAATGTTGACTAAGTTATATTATTTATTCATATGATGAATTTAGAGTACATATTTAGTGACTAGTGGTGACCAAAATTATTATTACCCTTGAAAAATTGTTAGATTATATGATAAAAAAATATATTATGTATTTGGATGATACATCACCCATTAAAGTAAATGACTTGAAAATACACCTCGATGATAATTTTAAGACATTAATAATTATTTATCATATCATAATGAAATCGTTTTTTGATGTCCGTGTGATTATTTGAATAGATATTATATAAAAGGATAATTATCATGATTATGAGCTTATTTATATGGAATTATTTTATCAATATCTACTCCTACAATATTACCCTTTTTCATAGTTTTTAGATTAAATAGAGTTTAATTTCTATTATTTATATTTCAAATATTGATTATTATTTATTTAATAATGACAAATTCAACTATTTTAGCCCTTAATTAGTATATGATATCACCCCTTCATTGTGTTTCCTTTCCATATAATGATAATAAATGTAATTTGATTGATACTAATGGATATTCTATGTATAATATTAATGTTCTCAATAAATACTTTCCCTTCTATTTCATGTTTCCAAATATAATGAGATATTAAAATATGTTTCTTGTTTTCCAAGACATAAAAACTATTCCATATATTTATATTTGGTCACACATATATAGTGAAAATGTAATAAAGTATCCATTATCTCTATGTTACTATAGTTTGGGTCTTTACATGCGTGTACAAGAATAGTGAGTTGCAGTTTTGCTTAATGATATGGGGTTTCCAATAGTGTGGTTGTGACATATTCATATATTATTATGTTAGGAGACACCATTAAACACCTCATCCATGTCAGTCAGGAGAGTGACACGTAGTGGATCTGGAAGAGTTTTTTTTCACATGTTCCTATAGGGTGATTAATAGATGGATAACTACACCATCATTCCATATACTCTTATCCTGGTAGTTTTATGTACTAGTATGCAAAGATTGTTTTTTTCAACCATATATGTGTAGAAATTTTTGTATTGGATTTCAGTAATTATCTTTGTTTTATATGAATAAAACGTATCCTAATAATAAATAATGTTATTTTTTTGTATGGTCTAATATTTATTGAGGTGTAATACATGATGTATATGTTTTAGTGGATCCTTGAAACTTTTTAGCTACTATCTAGTTAAATGGATTATGTATTTCATATTATTTATTGTATTTTTGGATCAATGAATGTTTGGATTAAGGGATGAGTCACATGATATATTTTCTTAAATGTGTTTAGGTAGAATTAATTTTAGTGAGATATTTCTTGGACATTCATTTTTGGGGAGATTCACCAAATCTTTGGAGATGTGGCAGTTGGTTACCTTCATTTCATTTTATGTATGATATTATATTACTATTTTATGATATAGATGGTGTGAAATATATGGATGTGGAGGAAATATTTAATTCTAGATTGGTTGACAAGTATGATTAATTTTTTGTCCCCTATTCGTTACTTTGAATCCATTTTATTTCCATGAGAGGACAAGGGGAGGATCCATCTCCGCATACATGCTATTCTCACCATACATTTATAAAATCTATTATTCTATTCATTAAAAGATATATTGTGTTTTGGTAATTTTTTACAAGATAATATTGTTACTAAAGATAATATTGGACATTGAGGTAATTTTAAAATATTTTCTTTTAGAACATGATATTTATTTTTCATGTGTTTCGGACTTTATCATTACATGGATCTGTAATGATAATTTTTTATTTTGAATTGATTTGGATTATAGTTGTTCTTTTTTCAAACTAGTAGCCTATTGAAGGAAGGATTTGAGAATAATTACCTCCCTTCCCACATTTCCATCCCAAAAATTATAATGTTAGAGTTATGGGTGAAATGGATTTTTTTATGGTCTAGAATAATGGAAACGTTGGTTTTGGGGACACAAACCAGTGAGTCCATCATGGGTAGAGAATCAGATATTTTTTTCTAAAAAACTATGAGGGGTAAATTTAGTCGACCATCTTGGGGAAGTGTATTTAGGTCATATCTGAAATCTAATGCACCATCATGTAAGCAATGTTATGGTGGATACAAGTAGAGAACAAGGAAAAGATCATGCATTATTCTTCTTCGTGTCTGTTTTTGAAAAGAGTTGACCATGTGATTAGTTTCAAATATAAACAAATAATGATTTCATATTAAATAACCAATATTCCAGTATAAGGCGTTCCTTATCTTTTTTAAGATATTGTTGTACATTGATATCATCATCCGGTTTGAGAAGATGATGTCCATTAAGAGATTCAAGACAAAATACATAGAAATGATGATATTAATGATGATTAATAAAAGATAAAATTATGATAGTTAAATGACATATTATATAGAGGTATAAGGGATCTGCTTTAGGCTTAATGATTTATGTCATGTCGGAGGATGTGGATATATGATTTATTTAAATCCTTAATCTGTTGGAGCATTGGTTCTCAATGGTGGTTACAATGTTTCATGGGGAATCTAGTCAGTGGAGGGTTTTATTCTATAGGGATCAGGAGGAGTCACATGTGTAATGGGAGGGAATAAAATTAATTTCCAAATTTTTCATTCATTATTAATATAACATGATATCTAGTCACTTAGTACTTCTTACCCACCATCAAATGAGGTCCAATGTGTGGAGTTTCGGGATACCCATCATGTTTCTTTTTTTATACTTCACACCATCATTCAGATACGAAGTCTTGGGTGAGGCATTTTAAAGATGATTTTATTTCAATTATATAGTGATATGTAACTATTATTTTGATGTTGACATATATTGGGGTGTTTTTTAGAGTAATGGTCATTGAGAAAATTAATTCCACAAATAGATCATCATATGAGGGTAGTCTTCTAGATTCCCCACCTGATAGAGTTGAGGTCTAGTTATAACAATTTTTTAGAAATATTATTTTTCCAATAGTCATGGGTAGGTATCATCCACAAATATATCATTTATTAAGGGTATGTGTTTCCTAACCCCTTCTACATGATCCAATGTTTTTTCTTTTACATGTTTTCATAAATAAAAAATTGAGTGAAAATCCCATTCTTCACATGAAGAATTAACCATGTGACTTCTTTCATTTTTTTCAAAAATATCAGATTCATTTATGGAATCAAAAATAGGGTTTCCTAAATATAAATAATGATATTGTATATTGGTAAAACTATGGATGGCCTTTAAATTCTCATTTTTATTTTCCATAAAGGAATGTCCATTTATGTGGTCCCTATCATTTATAGATCGTTTGTGGAGTAGTCATATGCAGTTTATTTTATATTTTCATTTACACAAGGAGATCCTAACATCACTTGGTCTATCCAATTCAATATTTCTATATTATTATACTATTATTGATTCAATCATTAATATAATCTATCTTTGTTAATTCAATGAGAAATTAGGTGTATATACATCTAGTTCCTTTGGAATTTGACAACTCAAAATAGAGGATGAGCTTTTTGATATGATGTTTGAATAGAATATGAACATTTTAAATGGAAAAAACTCTATTTTTTGGAGATATATTATCATATTAGATTCTAGAATATAACATCATTTTTATCATGTATTATATTTATTAGGTGCAATCCATAAATAAATTAATGAGTAGGAAAAATGTGATTGATGAGGTTTACCTAGTTATTTTTATACTTTTCAGTGAGTGGGACCCTTAGATGCTTCTCAAGAGTATTCTATCCACGAAATCATTATTGGCTGAATGGATGTTATGTTTTTTATAAATTCAACTAGCATTGTTTCCCAGGGTTATTAGGGAATACAATTATAATTTTATTAATGTTTTTGGGTGTTTTCTACACAACTAGATATCATGTTTGAAACATAGCTGCAATTGGCTGCTTCCTTGATATCATGGTCTCTTTTTTTGGATGTCACCTTATAAGTTGTGTTCCCCACCAGTTTAGAATAATGAACATTTTATCTAGTTTTTTTCTCTCACAATTATATCAATGTTGTGTTACTAGTTTAGTTATATATGAAGACCGATGGAAGTATATGACAATATATGAATTATTATCCCTTATTCATGGTGATTGTGAAGATTTTCTATAATGCTCCATAGATTGATGAAATTTGTGATTAGTTAAATAAAGATATTTGTTTATAAAATATCAATATGTGATCAATATAACATTATATGTAGAAATATAATTAGGATATACCATAGGTTTTTTTTTGTAATATCAATTAGTCATTATTTTTTTATGTTGTTTGGTGTGTTGAATGAAAAAATTATGATAATGATTTTGATGGTTGTAGTGGTTTATGTTTTTCTTAAATAGTTTTTAGTGAATTTTATTAATGGAATAATTGTGTAATCTATGACATAGTAGGATCATTACGAACATCTACAAGCTATTTTTAGAGTTCATCATTGCCAATATACATTTTTGAAGATATCAATGTCTAATTTATGGGATTATGAATTCTATTTCTTGTTTAATGTTTTTTCCTTACATCATGTATCCATGGATCCTTTGAATATTAGGGTTGGATTTCCATGGTAATCAACTTGGAATATTATTGTGGAGTGCAATTTATTTGGTGTTTTAAACTATTATTGGTAGTTTGTACATGACTTAACATGTGTTTTGAATCATATGAAAACAATGACTAGAATGAATCTTGGATTCAATTAAACTGAACTGTATTCGGTATATTTTTGTTACCCAAATAGATTTGTACAACAACCTATTTAATAAATTTCCATAAAGAGACTAATTTGAGGATCCCTTTGATTCATTGTGTATTGGGTAGAGAATAAAAATATTTGATAAGAGAGCATATTTTTATTTAGATCTCCATGGATATATCCCCATGAATTTATTAATTTGACCAATGAAATCTACTTTTTATTTTTTTTATTATGGTTGAAGTGGAATTACCTCATCAGGGATGGAATCATCATTTTCACTAGTCACATGTGTCGATGGTCTATCTCCTCCCAAAATGACCTGATCTTCTGATAGTGAATATGTAGGAAATGTTAATATGACTATGACATAGAGAGTTCATATACACTATTCAAGGGTAATTTTTAGATAATGTGTTAACCGTGAAATAATGGAGAAATTTTTTTCATGAGTCTTGATATTCATAGTGAGTAATGGAAGAGATCATATCCATATATATTGAAATGAGATAATATGGTCGTAGTGTATTTATTTGAAAAATAATGAGATGTGATCATTGGTGTAGTAGGTGGAGGAGTCTGAGTTGGGGGATTACTAGGTGGGTGTTTAGAGTGACCATGTATTTTATAGTGATTATATTGATATAAATATGAGGTGGAATAGAATCAAGTTCAATTTTAGGGGTGGATATTAAACCTATTAGTTATTCATGAGACGGTTCTTCTATATTTCGAAATATCTCCCCTATTAGTTTATCCAAGTGTGATTAACATGCATCATGAAATTAAAGGTCAATTTTGGGTTCCTAGGATGATGATTTTGAAAAATGAGTTCATTATTACATTATAAGACTTCTTGAATATAAATTTTTATCATTGTGTTAACAATGATTATCTCCAACCATTAGACATTCCATAGTGGTTGTGTAATGAAATTTCAATGGAATAATTCATTGTTTTACCTCAATCCTAGCGATGATATTACTCTATATAGGTTATAGTAGAAAATTTTATGAATTAAATTTACTTCTTAGATATCATGGATCTCTGATTAGGGGATGTTTTCCCATGGTAGTATGTGTATGTTTTTGTGAAGATCCATCAAATATCAATGATTTTCATCTTGGATTGTGATCCTTGATACACCTCTAGGGTTTGGAACAGTTTTAAACATTTTTTTTCCCTATATTGTCCTAACAGAACTACTTTTGATCCCCATATGTATAGTTATATAGATCATAATATCTAGGTACATAAATAAATGTAGTGGTTTTTTGTCCTATATTTTAGTTGTTCAAGAATGAGGAACACTCTCATTCCTGATATTAATTTTAATAATATTTTTCACTACAACTTTGTTAGAGAACCATTTAAATCAGACTATGGATGATTTCTCTCTAATACACTAAAAAAGAATTGAAAAAATTATTAATAAATATTATTGAAAAAACAAGTGTATATATTTAAAAATAATTTCATGGTCATTCGTAATACGGTGAAGGTAGCATTGCATCACAGGAATGCAATGACCCAAAATTTCGATGATTAGTATTATTTAATTAAATAACCTATAAAAATATTTTATCCTTTTCTAAACATAATAATAATTAAAAAACATAATAAACATAAAAAATATGAACATAATATTTCATCGATTATGTTAAAAGTTATCACTAGAATTAACAATAATATGAAAATGTAATAAAATTTTACAATAAAAATTATTTGTTTTTCTTGAATAAATTTTTATCAAATCCTTTGTGCTCTTATATTAAAAATTTAATTTATAAGATACTGATGTTGAATCAGATAAAATTAATCCCACAATTCTTATTTTAATGATAAAATTAAGTAATATAGATAATACGTTATTAAGAATAATTCATATGTCCATGTATAATATTACTTACCTCGGTATAGTAGTTATTATTCAATGAGTAATAAATTTATAAATATTATTTCTTAGAATAATATAACATAAATTTTGAACTTAATAATATTATTCAATTTATATATAAATTAATTAACAGTTTTTTAATTTGAATGGAATGTTATGTAATATTATGAACACTAAATGAAAAAAATGAATTTTTTCTACAATAATATTTTTTATATCATTAAATTTTATTATTTAAAAGGTAATATAACATTATTTATAAAATTAATTATGATCAATAGATACCAAATTTGGATTCTTCACACAAAATCTGAGTTTTAATTTACATCTTGAATTATTAGTATTAAAATAATTTACATGATTAATATTTAATCATTATATATATGGTTTAAATAAGATAATAAAGTCTCCCAATTTTGTAAATATTGAAAGGGAACATACAACATATATAAAAACTTATCATGTACTAAAATCAATTTGATATGTCTGATAAACAATTTATCCACATGACTCACATAACATAAAAAACACACATGTGATTCTTTCCTTACCCCTTACATAACTCTTAATTTTTTTATAAAATACCTTCTGATAATCCTATAATAGCAGATCCCATAGACCCTTTAAATAATTAAATATTTTATAAAATCATATATGAACCCATACACATGATTCCTATCATTAAATTTATTTAATCACCCTAGTTCCCAGGGAGATAAAAAAACTACCTTAATTACCTCATATATAATGCCTATATCAATAGCATGTTCTTCATCTCAATGATGGGTTCAAATAGCGCATACTATTTATTTCATATTATTTATTATCTATACCAGCAATTACAACATTAAAAAATAAAATAAAATCAATATACTGTAAAAAATGTTTTCATAATAATGGATGAACCATTAAATATTATCTTCCAACTATTATGAAGAATATGAATCATCGTTAGTTTGTGTGCAATTATTACTGAATCCAGAGAGTTGTGAATTTGGTTTTATCATCAGAACACAACATGGAAGGTATTAATGATATTATTGATGAATAAAATTCATATATATGGTGGATTTATTAGTCTGAAATGGTCACATAATATCTAATTTCATCCCTCTAATTCATTGGGTTACAGAAAGGTTAATCATTTGTTGTGAGTCTACCATCTATGTTAATAAAAATGATTCATTTTATTTCTCATAAAAATGGACTGTATTTATTTTAAGTGTATTGGTATATATAATATATATTTTTAATTTATATCATTAATATTTTTCCTTTTAGGTTACAAAAAAAGTCATGATCATTATTAATTAATCAACAATATGTATATATATTTGAAAAACTAGTTGATTACCATTATAATTTTAATAAAATGTTGTAAAATCATCCATGTAATGGTATTATTACATTATAAATTATTGTAAAAAATTATTTATATTGTAATATTTTTTTTAAGAAAATTTATTTTGATAAAAAGTAGTTTCACAACTTCCATTTAGAACTTAGTTCAAAGCTTTTATATATATTAACACCATATATGGAGAAGAAATTGAAAAAATATACTACATGAAGGGAATTTTTATAAATATTGATTAGAAATACTCAGATATAAGAATAATATTCTAAAATAAGTAATTAATATTTTTTTCTTTTTCAGTTAGGATATTATATATATCCGTGGAAATCAAGGAAAATAGTATGGGTCCTCTTACCTCAAAATCATTTATTTGAGTTACAAAATTTATTATTAAACATCATTATTCGATTATTCTATATTAAAAATTATTTTTAATAATTATTTATGACTTAAATGGTTTTTTAAAAATTAAATTTTACATAAGTAATTCCTTTAATTTCACCTTAATATGTATTAGTCTTTAAGAATAGAGTTTTATATCTACGATTTCTTATAATGAGAAATAAAATTTCTTTCCAAAAAACCTTTTTAGTGATTTGGTTATCATTGACATAAAATGATATCTCACTCATTTTGTGTCATTTAATATATTATCTCATTATGAACCCATTTGGACAATGATACTTTCATATCCTATAATATCTCAATTTTAGGTTGCGGGGAAAGTTAAAAAACAAATTCATTTCCCATGGGTTATTTATGTTATGATTTTTTTTGTTTTTAAGTAGCACACAAATGTATGTGTGATGAAGTTTTGGTTCCAATATCACCATAACATTCATTATTATAAACATATAACTAATGAGAAAATTAGGCATGAACATATTGGGAGTTTTTACATAATCATAAGAATGATGGTTTGGATCACATTCTTAGGTATGGGCATAATGAGTTTGTTCACATAAGAGGGGGAATAAAGATTTTATGAAACATGTTTTTATATGATTATGGACGTACCAAATTATGATTATTAATATTTTAATACATATTCCAATTATTTTATCAACTTATTTAATGTTTTACTATATAGTTCACATCAATAAAATTCCATTATTCATTATTACATATTTTAATGATTATGACAGCTTATACCATGTTGAAATGTTATATATTTTATCATTTTTGGTTCCTAAAAAAATTACTATAATGTTTTTTTATCTCTATAATTTTTTAATTGGCATACATGTTCTTATGATCACTAATTTAAATATATTAGTTTTCATAATTTTATTATCTTGCCTATGAAATAATAATTTATGATATGTGATTTCCCACACTAGACTTTTGAGTTGACCGCATTCTAATGTTTCCATTCCCTAGGTTATAAGGCTGATTACATCATAAGATATATCTAGAAAACGGTATAGAGGAGAAATATTATGGAAAAATATCAACATGTTTTATAAAATAAGTTTCATACATAACTAATTTCCAAGACACGAAAACCACAGTTCCCTGAATTATTTGACAATTTTGTGATGTATTGTTTAAATAATGATATTAATATAATATTTATGTTTTGAATATATTGTGTGTCTAGATATTGTATTTGACGAGGGTTTAGATATTTTTATTGATTAGTTTAGGGAACATTAGTGAAACTTTTAGGGTTAATTCATAGGGGTGATTGAAGAAATTGGAATATATATAAATTTTTTAGTATAGATTGGATTAGTTGGTTTTCATGAATTATATCCATATCTTGATAGTAAGGGCGAACTTGTCATTTGAAATTTATGTATCATGGAGACAAAATCACAAAGATTTTTGGTTGATTATATGTCATCTGTCATTCTATTTTAACTTGAATGTGCTCTTACAACAACCTCGTTTGAAATTCTATAGGGTTATTCTTTGGTAAATCAAATTATTATCACAAACCATTATAAAGGATATTAAAATATATAACGAGTTAGATGATAAATCAAATCCTGTATAAGCATGATTAAATCTAACGTATTCATAGACTTATGTATTAATAACATTTATTAATTCTTACTTCTATATTTTTTGTTTCATTTTATATAAAATGATTAATATTTTATACTCATTCCAAGTTATCATTTAGTTATGGTAATTGAGGGAACCCTAAAATGTGAGATACAAATATGTGAAATGGAAAATTTGAATATTGAACAAATGGGAAACCTAATGATACTAGAACAATAATGATAAATCTTTTGACAATGATCACACAATTTTTCAATGATCATTGTAACAACCAAAATCATGTTCTCCACATAGGAAAACCCAATGATAGAACAAATTTTTTTGATTTATTTTTTAGGAATCATCCACACTACATTATTGTGTCTTTAAATCAGGTAGTTGTTTAGATGTTGGTCAATGAATTTGAAAATATATGATCCCGTATATTTTAAAAAAATGATAATATTGTATTAATCATCTTTCATTTAGATGGTTTTTTGACCATTAGGGATTCTCATTTTGAAGAAAAGTAAAAAATTCAAAATCAACACTATAGAAGGGGATGAGGTCTACAAGAGTTTTTTCAAATTGTATTTTTTAAAAATATTTTCACATTATGAATTTGTAGTTTTTGGCATTGAAGAAAATAGTGTAAGACACTATTATGTCATATAATGTAAATTTCAAAAGACATATGAGGTATGCCTCTAGTTTTATACCTGAAAATGAGAATAAATTTGACCATTTTCTACTGGATGAATCTATATTAATTAAAGGCTATTATCCATGTGTGGATTTAGATGCTATGGAGATATTTTTCAATGTTCTATTACAGAATGTGATGAAAATTGGAACCTATAAATATTCTTTGGGAAAGAAAAAGAAATTTGGGTATCATGTAATAAAAAATTATAAGATCAATGGTGGGAAGGAAGAAAATTTTCCTATATGAAATAAATATCATAAAAGAACCTAGATATTTTTTTCAAAGGAATTGGAAGTGTTTTATGTGTGAAAAGTAGGACTTCAGGAAAAAATCTATCAAACCAATTCTATGTAATTTGTTAATGTAGTCGAATAGAATAAATTCCCTACTAATAATATACACACAATAAAATGCTTCCAAACCCATGAGTTCAAAATATCTCTAGCATTAAAACACCAAATCATTATCTAATAGATAAATTAGGCACCAAAAAACTCCTATCCCAAGAGATCCTTGATGATAATTTTTTATAAATACAATTAATGTAGATCAGGTTAATTATGTTATTTGATATATATTAAATCTATCTTATAAACATGTGAATACCATCTTTGATTCTTGTTCTTCCCATTCATTTATAACTGACACATTTTCTATGAAGTTGAAATCATCATCAAAAATATATATATTGAAATATTAGGGGAAACCCCTGGTGTCAAAATGTCTATATCTAATATATTTTAAATCCTCTTAGATTGAGATTTCTGGGAGGATTCATACAATATATCTAATTCTTTTTACTTTAATTTAATTTGATATAATATTCTGCAAGGATTGGACTTCCATTAAAATTACATTTTAACTTATAATAAAAAGATGTATAATATCATATCAAATGATATATTATAATAGTATATTGATGAAATAATGAATATAAATCCCCGATAAAATAATTTTCTATAATATTGATTATGGTACTCAATAAATGGACCCCCTTCTCAAATAACTAGTGTGGAAATAAATATTGTTGATATTCTTATTGCATGGTGTTGTACTGTTTTATTTATTGGTGAACACCATTGAATTCCATAGGAGCATGATGTTATGTACTTGAAATAAATCATTCATGGATGTATGAAAATTTTAAATATTCTTTATATAATGTTTCCAATTGAATTAGTGGTTCTAATAAATAACTACAAGACAATATGGAATAGTGATTCGTACAAACCAATGCTTCTCAATGGGTTAATAGTCCACTTTATTAAAAGAAAAGGACATGTTAGTGAATATTTTAATTGATTTTCATTATCCTAATAATATCATGGTAAGAAAAATGTATCCTCTATGATATATCTATGCTCGATTCAGCCAACTCAGATAATCTTAGTACTTATCTAACATTGACCATCAATTATTATTCTATTAGTTAATTGTAAATATCTAAGATTTATCTAAAACTAATAACCATACTATTAATTGAACCGATGAGAATATATTGATTCCATTTGGATATAGAAATTTCCATTTGATCTTTAGGTATTAAATTATCTCATTATTTAGTTACCACATTTATGATTTTTCTAATTTATTTATAGATGATATTATTGTATATTAAAATACTACTGATGATCTTAGGAATCCTTTGAAAATTTTGATCAAGGTAATTTTAACGGATATGGTGTATTTCAAATTTAAAAAATGCAAATTATGTCCACCAAATGTGTATTTGTTATGTCATGTAATCATTAGGGTAGGAATATCAATACATCAATCAATGATTTCTATTTTCAAGTAATAGCTCATACAAACTATAGTAATAGAGTTCTGTAGTTTTCTATAAATATTATTATATTTCCAATTATTTTTTAGAAATATTGTATGGGTATCCAACATAAAAACATTGTAATCATGGATGTGTGTAAATTTCTATTATACAACATCATATGAATAATATTTTATATAATTATAGAATAGGTTGGTTACTACACCAATAAATACATTTCCCTAAATTGGGGAAGGGTAGTGAACATATACTGAGGCCTCAATAAAGGTTTTTTTACTCATGAACAATGATATTTTATTTTATTATAGATCATTATTATTATATACATTGGAGAAAAACTACATGATTCATGATTTCGTAATGGTGAAAATGATCTTTTCGCTGATGATTTTGTGAAATTTATACTATAGAAGAAATTTTTATATATAGACTGATCACAAGATAATGAAATAAATTTTCACACATAAATAATTAAATATGTTACAATTGTTATTTTTGAAGTTGACAAAGGATTATTAAATATCAATACATTATAACCAAATAAATTAAAATATGGTGGTTGATTATCTTAGTTGGAATGATTAAGTTACTCTATCTATCATGAGGACTTAAATATTACGAGTAATCATAGAGATCAATGTGATGAATGCAAATGTTATAATGTGGGAGATAAATCCTATCTTTATAACTAGAATACAAAAACACCATTTTATTTTATGACATATAAAAACTAAAAGATGATATAAAGCTAAAAAATGCATCATTTATTATAAAAATCAATGTTTTTAATGATGAATGTATATTTCTTGGATCCGAGACACATTTCCCCTCAAATGGGGAATTGGGGAAAGATATTTATTATCATTCAAATAACTCATCGTATTTAATACACGTAGGATGTAGGCATTTGTATATAGATCTAAAAAACATTTTTTTCATCTAAAGAGGGAGATTTCAATGTGTGAATGACATTTCCTAGTTTCAATGAATGTTAAAGATGTGAAAAATGTCTTAGGGTATGTTGAAAACATTACACATACCTGTATAAAAATGGGAAATCATTAATATTAAATTATTCATAGGAATCTCCATAACATCAAAATTGCATAATTTTATTAGGGTTATAGTCGACCACCATAAAATTTAATGAAATTTTATTTTGTTCAGGAATGATTTATCCCATGACCAAATCACCATGATATATATGGGGGAAATGGTAAGGCTATATGGTTTACAATTAACTTTATATCTAATTTGGATCATATGTTTAACTTTATGATGTCAGTGAAGACTTCATAATAATGTCTATATATATCGTAGCTATATCAATTCATATCATTCTCAAAAAAATGGTCATCCTAATAGAAAAATTCAAACTCTTTAAGACGTATTGAGATCTTGTCTACTTGTTATGTAAGGATGTTGGTATGAGGATCTTCCACTAGTAGGTTTATAAAATAACAATAAATTCAATTAAATATTTCCTATAGAACAATATGTGGCACTTTATGGTATGAGATGTAGGATTGCAACATTGTAGGATTATAATAGAAAGATAAAGCTCATATGTTATGTAATTATCCAAAAATGATACAACTTTTCAATCTAGTTAGCCACATATGATATAGAAACATTTCAACTGAAGTGTTATATAGATAATTTTCGATTAGGTATATGGTTTGAAATATATTAAAGTGTATTTTTATAAATATCTATATAGAAATTTCTCATGATACATGGAAGGAAAGGGAACTTGATCCAATGCTATATCAGTCCATTCAAGAACATTGATCAAGTAGAGGTCATATATTATTAATTATTACTCCCTCCTTACTATTCCAAAGTACACAATTTGTATCATGTATCACTATTGAAAATCTCGATACCCCACCCTCCACATTGGTCATACTCAAATCATTGCATCTAAAACATGATGTCTTGGAATATGAGAAATAAGAATAAATTTTGGATTAAATAGATACAGTTATTCCAGTCAAGACTACTCATATTGTCAATGTTCTAGGTAAAAATCATATATTTTTTGAGGAATCATTGGATCATGATGATTTGATTCGGGATAATTACCCTTACATTATTTCCTCTATGTAATAATATTTTGAGGTGGAAATACTTTTAATGGTTAAAATATAACATCCCATTATTTTTGTGATTATATGTCTTTAATTTTAAACTACATGAGTATCATTTCTTGTATGAATAAATAATATAACACAAAAAATCATTCTACAAATATAAATTATTACAATTATATTATCTTTGACAATATAGTCTTATCACTAGAGGTAACCAATTTATAAAAATTATAAAAAAACATTACAATAAATCAATGTTCATTTTATTCTTTAAGAATACATATTTATTAAAATTTTTATAAACACATATTTCATAATTAGTTATTATAGATTTTACAAAGTGATTCAAAAAAAATGAATCGCGTATTATTTATTAGAATAATTATATTATTTAATTTGGTTTATTACATTTTGGGTATAGAATTATGTTTCCAAATAAAATATTAGTTATTACAATAGAGAAGTTATTTTTAAAGAAAAACTATACCCCTAATAAATTTTAATAAATTAATATATTTCAAATTAAGATCAAATATATATATATATTAATTAATAAACAATCATTGAATTTATAATGGTTTTAAAATAATGTATCAACACATAATGATTAAATGACATTTTTATATTGATTTTATATTTTTATTTTTATGTTAAATTCATCCAATTTAGAAATTAATTAAATGTTTTATATTTTCATAATTGGAATATATTGCCTTTTTATAGAATGTTTGTGTGTTTTGGTGGATGAAGTATAAAATAGTCATATTCATAGTAATGATCACAATAAAAATGTATTATACTTCTATAAAAATATCATTTCTTACTATATATGTGTAAATTAAGAAAATGATCTTTATTATTGTACAAAATTCAATTTGTTTCCAATGAAAATATCAAATAATGTTATGTAAAAGGTAGTAAGGAAATTTTAAAAACCATGTCATTATAGTAGATAAACAATTTAAAATTGTCGAATAAGAATGATAATGAACAACTGTCATAAAAATGTTTGGATAAAAAGGTGAAATCATCTTGTATGGATACACTAAGATGTATATTTCCAATTGATATTGAAATAAACCAAATAAGATAATTATATATTTATTTTGGGTCAATATTTTACTGATAGAAAAAATGATTGTTATATATTATATAAATCATATATTATAGAGATATTTATGAATTCTCTTTAGTTATCTATGTATTATTTATGATTTTTTACATAAAAGTTGAAATTAAATAATTTATTTGAACAAAAGAATGAATTTTTTATGGATATTTTAGGAATCATTGAATAAGGAATGATTATAGATCTATAAAAATATCCTAATAAAAAATTGAATGGAAGAAATAAAGTATCATTTATATTTGGGGAACCGTGTTATCAAATAATAAAATATTGAAACAGTTGTGGGTAAAAGTCATTATAAAATGGTTTTTCCATTCTCAACCTATTAATTTTGTTACCATTTTATTGAAAACGCATCATAAGATGTGTTTTAGGAACTATGAATATTCATTTTTTTATGTTATTTATAGATAAATGTCAAATAAAATCTGTGGAATAAATTTGGATATGTTTTATGAATGAATCTATAAGTGGATACTTCATGGATACACCACTACTGGATAGAGTAATATGGGATAAAATAAGAACATGATGAAAATTATTGATATATATGATTTTTTATTCTATGAAAATCACTTATTTTGTCATATATGATTACCCATCGGTGATGAAATTCTAAAATTACAAGGGCTTCATGATTGCATGAATGGGAAGAAAATACGTTTAAAAATAAAATATAAAATTATCAAATGAACCTTCGGTTTTTTTTTGTTTTTGGGGGATATCTAAATGTAATGAAGAACTAATTATATCCAATATATAAAATATTTTGAATAAGAAACAACCATATAGAAAACTGGGTTTTTAAAATCCATGTTGTAGAAAAAAAATCTAATCATTACATCATTAAATTACATGTTGAAATAAGAGTTCTCATGTAATATTTTATCAATAGGAATAGGTTGTAACAATGGATAATAACATAAATCAAGATCAAAATAATAACTATTTTTAATTTTATTCAGTCCATTATATTTTAATTACATTGGGAATAAATTTTTTTTCAATTACTTCAACTAGAATGATTTGGAAAAATGGAATAATGATCAAATATTTTTTTACAAATACATTTAAATTAATATTATAACAATTGATGAGACCTTTAAAATTTATAAAAACATTATGATATTTCATTCTCTCTTTAATGTGTTTTATTTTTTTTCCTTAAATATATTTTTAATTTAATAACAATGAGCGGAATTTATGCTATAGAAAATGGGACAATGATATAAATTTATATAGAGTGATAAACGGTGTGTTAAAAGAAGTTTAAAATTCATATCATTATATTATATTATTCCCTATCTCTATTAAAAAATGTTTCAAATTTTCTTTTGTTTTTTCATAAAATACATCAAAATAGTTTTTTATTGTTTTAATTAACCAAAACAATCATAATAAGTGAATTTTGTTCATTTAGAGTAAGTTATATCATTTTATAAATAATTTGAAAGGGAATTTGTTTACAAAGAGATTTATAATAGAATAATCGATAATTAAATATAATAAAATAGAATGTGGGACTATGTTTTACATTTATAATGAATGATGTAGTGTGGGTTAAAATGATTTATAATACATATCATAATATTATGTAATCTTATATCATATATATTAAACAATATACTTACCATTTCTCTTTAATCAGGATTCCAAATCTATCATAATGAGATTCATACAATGGAAGTAAAATGGATCTTATTTCACATCAATGGAACATTATTATTTCTATTGATTTAAGAAAAGTACATTTCTTGTACATTTTCCTTTTCTATTAGGATTGGTTAGGTGACATCTTAAATCATATTTAATATCTTCGAAACAAATTTTTTATTTGATGAAGAAGGATTTTATGGATCTTTACTATGATGTTTTTATTGAAACTATGTTTACTGAAATATAATTTTGATATGGAATATCATGAAAAAAATAAAAAGATATTGAATATATTAAATCATTAATTCATGGGGAAATTTGTATCACATAAATGCATAATTAAGAGTTATAATCAAATTACAATAATTTACAGAATTGTTTTTGAAATATTTGAGATCAAAAAAAATTGATATTGAGTACCATGTCAAAATAATGATTTTGAATCATGGATATCATAACATTGAGATTGTTTCAAATATTGATATTGTAAAATATATCCTAATGAAGTCCTCAGTGGAGGATTAATTCTATAAATATATACCATTCTTGTGAGTATATGTATCACCCCATGATTTCATAGTACGTTATTTATTCAAATTAATTCAAGAACATGCCTTACACGAAACACCGAGTTCAAGTGCACCACAACTTACCAAACTAGCCGTTCAAAAGCGGTTATGAATAGTATTAGCTGAATTTTGAACTATATATAATACTTATAATTTTAGCATCCATATTATGAATTTTTTAGTCATAATGTAAGAACTAAATCATTTTTTCAGATAAAAGAAGTAATTTAAAAAAATGCACATTTACCACCTTTTAATGGGAATCCCTTTTAAAATCCAATATTTGAAACTTTTATATATTCAATTTGACAAAATAATTTTCTTCTTTACAATAAGGACATATGAATTTAGTTTCAATAAATATATGGTGTTTATTTGATAACTTTCATATTTGGGTGAATATGGAAACATACTATATTTTAACTGAAAACAACTTTTTTAATCAAAATAATTTATTGTGTAAAATTATACATTTTAATGGTTTTGTGGTATAAATATGTTATATTTTTATATTTTAATCCAAATATGGTAATTTGAAGTAATTTCACTTTGAGATTGGACATAAAGAAGTGTTAATCTTTCGATAGATATTGTTTCTTAAAAATACGCCTTTTTTTGACAATAGGAATTAATTTTAAATTAATAAATGATACTTCTAGGTTTTTAAATTGGTAAAATGGACCTCCTTTTTTGGTTTTGGAATATCGAAATTATCTTAGGGTGAAATTTTGGTACTTTTCAAATAACGTTTATATTTTGATGAATAGTGAAAATTAATAAATTTTAATTAAAAACAACTTTTTTAATCGAAATTATTAAGAGTGATAAATTGTGAATTTTAATGGTTAACTATATAATATAAAAATACAAAGTGACATGGTAAATGTCAATGTAATTAACTAAGAGTTATTACTAAAATATAAGGATAATATAATGACAAAACCCTATCTAAAATCTATTAGATGAAAGGATTTCTACCCATACCCACCATAGACATTGAATAATCCACTTCTGAGCCATTAGAAACCGAATATAAATTTATTATAAATTAATAATTTATATTTTTCCTAAAGGGCCCCTCCTCCCCCTTATAAAATGGCACCACTTCTAACCAATTATTCATACCTTCAAAGCCATTTGGTTTGTCCATAATCTACCCAAATACCCTCTCAAATATCCTCCCTTACCCCTAGATTATTTTTATTAGTCATAAAGCCAACCTATGTATCCCTTTTGATAAAATCAAAAGGAAGAACCTGAAGAAGAGTTAATGTTTTCACCACCCTCTTTCAAGTTCCTTTCTTCTTCAAATTATCCTTTCTTGGTTATTTCTATTCTAAAATAATTAATCCAGTATCTTATATATAATGTGATGTTATTATAAATATGGTACAACAATATTCAGTATTCTATCCATCCTTTGAATGGCATGTCACCATACGTGTGTACGTACGACCAACCGTCTCCACGTCGTGGTGTAATTGTTATTCAATACATTATTATTTGAATGAGTATAATAATGATGTTTAATTCTTGTAAATAATAAATATAACATGATAATTATTCTGTATATATGATATACAATCCAATTATATATTATTTTAATATCAAAAAATGATATTGTCACTCGTGCATACGTACGAATTACATTCTCCACGAATGCAATGAGATTTATCCCCCGTCATATCCATTCAAGACTAAATATTATTTGATGATTAAAAACAATTTTTAGAGACACGATATCATTCTGGATATGAATAATATACATCTCATCCATAAAAAATAAGGCTCACGTAACAAATAATATAATGAAAAACGAATCTGTTAACACCAGAAACAATGATAATACTAAGATATTATTAACAAATAAATGTTAAATGATCATATATGATATCTTATTATTGTATATGACTCTTTTATAATTTAATAAAACTTATTTCACGATTATACAGGATGTTACTCTACCCTGAACCAAGGAAAAGTACAAGGATAGGGTTTATTTCACAATCACTTCAATATCCGAGGTTGTTTATATGCAATTATCTTCTGGGACCTCTTTATCATCCACATAAATGTATCTAAAAAATGTATTTCAAATCATTTATACAATTTTATAGAATATGTTTTAACTTCATTTATACCTTTTTTTACTTTTTATATGATTTTTATAAAGGAATCCTTCCGTCGTTTTCCAATGAAGGTCCTCTTTAACCTTTTTGATATAATTAAGGTAAGAATGTCTCTTTTTAACTTATATGGAGGGTGCGGCTATTTTCCGCCATTATAATATTTTATAAGCTTACCTTACATGATAATAAGTATATTTTCAATGTAAATGTTTTATTTTATAATTATGGGACTTTTAAATGATTTAAAAAAAGCTATATTTCTATCAAATAGTTTTGATTTCATCTATGTCAACATCCTTCGATGGATTTGAAGTCTATTTGAAGTTGATTTATAATGATACAAAACTTCCATATAACATTGAAGGTTTTGTGATATGTTTGACTGTGGATGTGTTATTTTTATTCCATTCATGGTTTATGGAGAAAGTATTGACATTTCTTATGATTGTTTTAATATGAATGTTTATGTTATGTTTAAACCAGTTCATATGAGGAATGCATTGGAGTTAATAAGTGATGGGTGGAGCTTTCTATATCTCCTCGATGCCTTAGTAGGTCTCATGAGACAAACTATTTTCTTTTCATAAGGCCTTGACAAAATATTATTTTTAGTCTTGGCACAAGGCCTTGACTATGTGGTTATGATAGTATAGCTTTATGCATTCCATCATTATGAAAGTGGATATTGATATTGCATGTGATTATTCGACTAGTATAATATTAATGTGAATAAGTAAATTGCGTTATTTCATTTTATTTTTTCCACATTATGCTAATGTTCAAGTTTAAAAGTCTTTTTTAGTTATATTTTTCCTTAAGTGTTTATACTTATTTATGAACGTTTTCGCTATATTATTATCCTTACTGGGCATTTGAGCTCATCCCTTTCTATGTTTTATTTATCTCAGGATGTGAATAAGTATTTTATGAATGACCTGCAAGGATAGTACAAGGGGATATGAGTGTGGAGACAAGATGTTGTTGTAGTTTTCACTTTATGATGTAATGTAATACTTATGAATGTATCTAGTGTTTCCAAGGCTACTAAACTAATCGGTCTATTGAGATATGATATTTTGTGATCATGCCAATGTTATGTAATAATGCACTGACTATGGGTATCTAGGGTCTGGGCGTTATAGTATATTCTTTTTTAAAATATCAATTGCAGAATTAGTTTCATTTTCTACCTAGATTTTTTTCACAATGACGGAGAATTGTTTGTGAGATCATCATGAAGGGTAGGGAGATTCGTAAATTATTAGTTTAAAATAAAGGGGGAAGTATAAGTGAATTTTTATTATATGGAATAATAATTTATTTGTAACAAATTTTTTACAGAAGTCAAGAATTTTAAATAACTTTTTCTCATAAAATATAATAGGGTAAATTATTGGCCCTTTATAATGGGGATGATATAAGAAACTAGAAAATTTTAAGGCACAATTGTAGAGTCAATAGGCCCATTGTAGTTTCTTATTTTATTTTAATTGATCCTTAAACTATTTTTTGAGGAAACCCAATAATATAATATATTTCTATTATCATTTATTTATAAATATTCATATTTGGGGAATTGAATAATTAGTTTCATATTATTGTCATTAAATTGTTTTATAAATTTTTTTTTTCATTATATAATTCACATGGATAAATAAAACATTTAATGAAGCTATAAAAGAAAAAATGAATAATAAAATTCCATGTTAGAAAAACCCATGTTACAATGATCTACAAAACGTGATTATTTCAATACATGAAATAATCTATTGAAGTTTTAATGGAAAAGAATATGTTTTAGAGGTTGTATAGAATTTTATTTCTAATAGATATCTATGGGAACATCTATTATATTTTGTGTAATAATATTATTTCAGGGTTTTAATTTTTAACACACAATGTCGTACAAGGAATTGATATTGAGAATTTAGTGGAAGTACTAAATATTTATGATGAGGATTGTATGGAAAAATATTATTATTTAATCAATTCATAGAAGAAAATTGATTTTATGTCATGATTAAGTGAAAATTTCCCATATAGATGATATCTTTTTTTAATTAACTATGTACTAAAACATCATAGTATCAATAAAAAATCCCTTATCATCTAAATTATATATTGGATTGGATCAAGATAAAAAAAATGTGTGTGAAATTCCATCGTTATTTGGAAAATGTTTTGGATACTAAACATATGGGAGGAACTACATCATGTTTGACATCAGGTACATAATTATTCAATGATATTTAGTTATAATATTTTTAGGTGAAATTGTGTATTGAGAAATTGATACATGTATGAATAAATTTGATATAGATTTTAATTTTGGTTTCTTATATTTATGACACCAAATTAGGTAAAAAATTGAAACTACATTGTAGAAATTATTAAATGATATAGAAATATTGCTAACAAATATTATTTTTTATATGAACAATGATATTAGCATCAACATCATTAACCTAGACATTTTCATTAAAATAATAATATAATAATGCAAACAATTGGAAACAAACCACTATAAACAATGGATTTTATTCTCCACAAATAAGAATTATGAAGCTTATAAAAAATATAAAATATATTATTTGTTTAATATTTTTATGTATCACATCATTGCATTAAATATTAAATTTTATTTTGAATTTAATAGTAAAGAGGATTATAGGTTACTTCAATGGAATTTTGGTTGGTTTCACTTCACTAATTATCCACTATTTAATGCATCAATCAATGATTTATTTAGACACTTCACACAGAAAACATTCTTATATTTTCATTATATATCATTCTTTGAACTGATTATAAGAACATGTTTTTAAAATACATTATATGAATTCTTTTTATTTGATAATATATTTATTTTTATATTCATTGTATGTAAAAAATCAAAATTCCTATTTTTTACGTTCTTAATTTTCATAAAATTTCATCTCTTCCTCCGAATGATTTTATTCCATATAAATACCATTTTATGTAATTAGTTTTAAACATTTTGTACATTATTACCCATTCATTGAAGATATAATGACATAGAATAACCCACTTTGATTCATTATAGTATTTATTATTATACTATATGATTATTTTCTAGAAACCCGTTTTATATAATGGGTAAATAATTTAATGAATGTTTAGAAATTTATAAATTTTTAATGTTCATGATCCATATATATATATGGATATATTTTGGTCGTAGGAGGGATCTAGGTAGTATATACCTATTTTAATGGTTACATATATTATACTGTAAGGAAATTATTTTTAAGAGATTGGTGGTTGGACTATATTACTATTTAATGATATATGGGAATGTTTACTAATCAATAATCATATAATTATATTGGTTGTTATACATGAAATATAATTATTTAAACCAATATCTATATGTGTCACTATACTCTTATATCATAAAGAAAATATTATATTATTTATCATTGTTTCTGATACCAAATCATGATATCTATATTATTATGTAATATATATTTTCTATGTTTCTTAATATAAAATTATTATCATTTTTTATTTTGTTCTATTATACCATCAAATAATTCAAATAATCTTTATTTATATCACCCAATGTTTACCCTTCATTGGGGTATTTTTTTATATATACCTTTATTAACATATTTTCATCCGATTTTATATGATGTGATATATTTATCGAAGTGTAATTTGAATATAATTTAATTGAATAGATAGACCATGTATACCGAATTAAAAAAATGTATCTATACCAAAATATAAAAAATCATTGGCATTATGCTGTATGTTTTTCATTATGAAATTTTTTCTGTAATGAAATATTTTTTTGTAAAATATATTTATGTTATATATGGCTTGTACCTACCAATAATTAGTATAAGATGTATGAACTAAAAAATTTCAAATGACGACTTATGATAAAAAACAATAATGAAAATGATGTATAAATAAATATTATAAAATTGATATCTAATCATTGAATAATTACTATGAAATAAAAAATGATGAATTGGACCTATAATAACTTTTGATATGTAATATTTCTTTCAGAATGTAATTATTATAAATGAATGGGGATTAAAATACTCTAAAATTATTTTTCTCAATCTCTAGTTTCTATTTATAAAATGATACGTGAGGAAGAAAAAAATTAGAAACATATATATTACTTATTATTATATGAATTTTATTGAAATATTATTACAATAAAAGATAAAACTATAAAATTAAAGATTCCATGGAATCATGTATTTATAAAAAACTGGTAATAAAATGTTCCATATCATATCCCACTATTTTATTCATAATTAGAAACCATCGTAGAAATATCATACAATAATCCAATCATCTTATCCTCAGGAAAAGAAAACCTAAAAATGTTTTAGACTAGATACTCATTATAAGTCAAAAAGGGATTTATAAATTTATGAATACTTTTAATAAAAACATTATCAAATATATATGAGAACATGATAATTTCATTTGAAAATAATTCACATAAATTCATATATCATTATCATCAGTCATGACATAAATCATGGAATTTCAAAAAAGAATAAAAATAAAGTAATTAATGAACATAGTCTATGAGTGTATGACCCCATATTTTTCTATGTATGGAACCATTTAATTTTTTGAGGAAGACCATGTGAATTTATTTCATGGATTAAATTAATTATCAACCTCTCAAATGTACACCCCTTACATGTTCTTTTCACCATAAAAACAGATGTCCCGAAAGTCGATTATTCCCCCAGCAACTGGCTGTCACCACATGTCAACATGTCATGAAATTAGATTACAAAAAATGTAATTACATCAAAACATGTGTAATATTACACTATGTGACATTATATTACACCACATTTAATATTATTCCACACATAATATATAATTATTATTTTTAAATGGTTTGATGAGATTTCCTTGGGAAAAGAAAGAAATCAGATATAAATCATTTCATGATTTGAAATAAGGAATAACATTGTGTTATTACCATATGAATATTTTTATAAACATGTATCAAGGGCTGCATTAGCCTATAGACTCCACACTCCTCCATTATAGGGTCGTGGAACCATCTTTTATTTTTTTAAATTTCATGTTCACCTCTACCATGGAAATATTTCCCCTATAGAGACTCCATCTTAGAAAGTAGCTCTTGTATTCACCTGCTCCATTGAATAAAGCTCCTCCATGCACCACCAACTCCAACCAAATACCTTTTTCAAACCTCACAGTTTAGGATGTTCTTCTCATTTAAAAAAAATATTCTCATTCTATTCCTGTATAACTGAAATATTTTCATCACATATTGTATCTAAAAATATATTTTTTAAAAGTAGATCTATGTTTCCTAAATCAAGATATATACTTATAGAATCTACATATAGGCTAATTGGATCTAGAACTAATTAGAGATATTTTTTTCTTAGTCACTGATTTTGGTTTCAGATTTACACTATGTCCTTAGTCGCAGTCTTGATAGATCTGCTTCAAATTCAAATTATGTATTGGTAAGTGTTCACAACTTTTCTAGAGGTAGGTTGGTTAAAATTAAAATATTTATGTATTGACTATAATTATGTGTATGCAATTTTATAATTTCCCTTCGATGTTTATAAATTATGTTCTTTATTAAATTAATTAATTCAGTGAACATATTAAATAAATATAAATTCAAATTGGTATATTTGGATTTAAGATCCCGAATAACAAAATTTTAAAATTAATAACGAATTAATCAGGATTATTGATCTTGAATAATTAATTATAGAATTAATAAACATTAATGTTTGGGATTATGAAATCGAAATTTATGAAAATTATTTCTTGAATAAATTTTGGTGTGATAGAGGTTGTAAAATTTAATAATTAATGGACATATTAATTATTGTTATATTTTATTATTGAAAGGGAATAATTAATTTTAGAATTAATTATTGGAGATTTATATGATAATTAAATTGATAGGGATATAAAAAATTATTAAATTATTCAATTGAGTATATTTAATTGATTAATATATTAAATTAATTGAGGAATAAATTAGGGTGTTTGATTTGATTAATTTTTACTAATTAATGGATGAATTATTTTTTGGGGGTTTTTTCATTATAAGATTGAATTAATTAAATGAAAAATTAATTAACGTGAGAAATTAGATTATCTAATTCCTAAATTAAATATAGAGATTAATTTATTTCTGAATTAATTAATGGATGTAATGAGATTATTTAAATTATTAATTATAAAAAGGTATTAAATAATTGTCAATTTATTAATGGAATTTCACATGCATAAATAATTAAATAATTAGTTAAAGGGACTATATAAGACTATTTAATTAATAATTAATTAATGGAAGATGACATGGGTAATTAATTACTGAATTAATTAAAGGCATTCAGTGGGTTTAATTAAATTTTTATAAATTAATGCCAATGACATGGAAAATTAATTGGTCAATTAATTGAATGGTTTTATGTCATAATTAATTGAATGATTAATTAATTTAAAATGAGTTTGATTATTTAATTAGTGAAGTAAATAATGGGGATTTTTTTGATTATACAATTTAATTATTTAAATTAATTAAATGTTTAGTTAATTAATGGGGATTGTTGTGATGATATGATTGACTGAATTAGATTAATTAGTTGGATAATTAATTAATGTGGATTAGTGTGATGATTTTATTGAGTGAATTTAATAAACTAATTGGGGAATTACTTAATTTGGATCATTTGGATAATTAGTTGTTGAAACGAGATAATAAATCATATAATTTATTATGTGACGATGTGTTGTTGAGTAATTGAAGAAATAATAATGTGTTGTTGAGTTTTTTATTTGAGATGATTAATTGTAAAATAAATCATGTGATATCGAGTTGTTAGTATTTCATAATTAATTGTAGAATTAATTAAAAGATAATGAGTTTTGATTTGAGATAATTAATTGTAGAATTAATTATATGATATTTAGATATATTATTTGAGATAATTAATTATAAAATTACTTGTGAGTTATTGATATTGTGAATGAGATAATTGATTGTAGAATTCATTATGGGATTTTAGGTTTGTGGATATTAATTAATTAATTGATGAATTAATTAATGGGCTTGAAATTCACAATTAATTGTGGAAATTTATTAATGGGATTTATGTGATAGAATAATTTTTTTAATTAGTTATTTAATTGATGTGTTAGTTAAATGTTTAATTGACTAATATAATAGAAGTAATTAATTAACTGTTTAATTATTTATTTCTATTTGAATTTATTGATTAATTAATGAATAAATTAAGATTATTAATGTGATTAGTTTGTGGTTGATTTTACTATAGGAGTTGAAGTGATTATTGAAATTTTTAAATAACTTGAGGAATTAATCTAATTAGTTTATTTATGAATTAACTAGATTCATTGATGTGATTAATTAATGATAAAATTAATTAATTTCAATTTTTTATTAGTTAATTGATGAGTTAACTAATAGAATATTTTTGTTTAACTAATTATAGAATTAGTAATTTAATTGATGTGGATAAATAATTTTTGAATTAATTGTGATTTAAATAATTGTAACATGGTCATTATATTATTTAATTTGTGAATGGTAATATGGTCAATCAACACGAATTAAATTTTTTGTAACAAGGTTATAATAATTTATTTATTAATTGAATGTTTAAATGGACATTAATTTGTGAATATAATATGTTAACATGGTTATCCAAATTGTTTGATTAAAGGAATTGAAAAATGGTCATTCATTTTTGAATATAGTATGGTAACATGTACATCCAAATTTTGCCATTAAATGAAATGTAACAATGTTATTCATAATAAAATATGATGGTAAATTGGTCATTCATATTTCATGATATAATTAATGGTAACATGGTTATTGATTGTGAAATTAGAATGGTAATAATTTTATTAAGATATGATATTTACTAGGGAATAGTTTGGGCTCCGACATGAGCTGAAGCTAGTATTTTTGTACAAGTTTCCCCAGGAACCCAGGAATTAATGTGTTCAAATAAAGAATAAATGATAATATGATAACTATATATTTATTCATTGTACTTATTTCATTATAGGATGGCATAAAATTGTTATGGACTATATATTTCAGAAACCGTTGGTGGTGGCCTACTATGTTGTATTCACACACTATTCGGGCTTCCATATCGATACTTGAATATACATTGTGTTTTTTGGATAGGTTAAGAAAAAGGTACATTGTTAGATAGTTGATTTGGGATGGAGAATGGTTGAGGGATATTAATGGGGTTTTAGAGACTCTTGGGTGTTTTCGTTGTCTTTACTTTCGAGGTATCATTAAGAACCATAGCATGTACTTTTCATGGAATATCTAATATTCAATTTTAACATTGTATTTAATGCTTCGATTATTATGGTATATTGGTATTGGGTCATGTAATTTGTATGATTCCATAATTTATTATTATTTCTACAGGTTTTTACTCCAAAAAAATAGGATAGAGTCACCCCGTGATTTTTAATAGACCCTCACGACAAGTACGTAGCCTTTGGAATATGGGGAGGGAAACTAAAGGACATATGATAGTTTAGTTTGGGAAACCATTCCTAGGAACCCTGGCATAAATGTTTTAATGTTGTATCAGAGTTCCATGTTTATTTTCTTATTCTTTATTCTAACTCTTTGGGAATGTTATACCATAGACTATGAATAGTAAGGGCTTGGCTAACAGCTCATGCATGAGAGTAGCTACCCCATGTATGATGGAGCACCTAGGTGATAGGGGTGGAATTTTGGTTATTTATGTTTGTTTTTAAAATTGAATAATAATTCACAATAGGTGAAAAACTTGTTTTGTGATGTGATTATTATGGATAAATTCAAGGTTTCACTCGTGTCCCTAAATGACACAAGTGTTGAGTCCACATGCATCATTCTTGGCACTCTATTTTATTTTTTTGATACGAAAAATTGATGTAATGCACAAAAAAATGATTTTTGGATATGTTTTTGAACATGAATAACTTTTACATTTGAAAAAAAAATTGAAAATAATTTTAAACACAAAATTGAGAAATATTGTAAAATTATTAAATTTAAGAATAAATGGGTGTCCCAATGATAAAAATTGAATAATGATTTTGGTTTTAACCTTGTTCACCAGTACATAGGTGAATGATAGATAAGGGTAGTGATAGTTCCTCAGTTTTGAACATGTGGTAGGATAAAGTGGGGATGACTTGAAATAGTTTTGTATAAATCCCTCCTATTAACTATGCTAAATGTTGTGAAATAATAAGCTGTCATTTTTATTTGTCCCAAGATGTGTGTATTTTTTATAGTGATATTACCCTTGTTTGAGAACTAAGTTATGGGTTGGGTGAACGAATGTACCGGTTAGGATTTGTGTGGGTGATGATTGTTGGGAACAAACTCTTGAGACATTGAATGGGTTAAGGTGTTTATATTGTTGGAGGAAACATCAAAAATGAAGGATTTTTTGTGGTGTTCATCGAAGACCTCTTAGTGTAAATTTAATTTGTAAAGATCATGTACCCCACCTTGACATCATCTTGGGTAAATAGAGAAAATTGTCGCTTTATTAATAGCTACTTAAATGTGTTTTGGTTAGATATGGGTGCCCATGGTTGTTGTTCTTATGAAGCGGAATATATGTGGATTTGTATTGTGCAAAATATTCCATCGAATGTTTACAGATGGGTCTTTTTGGATGGACTATAGGATGATAAATATAGTTTTCCATGGGAGATGGTGGTTGAGTATATTAAAAACCAATGTTTTCAATGATCAAAAGGTGGGGAGAAGTATTTATGTAGTAGATGTCTGGATGAATACCAATTAGGAATTAAAATGATTAAACTGTAACTTTAATTTTAAAGTTTCTCAGAGAATGGCTATGTAGTCCTTGAAGGTGGTAGATATATGTCATCTCCCCACTATTTTGATAGAAAGGCTGAGTTCCAGTGTTTGATTGTGGTCTTCTGGTTATTGATAACCGTTAATTGGGAAAGGCATATAGTATTTTTTGAAAATTGGTCTTCAGACCTATGCATCTTTTAAGGATCACCCGACACATGGGTTCGGTTACTTAGGAAGGTGTTACGGGAAAAACCGTAAGGATAGCTCATATGATGTGTAAACCTAGTTATGTGAAGGAGGAAACATGGGTGAGGGAAGAATATTTACATGCTCACTGGTCTGATCTTTTTTACTCGTAATCAAATAGATGCATGTCAATATAGCTTAAGGAAGTGATGTAATAAGATGAGGAGATTGTAAGATATCACCTTTTTCATCTATGAACCATTTTAATTATTTTTCATAGACCATGTGAATTTAATTCATGTTTTAAATTAATTATCAACCTAAAAAATTTACACCCTCTATATGTGGTCTTCACCAAATGAGTATATGTCCCGAAAGTATAGTACACCTCATGTAACTATCATCCACTATGTGTCGAAATGTCAAAAAATTAGATTCCACAAGGTATAATTAGATTACACAATGTGTAATTAGATTACTCCACATGTATGGTTATACGAACTTTAATTATATTACACCGCATTTAATCATTAATTAATGTTTTTTAAATGGTTTGATTTTATTTCCTCTGGAAAATGGTAAATAAGTTACAAATCATTACATGTCATGAAATAGGGATTCACATTGTGTAATTATTAGGATCAGATTTTTTAAAAAATATATCTAACACCGTATAAGCCTGCAGACGCTCCTCTCAACTACTGAAGGGCCTTGGAACCCTCTTTTATTTTCCTCATAAGCCCTATGCACCTCAAACATGGACCAAATCACTTCTAAATATCCTTCTTCTTGGACCGAAGCTCCTATGTGATCCTCCTCCTTGGACCGAATCTCCTCTATGAACCACCATAATCAACTGAAGACCAAATTTGAACCTCCTGAGTATGGGATTTCTTATCATTTATGATCTACCTCTCATCTCCTCGTCTTCCTGGATAAAATAAAGATGCTCATCTTGTTTTGGTTATATATATAGAATTTATGACTCGAGATATAGGCTTATTGGATCTAGATCTGGACATGTTGAAACAAGATGCATGCTCATTGGATGTATATATAATGTTCAAAGATCTATTTTCATTTAATCATGTATTTGGGTGTCATTTCTAGATAATATTATTCAACATGTGATTGATGGAATTGCATCAAATTGGGTTTATCTATTCGTAAGAGTTCATCACTGTTCAGGTGGTAGGTTTCCTAAAATTTGAATGAAATAGTCTTGATTATAATTATGTGTAATTATTTTTAGAAGATCTATTTGATGATTATAAATTGTGTTCTTCATTAAATTAATTAATTTGGTGAATAAATTAATAAAATGAGATTTGAAATAGGTATATTGTTATTTTAGATAATGGATAATTAAATATAAAATTAATTTTCATTTTATCATGATTCTGGAACTCGGTTACTTAATTGTAAAATTAATTAATTCGAATCGCAAGGATTTTGAAATTGTGAATTCTGATAATTAATTTTGGGAATAATTATAGAGAGATATGTATTTTTTGAAATTTTATAATTAATGCATCGATTAATAATTATTATAATTAATTTTTTGAAAAGGGTAGTTAATAATATAATTATTTTTTAGAGATTGTTATTATTTTTATAGCGATAGAGAAATAATGATTAATTTATGAATTAATTGAGGATATTGAATTGATTAAGATATATAATTTATTTGAGGAATTAATTGGGGTTATTAATTTTATTAATTCAGAATAATTAATTATTGAATTTATTATGTGGGGTTTCCTATTTTAGGTCTAAATTAATTATTCGATGAATAAATACATTTAAGAAATTACATCATTTATTTGTTTATTTTAATAAAGGGATTAATTAATTGATTGATTGATTAATGTGAGTTATTGGATTAATTAATATTTCAATTTAATAAATTGATTAATTAATTGTTAATTAATTAATTTTATGTGACATGGACCACAAATTTGAAAATTAGTTAAAGGGATAGATTAATATTATTTAATTATGAATTAATTAATTGAATGTGACTTGTAATAATTAATTGGTGAATTAATTTAAGTAATTAAATGAGATTAATTATTTTTGAATTAATTAATTGTATTGATGTGGATAATTAATTAGCAAATTAGTTGAAGGGTTTTCATGTGTTAATTAATTATAGGATTAATTATTGGAAAATGTGTCATATTAATTATTTGGTGAATTAATTAATCGGTATTGGTGTGTTAATTCAATTTAAGGTGTTAGATTTATTAATTGGTAAATTAATTAATGGGGGATAGTTTTGATGGTGTTATTTACTTAATTAGATTAATTAATTGTTGAATTAGTTAATAGGTATATTTTTTATGGTTCGATTGAATGAACTGAATTTATAAATTGTTAAATTAATTAATTTGGATCATTGGGATAATTAGTTTTTTGATTGATATAATTCTTTATTGAATTAATTATGATATGTTGAGTTATTGATTAATTGAATAATTATACATTCGATGTTTAGTTTTTGATTGGTGATGATAATATGTAAAATTAATCATGTGATATTGAGTTGTTAATTTATGACAATAAATTGTATAATTAATTATTTGATATTCATTCATTGAATGGAGATAATTAATTATATAATTAAATATATTATATTGAGATAATTGATTCTAGAAGATTAATAATATAATTAATTATGAGTTATTGAGACTGTGAATGAGATAATTGATTGTATATTTAATTATGGGATTTTGATTTGGTGTATATTGATTTATTAATTGAAAAATGAATTAATGAGGTTAACATGATTAGTTAACTTGGGAAATTAATTAAGGGGATTTATGTGATAAACTAATTATTGAATTAGTGATGTAATTGATTTTTTACTTATTTATTGGATTGACTAATTAAATTAATATAATTAATTAATTGTTTAATTATTTAATGTCTTTGATGTCATTAATTAAATGATGAACTAATTCATATTATTAATGTGACAAGTTTATTGATCAAATAACTAGAGGATTTAGTTGATTATTTAATTGTTTAATTTACTATATAAATAAATATTTTTATTTAATTGAGTAAATAAAAAAATAAATCGATCAGATTAATTAAAAGTTGTTTAAATTTTTGATATTATTATTAATTAATTAATTATTATGTAATCTAATGGAATTGTTTTGATTAAATAACTACTAATTTAATAATGTCATTTGTGTGGATAATTAATTGATTAATTAATTTCGATTTAATGAATTGTAACTTGGTCATTCTATCGTGTGATGAGTGAATGGTAACATGGTCATTCAACATGAATTTAAGGATGTTAAGATTGTCGTCAATAATGTGTGCTTAAATGAATTCTATCATGGTCATTCATTTATTAATATTATATGGTAATATGTTCATCCAAATGGAATGATTAAATAAATGGTAAAATGGTCATTTGTTTGTGAATATTTGATGGTAACATAAACATCAAAATTGTTTGATTAAATGAATGGTAGTATGGTCATTCATTATGAAATAATGATGGTAACATGGTCATCCAAATTTTTTAATTTTATGAATGGTAACAGGTAAATTTATTTTGAAATACTAATGGTAACAATGGTATTATGGTATGAAATTACCTAGGGAAAAATTCGTTCTAAAAAATGAGCCAATGCGAGTATAAAGTTATGTGTGTCGACGAGAAAACTATATTTAATGTGGTTAAATAAATAATAAATTATAATGTGATAACTTTTTATTTATGAATTGTACTTATTTCATTATAGAACTGTATAATCATGTTATTGACTAGATTTTTTATACACCCTTGGTGGTAGCATTCTATTTTGCACTAACACCCTATTCAGGATGTTTGATTGGTACCCGAATAGACATTGTGATTTTTTAAAGGATATGGGAGAAGGCCCTGTCTTTGATAGTTGATTAGGGATAGAGGATGGATGAGGGAATCATACTTGGATTGTGAACCACTTGGGAGTTATCAGTTTATTTACATTGACTTTTCATTTGTACACATATAACATAGTTATCAAGAAATATCTAATGTTCGGTTTTGACATGTATTTCATTCCATTGTTATTATGAGATATTGGTATTTATTCCATTTATGTTTATGATTCTTATATTTTTCATTAATTCACATGGTGTTTAATCTAAATAAATGACAGTATAGTATCCCCTTTATCGATAATAGAACCTTTCTGGTAGTCCTTATCCTCTAACATATAGGGAGTCATTCCTGAGTTCATGTAGCGGTCCAGTTCGAGGCATCGTTTCAAGGCTCCCAATCCTAGATGTTACAATGAGGGAATTAAAATATCATTAAATCATGTCATAAATGAGTTGAAGATAGATTGGAATAACTATAATTTCAATCCTAAAAATCCTATATCTATTCTACCCACCATTAAATTCATCACAAGTTGGCTTGGCCTACCCCCCCCCCCCAAATGTATATACATTTGGTTTGGGATAACATCTTATATAACCATAATGGGGTTTGGATAAGAACCCATGTAACCTTTATGTTTGTTAAATTATAATCATATACCATATAATTTTAGGGTTATATTAGTCCCAACAACCACATAATCATAGTCCCTTCATATTTATTGTAAAAAATAGTGAAAACATTTAATATTTCATCAATTCTTGAACCATTGAAAGAAAACATCAATTTCATCAAAATTTAATCATCATTATCCTAAAATATAAAGATAAATAATTATAAATTTATCATAGGATCATATCCACATTGAATCATATGGGAAAAATGTTATAAATGAAGAAAAAATCCTTTATAATCCAATGTGATTATTTTAGAAGGAACATTCCAATTTCATTTTTAAGTACATTATTTGAAACATAAAAATTTTAAAAATATTTAGGAATTTTATTTCATTTAATAGAAACATGGAAACATGTAATTTTATCATCAATGAATTTTGTGGTCATAGTGGTGGGAAAATTTATCCATGTAGTATACGTTAAATCATTGATTCCTTTCACAAATTCTGTAAATAGTCAAACTTCCCCCATATATTAAATTACAAGATGATATTTTTTGAAAAATAATTTAATGGAATATAAATCATGGATAAAAAAAATTATCCATAATTTATTGTTGTTATAAAATTTTGTGAATTTTTTTATAGAACACGAATATTTTAAATGAAATATTCCTGACTGGAGAAAGAAATAAAGACGGATTTTATAAAAACATGTTGGGAAATTATAATAGACAATGAAAAAAGCATGAAATCTATTTAAATAACTTTAATTGAAAAAAATAATTATATTCTATAGAGATATATCATACAATATTATCATTATAAATTTAATAAAAAATTAATATCTATAAAAATATGAATGTAGCATAAAACACTTCACTCATGATAAAATTGATTCATTAGAGTTATAAAATAATATATAATAAATTTAAATTTATTATATTTATATAATAGAAACATATTCATGATTATAATAACATACATGGTCAACTTATAACATATTATAATTAGTTCATTTAAAATTATATATCAATGTCCACATTTTGAGAGATAACTATTCCATTTTTATTTTTGTTTTTATTCTACTATTATGGCTCTTGACTCATTATAATGGTTCATCCAACTATAAAATATTATCAATGATATAAATATCACATTTATTTATTATATATATATATATATATTTATAACATTACATAGAATGTAATGATAGAAAAATTATTTAAAAATTGTATGGATATGATACTTTTTAAGTCTGCTTGAAAGTTGTTTTTATTTTCTAAAGAAATATTTAACTAGATGGAAAATGATATTTTATCATCAAAGTATAATAATTATATAATAAACATAACAAACATATGTTATATGTATCATAACATCCATACATGTGTGGAAATTATAGAATATATATATATATACACATGGAGGTGGTAGTACACACATATTCACGAGTGATACATTCAGTTTCTATAATATTAAATGGAGGTGGAAAATGGTTTCAAAATTAGAAGAAATAATACTATACTAATGATTTTGGAATCATTATTTTATAATAGAAAAAATGGTATAGAGAATATAGATGTTAAAATTAAATTGAAAGAGCTCAATTAATATTTACACATCATTTTGTGAGTCCTCCTTTAGATTGCCCCAATATATTATAACTTTTGAGTTATAAGAATACAAGGGGCTCTTGAAAAAATTAAAGGAAACTATAAATATGCAGGCAAAACACAATTATGTCCTCTTTTTAGAAAAATATAGTATTAAGCTTAAAATAATATTTAATTTCAGCCATAATATAGTACAAACTCTGAAATAAATTTTCAAATTGGTATTGTAAGGTCCCCCATGGTCCATTATATTTTCAATTCCTAGAGTTGTGGTGCCCTGGACCCATCAATGAGTCGTGAGGGTCGTAGTGTCTATGGAAAAGTGTTGGTGGTAGGGTGTCCATGTGGTGTCACCGATCGGTGACTCCCCGATCTGTGATTTGGTGATTGGTGAGTCGTCGATCGGTGACACAGTGTTGTCGGGGGTTTCTTTCCCCAGTTCCTCATAATGCTTCCATTAATGATTAATGGCTCTTTAAAGTGATTTGAGGCCGTATTAAAGACCATAAACGATGTTGTAGATCCCTAATAGTGGGGAGACACTTGATGGACCTAAACTGGGTGTTTCTATTACATGTTTTCCTCTGTTAAATGAAATCATTTAACTCAAATATGTTATAAACACCTCCCTGATGAGAATTATTAAAAACCAATTAATTCCATCATGTGTAACCATACAACCGCATGGTGAAACCATAATCTGCCTTTAAAGCCCTTCAAGATTTCATATCCTGTGACTCCAGGATCTTTCCATTTATCACCCTAGGATTATTTCTTCTTCATGGATTGTCTATTTTTCCTTTCCATGGTGCGTTTGGAGTCCCCATTCCCACTTTTAGTGGTGACCCATTGCTAGAGCCTTTCCAACTCAGTCATAGAGTCCTCGGAGTTCTTCCCCTACAAGTTTCTCATCCCCAGTTTTTGGGGCGAGGAAAAACATCAATCATTAATAATCTATAAAGGGCATTTTCATTGTCTCTCTTTACTAGGTATCATGTTGGGTGGGTACGATGATGATCATTTGAGTTTGGATGAAACCAAACTGTGGATAACATATTCACTGGGATTTTAAATAATAGAGGGGTGTGTTTTATGATGCTGTTTTACCCCTTTATCATTTCTTATAAGTTGAGAATTTAATGGGATTTTATGAACTGAAAAAGTGGACATTGGTGGTCCTTTATTGTGAAATGAGGAACCTCTATTTAATGGATAAATATATGATTTAATGGTTATAACATGGATTCTAGTTCTTCACGAAAAACGGTTGATTAACTGGATTCCCGATGAATAAAAATCCTTGTGTGGTCACCCCGGTTAAGCAAATAGATTTAAAAAACAAAACGAATGGTGTTTTAAAATATGAAAACTCACATGCTATGCTATGGTGTTGTGTATGGTTGTTCTGCATGATGATTATGAGGTGACATGGATGGTGACGGGATCCCCTATTGTACAGTTGTTAGTTTTTGTATTTGGGGACATGTGGGACCATATGTTGGGGCTTGGTTTGGTTCCAGTACATCATGGGATCTCACATATACATTTTTTATTGCGACATTACATGTGATCCGGGTGTGAGTACTTAATTTGTTTATTGGATACTTTTCCTTATTTGTATTGTGGCTATTCCTCTTAGTTTCCTAGTAGTTAAGAATTATTTAAATGGAATCACTCGAATATGATAACAGGAATGGGATGAATGGGGAATTGTTTTCCGGGAATGAGTTGTGACTTGGTTGTGGCTGTGGAGTTTTTTATGAATGAATAGGAAAAAGGGTGTTTGTATATGGGATTGTTTGGGAACCCCTAGGTTTGGATGAGGTCTTGTTTACCTATATATATAATTTAGTTCTGAGTTTTCTTATTCATGCCCCACCCAGGTAGAACACTTCATGCTGTACACTCCCATTTCATGGGGGATGTTTTTTTCCCAACACTCCAATGAGTGGCTAGTTATTAGATCTATTTTGTCTCCCTTTCTCGAGTAGCCCAAGACTCTTCAGGTAGTATGTGTTTGTCTGAGGTCCATTTTATCCCAAGACTCTTCAGGAAAGGTATGTAGAGGTGGTTGGCCAAGGTGTCTGTGGGCTATTTGCTTCTCGAATGTCTTCAGGATAAGGCCCATGTGTCTTAGGGTGTGTCGAGAGTTGTTCTGGCCCAGGTGTCTTCGAGCGTGGTGGTAGTTATTGTGGACCTAGTGTCTACTGGTGAGTGTTTTGGTTGTGGTGGCCCAGAAGGTTGTTTATGGTTCGATAGTGGGACTACAATGAAAATGGAAGGGGAGGTATGATGCAAAGGACGTTTTCAATAACCAGTTAGAAAGTGGTGCGGGGCACACAAACATCAATGTGTTATTACTATTACATTACTTCACTTGCGTTATTTGGGGAGTGTTCCTTGGTGAGGTTTGGGTGGATAGTTTCCTTAGCTAGGTTCTTTAGTTATCTACTTTTCTCACAGGGCATTAAGATTTCCTCCTCACTAGTGCGTGAGAGATTTTGGTTTTCCCTACTGAGTATACATGTATACTCAGCCTTTGTATATAAAATTGTTTTCAGCTTTCCCGGAGGATATCGGAGACCATGAGGGACCATACTAGTTTGAACACCGAGACTGTTGACATTTCATATATTCTTTTCTTTTGGTATATACCTTGGAATTTCTCTTGTACATTATATCATATTATTTGAAACATGCTTATGGGAATTTATTTATGGTTTCACTTTACTTATACCTTCATTTTGGAAGTTGTTAGGGTTTTTACCATCATATAACCCAATCCAAAAAAAATAAAAGGGTAATGACATCCATATTACGTGTGATTATATACTGTTGGTTCTATTCACCACTCTGGGGCCTATTGAATGTGTTACTCAGGTGGGGAGGGGGGTCATTATCTCTCCTTCAACTTGAGGAAGGAAGGGTTTGGAAGTTTTTTCCCTTCCCTCATCTTTGTGATGGTGGGTCGTGAAAGAATGGTATCAAAGGTGAAGTTAGATAGATAGGATGGATTCCGGGGCTTGGTATAGTGAGGATTGCATGGGATGGCTGGGAAATCGTTTTTGGAAATCTTGGTGAGTGAAATGGTCCAGTTAAGACCATATAGAAGATGGTATTTTAGGTCCCCCGTGATCCGATGAAAGGTCTTTAAACCTAATGAATAACCAAGTTAGGCTACATTGATTGCAGGATAGAGACCCAAGGAATGGTACATGCATCATAATGTATTGTTTTCTTTTCAATCATATGTATTTTTTAGGAATTAGAAAAAAATAAAAATCTTAAGAAAAATTAATATAAATGAAATCATCTACATTACATGAGCATATGAATTCCTTCATTACTCTGTAGTCATGGGACAGGGACAGAGACCAAGAGTAATGTGGGCAATCGAGGAACAGGAGGCTAATTTGGATGATAAACAAAAGGAAGATTGGGAGGAGGAGGATGATGACCAGTGGCAGAGGACACTTCACGCCTTTCAATAGTAGACCCTTGGTATGTATGAGGGAAGCATCTCAGAAATGGAGATGAGGAGCTGGCTTGAGGAGCTGGGGATAACTTTTAGCTTTAACCGAGATTCGACATAGTAATTGGTTCTTCTAGATCTATGAAAAATGCGGGGATTATTGTGTCAGTGGTTGATTCAATATCATGGGTAGAAGAGGGAGGTTGAGGTTTCCGTGACTAACTTTGAGAGAGAGTTCTGGGCGGAATTCGTCTCTTCCACGATTAAGGCTGAGAAGTGGCAGGAGCTACTCTCCCTCCAACAGGGGAGTATGTCAGTGAGGGATTTGGGTGTCATGTTCATGGATCTGATTTGTTTTGTTCCAGACCTCTTTCTAGATGTGGATTCTCTTGTGAGACGTTTTGATGAGGCACTCCGACCTGCTCTTTATTATGTTGTTACTCCCTTCACCCTATAGACGTATTTGGTGTTTCAAAAGAAGGAAGATCTAGTGGAGAGGATGAACACACTGGGAGGATTACCATGAGAGGGGAGTTTGTTTGGCTTGATAAAGGGGAAGAACGTCAATAGCAGGCCTCCTGCATAACAGCCTTCCAGGTTTCAACGAGTGGGATGTTGGCCTAGACAGTTTGAGAATCAATCTCCTGGTACTCAGCCATTCATTGTGTGCCCTGGACCGAGATGATTTATTAGTGGCAGTCATGGGAACTATGGTAATCAGTTCAAAGAATGAGTGCAGTACATTGGGGGTTGGTAGGATTATCACCCTCCTCAACAGTAATATTTTCTAATAACACCCATTTAGAAGTAGTTGTAGGGAAAGTGTCCTCCTGCTCCTCCGAGAGTAGAGGTTGTAGGAGGAGGCCGACCTCAGTACACTCCCTAGGGACCTCAACTAGGGGGTAGTCGGTGAGGCAGCTGATAGCCGAGGGGCAGAGGAACTGGATGTGGATAGTTTCATGCCACATAGGTAGTATTTCTAGCGGGTAAGAGGTTGATCGAGGTAAAATCATTTTTTAGCACTCTTGCATGTGCCTTGTTTGATTCATGAGATTCACACTCCTTATATTCACCCATTATAACCCATGCATTGGGTCTAGAGGCAAAGATAATTCATGTGCGTCTGGTTTTGAGTATACAAGTAGGACAACAAACCATCTTTTCTCATGTTTTCCGATGATTTGGACTTATGTTTGGACAACCTCATTCCAATGGGGACCCTCTTTTACTATAGATTCAGCCATATAATATCATTATAGGCATCGACTAGTTGTTCTTTGTGTGTTCCATTATTGAATTCTTCCGAAAGGGGTCATGTTTTCAGATATAGGCAGATAATCTATGAGTTTTGTCAGTGAGTGGGGTTTCCAGGAAAAAAGCCAGTGAGTGGAGCTCCTTATTTCCTTGATAGATGCAATGATAGTGGATTTAGCATATACAAAGGTGGTGGAAGTCTCGGGGATCATTAGTGAGTTCCTATATGTCTTCTATGGAGAGGTGGAAACTCTTCCCCATCGACGTGATATTGAGTTTGTGATATACATTCAACCCATTGCGTGTTCGATTTTGAAGGCATCCTATCGAATGGTGCCTTCATATTTGTGGGAGTTATAGATTCAACATGGAAATCTGCTAAAGAATGGTTTTATTAAACCAAGCGCGTCCCCACGGGTGATCCAGTATTGTTTGTAATGAAGGTAGATGGTGGTCTCATGCTCTGTGTAGACTACTGAAGGATGAACCAGGTGAAGGTCAAGAACCGTTACCCCTTCCCAAGGATTAGAGACCTTTTTGGTTATTTGAATGGGTAAGGATGGTTCTCCAAGATGGACCTGCGGTCAGGGTAGCACCAATTGAGTGTGAAGGAGGGTGACATCTCGAAGACTTCCTTCAGGTGAAGATATGTGCACTTTGAGTTCATAGTTAGGTCATTCGACATTATGAATGAACCAATTGTTTTCATAGTAGTCAGGAACACGATCTTCCATGAATTTCCGGACTAGTTCATAGTCGGGATAATTGATGATATCCAGATCAACTCAAGATCAGAGGAGTATCATGCCGAGCATCTGAGGATAGTTTTAGAGGTGCTCCGATAACACCGGCTCTTCATGAATTTTTACAAATGGAATTTTGGCATACAATAAGTTCACTTCCTTGGACAAGAGGTCTCTCAGTAAGGTATAGTTGTAGGACCATCATTGTTTTAAGTGTTTTTTCTGGGGTCTACCCATAAAATTTAGCCGAGGTTCGTAG
Source organism: Viscum album (assembly GCA_963277665.1). Taxonomy (NCBI): domain Eukaryota; kingdom Viridiplantae; phylum Streptophyta; class Magnoliopsida; order Santalales; family Viscaceae; genus Viscum; species Viscum album. The sequence continues at coordinate 639,152,612 of OY728122.1, forward strand.
TTTTCTAGTTCTAGTAGGTTACTACAGCAGGATTGTGCCCATCTTCTCTTGAGTATTAGAGAATATGATAGCCTTGACCTTGAAAGACCATGCTTTTGTGTGGAGTGAGAAGTTCCAGGAAGCCTTTAGTTATCTAATTGGAATGTTTGATAGCACCCTAGTTCTAAGTCTACCAGGAGTAGGGGTGGCATTTGAGGTGTTCTGTGATGCAGCAGACCAAGGCTTAGGGAGTGTACTAATGCAATGGCAGGGAGTGATCTCTAATGGGTCTATGAATTTACATCCACATCAACATTACTATTTCACTCATTACCAAGAGCATATAGCGGTTGTGTTCTCACTAATTTTTTAGGGACACTACCTCATCGGGGATTACTTTTTGGTCGTCACTGATCACAATAGATTGAGGTATATCTTCTCTCAGTGAGACCAAAACATGCGGCAGTAGAGAATGATGGAGTTTCATCGGGGCTAAGAATATGATATTTTTTACACCTCAGGAATGGGGAACGTGGTGGCCGATAACATGACTAGAAATTCATATAACAATGTTTTCCAAGATTCTGTAGATGCTTTGAATGTAGTGGTGGAGTAGGCTCCCCTACACCTGGATGCAAGCATGGTGGATGGAAGAGGTTGTATGTTCTAGATGATAGTGTAGTCATTTATATTGTAGCAGGTGGAGGAATCTTAGTGGGGGAATTATAGGCTGATGTAATGCATGATTTCTTAGCTAGGGAAATGTTCCGGAAGGATGGTTGAAAGACTGGAAGAATCAGATGTTGTTTCATGAAAATTTGTTCTTCCTGGTGGAAATTCTTGGGAGAGTTCTTGGTGAGTTACACAACTCACACCTGGAGGTACACATAGGAGTTTACATAATGTACTGGGATTGAGGAGTTAGTTTTGGTAGCCCAGGGTGAAGCAGGTAGTGGCATAGATTATGTGAAAGTTCCTCGTGTATCAGAAGGTAATGGTTATACACTCTATCCCATGAGGTCTGTAAAAACCATTATATGTCCTTGAGTTGAAATGGGATGACTTCTCGATGGATTTTTTCACAGGACTATGTAGACATCAAGGGGGTTGTGATTCCATCTGGATAGTGGTGGACCATCTGACGAAGTCAGCTCACTTCTTGGTAGTCAAGGACTCGTGTTCAATGGATGCCTTACCCAAAGGAACATGGATGAGGTGGTGTTGTTCCACAGAGTTCTGAAATCCATAGTCTCCTATCGGGATAAATGGTTTACCACACAGATCTGAAAAGGATTGAAACATGATTTTTGATAAAAGATATTCCTTAGCACTACTTTCCACCCCCAAAATGATGGACAAATAGAGCGAACCATCCAATCATTGGAGTATATGATTCGAGCATGTGTTTTGGACTTTCGGGTATCGTGGGTAAATCACTTTTTTATGGTATAGTTTTCCTACAATAATAGTTATCACTATACAATTATCACGACTCTATTCTATGCCTTGTACAGGTGACTGTGTTGCTCACTCGTGTGTTGGACAGTGGTAGGGAAAGTTGGTGTTCTTGGATCAGAGGTGGTGCAGATAACCACAGAGAATGTTAACCTCATACAGGATAGGACAAGGGAATCTCAAAACCTGAATAAGTCATATATTGATCATAGGAGGTGACCCATGTATTTTGAGGATGGGGACATGTGTTCTTGAAGGTATTCCCATGGATTGGGCAAAAATGTTTGGAAGTGGAAGTATTATTCCTAATAGGGTCATCAGTGCCTTCGAGGTGTTGCAGCGGGTTGGGGAAGTGGATTATGATCTGGAGCTACCACCGCCGCTACTGAGGGTGAATGACATCTTCCATGTTTCTCAGATCTGTCTATATCTACACAATGATTCATAAATCCTCGAATGGGGATGCTGGATATCAAAGATGATGCAACATTTTTATAGAGGCCAATGATGATCGGGGATTATGAGGAGTGGGTGCTCCATGGATGAACAATTACCTTGGTTCGTGTGTTATGGATGCATGCTGCCATTGAGGAGAGAACCCGGGAATGGGAGACACAAATGAGTGCCCAGTACCCAAAGCTATTTTCAGTTTTGTTCAGTTTTGATTCATACATGATAGTGATGTAGTGCTTGACCCTATCAACAATGACATGTTATGTTTTCTACATTCTCGGAATGTGTGTGTAGAGTCTTGACTGTGGGTAGGGGAGGACCTGATCCCTAATCAAGACACATTAATGTGTATGTGGTTAAAGCCATGCGGACGAGTCAGTGCTGCCCAAAGAGGATTGTATCATGACATAGATGATGGGACTCCCTAATCCATATGACTAGATAGTATGACCTTTACATGCTTGTGTGGTTACATGGGAGAGAGGAGTGGCAGTGTATACGTGGTTGTTTAGAAGATAAATGAGGAAGAGAAGTTCATTGGTATCATGGATTGTTCCAGCTTTCAAACAATGCTAGGGTAGTTCATCCATGAGTGGTATCTTTTTGGGTGGTTGTTCGGACCCATATCTTTCCTTTAGGTTTGGTTTTTATTCTCGAGGATGAGAATAGTTTTTGAGGTATCTGATGTAATAACATGGACCCTACAGGTCCATTACATTGTCAATTTCTCTTCTTGGGTGCCCTGGACTCATCAATGAGTCATGAGGGTGGTAGTTTCGGAGGTAGGGTGCACCAATCAGTGAGTCGCCGATTGGTTCCATGGGGTTGTCGGGGGTTTCTTTCCCCATATTCTCGTAACACTTCCTTTAACGTTTAATTCCTCTTTAAAGTGGTTTTTGTCCATTTTAAATAAAATAAATAATGTTCTAGATCTCAAAAATATGGGTGACGCTCGATGGACCCAAACCGTGTGTTGTTATTACATGTTTTACTCTATTAAATGAAATCATTTAACTCACAGATGTTATGGACCCCACTCTAATAATTATTATTAAATAAAAATTAATTCCATTTTGTTTAACCATATAACTTATTGGTGAATCCATGTTGCACCTTTCAATCCATTCAAGATTTCATATCCCATGAATCCAGGATCTCACCATCTATTGCATGTGGATTTTTTCTTCTTCTTGGCAGGTCCATTTTCTTTTCATTGGAGTGTTTGGAGTCCCCCTTCCTCATGTTAGTGGTGCACCTATGATGGAGCCCTTCCAACACTCCCTTGGAGTCCATGATGTTCTTCCCATGATATTCGTGCATCCCCAGTTCTTAGTGCATGGAGAAAAACATCGATTGTTGATCATCCAAGTAGGGTTTTCCTTTGTATCAATTTACTATGTATCATTCATGGTGGGTATGATGATGTGCCTATGCGGATGGATAAATCAAAAATTTAGTAAAGATAAAAACTGGATTTTTAAAGAATCAAGTGGTGTGTTTGAAAATACGGCTTCACCCTTTTATATTTTCTTATATATTGGGATTTGCAAGGGCTTATTTCTACTAAAAATAGTAGTCATTGGTGGTCCTTTATTGAGCACTAATGAACCTCTGTTTTCTGGATAATTCTATTATTGAATGGTTATAACATAGAAACTAGTTAATCACATAAACGTAGTTGAATATATGGATACCCAATGAATAAAAATCCTTCTGTGGCCACCATGTTTAACCATAGGAAAAGATGAAACTATATGAATGGGGTGTCTAAATTTTAAAACAATCTTGCTCTACTATGGTGATGTGTATAAATGTTCTTATTGATGATTGTGAGGTGACATGGATGGGGATGGGATCCCCGATTGTGTAGTTGTTAGTTTTGGGATTCTGGTTCATGTGGGGCCTTCTGTGGGGTATTGGTTTGGTTCTAGTACATTGAAAGATATCATAGATCCCTTTTGTTGTTGGGACTTTACAAGGAACTGGGTGTGAATATTTAATTTTATACTTGACTGCTTTTCATTCAATGGCTTTTGGTTATGCCTGTTAGTTTCCAAATAGTGAGGAATTATTTAAATTGAATAATTTTAATATGATAAAAATAATGTGTTCAACAGGGAATTATTTTCCGGGAATGAGTTGTGACTTGGTTATGGGTATTTTAATTTTTATGAATGGATAGTAACAAGGGTGTTTGTTTATAGGATGGTTTTTGAACCCCTAGGTGGGTATGAGTGCTTTTTTACATATATATATATATAATTTATTACTTTTGATTCTTGTTTGTGTCATCCAAAGTTGAGCACATCGTCCTGAACGCCCGCATTTTATAGGGGAGGGTGTTTTTTACGACACTCCTATGAGTGGTTGGTTTCTAGCTTCTTTTCTACTCCCTTTCCCATGTTTCCCAAGACTCTTTTTGTGGGATGTGATGGATTGAGGTCCATTTTAGCCCATGACTCATCGGCTAGGTTATGATGAGGTGGTTATCCTAGGAGTGTGTGGGATGTTTGTTTCCCATGTGTCTTCGGGATGTGTCCCAGGTGACTTCAGGCATTGTAGTAGTTTTCTGGCCTAGGTGTCTTTAGGGGTGATTGTAGTTGTTATGACCCAGGTGTCTATGAGGTTGGATGGGTGGATGTGGGGGCCCAAAAGGTTATTTTTGGGGAAGTAGTGGGACTGTAGTTAAAATGGATGGGGATGTCTGATGCGTAAGATGTAATCAATAACTAGTTGGAATGTGGTGTGGGGTACCCAAAGATCAATGTAGTATTACTATTACATTACATGACTTGCCTTATTTGGGGAGTGTGTCTTGGTGAGGCTTGGGTGGATAGTTTCCTTGTTAGGTGCATAGGTTATCAAATTTTCTCATGGGACATTTGAATCTCCCCACTTGTGCATGAGAGATTTTGGTTTCCCTTACTTAGTATACATGTATACTCTCCATATGTATATAAAACTATTTTCAGGTTTCCAGGAGAACATCAGAGGCCGTGTGGGACTGTACTAGTTTAGACGTCGGGACCGTTGGCATGGCGGATTTCCTTTTCTTTTGGTACATCCCATTGGAGTTTTCATCTAATTTGTATCACTTTATTTTGAACATGCATTTTTGAATTGATTTTTGGTTTTACATTACATATACCATTAGTTTTGGATTTTTCTGTGTTCTTACCATCGTATATCCCGATCCTAATAATTTAAAAGGTAATTCCTTCCATATTACATGTGATTCTATAACTTTGGTTCTATTTTCCACTCTGGGGTCTATTGAAGGTGGGACTCAGGGGGTCGTTATCTCTCCATTAACTTGATAAAGTAAGGGTCTGATAGTTTTTTATCCATTCCCTTATCATGGTGGTGGTGGGTCGTGAGACAAATATTTTTTGGACTATATATTCTATACACTTTTTAAAATACATTAATTAATAATTATTTTTTATTTTAAAAATATCAAATCACAGTGATCAAATAAAAATAAATTTTAAAAAAATTACAATTCTAATTTATAATGGATATATATTATTCACTTTTTTACTAGGTTTTTTATTTCCCAAATATGGAATATAATCCTTCATTGAATAAATATAAGTATTCATGAGTTATATATATGTAATTTAATTAAATATTTTCAAAAAATAATTGATAAATATGAATGAAGATCAATCAACCGTATAATGGTAGTGTTGAATCCATTATTTTAAATAACACTATCCACCATGTTATCTATCTAGAAAAGATGGGTAATAATGTAGGTGGATCTAGAATTAAATAAAAATAATTTTATCCATATATATATGTGAGGTTTCTTGGGAGATGCATCTTTCCATTATGAATGGAATTAATATTATTGATGTTGTATCATCCCATTCAAAGATTATTCCATCCTATTTTTCTGTTAAAAATAAATAGTATTGATGAATATAATCAATTTATCCTCTAGAGATGATTATATGACATATGATCCTTAGAAGTATCTAAGGATCTAACCCTATGGTTATTGTATAATTCCCCACAACTCAAAGGATCATTATTGCCTTTTGAATCAACATAAATATTTTACTTAATCTATCCCAGATTAGGAGCATGATAAAATAATTTGAATGCTCCAATAGGTGGATTTTAGTTACTAGAAGATTCTAATGACACAAAAAAGTGAAGTCACAGATAGAGTTGTGGTGGTGGCCACACATCAATGTTATAAAATCCTTGATCACAAAAAATTTCATCAATGTTTATTCATGATTAAAAAATTATAATTATGAATAATTCAATCATGGTCATACAAGAGGATGTTTATTATTTCATCCAATGTAGTAGTAAACTAGTTTATGGGTTAGGGTAAAAGTATAAACCTATACTGGATTACAGTTGGGAGAAAATGTCAATGGTTTATGGATTATTGGATAAAAAATATCATAAATTACCCTCCATAATGAAGTGGAAAAATCATAATTTAGGAATATGTCATTAATATCCTACCTATTCTTATGAAAAGGAAACACATGGTGAAAAGGGTGATAACATAGGATTATAGATAATAATTATTTGGAATTCAATTACGTGAAATCATCTAAACAATAGTCAAGCATAATGAACCGATATAGGGTTCAGCAAATACATTAATAAATTTGAATTCAAGGAAAGAATAGATAAAATTATTATAACACTAAATACTAGAATCTGAATACCATTTTATGTTGGTTCCCAAACCATCAGATCACTTATAGGAGAAAATGAATAGTTTTCGATAAATCTAGAAATGTTTTCAAGAAGACTTGGGTTATGTTTAGTGAAAAGGTCATCAATACAGATTGGAGTTTCAATGGAGAGATATTGATGATTTAAAATAGATAATAGTCATGTATTAGTCCATTTTTGGAAAACAATAATTACAATAGGATGGCCATGTAATTTAAAAAATGGTGGTTCTATTCAAATTATGTTTAATACTCTGGAAACTATTCTCATGTGAGAATATAAAGAGTTGATAATGCTGAATGGTAAAGTGGAAAATGTGGCATATTTGAAACGAGTTATATTTTATGTATTTATTAAATGATGTTGTCATAGAAATTATTCATGCCCATGTTTGTGAAAACTAAATGTAATATATTAAATTACCCACGATGAAAATAATTTTTATAGACCAAGGCTAGAACATGATATATTTATTTTTTGCAGTTATATTACCATTGAAATAGAATGTTTGTTCAACTGAGTAGAAGAATAAATGGATAGGATTTTGAATCCAATTGGTGATATTTAACAGGGATATTCTTTCCAACCCTCCACCACTGGTATACCCTATTAGACCTACAATGAAGATGGGTGTGGCCGTTAAAGCCTACCTCTACTAGGCCATATAGTCGAGATTAGACTTATAATTATAAATCTGAAAAATGGGATGACATACCACAACAAATCGCTAGAATAATGAATTAATAACCTGAAAACATTATAATATATAAGTGGAAAATATCTAATAACAAGCTCAATGCCTCAAAATATCATCCAAATATATGTCTTCCAGGTAAAACAACATAATAATAATTTATATACCAACTCCAATCATAAGACTAAGATCAGAACATTTAATTTCAATTTTAATCTCCAAATACCTTCTGTAAACATGTAAAATGTATTTATATAAATATATAGGTGAGGGTATAGTTATTTTATATATAATACTCCCCATTATATCTCATGAAAATTTTGACGTAGTATATCATGTCCTCCATGTGTATGTATTAGAATCAACACTCTCCTAAAATATACCAACAACCACCCAAATTCTCTATAGAATTCCAACCAAAATCAAATCCATGTATATTAAATTTATACTGAAAATTATTTCATATAGGGTATCACATACCAACTTCCCATAAGTTTATTATCCCAACTTCCCAAAAACAAAGGCCATAGCACTCTAATTCCATTCATATCCACATAATCGAAACCATATGTATTCATTTAAAATTGACACATAATATTAACATAACCCCACATTTAATTCCACATACATACTATACATATCTATACCACATGACATAAATCCATCAATGTTGTGTAACATGAACATGAAAGAAATTCACATCATTCCCACTATCTACACTACAATACTTTCACTATATGACACATCATTATCCAATCAACACCAAAAAATTACACATTTTAATTTTATCCATGAAAAGATGTGTTTATAACCTCAATTTATATTTTATTTGAAACATATATGGATGAGAAATTAGGGGAGAGTTTGTAGTTAGCCATTTATTCTATTTGTAGCATATATGTTTTGTGAAGACACCCAATCCCAAATTAATTATGTGTTATTAAGGTTAACTGATCTGGGTGAGGTGAGTATGAAATTAATAATAACAATATGTCAGTTACTACAACACAAAAGACCTTAATAGGGGCACAAGAACAAAAAAACTGCGACACAAAATAAAACAACCACACTACCAATTTTACACATCAACCATAATTTTCAACTACTAACCAAAAGACTACCCCACATTATACATTGAACGACAATAAAAATCATTTATAGTTTCTAATAGAATAACATCATTTGACTATTTCCAGATGTACCATCTATGGTCCATGAAATATTCAATATTCCAATAATAAACCTCATTTATTGAAAACCCATTCAATAATTCTCTCCTTTTTTAATACATCAACTAAAAAAATACATTTCTTTTTAAAATATTCATAGCATCCCACCCTAATTTATTCCCATATCACATTAGATTCCATATTAATTATTTATTTTTCTTTTCATATCACGAATAATATTCTAAATCAACCCCATATATTCCCCATTCTCAACCATAAATACTACCAAACCATACAATTCAATAATATATAATAATATCTATAATAAAATTTCCCTTTAAATACTTATTCTCAGATTCACCCACATCCAAATAGTTACACTATTTTTTCTGAATAATTATTTATTAAATTAAAATAAACACAACCAATCACTACAAACCATATCTGTATACAGTAGTAAAAACATTACCAAAAAACAATTATTAGTCTCTTCATGAATGTTATTATTCATGGAAAAAATAATAACAATCAATAATCCATATTTTCGAAAAAATAATTACTATCTTAATTGTGTAATACACTTATGAGAGGTGTTATCATTATGTAATCTAATTTAAAAAACATGTTTTCAAAAAAAATAATATCTAAAATACTAATACTTTTAAAGGAGAAAATAAATTTTACAACAATAACACAAAACAAGAATTATATATGAATCATAAGAAAAATAGTCTAATGTGATACCCACTCTCCCATTCAACTTCCATGAATCATGTTTTTATGTTTTATTTATATTAATTCATAAATTCTTTTGTACGATAAAAAATAGATGGAAATTAAATGCCTTACAAAAACTAATTTCTAGAATCCATTATCATGGATTAGTATAGTCAACTAGAAGATATATAGATATATATATATAAATAAGGGCTCACAACATGGAATATATAATAAAAAACAATACACGCCGATAGAGTATTCATTAGGCTCTAATAGAATGTTTATACACATTTGATTTCAATAAATTTTTATGACTAAAATTATTTGAATTTCATAGAATTAAAATAATGTGACACACATCACATTGTGATTTTTTCAAGAATCTTTCTTAAAAAATAATGTCTACTATTCCAAAAATCCTATTTAAATAAATTTTATTGATTCATTATATTTTATCATAATTTAAATTAATTAAATATTGTTTTATATCATTCATGGATTAATGAAATAATTTTTTTAATATTTTATATATTTTAATTATATTATTCAATATAATTTCATTTAGAAAGAATATATAATATTTTTGACTAATACGAGATGTTAGAAAATTTCCATATTCGAATAAATGTTATGTTTGATAAAAAATACACATAAAAACATGGAGAGACTCATTCATAAATTTGGATTGACTCTATAATTTCAAACATTTATAATGTAAATTACTATTATAAAATAACAAAGACAATTATGATAATATAGTGCTCCTTACTAAAATCTATTAGACGTTTCAAATATCCAAAAAACATTTCAAAATCCTTAAAAACAACTAATGTATCCAATAATGAATATTATGATCAATACATGAATATTTTAAAATCATATTTTACTCTTAAATATCATAATTCACAAATTTAAATACATTTAACATATCGAGAATTACTCTTATAAAACTAACATAACTCTTACAAAATTGATAATATTTTTATGGAATCAAGATTAACATTTACCAAACTCTAAAAACACTATTAAATAGTTTAAAATGACTCTATCATGATGATAATGTGATAAATCACTCAATAAAATGTAATATTAAATCATATTGGTTATTTTAGACCTAATAAAATGTTACACATAAACCTAAAATGAATATTAAACCCACAATTATATACATATTATGTTAATTATAAACATCATTTTTAATGAATAAATCATTTTTAATGTAAATTTTATAAAAAACTAAATAATACCCCCCAACCACTTATATTGCCACAAAAATTTCCTTTTATACCATAACTAATAATATAAGATAATGGAAGTTAAAATTGATAACCTATTAAAATAAATCTTATAAAGGTAAAAAAATTAACTTCCTGAGGGATATATCTAAACCTGAAAAATAAAACAGGATCCTCCCGACTCAAAATCCCTTGGAGATTCATCAAAAATATAGATAATGATAACACTCAGGTGAAAAGTGAGAAATTATCTAATAATTTCTCTCAAACTAGCATCAATCCAAACATCACAACATCATGGAAAATATTTATGAAGACATGTCAGTATACTAAGTGAAACTATACAACTCTAATTTCTATGTGAATTCCTCCAAATCACTATGTCCCCACCAAAGTAAAACCAATTTAATAACTTACAAATAGATTAAATAAACCTGATGATCCAAGATCATAATCATCTACATTAAGATTTTTTTATCATTATATACAAAAATATAAAATACATATTGACATTGAAACCAAATTGAATGTTCCTAAAATCATATTGTAGATAGATCAAATAATGGACATGGTTTGTCTATGAAGGGATAGTGGACAAGACTCAACATCACTAATGTTTCAAAAAACCCTAAATGGTTAAATAACCTTGGGATTAAACATAGTCCCTTGACTAGATAATTATTTCTCATGAGGATGTGAAAATTTTAATAAAAAATCATTTTTATCCTCAAAATCCAAAAATCATGTCCCTATGATCCGCATAAAACATATAATGGTCTTATATAACCTTCACATACTCCATAATTACTTAAACCCTATCTTTTATGCTACAAAACACATACTTTATGAGCATATATAACCCCTATCCCCTATCCAATATGTAAGAGAACCACACATCCACCCATAATTAAAATGAATGGATCTCTGCTAATGGATAGTTGATATATATTGTTATAATCAATCTTATTATGATGCATGTGTAACGTTCTTGATCAACCAAATTTAAAACCAATGGATTATATCATATCATCGTGAAGATTAATAGTATATGATATCTAAATATATTTTTGGGTATGGAAATTTATGATAAGTTATAATTGAGATCCATAAACTTTTTGAAGACCTCGATAGACTAACAATTCAATATATATAACCATATCATATATAATGGTCCACATTGCCCAATGATTCACCGTAAACACTATAACACCCCATTTTTTTGTAAACATTTTGTTGTGAATAAATTAAATTTCATTGATTTTGTGTGTTTCCAGCTACTCCATGTCAAAATTCCATTATAAGATACACCCAGATAAGATTATTCCACACTCAACACTAACCTGGATAACATTATACACAACACCATGTTTCTACGAAACATAATTTTATTTTTATTATTATTTAATTGATATAATTATAACCTATTTATTTAAAATAGTAACATGAATAGAAATATCTATATTTTAAAAACTAATTTCTGTTTTATTATAAAAATAAAACATATTGATAATAAACATGTAGTATTGGAAATGTCTTTATATGATTGACTATAACATTTATTTTAAATAAAATGCTTTATATATCATCCTTGAACAATACTAAATTAATATTATACCCTCATATGAATTTATTTTGACTAAAGAGTCATCATTTTTTAATACATAATGTCTATATTATATTATCAATTTTTTGGGATTTGTTTAAGAATCTTCAATTTTAGATAAATAATGATAATGATGAATTTTAATTCAAAACATATTTTTTATATAATTTATTTGTATTAATAAATTATCATTTATTTATTAAATATTATATTAGATATTTTTTTCATATATTATTACAATTTAGTTAATTTTAATTATTTTTAAAATTTTAATTTACATATAAATGATTAACGAACATTCGAACATTCTCAGTTTAAAAACCGGCTTTCTCACTAAATCAATTAGTTTAGAATTAATATTTTTTTACCACGTGTAGGTATTTAATTTTGAAAAATTGAAATACAATGTTTCAATATATATATAATTTATTTAATAATAATATCAACAAAAATTTTCTATCAGAATGCTTAGTGAAATTTATAAAACAATAATTACATCAATTAAGCTTAAGAAGGGACTAAACCATTAAATAAAGGGCTAAATTGATGTCGAACAATGTCCAATGCCTTTTTTATGGACATATATATTTTTAAACCTTATATCCTAACATTTAGATGAATCTTTATGACTTTTATCAGTAAAAACGTGGGCACACCTAACTTTTTTTAAAAAATTCAACTATGTCCCCTCTCTCCCTTATAAAAGGCCACCACGTCTCCATATTATTCACACCTATCAAACAACATATAATGAACCACTATATACAAAATTAACAAACTATAAACCCTCCTATCATCCTTTAGTTCACCCATTCGGTATATATCCAACACCATTTGTCCTTTTGTTTGAACCAAAATGAGTTACCCAAGAATGAGGTAACATCCATCCACAAGACCCTTCCCATTATTCCTTGGTCTACATCCTCAATTAATCATTTTCTATGAATACATAATGTCTTATATATCCAAAATATACTGAAATTTTCTTATGATAATCTTATTTCCAACATGTATAGACACTTATATCTACAGGGTAACAATCTTACTGTTCTTTTGTATGGAAAACATCATCCGAACGAAACGATGTTGTTAGTTTTTATTTTACCTCCTAAAATGGTTGTAAATTAACTTGGAACCACTATTTTAATGATATATATGATATATATATATATATGATTTATTGGTGTTTATTTAATTATTATATTACACATACCATAATTATTCCATTTTTTGTAAACGTGATAATTTCATTCGGGGATGTGGGGACTACCACCTCATTAAAAAGATGTAAATACATCAAACACCACATATAATGTATTAAGGATGTGTTAAGTAAATTTATATGACAAAAGTTCTATTACAATTCTACTAAAATTAGAATATAAATACATATATGTCTTATAGTTTCTTTAAATACGATAATTAAAATAAAAAACTGTTCATGCCTGCATACATCCTATCTTCTCCATGAAAGGAGTATTTCATTGCATGTTTTTATATTTTAAAGAATAGGATAATTACATATATACTGAATATAAATTATATTTATTTCTATTTTTACATTTTGGTAATCATGATATAAGTACGAGGAAAAATAATTTAATATATTAAGACACTTGTGAAAACAAAGCGGAGGTTACATGATGAGAAACCATAATGTGGAATTTTTAATATGTGGATAATTTAATTTCATTGTAATAAAATTTATGTTATTTGACAGAATAATTTTTTTCGATGAATATATAATAATATGATATTTATTATATCGGATGGATGAATGAGTACAATGAGAGTCACGAAATAAGTTGAGTGGATATCTTGTCTCACATTTATTTCTATGAAACTTATTATTTATTCACCACTCATTTATATTGTGGGGTGAATATAATTCCAACGAAAATATTGTAAATTACCCATTTGAGAAAATATTTTGTATAACATTGATAGAACATGATATATTTACCAGTTTGAGTGATATTAAAAATGAAACTTCGTGTATGGTCAACTATGAGGAAGTGGAAGTGTATTTGATTATGAATCCATTTTTTGATTTTTAAAATGGATATGATTCAAAATCCCCCACCATTGGAAAGCCCTCCAGGCCCAACAGTGAATTTCGATGGCCCTTGAATCATTCCTCTAAAAATCTTTACAGTAGAATTTTTAACTTAGTATATAAATCCCACAAGTGGGATGACATACATTAATAAAACCTTATAATAATGAAATAAATAACCCAAAAATACATAATATATATATATATATATATATAATATCTAATATCAAACACCATTATTCAAAATTTCATCCAAAATTAATTCTTCTTGTTAAAACACTTTAATAGTATTTTATATAACAACTCTAATCATATGTCCAATATCATAGCTTATAATTTCAGTATGAATCACTAAATAGCTATAGGAAACATTTATAATATATTTATATAAATATATTGTCTAGAGTGATTTTATATTCTGTCTGATCCACTTCATGATCTATCAAGAAAATTTTAACGTATATATCAATTCCTCAATGAGTAAATAGTAGAATCAACATAAAATTAATTTATCCAAGAAACCACCCAACAAACCCAAGAAATAAAAACCAAACATCACATTCATGAATTTTAAAATTATATAGACAATTATATCAAATAGGGTTTCATATACCACATTCCCACAAGTTTATGATCCCCATACCCCAAAAAAAGGTAATAACACTCCCATTACGTTCATATCTACACAATCGAAACCATATGTATTCATTTCACCTAACAAAAAATACTAACATAAACCCACATTTAATTCCACATATATCACATACATGTCTATACCATATGACATAAATTCATTTGAGTGGTGTAATATCCACAAAGATTAAATGAACTTATTCCCCCCTTTTACCATACACAACCTCCACTATTTGTAACATCATTATCCAATCAACACCACAACATAACAAATTTTACATTTATCCATTACAACATGTTTTTATAAAATCATATAATTTTATTTGTATCATATACGGATGATACATTTGGGAAGAGTGGATAGTTATCCATTCTTTCTTTTTCCACCCCATATGTTTGGGGAAGACAAACAAACCCAAAAAAATTATGAGTTACTAAGGTTACGTGATATGAGTGGGGTGAGTATGAAATAAAAAAAAACATGTACTTTCTGAAACACACAATCCATTTATAAGGGCTTCACACTCTCAAAAAATTTCCAAACAATTTAATTCAATTATACTACCCCTTATACAGTCCAACCATCGTTGTCAACAAATAACCAAAATCCTACCCGACTTCATATATTGACCAATAATATTGATCATATAACGTTTCTCATAATATCACATAATTTATCAAATTATAGATGTACTATCTACCATCCATGATAAATTCACTCTACCACTAATAAATCTCTTTTTTAATGAAATCATTAATCTTCCCCACTTTTGATCCATCCACCAGAAAATCAATTATTTTTAACCGATTCAGAGCATCCTACCATTATTCATTCCCATATATCCTAAAATTAAAAATTAATTATTTTCATTTCAATTCATACCACTATGATTTGTATAAATCAACCCCATACCACCCCATGATCGATCACAAAAACTACCACAAAATTACATTCAAGAACACATGATAATATCTACAAAAATAATTTCCCATAAAAAACAATACTCACATTCTCCCAGATCGAAATAGTTATAGTATTTCATGAATAAATATTTATTCAATGAAAATAAAAACAACCAATCACAAAAACAATATATAAACACAGTAGTAAACAAAAAACATTCAATTTTCATATTATAATGTATGTTTTTACATTTTGAATGAATAATAATAATCAATACTAAACATTTTCCAAATAAAAAATTCATTTACTTCTTTATGGTGTTATATGCTTATTATTGATGTATTCAGTAGGTATTCATATAAATAAAACATGTTATCCCAAAAAATTCAATCCTAAATATTAATAAAGTAATAGGGGAACATTTATTTTCCAACAACAATAATAAATATCAATTATATATGAGTAATTTTAAAAATAGACTGACGTGATACCCAATCTACCATTCAATATTCATGAATAAATTATCTATATTTCTTTTAGATTAAGTTGTTCCATTTGTTCATATGATAAATAATATATAGAAATTCAAGTATTAAAAAAATTAAAAAAAAAATCTTTTTTCTATTACATTGTATTGGAACACTGGACTAGAAGATAGAAAGAGAGAGAGAGAGAATGATATGAAAATAAGAGAAGACAACTGTGATTACATAAAAAAACATGAAATGTCAATAGAGTATTCATGAGACTCTAAAGTAAAGGTCAAATGAATCTAATTTCAAGAAATATTGAATACTAAAATGATTTGTATTTCATAGACATAAAATAATATAAGGTTCATCACATTATAATTTTGGCACGATTCTTTCCAAAAAAAACAGTCTATTATTCCACAATTCCCATTGCAATTAATTTTTTTGACTTATTATTTTTATCATAATTTATATTCCTCAAATAATGTCATATTTTATTAAAAAAATGGAGGAAATAATTTGTTATAATTATATCTAAATAATAATTATATAATTAATTGCAATTTAAATTTGAAAGATAATATAATACTATTTAATAATATGATATCATGGAAAATTTTCTTATTATAATGAATATTATTTTTGAGAGAAAATACTCATACAAAACATGGAGTGATTATTTCATAAATTTGAAATCACTATCTAATTTCCAAAATTCACAAATGAAATGGTTGTTATAAAATAACAATGACACTTATGATAATATAATGACCCTTATTAAAATCCAATGAACCTTACAAAAACCCATTGATCATATCAAATTCTGTAAATACACTTATTGAATCTGATAATGAATCATATGATTGATAAATGAATCTTTTGTAATCAAATTTTACTCTTCCAAAATAGAATATTCAAATTCAAATACTATTAAAATATACAGAATCACTCTAATTGAAATAAAAAAACACATATGAAAATTAATAACATTATTACAAAATCATTATTTACACGTAGAAAACCCAGAATAAAAAATTTATGATTTTAAATTGACTTTAAGATGTGGATAATTTGATAAAATATTCAATAATATGGAATATTAAATCATATAGGTTATTTTAGATGGAGAAAAAGTTTATACATAAACCTAAAATGAATAATAAACCTAATATAATAGACATATTCTATTAATTATACACATACTTTAATAGTAGGATTATCGATTTTAATGTATATTTTATAAAAAATAAAAAGAACTCCCCCATCCACTTATACTACCTTAAAAGTTTCATTCTCCCCCATAACTCATAAGAAAATATAAATGATGTAAATATTTATAACCCCTTCATGTAAATAATATAACCATCATAAAATTCATATATTTATGAATATTACTAAAACTAAAAATAAGTCTGGATCCTCCAAACCCAACATCCCTATGAGATACCTAAAAAATATAGATAATGATAACACTGAGGAAAAATTCTAGAAATAAACTTATAATTTCCATTAAAACTAGCATCAATCTAGAAATAATGTATGTAAAGATAACAATTCTTGAGACATTTTAGTATAGTTTTTGAAAAATTGTGACTCACATTTTCGTGAACACTACTGCAACTCACTGTGCCTCTAATAAAGAAAAAAAATGAATAACATCCAAACATAATATCTTATTATGGAGATACAACATCTCAATAAGACATGTTACGAGGATATTATCATCCTCTACATCTATATATCATAACTTAATTATGTGGGATCCATAGTTAATTTTTTTAGAATGTTATTGTAGGTGGATTATATTAAGGGATTGGCTATTCTATAGATGGATAGTGGCCAATAATACACCTTACTAATGTGACTCGATGTACCAAAAGGTATAATAACCTAGGGATAAAACATTCTCCCTTGTCAAAATAATTATTTCTCAGGATGCAGTGAAACCTTTAGTAAATTTCAATTTTTAGACTCAAAATCCAAAATCAAACCAATATGATACACATAAAACATATAATGGTTCTATATTTGGTTCATATACTCCATACTCACTTAAACCTCATATTTTATTCTCCACAAAAAATCTGATACAAGCATATGTAACCCCCATCCATGGGCCATTATGACAGAGATCTAAAACTACACCCATAATATTAATCAATAGAGCCTCTCCAATGGATGATTTATATATATTTTTATAATCAAACTTGGGAAGATGCATTTGTTACACCCTTGATCCACAAAAAAAACAAAACAATTTATTGTATCACATCCTCATGAAGATGAAGAGTCTATTCCAACTAATTTCATTTATGGGTATAGAAAATGTTGATTTTGCATAATTGATATTTATAATCTTATTTTGAACTCCATGGACCTAAAAATGAAAATATTGATCCAAATAAAATATTATGATCTATTGTACCCTATGATTCTCTAAAACCTCTATAAATCCTAGAGTTTTTGTAAAAAAATTAAAAAAAAATTATTTTTATTTTATAATGTGTGTTTAATTCTCCTCTTTGTCAAAATTTAAATATATGCTACACCAAGACAAGCTTGTGAGACATGCAACACCATACTGGTTGGTATTACACACAACACAGAGTTTCTATGAAACATAATTTTATTGTTATAATTATTTAAACAGGATACTTATAACCTTGTAGTATGACATAGTAATGTAAATAGAAATATCGGATTTTTAAATATTATTTATATTAGTAAAATAAAAATAAAACAATTTGATAATAAAACATGAAATATTTGTAATGTCATTAAATGCATGATTATAATATTATTTCAAATGATAATTTTTTATATCCTTCCATGAATAATAATAAATTAATATTTTAAACTACTAGGAATTTAATTGGAAAACATAAACTTCATTTTTGAATTTGTAATTCCCAAATTATATTAGGGAATATTTTTAGTACTTTTTGCAAAGCATCATTGTTAGATGAATAGTGTAAATAATGAATTTTAATACAAAACATCTTTTTCATAAGATTTATTTACATAAATAAATTACATATTCATTTGGGTTTAATGTGAATATAGATTAATTAGTGATAAATTATTCTAATTTAGATCATTTTATTTTTTTTTCAATTTTAAATAGATATAAAATCTTAATAAACGTTGGAGCATTGCCAGTATAAAAACCTACTTCCTCACCTCATCTATAGGATGAGTATTAAATTAATTTTTCAAATTATCATAATTTAAATTAGAAAAATTTACAGTCAGAGTTTTTTTATGTATTATATTTATAGTCAAATAATATTAACCTAATATGTTACCTAAATTATTACTAAAAATTATTAAGAAAAATTGCAGTGATTAACATAAAATTAAACATTACAATGGAATAAACCACACACTAAGGGCCAAATTGACCTATAAAATTTTCTAAAACCCATTATATTGAAATATTTATTTCATAAAACTTATATACATTGGTTTAGTTGGTTCGTCATTACATTTTATAGATAAAAACACAGGAACACCTAACATGTTTTAAATAAATTCAAACAGTGTCCCCTCCCTCCATTATAAAAGGCCATAACCTCTCCATATTCTTTAAACCTCTCAAACCACATTGATTCAGCCAGGATCTTCCCAATTAAGATCCCAAATTTAGTCACTTCCTCTTTGAATCCTCTATTTTCGCATAAATACGTACAACGTATCACTTTGGTGCAATCCAAAACGAGTTACCCAAATAAGAGGTATCATCCTTCATTGTTATCCTTTGCATTATTTTCATCCTCCCCTTTATCAACTATTAATATCCCATTAATAAATATCATCCTCAATATCATAAATATATTGAAATGTTTTATGATAATTTTTTGTACTCCACTTAGACATGTATCCATCAAATATGTAACAAACATACCATTCTCATGTGTGGAAAACTAACTTATCTGGAAATGATGTTGTTCATTTTTTATTTACCTCCACTCATGGTTGGGATTTATGATGTAAAGTATATTTTTTCTTAAATATGATATATATTAATTTAATTATTATATAATGTATACATTCACAATTCTCATTTTTTTAAATACGACAATTTCTTTTGGGGAAGTGAGGAATACTTCATCCTTAATGGTATGTGATTCATTCACATTCTATAGGGAATCTATTAAAAATGGGTTTTGTAATATTATATGATAAAAATAAAATTATAATTCAATTATAATTATTAAAAATATCCATAAATGTCATTTATTATATAAGGACCCATCATTAAAAATTTACATAATATTGAATTAAATGAATAATTCACATTGAGGATCCTTTCATGATTAATGTCTTAAAGAATTACGCCATAACTATTACATTACATCTCAAAAATCACAAAGTATACACTACTACATAGTTTCTATTTTTTCATAAAAATAAAAACTCTTGAAAACAAGAGCCATGTCTAGTTCCATGTTTTAGATAGTATGACTTTTCTGTGATCCCATATTTGACCCTATTAATCTTTATGTCCTTTGAAAAATATTTCCAAAATTGGTATGATCATAAAAAGCTCAGTAGGAGTAATAAAATAAAGAAAGAAAACAGTATTTCACAAAACCATAATATTTTTACAATACCTCATGATATCATTAGATTTATTAATAACATATATCAATCTCAAATCATAATGGTAACTTGTTGCATCCATAACATACATACGTTGTAGCTTTCGTAGCCACGTAGGGAGTTAAATTTGGAATGCCCGTTGTAGTATATTCCCTAAATCTCATAGTAGAAATATTCATGTTACCCTCCATCACATTAATCAATGAATTTTAGAGCTATCTCAGACTCGCCCGCCCTAGGTTTATCATGGAACAACTCATATATGTGAAAAATTCCATAGAACCAAAACATATTCATAACATATAAAACAAAAATAAATAAAAGATAAAATTTTCACATTTCAATCAAAATGTATCATTTAAATATACTGAAATAACAAATAATTTATAAAACCCATTTTCAACACCAAAATTTCAAAATGATTATATGGTATTTATTTTCTTTTTAAAAACATTGTGTCTTGTTAAGGATGAATATATCAAATAGTACTCACGGCGGTCGAAAATTTCATTATTAACTCTTATGTTAAAAGAATCATTCTTTTTTGTCATTTTGAAAAACTCCTCATAGAAAAAGATTCTCTTTGACTGAAATGAGAATACAAAGGTGTTTATAAACCATATAAAAAAATTCATGCATAAAACAAAATCTGCCTCAATGAAAGGAGATTGAGGCAAAGTCCCTTACCTCGTGTCTGATTTTACCTGTTCATTATTTAATCTACTAAATAATAAAATAAATTATTTTATAACTTGTTTAAGAACATTTTTAAAGTTTATTATTCCTATTATATCACATATGACCATTTTATAAACATTATGTAATCATTTATGTTAATAATGGTCATTTTGTCGATATTTGGTACTTGAGTCAAAAATGAACTTCTTATAATTACAAGTTGTTCATGTGATCAAAATTCCATTATCTCTAGAATGATATTAATGATTTAGATATAATATATATAATATATATAGTATATATATATATGTATTTATATCAGTACATAACATTTGGAGTTAAGAAATGAAATGCGCCGTTTATGGAGACTGTAAGATGTATGTACGCATGAATGCTAATTTCATTTCTATATAAGATTTAATTTAATGAAAAAATAATTATATAGAGGTTTATTATGATTCTATTATAATATCATATATAATTTCTTTAGCGACCCGAAGCTTGAAGTACCTGTACATTACATTACTTTTGCGGAATACTTAATACATAACAAAAACAGACACACAAGGACCGTAATAGTTTAGTGTCTTTGGAAACTCGGAATAAAATCTTCTAATCATAGTGACAGATCTTCAACATCTCCCATTAAGATCTTACCTTATTTGCTTTCATACCTAAAACATTTCTTTATATCCTGGGGAAAAGAAAACATAAAAAGGGTGAGCTCAAATGCTTAGTAAGGGTAAGCATGGTTAAAATAAAACATGCCATACACATTTGAACTTAAAAACATGAACATAATGTTTAAACATCAAAAGTTTGAGAAATTTCATAAAACGTCGAAGTACGTAAGGCATAGATCATAAAGAAACATTAATAATGATAAAATATCATGGGAATAAAACATGTAATTGTGGAAACCATTAATCACATGATATGATTTCCATAGTAGCCAAGGCATTGCTGCCAAGACCATCTTAGTGGACAAAGTCCCTTTCTGAATCGAGTTCACTCCTCGTTCCAGTCCTGAATTACTGAACCGGTTTAACTTTCCATTCCAGCCATGTCTATCTCATGAGATGTAAATCTTTACCCAATGCATTGGAGGGAGATATAGGTCCCACCCATCTCATAATGAAATCATTCTTACTTGTGCCACAAAATAAACTTAAAACATTCATCATAACCCAAAGAATAAAATGGGTTTCGTAATCATCATCCCATCATCACATAATCCATATAAAAAATGGATATTTCATCATAAGAAAATTGAAACCATGTAAATCATAGAGACATTATTCTTGAAACATACACATATGAAATAATTTCATCTTATATAGAAAATGGTTTTGATAAAACACTTGAAATGAATTATTGAGGAAAATATCTGTTCTTCTTCAAAATCAATTTATTTTCACAAAACATCATGAAATTTTAAAATAAAAGGATTATGTAGAAAATAGTTATTAAATATTTTGGAGGAAGCTTCATGAAAATAAGGCTATATAAAACCGTAAAAATCTATTCGTGCCATATAAGTTAAAAAAACATTCTTCTCGTACTTTTGCCGGAAAAGTCAAAAAGTACCTCGTATGGTAAACAAAAGAAAGATTCCTTCCATATGATGTGGTAAAAGTAAGAAATGGGTAAAAATGTCTTAAACATACAAGGAATGAAATTAAAAATTTTATGAAAACATTTTGAGATCATATGGACATGGATAATAAACATAACCCCCAGTAAATACTTACGAGTAAACAATCTCGGATAAGAATGAGATTGGAATAATTATCCCTTACCTTAGGTCCGATATGCTTCATACGTATCGGAACATTTTGTATAATGATTTAAATAATGTCATTGACTTATTAAAGAATCCTATTCATTTTTATGATATCATATATGGTTCAATTATGACTTTATCTTACCCATTATTTTGGAAATTAATGTTAATGTATCTTTTTGGGTAAAATCATCTTATTTATCGAACATGTTTGGACTTGTAGTTCTTAATGTTATTATTTCTTATATCATGATTTACTTACTTCCAAAATTTAAATAATGATTTATATATCATATAAATTCATTATATATCTAGCATATACAAGCATTTATAATAGTACATAACATATGGAGGTAAGAAATGAAATGCACCGTTCGTGGAGACGGTAAGTCGTACGTACGGATGAACGCTACTTTCATTTCTATTTATTATTTTAATGGAATTAAAACATAATGATACATAGGTATATTATAATTCCAGTATAATATCATATATAATATCATTATCCACATCCTTTATACATCCCACATAAGCTTTTAACGAATCACATCACTTTGAGGGGGCGGTAGTCCGCACGTCCTCAAATGAGATTATCTTATTTACCGACTATGGAAACCATAAGGGCTTGATATAATTGGGAAGTAAATAAGTATAAGGAAATCATAAAAATAATATATATTATATATAAATATTTTTCCATCATAATAGCCACCATGAGAGGTGGTAAGAGAAAATAGAATAATCATCATTTTGTGAAGCGTTAGTTTTCCATCACAGAAGCATTATGTTCTTCATCCATTAGATGGAGGTGTGTGTAAGTGTAGTTATAATACTTCTTATAACAATATCCTAGTATTTTTAGGATACTTTTTTTGTCCCAAAAGAAAGGATTAAAAATATTTTAGGGGTTGGAGAAGTAGAATAAAAGAAAACAACTTAAGAGAAACGGTTACCTTTAATTTTGGTAACTTCCTTTGGTTTGAACCAAAAGGACTTCATGGAGATTTTGGACGAGTCAAAAGGCTTGCGAGGTGTGATGAATTTCATAGAAGTGGTCTCCTTTTATAAGGGAGTGGAGGGGCTCTTTAGGAAAGTGTGAAAACATTATTTTATTATAAACTTATCTTCAGTTTAAATAGGTCCAAAACACATTACTTTCTAATATAAGATGACTCATATTCGAAATAAAATCATAAAATAGGAATTGTATAGGTTTTGGATGATATTTTAATCATTTTAATCATATTTATTTAAATCATTTATTAATGAGGTAAATACTGCATCATTATTGTGTCATAAATAATTTAATTTATCTAATGTCTGACAATTATAAAAAAAATACCAACATGTATTAAATATCTATATTGTTCCAATGAATATTTATAGTCCAATATATAATTTATATAGCCCCTTATAAAAATTAATTACTAAACAATTTTTGTTAATTCCAATTTTGTCTTTACATTAAATTAATTAATCTAATGTGTCATTGTCTTTCATAAGTGGCTCCATGGGGTCCCAAAATCGACCCAAGGATGCCCATGGTCGTCCAATACTAATCCAATAATGTTATGACATGTTTCAAGGTAATTTTGAATTATTATAATATTCCTTAAACCTTGAATTACCCTATTTACCTTTAACCGTAGTAAATAAAAATTACCGTAGTTACTATTCATAATATCAAAATAATAAAAGTAACCTATTAACATAATTTGGACCCACTGATTCCAAATATGGAATCCATTTTTTAAAATTCAAAACAATGAAGTTGCAGTAATTAATTTAAAATTAATCCCGTTGTCGAAAGAAAACGGGTTTTTGTTTAAAACATTGCAAAAGATTGAATTTATTTAACCTATGAATTCAATGTAAAATCAAGGCCAATGACATAAATTATATTAAATGGTAAAAATATATTATATTTATAATTTAAAACCATTCAATATTATAATTTAACCACATAAGCTATTACGATGAAAAAAGTTGTTTTTAATTAAAATATAGTGTGTTTTTACTATTCATTAAAATATGAAAGTTATCAGAATAATATGAAATATTTATCCAAGGTAACCTTTTATATCCTAATTCCAAATAATAATTTTATTTTGTAAAATTGAACTTATAAACATGTCAAAAACTAGATTTAAAGTGGGTGCGCCATCAAAAGGCGGCAAAACTGCATTTTTTTAAAAATAATTATTTTACCCGAAACAATTATATTGTTCTTATACCATGTTTTAGAAAATGTGTAAGATGGATAATAATGTTATAAAATTCAAAATTTAGTTAATTCTATTCATAACGGATAGTTCATAGTAATATTATAATAATATATCGTTGTTTATTAAAACCCGGTATTGCGTACAACACACGCTATCAAAGAAGGTCGCGATTGCGTGTAGTGCAAGCCAAGTCAGGGTTGCATGTTGTACAAGAATCCATCGTTGTTTCTTATAACAGAATCCAACCATATTTCATTTATAAATTGAATATATATATATATATATACACAATCAATGTTGCATAGAATGACTATTATAAAACGAACATGAAATTGTGTGTAACACGGTCCAAGAATCGCGTTGCGTATACTACAAGCTAATATAGTGTTGCATATAGTACAAGATAAACTTGGTGTGATGTATATTAGAAGACATCAATGAAATTTAAAAATATTTTTCATAAAATCTCGGGGTGTTACATTCTACCCCCCTTAAAATGAATTTCGCCCTCGAAATTCTTCGGGGTTACAAATAATTTATTACTAGAAAGTTCCTTTAATAGAAACACACATCATAAAAAGGAATACCAAAACGTGGTTTTAAAAACTAAATTATGAAATGTAACGGTAACCCAAATTAACTAATCACTGGGATTCCACATATGAGAACATAGGTGAAAATATGGATATGGAAGAGAAATCTAACCATCATGTTCTAATGGAGAGTGGTAGAGAACATGGCTACGAAAAAGCCAACAATCACAAAGCCGTAAATTTGTGATGATCTGGGGTACCATCTGATTCATCAGATATAAGGGAACTAGGACAACATTTTTGGTTTTCAATAGAATTTCCCTAAAGTTGAAGAATTTGAATTAGAATAAATACTTACTTTATTATGGTACAATCTCACTGTTTTTCGTGCCTTGAAAAATTTCCACTTCATCTCTTAAAGAAATGAAGTTGAATTTGTTATTCGTGAAGTGTTAACAGATCATGTGTTAGAATGTTGTGTCATTCCATTTGTTTCAAACAAAAGGTTAGCAAATGTTATCAAATATACATAAGTCCATCTATGTTGAGGTTAATCGTATATGATTCCAAAAATGATCTAATACTTCATATATCATACCGCTTAATATAATAAAACTAGTTTCTACTAACTAGGGACTTCCGGTAGGCTAGTGGTAGGTGATAAAGGTCAGTCGCACTTCGGTTGTGGGTTCGATTCCCACAACCTTGTCCGACGCGATGGGTTGTCGTCCATCATGCAGGTTGTCTTTTTCCTAAAACTACATTACTATAACATCCCATAAATAATATCGAAAAAACTTCTATCCTTAAACTAACTTATGTCCAACGTAATCCATTCCAATCATTAGGCTTATCCATAATTCTGCAGTCCACTCTCATATTATAGTGAAAACGGTTACCAGCGATTCCATATAACAAGCATGTTAATACCATCGTTGATCCCCATATATCATAAGATATGTCTTGTGGGACACATTCCAAACATTCGAAGGCCTTAAACATTTATTCTCTTCAAAAATGAATACCCATTGAATCTTAGTGAAAACATGAGTGATGTCATAAGTTAACCTTTTCCACATACCAAAACCCCAAAATTCTATATACTCAAACCATGATATAACTATTTCCTTATATCAGTCATGAGCTCATGAATAATGTAAAACATTTCATTTTCTCCTTATCCCTTCATTATGTGCATATCATCTTCTTTCCAAAAATTTCTCAATTACTTTCCATGGTTACTAGTACCATAAAATTATTGAAAACCACAATAAACCAATACATAAATATTCCAATATTCCACGATACTATACAACATTATTTTGGAATCGATTACATAAACACTTAATCATTCCAACACATCATTGTCATATTCAACATCGCCAATAGTGATCGCATGTGACATCCCTTTGTCCTTTGTCTTAAGCGGTTTCTCATGTCGATCATCATTAACCCTTGGATTAGGGCATTGATTACCATAATTCCCCATTTCATTTCACTTGAAGTATCGATGTGTTGTTGGTGTTATCTCTACAGTATTTTCTTTATTCACAACATTAGAAACCCTTTTACCATTACTTCGACTCTCAGCTGCTCGATGGCCTTATTTTACACACTTAAAACATTTTCTAGTACCTTTTAGGCAATCTCCACCATGATTCTTTCCACACATTGAGCATAAAGAGACATTCATCTTCATTTCACCATTTTTCTGAGATTTCTCCTTGAACTCAATCTTTCGTTTCTTGTAAAAACCATGAGATGGATATGTTACACCAACTTCCAGTTCTACCTTGATAGCACAACACACAATTTATTCATAGCTACTGATGTCTCTTATAGCTAATGCCCTTCGAATACTTGGTTTAAAGCCACTGAAAAATCTATCAACATTACATTCAGGTTGAATGATAAAGCCAGATGCATACCTTGCAAGCCTTGTAAAATTTGCTTCGTATATACCAAAAAATTCATCATCCTTATGTTTAAGCTCAAGAAACTCCTTCTCCATATTTGTTCGAAGAATACGAGGGAAGTACATATTGAAAAATAATTTCTTGATCTCGTCCCATTCCATGGACTCAATTTCATCTCTTGGCCTCGTATGCTTGATAAGATTCCACCATTGATCAGCTTCACCTTCCAGACGATATACTCCTAAGATGAATTTATCATGTTCAGAACATTGAAGAACTGAAAATATCTTTTTAGTGGTACTGATCCATTGTTCAGAAAACAGTGGATCAGAAGACCCACTGAAAGAAGGTGGACGTTTCCTCATGAAGGACTCAGTTGAATATTGTTCCCTTCTCTGCTCATTTGGAAGTCCAGAATGATTCATAGCTTGTGTAAGTATAGCAATAAGATTTTGCACTCCATCTCCAATAACATTTGTTTGTTCAGGAGGACAATCATTTCATTGTCCATTACATTGATCAACATGGTTCCTTCGGGTTCCATACATCGTCTAAAACCCACAAAGAATAGTGTGAGAGGCAAAAATCATGCTATGAAAACAACATAATAAAGGGGGAGTACATTCAATATCTAACATGTTAGGTTTAATATAATATCGTTACCATAATTCTAGGACTATAACCTATACTTATACTTAACCTTAGGGAAATCCCTAGACATACCTTAGAAATATCTCTAGGGATCTCACTAATGTTCTCGCATCATAGTTTCCAAAGGTTGACTAAACCTTTCCTCTGATACAAACTATAGAGACCCGAAGCTTGATGTACGTGTAAATTACATTACTTTTGTGGAATACTTAATACATAACAAAAACAGACACACAAGGACCGTAATATTTTAGTGTCTTTGAAAACTCAGAATAAAATCTTCTAATAATGGTGAATGATCTTCAACATCTCCCATTAAGATCTTCCCTTTTTTGTTTTCTTACCTAAAACATTTCTTTATATCCTGAGGAAAAGAAAACATAAAAAGGGTGATCTCAAATGCTCAGTAAGGGTATGCATGGATAAAATAAAACATGCCATATTCATTTGAACTTAAAAACATGAAGATAATGTTTAAACATCAAAAGCTTGAGCAATGTCATAAAACATGGAAGTACGTAAGGCATAGATCATAAATTAACATTAAAAATGATAAAATAGCATGGGAATAAAACATGTAATTGTGGAAACCATTAATAACATGATATGATATCCATAGTAGCCAAGGCATTGCTGCT
Organism: Viscum album; assembly: GCA_963277665.1. Taxonomy (NCBI): domain Eukaryota; kingdom Viridiplantae; phylum Streptophyta; class Magnoliopsida; order Santalales; family Viscaceae; genus Viscum; species Viscum album. Next base: position 639,181,716 of record OY728122.1, read on the forward strand.
AAGACCATATTAGTGGACAAAGTCCCTTTCTGAATCGAGTTCACTCCTCGTTCCAGTCCTGTATTACTGAACCGGTTTAACTTTCCATTCCAGCCATGTCTATCTCATGAGATGTAAATCTTTACCTAATGAATTGGAGGGAGATATAGGTCCCACCCATATCATAATGAAATCATTCTTACTAGTGCCACAAAATAAACATAAAACATTCATCATAACCCATAGAATAAAATGGGTTTCATAAACATCATCCCATCATCACATAATCCATATAAAACAAATGGATATTTCATCATAAGAAAATTGAAACCATGTAAATCATAGAGACATTATACTTGAAACATACACATATGAAATAATGTCATCTTAGAGAGAAAATGGTTTTGATAAAAAACTTGAAATGAATTCTTGAGGAAAATATCCTTTCTTCTTCAAAATCAATTTCATTTCACAAAACAACCTGCAATTTTAAAAGAAAAGGATATTGTTTAAAATAGTCATGAAATCTTTTGGAGGATGCTTCATAAAATTAAGGCTTTATAAAACCATAAAAATCTGTTCGTGCTGTATAAGTTAAAAAACATTCATCTCGTACTTTTTCCAGAAAATTCAAAAAGGACCTCGTGTGGTAAACAAAAGAAAGATTCATTCCATACGATGTGGTAAAAGTAAGAAAAGGGTAAAAATGTCTTAAAAATACATGGAAGGAAAGTAAAAATTTTATGAAAACATTTTGAGAGCATATGGACATGGATAATAAACATAACCCCTAGTAAATACTTACGAGTAAACAATCTCGGATAAGAATGATATTGGAATAATTATCCCTTTCCTTAGGTCCGATATGCTTCGTACGTATCCGAACCTCCTGTATAATGATTTAAAAAATTTCATTGAATTATTATAGAATCATATGCACTGTTATTATATCATATATGGTTCACTTATGACTTTATATTACCCATTCTTTTGGAAATTAATGTTAATGTAGCGTTGTGGGTAAAATCATCTTATTTATTGTACATGTTTGGACTTGTTGTTCTTGATGTTATTATTACTTATATCATGATTTACATACTTCAAAAATGTAAATCATGATTTATATATCATATAAATTCATTATATATCCAGCATATACAAGAATTTATAATAGTACATAACATATGGAGGTAAGAAATGAAACGCACCGTTCATGGAGACGGTAATCCATATTTACGCATGAACGCTACTTTCATTTCTATTTCTTATTTTAATGGAATTAAAACATAATGATACATATGTATATTATAATTCCAGTATAATATCATATATAATATCATTATCCACATCCTTTATACATCCCACATAAGTTATTAACGAATCACATCACTTTGAGGGGGCAGTAGTCCGCACTTCCTCAAATGAGATTATCGTATTTACCGACTATGGAAACCGTAAAGGCTTGATATAATTGGGAAGTAAAGAAGAATAAGGAAATCATAAACATAATATATATTATATATAAATATTGTTCCATCATAATGGCCACCATGAGAGGCAGTAGGAGAAAATCGAACAATCATCGTTTCGTGAGGCATTAGTTTTCCATCACAGAAACAATATATTCTTCATCCATTAGATGGAGGTGTGTTTATGTGTAGGTAGAATCCTTCTCATAACAAAATCGTAGTATTTTTAGGATACTTCTGTTGTTACAAAATAAAGGATTAAAAAGATTTTAGGGGTTGGAGGAGTAGAATAAAATAAAACAACTTAAGAGAAACTATTACCTATAATTTTGATAACTTCCTTTGGTTTGACCAAAAGGAATTCTTGGAGTGTCTTCTGCCTAATTTAAGGCATCAAGGTGGAGGAGAGTGATGTGGGGAGATTAGCTGGGAAGATTTTTGACGATCCAAAAGGCTTGATAGGTGTGAGGAATTTCATAGAAGTTGTCTCCTTTTATAAGTGAGTGGAGGGGCTCTTTAGGGAAGTGTGAAAACATTATTTTATTATAAACTTATATTCAGTTTCAAGAGGTCCAAAACACATTAATGTAGAAGCTAAGATGACTCATATTCGAAATAAAATCATCCAATAAGAATTGAATAGGTTTTGGATGATATTTTAATCATTTTAATATTATTTATTTAAATCATTTATTAATGAGGTAAATACTGCATCATTATTGTGTCATAAATAATTTAATTTATCTGATATCTAAAAATTATAAAAAAATCACCAACATGTAGGAACTCCTTTTATCTTTCCAATGAATATTTATAGTCCAATATATAATTTATATAACCCATTATAAAAATTAATTACTAAACAATTTTTGTTAATTCCAATTTTGTCTTTACATTAAATTAATTAATCTAATGTGTCATTGTCTTTCATAAGTGGCTCCATGGGGTCCCAAAATCGACCCAAGGATGCCCATGGTCAGACACTACTCATCCAATAAGGTTATTTCAAGTTTCAAGGTAATTTTGAATTATTATAATATTCTTTTAACCTTGAATTACCCAATTTACCTTTAACCGTAGTAAATAAAAATTACCGTAGTTACTATTCATAATGTCAAAAAAAAATAAAAGTAACCTATTAACATAATTTGGACCCACTGATTCCATATATGGAATCCATTTTTCATAATTCAAAACATAGAAGTTTTTATAGTTAATTTAAAATTAATCCCGTTGTCGAAATAAAATGGGTTTTTGTTTAAAACATTGCAAAAGATTGAATTTATTTAACCTACGAATTCAATGTAAAATCAAGGATAATGACATAAATTATATTAAATGGTAAAAATATATTCTATTTATACTTTAAAACAATTCAATATTATTATTTAACCACATAAGTTATTATGATGAAAAATGTTGTTTTTAATTAAAATATTGCGTGTTTTTACAATTCATTAAAATATGAAAGTTATCATAATAATATGAAAACTTTATCCAAGGTAAAATTTTATATCCTGATTCAAAGTAATAATTTTATTTTGTAAAACTGAACTTATAAACATGTCAAAAACTATATTTAATGTTGGTGCGCCATCAAAAGGCAGCAAAACTGTATTTTTTTAAAAATACTTATTTTACACGAAAAATTTATTTTGTTCTTATACCATGTTCTAGAAAATGTGTAAGATGAATAATAATGTTATAAAATTCAAAATTTAGTTAATACTATTCATACAGGCTAGTTCATAATAATATTATAATAATATATCGTTGTTTAGTAAAACCCGATATTGCGTACAACACATGCTATTGAAGAACGTCGTGATTGCGTGTAGTTCAAGACAAGTCAGCGTTGCGTGTTGTGCAAGAATCCTTCATTGTTTCGTATAACAGAATCCAACCATATTTCATTAATACATTGAATATATATATATATACACACACACTCAATGTTGCATATAGTACAAGCTAAACTTGGTGTGCTGTATAATAGAAGACATCAATGAAATTAAAAGAATATTTTTCATAAAATCTATGGGTGTTACAATTTCATTGACTCCATCCTTTATATGTTCCACATATGGCATGAACGAGTCATATCACTATGAGTGTGCGGTAGTCCGGACATCCTGAAATGAAATTATCGTATTTACCCAATATGGAAACCATAATTGTATTATATAAATGAAAAATAAAGAAGAATAGAAACAATTTACTTATAATATATATCACATATATATAGAGGGCCTTCTTAATAGCCACTATAAAAGGTTATAGGTGAACATTGAACAATCATAGTTTCGTGCAGAAGTAGTTCGTCATCCACTGAAACAGTATGTTCTTTACCAATTAGATGTAGGTATGTGTATTTTTATTTCAAATCCTTATCATAACAACAACATACTATATTTAGGACATTGGTTTTGTTATAAAATAATGCAATAAATCGAGTTTATGGTGTTTGAGAAGTAAAATAAAAAAATATGAATTTTGGAGAAGACGCTACCTATAAATTGGGTATCTCCCATTGGTTTTAACCAACACTATTACTTAAAGTCCCTTGTTCCTAAGGTAAGGCTTATAGGAGGAATATAGGGATATAGAGAGCTTAATTGGGAAGATTTTGGATGAGTCAAGGGGCTTTAGATGTGATTGGATTGGGTTAGAATTGAAGGCTTTTTATATGGGGGGGAGGGGCTCCTTAGGAATGTTAAAAAATAATAATTTATTATATAATGATTATCTATTTCTAAGGGTCCAAAACAGATTAAATATAAAGATAAGACGACTCCTGTTTGAAATAAAATCATTCAATAGGAATCAGATTGGTTTTGGATATTTTTTAATTTTTATAATCTTATTTATTAAAATCATTCACTAATGAGGTAAACAATGCATCATTATTGTGTGATAAATAATTTTAATTATTTGACGTCTAAAAATTATAAATAAAATACCATTATGTAATAAATATATTTATATTTCAAATTAATATTGATAGTTGAAGAGATAAATTATATAACATCATGTAACAATTCATTTACTAAAAGATACACTACTGGAAAAACGTCCTATACCCATGGTTAAAAACCATGGGTATAGCCCCCAAAACCGTGGGTATAGCCTATACCCATGGTTTCGGGAACTGTGGGATGGAATGGCGTCGGTATAGGGGTCTCAACCAATACCCACATTTCTCCAGAACTGTGGGTATAGGGGAGTCAAATGTGGCACACCGTTGTTCCAGTGTGGCACATAACAGACCCCATGGTTTGAAAACCGTGGGGTTATTTTAAATTCAAGAAATCGCTGCCAAGGGGTTTTGAACACGCACTGGTGCTAAAACTTGCAGTCGCGCCCCAGAAACTAACCAACCTAGCTGGGATTTTAATTTTTTTAAAGCATATATCTGCCTATATATATTTATATCGAGTATTTAATTCAAAAAAACGTGAACATAGGGTTTCTAACCCGCGCCGCGTGTTAATCCTCACAGCCGCATCTCAACAATGGACCAACCATAGTGGAATTTTTATCCATTAAAAATACATATATCCACGTATATATATTAATATGGGGTATATAAATTCAAAGAAAGCACTTAGCGGGTTTCGAACGGATGACGAGCGTTGAACCTCACAGCCGAGACCAACCAACGGACCAACACAGTTATGAATTTAATTTGTTATAAATACATTTATTTTCATATATATTAATCTAAACCATGAAAACATACCATCCCCACAAAATTTTTCCTGTGTCCCACCTTTTTTTTGCCCGCTAAAGCTATACCCACGTTTCTCAGAACCGTGGGTATAGGTCTTTAAAAAAAACCGCAACACCATTGATATAGGTATTTAGGAAAATACCATATACCCACGGTTTTCTCCAAAACTGTTGGTATAGGTCTTAAAATAAAACTATACCCATGGTTTTTGGCACAACCGTGGGTATAGGTGCCCAATACCCACGATTTTGGAAAACCGTGGGTATAGGTTCACATATTATCTGTATACCCACGGTTTTAGAAAACCGTGGGTATAGACCCATGTTCCAGTAGTGATATAAGTTTATGTCATTTTTGTCTTTACATTTAATCAATTCATATTAAGTGTCATTATCACTCTTATGTGGCTCCATGGGGTCCCAAAATCAATCCAATGATTCCTATGGTCGGAAAGTATCATCCAATAGTATAATGACACATTTTAGGATAATTTAATATTATTATAATATTATTTTTAACATGAATTACCCTATTTAACTTTAACTACGGTAAATAAAAGTAAAAAGTTACTATTTACCAAAAAATATTTGTATATTATTGAACCACATTATACTTACTCATAAAAACCATGTATGTATTATTTTCAAATTTCAATTCATAGATGTGTTAAAATATCATTTAAATGAAAATTTCTATTTTTTGACTAGCACTCAGTTTTATCACTATTTATCAAAACATGAAGGGTTTCACAAAAATACCAAAAATTAAGCCTAAGCTATATTTGATATTTAGATCTCAAAAATGATGTCTATATTACAAAATTCAAAAAAAATAATTTTAATTAGTTAATTTAAAATTAATTCCCATTGTGAAAATAAAAATCGAGTTTTTATGAAATAATAACTATCAAAAGATTGACACATGTTTATGTCCAATTTCAAGGAGAAATTACTTCCAATGACCAACATTGGATGATATGGTAAAAATATAACATATATACACCATAAAACCAATTAAAAAGATAATATAACCATATAAATAAATTATATTAAAATGTAGTTTTGAAAAAAAATACTGTATTTATTACTATTTATTAAAATATAAATTTTATCAGAAAAATACCAAACAATTTACCCAAAGTAAATTTTGATTTCCTGATTCGAAAAAAGAATTTTATTTTATCAAATAGGATAGATAATAGTGACCAAAACTAGATTTAATAAGGGTACACCTGAAAAAGGTGGTAAATCAGCCTTTAAATTAATAAGATAGTATTTATGCTTAAATTAGATTCGTTCACATTTTAAGCCTCTCAATTTTATTAGATAAATGTAAAAACATTTAACAAATATGTATAATCATATTATAGTTATTTCTATTTCTTCCCACCAATCTACGGCTAAGCATTAACTACCATTTAAAATAATATTATATTATTATTTTAAAGTGTGACTCAGAATTGTGTGCAATATATGATTTCAAAAAAAAACCATTGTTGCGTATAAGGTACAACATTGCATCTCATATAAAGTAAAATTAGTATTTAATTCAAAATGGTAAATAAATATGAACATGTCCTATTGTTTATTTACCTGGGATGTTATATCCTTCCCCCCTTTTGAAAATTGCATCCTCACAATTTTATTCACTTTAATAAAATTGGGGTATTTATCCATAAAAGCATTTTAAGATTTCCATATTGCTTCTTCAACCATATGGTTTTTCCACAAAACCATTACTTAATGATTACCTTATTCCACAACACACGCTCTCTTTGGTCAAAAATCTAGAATGGTTGTTCCTCATAAGAGAGATTTTCTTCCAACTGAACTACCTATGGGATCAAGACATGTGATGGATCCGAAATATTCTTTCTCAGCATTAAAACATCAAAAACATTGTGTACCTGGGAGAACTAAGAGATAAATCCACTCTATAAGAAATAGATCCAATATTAATTTGGATTTCATAAGGTCCAATAAATATCAGACTCAATATTCCCTTCTTACCAAAACACAACACCCTTTTCCAAGGATAAAATTTGAGAAATACAAGATCACCCACCTCAAAATAAAGATCTTTACACTGGTTATCCGCATAACATTTCTTCCTGCTCTGATCTATTCTCATGTGATTCTGAATCAACTAAACCTTTTTTGTTATCTCTTCTACCAATTCTGGTCCAATCAGCTTTCATTTACCTACTTCATCCCAAAAATTACGAGTTCATCACTACATCCCATATAATTAATCAAATGGGGACATATGTACACTGGAATGAAAACTGTTATTATATGAAAACTCAACCAAAAAAATATGTTGGCCCTAACTTATTTATTAATCTAGTGAACAAGCATGTAACATATCCTCCATGGTTTGAATTGTTCATTCTGACTACCCCACTGATTGAGTATGAAAAGTTGTATGAAAATTTAATTCAGTATCCAATGCCATCTGAATGCCTTTACAAAAGTAAGAAGTAAACATGGTTTCACGATCACTTACAATGAAGATGGGAACTCCAGGAAACCAGACTATCTCTTTATCATAATACCGAGAATTTAGATCTAGAGACAAAGTATCTAGAATAGGAAGTAAATGGGATGATTTTTTCAATCGATCAACAATAACACAGATTACATTATTACGTCGAGATGTATTTGTTAATCCCTCAACAAAGTCCATAGATATATTTTTCCATTTCCACCCTGACACTGTTAGGATTGAATCATCCCTTTCGGTAACTACTTTTGTGCTTTAACCTGCTAACAAATCAAACACTTCACTGTAAAGTTAGCAAAATCTCTGCTCATTCCATCCCACTAGTAACACTCTTGAAGATATTTGTACATCTTAGTACTGCAATGATTAACTGAAAATAGATAATGAAGAGATTAACAAAAAAAATCATTGTTCAACTGTGAATCAGATGGAATGTATAATCTCTTATTAAATATCAACATACAATCATTATCCATGTTTAAATTAAGTATCATACTCTTCTGAACCAAATTGACCTTTTTCTGCAACTCATTGTCTTCTTTTTGTGCTTCTTTAATTCCGTCTGATAGAGATGATTTCTCTAACACCTGAAACAAAACAGATGGATTTCCTAAAACAAAAAACATCTATGTCGATGTTCATCAAATCAAAAACTAGTGGATCACAATCCAAACATAGCATGGTTAATAATCAATGGTTTTTTGACACAATGCATGAGCTACTTTATTTTCCTTTCCTAGATGGAAATGAATAGTGAAATCATAATCTCTTATAAATTCCAACCATCTCCTCTGTCTCATGATCAATTCTTTTTGAGTGAATATATACTTCAATATTTGAGATTATTATATAATTCTCACATTACTCCATACAAATTATGCCTCCATATTTTTAATGAAAAAACAACAACAGAAAATTCCAAATCATGTGTAGGGTAACTTAACTCCTGAGGTTTCAACTAACCGGAAGCATAAGTAACTACCTGATCATACATCATAAGGAAACAACCATGATATTTCAACGAAACATCACTATAGGTAACAAACTCATAATTTCTGGAAGATAATTCCAATACTAGATCATTCACCAATCTTCTTTTCAATTATTGAAAACAATATTCACATTTGTTTTTCAATTGAACACAACACCTTTTCGATTTTACTTTGTCAGTGAGCTAGATAACCGTGAAAATTATTAAACAAACCTTATGTAATAACCTTACAATCCAAGAAAAATATGAATCTCAGTTATATTTGTGGTTCTTGCCCATTCTGAAACAACTTTTGTTTTTGCAGGATCAACATTTATGCCAATTTTTTAACAATGTGACCAAGGAATGAAATTTGTTAATACCAAAACTCACACTTTTTGAATTTCCCGTAGAGTTTCTTTTCATTTAAGGATTGAAAGACAACCCATAAATGACATTCATGGTCCTATTTACTTTTATAACAAACCAAAATATAATCAATGAACATAACCACAATATTATCAAATAACTCCTAGAAAATTCTATTTATAAGATCCATGAATACAATAGGTGCATTTTTTTACTCGAAATGCATAAGTAAAAATTCATAAGGGAAAAATCTAGTACGAAACACAGTCTTCAGAATGAATTTTTCCTTATCTATCAACTGATGGTAACCCGACCTCAAATCAATCATCGAAAATTACTGAGCTTACTATAGTTGATCAAACTAATCATCTATATGAGGCAAAGGATACTTTTTTTACAACAGTGATGTTATTCAATGATCTATAATCAATGAAAAGTATCATTGAACCATATATTTTGTTTTACAAAACAATAAGAGCACCCAATAGTGATGTGCTAGGTCTAATGAAACCTTTATCTAATGATTCCTACAATTTCTTATTTAACTATAAAAGTTCAATTTGAGAAACATGATAAGGGTCTTTTCAAATTATATTATCATTAGGAACTAAGTCAATAGTAAATTAAACTTCCCGATTAGGTATAGTTCTAATAATCTCATCAGTAAAAACAACAGGATACTCATTTACCACTTGTATATCATTAATCTAAACAGTTCCATTTTTTTACAATATGAGCAAGGTAACATTTATTTTCATCTTTTACTAGTTTCTTGGCTTACATATACGTTATCAAAAGTAAGGGTACATTTTTGTACACAAAATGAAATTTTCTCTGAAAAGAAACCACGTTAGATTTGCATTCGATCGTAGCATGATATACGGAAATTAAATCAATAAAAAAATAACATCTAACACTTCTAGTGGAAAACAATATGGTTTGTAGGTATATTTTTTCTGCACACAAGGACGAGAAGGTTCTTCTAATTTCATTTTGACTCAATATTACATCAAGGTGTTTTTACCATAAGTTCTTGATTCACATCATTAAATAAAATTGAAAATTTATTCAAAAACTTCTAAAAAATGAATGAATGTTTAGACCCCGAATCAAACAACAGATTTGTATAATATGAACAAACAAATAGTGTACCTGATACTACTTCATTTGATGGGCCAACATATTCTGATGTAGTTTCAAAGGATTTCACCACCCCTTTCTGCTTGTAGTCTAGCTGATTTCCCGATGTTGAGTACTTAGTTGGAAACTCATTTTCATATTGACCCATTTCATTGCACTTAAAACATTTTACTGACATTAAATATTATTTTTTCTTATCATGAACCTGATCTTTTTTAGGGAAATTACGAGCCTTGTGTCCCATTTTACCACATCAGTAGCACTTACTAGAATTCAAAAGACTTTCCCCATCATGCTTTTTAACACATATTACACAAACTGTAAACAAAGTTTCTTCCCATTAGGCTTTTTTGAAGAGTTATTCCCTTTCGTCTTCCACCTCGACCTCTAATTTGTTTGTTTAGAAAAGAACACCTAATCATCGACAAACACCATTTCCACCTTCTCCACACATCGAACAGTTTTTTAATAATTTTTTATCTCACAAGATGATATATAATTTCGATAAATTGTATTTAATCCTGATTAAAAATGGTAAATTTTACAATGAAGATATCGTACAAAATTTAGAGCATACCTTTCCATTCGAGTGAATTTTCCAACATAAGTATCCACTTAGTTATCCTCCTTCCCACATTTATAAAAATGATTTTCCATCCTAAGAAGAACCATCATTGGAAAATATTTATCAAGAAACATACCTTTGAATTCATCCTAATAAAGATCATAAATCTCCTCACTGTCCCTGATATTTTTCACTATGGACCACCATTGATCAACATCGCCTTAAAAACAGTAAACAATGAGACTAACCTTTTGATGTTCTGAACACCCCATGACATAAAAATTCTTCTCTATTGCTTTAATCCACCCTTCACCTAGCACAGGTTCAGAAGACCCTCTGAATGATGGGGGATGTTGCCTCATGAAATGCTCCAAAACAGACATGTTCCACTATGGTTGATCTAGATGATCTCATACATTGATTCCACCACCATTGATATCCTGTGTCAACAGTGACATCACTCCAAGAAACTATTCAGTTCCAATTCTGACCATCTCAGGTTGCTGATTTGGATGGTTTTCTTCCTCCTGTTGTCATTCCATCATAGCTGCCCTTTTTCCTCTGTGGAAAACCATTCTAAAAACAGAAATATCTTAGGTGATGCAATCTGGAAACCTGTAAAAGCTATATCATTTCAATATTAACATAATTTATTTTATGTACACTAATTTACAAAAATTCTAACTCCAAATGTTTTCTAAACAGACATTTGATACCAACTATACGGTCACATCCTTAAACATTTACATAATATTGAAATAAATAATTAATTCTCATTGAGTATGTTCTTAGGTTTAGAGTTTTAGATAATTAGGACATAACAATTTCATCACATCCCCAAAATCACAAAACTGACACTTCTACTAAATTTCCATTTTTTCATAAAATAAAAATAGTTGAAAAATGACATGTCGATTTCAATGTTTTAGACAAAATTTCCTCTCCTTGATCCCATCCTTGACCCTATTCATCTTTAATTCCTATGAAAAACATTTCAAAACATAGGATGAGAATAAAAATCTCAGTGAGGGTTATAAAATAAAGAAAGAAAAAATTAGTCCATAAAATCATAATATTTTTAACACAACTAATGAAATAATAAGATTTATGAATAACACATAGTAATCATAAATCCTAATGGTATCTTATGTAATCCATAACATACTTATGTTCTAGCTTTCACTGCCACGTAGGGAGTTACATTTAGAATACCAATCACTGAATATTTCCTAAATCTCTTAGGAGAAACATTCACGTTTACCTGCATCGTGTTACCCAATTCATTGGAGAGCTATCTTGGGCTCACACACCTAAGTTTATCACGAAACCACCCATATATGTAAAAAATTCCCATGAACAATAACATATTCATATCACAAAAAAAAATAAAGATAACATTTCCAAATTTAAATCACATATATCATTAAAATATATTGACATAACAAATGTATTATCAAAACAATTTCAAATAAAAAAATACCTAAAAGAGTATATTGTATTTATATTTTTTTTTAAACAGTGTGGCTTACAAAGGATTCGATAGATCAAATAATACTCATGGCGGTGGAAAATGTCGTTGTAACTTCTTACGTTAAAAGAAACGTTATTTTTTCATTTAGTAAAATGAATTGAAGAAAAATATACCCTTCGAATGAAATAGAAAGTAAAATGGGTTTATACACAATATAAAATAACGTCGTGTATAAAACAAAATAGTACTCAATGAATGGAGACTGAGACGAAGTACCTTACATCATGTCAGATTTGACATGTTCTTTCTTTAATCTCCTGAATAATAAACTAATGTAAAATATTGCATGATTAAAAATATTTTTCAAGTTTATTATTCCTATTATATAACTTATTACCATGTTATAAAAATTATAAAATCATTTAAGTTAATAATGGTCATTTCATTGATATTTGATATTTGTCTCAAAAATGAACTTATTATACTTACAAGTTGTTCATTTGGTAAAAATTTCTTTATCTCTAGAATGGTATTCATGATTTAGATAACATATATATCATATATATCTAATATATATATATATGTGTGTGTATTTATAACAGTACATTACATATGGAAATAAGAAATGAAATTCATCGTTCATGGAGATGGTAATCCATGCGTATGCATGAACGCTACTTTCATTTATAATTCATATTTAACGGAATTAAAACACAATTATACATAGTTATATTATAATTCCAGTTTAATATCATATATAATTTCATTAAATCAACCCACTATATGTTCCACGTATGGCATGAATGAGTTATTTGACTTTAAGGGGGTGGTAGTTCGTCCTTCCTCATATGAAATTATAATATTTACCAACTATGGAAACCATAAATGTATTCTATAAATGAAAAATATAGAAGCTTAGAAACAATATAAATATAATATATATCACATATAAATACAGTGTCACATTAATTTCCACCATAAGAGGCTGTATGAGAATATTGAACAATCATTATTTCGTGAGGCAATTGTTTTCCCTCCACAAAAATAGTATGTTCATTACCAATTTTATGGAGGGGTGTGTATGCGTAGTTCGAATCCTTATCATAACAATAACATAGTATATTGATGATACTGTTGTTTTTATAATGTAAAGGAATAAAAAGTGTATATGGATTCTAGTAGGAATAGAGGGATGTAGGGAGCTTAATTGGGTAGAGGTTGGATGATCGAAGGGGATTTAGAAGTGTGGGGAATGGGTTAGAAGTGAGGGCTTTTTATAATGGGGTGGAGGGGCTCTTAAGGAATGTTTAAAAATATTAATTTGTTATATAATTAATATCAGCTTCTAAAGGTCCAAAATTATTAAATTCAAAGATACGATGACTTATTTTCAAAATAAAATCATCCAAAAAAATTTCATAGGTTTTGGATATTGTTTTAATCATTTTACTCATATTTATTGAAATCATTAAATAATGAGGTAAACATGACAACATTATTGTGTCAAAATTAATTTTATTTATTTGATGTCAAAAAATAATAAAAACACAACCATGATGTAGTAATTATTTTTATCTTTAAAATAAATATACATTGTTGAATATATAACTTATATAAACCCATGTGAACATTGTTTTACTAAATGATAAATGTTTTTGTCAATTTTTTCTTTACTTTTAATTAATTAATATAATGTGTCATTACTACTCTTAGGTGGATCCATGGGGTCCCAAAATCGACCCAAGGATACCCATGGTGGGATATATATTATCCAATATGATTTGGACACATTTTAGTATACTTTCATTATATTATATTTTAATTTTTACCTTGAATTACCCTATTTACCTTTAACCGTAGTAAATAAAAGTCACTTTTCAACAACAATTTTATTCGTCTTATTGAACCAAATTTTACTAAATAATAAAAACTATGTATGTAATATTTTTGAAATTCAATTTATAGAAGCGGTAAAATTTCATTTAAATGAAAAAGCCAGTTTTTTAAATACATCTTGTTGTTTTCACTATTCATAAAAATTGCATGTTTTTAGAAAAATACCTCAAATTTAGCCTTATAAATATGTGATATTCCTAATTAAAAAATGATGTTTTTTTTACCAAAATCAAAACTCAGAAGTTGCTTTAATTAACTTAAAATTAATTTCATGTTGTCAAAACAAAAAGCGTGTTCTAACTAATAATAACTATCAAAAGTTTCACACTTGTTTATGTCTAATTTCAAAGTGAGATTACATCCAATGACAAACATTGGATTAAAAGGTTAATTTATAATCTAAATACACTGTAAAAACAATTAAAAAGATAATCTAGCAATATAAATAAATTATATTAAAAGGTAGTTTTGAATTATAATATACTATCTTTCACTATTCATTAAAAATGAATTTTATCAGAAATATACAAACATTTACCCAAAGTAAATTTTGATGTCCCGATTCTAAAGAAGAATTTTATTTTTTCATACAGAATATATAAAAGATACCAAACCTATATTTAAAGAGGGTTCTCCATCAAAAGGCGGTAAATCGATCATTTGATGAATATTAGAGTATTTATTCTTAAAATTAGATTCATTCACATTTTAATCCTATTACTTTTATTAAGTAAATGTATAAACATTTAAAAAATAGTTATAATAATATTTTAGTTTGTTCTATCCATTCCCATCAATACAACGACATGTTTTTTACTACCATTTTATATAATATTATATGATTTTTATTCAGTATGACTCAACATTGTGCGAAACTTAAGATTTCATAGAAACCTGTTGTTACGTTTTAGGAACACCATCAAACATAGAATCCCATATAAAGTGAAATTTATATTTAATTAAAAAATATTACTAAAAATGGAAGTTTTTTATTTTTTATTTACCTAGGATGATACATATTATCTTTCATTCAGTACAATAATTAGAAGAAAACTCCATTCATGCGTAAATACTTCCTACCATCTCCTTGGATGACATATTCAATTTCAAATTTCTATATTTTATAGAGTATGAAAAATAAATATTTAGTGAATATACATTACATTAATACCATTTTTATTACATTCTATGATTCATGATATAAGCATGATGACTAAAAATACTATAATGTAATACACATGTGAAAAACAAATAGGATATTACTTGAAGTGAAACCAGAACATGGAATTGTTAATAAATGGGAAATATAATGTCATTAACAAAACATATATGTTATTATATATACGAATATTATAATTTAGTATGATTATATTAAAACATATATTTATAATACAGAAGGTCTAACTGAGTACTATAAGAGTAGGTGAGGGGATTTCTATTCTCACTTTTATATATGTGTGATTTATAACTTATTACACACTCATTTATTTGATGTTTTGTATATACTTCACATGAAAATATTCTAATTTTTTTTGTTAATTATTGGTATTTACATATCAATTTTATTATCACTCTTTTAAAATAACTTTGTTTCCAAAGTTACTAAACTTGTAAACTGGTTTTGTCTAAATTTTCCTTCATTACAACACATTTCAAGATATATAGAAGATAAGATTTCAATAATTATTTCATAAATGTTATTTTGAGATCATATTAAATGAAAACTAATATTGTTTGTTTTTTGTTTTCAAAATATCATTATATGATTTTGAATAATTTTCATGAAAATATATTTCAAGAATGTTTTCAAACATCATTTCTAGTGAAATGGTTTTGAAATAATTTAAATGTCTATTTTTAGTTTTTATATTAAATGCTTTTAAAATTATTTTCACACATCTTGTATATGTATTCAAATACATGGTTTTAAAAATTATTTCATGCATCCAATTTATGTTGATAATGAAATATTTTTCTAATCGTTTATTATTTAGAGGATTTTTTTTCAAATATAAATGGATTTTTTCCTCATGAAATTTTTTTTAAAGGATATTTTAAAATTATTTTCCACTTAGTAAGAAATATTATGGTGGTGCTAATGAATTTAGAAGTAATTATCCAAAGGACCCATTCACATTCACTCCATTAATTTATTAGGTTTAGATATAATTATTTTTAATAAAATCTATTTCTACATTCTATGTTATATGCATATGAATCCAGATTCTTTTCAAATGTTATCCCTCTGGGAAATAATTATTAAGCCTATCCTTTTCCATAGGCTACAATATTAATATATGATTATAAATTCTAGTTAATTTACTGGGTAATGATATAATGTTTTGTGATTTTTGAAATATTTATGATTCATTTCATTATGAAATTAATGTGACCTATATCTACCTCCAATGCATTGGGTAATGATTTATCTGTCATGATATAATGATGAGAATAAAGTAAATATGATTAATCAATAATGGGATGATGGGAAAACCGTTTCCCATAAAATAAAAGAATTGTTATTGGGGATGGTGGTGTATCACACCCACTAGGTGTAGTATGCACGAAGATCCGAATATAGTGAAACATGGTACACTTTGGGAAGATGAGAAATCCGAGTCCACTTTCGGAATATAGTAAAACCAAATCCCTTATGTGGAAGAATCTACCACAGGGGATGTGTTGTGTCCCGCCAAGTAGGTGTGGCCCCCATGTAGTGACTTGATAAGTTATAGAAATAAAACATATGTTATAGGGAATGATATTAAATGTTTATTTTTATGCCACAAGTCTATGTCTTAGATTTATGAATTTATTTAATTAATTATGAACATGATTTATTTATCAATGTTTTTTATGAACATCCAACCATTATGAAATAATTTATGTTTATGGTCTTTGATATGCATAGTATTCTCTTGTAATGTCATGGTAACATTATCATACCCTTATTATTGTATTTATACATTCATCTCTACCTCATTTACCCTTAATGGTCATATAAGCTCACCGATTTATATTTATCTGTTCCATAATTTTTAATATAAATATTATATATGATTTCTCAGTGAACGGTTCTAGTCATGAATCTCCTATTAGAATATAATGTTCCTCACTTATGAACCATCATTTTTAGCTTCGATTATTCCAAAGGCACAATGATAATATTGTATTTTGGAACATATTTGTGTAATGTAATAAGTATTATTCAAATTTGATGTAATGATAATGTATGAAAATAGAGGGTCACTATAGTTGGCATAAGAAAAATATCTTTGTCAACCATTATAAAATTTGATTAGAAATCCTTATTGGGAATTCTAAGAACACGTCCAATAATAAGTCTAATGGTATAAAAAATTATAGTAAAATATCATTGAATATTTCCAGAGGATAGAGAGTGTTGTTTACTATAAATAAATAATTATCTAGATAATACATGTGGATGTGGTTCTAGAACAGATGTACCTAGGATTAGAAACTCCAACATGGTGCATCAGTCCTAAATCGTCCATAACCTGGTATATGAAAAAGGTACTGACTAGAAACATTGTTTGATAGTCCCATGGGTTATATGTTGGGAATTCACTAACACATCATGAGAAATCATAAAGGATTTGAAAATAATATAGATATGAATAACCTATAATAAACATATTGTATCATTGATTAAGGATAGTGTCATAATTTTGAAATCTTTTAAGTGGTATATCATGATAATGTGGTTTGTCCCTATGAAACATGTTTCTTAATTTACATATTTTTATTTTTAGTCAATGAATGGACCCTTAAGGAACTACGTTAATGATGAATATCACTTAAAATGGAAATATATTTCCCCTTATCATATGAATTATATGGGAGATGTAATGAAAAATCCAGTTGTTATGACAAAAAATTATTCTCAATATATGAATCATGCTGATCATCGATGCGAGAAAAGGAGAGAACAATATTATATAGATTTTTTCATGAAGCATTAGCAACTTCCTTTTCTATTTATTTATATCCTATTGTTTATAAACAACTTATCACTACCATAGAATATTATTCTACATTATCCTATGTTCAAATCCTAAAAAAAATCACTCTAGTTGTTTATCAATTAAAAGTTGAATCAGACTAGTGGTTAAATAAAATATTTAATTCAAGGAATAAATATGAAGGATAATAATTGAATTGGGATGAGAACAGAAACATATTATTCCTTAAATATATTCCTATTATTCATACTAAGATGACATAAAATCAATTCCATTAAATTAAGAAATGGAATGATGAATCATTTGTTGCCTATAAACCTATTATCACCAGACTTGCAAGGTTAGCTTCAAGAATTTTAATCCAACCCAATGATAAACTTGATAGGTTCTTAAATGGCATAAATCCATGTCCTAGAATGACATTTGATACAAGGGACATTAGTGACTACAAATATATTGCGCATTGTAAAATAAAATTTGAAATGGATAATGATGTTATGTATCAATTTCATGGTTTTAACATTAAAATGAGTATTTAGTTCAAAGTAAATTATAAAATATAAAAAGGGAATAATATGATCCTTCATATATGCTTCATATGTACATATAATCATGGAGTAAATTTCCTTATCAGTTGTAATAAATGTTATATGTGTAGGAGAGAAGGCCATCACATAGATGATAGTTGCACTGATGGGAATAATGTGGATAATGATGTAAATAAGGGTAAAGATACATATAATGCACATCACACACAACATTTCATCATGTGTAATATGGATGTGAATTATTCTAACTAGTTTCCAAACTAATGGGTTGGTGATGATAATCAGCATCAGCAACTTCTTAACCATATGTAAATGATGAAATCTCGTGATATCACTATTTTTAATGAGGTGTACAACAAAAACATGGAGAAAGGTACATTTTCCATCCACTCTATAATTTTCAATGTCACAATTTATTATAGATCTACAATCTCATTCATAACTAAATAAATTACTATGTGTATTAAGAATCCACCAAAATGATTATATATGGCATTATTGGGGAAACCCATTAATTGTATGGTGATTGCTTCACAAGTCTATGATTACCCACTGATTAATGTTTATGGGAATGGACTACCTAAAAATATTTTCATTCCTTCTCTGATTGAATTTGATTTTATATTTTCATGGTATGTATTTCTATACATTTATCCGAAATCAACAGTACATGAAATAAAGTTAAATACTATATAAAAAACTAACCAATGACCATACAAGAATGTAATGATATGTATTTACTTCCTATAGAGATAACCTCCAATTTGTGTTTCTTAATTCTCAAATAGAAGATGTGTTTTTTCAAAAATTTTGTAGAGATATTCAGAATCGAGGATGTTTTTATTTTTTTAGACATTATAGATGTATTTCTAGAAGCGTTTCCTTTCTGTAGACAATATGTGAGGTCATCTTTTTGATAGATTTCATTCATGGTTCCACACCATTTTCAATGAATCCTTATAGAATGGCCCCTATAGAGTTGCATGATCAAAAGGGGAAACTCTATGAAAGCATTGATAATGGATATATTTGTAATAGTTTATCACCTTTGAGTGCACCTATTATTTCTGTGAAAATTAAAAATGGATCACTATGAGTATCCATTGATTTTCGAGTGTTTAATGATATCACAATCAAGAAAAAATATCTTATTTCCCCATATTGATGAATTGTTCGATAAACTACCTAGAGCCCAATAATTTCTGAAGATTGACCTTTGTTCTATATATCATCAATTGAGGTACAAAAAAGAGGATATACCCAAGATGGAAATATGTATGAGGTATAGACATGAAAAATATAATGTGATTCCTTTCATTCTTCTTAATTCACCTACTATAATCATGGATTAAATGAATATTATTTAGAAATACACATTATCAGTTTGGGGTTGTCTGTATAGATTATATTCTTATTTTTTCAAATAGAAGGTTTGTAAATGAATTCTATATGAAAATGTTACTAAAGGCCAAGATGATGGAGAAATAGTATGAAAAACATACAATGTGTATATTTTGGGTACAAAATGAATCCTTTTTGGGTCAAATAATCCCATGAGATGGTATAACATTAGGTCCATCAATGACATAGACTATTGATGGTAGGACATGACCAACCATAGGGACTAAGATCCATAGTTTTCATGGATAATATGGATATTATTGAATGTTTGTGGATATTTAATCACATCAATTGAATCCTTTTACCATGTTTACGTGGAAGGGTGCCTTGTTCCTCATGAAAGATGAATGTGAGGAAAATTTTTATATAACTAAAGAGATTTTTGGTCAGCACATGTGTCCATATGTTACCCTATTGTGGATAATGTGTTATAATCTATAGTTATGCCTCAAAGAAGTGATTGGGAATTTTTCCTTTCCATAATAACCTTGTTATAACCTATTCCTCATGAAAGTTGAAGATCCATGATAAAAATTTCCCAACTAAGGATTTGGAATTAGCAACAGTAATGTTTGAATTAAACATATGGAGGATTTATCTATGTTTTGAAATGTTTAAAATATACACTAATAATATGTTTCTAAAGTATCTATTAACACATAAGGTATTAAATATACACCATAGATAATGGTGAACGCCGATAAATGATTTTGAATTTTCAATACATTACATGCTTGAGAAAGAGAATACGATTGTCGATGCATAGAGTCAAAAAGATCATTCCAGCTTCTCCATGATGATGATCAAATGAGACCCAATTTTTATGGATTTTCCAATGATGGATCTAGAAATAATAAAGGAATGAGATAAATATTATCTTCCTAAATTGAATGTTCATCCCTTTATCCAAATGATGAGTAAAGAAGCCAAGAATTAATATGTAGAGCTACACAATATGTTTTGAAATATTCCCAAGTTTAACCATGATCATGATGATATTACAAGGCACCAAAACTATTTAAGTGTTCTTCCAATACTATATTTGTAGAAGGATCAGTTCGTGGAATACCATTGTTATTTATTCTTTATTCGTTATAGAAGTATGAAAATGTATTAAGATTTGAAAACTGCAAATGTTTGGATGGCATCAAGGGGGATATTCTAGAATCATTATCATGGTACGTGGTATGCTAGAAAGTAATGTAATAATGAAAAAAATAAAAGGGGATGTAACATCTATCACCCTTACAAGAATGGAAATGGGGAAATATCACTATGTATTTAATAGTTGGACTCCCGAAAACCTCTAAAAGGTTTAATGATATATGGGTTGTAGTTGATCTCAATACTATGTAATCGATACTAATGAATATCAATGAATAATTCCCTCTAGATCTTCATTCATGGATATATATTAATTGTTGGAAAAAAATCCCTCAAGGTATCATTGAAGCATTTTTTAAGTGATTGTGTTTGTTGGAAAGGAGGACATCTGTGTTGTGATTGTTGACAGAGAAAACCATGACATACAAATTCATTGACAAAGGGGATTTCATGGTGGCATGCTGAGTTCAAGGGTTGTGGTTAACGATCAATGTTTGATTCAAGAACATCAACAAAGGAATGTATGATTTGGAGGCTGTACAAAATATGCAGATAAAAGGTGGCATCATATGTTTTTCAAGATCAAAACATCAAAATATGGCAAAGGAAAAAGGGGTGCTTAAGTTTTAGATTTGGTTCCACAAGTGATTTGCGGGGTAGAGAATTGCATGTTGAAAATTGTGCGCCGAGGGGAGACTTGCGTGCCGTCGCGCAGGGTGTCCAAATTTCAATAAAAAGAGTTCAACCCCTCCTCATTTTGGGCATGTTCACCAATTAGAAAAAATCATAGCTCCCATCGCGCAGGTGTGGTGGTCGCCTAAGTAGTGTGTGGTCGCGCAAGAAGAGGTTGTGTGCCAAGTGATATTTGTGCACCTAAGGTGGTTTGGGCGAGGAAAGAAGTGAGTCACCCAATTTTTGAGTTGAAGAAGGGGGTGTCACGCAAGTGGTTTGTTGACACTTGCACGCCATGTTTTGAAGAAGTGCGATAGTTGGTGGATGCATGCCAATATTGGTTTGGGCATAAAAGGTTGTAAGCTGCACAAGTTTGGAGTTGCAGAAGCTTCTGCCGCGCAAGTGGTTGAGGTTGAATTGTGCTCCAGTTTGGACTTGTGGGCCGAGACTTGTGCACCGGCATGGAAATGGGATCAAGGTATGTTTAAATTACGGCAGTGATTCATGGCCGCGTGAAAGGTGGAAGATTGCCTGATACCTTCGGTGCAAAGTGAGATTCATCTATGGGTAAATGTTGAACGTCAACAGAGCATCTATCAATAGTTAATGAATTATATTTAATTAGTGATAATGAAAAGACCTACAGGTTTATAAACTGTGAGTGGATCCTTTCCAGAGTAGTGAACAAAGTAAAATGAAGAAGGTGATCCTCTCCACTGGTAATGAACCAGAGATAGATAGATAGTGAGTGACGCATGGGAATGGAGTGATGTAACGCCCCGACCCCAGTTACCCAGAGTCGGTGCATTATTACATAACATTGGTATGATCACAAGAAAGATCAAATCTCGAAAGACTGATTGGTTTAGTAGCCTTGGAAACACTAGATATATTCATAAGTTTTACATTACATCATTAAACGAAAAACTACTACAACAACATATTGTCTCCATAATCCACACTCATATCCCCACATAATATCCCTACAGGTCATTCATAACATACTTCTTCACTTCCTGGGAAAAATAAAACATAGAAAAGGGGTGAGCTCAAATGCCCAGTAAGGATAACAATATAGCGGAAACTTTCATAAATAAGAATAAACTTTTAAGGCAATGTATAACTAAAACAAAAGCCTTTCAAACATGAACTTTCAACATGGTATGGCATAAATAAAATGAAATAATTCCATTTACTTATTCACATGGATATTCTACTAATCGAATAATCACATGCAAAAATCAATAACCACTTTCATAATGTTGGAATGCATAATGCCAGACTATCATAACCACATAGCCAAGGCCTCGTGCCAAGACTACAAATAAGATTTTGTCAAGGCCTTGTGCCAAGACACTAGTTTGTCTCATGAGACCTACCGATGCATCGAGGAGCTATAGCGGGCTCCACCCGTCACATATTAAGTCCAATGCATTCCCATATGAAAAGGTTTAAACATAACATAAACATTCGTATTAAAACTAGCATACGAAATGTCAATAATTTCACCATAAACTATGAATGGTATAAAAATAGCACATCCACAGTCAAACATATCACAAAACCTTCAATACAATATAGAAGTTTTGTATCATAATAAATCAACTTCAAATAATCTTAAAATCCATCAAAGGATGTTGACATAGATGAAATCAAAATTCTTTTTAAAGAAATATCTCCTTTTATTTTGAAATAATTTAAGATCCATATAAAATAAAACATTTTCTTTGAAAATATTCTTATAAGCTTGTAAGGGAAGCTTTGAAGATTTTATAACGGCGGAAAATAGCCGCACCCGCCGTATAAGTGAAAAAAAACATTCTTACCTTAATTCTGTCGAAAAGGTTAAAAAGGACCTTGTTTTGAAAACGACTGAAAGATTCCTTTATAAACCACTTATAAAAGTCAAAAAGGGTATAAATTAATTTAACTCATATTCTATTAAATAGTAAAAATGTTTTGAAATGCATTTTTAAGAAACATGGATTGGATGATAAAGAGATCCCAGTAGATTATTCCGTATAAACAACCTTGGATAATGAAGAGGTTGTAAAGTAAACCCTTACCTTGTACTTTTCCTTGGTTGGGGTAGGTTAACCTCCTGTATAATGGTGAAATAGTTGTTATTAAATTATACAAGAATCATATATATTAATATGATATCATATATGATCTTTTAACATTGATTTGTTAATAATATCTTAGAATTATCGTCGTTTCAGGAGTTAACTTACTCATTTTCTTTTATATGTTTTGTTACATAAGCCATGGTTGTTGTATCTTATTCATATCAAGAATGATATCTAGTCCTTAAACATCATTTTTAAATCATCAAATGATAATTATACTTGAATGGATACAATGGAGAATGAATCTCATCGCGTTCGTGGAGACGGTAGTCCGTACGTACGCACGAGCGACAATATCATTCTTTTGATATTAAAATAATATATAAATGGATGGTATATCATATAGACAGAATCATTAACATGTTATATTTATTATTTACATAATTTTCACATCATTATTATAACCATCCAAATAATATTATATTGAATAACAATTACACCACGACGTGGAGACGGTAAGCCGTACGTACGCACGTATGGTGACATGTTATTCAAAGGGTGGATAGAATACTGAATATGGTTGTACCATATTTATAATAACATCACAGTATATGTAAGATACTGGAGTTATTATTTTAGAATGGTAAGAACAAAGAAAGAGGAAGTGAAAGAAGAAAGGAACTTAGAAAAGGGTGGTGAAATCATTACCTCTTCTTCGGGTTCTTCCTTTTGATTTGATCAAAAGGGCTCCTTAGGTTGGCTTTCTGAGCAAACTAAGGCCTCTAGGTTGTAGTGAGGGATGTTGGGAGAGTATTTGGGCAGAGTTTGGCCGAACCAAAAGGCTTTGAAGGTGTGAATAAATGGGAAGGAGGAGTTCCCTTTTATAAGAGGGGTGAGGGGCACCTTTGGAAAAGCTAGAAATATTAATTTATAATAAATTAATATTCGGTTTCTAATGGCTCCAAAGTTTATTATTCAAAGGTTAAGGTGGGGATAGGTCGAAAACCACTTAACCAATAGAATTTAGACAGGTTTGGGTACTTATATTAACCTTATCTTTAAGTATTAACTCTAAGTTAATTAGTTTCACTTTTACAATGTCTCTTTGTATTTTTATATAATATGGTTAATAAACTTACTATATACATCCAAGAGACCCCCAAGTGGTACATTAATGATGAATCTATCATGATATAAGTCTCTTGGCCGAACCTTAGATTTTTAGGAATTTAATATCAATTAATAATATAATATTTGTTTTAAAAACTCTTTTATGTCAATTTTGACACTATTCAATTGTTGATTTTTGTGAAACTCATAACAGATTTATTACTTCCAACAAAGTCAATTAAATCAATCCTAATATATCATATTATCCTAGAAAATTAGTTTCATTCATTAAAAGTTTCATATTATATTTTTTTGGGTATTTATAATATCAATTATTTTAATTTTTCACTATTATAGTAATTACTGCATCATCATTGTGTCATATATAAAATACATTATTTAATGTCTAAAAATTATAAATAAAATATCATTATGTAGGAAATCTTTTTATATTTCTAATGAATATTTATAATCTAAAATCCAACATATATAACCCTATGTAACAATTGTTGTTCTAAAAGATATATGCTTGTGTCATTTTTGTATTCATTTTAACTAAATTAAAATAAAGTGTCATTATCACTTACAAGTGGATCCATTGGGTCCCAAAATTGACACAAAGATGCCCATGGTCGACCATTTATCAACCAATAGGGTTAAGACACGTTTCAGGGTAATTTAGTATTATTATAATATTATTTTTTAACCCTTATTTATCGGATTTACCCTTAACCATGGTAAATAAAATATTTACCGCAGTAATTATTCAAAATGTCTAAAAATAAAAGTTACCTATTTACACAATTTGAACATCCTGATTCCAAATATGGAATCCATTTTCCTAAATTCAAAACACAGAAGTGGCAGAAATTAATTTAAAATTAATTCCCGCTGTCAAAACAAAAAACGTGTTTTTAAGAGATAATAACTATCAAAAGATTGACACTTGTTTATGTTCGGTTTAATTGTAAAATTATGTCCAATGACCAACATTATATTAAATAGTAAAAATATATTCTAAATATACTTTAAAACCACTCAAATTCATAATTTATTACTATTAATTATTTTGATTAAAAAAGTTGTTTTTAATTAAAATTTAGTAATTTTCACTATTCATCAAAATATGAAAGTTATCCGAAAAGTACCAAAATTTCACCTTAGGCTAAATTTGATATTCCGAATCCAAAAATGAAGTCCATTTTAAAATATAAAATATATATAACTTCAAAAATTAGGTATTACTATTCATAACAGCTAGTTTGATTGGTTACGGTGTGTTAGAACTCGAAGTTGCGTACAACACACGCTACTGTTTTATTCAAAGGAAAGCGTACCGTGGAAGCTTGGGATGTTTCATTTTAAATTTTTTGATGTCTCCATTTAGTAAAAAAGTTTAAAATATTGTATTTAAAAAGGTTTCACTATCAAAAGTTGATAAAAGTGCAATACTGAAAATGAATCTGTTCTTGCATTATGACTAAGAAACTCATAATATGGATTCTAAAATTATAAGGATTATATAAAGTTTAAAATTTAGTTAATACTATTCATGACCTCTTTTAACGGCTTTTTTTTGGTAAGTCATGGTGTAATTGAACTCAGTGTTGCGTGTAGTGCAAGTTATTGAATTATTTTGAAGAAATAACACACTATGAAATCTTGGGGTGTTACATTCTCCCCTCCTTCAATAAATTGCGTCCTCGCAATTTGAAATTGCTCTTCAAAAATAATAGGTTGAAAGTAGAAAATATATTTGTGGGAAAACCCACATCGGAAATTGGGTTACTAAAATTTAGTCTTAATATGAGGAAAAGAGAAATCAAAGGGTCACCACCAAATTATGATCTCGATTAGGAGAACATTGGTGGAAATTAGAGACATATAATCGGAGGAAAAACGTAAATATTTATAGGTAGTGATTGAGGTCATAAATCACAAACAAGTGTATAATTGAGGTCCTTAAATTCATCAATCTATGATGATTTGAAATACCATCGGTTCAAAAAAAACATAGGGTATTGGGATAACACATTTTTGACGTTTCAAAATATCTTAGTTGAAATCCCACATCGTAAAATGAATTAATGAGGCCTCTATTTAAAATAAAGAGTGGAAAGTATGAAGATTACCGAAAATAACACATACTAGGGTTCCATGTAGGAAAATATGGATATGGAAGAGAAATCTAACCATCAATTATCTGATGGAGAGTGGTAGAGAACATGGCTATGAAAAGGCCAACAATTCCAAAGCCATAAATTAGTGATGATTTAAGGTACCATCTAGGACAACATTTTTGTTCTAAGTTGCTTTTCTTAATATTGAGGAATTTATTTATGAGATTGGCTAAGATCATAAGGAGATATACTTACTTTATAATTAGAGTTTTGTCCATTAATAAATTTCTACCATAAACTCATCTTTCACTCGTAAAAAAAATTATATTTATACTATTCGTACAGGGTTCCAAAATAAACGAATTTATAATTCATCTACCAGATCTTTTAAAAAAACTACATTATTTAATCCAGGACATCTCTTGGGCCAGTGGTAGGTGATACACCCTTGTCGCCCTTCGGTTGCGGGTTCAAGTCTCACAGCCTTGCCCGACGTGATGGGTTGCCGCCCGACATCCGGGTTGTCCTTTTATGGAAATCCAAAATAATCCAAACTAGAACTATCCAAAATACTTCTGTCCAAACTCACAGTCCAACATTTATAAGGAAGGTAAACATAATATAGATCCTTTTTACCCTGTAATAGCATATGAATACCTTCATCATGTACTACCATATTCCTTATTGATTACATTCATGCTCCCTTATTCCATATAGAAAGCTGGATATACTTCATTAATCCAAAAATGTTTTAAACCCCAACAATGATGGAATATACAAATCATTAATCAGTTTCAAGGTAGTCAAGAATATCCAATATAATTTATCCAAATCAATCATGTATTATTCTAAAATCACTACCTCGGTATCAGAACCATATTGTGGTTTATCATTCTCTCAACCATATATTTTCCAAAAATTTAACCTGCTATTGAGTCACTTTTCTTTGTTCCACATAATCTCAAGTCCTTAATGAAATAGTACTGCAGTACAATCCTTATATACTCCATGATTATTGTAACAAGTACATTGTTGATACAACACTCAATTGACATAATCAACATAAGAACTCTAATCATTCCTCTTCATCTGTGGTAGTATCATAACTTGATTATTATCCAATAGCATCATTTGCGGCATAGTCTGATGACTGGGACATAGGTTCGCGTAGTGTCCAAACTCCTTGAAAATGAAGCATTGTACATTTAAAACCATTTTCTTACCCTTGCAGTCATGTACTTTGTGCCCTTTTCCTCCACACTTATAACAAACTCCCATTCCTTTCAGGCAAGTTCCAGGGTGTTTCTTTCCACAGTTACCACATATGGGAAAATTCTTCTTTTCCCTCTTACTTTCATCCATCTTTCTCTCTTCCATCCTTTTCTTCTCTTGCTTCCCTTCAAAGCCATAGGACTCAGTAAACTCTTTACTTATCTTATCAACACATGATATTATTTCTTCATATGATGATAATACATGGGAGACTATTTCTATTATAAATTCTAGCTTAAGACCATGAAAGATATGATCCTTCCTTCTCTTTGGATCATGTGCATTTCTGGAGTTCTCATTCCTTCTACTGGGCGCCATTTCTAAACAATGGCATACACTAGATCAGTTTATGAATCAAAATACATAATCCCATACTTATAAAACACTTAACATAAATTGAACTATTTATGGATATAATCCATAATCATAAGAATGTTTTCTTTGAGGAAGTATATACTCATAATCCCTTCAAAATGATTTGTAAAGAAAATGAGAGTTATCCTAAGCATATCCCCCGGGAGTGTCGTAACCAAGAGTGCAGCAAGGCCTGTTGTCGTGCACCAGTTCTCGTTCGAGTCTAGCTCAAAGCGGTGTTTTCGGGTTTTACCCCTAGGTACATATGTGCCAGAGCCGCCTCTACCTGCTCGTATCCAGACAGGGATGTATTGCTCGGAAAACTCACAAAATCTATACAATACCAAAATTCTAGGAAGTTCTTCTATACTAATCCTCAAAGTTAATCTTAGGTCTACGTGCTCTAATCAGAGTTTATCTAAATCTAGCTTCCAAGGTTTGTACTAAACCTCCTCTGATACCAACTGTAACGCCCCGACCCCAGTTACCCAGAGTCGTTGCATTATTACATAACATTGGTATGATCACAAGAAAGATCAAATCTCGAAATACCGATTGGTTTAGTAGCCTTGGAAACACTAGATATATTCATAAGTTTTACATTACATCATTAAACGAAAAACTACTACAACAACATATTGTCTCCATAATCCACACTCATATCCCCACATAATATCCCTGCAGGTCATTCATAACTTACTTCTTCACTTCTTGGGAAAAATAAAACATAGAAAAGGGGTGAGCTCAAATGCCCAGTAAGGATAACAATATAGCGGAAACTTTCATAAATAAGAATAAACTTTTAAGGCAATGTATAACTAAAACAAAAGCCTTTCAAACATGAACTTTCAACATGGTATGGCATAAATAAAATGAAATAATTCCATTTACTTATTCACATGGATATTCTACTAATCGAATAATCACATGCAAAAATCAATAACCACTTTCATAATGTTGGAATGCATAATGCCAGACTATCATAACCACATAGCCAAGGCCTCGTGCCAAGACTACAAATAAGATTTTGTCAAGGCCTTGTGCCAAGACACTAGTTTGTCTCATGAGACCTACCGATGCATCGAGGAGCTATAGCGGGCTCCACCTGTCACATATTAAGTCCAATGCATTCCCATATGAAAAGGTTTAAACATAACATAAACATTCGTATTAAAACTAACATACGAAATGTCAATACTTTCACCATAAACTATGAATGGTATAAAAATAGCACATCCACAGTCAAACATATCACAAAACCTTCAATACAATATAGAAGTTTTGTATCATAATAAATCAACTTCAAATAATCTTAAAATCCATCAAAGGATGTTGACATAGATGAAATCAAAATTCTTTTTAAAGAAATATCTCCTTTTATTTTGAAATAATTTAAGATACATATAAAATAAAACATTTTCTTTGAAAATATTCTTATAAGCTTGTAAGGGAAGCTTTGAAGATTTTATAACGGCGGAAAATAGCCGCACCCGCCGTATAAGTTAAAAAAAACATTCTTACCTTAATTCTGTCGAAAAGGTTAAAAAGGACCTTGTTTTGAAAACGACCGAAAGATTCCTTTATAAACCACTTATAAAAGTCAAAAAGGGTATAAATGAATTTAACTCATATTCTAGTAAATAGTAAAAATGTTTTGAAATGCATTTTTAAGAAACATGGATGTGGATGATAAAGAGATCCCAGTAGATTATTACGTATAAACAACCTTGGATAATGAAGAGGTTGTAAAGTAAACCCTTACCTTGTACTTTTCCTTGGTTGGGGTAGGTTAACCTCCTGTATAATGGTGAAATAGTTGTTATTAAATTATACAAGAATCATATATATTAATATGATATCATATATGATCTTTTAACATTGATTTGTTAATAATATCTTAGAATTATCGTCGTTTCAGGAGTTAACTTACTCATTTTATTTTATATGTTTTGTTACATAAGCCATGGTTGTTGTATTTTATTCATATCCAGAATGATATCTAGTCCTTAAACATCATTTTTAAATCATCAAATGATAATTATACTTGAATGGATACGATGGAGAATGAATCTCATCGCATTCGTGGAGACGGTAGTCCGTACGTACGCACGAGCGACAATATCATTCTTTTGATATTAAAATAATATATAAATGGATGGTATATCATATATAAAGAATCATTAACATGTTATATTTATTATTTACATATGTTTCACATCATTATTATACCCATCCAAATAATATTATATTGAATAACAATTACACCACGACGTGGAGACGGTAAGCCGTACGTACGCACGTATGGTGACATGTTATTCAAAGGGTGGATAGAATACTGAATATGGTTGTACCATATTTATAATAACATCACAGTATATGTAATATACTGGAGTTATTATTTTAGAATGGTAAGAACAAAGAAAGAGGAAGTGAAAGAAGAAAGGAACTTAGAAAAGGGTGGTGAAATCATTACCTATTCTTCGGGTTCTTCCTTTTGATTTGATCAAAAGGGCTCTTTAGGTTGGCTTTCTGATCAAACTAAGGCCTCTAGGTTGTAGTGAGGGATGTTGGGAGAGTATTTGGGCAGAGTTTGGCCGAACCAAAAGGCTTTGAAGGTGTGAAGAAATGGGAAGGATGAGTGCCCTTTTATAAGAGGGGTGAGGGGCACCTTTGGAAAAGCTAGAAATATTAATTTATAATAAATTAATATTCGGTTTCTAATGGCTCCAAAGTTGATTCTTCAAAGGTTAAGGTGGGGATAGGTCGAAAACCACTTAACCAATAGAATTTAGACAGGTTTGGGTACTTATATTAACCTTATCTTTAAGTATTAACTCTAAGTTAATTAGTTTCACTTTTACAATGTCTCTTTGTATTTTTATATAATATGGTTAATAAACTTACTATATACATCCAAGAGACCGCAAGTGGTACATTAATGATGAACCTATCATGATATAAGTCTCTTGGCCGAACCATAGATTTTTAGGAATTTAATATCAATTAATAATATAATATTTGTTTTAAAAACTCTTTTATGTCAATTTTGACACTATTCAATAGTTGATTTTTGTGAAACTCATAAAAGATTGATTACTTCGAAAAAAGTCAATTAAATCAATCCTAATATATCATATTATCCTAGAAAATTAGTTTAATGCATTAAAAGTTTCATATTATATTTATTTGGGTATTTATAATATCAATTATTTTAATTTTTCACTATTATAGTAATTACTGCATCATCATTGTGTCATATATAAAATACATTATTTAATGTCTAAAAATTATAAATAAAATATCATTATGTAGGAAATCCTTTTATATTTCTAATGAATATTTATAATCTAAAATCCAACATATATAACCCTATGTAACAATTGTTGTTCTAAAAGATATATGCTTGTGTCATTTTTGTATTCATTTTAACTAAATTAAAATAAAGTGTCATTATCACTTACAAGTGGATCCATGGGGTCCCAAAATAGACACAAAGATGCCCATGGTCGACCATTTATCAACCAATAGGGTTAAGACACGTTTTAGGGTAATTTATTATTATTATAATATTATTGTTTAACCCTTATTTATCGGATTTACCCTTAACCATGGTAAATAAAATATTTACCGCAGTAATTATTCAAAATGTCTAAAAATAAAAGTTACCTATTTACACAATTTGAACATCCTGATTCCAAATATGGAATCCATTTTCCTAAATTCAAAACACAGAAGTGGCAGAAATTAATTTAAAATTAATTCCCGCTGTCAAAACAAAAAACGTGTTTTTAAGAGATAATAACTATCAAAAGATTGACACTTGTTTATGTTCGGTTTAATTGTAAAATTATGTCCAATGACCAACATTATATTAAATAGTAAAAATATATTCTAAATATACTTTAAATCCACTAAAATTAATAATTTATTACTATTAATTATTTTGACTAAAAAAGTTGTTTTTAATTAAAATTTAGTAATTTTCACTATTCATCAAAACATGAAAGTTATCCGAAAAGTACCAAAATTTCACCTTAGGCTAAATTTGATATTCCGAATCCAAAAATGAAGTCCATTTTAAAATATAAAATATATATAACTTCAAAAAGTAGGTATTACTATTCATAACAGCTAGTTTGATTGGTTACGGTGTGTTAGAACTCGAAGTTGCGTACAACACACGCTACTGTTTTATTCAAAGGAAAGCGTACCGTGGAAGCTTGGGATGTTTCATTTTAAATTTTTTGATGTCTCCATTTAGTCAAAAAGTTTAAAATATTGTATTTAAAAAGGTTTCACTATCAAAAGTTGATAAAAGTGCAATACTGAAAATGAATCTGTTCTTGCATTATGACTAAGAAACTCATAATATGGATTCTAAAATTATAAGGATTATATAAAGTTTAAAATTTAGTTAATACTATTCATGACCTCTTTTAATGGCTTTTTTTTGGTAAGTCATGGTGCAATTGAACTCAGTGTTGCGTGTAGTGCAAGTTATTGAATTATTTTGAAGAAATAACACACTATGAAATCTTGGGGTGTTACAAGTGAGATGACCTTAAACATTGTAATGGTAGTGAGGCTGGCAATAGAAGTGATATATCCCAAACTTTGTAAATAGTTGTGCTCTTTGAGTGGATTTGGTACATCGGCACATTGTCGGTGTATGATCCTTGGACGTAGCCTAGTGAGGGTGAACCAAGTAAAAATCGTTGTGTCCTGTGCATGATTTAGTATCTGTTTATACTTTTCTCCAGGAAAGATAGTGATGAGTGTCTTTCTTAATAGCGAGACAAGATCAATAGGTGCAGTTGTTTTAATATGTCATACCCTGATTCACCCCCCCCCCTCTCTGGGTGTCTAACCTAGTTGAACTAACATTAATGACATTGTAATGTTTCATGGAGTAAAACATTTTAATATAACTAATCAAGATGTGAGCATTACCACAATGTTATGTGGACGTCTTCATCAACATCTTGAATCAAAATTGAGTTTCATCACTAATTATTATCCTCATAATGATGGTGAGTTTGAATGAATAATCCAAACCATAAATTATATGTTGATATCGTGTTTGGTGAATTTGAATGGTGGGTAGGATCAACACCATCCTATAGTTGAGTTTTATTACAAAAAATATATTTCATAGAAGCATTCATATGTTTCCTTATGAAGACATATATTGGAATAAATTTATAGATATATCATGTTGTGTTGAATTATTGGAAAGAAAACTATTGGGACATTAGATAACATGAAAAATGGAAGAGTAGGTTAGAAATATTAAACATCAAATCATGGCATCAAAAAGTCAAAAAACATTATTTTCAAAACCTTTAGAGTTATCTATAATTTTATGTCATAGAGAAAGTGTTTCTAAGAATTACATCATGGAATATGGTTATGAGGTTTGTGTAGAAATGGAATCATACCCCTGGTATATCATTCCATTTGAGATTATTAATCATATTAGACTAGAACAATATCACATAGAACATCATCAAAATATCTTCCAATCCCAAGATATATTCCTTGTACCTCTCCTAAAGATATACATACCAAACCCTTCACATGTACTGAACTCATGGGTCATACTGATGGAGAAGGGTCATTCGTATGAAGAAAAACTAGTTGAAATTATATATCATGTAGATAAAGTCAAATAAAACATGTCCACTCACCATGAAAAAACCATTTTTTATAAATCAACAGTTACAAAAAGCTCTGTGAGAACATTGGGATATAATGAGGTAGAAATATAATCATTTATTTGTACCAGAATAATGAATATTGATGGGGAAATTCAATTTACAGGTGTGTAGAATGTAACACCTCAAGTTTCTGTGAAATTTTTTACTGACTAAATTAATTATATTTTTAATCATATGTTTCATGATACAATAATTCAAGCATTTATTATATGATACACCAAGATATGAGTGGGCCACATGAAGTGCAAACTTGTCATGCGTTACACGCAACACTAAATTTCATAGAAACATCGATTTAGTTCCATTTTTATTTAAATAATATAGTTATATCCTATATTTTAAACATAGTAATGTGTATATAAATATATACTATTAATATATTATTTATAATTTTTTTATAGAAAACAATAAAATTGATAATAAAACATGTAATATTGGTATAATATTTATATGACTGAAAATATCATTTTTTGAAATGAACTAATTTTTATTCCCATTAAATGAAAAATAATAAACTTATTATTATATCCACATAGGAATTTAATTTTATAAAATAAAAATATTTTTAAATTCAAAAGGCTCAAACTATCATAGGGTGAATTTGTTTACTTTATTGTGAAAATTAATTTCTTGATGAACAATGATAAATAATTATTTTTCATTCATAAACACTTTTCATCAAATTTATGAATATAGTTTTATTATCTTTTATATTGGTTTTAAGGTAACAATAAATAAATTATACATATATAAATCAAATTTAGTTTATTTTAATTGTATTTTTATATTGAATTTAGATAGAAAATACTAATGAACAATTGAGCATTCTAACATTAATAACCTTCATTATAGACACTTCTTTGGGATTAGTATTAAACATAATCTTCCGCATTGATGAATTAAATTACAAAATATAGGAATAATTTTTTTAATAAGTATAGTGTTTAATGTATAATAATAAAAACATAATTTTTTAACAATTAATATTATTTTAAGTGATTGAAAATAATTACAATGATTACGGTAAAATTAAGAATAATAAGGGAACGATCCTTAATCATACGTACATAATGTTATAGAAAGTTTTTGAAAACTTACTTGATTTTTGAAATTTTGGACATAAATCTTCTATTATTTAGTGTGATTGGTTTTTTAATACTTTTGTTTTGTAAAAACAAGGTTAAAACAAACTTGTTTTTAAAAATTCCAAGGGTGTTCCCTGCCTCCATTAAAAAAGAAAACCACCTCTCCCTCTTATTCACAAATATCAAACATCCTTAGTTCAATG
Organism: Viscum album; assembly: GCA_963277665.1. Lineage (NCBI taxonomy): Eukaryota > Viridiplantae > Streptophyta > Magnoliopsida > Santalales > Viscaceae > Viscum > Viscum album. Next base: position 639,217,445 of record OY728122.1, read on the forward strand.
AATATATTAAAAATTAAATTCCCAATATCCCCCCTTCCTCTTTGATTCCATTAATTGTGAATAAATACTACCATGGTATCCTATTGATGAAAAGAAAAAGAAGTTACCCAAATAAGGGGTAAAATCCATCCTCAAGATCAATTCATTTATTCTAACGCTTCACTACCTAAATTATTATTATTATATAACACATAATATCCTAATTATCCATAACATATTTAAATTTTTTACGATATGGTTTTTAGTTACACTTACACGCACTTCCATATAATCAGTAATGAACTTATTGTTCTTATGTACGTCGAACTACCACCTGACAAAATTATTTTGTTTGGTTTTCCATAAAGACCAGAAATAGTTATAAATTAATATAGAAACTCTATTTTATATAATCTATATTATGTATTTATTCTTCATTAATTATTATTATACTTGATGGTTTAATAAGTATGATTATAGTCATGACTGAATGTAAGGGAATTCCTTGTCTCATTTTTATTTATGTGAGATGTACACATTTTTTCACCACCCATTTATTTTGTTTGGTGTATATAAATTCCATGAATATGTTATATAATTATTTTCGGTAAATAAATTGGTCATTATATATCAATTGTGTTATATCAATTTTAAGGGGTTTATTTCTCAAGAGATACCAACTTAGTAGTGTTTTTTTCATTTAATTTACATTCTATGAGACACAACCCATGAACATAAAAAACCATATTTTCAAAAAAAAAATTAAAAAACGATACCTTAATATCATTTTTATGGAAAAAAATTGTATATATTTTTATGTTTTTCATGATTCTATTATTATTTTTAAATGTATATTCAAATAATTATTTTACAAAAATATTTTTAAGCCTCCATTCAAAAGAAAAAGTTTTAAAAAATAATTACAATTTTATATGGTTTTAGTGATATAAATTTCAAAATTATTTCAAGATTCATTTGATTTTTTCAATGAAAAAGCTTTAAAAATTCATTCTAAATTAATTTTTTCTATTTTCAAGGGAAATTTTATTTTAAAATTATTTATGATTTTAAATTAAATTTTTTTCAAATATGAAATTATGTTTTCCTCAAGAATTGTTTCAATATTTCCTCGAAAAATAATTTTAATTCTAAAGTGGCATCTTTTTGTGAGACTCCTGAATATTTGTGAAATTATCCAATGCTACCATTAATATTATTTCTTGTAATGGATTATGATTTGATTGAATTATATTTATTAAACCCATTACAATTTCATTCATTATATTCTCATAAAAATAGCTTCTATTCAAGTGTTATGATTTAATTAAATAATTATGAATCCTATATTTTTCAAATATTAAGATATGATAACATGTATATAAAAAACATTTCATTTAATTGTTTATGATATGATTTTTTATGATTATTTTCCACCTTTTTATATTATTTCATTTTTATATCGGCCCGACATATATCTCGCTCCAATGAATTGGGTAATGATTTATATCTCATAAGATAATTATGAGAATCATGTTGACGGACATGATTCACTCTAGGATATGGCAGAAAACTAATCCCTTACAGGTAAAGGACAATGAATAGGGATGTGTGTGTGACAGAGTAGTAGATGTTGTCCCTATATAGATGGGAAGATTTGGAGACCTGGTCAACTATGAGAAAATATGGAAATGGGATACACAATGTGTAGATCGGGAATCCTGATCCACTTTATGAGAAGATAGTGAAACCTAATCCATTATGGAACGATATGGAAACTTGATCCCTTATATGGAAATGACTCCCAATTTTGATTTTGGTGTGTCATTCCCTGTAGGTGTAGTCCCTATGATTTTCCTTAATTTGTTTCAGAAATGTGTCTTCAATTATAGGGAATGATATTAAATCTTTATGGGAATGACATAATTCCATGTATTACTCCAATGTTATATAGTCATGGATTATGATCTTTATTTACTTATGACTCATGACTTATGAACTAAAAATATTAATACCATTATTCGTGATTATTGTTTTTATATTAAAGGTATGATCTTATAATATCATGATCACATTATCAAACATTTATACTCGTGTTTATGCTTAAAAATCTATCTTTTTACATTTATTTAGAATTTGAGCTCACCACATTCTAGGTTATCATTCCCAAGGTTATGATGTTATGTATTATATACAATGTCTCTAAGAATGGTTTTATTCATAAAAACCTAGTGGGATATAATGTTTCCCATTTATGTACCAATATTTATGTATTCATGTTTCCAAATGCACTAGGCTAATACAGTGTATTGGAATTTGTTTTTGTAATGTATTATGTATTATACAAAAGTGATTTAAGGATAATTTATGAAAAGTTATGATCTATATTAACTCATCTATATACCACATCACAAGAACATGAAAATAACCCGACCCACTAATCATTATCAGATGTTGTAACATCACCAAAATTCCCACAATCAACCTAATATAATCACACCCATAAGGAGATGATGGTAAACATGAGGAAAAATCCATTTAGTTGTCCTACCACTTCCATACATGTCATCGGATAGATGTAGTAATTTTCGTGGCTCATGATCCACTTCCTTTAGATGTTAAAAGAATACGAATAGAAATATGAACACAACTATATATCTTTTCATCCCAGTTAAATACGTATTACACCTAAAAAATTATGAATATTGGATACAATAAGATTCACTATCTAGTTCGAGCTATCAAATTATTAAATAATTGCATCATGAATCACATCATTGTCAATCAGTATACCATATAGAACATAAGATATTCATCATCAACAAAAAACCCTTCACGTGAATCATAATATGGGACTCAATAATATAACATTTATATCCCCATGTCTTCTCAGTGATACTCCAACACATTTTAAAATGAGGTTTATTGAGATATATTTTAGGATGTGATTCATCTAACAAAAAAATCCCACAATCCTTGATCCACCACTTGAGGCACCATAATTACTCACAAAGAATATCCAAAATCCTAAAATCCATATAATCATCACATAATAGTCAATATACTAGTAACTAAATACTCCTCCCTCCTCTTTATATACAATCATTAATCCATATTACTTCTATAAATCGTAAAAACCCAAAAAAAATTTATTTGTATCTTGTTGATATAAAATATAATTATATATATACTGATAAGTGATGAATATATATTTCTCGATGAAATAGTTGTGTATCAACTCCTTTTGGTGAGATAACACTACAACCAACTCATGATCATAAGTTTATTAGTTACAGTCACTCGGTTATAGATTCCATGAACAACATTATATTAATTCCAAAAACTATATAATGATGTGTACCACTCTGATATAGATATGGTTATATAAATTAATAAATATCGCACATTCATACGGTATTTGATAAATGAGTGAAATTATTTACATATACTTCATGAATTTCAAGGCTACATAAAACAATTTATTCCATATTGAATTCTAGTACTTCCTGGTCAGGGCTATCAATGGATCCTCAATCCAAGGGAAAATAGACACGAGCATCTGATAATAGATCACATTACATGGGAACTATTTGTATAATACAATATTATTAGATTCTTCACAAGAAAAAAAGGAACTCAATAATCAATGTATCAAATCAACCAATACTAGGAAATTACTTGATTTCACCTCCCATTTCCTAAGAATTCACTTGCAAAATATTCTATAGTGATTATTATGAGGAAGGTGCAAAAAATATTAAATAGGGTTCATAATATTCTACTCCTATATCAAGGAAAATATAATAATTTAACTTTTTAAAAATTCCTAAAATAGTATAGGAACTCACAAAACAAAGAGTCCACGAGTTACTTGAGACAAATTAAGTCATTCATGACAATGATTGACTTAAAAAATACTCATTTTTTCTAATGATGAATTTGTAGTGAGTCATTTTAGTAACATTATCCTTCACAATGAAATTATAGCATACTAAAATAGATCAATTTTGAAGTTATAGTTATCCCCATTAAACTAGTAGAATAATTAAATTATCATCATAAATGGATAAGTACTCATTATGGTTAGCTGATTCATCCACTTGTAGTTTATAAAAAACCATATACCATCAGCCACCATTGTGGTAGAATATCTCTCTAGTTCCCATTGATGATGAACTAGGCCGGATGAAACCCATTTACATCAAATAGTTTATCTATATGCATAAATCGTATTGCTTGAAGAGTTCCAAATAACACAGATCCCTATAGATTATATGTCCACTAGGATAAAACTCTATCCTAAACATTATATCCCATTACTGTGTTAGGTTCAGAACCAACAAAGAGGAAAAATTTGAAAAATACCCCTATTTGATTGGGAAACTCCAATACTCAAACCAATGATGAATCAATATAATGAGTTTTTTCTGGGAAATTTGAGGCACTGAATCCCTAAATTATATCATATAATCCCCCATCCTAATGAATATTGATTGATGGCCATCAACATCCTAGAATAAAAACATCCTAAAAACAATCATTAATAAAAAATTAAAAATAAAACCAATCCATGAATTCAAGGATATTTTATGGTTTTATCTAATGAAAAAAATGAAATTTACAAATGACTAATCATACTCTATAATTATCTGAATACCCCAACATACATCAAACAAAGTAGACAAAAATTTTACGAGTGTGGTGATATGTTTAGTAATGGGATTCCACTGGACCATGAGAACCAAGATGCCGACCAATGTGAAAAAAATAAAATAATATGATACTCATGAATTAATGTAGTAAAAAATTATTTCTATAAGATAAGAGAATTATTATTCAAACAATCTCTAGGCTTCCAAGCACTAGCATCTCTACTGCATTAAATTTTCCACACATAGTTTCTCCACCACATTTTCCCAACTGAGGACAACATGAATTTTCATATTTAACCATATATCACTTTGTACGGGGGAAATCATGATCATAGACTTTAATATATTTATCTCCTCTTTATTTAATATGATATTTTTTATTATAAAACTAATATGACCATATAGGAATTTATTTATATATATGATAATTAATTATATGAGAAAATTAATGCTGGTCCACTTGAATTGTATGTGAATTATATCACCAAATGATGTGACCTCAAAAAATGATTAATGTTATCATAGAGAACATTGCAAATGTTTATGAATCACTAGATTCCATGAAATTTGATGAAGAAGGTTGGGAATAAATTCTCAATAATCAAAATATGGGACTATCTCAATTCTTGAGATCCTTGAAATCAACCACAACAGAAGTGATGAATAAATCCTTCCATTGTTCATCCATGGTGAACGTGAATCCTATGAATCATAATGGAAGTATTCGAACAAAAAAATTTACAGGCAGTGTAAATGGGGTTACCATCTATGACATAACATGATATATGTCCTCCTCCTCGAACAATCCAATGTGGCAGTCATCTAAAAGAAGCTAATGTGTAAATAATTAATCTCGACAGAGAAAATAAAATTATCCAAAAAAATTGAGGATCCCCTTCTAAAAGGGGAGTAAATGCACCCAATTTTATAAGATCATAATAAATGAATGTATCTTTAAAGGAAATAATTCTAAATGTAATCCCATTGAATAATTATCTATTTTTCACTATTTATTGAAGTAAATGAACCATTATAAAAAAACCCATCTCATCTAACTAATATTTATTTTATATCATGATATGTAAATCCAACCTAATGGTTGAGTACTTATGTTTTTTAGAGGGAAGGTATGTACTAATATATATTTAAAAAGTAAAAGGACTAAAACTGAAGGGGGTTCCAATATTTCAAAAAACATAATTAAAATGATAAATCTATCAACTCTAGAAGAGTTAATATTTATTCAGTAGTCCCTTAATTAAATATAATTCTACAAAAAAGTTTAAAAGTGTGGTATTTTGTTGTAAATTAATTAAATAATACCATGAAACATTTAAGGGAGTACATTATATTTTATCAAAATGAGTTTCATATAATAATTATTTTCTGATTAAAAAAATCATTATAAATAATAAAATTCAATTATATAAAAATATCAGATGTAGGAAAATATGTTTAATGATACAATAGTTACTTAGAGGATGAATTTCTCTTAAATAGTGGGGAATGGTTATTATAAAAAATTTAAATGAAATTATAGTCTTCAAAATTAAATAAATAACTCTTCTAAAATTCCTAATTTCAATATTCAAATTAAATGACCCTTCAAATAATATAGTGACCCATACAAAATCTCAAAATTATATTATGAAATCATAAGATGAAATTCAAAATCACAATTGTCAAAATTGGAAAAAAATATTTACTATATTGAAATCAATATTTAATAATAGAAATACTCATATAAATAATGGAATTATTTCATCTTAAATATACCGACACATAGAAAATTAAAAACAAACTTATGAAATTAAAAAATCTAAAGGAAATAGAAAGAATATATTATGAAATTAAAAAAGACACTTACTGTTATGGAATATAATATACTATTACATCATAATGGTCATTAAAAATTAGATGATTGAACTATAATATATATTCATGAAAATTTAAAATATATTAATTAACACTAAAAATAAAAAAATAAAAAGAAATATTTAGACTAAAAAAATGAATTACATATTTTAAAAATGAATAAAATATTTAAATTTAATGTAAATTTTAAAATATCAGAATCCTCCCAAAAAAATAGATACTAGCAGAAAACAACCTCATACTCTCCCTTCACCATTGATGGGAACATGTAAGGGCATGAAGAATACCAGGCCCCACACATTGTCAATTTTATGACTACTTTTGTTGTAATATTCTATAGTACATGATTATAATGATGATGGTGATTAATGTATTATTTTTATGTATATATTTATAGTGAAAATTAATGGAATGGCCTAGAGGAATGGAATAAAATTGTAAGTATTGAGTTTGGACACATTCATGAGATAGATAATTTTTTTAAAATCAGTTACACAGGGTAATATTCTTTCAACATAAGCATTGATACCATGGTGTGGGGATATTTATTTCAACATGAGTCGTGCTACCCAATCATTTGTTATAGTTTGTCCATATAATTTAATTATAATGTTGGTTCCATTGAAATTGATTTAAATTCACATGAAGAAGTTCTCATGTGATAATATGAAGATTTGATAATGTGGAATGGTATAGTGGACCATGTGGAAAATTTCAATTGGGTTATATGTTATGTGTTTATTAAATGATGAGGATATAAAAATAATGCATGCCCATGTTGTGAATACTGATAGTAATATAGTAAATAACCCACTAGGATCAAAAACATTGTAGACCAAGGATAGAAAATTATAAATATAAATATAGTGGTGACAATAATAATGAAACTATATGCATGGTCAACTATTTGGAAGAAGAAATGGATAGGATTATGATTCCATTTGGTAATATGTTCCAAAACCATCGACCATTATGAAAACCCCTATCACTACAATGAAGATGTGGGTGGATATCGAATCCTACATCTAATAGGACATATAGAGAAGATTGGGACTAAGTGTATAAATCCCACTAATGGTATTACATACGAAAATAAATATAATGAATAATGAAAACATTAACTAGAATACACCATTATATGTAGAAAAATAATATTTGATAACTAACATAATTCACTTATTTTTCATCCATATATAAGTCTTCTAGGTAAAACACCATATTAATATTTTATATACCATCCCCAATCATAACCCCCAACTAATAGATTGTAATATCAATTTCAATCTCCAAATCCCTCCTTAGTGAATGTAAACTATATTTATATAAATACATAGGTTGTGGTACACTTATATTTTCTATGATCCTCCTCACACTCTCTCAATAAAACATTTATCAAGCATATAAATTCCTTAATGAGTAAAAAATAGAATGAAAAACAACTTAAATAATTCCCACATCCACCCAACATCCCCAAGGAATTATAACTGAACAACACATCCATTTTTATTAAAATTACATTAACAATATGTTCATATGGGGTATCATATACCACATTCCCACAAGATTATTATTCCCACAACCCGAAAACAAAGGTTATAGCTCCAAAATTCTATTCAGAAGAACATAATCAAAAAAAATTGTATTCATTTCACCTAACAACATAATATTAATATAATTCCATATATAACATATAAATATATATATACCTCACAACATATATCCATCAGAGTGGTGTAACATGAATGCAAATGAAATTACCCTCATTCCAACATTCTACCATTACTGACCTCCATTATACAACACATCATTGTCCAATCAAAATAGTAACATTACACATATTACTTTTATCCATTCCAAAAAAAAATCTAACCTCAAAAATGGTATTTGTCACATATATGGATGACGCATTGGGAAAGAGAGAGTAGTTATCCATTAATTACTTTGAAAACAAATATTTTTGTGGAAGATTCCCAATATAATTTTTTTTGAATAAATATAGATATTTGATCAGAGTTTGTTGTGTATTAAATCAAAACTAATAACATGTCTGTTACTTAGACACAAAATCCATTGATAAGGGCATCATACATACAAAAATATTACTGACACTTTAAAACAACCACACTACCACCACTACACATCAACCATCATTTTGAACTAATAACCCCAATCGTGCCCTACATCATACACTAAACAACAATAATGATCTTCTATAGTTTCTTACAAAATTACATCATTCAACTATTTCAAAAATGTACTATCTAATGGCCATGATAAATTCACTATAATATTAAATAAATATTATTTATTGAAAACATCATTTATTAATCATCCCCACTATAAATCCATCCACTAAAAAATCAATTAGTTTTTAACATATTCAGATCATCAAACCATTATTGCCATATCACATTTTATTTTATATTCATTATTTTCAATTAATTTCATTCCACAGAGAATCCTCTATCTGAACCCTATATCACTGTATCCTCAACAAAAAAAAACTATAATGAAATTCCATTCATTAATACATGATAATATCTGAATATATAATTACCATTCAAAAACTATCCTCACCTTAAATTACATCGAAATAAATACACAATTTTATGAATAAATATTTTTTCAATTAAAATAAAAATATATATATAACAACAAAATCTATACAAAAATAGTATTAATGAAATATGAATAATCCAATTATTATTCTTATAATTTATGTTATTATATATGGAAAAAATATTAATAACCTCAACATTTTCCAAATGAAAAATTCATTACTATCTTTATGGTATTATCTACTTAGGAGAGTTTATCTTATTAGGTAATCAAATTTAAAAAACATGTTATCCAAAATATACAATATATAATAGAAGTAATTTTATAGGATAAAAAACAATTTATGAAAACAATCGAAATCAAAATTTATATAAGAATCATATAAAAAAATATATTGATGTCATACCCACTCTCCCATTCAATTTCCTTACAAAATGTTTGGATATTTCATTAATATTTTTTCATTACATTTATTCATATTATAATATTTATATTGAAATTAAATTATTAAAAAAAATACAATAAAATATAATGTTCTCTTGAATCAATTAACTTGGAATGGTACACTTGACCACAAGAGAGGGAGAGAAAAAATAAGAGCACAAAATATTGAATTCCTAATAAAAAACATTACATGTTAATAGATTATTCTGGAGACTCTAAGAGAAAGGTCATATTAATCCAATTTAAATTAATATTAAATACTAAATCTATTTTTATTTCATATACATAAAATAATATATGCCACATCACATTGCGAATTTTGACATGAATATTTCCTAATAACGTAGTATACGATTCCATAATTACCATTAAAATTAATTTTATTTATTTATTATAATTTTGAGTAATTTAAATTCCTTAAATAATGTCCTATGTCATTAAAAGATGATGAAACTAATTTTTTATAATTATTTCTATATTTAAAATATATGATTCTTTATAATTTCTTTTAGAATGAAAAATTAATATCATGGACTACTATGAGAACTAAGATATTTTCATTATAAGAATGAATATTACCTTTATTTGAAAATACACATAGAATACATAGAGATGCTTTTCTATAAATTTGGAATGACTCTCTCAATTCCATAATTACAAAAGGAAATGATTTCAGTTAAATAACAAAGACAATAATTAGAATCTAATGACAATTAAAAAAATCTACTGAACCATAAAAAAATCCAATGAAAATTTCAAAATCTATAAATTCAGATAATGAATCTTATAATGAATCTTATGTTCGTTACAATATTCTTTAAAAATAAATTTTCACTATTATCAGAAATAATATTAGAATTTAAATACTCTTACTGTAACATCCAATGTAAATAATGAATAATACATTTTAATTTTTATGAATTAAATATTAATATTATTTTAAAATGGATTCTATGATTGATGGCGTAACTGGCACACAACACTGGGTTTATCCGAAGTTTAATGTTGTGCACAATGTTAGTCATACTGAAAAATAATAATATAAAATTATTTTAAATGGTAGTTAATGTCTAGCCATTGTATTGGCGGTAATGAACATAACATACTACAGTATGAATATACATGTTTGTTATATGTGTTTACACTTTTCCAATTAATGATAGAGGCTTAAAATGTCAATGAATCTAATTATAAGCATAAAACTCTAAATTTCTTTAAAAAGTCGATTTACTGCCTTTTTATGGATAACTTTCATTAAATCCAGTTTTCGTCACTTTTATATGTTCTATGTGACAAAATAAAATTCAATTTTTAATCAGTACATCAAAATTTACATTGGGTAAATTTTTGATATTTTTATGATAAAATACATTTTTAATGAATAGTAAATGATACTATATTTTAATTCAAAAATACCTTTAATATAATTTATTTATATGGTTAGATTATCTTTATAATTGATTTGAACGTTTTATTATATTATATTTTCACCGTTTAATCATATGATGGTCGTTGGATGTAATTTCACATAGAAAGTAGAAATAAAAATGTGTCGATCTTTTGATAGTTATTATTTCTTAAAAACAAGCCTTTTGTTTTTACAATGAGAATTTATTTTAATTTAATTAATGAAACTTATATGTTTTGAATTTGGGAATATATAAATCATTTTTTAATTCATATTATCAAATATATATTGGGATTTTTTTGGTATTTTTCTGATAAAAATCAATTTTTGATGAATAGAGAAAACACTTTGTAGTAGTTAATAATCACACAACTTCATTATAATTAAATTTTACATCTTCTGTGTAACATCCAGTGTAAATAAAGAACATTAAATTTTCATATTTATTAATATTTCTGAATAAAATGTTTATATTACTTAAATGGGAATGCTTTGTTCGATGGTGTATCAAATACGCAATGAAAAGTTTCATTGAAATCTTACGTTGTAGACTAATAATATAATAATATTATTTTAAATGGTAGTTAACGCCTAGTCATTAAAATAGTGGGAATTATTAGAACTAACTACACAATGATTATATATTTTTGTAAAATATTTTTAAAATTTTTCAATTAATGTTAGAGGATTAAAATGCGAATGAATCCAATTTTAAGCAAACATATTATAATATTTTTACATGGTCAATTAACCACCTTTTAATGGAGAACCCTTTTTAAATCCACACTTTCAAAATTTTATATGTTATATTTGAAAAAATAAAATCATTCTTTAGAACCGGGGCATCATTTTCATGTCTCTTCCTCGGGGCCCATGTTGTGACTACCCTAAGCCCGCCTTCCATAGGAGAGGGGCTGGAGACTAGCACCAAAGGTGTAAATCCCGATAAAAGGGAAGGAATTTCCTTTATGAAATGAAAACACACATAACCAGAGTACAAGTGGAAGAAAAAACTAAGTATTGTAGTAGAAAAAGTGTGCGGAATGTAAAAAGGGTGTGGAAGTACAAGCCCAGCTAAAACGTACAACTACAACTGAAAAAAAATCCATCTTAAAAGAAAAAAAACAGGAAAATGGAAGCAGCTCCTGGATCATCCTCCGTGTTCCTAGATGATGGGTAGGTACATATGTCATCCTCATCACTCTGTGTTTACCGGTCCGCTCCGTGTGTCGTCACGCTGAGTGTCCGCCTCCAGGTATCGTCCAGTCCTCGTACACTCTGCCTCGGTCAACGCTGTCTATCGTCTGCATCCAACACAACGAGGTGCAGACATTGCCCATGTAGGGGTGATTATAACAATACTCAGTAGGGACCCCGAGACCCTCAGGGTCTCACAAAATCAAACAATGATAAACAAAAAATTATGATCTCAACAGATAACCTTTACTTAGGTATAAGTCCATAAATATTCCTAAGTTATCAAGTAACCCATCTCAATCATGAGGAAAACACAAAGGTCATTAAATCCACTCAAACCATGATATTCATTATTGAAACCTCAACTGTGGGATAACTCCTCCTCTGTCATGTACAGTGGCCCTAGCGCGACTCTGAGGCGCTACTCACTAACTTTAGACTGTTGTGGTACTCCTCCTGTCGAGTTCCACAGGTCTGCTACCAAATCGGGCGCTCCTCCGATGTGTGTCTGTCGCCAAACCATGTGCTCCCCCTAATATCCATCAGAGGTACTCCTACTGTCGAGTACCATGGGTCTACATCCAAACCAGTCAATCTATCTTCCGTGGGTCTACCTCCAAACTGGGCGCTTCATCCACTGGGCTAGTAGAATCACTCCAAGTCGAATCGTTCAAGCAGTCATCAAGTCTACAGCTTCTAGGTCTCCACACATTGTATGCTCGTATCTAGGAGGATCTACTCCACGATATATTGGATGATACACCATGTTTCACTAATTCTCATGAGGAAGTATCACAAAGGGCCACCTCATCATAGGGGTCTCCACGCATCAGACGGCACGTCAATCGGACGCACGGTCTGTAAGTTATTAGCCTTTTTGTCCAGGAGCCCCATTGATTTAGTGTACAAACCAACCCAAACATATCTCAATTTTACCCAGAACTACCATGTGGTATACTCAAAGGAACCATTTCTCAATGATATTACCAACGTCGCTGACGGTTCGTCAAACAGACTTCTGGTCTGTGAGTTATTGGATTTTTCGTTCCAAGGGCCCGGTTGGTTTTTAAGTTAATACCAACCCGACCATACTCCAACTACGTCCAAACCTCATGTGGTGTATTGAAAAATAACCTTCTCATCAAAAGGAATCCAACGTGGTTGATGACACGTCAGTCAGACGTCTGGTCCTTAAGTTATAAGTGTTTCCCCTTTGAGGGCCCAGTTGGTTTCGGGTCCGAACCAACCCGACCATACCCAACCATCTCCAAAACCTTGAATGTAATAAACTAAAATGATCGTATTGATACAAGGATTCATGCACAACTGACGGTGCATCGATCTATGGTCTGTAGCACACGTTATGGGTGCATGACAGAAAACGGTCCGAAATGGGGGGTTTGGGCCCAGTCCGACCCGGCCCAACCCACACTGGGTCGGCTCGAACCGGGTCAACTCAACCTGGGTCCGGGTCCGCCCCGGCTGTGGCACTATCTGGATGGCAGAGCGGGGGGTGGGGGTGGGGGGCTTGGTCAGTTGGCGCGGCTTAATTCCGCGCCTCTTCAATTATGGGACGGCTCTGCCATTCCGATTCAACCCGCTGACGCGGCTAAGCCGCAGCGGTCTGCTCTACCGGTGCGCTTCCCCTGCCTTCCTCATACCACCGGACGTGCTCCAGAGGTCTGTTTCACCCACCTTCTGTTCCTAAGTTCATCTCAGGCCCCGAACTCCACTTCGAAAGCTTCAAATCTCCATTGTGGTCCTATTTCATCGTCGCCCGTCAATCCGCGCACATTCGAACAACCTGTGGAGGGTCGTCAGGCCGTGTTTGTTCAGCTCGTTCCCTCTGCATTAGGCGTTATCAATTGGCAATAAACAAACCCTTTCTTTCATCAACAACAAGGGTATAATTTATTAAAAATCAATTATACAAATCCCTACCTCATGGATCTCCGTTCGTTGACGATATCATGAAAAGGTGGAAGTCGGTTCGTTGATGTTTCCACAGGGGAGGAGAAGAAGGTGTCGACGATCGTTGGTGTTCATCTCCACCGCCTATCATTGCCACCATCAAATCTTCCAAGAGAAATTGGAGGTTCATCGGGCCGTGTTCGTTCGGCTCGTGCCCTCCACATTAGGTGGTATCAAAAGGACAAAGACATACCCTGATTTTCAACGATGAATAAGAACAATTTTAATTAATTAAAATTGAAAATAATTCCCCCTACCTCGAAATGACGTCACAGGTCGTCGAGTCACAGAAGACAAGCATCACAGAAGTTGGGCGTCACGGAAGAACGATGTCAATTTCGTCGACGTCGGAGTGCACCTGAAGAAGAAGTGTCATTGGCGACTTCACGTTCTTCAAATCGTAGAGCGTTCTTCATCGAGGAAGAAAGTCATTCTTCGTGGAAGGAGGGAGCTCTTCTATTTCTCCAAACGATCCCCCGCAAATAATATTTTCTATGAAAATATCTAATTAGATTTTTCCCACAATAAAGAAATTCCAACCAACTAAAAAAGATTCAAATCCACCCAAAATAATTAATTAATTTGTGTTGTACGTAATAACTAATAAACTGAGTTGTCATATTAATGACCATGTGGAAGGTGGAGGGTTTAGCAATTAAAGAGGGGTTGTGAGGAATTAAACAAAGGGTTTAAGAGAGTCGAAGAGATTTATGGGGAGATGAAAGGTTGGGGCTCGTGTGGGCCCAACCACATAAATATCCCCACATTGGAAGTTATTTTGGTGTTGGCCCCACTAATAACTTCCCCATAGGAGGAAATAACCAACACTCAAATAAAATTGTGTACCACACAATTTTATTTAATGTAAGATTAAACCCCAAATATTAACTTTCAACCCGCATGGGACGCAACTACGGTAATGTTCTGGTTAAGCGAATATCGGCGTTGCGAGTTCATCGATGTCCTCAAATTTCAATTCCGAGCACTGGTTCAAAAGATAGAAAAACACGCACGTAGGTTTACTGAAGATACCCGAACAAAACAACAGAAACTGATTATGGGAACACCGGGCCTTGGAATCAAGCACCGTCAGAAACTGTGGACTCGTAAAATTCAAAATAATTAAGAAAAACAATTCCCTTTAAATTTTTGGGACTTTACATTACTCCCAAATCATGGCTTTACGTCACCGTAAAGCTACAACACACACAACAGACTCTAAAGGGGTACTGAAAATGCATCTAAGCCTCTTGCTCCCATGTGCTCCCCTAGAGGTTCCTGTGCTGCCAGCAAATGCACACCAGAGGAATTGACTGTCCACTTAGGACCCATTCCTTTCGATCCCTGATCTCCACCGGGACGTCCATAAATGTCACCCTTCATCGATGTCCAGCTCCCTGTGATCGATTATGTGGGTCGGGTCATGCACGTATCACCTCAGCTGAGATATGTGGAAGATGTCATGCACCCGGTGCAACTGAGGTGGAAGGGCCAGGCGGTAAGCCACCTCAACAACTCTACTGATGACATGGAAAGGTCTGATGAAATTTGGAGATAGCTTTCTGCCCCAAACAAATCTCCATAGACCTCTTCATGGTGAGACTTATAGGAAAATATGGTCAATATACTCAAACTCTTGTGGTCTCCATCTCCTATCAACATAGGACTTCTATCTGCTTTGTGCAGTCTGCATCTGCTCCTAGATGATCTACACCATCTTTTGTAGCCTCAATATGGGTGCACTGGTCAACCTCTGCCTTAGCGCCTGAATTGCTCTGCTGGCATCTCTATGACCACATGAAGGGTTTCCCCTTCTCCGTCAATGCTAAAAGCAGTGCAGCAACTCTTGAGAAGTATGGAAAAAATCTAAGTTTGGCCAACTCATGAGTGATCGACTGCACCCACATATGCATGATTCCATCCTGTGCTACATGTGGTTTCCTTTTCTTCGACCAAGGAAAACCCATCCCTACATTGTAGGTAAACCAAAAACTTTTTTCCTAATAAAAATAATCATAGTACAAACTGTGGTATCCAAGTCCATACCCAAACTAACTTCGTAAGTCCTCGACACTGCCACCAAGAGGTTCCAACCAAAACTCGTGCCTCAAGGGTCAGATCACACCTTTGGAGTAAGCATTATTATCAAGTATCCACCCAAATGTTTCTCCAGACGCGAGGGTCAAGTCAAAGATTTAACTGGAAACTCTATGTCTGGGACAAGATTTGTGGATGGAAGGAATGATTCATACCAATGTCTGTTATTATGGAATCTATTAGAAGACAAAGATTGTACCTTGAATCATTCCTAGAGCCCCTGGGTCACACTCCTAGGCCGCATGCAGCTACACTCTCCCCCTGCCCTCCTGCTCTCTTCTCCTGGCGGGGTCTACAAATGTTGGTGTTTGTAACATGTCGAAATGTACATAACCACATTCTTACCTCCTAGCTCTGCTTCCAAATCGTCTTCTCTGTAGATTCATCTATCCATAACACTTCATCTTCTTAAAACATTTTACATTCCCAAGTCTCTCAGGCTAGTTCCAGTTCTCTACTTTCCCTCTGCTAACATTATCTAGTTGTATACATTCATCCAATGAACATTCAACAAAAAAGGTTCTCTCTACCACCCTAGAATATGTAGGAATGAATAAAGGAAAAGTTTTGGATTAGATGACCTTTAAACACTCCTCGCTCTGAGGTACGAGATCTAAAGCATGGATCATATCGTAGTCATCAAGTACCTGGAACGATTGGTACGCCTCGATGAATACTTAGCTACCGACATGTCATCTTGTCGAAGCTATATAAGCCCTTGAAAACTCTCATCCACCTCCTCAAGCCACTCTCAGCAGCCTGTGAGTTGGGCTCCCCTCAGATCCTGAGGGGTATCTGATGCTGAAACATGTGTAAGGAACTAAGCCTATATGTGTCATCTACTGGTACTACCGGTTTTAACTGCTGACCAATAGGTAGTGATATAGCTGGCACACTACCTGAAGGTACTATCTCAGGCATCAGTCCTCGTACCAAAGCCTCTTCACTATGTAGACCGACCTCATGGTCACTCACTGGGAACCACCCATAGCTAAGATCACCATATTATCTACTAGTTTCTAATCTATTTGTAAAAATCTAGAAAATGCTTCCAGCTAGTCCACTGCTGCCTGGGAATCAGCCCCCCCTCGTAACCTCAGAGGCCTCTGCTACTGGAACTCGTGCAATTCGCTATGTCAGTGTGCATCGTCTGATAGTACAGCTTGTAGAATCTGCTACCCAATAGGTGGTGGTTCATCTGGTATACCACCCGAATGTTCCATCATAGTAAGAGGGCCCTACACCGGATCCTCATCGCTCAGTGGGCCGTCATCGGGTACTATCTCGAAACTCCAACTGGTTGTCTACGTAGTGGTATCCTGAACAGATGTTACACGGTCAAATGATTATAACTGGTGACCTGACCTGGTTTGAACTGACATAAAGAAGAACTTTTGAAAACATACATGCAATTAGTTTTTTCATTTAGTAAGTCGGAAATCAGTAGTCAAGGTCCTGGTGTATGGATACGTCAGCCGCTGCACCAACACTAGACTCCCTAAACTGAAAACCACACTCAGTACTCTTAACACTATTGCTTCATAGAAAGAAAGATCAGAGTCCTGAGTTCTATGGTAGAACCAACTCCTCTAATACCAATTTGTCATGACCCGTCCTCGGGGCCTGTGGCGTTACTACCCCAAGCCCGCCTTCCATAGGCCAGGGGCTGGAAACTAGCACCAAAGGCGTAATCCCGATAAAAAGGGAAGTAATAGCCTCTATGAAATGAAAACACACACAACCAGAGTACAGGAGGAATCAAACAATAATTAAAGCAGCATAAAAAGTGTGCTGAATGTAAAAAGGGGTCGGAAATACAAGCTCAACAGAAAGGAACAACTACAACTAAAAGAATGTACAACTGAAAAGACAAACAGCTGGAAGATGAAAGCAGCTCCTGGATCAGCGTCTGGGATCCTACCTAAAGCGTAGGTATATATTTCCTACTCAGCACTTCGCGTCTATCGGTCTGCTCCGTGTGCCTTCACAATGAGTGTCCACCTCCGGGTACCGTCCAATCCTTGTACACTCTTCCTCGGTCAATGTTTTTCGTCGTCTGCATCCAACACAACGAGGTGTGGGCATATCCTGTGCAGGGGTGAGTATAACGATACTTAGTAGGGACCCTGAGACACTCAAGGTCTCAAATAATCCAACAAGGAGAAACCATAATTAAATATCTCAACATATAACCTTTAATTAGTTATATGCTTATAAATATACCTAAGTTATCATTTAACCGATCTCAATCATGAGGAAAACACAATGGTCATTGACTCAGCTTAAACCAGGATTTTTATTATTGAAACCACAAATGATGGAGAACTCCTCCTCTATCGAGTACAGTGGCCCTGTCATGACTCTGAGGCACTACTCACAAACTATTGACTGCAGAGGTACACATCCTATCGAGTACCGTGAGTCTGCTGCCAAACCGGGTGCTCCTCCGCTGTGGGTTCGTCGCCAAACCGGGCACCCCCCCCCCTTATAGCCGTTAGAGGTACTCCTCTTGTCGATTACGGTGGATCTGCTACCAAACCAGGAGCTTAGTCCTCCATGGGTCTTCCGCCAAAATGGGAGCTCCATCTACTGGGCTAGTCGAATCACTCCGAGTCGAATCGGCCAAGCATTCGTCAGGTCTACAGTTATTAGGTCTCCACACTCTATAAGCTCATCTCTGGGATGACCCGCTCCACGAGCTACTGGTTGATACTCCAAGTGTCACTAAGTCTCTTGATGAATCATCTCAAGATACCACCTCGTCATAGGGGTCTCAACGCATCATACGGTGTGTCAATCGGACACCCGGTGTGTGAGTTATTAGCCTTTTTGTCCCGGGGGCCCAGTTGGTTTCATGTTCGAACCAACCCGACTGTATCTAAACTGTACCCCTATATCCCATGGGGTATACTCAAAGGAACTATTTCTCAACAAGATTATCAACGCTTCTGACGGTTCGTGAAATGGACATCCGGTCTAATAGTAATTTACTTTTCTGTTCCAGGGGC
Source organism: Viscum album (assembly GCA_963277665.1). NCBI lineage: Eukaryota > Viridiplantae > Streptophyta > Magnoliopsida > Santalales > Viscaceae > Viscum > Viscum album. The sequence continues at coordinate 639,236,632 of OY728122.1, forward strand.
CCAGTTGGTTTTTAAGCTAAAACGAACCCGACCATACTCCAACTACGTCCAAACCTCAAGTGGAGTATTCCAAAAGAACTGTCTCATCAAAAGTAATCCTATGTAGTTGACGGAACGTCAATAGAACGTCAGATCCTTAAGCTATATGTGTTTCCGCTCCGAGGGCCTGGTTGGTTTCGGGTTCATACCAACCTGAGTGTACCCAAACATCACCATAACCTTCTGTGTAAAATACTTAAACGATCGTCTCGATCCAAGGATTCCTACTCAACTGACGGTGCGTCGATCGTAGGTCTATAGATCATTTTATGGGTGAATGACTGAAAATGGTCTGAAAGGGGGGTGTGGGCCTGGTCCGACCCGGCCCAACCCACCTTGGGTCGGACCGAACCTGGTCGACCCGACCCAGGTCCTGGTCCGGCCCTACTGGGCGCGGCCCAGCCTGGCAGGCATGGCCAGGCTGGCTGAGCGGGGGGGGGGGGGGGGGGGGGCTTGATCACCTGGCATGGATTAATGCTGCACCTCTTCAATTCTGGAACGGCTCTGCCATTCATGTTGCAGCCGCCGCCGTGGCTCAACCGCGGCGGTCTGCTCCGGTTGCGCGCTGCCGCCACCTTCCGTGGACCCTAAGACACGCTCTGGTGGTCCGTTTAGCCCACTGTCTATTACTATAGTCATCTCGGGACCCAAACTCCACTGCGAAAGCTTCAAATCGTCGTTGCGGTCTCGTTCCATCGTCGGGTCGTGTTTGTTCGGCCCACGCCCTCCGCATTAGTCATTATCAATTGGCCATAAACAAACACTTGAATTCTTCAACGACATGGGTATAATTTATTCAAAATAAATTAAACAAACACCCTTCGTCAAAGTTCACTGTTCATTGATGATATTGCGAAAAGGCAGACGTCAGTTCGTTGACATCGTCTCAAGGGAGGAGATGAAGGTGTCAACGATCATTGGCGTTCATCACCGCCACATCTCATAGCCTCCGTCAAATATTCCAAGAGAAATCAGAGGGTCATCGGGCCGTGTTCATTCGGCCCTCGCCCTCCGCGTTAGGTGGTATCAAAAGGCCAAAGATAGGCCAAGATTTTCAACGATGAATAAGAACAATTTTAATCAATTAAAATTGAACATAATTACCCCTACCTCGAAAAGATGTTGCACATCGTCGAGTCGTGGAAGACAAGTGTTGTGGAATTCATGAGTCGCGAAAGAACAATGTCGATTCCGTCGATGTCAAAGTTCACCAGAAGAAGAGGTGTCGTTGGAGACTTCACGTTCTTGGAATCGTAGATCGTTCTTCATCGAAGAAGAAAGTTGTTCTCTATGGAAGGAGGGAGCTCTCCTATTTCTCTAGAGGTTCCCCCACAAATAATATTTGCTATGAAATATCTAATTAGATTTCTCCCACTTTAAAGAAATTACAACCAATTAAAAAAGAGTCAAATCCACCAAAAATAATTAATTAATTTGTGGTTTACCAAATAATTGATTCACTGAGTTTTCATATTAATGACCGTCTGGAAGGCGGAGAGTTTAGCAATTAAAGGGGGGTTGTCAGGAATTATACAAAGGGTTTCAGGGATTTGAAGAGAGTTATGGGGAGATGAAAGGTTGGGGCTCATGTGGGCCCCACCTCAAAAATATCAACAAATGGGAAGTTATTTAGGTGTGGGACCCACCAATAACTTCCTCATGGGAGGAAATAACCAACTCTCAAATAAAATTCTGTACCACACAATTTTATTTAATTTAAGATTAAACCCCCAAAATTAACTTTCAACCTGCATGAGACGCATCTGTGGTAAAGGTCCCCATAAGCGAATATCGGGGCTACGAGTTCATTGGTGTCCTCATATTTCAATTCCAAGAACCGGTTCAAAAGATAGAAATCCTGCACGATTGTTTACTGAACGTACCCTAACAAAACTTCAAAAATAGATTTTGGGCACACCGGGCCTCAGAATCAAGCACCGTCATAAACTACGGACTCGTAAAATTTCAAATAATTATGAAAAAAAATTCCTTGAAATTTCAGGGTCTTTAAAATCAAAATTTACTTGATGGAAATTTTTGTTATCATTCTGATAAAGTTCATTATTTAATGAATAATGAAAATGCGGTATTTTAATTCATAACCTCCTTTTAATCTAATTTATGTATATGGATGGATTATATTTATAATTGGATTTAAAGATTAGTTAAAATATATTTTTTCAATTTCATTCAATGGTGGTCATTGGAAATAATTTCACTTTGAAATTGGACATAAACAAGTCTCAATATTTTGATAGATATTGTTTCTTAAAAAACGATATTTGTTTTGACAGTGGGAAATAACTATAATATTAATTAATGAAAAATATATGATTTTATTTTGGTAAAATGGATATCATTTTTGAATTTGGAATATCAAATTTTCTTTGGATAATTTTTTTGTTTTTTTTCTGACAAATGCTCATTTTTAATGAATAGTTAAAATTACTGCATTTTACTACAAAACTGATTTTTCATCAAATTTAATTATATAGTATGATTGTCCTTTTAATTTGTTTATATGTGTAATGTAATTATGTTATTATCACTTAATACAATTTAGTTCATTGGAAGTAATTTCAAATTTCAATTGGATGTAAAAACAAGTCAATCTTTTGATAAATTTTACTTCTTAAAAACCCGTCTTTGGCTGTGACAACAAGAATTATTTTTAAATTAATTTCTTTAATTTCTATGTTTTTAATTTGATAAAATTGATTTAATATTTGGAATAAGAGGGTCCAAATTATGTAATTAGGACTCATTTGTTTTTTGACATTATGAATAGTAACGACGGTAATTATCTTTAATAATCATGATTAATTAGTAATAAGGTAGTTATGGGTAATAAAATAATATCATAATAATATAAAATGACCCCAACATGTGTCCAAATTCCCTTTATTGAGTCCTGGACGACCATGTGATTCTTTTTACCGAACATGAGGTCACATGGAGTCACATGTGTGTAATAGTGACATTTATGGCATTGTTTTTTAAAAGAAGAGAAATATTACAAAGGTTTGCATATACTATGTAAAATAATTTTAATTTTGTATACATAAATGATATATTAGACTATAAATATTCATTGCAAAGTTTAAAATATTTCATAAATCATGTTATTTTTTTATAATTTTTAGAAATTATATAAATAAATTTATTTAAAACACACTGATGATGCAATGATTACCTCATTAATTAACGATTTAAATAAAATGAAATGATAAGGTAAAATATAAGACTTACACTTGTCGAAAACCTATTGGGTGGGTGTATTTCACACCCTTATCACCTTATCCTAGAAATATATAATTTTGAGACCATTAAAATATGAAAACCATTTTATAATAAAGTAACATTTCAAGACTTTCCAAAAGTGACCCTCCACCCTCTTATAAAATTCCCCCACCTCTACCCCCTTACCCACACATCTCAATCTCTAGGATCGTACAATTTATTCTGATGTTATCTCTCCACATAGCTATCTTACTCTGAGAAGACTCACTTTGGACATAAGTCTTTCCAATGAATCCTTTGGCTCAAACCAAAAAGAGTTACCTGATTTTGAGGTAATGTCTTCTCTCGACATTCTTTCTTTTATTTTACTTCTTCACTCACCACTATCTTCTTATTATTTTATCCCATAATAAAACCAGTATCCTCAATTTACTATAATGATGTTATGATATGGATTCTACCTACACTTACACGCACCCATGTCAAATGGTTAAGGAACACAATGTTTCTGTGGGTGGCGAATTACTGCCTCACGAAATGATGATTGTTAAATTTTCTTTTAACACCTCTAATGGTGGCCATTATGATATAAATATATTTATATATTATATTTATTATATGTATTTCCTCTCAATGATTCTGTATTTTATATTTAAAACGTACTTTTATGCTTCTCTTGTTGTGCAAATGTGATAATTTCATATGAGGAAGTGTGGACAACCGCCCCTTCAAATGATGTGACTCGTTCATGGAAAACATGGAACTTATAAAGAATGTAATTAATGAACTTATGTAACCTATATGAAAAATATATTATACTGTAATTTTAAAATATCTATGTCTAATTTATTTTTAATGTCCATTAATATGACAAAAAAATGAAAGTATCGTTAATGCGTACATATGGATAACCATCTCCATGAATGGTAAATTTCATTTATTATATCCAAACATTATGGAATATTATTAAATAAATATTTACTGGATATATATGATATTTTAATCATGAAATCCATTCCAGAGATGATTTAATTATAACTACAGGGACAATTCTCTTCAAACAAGTTCATTTTTGACTCATGTACCGAACATCGACTAAATGTATGATATGAACTCTCATAATTAACTAATTATTATAAAATAATAATATGTGATATGAATTGAATAATAAACATTAAATCAATTTCATAAGAAATTATATATTTTCCAAGGTTTATTATTCGGGAATATAAATAAACGAACAAGACAAGTCGGACTTGAGGTAAGGGGATTTCTTATCTCACTTTTAATTTCGTGAGATTTTCATCGTTCACCACTTATTTGTTGCATGTGATGTATTGTGTACTGAAATTTCATATATATTATCATGATACTATTTATATTCATGGTATTATGTGATTCATTTGGTGTTTATTATCTTTTGTTCATACCACTCGATTGATTACAATGAGGTAAGGGGTTATTATCTCACTATTTATTCCCGTGAGATTCCTGCTACATTTTCCTATATTTCCTTTTATATGGTTTATGTACTTCCCATGATTGTATTATTTGTGTAATATAATTTAATTTTTGTGTATTTACATCATTATTTAATTACTCTTCTTTCATGGGGTGTACGTTTCGAACGTTACCCAAATCGGTAAGGGAACCTTTCACCCTCCTCTTTTTAAAAGACTTATTTTTGTTAGGTCTTTTAAATTACATCTTATTATGTTTGGATATGTTCTTATATGTCCTTATTTATGTAAATTGTAAGTTAAAGTGATGAGATACCCTTTTCATTTCTCATCAACTCATTTTCAGAATTTTAATGTGACGTTGTTAGGCTGTCGAATTTCTGTAAGGGAACTTCTTAACCCAATTTCAATTCTTTGGTTTAAACATATACTTCTTGATTGTGTCATGATAAGAATATGTGTGGATGAAATATGATTGTTTTACACTTAATATTTACTTATATTGAGTGTATTTATATTTGAAACACATAATTATGTAATTGATTTATCCTTAATCTAAGGGTACCATCTTTGTACGGGACTTTGTCTCAATATCCTTTCACTGCGGAATCTTTTGATCTCAATACAACATTATTTTATACGGTGATTAAAACCCTTTTGACTTTTAATTTCAACAAAAATGAATCTTTTTACATGAAGCGTTTTACTAAACTACAAAAGGAATGTTTTTGTCTTACGTATGCTGCGACAATGACTTATCTGCCACTGTGACCATTATTTGAGTTTAGGATTCCCCTACAAGCCATAACTTTTTTAAAATGAAAAATAAATACCATGTATTTCATTAAATTTATTTTTTTCATGAAAATTTTTTTGATAATGTTTTTATTATATCAATGTGTTGTATTGATATCATGGGATTGAAATGTGGAAATGTTATGTTTCCTTTATGCATGTTTTATGTGATGCGATTGTATTATGGTTCTTGGTCATTGTTTATGAAGTTGGGTGGTTCTATGATAAACTAAGGGCAGGTGATCCAATGATAACTCTCCAATTCATTGGGTAATATGAAGGAGTTAAACGCTAAGGTTTCTCTGAAGAGATTTGGGGAATACACTATGATGGGTGATCCAAACATAACCATGAGGGTTACTCCCTTTGTATGAATGTTATGAATGCCTCAATTTACCTTTATATCTTATGATTTTTATCAGTAATTCATAAATCTTATGATTTCATGTGGTATGTTAAAGTGATTATGTTTTATGAGTAAACTATGATTTCATTGATTCTTATATATATATGGACTAGTGTTTTCTTTCCATATTTTTATATCCCTATACTGAGTTTTTTATGATCACCCCATGTTTTTGAAATATTTTTCTCAGGACATAAATTGGAATAGGGTCAAGGATGGTATCAAATAAATTTCATGATATCTAAAACATGGAACTATACATGGATCTTTTGTTCAAGAGTTTTTATTTTGTGAAAAAATGGAAATTGAGTAGATGTTTCAACTCTGTAGTCATTGAGATGTAATAGTTATGTAAAAATTCTATACAACTATAAACCTAAAAAGATCCTCAATATTAATTATTCATTTAATTCATTATTATGTAATGTTTTAAGGTCAGTTCTTATAGTTGGTATGAAAGGCAGGTTTAGATAACTTTAGAGGTTAGGGTATTCATTAAGCACAAGTTACATTACCATAATGTTTATGATTTTAGAATGATTCGTAGTTATTTTTATAAAGTGAATGAGTATAAGATAACATGAATAAGTATATAATAGTATTTACCCTACTCATAAGATATTATATGATGATTTTTCTGATATACTCACACTGACCTTTTTTGGTTTTAGTGAATGGATGGATCTAGCAGGCACCAAATTAACAGTGGATGTGACGGAAACTATGATCGTTTTATGAACGAGAAACTGAATGATATGGGAGATGCAATGAGAACCCTTGTGGTTATTCACAACCAACTATCTAGAGTCCTGATTGAACTCTATAACCTTAGTGATTTTTTATGAGGCATCATATATGAATGAAAAAATCCCTACAAAAGTTCAGGTAATAATCTTAAAGGTATAAATGTTCAAAAACCTATGTGTCATTGAAGTGGAAAGAAACACTTAATAAAATGTTTCAAAGGGATAGAAATATGTTATAGATGTGGAAATGATGGTCATAAATCAAGAACCTTCCATTGAAAAAGGAAGCATCTAGTTGACTCTAGGAAACGTGATGAAAATATTTCTAAAGGATAAATTGAATGTTTTAAATGTGGTGTGCATGGTCATTATGAAAACACATGTCATATGATTATGTTTTTGGAATGGGATCACCTAGATCGTAAAAATATTTGTTTACCAATACCTAGTTCCATTCCGATTGAGGAAGGAGAAACTGACAATGACAATTGAAATGTGTGGATTGTTTCTTAACATATCTTTTCCTATTATTGAAATCATAGGATATGATTCGTGATTTTTTTTGTAGGAAAAAAGTATTTTAGAATAAGTTGGAAAGGAATGGTTAATGGATCATAAATAATTTTGAATGAGTATGAAGTCAACATATAAGGAATTAAAGAGTTATGGTATATTTTAGGATGGTGAAATTCTTAAAAGTTTTAAGGAACTTTTGATGATGATATTACATTAGAAGACTTTTTCTAGTATGTGTAACCCTGATTTTTGATATATGAAAATTTTATTCAAGGAGTAAATATCTTTTATTTTGTGGATATATTTATAAACTACCATTTGGATTTATATGATCCTTGAATTTGAGGTAATTACCGGTTAATACATTTTTGGGATGAAAAACGAATGTTATTAGATAACATTTGTGGTTAAAATAGGTTATGGTTATTTTTGATTAATTCATCTCTTTTTGGGAATGTTATAGAATTATTTAGTTTTTGAAAAGGGATAACATGAACACCGTGTGACAACCCTTCACGTCGGCTGAAGCTACGGGAATCAAAACCACAACCAAAGTGAGACTTATATTTATCATCTACCACAAGATTATGTGAATTCCCTGGTTAGTATGGCTAATTCACTTTATTTTGATGATCTTATGAATCAGGAATAAATTTATTATGGGTTATCTATATAAATTATTAACCTATCCTGGAGGATATGTGATTAGGTTAATTACTTCTTAGTATGAGAATTTATGAGTAACTGATCTTATTTGGAGATAAATTTTAAGATTTCCCCTGGATGATGATGTGATTAAATATTACCGAGATTTGGGTTTCAATCTTAGTTTGGATTAATTTGAAGAATTTTATGGATATCCATTTATTTAATGGTCGTTCATGAACCTTGGGTTCTTTTTGTTGAATTTTGGAGATTATGAGTAGTATTTATTTTTATGAAAGATTATACTTTTGAGGATTATCTGATCTTGTAATAACAATTTTGGTTTTGGTTAAGGTCTAAAGACATGGGAAATATATCGTTCATTTTTCCGGATTATGCGATTCTCTCCAAGATGATTATATCGCTCCTAAAGTGAACAAGTCTTCCTAAATACTCATCTTTTGGAGAAAATATATGTTTGTGTATGAAATCTAGAAAGAGATGAAAGTCTACATGATAGGTAAGTAAGATTACTTATGATTTAGTTAAGCTCATAAAAAATTACTCAATGAAAAGTAACTTAAAACAAATATTATGTCTATTAACTTTTCCTACTAGGGAATAAAATATCATTTAACCCATCACAATTTTTGGATATTCTGGTGGTTAACATTCTAGTAAATATGTTTTCTATCATCTCCATCAGAACATGACCCTTTTTTTCACGTCCATATCCATGTTTTCATGGAATCATATTATCTATTGTCTCGGGTGAACTTTGTGATTTTTTTCTTTCTTTTAAAGTGATATTTTAATTTACATGTTTTTCGATGTGGGGATTTCAATGAAGTTTCAAAGCCCAATTTTAAAAATTGCGAGGACATAATTCCCAAAATGGGGGAAGGATGTAACATTCTGGGTAAATAAATAATATGACATTTTCATATTTATTAATATTTGTGAATAAAATGTTAGTATTACTTTAAAGAGAATTCTATGTTCGATGGAGTACCCAAAACGCAACAACGAGTTTTCCTTGAAAACTTACATTGCACACTAATTATATATTCATATTATTTTAAATGGTAGCTAACGCCTAGACATTTTAAGGGCATAAATGAACATAACTAACAACAAAATGATTAAATATGTATGTCAAATATTTTTACATTTATCCAATAATTGTTAGAGGCTTAAAATGAGAATGAATCCAATTTTAAGTATAAATATTCGAATATTCTTTAAAAGGTCGATTAACAGCCTTTTGATGGAGAACCCTTTTTAAATCCACTTTTTTGACAATTTTATATGTTATATTTGACAAAATAAAATCCTTCTTTAGAATGGGGACATCAAAATTTACATTTTTTTAATTTATGTTATTTTTCAGAAAAAGTTCATTTTTTATAATGAATAGTGAAAATGATGTATTTTAATTCAAAACCTCCTTTTAATATAAATTATTTATATGATTAGATTATATTTTTAGTTGGGTTTAAAGTGTAGTTAAAATATATTTTTACCATTTAATCCAATATCAGTCATTGGAATTAATTTCACTTTAAAATTGGACATAAACAATTGTCAATCTTTTGATATATATTGTTTCTTAAAAACATGCTATTTGTTTTGACATCTGGAATTAATTATAAAATTAATTAATGCAACTTATATTTTTTTATTTTTCTAAAATGGACATCATTATTGAATTTTGAATATCAAATTTTCTTTGCACACATTTTTGGTATTTTTCTGAAAAAATGTTCATTTTTAATGAATAGTGAAAAATACTGCATTTTACTACAAAACTGCTTTATCATCTAATTTAATTATATAGATATATTTTCCTTTTAATTGGTTTTAAAGTTTAATTGAAATATGTATTTATCACTTAATACAATTTTGTTTATTTTGAAGTAATTTCCCTTTTCATTTGGATGTAAAAACAATTCAATCTTTTGATAAATTTTACTTCTTAAAAACTCGTCTTTGGTTGTGACAACATTATTTATTTTTAAAATAATTACTGAAATTTCTTTTTTTGGAATTTGGTAAAATAGATTCAATATTTGGAATACGAAGGACCAAATTATGTAATAAGGACTGTTTTGTTTTTGGACATTATGAATAGTAACGACGATAATTTTATTTAATTATCATAATTAATTAGTAATTGGGTAGTTAAGTGTAATAAAATAATATCATAATAATATAAAATGACCCCAAATGTGTCCAAATCCTTATTTTTGAGTCATGTATGACCATGGGAAGCATTTTACCGAACTTGAGGGCCCATGGAGTCACATGGGTGTAATATTGACATATATGACATTCTTTTTAAAAAGAAGAGATATATAACAAATGTTTGTATATCCTATGTAGAAGAATTTTAATTTTGTTTACATAAAATACCTCTTAGACTATAAATTTTCATTTTAAATATAAAAATATTTCCTACATCACAGTATTTTTTAATAATTTTTATACATTAAATAAATAAAATTATTTAAGACACCATGATGATATAGGGACTACCTCATTAATGAATGATTTATATAAAATGAAATGATAAGGTAAAATATAAGACATACACTTGTTTAATACCTATTGGATGGTTGGATTGAGAACCCTTATCAGATTTTCCTTGAAATATATTATTTTATGACCTTTAAAATCCGAAATCCAATTTATAATAAAGTAACATTTCAGGACATTCCAAAAGTGACCATCCTCCCTCTTATAAAAGGCCCCCACCTCTACCCCCTTACACACACCTATCATGCCCTTGGCTCGACCAACCTATGGTCATGTTATCTCTCGACATCCCTATCTTACTCCTAGATTCCTCACTTTGGGCAGAAGTCTTTCCAAGAAATCCTTTGGCTCAAACCAAAAGGAGTTACCCGATTAAGAGGTAATGTCTTCTCTTGAGTTTCTTTCTTTTATTTTCCATCTTCACTCACAAATATATTATTATTATTTGATAACACAATAAAAAAAGTATCCTAAATATACTATGATTTTTTTATGATAAGGATTCTACCTACACTTACACACACACCCGTCTAATGGTAAAAGAACATGTTGTTTCTATCAGTGGCGAATTACTACCTCACGAAACGATGATTGTTCAATAATCATTTAACAACACTAATGGTGAAAATTAATATAGAACTATATTTATATATTATATATATTATATTTATGTCCTCTCAATGATTCTGTATTTTATATTTACAACATAACTTTATGCTTTCCATGTTGTGCAAATGCGATAATTTCATATGAGGAAGTGTAGACAACCTCCCCATCAAGTGATGTGACTCGTTCATGACAAACATGGAATTTATAAAGAATGTAAATAATGAACTTATATAACCTATATAACATATATATTATAGTGTAATTATAATATATCTATGTCTAATTTAGTTTTAAATTTCATTAATATGGCAATGAAAATGAAAGTAGCGTTATTGTGTACGTACGACTTACCATCTCCATGAACGGTACATTTAATTTCTTATCTCAAAAAATATTGGAATATTATTAAATACATATATACTAGATATATATGATATTTAAATCATGAACACCATTCTGGAGATGATGTTCTTATAACTACATGGACAATTCTATTCAAACCAATTCATTTTTGATTCATATACTGAACATCGACAAAACGTATAATATAAACTCACATAATTAACTAATTATTATAACATGATACTATGTGATATCAATTTAATAATAAAATTTAAAGGAAGTACTTATGAATTTAAAAATTTACCAAGGTTTATTATTCAGGATTATAAAGAAACAAACAAGAGAAGTCAGACATGATGTAAAGGGATTTCTTATGTCACTTTTAATTCGGGGATATTTCCATCGTTCGCCACATATTTGTGGAATGTGGTGTATTGTGTAATGCTATTTCATATATATTACCATGATTATATTTATATTCATGGTATTATGTGATTCCTTTTGTGTTTATTATCTTTTGGTAATATGACTCGATTTATTAAAATGAGGTAAGGGGTTTTATCTTACTTTTTATTCCTGTGAGATTCATGAAAAATTTTTCCACTATTTCCTTTTGTGTGGTGTATGTACTGACCATGATTTTATTATTTTTGAAATATAATTTAATTAATGGGTATATACATCTTCATTGAATTACCCTTCTTTCATGGGGTGTACATTTTGAATGTTACCCAAATCGGTAAGGGAACATTGCACCCTCCTCTATTTAAAAGAATTAGTTTTGTTAGGTCTTTTAATTTACTTCTTATTATGTTGGTATATGTTATTATATATCCATATTGTTATAAATTTTATGTCAAAGTGATGATATACCCTTTTTTTCTCTCATCAACTCATTTTCTGAATTTTAATGTGACGTCGTTAGGCTGTCGAATTTTTTAAGGGAACTTCCTAAAAAAATTTCAATTCATTGGGTTAAACTTCTACTTCTTGATTATATCATGCTATGAATATGTGTGGATGACCTCATATTTTTTTACACTTAATATTCACTTATATTGAGTGTATTTATATCGTGTTATCCATGTGTTGTATTGATATCTTGGGATTAAAATGTGGAAATGTTATGTTTCCTTTATGCATGTTTTATGTGATATGATTATATTATGGTTCTTGGGCATTGTTTATGAAGTCGGGTGGTTACGTGATATACTAAGGGAAGCTGAGACTGAGATATCTCTCCAATGCATTGGGAACTGCAAAGGAGTTAAACACTAACGTTTCTCTGAAGAGATTTAGGGAATATACTGTGTTGGGTATTCCAAACGTAACCATGAGGGTTACTCCCTACGTAAGAATGTTATGAATTCCTCAAGTTAACTTTATGTCTTATGATTTCAATGATTTATTCATAAATCTTATGATTTCATGATTTATGTTAAAGTGATTATGTTTTATGATTAAAGTATGATTTCACTGATTCTTATGTATACATGGACTAATGTTTTCTTTCCGTGTTTTTATATCCCTTACTGAGCTTTTTATGCTCATCCCATGTTTTTAAAATATTTTTCACAGTACATAAAGCGGAATAGGGTCACAGATGGGATCAAGGAAATTTTATGCCATCTAAAACATGGAAGTAGACATGAATCTTTTGTTTAAAATTTTATATTTTGTGAAAAAATGGAAATTGAGTAGATTTGATTACATTGTAATCATTGAGATGTAATAGTTAGGTCATAATTCTCTAAAACTCTAAACCTGACAAGATCCTCAATGTGAATTATTCATTTAATTCAGGATTATGTAATGTTTTAAAGAAGGGTCCTTATATTCATTGAATTGAATTTCAAAATTCTGACATACATGGTTGTTATTAGGAAGTAAAATGTGTTTCTATAAGATGAAAATATTTTTTGGTGAATAATAGATTTTGACTTTTATTTATCGCGGTTAAAGATAAATAGGGTAATCAAGGTAAAAATAATATTAAAAAAATATAAAATTACCATAACACTTATCCAAAATTTATTGGATGAGTCATGGATGACCAATAAAATCCTTGGTTGAGATTTGTGGCCTTTGAAAGCCATTTGGGTATGATAATGACATTAATTATTTTTTATTTAAAGGAAAAAATTAATATAACATATACATGTATATTTTTTCTATAACAATTTCATTGTGGGGTTATATAATTAATATATTTTACTATATAAATTAATTATAAATATAAAATTATTTCATATATCAGGGTATTTTATTTATAATTTTTATCATCAAATAAAAAAAACTATTTAGGAACCAATAATGATGTAGTGTTTACCTCATTAATGAATGATTTTAATAAATAAGATTATAATAATTATAACAATATCCATAACCTGTCCAGTTATTATTGGATGATTTTATTTCGAACAAGAGTCATCTTATCTTTGTATTTAATTTTTTTGGACCTTTTGAAACTGATAATCATTATATAGTAAAATAATATTTTCAAACTATTTGAAAGAGCCCCTCCTCCCCCTTATAATATTCCGTCATCTCTAACCCATTACTCACACAAGTCAAGCCCCATGTCTTGTCCAAACACTACGCAAATAAGCTCTCAAGATCCCTCTATTCCACCTAGAATCATTACCTTAGGCATAAATAACTTCAATAAATCCTTTTGGTTTAAACCAAATGGAGTAACCTGATTTAAAGGTAACATCTTCTCGTAAATTATTTTTTTTAGTTTACTTTTTCAACCCCCTAAAATCTTTATATTAATTTATTTTATAACAACACCAGTATCATAAATATTACAGGTTATTGTTATAGTAATAATTCAAACTACACTTACACACACCTCCATCTAATGGGTAAAAAATATTGTTTATCTGGACGGAAAACTAGTGCCTCACGAAACGATGATTTCTCAATTATCTCTTACTGCCAAAAATGGAGGCCATTAAGACAGAACTGTATTCATATGTGATATATAATATATATATATTATCTCTCTGTTTCTGTTTTTTCATTTATATCATATCATTGTGGTTTCCATAATGGGTAAATGTAATAATTTCAGTAAGGAAGTGCGAAAAACCGCCCCTCAAAGTGATTTGAATCGTTCATGCCATATGTGGAACATATAAAGGATGGTGTTACTGAAATTATATATTATTTTATACTAGAATTATAAAATACCTATGTATAATTAATTTTTCTTTACATTAAATACAAAATTGAAATGAATGTAGTGTTCATACATACGTACGACTTACCGTCTCCATGAACTGTGCATTTCATTTATTATATCCTAATATTATGTACTAATATAAATTCAGATATGTTTACTAGATATATATGATATATATAAAATCTAAATCAGCAATATCATTCTATAGGTAATGGGCTTTTGACAACATGAACAATTAGTAATTATAAGAATTTCATTTTGGACTCTAGTACGAAATATCGACAAAACGACTGTTATTAACTTAAATGATTACATAATGTTTATAACATATAAATAAGAGATATAAAATGAATAATAAAATTTTAAAATATTCTTAACCCAAAATAAATTAAGTTTATTTTATTATTCATGAGATTAAAGAACGAATGAGTGAAATCATACACGAGGTATGGGACTTCGTCTCAATCACCTTTCATTGAGGTATATTTTTATTTCTACATGACATTCTTTTATATGGTGTTTAAACCTATTTGACAATTCATTCCATTCAAAGGGAATTTTATCTATGTAGCAAGAACTCTAGCAGGCACTGTAGTAGTACTGTACACTGTGTGGGGACTGTAGCAGAACTCTACACTGTACTGGTACTATAGCAGAATTTTACAATGTACATGTATTGTAGTAGGCACTCTTCATTACTGTAGTAGTTGGAACTATTCCCCTTGGGCCACAGGCTTGGGCATGGAGTCCTTAAGGCTTCCGGGCCACCCAGGAATTTGGGTCCATAGGGATTTCGGGCCACCTTTAAGGCCTTCGGGCCACCTCAAGGCCTTCGGGCCACATACAGTTTCCCCAGAAACACTACAAAAAAAAAGAAGCAACCCTAGAAGATGATTCAGACCATGTGCATTAACCAGAGCAGAGCCAAATGAATTTTTCATAATGGGAGGGTATGACTATGACATTGGGACCAGCCATTGCTTGCATAGGATGCCTAGCCAGACGGCCATGCAATGGTGGAGAGATACTATCATGATGTAGATGCTCGGGAGGGGCAGTTCCTTGTAGATAGTCTTGTTGAATTTCCTAAGACCTTCGGGTCAGGTAATCTCCAAAGCCTACTGGCCATGTAATCTCTGATCCTACGAGCCTTGCAAGGGTTCCCCCTCATCCCTTGAAAGGGGGTTATCAAAAATCAATAAAAATGAAGGCCTTCGGGCCATTCGGGTAAAATTTGATTCGATAAGATAAAATATTTATTGATGAATAGTAAATATTTACTTTTATTTAGGGCATTTAAAGGTATATAAGGAAATTCAATGAAAAATAATATTATAATAATATAAAATTATCATAAAACATTTCTTAAACTTATTGGATGAATCATGGCCATCCAATACAATCTATTGGTGAGATTTTTGGCCTTTTAATGCCATTTGGGTATGATAATGACATTAATAACTTTTAATTTAAAGTAAAAATATAAAAATATCATAAACCTATATTATTTTTCTAAAACAATTTTAAGTTGGGGTTATATAAATGATATATCTGACTATAAATATTAATTATAAATATAAAAATATTTCCTAAATCATAGTATTTATTTTTAATTTTTATACAACAAATAAATAAAATTATTTATTACATAATAATGATGCAGTGTTTACCTCATTAATGAATGATTCAAATAAATAAGATTAAATTATGTAAAGAAATATCAAAAACCTGTCCAATTTTTGTTGGAAGATTTTATTTTGAACACAAGTCATCTAATATTTGACTTTAATAAGTTCTAGAACTTTAGAAACCGAAAATCATTATATAATAAAATAATATTTTCAAACATTCTTATAGAGCCCCTCCTACCCCTTATAAAAATTCATTACCTTTAACAAATTACTCACACCTTTCAATCCCCATGGATTGTTCATTCTCTAACCAAAAAAGTATTCATGATCCCTCTCTTCCACCTAGAAGCCTTACCTTAGGTAAAAGGTTCATCAAGAAATCCTTTTGGTTCAAACCAAAGGGAGTTAACCGATTTAAATACAACATCTTCTCTTAAATTATTTTCTTTTATTTTACATCTCCAACCCCCTAAACTCTTTTTATTCCATTCTTTTATAAAAAAACCATTATCCTCAATACACTAGTTTGTCTTTTGGAAAATAATTCAAAATATCCTTACACACACCTTTATCTAATGGGTAAATAACATATAGTTTATCTGGACGGTGAACAAACGCTTCACAAAACGACGATTGTTCAATTATATCCTACTGCCTCATAGAGTGGCCATTAATATGAAACTTTATTTATATGTGATATATTTTTTATTTATATTTGCTCTATTCTTCTGTATTTTTCATTTATATCATACGTTTATGATTTCCATAATGGGTAAACATGATAATTTATTTTGACGATCTGCGGACTACCGCCCCCTCAATGTTATATGACTCATTCATGCCATATGTGGAACATATAAAGGACGAAGTTAGTGAAATTATATATGATATTATACTGGTATTATAATATAACTATTTATCATTTATTTTTCATTCCATTTAATATGAAATATAAATTAATGTAGCATTCATGCGTATGTACTGCTTAACGTCTCCATGAATGGTGCATTTTGTTTCTTATCTCCTAATTTAACATAATATTATAAATACCCACATATATATATACTATATATATATGTTATATATGATATATAAATCATGAATATCATTCTAGGGATAATGGACATTTTACCACATGAACAACGTGTAATTATAAGAAGATTATTTTTGACTCAAGTACCAAATATCGACAAAACGACCATAATTATCATATATGATTACATAATGTTTATAAAATGGTAATAAGTTATTTAAAAATAATAATAATCTTGAATATGTTTATTATTAAAGTATTAATTAACTTTATTTTATTATTCAGTAGATTAAAGAATGAACTAGTCAAATCGGGCACGATGTAAGGGACCTTGTCTCAATCACCATTCATTGAGGTATATTTTGATTTCTACACAACATTCATTTATACGATGTATGAACCCCTTTGACATTTCATTTCATTAAAGGGAAATATATTCTCTAAGAAGAATTTTACTAAATGAAAAAAACAATGTATCTTTTTACCATATGAGGTGACAACTACCATTCCGACGCAAAATTATTATTTGATATTGGGATACCTAAAAAAGACGTAGTATCATTGATGAAGGAAAATAAATATGATATATCATTTTTAAATTTGTTGAAAATGATAAATGGTTTTGATAAATCATTGATTATTTCAATATCTATAAATTATATATTATGATTTTAAGGTGGAAATGTTATCTATCCATTTTGCATGTTTTTTATGTTATGGTTCTTGGGAATTGTTTACGTATGCATGTGGTTCAATGATAAACCTATGGTGGGTGAGCACGTTATATATTTCCAATTCACTGGGTAACGTGACATAGGTAAATTTTAATGTTTATCCTAAGAGATTTAGGGAATATACTATGATGGGTATTCCAACGTAACTCTATACTTAGCTATGATATCTACAATGTAATAATGATATGGATGCCACACGTTACCTTTATGATTTATTATTTTTATGTATTATTCATAAATCATATGATTTAAATAGGTATTTTA
The DNA here is from genome assembly GCA_963277665.1 of Viscum album. Taxonomy (NCBI): domain Eukaryota; kingdom Viridiplantae; phylum Streptophyta; class Magnoliopsida; order Santalales; family Viscaceae; genus Viscum; species Viscum album. Next base: position 639,254,814 of record OY728122.1, read on the forward strand.
AAAACATATGTTTTGATGGACTATTGTTTTCTTACATTATTTTATAACCCTTAATGAGATTTTTATACTCATCCAATGTTTTGAAATGTTTTTTCACATGACATTACGATGAATAGGGTCATGTATGGGAAGAAGGAAAAGTCATGATATCTAAACCATGTAAATAGACATGGAACTTTGTTTTCAAGAGTTATTATTTTATGAAATAATGGATACTTTTTAGAAGTGTATACATTTAATATTCTTGTTTATATATACATGTTATGTCCTAATTCTATAAATATCTAAACTTGAGAAGATCATAGATGTAAATTATTAACATAATTAATGATTATGAAATGTTTTATGGTTGGGTCCTTATATTTCAAAGTATTGAATCACTGTTATATAAATCACAAAACTCTTAAAAAACAAAAACACTATTATAGAATCATTATTTACACATAACACACTCAAAAAAAACTATTAAAAATGTTTACAATGACTCTAACATGTGGATAATTTGATAAATTTCACAATAAAATGGAGTATTAAATTATATGGGATATTATAGAACAATTAAAATGTTATACATAAACATAATCTGAATATTAATCTAAAAAGTATAGATAAATGATTATAATTATACACATAATTATATGATAGAAGAATCAATTTTAATGTGTACTTTCTAAAAAATAAACAAACTAACCTGAGGCACATATACTTCCATAAAAATTTAATGCTATCCCTTGAATCCAAATAGAATATAAGGGATGTAAAAAACTAATAAAATTTCATATTAAATCATATAACCATAAAAATTTCACTTCATCAATAATCAAACTAAAACTAAAAAAATAGTATCCTCTAAAAAACATCACTTAAAGATACCTTATAGATAAGGATAATGATAACACTATGGAAAAATGTGAAAAATACTTAAATAATTTCCATTGAATCAGAATCATTCCAAAAATCACATCATTAAGGGAAATAAATATTTAGAAATATTAGTATAGTAAGTGAAAACATATTACTCACATTTTGAAGTAAACTCCTCCAATTCATTAAGCCTCCACCCAAGGAAACCCAATTTAATATCATACATATAGAATATGTGTTCCTGCTGATAAATGATATCAATAATCCACATTATGAATGATTTATAATCATCTAAATCAATATGTAATTACTTAAGGACATGTGATCCTTATTGAAAATATTGTAAATGTTATTGTAGATTGATAAAATAATGGTCCTATTTTATCTAGGGAGGGATAGTGGTTGATACTCCCCCTCACTAATGAGTCTTGACACTCCAAAGGGTAACATATCATAGGGATATAACATTATCGCATGGATAAAAAAATCTTTCTCAAGATGAGGTCAAGAATTTAATAACACCTTATTTTTTACATCCAAATCCAAAATTAAGCCCCTATAATCTGTTTATGACTTATAATGGATCTATATTTTCATCAACTACTCCATAACCACTTAAAACATATCTTTTATTCTCTATGACACATATGGTACTAGCAGCAGTATCCCCCATCCTAGGTCTAATATGAAATATATCAACACAATCACCCTTCCTGTTCACATTGAAGAAGAAAAAATGATTCAACTTATTCCCTTAAATATTTTTGTATAGTAATTGTTATTATCATTTATGAAATTGATTTTGAACATGCTCTCATGGGGAGAACCTGAGAATCAGTTATATGAAGTGTTCCCATGTGGGGGAGGAACAAGAAGAAGCTACCAGAGTTATTATTTCAACTTGAATCAACATCGGTTGGTATAAAATTCTATTACTCTAATGATTTTTTAATTTAATTTAATTGGAATAGAATTTTTAGTTTGATAATCACATTTAATACTTATTATCATCATCCTAGAATGAAAGTGGAATACCCTTGAAGTCAATTACATGAGTACTAATCTCATGAGGTATCATGATCAGTGGATATTAGATAACATTGTTTTCGAAATCATATCCTCTTGTTTTCTACACCTAGAATTTCTCAAGTTAACATAGAAAGAAATGATGTATTGAACATAGATTTATTATGAACTTATACCCTCTCTACCATGAAATCTTTTTTTCTTTTCAATAACGGGGAGGCAAAGTGAGATGAATGAAAGAGAGAAAGAGAAGTAAGTGGAGAAAGAAGAATCCCATTTTGACATTGACGCATTCATTTAAAATAAAATTTTTAGGTATTGACAACAAAATACAAATGGGAGATTCATGGTACAACATTACTGAATTGAGTTGTATTTAATGTCAATTCTTTCAAATATGATCAACTTGAAGAGGGAGATCTCATCTGTCCGATGAAAATGGAGAATTTACAAATCAAACAATTGTTGTACAGATCATAATGTTCAATGAACTTGTATCAAAAAATAATTCAATGTTAACAAAATTGAAGTAGCATCCTTTTAAGGATGATTGAAGGGATTTAAAATTTATAATCCAAAAAAGATAATAAGGAAGAATAAGGTTGAAGAATAGGCATGTCATACTATGTGGGAATATATATTATTTCATGTTAACATTTATGTTAACATTATTTGTGGATTACCATAAAAAAATGGGGCCAAGCCATGAGCTAACTAGCCTGCCTCAATGCGAGGAACATGCAGGACCACTGGGGTCGACCACACCCATGAGGAAACCAAGAAGAGCTAGAATGTGAGTTTCATGGTGCACCCAGAGTTTGAAACACCGCACAGGGCACTATCAAGGAAAGGATGCATAGGGTGGCAGTAATGCACGCCTGAAGAACAGGGTACGTGGAGGTACTATTAATAGGGGAGTAGAGTTTTGGGATGATAATAGAGATTGGTAAAAATTAAACCATGTAATTTTCATGTATGAGTTTTGATGTGTGATTATGTTTTTAATAAAAAATCTAATTTCTATCATCCATAAGATCCCTCACGCAATCTTGGATGCAATTGTTATCCAATGACCTATGATCATAACGTCATTTTCCTCACCAAATCTATGTTGATCGAATAACCGAGGATAGCCCGCAACATTATTATAATCCTCGAGACCCTACAAGGGATCTCAATGCCACAGTTTTCCAAAAACACAATCGTACCTCCTTGATGGATCATACAACCATAGTTGATGATTGAAAATACTACATTATGGTCATAGTGAAGCCATGATATCTTGAATGCAATTTCATTTGAATGTATGCAATGAAATAATAAAGATAGAATATGGAAAAAGAAAGTGAAGTGGTGAGCCCACATCAGGGGAGCTCAGGTTTTCATGATTAGTACTTGCATGTGATTATTAGATCATGCAAAAGAGGATTTCACGCAAATGGAGAAGGTCACATACATAAAAAGAAAACAACCGAGAATCTAAGTGTATCTCATACAAGTTGTTTGTGGTTTTTAAAATTTTCGTCTTTATGGTATATCTCAATTAATTTGAACATAGAAAATATTTGATATTTTCTTATAAAAAAAGAACCACCTATCCAATAATTGGATGCTTCTCCCATTATTTCAAGGGCCCATGTCTTAAGAAACAAAGTTTCTCTAATATTATAGTTCATGAGGGGCATGCAAGATCTACGAACCATTATTTTTTCATGAATAGGGAACCATTAATCCTTATTATTCTGCAAAGTGAATTATTTTAGCATAATGCTTAGGTTATCAAAAAAGGGGAGGCATGAAAACACTTTGATAATGATGAGAGGTCCCACGAACCATTCTGTGCTTGTGAATAAATGGTACTGTGTACCATTATTGTTCTGCGAAATGAAGGTTCTGTGAACCAACTCTAGACTACTGAAGGATAACCATGTACCACATGGTTCGTGAAGGAGAACAAAATATCCTTCACTTCTACAACTAAGATACGCACACCACTCAAGGCATCTGCATACCACATGGTACACAAAGGATGTCTTCACTCTCTATGTGTAAGAGAAACATGCATCCATATCACGAGGAGGATCCGTGAAACATTCCAGTACACGAAGGACATCACATCATGACATTGGAAGATTTTTTAAATGAGATCCAATGGAAAAAGAACTACACTAATTCAAGTTCAAATATGAACACACCTAAAACATAAAATAATCTAAATTATGTTTAAATCAATTAAAGAAAAAACATAAAGTAAGTGTGTGTGATCAAAAATAAAGTGGGAAATATGCTTAATGTACATGCATCCATATGAATGACAAGAGAAAACATAGTGTATGAGCATGCAAAGAGGAGGAGAGAAGAAGACAAAGTAATGAAGATAAATTTAATGTTGGAGAGAATTTGCATGCTTTTATACATACATGATGACTTTTAATGAAAAATCCACTATTGTGGGTGCATGTGTGTGATGAAGAAAAAAAAGTAACAGAAATAGAGGAATTTATTTAAATGGTATATGCATTTTAACATGCATACATATGGAGAAGAAAGAAGAAGAAACTGATTCTAATGATGCTCAGTGAGATGATCATCATTGCTTGAACTATTGCAAAGGCACCTGTGATTCTGGATGAATAGAATATGTTTAAGTGCATACGGTAATATCATTAAAGGAGAGAACTCAATATAAAATAACATCAATTTGTGACATTTGTAAAGACCCGTAAATTTTATGGAAACATTTTTTCAAATTCTTTGGGATTTTAAGAGTACACAGTTTTTTACGGCACCTGATTCCGAGGCCCGGTGTGCCCTGAATCAATTTCCGAAGTTTAGCTCGGGTACGTTTAGTGAACGAACAAGCGGGTTTTCCTAACTTTTGAACCGGTGCTCGGAATTGAAATCTGAGGGCACCAATGAAACTGCAGTGCCGATAATTGCATAATATGACCTTTACAAGAGTTGCATTTACTCGGGAAGGAGTTGTTAAAATTTGTGGATTTAGAGTAAAGAGAAATAAAATTATGCTACTAATATTATTTCACTTAAGTTGTTAAACCCATGTGTGGGAGTTGGGGTGGGACCCACTAAAATTCTATTTCCTTTTGATAGGATTTAGTGAGGTGGGGCCCTCACGAGCCCCACCCCTACAAATTCTCTAACCCCCTCCACATGAGCTATAACTCTTCCTCATTTATGATGAAAACATAACTCTCCTTTAAATATTGTAAACTCTTGTTTTACCTAATTAAATGAATGCCAACACACCTTTTAATCAATTAACTGAAACCCTTATATAAATTGAATTAGGTGTTTTGAGTTTTGAAAATGTTGTCATAAGTAAATAAAATAAGGCCAAGCCTTATTTTATTTTAGTTTGTTTTTTGCTGTGGAGAACTGAGAGAGGGAGAGTTCTATACTTTGAAGAACTTCTTCTTCTTCGCGAAGAACACCAAGACTTCGACAAATAACACCATCACCGCAAGGAGAGATCGACGAGCCTTCTCTTCTCCTCTCTCCAGCTGGTGTGTGATGACTTTCCCAAAGAAAAATGACGCACCTTCCTTCATTCTTCTTCCCGCAACAAATTAAGGGAGACGCCACTCCTCCTCAGACGTTCTACGTCAACATATACGGTGCTTCACATCGCGATGTCGTTCCCCGCGATGATCATCGTTCGACAACTTCTTCGAGGTAGGGGTTTGTTTTTACGATTGTGTTTAATTCTGGAATTCATCATTAAATAAATAGTCATGTGTTATCGTATTAACAGGAGGAGGCCAGAACGCACAAACAAGGCCGACCCTCCTCCCCATTGTTGTTTTACTTCATTATGGATTGGAACAGAGGCGACGCGGTGTCGTCGCACCACACAGAAACGAAAGAACGACGGCCAGTATTGGCCGCGGTGAAGGAGCGCGGCGTCGTTGAGATCGAAAGAGGCGGTGGCCAGAGTCGGGCCATGGCGGAGGGGCGCGGTGCCATTGAGCCGCGCCGGAGCATCAAGGGGGGCCGCGGCCGGGGAGGCCCGCGGCGGAGGGGTGCGGCGCCGTCGCGCCGCACCGGACGGCAAGAGTCGCGGTCCTGGGCCACGGCGGTTCACTAGGGAGGCGGCCGGACTAAGCCGGCCTCTGGCGGACAGAGAGGCGGGACCAGCTGGTCCCACAATAGCAACACCGGCCAGCCTTAATGGTCGGCCGTTACCCGAAGATACCGGTGGTTTGAACCCCCGGCCAGCGCAGCAAGGGCGGACCCGCACGGGTCCGCCATATCTTCAATCAAGGGGGCAGCGCCCCCCCCCCCCCTTCCTCACTCGGCTCGGCCAAAGGCAGAGCCACTGGCCACGCGGGCCGGGCCGCCCGCATCGGTCTGGGCCAGCCAGGTCGGGCCGCGCCCAAGCGGGCCAGACCCAGACCCGAGTCGGTCCGGGCCAAAAACCCCCTGAAATCGGACAGGTTTGTTCAAATTCCCATAACATGGGATAAAGAGCTCTGATCGATGCACCATTAGTTGTGATGCGATCCTTGGATCGATCCGGTCATTTTTGTATATTACACTCAAGGTTTCGGAGAACGTTTGGTATGGCCAGGTTGGTTCGAACACGAAATCAACCGGGCCCTCAGAGCGGAAATGCTTATAACATGAGCTCCGGACGTCTGAATGACGTGTCGTCGACTTTGTTGGATTCCTCTTAGTGAGACAGTTATTTTGGCTTACTCCGCTCGAGGTTTTGGACGAATCTGGAGTATGGTCGGGTAGGTTTTAGCTTAAAAACCAACCGGGCCCCTATGACGAAAAAGCCAATAACTCTCAGACCGGGCGTCCGATTGACGCGTCGTCTGTCGCATTGAGTTCCTATTGACGAGATAGAGCTTTGGGATACATCAACTATGGACTTCATGTCAGTTGATATATCGACCCCCTTGGCTCGTGGAGCGGACCCTCCCAGAATCGAGCATACTGTGTGCGGGAACCCTAGAGTTGGCTGCGAGTGCGACGATGATGACGACTGTACTGCGATCCTCCATGGGTTCGGCAGTGACGATGACCGTACTGGAATCCTCCATGGGTTCGATGGCGATGACTAATATTCTTGTATCCTATGTGGGTCTGGCAGTACTCGACTACTTTTCTTGTATCCTATGTGGGTCCGGCAGTATTTGACACTGTACTTGTATCCTATGTGGGTCCGACAGAGTAGTTGGTCTTGTATCCTTTGTGTGTTTGACAGCTTAGCTGGACTTGTATCCTATGTGGGTTCGACAGCTCAGATGAATCAGTAGCTACTTATCATCTCTATCGCCTTACGAGAATTATACCCGTGTGAGATGAGTCTTAACATACAATCAATATCATCGATATGATTGTTGTGCTCTCCTGTGTGGATTGGGTTGTGCTTTCTTGTGTGGATTGGGTTGTGAATTCCTATGTAGAATGGGTTATGTTTTTCTGTGTGGACTGGGTTGTACATGGGCTTGTGTTCTGGAGATGATCTGGAAATGATGACTTACGTATATGTATGGGAATATACCTAAGAAGAGTTGGTTGTTACTTCGTGATTGTATCGTTCCATTGTTGTTTATCCTTCGTGGATTCTGGGAGACCTTCGGGGGTCTCAGGGTCCCTACTGAGTACCGTATACTCACCCCTACATGGGTTATGCCCACACTACGTTGTGTTGGATGCAGACGACGGATATCACTGATCGATGTAGGAGCTCGTGGAGCTGGATGGTACTTGGAGGTGGATCACTGGACGAGACGTACACGGAGTGGACGACTGGAGCCGAGGAGATGAGGAGACTATCTGTACCCACCCTTCAGGTGGGATTTTTAGAGGACGACTTGGTGTTGCTACATTACTTTTCAACTATTGTAATCTCTTTTTAGTTGTACTTTACTTTCAGTTGGGTTTGTATACTAGCCAATTTACTTTCCAGCACTTAATATTGTACTCAGTTTACTTAGTGGTTACTTCAGCTTGCATACACTGTGGTGTTTGTTTTCTTACATAAAGGCAATGCCTTCCCTTATATCAGGGTTTATGCCTTTGGTGCTATTCGCCATCCCCTGGCCTATGGATGGCGGGCATGGCATAGTCATGGCACGGGACCCCAGGACGGGTCATGACAAATTGGTATCAGAGGAGTTCGGTTATACCGCATAACTCAGGAATCTGATCTTTCTTCTATGTGAAGCAATAATGTTAAGGGTATTGAGTGTGGTTATCGGTCCATGGAGTCCAGTGTTGGTGCGGTGACCGACGTATCCATACACCAGGACCCTGACTTCTGATTTTCGACTTAGTACACGAAAACAATGATTGCATGTGTGTTTCAAAGTTTTCTATGTGATTTCTTTGTGTCAGCTCACCAGATATACTGTATTGACCGTGGCGCACATGTCTCTTTTCAGCATGATGGTAGCCCAGTACTCGGTGAGATATACCGATCTCTCACGCTATTCCACGGACATGGTACGAGACCCATTCTTCTGGGCCCGGTCCTTCGAGCAGGGACTGAGGCATGAGATCAGGGAATCGATGATCTCCCTCAGCATTCCAACGCAAGAAGGAGTACTAGAACGAGCCCTTATCATAGAGAGATTTATTGCTGAGCCTACATCAGTAGAGAGACATACCACAGGGCGACTTGTAGCTGAGTCTTCTGCAGCTGGCAGTCGACGGGTGTTACCGGGGTCCAAGCGCACCAGACAATCAGGCAGACGACCTCAGGACACGAGCTTAGAGGTACAGGGAACACGATGTAGAGCCAGTCATACGAGGAGAAGACAGTCCTACGCATGCGGCAGGTAGGGCCACATGGCTTGTGACTGCCTAACCCGCTATGCATAGGATTAGCAGACGGTTGAGGGACCACCCAGGTAGAGGCTGAGGTTCGATCGTGGCGGTCCGAAGGGAGCAGGAGGACGAGGCAGTGGAGCTGGCCGAGAAGCAGGTGGTGGGAGACGATTTGAGGCTCTACCACCACCACTACCAGGAGTTCCACCCCAACCACAGGGAGCTAGTGGACAGAGGCATGCTCAGCTTCAGGAAGTGGAGGCCTACGACCACGACGCACCTAAGATTATTCGAGGTACTATCTATGTCTACTCCACCATTTATTCAGTACTTATAGAGACAAGAGAGAGTCATTATTTCATTTTTACTGCCCTTGTTCAGAGCATGGAGATTCTGACGGAGCCGTTGGCTCGATCCTTACGGCTAGAGACTCCTACGGGAGTAGACTCAACGATTACGCACTGGTGTCGATATTGTTAGCTAACTCTTGGAGGCAAGAGCTTTGGCTGGGATCTTTTTGTAGTGGCGTCGAGGCCTTACGACGTCATCTTGGGCATGGATAGGTTATCTACAATTCATGCTCAGATAGAATGTATTAGGCACAGGGTGCGGTGCGTCCGCATCGATGGGAGCAGGTTCACCTTCACCGGCGAGAAGGGAGACTTTGCAGCAAAGGATGGACTCACATAGAGGAGAGGACAGTCGATCAATCATCACTTTTCTTGCATTATCCTAGGAGCAGTTGACGTGCGGAGTCCGAGTTTTCATGGAGTGGTGTATCATTATGTGGACGTTTTTCTTTATGATGTTCCAGGGCTACCTCCTCGTAGAGAGGTAGACTTCTATATTGACATGTACCCTGGGACAACCCCGATATCTACTACAGCATATCAGATGGCTCCCGCTGAGCTTCGAGAGCTACGGGTATAGCTGGATGACTTGGAACGCAATGGATTCATTCGACCAAGTGTTTCACCCTTGGCTTCCCCGATTTTGTTCGCCAAGAAGGCGGACGGGATCATGCGACTTTGTGTCAATTACCGTCGCCTAAACGAGGTGACTGTGATGAACAAGTATCCGCTTCCGAGGATTGACAAACACATCGATCAGCTCAAGGGAGCACGTTGGTTCTCGAAGATAGACCTCAGTTTAGGCTATCATTAGCTCAGAGTTCGAGACAAGGATATGCATAAGACGACCTTAAGATGTCGGTATGGCCACTATTAGTTCTTGGTTATGCCTCTCGGCATAACCAATGCTCTAGCAGTGTTCATGAGTCTCATGAAAAGGATCTTCCAGCCTTACCTCGATCGATTTTTCGTAGCCTTCATCGACGACAAATTGATATACTCGAGTATTGTGGAGGAGCACGCCTACCAATTGCGGTTTGTACTGGACACACTCCGAGAGCACCAGATTTATGGTGAGCTCTCGAAGTGCCAGTTTTGGATACATGAGTTCCACTTTATGGGACCCATCATCTCTGAGGCAGGAGTTTCGGTGGATCCTACGAAGATCGAGGTAGTGCTATCTTGGGAGCAACCCAGGAGCGTGATGGTGGTGTGGAGTTTCCTAGGTTTGGCTGGGTACTACAGGAGATTGGTGTCAGATGTATCCATAGTTTCAGCACCGCTTTCAGCATTGACGAAGAATGGGAGACCCTTCGTGTGGTCAAATAGATGCCCGCAGATCTTCTAAGAGCTGAGACAGATATTGACCATTGCACCTATCTTGAGGCTACCGGAGGAGGGAGTAGGGTACGTAGTCTACAACGATGAATCCGAGACCAAAATCGGGTGTGTCCTGATGTATGAGCGGGCAGTGATCTTCTATGGATCGCGATAGTTGAGGCAGCATGAGCAGAACTACGCTACCCATGAACTGGAGTCAGTAGTAGTGGTCTTCTCCTTGAAGATATGGCGGCACTATATGATGGGAGAGTGCATTACAGTCTATTCTGACCACCAGAGTCTCAGGTACATCTTCTCGCAGAAGGACCAGAACCTGAGACAATAGTGATGGATCGAGTTCCTCCAGGACTATGACTTTGAGATAGTCTATACTCCTGGGAAATGGAACGTAGTAGGCGATGCTCTTAGAAGTAGAACGAGCATTCAGCTACTTAGAGAGGTGATAGAGGATTTAGCAGCTTTGCAGATATCCCTCCTGGATAGAGATGGGGCATCCTTTCTTCAATCGCACACAGTCACACCTTCACTTCTTCAGCGTGTCAGAGAGGCACAGCATGGGGACGTTGACTGTGAGACGCGGCGTGCACAGATTTCCATAGGACAGGCACCTGATGGATTCTCTATAGGAGGAGATCACGTCGTCCTTTTCAGGGTACGTACCATGGTACTAGCTTCATTACAGGAGGAGGTTCTGAGAGAGTTTCATACTTCCCCTTTGGCGGTAAATCCAGGGGTAGCGAAGATGTACCAGGATCACAGATGACAGCACTGGTGGATGGGTATGAAGAAGGTTGTGGTAGAGTTAGTTTCTTTATGCCTCATCTGTCAGAAGGTGAAGGCGGACAACCAGGTACTAGAGGGATTGGTACAGCCCTTGGAGTTCCCAGAGTGGAAGTGGGACGTGATATCTATGGATTTCGTGACTAGAATTCCATGTACTTCTAGTGGACACAACTCCATTTGGGTGATCGTCGACCGACTCACCATGTCGGCCCACATCTTACCCATCAGAGAGCAGGGATCAATGGAGAGCTTGGGATGCCTCTACTTTTAGGAGATCATACGAAATCATGGTGGGACATCATCTATCATATCCGATCGAGATGATCGCTTTAATTCCCATCTTTGGAATGGTTTACAGGAGGCATTCGGGACGCAGTTATGCCTGAGAACCGCCTTTCACCCTCAGATGGATGGACAGACGGAGAGAACCATTACGAATATCGAGGACATTCTCCATGCATGTGTTATTGACTTTGGTCGCAGCTAGGAGGATCACCTACCCTTGGTGGAGTTTGCGTACAATAACAGCTACCACTCCACCATCGGGATGGCACCATACAAGGCATTGTACGGCCGACCTTGCAGGTCACCTCTATGCTTAACAGACCCTGGGGAGTGAGCACTTGTGGGACCAGAGATGGTCCAGGCCACGACAGAGAGGTCCAAGTCATCCAGGAGTGGATGAGGACAGCTCAGAGATGACAGAAGTTTTATGTTGACAGGAGGCAGATACAACTAGAGTTCGAGGATGGTGACCACGTTTTCTTGCGGGTTCACCTCGATGTGCATTATGGAGATTTGGATGGGGCGGCAAGTTATCTCCGAGCATCATCAGACCATTCTAGGTTCTCATCAGGATAGGCGAGGTGGCTAATCGCCTGGCTCTACCACCTCAGTTGTACCAGGTGCACGACGTCTTCCACGTATCTCAGCTGAAGAGATACATGCACGACCCGGTGCATATCATCGACCATGGGGAGATGGACATTGATGACAGGGTGACTTTTTCGGAGGTCTCGGTGGAGATCAAGGATCGACATGAGCTAGTTATAGGTGGGCGGTCTATTCCTCTATTGCGCATCAGGTGGCAGCACGGGAACCTCCAGGAGAGAACTTAAGAGTGGGAGGCTCAGATGCGTGCTCAGTACCCTCATTTTTTCCCCAGTTTGTGATGTATCTTTACGGGGATGTAAATCCCTGAGGTGGGAGTAATGTAAAGACCCTTAAATTTCAAGGAAAAGTTTTTCTTAAATTCTTTGGGATTTTATGAGTATGCAATTTTTGACCGCACTTGATTCAGAGCCCCGGTGTGCCCGGAATCAATTTCCGAAGTTTTACTCGGGTACGTTCAGTAAAAGATCAAGCGGGTTTTCCTAACTTTTGAACTGGTTCACGGAATCAAAATACGATGGCACCAATGAAACCACATCACCAGTAATTTCTTAATATGACCTTTACTGTAGTTTCATTTTCTCGGGAAGGAGTTGTTAAAATTTGTGGATTTAGAGTAAAGAGAAATAAAATTGTGCTACTAATTTTATTTCACTTAAGTGGTTAAACCCATGTGTTGGAGTTGGGGTTGGACCCACTAAAATTCTATTTCCTTTTGATAGTATTTAGTGAGGTGGGGCCGTCACGATCCCCACCCCTTAAAATTTTCTAACCCCCTCCACATGTGTTATAACTCCTCCACATTTATGATGACAACTTAACTCACCTTTAAATTTTGTCAACTCTTGTTTTATCTATTTAAATGAATTACAACACACCTTTTATTCAATTAATTTAAACCATTTAATTAATTGAATTAGGTGTTTTGAATTTTGAATTTGATGGCATAAGTAAATAAAACAAGGCAAATCCTTATTTCATTTTAGTTTGGTTTTTGCTATGGATAATCGAGAGAGGGAGAGTTCTATACTCTAAAGGACTTCTTCTTCTTCGCGAAGAACATGAAGACTTCGACGGAGAACATCGTCACTACAAGGAGAGATCGACGAGCCGTCTCTTATCCTCTCTACAGCCAGTGTGTGATGCCATTCCCGAAGAATGACGACACCCCTTCCTTCGTTCTTCTTCCCGCATCAATGGAAGGGAGACGCCGCTCCTCGTCGGACGTTCTCTGTCAACATATACGAAGCTTCACCTCACGACGCCATTTCCCGCAACGATAATAGTTCGACAACTTATTTGAGGTAGGTGTTTGTTTTTACGATCGTGTTCAATTATGGAGTTCATCGTTAAATAAATAGCTGTTTGTTATCGAATTAACAGGAGAAGGCCCGACCGCAAATACACGACCGACCCTCCTCCCAATTGTTGTTTTACATTGTTATATATTGGAATGGAGCCGATGCGATGTCGTCGCCCCGCGTGGAAACAAAGGAACCACGTCCAGTGCGGGCCGTGGCAAAGGAGTGCGGCGCCGTCACGCCGCCCTGTTGAGACCGAAAGAGGCCGCAGCCGAAGTCGGACCACGACGGAGGGGCGCGGCGTCGTTGCGCCGCTGCGGAGCATCAAGGAGGGCTACGGCCAGGGTAGGCCACGACAGAGGGGCACGACGCCAAATGGAAAGAGTTGCGGCCTGTGGATGCGGCGGTTCAGCAGGGAGGCAGCCGGACTCAGCCGGCCGCCGGCGGACAGGGAGGCGGAACCGGGCGGTCCCGCTGAAGCAATATCGGCCGGCCTTAATGGCCAGCCGTTACCTGAAGAAACTGGGGGATTGAACCCCCGGCCAGCGCAGCAAGGCCGGACCCACGTGGCTCCGCCATTTCATTAATCAAGGGGGGCAGTGCCCCCCCTCCCTCCACACTCCGCTCAGCCGAAGGCCGAGACGCTAGCCACGCGGGCCGGGCAGCCCGCACCTGAAGGGCCGGGCCGTGCCCAAGCAGGTTGGACCCGAACCCATGTCGGGTCGACCTGGTTCGGGCCGACCCAGGGGATTTTGGGGCGGGTCAGTCCGGGCCCAAACCCCCCTAAAATCGGACAGGTTCGTTCAAACGCCCGTAACATGTGCTAAGGACCTCCGATATATCCACCGTCATTTACGATGTGATCCATGGATCGGGACGGTCGTTTCAGTATATTACACTCACGGTTTTGGAGAACTTTGTGTATGACCTAGTTGGTTCGAACGAGAAACCAATCGGGCCCTCGCAGCGGAAACACTTATAACATGAGCTCAAGACGTCTGAATGACCTGCCATCAACTTTTTTGGATTCCTCATAGTGAGCCGGTTCTTTTGTCTTATTCCACTCAATTTTTTGGACGCAGCTGAAGTACGGTCGGGTTGGTTTTGGCTTAAAAACCAACCGGGCCCCTAGGACGAAAAAGCCAATAACTCTCAGACCAGGCGTCTGATTGACGCGCCGTCTGTCGCGTTGAGTTCCTATTGATGGGACAGAGATTTGGGATACATCATCTCTGGAATTCATGTCAGTTGATGTATCGACCCCCTTGGCTCGTGGAGTGGACCCTCCCGGAATCGAGAATATTGTGTGCGGGAACCCTAGAGCTGGCTGCGTCTACGACGACGATGACGACTGTACTGGGATCCTCCGTGGGTTTGGCAGTGACGATGACCGTATTCGAATCCTCCGTGGTTTTGATGGCGAAGAATTCTATTCTTGTTCCTTTTGTGGTTCTGGTAGTACTCGAATAATTTTCTTGTATCCTATGTGGGTCCGACAGTATTTGACATTGTACTTGTATCCTATGTGGGTCCGGCAGAGTAGCTGGTCTTGTATTCTTTGTGGGACTAACAGCTTAGCTGGACTTGTATCCTATGTGGGTCTGATAGCTCGGACGAATCAGTGGCTACATCTGATCATCTCTATCAACTTACGAGATGTATACCCATGTGATATGAGTCTTAAGTTACAAGAAATATCATCGATATGATTGTTTTTCTTTCCTGTGTGGATTGGGTTGTGAATTCCTATGTGGAATGGGTTATGTTTTCCTATGTGGAATGGGTTGTACTTGGGCTTGTGTGCTAGATCCATGATGGAATTGATGACTTAGGTATATGTATGGGCATATACCAAAGAATATTTGGTTGTTACTTCGTTATTGTAACTTTCTTTTGTGGTTTATCCTTTGTGGATTCTGGGAGCCCTTCGGGGGTTTCGGTTTCCCTACTGAGTAGCGTATACTCACCCCATCACGGGCTATGCTCGTACGTTGGGTTGGATGCACACGACTGACAGCGCTGATCGAGGTAGGAGCTACTGTAGCTGGTACACGGAGTGGATGGCTGGATCCGAGGAGCTGAGGAGACTATCTGTACTCACCCTTCAGGTGGTATTTCGAGAGGACGGCTCGACGTTGCTACTTTACTATTCTGCTGATGTACTCTCTTTTCAGTTGTACTTCACTTTCAGTTGGGTTTTTATACTGGCCCATTTACTTTCTAGCACTTACTATTGTACTCATTTTACTTAGTGTTTACTTCTTCTTGCATAATCTGTGGTGTTTGTTTTCTTACATAAATGAAATGCCTTACCTTATATCGGGATTTACGCCTTTGGTGCTAGTCACCAGCCCCTGGACTATGGATGGTGGATTTGGGGTAGTCAGGGCACAGGACCTGAGGATGGGTCATGACAACATTGATATAGGCAGTGTATCTTTCTGAACATAGACAAATATATCCATTCCAATCTGTCGAAGAGACCTTCGCGTCAATAAACTGACTAAGGCTTCACCCAAGTCAGTGGGCTACGGGGAGTTAAAGTAAGTGATCTGGGGGAAGAAGTTAGCTATCCATGAAACTTTGTAAAGGTAGTGTTCCTCAGATAGAGTATTTGTGAAAAAACATTTATAATACACATCTACTAAATAATAGTGGGATTTTTTATGATTGGAAACATGGCTGTGTATACTCCATAGACGTAGCCCTTAGTGGTGAACCACGTAAAAGATGTTGCATTTTCCTTCATCATGTGAATGTTTTTGTAACAGAACATATACATCATAAAAAATTAAATATGTTCCCCAAAATGTGGGAACATGATCCATTTGTTTAATGAGAAAAAGGTGACACCATGATTCTCCCTCCTCTTTGGGTGGTTTTGGGTCCTTAAATCATAAATTCAAAATTGTCATAGACACTTTTCCAACAACCATTCTATGTTCATATTTCAGCCGTAACCATTCAATTATTTAGTTTGGTTGGGTTATTATGAAATTTTGTTAAATCCTATGGTTTACATAAAAATATATTGAATTCATTAGTTACAATGAATATAAGAACTATTTGAATAATCATAGATTCTTTTTATATAAATTTATATTTTTGATCACAAAGAATTTTTAAAAATATAAGCTGAATTAATAAAAATTATTGTATGATATTAATTTAATTTATATATTATATATCATATCCAATATTTTATTCTATTCATCCAATTTATCTGATATTCATAATATTAGAAGAAATCCAATATTACATATAAAAACATAAAATTTAATTAAGTTACATTTATAGGAATTTGATGGAGAAGCTTTTACAAGTATATATTTTTGAACATTTATAAAAATTATATATCTAAATATTACTTATTTTTGAAATATAAACATAAAAATAATGTTATGGAATATTTTTGGTATTTTTTCGTGATGTTTGATTTTGTAATCAATAGTGAATAAAGATGAATTTTAACTCAATATTTTTTCATATAAATTATTATATGGGTAAATTATATTTTTATTGGATGTAAAGTATAATTATATAGAATTTATATAAATTTATCCAATTTATGTCATTGGAATCAATTTCACAATGCAATTGGTTATAAAAACATAGAGAACATTTGCACATGATTACTTCCAAACCTAACTTTTTCATCCCATCAATGGGATTACATTTAAATTAATTCTATCCACCTGTATGTTTGGAATTAGGAAAAATGGATTCTATATTTGGAAGCCGAATAATTTATATTCTCTAATACGATACACATAGATTTTGACTAAAAATATTAATGAAGATAAAAAAATAAATTTTAACGATTAGGATTAAATTAAGCTTTACAATGAACTAAGCCAATAATTAATGCCTAATATAGACAATAAACTTGTCAAAAATAAATTGGATGGACATATTTAGAAAATATACTCCATTTTATCAACATTGGTCCATTATTTAATTCACATTCATTAAAAAATTTCTATGGGGTTTCCCTTTTCTGAATTATTACAGTAGTTTCACTCCTCCTCAACTATAAAAATCTTACTGTCCTCCAACTTCCTCACACCAATAAAGAAACTTTGGCCCAAATAAATTATACCCAAATAGCTCCCCAAAATTCCAAATTTCCACTACTATACCTATCATTGGGCATAAATCATTGTATGGAATCCCTTTGTTCCAAACCAAAAAAAATTAGCCAAACATTAGAAAACACATTCCTCAAGATCATTTCATTTATTTTCATTCTCCACCACCTAAAATATTATTATATAGTTATTATATTAAAGTAATATACCATATATAATGATATTTTTTTTATATTAAGGTTTTGATCTATACATACACACATGTCCATCAAATGTGTAACGGAGACACCATTCGTGTACGAAAAATTACAACCTCGCGAAATGATGATTGATCATTTTTTTCATTCTCACGATTCATGTATGGGAGTAATGATGGACAATGTATTTATATATGATATATATATAATTTCATTATTCTTATTTAATTCCATTATAAAACTTTCCATTATTCATCCATTATGTGTAAACATGACCACTTCATTTTCTTGAAGCGTGGACTACGACCTCTTAAAAGTGATGTGATTCAATCACATGATACATGTAATGTATAAATTATGGTTCTAATTAAAGTTATGTGACATAGAAAACAACAATATAATATTAATTAAATTATAAAATTTCTAGATATATAATATATACCATTTTATTCATTACACTTTAACACATTTATAATGTGAAAACATCATTTGTGGACATGTAGACTACCAGGTCCTCAGCACGATGTCATTCATTTTACATCATATAATATATATATATATATATAATGACAAATGAATAAATAATATTTTATTTATTCTATAATTATCAATCAAGAATTATTAATGTTAGTTTCTTTTTTTCCATAACGATCATTGAGAAATGGTAATGTCACTCATGTGTATGCACGACCTACTATATACATGATTATAATGTTGATTCATTTTTCACAACAATATTCAATGTTTACTTTTAATATGTTAATTAATTTATACTTATGATAATTATTTAAAAATTATTATACTACATATGTTTATATAATGTCCCCTTCTACCGTAATCGACCAACAAAATTCATTTTTAACACAAGAACTGATTCGGGCGAAAGAAGTCAACTTAAACAAAATTGTATATGTAGTTTTCTACAACATGGTAATAAGTGAATTAATATTTATGATATTATTTAATATGGTTATAATGAATTTAATTAATTAACATAATTTTATTATTTAGGAATATAAATACACCCGAGACATGTCGAACTCAATGTAACAAAATATTATCTTACTCATTTTTTTCATTAGATAATTGCTTTATTAAAGACTCTAATATATTTTCAGGGGTATATATTAAAAATAAATGTATTATATTACAAATATATTTATATATAATGGAATTTACATAAGCAGTTTTTGATCTTCTGGTCATGTGGTTTATGTTTCAAAATTTATCAAATTGATAAAGTAGTTTTCTGTAATTTTTTATTCATCGGGACACATGCCATGTTATAGAAATATAATTTTATGTGAGGTGTATAAACTAACATCGACATGTTATAATACAAATATTAATATTTTAAATATATTTTAAATCTACATGTTATTTAGTTTTCATAAATGGCGAGTATGATTCAATGTTTCCATGTGGAAATAGTTTTTTGAATCAATATCAATATTTATCTAGAATGTTTATGATAACATTTTCATTAAAGAAATACTAAGATAAATCATTCAAGAACAATATTGATATTTCTTATCCACTGGTTAGTCTAGTTTTCTCCATGTATTAGTACCATTTTCTACTCTTTGGTAATGATGATAATTGTTAAAATATTTTAAAAACAACATGGCATAACCACTCTCTTTTGTTAGAAATGTATTTTCCATCCGAACTATGTTTTCTAAAAAGGATTACAACAATACTATATTGTTCTCGTAGGTATTTCAATAAATTTACCCTATTTTTCTTTTTTAAATTTTTTCAAAGGAATCCTCATCACTGTTTATGACTCAATCATTTTTATAACCA
The DNA here is from genome assembly GCA_963277665.1 of Viscum album. Classification (NCBI taxonomy): domain Eukaryota; kingdom Viridiplantae; phylum Streptophyta; class Magnoliopsida; order Santalales; family Viscaceae; genus Viscum; species Viscum album. Next base: position 639,274,259 of record OY728122.1, read on the forward strand.
TTTTACTATTAAACAAATATAATTTTTACCTCATAGGACTTGTACATATTTACAATTAATCATTTATTTGATGTTTCCATAGAATTTTTAAAAGGTTAATATTAATTAATTTTTTTAAAAGTGAGTTTCAATGAAATATTTTTCATAACATTTTCAACCAACAATACATGTTCTACAAGGGAAAAATGTCTTCAATATTTCATAATATTTATTTGTAAGTTTTCATGTTTATTTTCAATAATTTGTTCTTATATGTTTTAATGATTTAAATATAATTTTTAATCATAGAAAGTATATTTTTATGAAGAAATGTTTTTAAAGGATATTTCAATGTTATTTTGAATATATGATGACATAATTTAGTGTTACTCATTCCATTCTGGGGAAATTGTACATTGAATACATTCATTTTATTTTTCTTAATGTTTTATGTATAGTTGGAATGATGTATTGGAAACCCATTTATATTTCTTGGGTAATATATTTATGGAAAACCTTTCTATTTCAAGATTTATGTTATTATGAAAACCATATCATTTCATGAGTTTTTATTTGATGAAATGATTATTAATCATATCACCTTTTTTACAATCAATTACATCACTAAATGTTTATGATAACCATTTCATATCCTGGATTATGATGTAATTATTTATATTTTTTTGAAACTAGTATGTATGATTTCATTACGATATGTGTTCAACAGATATCTCACTCCATTGAATGGGTTTAAAATTTATGTATCGTGATATTTACTATGATGGTATTGGGATTGGACCCTATTAACTAAGATAACCATTGGAGTGAAGCATGACCACCAACAAGGAATAGGGAATGAACGCATAAAAATAATATGTACATAAGAGATTATCATTACTTTTATTATTGAAGGGGACTGAACCGATACTACCAAGATGGCCTTGACAGTGATTCTTTGTCTTCTATGAAAATATTTTTTATGTGATTATTTGTCTTTCATAATTCCATATTATATTCCTATATTATGATTTTATATTTTATGATATTTCATTAATTATGATTAATGTCTAATGATTTTATATTCATTATTAATTCATTCATGTTTATGATATATGATAAATAGAGTATGATATTAAAACATTTTTATCTTGTTCTCATACTCATATTATCTTTTTTATGGTGACATGTCTCCCTTGTGTAGCATTCTGGATCTTGTATGCTCACCCCTTTTTAAGTTTTCATCCCTATGTTAGGAAGATACATGTTATGTATGATGTTTAAATGAAGGGTTATAAATAAGAAGAACCTAGTTGGAGGTAATGTAGCTCACTTATGTACCAGAGTTCATGTTTCCTTGTTTTAAATGGAATTATACTAATAAAATCATTAGTCATATTTTTTAATAATGTTTTTAATTATTATATAAATGTTATGTAGTGTTATTGAAGGTCAAGAGTGGGTCACTATATATACAACAATAAATATAAATCTATAACTGAAATATAGTTTTTATAAAAATCATATATCATTAAAACTGTATCATATAACATTAAATCCAATGCTACTAGAATTCATATAACAATTTCATTAATTGTGAACTAATTGCATCATAAAAATATATAACCATATTAGAAAAATTTAAAAAAATACACAATTAATAAAAATTGAGACTTTATTATGTTAGTTATTAATAACATATCACACTCAAAGTATATCATTTGTAACACACATTTTATTTCATTTTGATCATTTAAATGATGATATTTTGGGATTAAATATTGAAAAAAAATCTCACAAACATAAATATATAAATTAATATTATTAATTGGTGATATATCTAGACCTGGTTAACCATATTTATAAAAATCATAATCATAATTCCAAGGATAGTTAATATAACACCACATATCATTTTCAAAAACAACATTTTTATATAAATGAAAATCATATAAAAAGATTATATAAAATTTATTTTTGAACAACATAACTATGAATCATTTGATAAATATGCGTATTTTTATTAGAATATATGTGAAATGTTTTTTTAGGTAAATTTATAATGTTAAAGTGTGTTGTTGAACAATATATATGGAATTATGAATATTAATTCACGTAAAATCATTTTGTGATTATCAATTACTCAAAACACTCTTTTTTATTATATTCCATGTTATTATATGTTTATATTAATGAAATATAAAAAAAATTAAATTTCAACATATTCAACTGTAAATTATATAATAAAAATGTCATGTGAATTATTTTAAATTAATCATATCAAAGTGGGTAATACATATTTTATGTTTTTACAGATATTGTAATGAGTATTGAATTATTTTAAAACACATTTGTATTAGTAAATTATATTATAAATGAATATGAAAAGGGTAAATTATACATTATTATATATGAATAAATCATCGATACATTATTTAGATTATTAAATATCATCTTAGAATACATTGAATATTACTTATACAATAATTCATTTATCTTATAAGGAAATATAAAATTCATTAAATAAGATATTGGTTGGGAAATATCTCAATTTTGGTTTTCCAATGTATTTGGATTATGAAGAATCAATAAAATAAATCAATGAAGAAAAAATTTCCCATAACTTATACCAGGACACTAATAAGCTATATCATGTATCCCTATATAATAAGAGTATTCATTATTTATGAATGAATAAATCTCATTCATCGGGTAATAATTTACAATAAATAATAATGTCCAAAATATTATAGACTATTTGATCTATTTTTAATAATAATAAATGAAAAAAAATTTATAAAAATTTTCAATTCATATTTAATTCTAATTCATAACATTATAACCTATATAGGTAATATTTAAAAATTTAAATAACTATATGAAAAGAAAATTAACATGTCCTTTGTAGAAAATCACTAACACATATAAGTTTTTCCATACTCCCACCCACGAATATGTCCACCCACAATGTAAGAATCCTAATACCACCCTTTAATATAGACAAATATACTATAATGACTACAAATTTTATCGATGTAATTTCCAATATTATATTTATTTTATGGAGTATAAAACACAAACATCACATAAATAACCCAATAAAATCATTATTCTCATAAATGAATTATGAAATAAGTGATATTTATAGAATGTAATGAACATATATCGATTGAATATTATCCTGACCATTTGAAGAGTAAGAAGATAATTATGAATTGTAACATGGAAAATATACTATTAACATCCCCTATTAAATTATATAATAAAACCTAGGAATTTTATAAATGAAAATATGATATATTTATAATTGCTATATGAAAACAATTTTTTAAAAAATTTCAAATTAAGTGTTTGTATTTTTGTGAGATGTAAATGATTTTTTAAAATTTTATAATTAATATATATGATTTAAATGAAAATTAATATATACAAATAGACTTACAAATTATTAATTATTGTCTAGTTATTAGAATATAATTTTATGATATAATAATTAATTTTTCATGTTATCATAAAATCTCTCTAAAAATAAAATCAATTTTATTTTGAAAAAATGATGATTCAAATTTTAAAAATTATCATATTTAGAAAATTATTTCCATAAATTAGATTCTATTTTTTGAAATTTACATATCTAAAAATTATATCTATGATATTTTGCGGTTTTTTTAAAATATTTTAATTATTGGTGGATAGTGAAATATGATAATTCACGATATTAACCATATTTTTTTAAATAAATTAATATTTGAGTCATTGATTGTTTAATCGACCATTTTTCAAACATAAATGAACTATTTATTGTACATAGTCAGAATAATGAACACAATTGATAGTCTTGATCCAAAATAATAAATAAATGAATAAAATAATAAAAAACAACCCTCTCCTCCCACTAAAAATACCAACCCTCACCACCTCATATCCTCAAACATTATTAACTTGTATATTAGTTATATTAGGACCAATCCTTCTCCCAAACCTCTTATACATGTAATGGTATTTTTTTTTTACCAAAATCCATTTCTAAGCTCTTTAATTATGTTATCAATAAGATGATATTCCATAGGTAAATCTGAGACCCTTCTGTTTTTAATTTTTTAATTATACTAACAAATCCATTCATTTTCTATAAAATGTGAAATATTAAATATATTATCGTAAATATTATTTAATTTTATTATATTAATGACATATCTATCAATGAATCTGTTCTCCTCTTCGTTTTTTATCTTAAAAATCAAAACATCATCTATGATGTGTCAATTCACCACATTCATGGTTGATGCTTTTATTTTTTTATATCCAATTCAATGTTAGGTAATAAATCCATTTTAATCATTAGAATTATTTTAAAAATTATATTATAACTTGTTTCATGTTTTGTAACTCATATATCTATATATATTTAATAATAAAACAAAACTACTTCATGTTTATCAAAAAATATAAAAAATAAACTAATCATTTTTTATTAAAAATTCACTAAATTAATCAACATAATACAAGGAATACAATTAATATATGGTAACATTTAAAATTATATTGTTTCATAAATATCATATCATTTTACATAAAGATTTTGTCTTCCATTTGACAAGAACTATAATAATTGAACTCAATGGAACTAATCATAAAATTATGAAATAAATGATACCAGAATGACGAAATTAAATATTAGAGAATGTTGAAATGTAATAAACAGACTTAATAAAATATTAATAAATAAAATATATCATCAATATGTTATTAACTAAATTTTTAATAAATATAATTTAATTTTCTTTGACATTAAGTTAATGTGGAGATCACTTTCAGACATAATGTATGGGATCTCTATGAACATCCTAATTACATCTAGTTTATGATTTATCTATATTCACACAACTATAATTCTTAATTATTATTCTATAATTATTCCATATTATGTGTATATGTTCCAGTTATATGTATCCAGATCCATTCTTCCATTTTTAATAGGTAAATACATGTTTAAAAATGTTCCCTTCTCAGTTCCCTCAGATAAGCATGCCCCATTAAAGGGACTTCCCATTTTTTACCCATTTAAATGTATAATACATAATAAATTTTGATGTAGAACTATTTTCATAAAATCAATTATTTTGTTGTGAATAATTCTATAATTTTTTTTTTATTTTTATACAAAAATTTGTGTATTTTTCACTTATAATTGCTTGTTAATATATTCCCTTAAACCGCATTTATGTGACTCATTTATATTCATTTTTAAAAAACATCTTAAATTTATTCACATAATTTGGACATTAATTAACATTATTTGTTCCTATTTTACCTTATTAGTGTCCAATTATTATTTAAATCAATTATTTATTTTATATTAATATGATATTATCTTTGGTTATTCAATATGATATGATTATGATACTCATTTCCTTCCCTCATTAACCCTTTTGTTTAATCCCTATGATTGATTAATTTTTTGGAAAAAAATGAATTAACATGTTGTTTTGTGTGACCGAAGATAGTGATCCAATTAACTCCGTAATTTTTACTCTCATGTGAATTCATTTTTGGGATTAGGGATCCATCCTAATCCATTATGGGACATTTTCCACCATGTGATATATTCTAGCTCATTAGCCTCGACTTGTGCTTAGGTCACATTATATATTGATGCCACATTCCTATGTTTACATGATCATATGATTCCATGTTTTATGGTTTATGCTTCCATATAATTATTCATGTTGCATGCCTTTTATGTTTTCATGTTATGACTTCTAACTCAGTTTTATTCTAAACTAATCACCAACCCATGTATTTCTGTGACATGATCATTTAATTAAAAATATTTATACATGACAAAAAAATATTTGGTGATGAACTATAAAATTTTTGTCACTCATTGGAATAATGGGAATAAATTTGTTAAAGAAATGACATGATTTGGCTATTCAGAACACATGTAAATGGACTGAAGACTGGTGTTGACACATGTTGGTGGAAAAATTCTATATAACTATAGATGCTAATTTCTATTAATACATGAATATAATTTAAATCAATGTATTAATAAAATTATACATACAGGTGTATGTGTTGTCAAAAAAAAATTTCACACTATACATATAACATTATAAGGACTTTTAAATATTGAAGTAGTTGGAGAAGAATTCTAAACTGCACATTGAAGGAATGCATTTTATAATTGAATACAAATTGTAATGTTTGGTTTCATTGTTTACAATGATGTGAATGTTGGAATAAAATGGAATAAAAATATATATTGAAATATTAATTTTGATAACATAAATTCATTTTATAGAATCATTAATAATAATTAAAATTCACTAAAAATAGAAATGATTTGAAGTGACCATGCATGGGTGGTTTCAACCTAACACAAGATAAGCTCACATAAAATCACCAAACCATGATCCCACAATATGTGAATGTAAATGGATACCCACAATGGAGTATCTCCATAGTCACTATGTTGATCATGAGTTTAACCATTGCCCAATTGTGAAAGATAAACCAAAGACACAAAATCAATGAATACCATTTTTAAAACAAAATGTGATAATCCAAAAACTATATGGGACAAAAATAACACATAAAATTTGACACTAAAGACAAGTTGAACTCCAAAAATAGTACAATAACATTTATTAAATTAGTGAAACCCATAAGCGTTCATTTTATATTGAAATGAGTAGTCATTAACATATTCCATTTTGACATATGGTACATGGTGAACATAATATATGGGTATAATTAATAAAAAAATCATATGACATCGGATGAAACAAGAACAATTGAGGAAAATGGGTTTTTTAAAACCACTCTATGGGGGACATTTGATCATATGCTGGGGAATCCCCAATGGGATTCTAGCTGCTTATGATTTTAAATAATAAGCACTCCCACTCATCCTATTGAAATTTATGGTTCTGTGAATAAATAATTACCCAGTATTCCATAATATAAATCATTGAAAAACTAATCAACCCCATGTAATTTCCCAAGATGAGTTATTTATAAAGGCTCCATTCATCTTACCAAAATCTATCAAAATCATATACACCTGTATGAGAGGGTTCAAATTCTTCATCCATTAATGGATCACATATACGTCCATAACCAATAAAGAATTTATATCTGATGATGTGTGATAGCCTAACTGTTAGAAAATATGAAAATGATGTTTGGAATCTTAAATATCATCCCAACCACCATGATTCATGTAATGTATCTTTAGTAATTCTAATAGTGGAGTATTATGTCATCTGTAATCTACATCCATTCAAGTGACCTTATCCACTATTGCATGTGATGAAAGTTGCTTCCTATCTTTCCAAATGTTCTGTTTTGTGTGAGAATTTTTTTTGGTATATGTTTTTCTATTGTTATAATAAAATTCCCAAAATTTCATAATTCAGACTAATACTATATTAAATATTTAGTATTTTTGATGCGTCAGAATTGTAAATTCCAATTGTTCCAATAATCCATAATTAATTCATACATGATGTATTGTGATATCCTTACAATTGTAGGTTTCCCATCACTCCACATTCAAGTGCATGATAACCAAAACTCCCCAAAACTCAAGAAGAATGGTTTTGAAAATACATGTTAGGAGACTGAGTTGGAAGGCTGAAATTATTGATTTTTTAATTAATGTCATCAAAAAAATATCAATGATAGATCTAGTGTATCATTTAATTTTAGATGGTTGAACATTTTCATAAATACACCTACCCACAAGTATCCTCAATAACAAGTCTCACCCACTAAAACCAATTAATCATACTACAAGGTTTTTCCCATTTAACCCCCATATGACCATGAAATATGTCATGTAGTGACCCCATGGATTCAAATCCACAATCTAGCACATGAAGATTCCCATATACACAAACCAAACAAAAATATAAATTTGGTTTTAAAAATTATATTATACAAACATATATAAATGGAATTAAGATTTAATAGAGAACATGTAATATAATAATTGATCGATAATAATACAAAGTAATGATAGAATGATTGTTAATATATTATGGCATAAATATCCAAAAATTAATCGATAAAATATTTATGTACTACAATAAAAATATTTTATTAAAGGAACTTATGGGAATCATCCTTACAATTCATTTGAGAGTTTTACATTAAACCAAAAACTAATATACAAATGAAATTTATATTTTCAAAAACATAAAAGAGTAATTTCTTATCAATAATCGAAATGAAATAATAAAAATTGACATTTAGTTAACTCTTAAAAGTAATTTTGAAATAGGGAACCAATATATTTCAATATATATACTTTCTATTCGTTTCTTCATTTTTTCTTTCATTCATATATAATTAATATGTTTTTCATGTACTATATTGTTGAAGTGTTATTGGTGAAATCAGTTTGGACATTCTCTTTTTTACCAAATCCCCATAATTCAAAATCATTTTATCATGTTCTCTATAAAGAATTTGTTTGTAACATGTTGGTAAAGTATCATAAATTTATATGAGAGCAATAATGTAAAATATTATTTTCTATGTGATCTTTGGTAACTACATCGCTTATTTTAAATATATATTATCGTAAAATGGTGACTTGTAAATATAAAACTATAATCCATATTTTATTTGGATATTTTTAGATTATATATCAATGTTATATGTATTCTATTTTATGGAAACTATTTTATAATTAATATATATTTATTTATTTAACTATATAATTTTTTACATAAATATAATGGTAATTTTCATTACATTATTATATTGGAAACAAAATTCAAAACTCATATGAATGAACAGTATGCATATGTGTGTTAACTATATTCATGTTGTAGAAGAATAACATGGAATAAAACTATATAATAATGTTGTGGATACTCTATATGAATGATGTAGATACCCTATTGGAATTGTTTGGGTATCATGATATTGCATTCAAAAAGAAATATCATGATAATGTATCAAAATTATGTGTTAATGAAATTAAAGAGTTTATAATAGAAAACATTATGATATTATATTCCCAAATAAATATGTATTTTCATATCAATCTCATGATTTTGTAACAGAATGACGTTGATATCTTTATACTATATAAGGTAATCTCACAATGAAATATCATATCTGATAATTAACGATATACACAATTCAATAAATTTAATAAATTAGGAAATCTATTATGAAATAATCCACAAATATAAGTATACTACATATATTGTGCAGAAATAATGTGGGTATACCATTTGTGCATGATAGACTACGAATGTGTGATGGACTAACTAGAATAAATGGGAGGTGTTTATTCATATCCTAAAACCTAAAATTATTTTCTTTTGAAGAATAAAAATTCTCCAAGTGTGATGAATTAATAATACATATGTCTTTATGAAAAAATATAAATTTATCTATAGCATGAAAATAATGTGACAAAAATTTATTCTTCATATATATTTTTAATTATTCAATCCTATAAGATTTTATTTATGTCAGTTCCATGACATCTGAACACCATAACCTTCATGATTCTCTCTCTCCGTTTAATTTGTCCTTTTTTTCTTCCCACTACATAGTATTGTGATGAATATTTTATGTTGTGTCAGAAAATGTATAGAATCATTAGATAATTGAAATAAAAATAGTATATATAGTGAAATTGATGTGGTTTTTTATTTTTAAAATATAGAAGAGGTTTTTTATGAATAAACAGATTTTTTATTTTTTATTTTAATATATTCTCTATATTATATGTCTATATATTTTTTTAATACAAAATAAATTTTATAATGAAACATTATAACTTATTTTTTTATAATGAAACGATATAATATTCAAGTGCTTAGAAATTCTATTATAATTTCAAGAAAATCGATAATGATACCTTTAATAAGATTTATATATCGTTGACAATCATCAAATAAATTCACCATTGTTGGAATATAGTTTTGTTTATTTACCCTGGTACTAGGCTCCTCCAATATATCTCTAATTATAGTCTCACACCTACAACATGATCAATGCAGACAGGAAGAAAAATAATAATATAATTCAAAAAAAGAAAATACAGAACAAAAAATTTAAAATATGAATTAATATTATGTTTTTATAATGTGAAAATTTAGTATTAATTTTTCATTTTAATGGAATAATTGAAGGGGAATAATTAAAATGTCGAAATTTAGGTGGAGGAGAGTCAAAGGAGGAGGAGGCGGAGGAGGTAACTAAGGAAGAGGAGGAGATGAGGGAAGAGGATAGAGGTTACGCCCAATGAGGAGGCATATTTCTAAGAGAATACCAAGGTGTAGGCGATGGAGGAGGAGATTTAGGTGGATTCATAAAATGAATTGGGGAGGGGACATATAATAAAAGGTATTATGGAATAATGAAATTTTGGTATGAGTACACGTTATCTAAATCATTGAGGTGATGACTCATGGATGTGAATTTAGATTCTTTAGAATATATAATATATATCTATAAAGCTAATAAATGGATATTTTAATGAATAATGTTTAAATGTTTTTGATTGGAAAATCAGGGAAAAAATATAAATTGATCATAATCATTTAATGAATTCCATTTTGTTTTAATTTAGTCATGTATCATTACCTTAATTACATTCTCTATGACGATATCTCAAGTCATACATTTTTACCAACAACTAGATAAGAGTAAATGAACATCCATATAATATGTCTCAAATTCATGGAAAGATAGAAAAAATACCGTTGAAAATATTAACTAATCATAAACATCTAAAATTAGGAAAGGTTTTGGATTTAAAAATACTATTAAATGAATTATTATAAGCTGATCAATTCCCACGAATCATATGAAATTTCAATATCAACTAAATCTAAACCAAAAGGATCGATGGATTAGATCATACCAAAATTTACAATAAGAGATCCATATAGTTTGAATACAATAATTTCAGGAAAATGAAAAATTTTAATTAATATATAAGAGACCAGGTGGAGAAGAAATCATGTCTCCAATGAAACAATCCATGCAATGAAAATAGGGTACATAAAATACAATATTTGATGGGATTATTAGTTCCCAACCAAATAAAGAAGGCCTCATAATGAAAATACTACATCAAGATGGTAATTTATAACATTTCACTTCCAATAGTACCTCCAAATACAATATTATATTAGGAATATGCATTGATTTTAAAAAAACAGTTCACTAAAGACTATCGAAGTGAACCTCAATTACATGAATCTCCATATCCTAAAATAAATATTCTTTTGAACTAAATCATCAATAAAATACATCTTCTCAAACCAAATTAAATCATCCAAGGGAACCTCCCAAACCTGAATATGAAACTAGCATATAGATTAATTAATATAGAGTTTATAATAAAAATCTATATATTTGAAAATTAGATACATAATGAAAAAAATCTAGAAGCCGAACAAATATTATAGAACCCAATTAAATATTTTTGGAGAAATTATAAGTGTGAAAAATAGGTTTGAGGTCAGTCAACATCAATAAAAATTATTAATAAACATTATATATATATTCAGATTAAATGAATCATCACTAACCATTGAATTTCTATTGTGAGACATGATTTCAAGAAAGCGGTACATGAATTAACTTCCACTCCTTCGAATTCCACTTTTTATCCCTTGATAAAATTCATAATTCATACAGGTACAATAACAAGAAAATAAAATAGAATCATGGATAAATCTATTATGGTTCCCTTATAAAATGATCATATAATTTAATATTTTGAGGACATAAGAAACAACATGAACATTAATACATTCTATTTCTTTCATTATTGTCTAGTGATTTAGAAAATACCATAATTGTGGAATCTAAAATTATTAGAAAAGTGAAATAATCCATAAGAATGTGATTTTTCCTTTAGAATATTGAAAATGTAAATGAGTTCATATATTTACTAGATGAAAAAACCTAATAGAAGGTGAATGAAGGATATCTCCTATGGTTTTGTATGTATGTTTTCTAGATGAACGACATGTAGGTGTTGCCCTTGAAAACATTAAATTATAAAATGATATCTCATATGTGTTTGAATAATATTATTCAAGGAATATGGATGAAGAGAATCACCATGGTTTTCACAGGTATCATTCGAATGAGAAGAACTATATAGATTTTCAAAATAGAATATCGAATCAATTTGGTGAGAGACCGATGAATTGAAAGATAATTTTTAGATATAGAACATGGAAGGGGGATTCAGAAATAATGAAACCATGTGGTGGATGGTAAAATAAAGAAGGTATTAGAGGAGAAGGAAAGGATATTATAGAGGTAGGGGTAGAGGGTAGGACGTAGGAGGTGTTGGAGGTGGAGGGGGATGATTATGTGTAAGAGGAGGTAGAGGTGGAGGCTGATGTAGAAGGGGTAGTGGAGGTCGATGCATAGTCGGAGGCAAAGGAGAAGGATGATGCAGAAGAGGATGTGTAGGATAATGTAGAGGCAGAGGTGGATGTGAAAGCTGATATGGAGTTGTAAGAGAATGATTTTAAGGAATCACCGGTATGGAGTGAGGTGAAATATGGAAGGCATCAGGAGATGTGGGCTGGTGGCCACCTTTGGGAACATAATTTGGAGGAGACATGTGGATTAAAGAATATAAGATTTATTATAGAAAATGGATATGGTATGCTATATAAATTTTCATATAGAGAGTTCCCAAAAAACAATACAAAATATGAAACTCATAAATGGTGTTTTGTATTTAATGTTGATGAAGTAAATTTTGAATTTAAAGGGGAAAATAATACCTGAATCAAGTGGTCATTGAGTTCAAAAGCTATTTTGGTAATAACATCATCATTTTGTTAATTAAAATGGTAATCTAGAATTTATATATTGGAATTAATGACTTGAAACTCCACCCAAAATATGGTTATATAGAATAAATAACACAATTAACCAATGTAAAATTTATGGAATAGAAACAAAGATGGATAATGAGGATACTGCAAAATTAGGTGAAAGTTATCTTTATTGTGAAACCATGGATTTGTGATTCTCGGATAGACATTCCATTTTATACACTAGAGACAACCATTGATGTGTCCAATATTTTTCATACATGAGTCACAAGACTCAATGAACTTTAATATAAATTAATAATAAACATAGTGATACCATCCTAAATAATTATAACATTTAATTTAAAAAATCATTAATCGGGGTTTCATGATCCAGTTATCCAATTTTTTCCCCATTTAATCATGTTTTCTATTAGATAATCATACATACACATACCAATATTGATGGATATTTTCTCATGTAAATAGATTTTATTCTCTATACCTTCTTACCATTTTATATATAAAAACCACTAGTCCAACCAAAATTTATTAATATTTGATGGTTCTTCACTCTGGATCTTCAACATCCGACTAAATGTTATATATATTTATAGTAACATTGTTCCCCTACCATTCAACTACGATCTAACACAACTTATCATGCATCATATATTCATGTTTTTCTTCCAGTTACTTCATTTCACCCATTATCAAACATGGTTGAAAATATCAGAAGATTTTGGAAATCATTTTTTCATCTTATATTTTGAAAACATATTATAAAATGTATTATATTTTTTAAATAATTTAATAAAATTTTGAAAATGTTAATTATAATTGAAAAAAAATAAAATAATAAATATTTATCTATTTTAATGAAAATTAAATTTTCTTGACCTCTACATTCACATTTTATTATCACATTTTCAAAAATAGAATTCATAGTCATCAAATAATCGTAAAATAATAAAACTGAATGAAATAAACAAAATGATATATAATTAATAATTCAGAATCACAACAAATTTAAATAGAATGATAACATAAGACTAAATATAAAGAAAAAAATTTCAAGACAAATTTTCATGAAAATAAAACATAAATTGGTATCCATTACTAAATAATAAATATTAAATTTAGTCACTTTTCTATTTAAAAATAATAATTAGATACAATAGAATAATATCCAGTGTCATCGGTTCTATCGAGATTTATCATGGGAGATAATGACACTAAGTATTTTTCACCAATTTGTATATGATATATTTATGTTTTGACATTAAGATTCATATATATATATATATATATATATAAAATCTCGCTCTGTACTACAATTTCTGAAAATAATGAAATAAGGGTGTCAATATCAATAAAATTTGATAGAAAAAATTTATAATTTTCCCTATCCATATTTTATTTCTAACCCCAATTTTATTCAATAGTGGCAACGAAATAGTATGAAAAACAATTATTTTTCCTATGTTCCTTTTTCTAAAAATATATCAAGACTAGGTCTGATTTAAAAATTAAATAATAACAATGTAGAAATTAATATAATGAAAGAAAAAAGTATTGCAGGATATTAAAATCAACTCAAATAATAAACATTAAGAAGACATTCTTAGAAGATAGTAGTGGGTAAAATCATCAATATTTAATCCATGGAATGTATTATTTTCATCATCCTAACTTTAATGAAAATATAACCCCATAATACAAAATAATATTCTAATTTTTAATACTTCAGTTCAAATTTGTAATTGTAAATATGTTCAATGATGGTAAAAAAATGCATGATAAAAATTTATATGTCATATATGTAATTTCTTGTAATTTATAAACACTATATATGTTTAAAATTAAAAAAAATGATATGATGACCTTGTCGAATTTAACATATTGTATGAATGAAACATGTGTTATATTAAAATCACATAAAAACACAACATTAGTTTTAATTTTTTGGAAGACCTTAGTTAGGGAAATAATCAAAAATAAATCATTGGAAAACAACATTATCACAAGTATCTATTTATTTAATATATGAACACATTTAATTGTTAAATATTCAATGAATTTTCTTCAAATGAGGATGCAAAGGATTAATTTTGATTCATTATAAATAATATAGAATTGTTATATAATAGTCGTTTTATAATTCAGGTAAGGAAAAAAATAAATTTAATAACAAATATCCAAAGAAATAAAACACTATAAACCATTATTGGAATTAATTTTCACTATTTTATCAATATAACTAAATGATACACAAATAAGAAATGATATGGGATATGAATGAAAATGGTCAAATAAATTGGTGAATGAACCCTTGGGATCAATGATGATTCAATCACATAACTTTATCTTTTTTTTCATTTCATTCCTTATTGATTATCCCAAAACATTCATCCAAATGTTGTTTTACCATCATTAAAAACATGATTTACCCAAAAAAATAACTGTTAACAATGATACATCAAATAAAAGTGAGTGATAATATAAAAAAATGATTCTTTTACAAAATATTAAGACTCATATTGTCTGAAATCATAGTTAATCAACAAAAAATTAGGACTATTGCATGTAATTCAAAATCTAAAATATTTGAATTAATTAAGTTGATGGATTAAAAAAATTCATGATATAATTAAAATTAATGAAAATTAATTACACAAAATTATGCTGGTGGAATTTAAAAAGATATTCATTTACATTACATACCATGTTATTCCTTTTATTCTCCTCCATTAATAAATTTATACACAGTCACCCTCCTCAGAGTGATAAAAAATCATTGAATGAATTATAATCAAGAAAAATATAAAATTAAATAACATAACACTATACATATCAGTGATATATCATTCAATATTAAACTACATATGGATAACCATGATTTTTTATATAGCGTTGTGAAATAAAATTCCAAACAAAACATAAGAGGAATTTATAATCACTTAATTATTATTAATATCATAGAGAGAGTCATGGAACATGGAAATTGAAATTCAAAACTAACTAATTTGGGAAGGTCCTATTGTTGGAGAGAAGTAGATGAACAGATTAGGTAATCTACACAACATTGGGAACATGGAAATATGAAGAGATAATTTGAAGAAACATTACCGGATGGAGAGGTTATGGATATGAAATTTTGCAGTGTGTTTATGGTTAAAAAATCAAAGAAACCCTACACTAAATGAAAAATTTGATGTAGATGCAGAGAGATATGAATGATTTGGCAGTGAATGAGGATAAATTGAGTTGATAATGGGGTAGAAATTAAAAGGTTTGGTAGTATAGGGACCCCTTATTGGAGGTGGAGGTAGATTCAGAGGCCTTGGTTAACCTGGAGGTGGAGATTGAGGGGGAGGTCAAGGATGACGATCATGAGGAGGTGAGATGAAGGTGGAGTTATTTACATAGGAGGATGTAGAGGTAGAGGTTGATGGAGTGGAGGAGGCGAAGGAAGAGGAAATTATACAAGAGAGTCGAGGAGGGGATGATGAGATAGGATTATGGGGAGGAGGTTCAGGGTGTGGGGAAGAAATTCTAGGGAATGGTAACATCATGATGTTGAGCGGAACTAATGATGAGTTAGAAATGTAGTGGAGTATAGTTTTGTAAATGAAATGATTAATAAAATATTCAAACATTATTACTGATAATGGATGCTGATCTTTATTCCCTTACATGGATTTTTAGGTCATCCCTTTGTTCATGATTTCCGAGGGTTATCTTATATAGATGTAATATGTCAATGTATGTTGGGATCTCATTATTGATATTAAATAAAAGATATTTTTATTTTGGATCCACATTTTTTATGTACCCAGTCCTCTATAAACACTAGGCATTACAATCCATCATTTGTATTTGTTTGTAAATTTTGATAAAAATCATGTTATAATATCTGTAAATTGATAGGATCCTTATATTTAGAACAAAGTCATGGTGTAGTTATTTTTGGTGAAGAAGACTAGAACTCTTTAGTAAGAACCCTTGGTATACTTCTATCACCATGGATAACCTATATTGAATCATGGGGAATCACATGTTAGAGTATACTTTTAATTTTCAATTTTTTATTTTTGGTTCACTGTTCCAATTTTAAATTTTTATTAGTTGAGTATTAAAACCCCCTTAATTGTACATATATTATTTTTTTTATTATTGGATAACGAAAGGAGACCCTATTCCAAAAATCAATCTGATCGGCCATGTGATGATTCCCCTAATGAAATTAAAAACCTGGTGGGAATGGGAGCTCAAAACATGATGACAGTACTTGCTCAACTGGATGATGTAATGAATAATAACATGAATCTCATGGAAAAATATCCTTATACTAAGGAATATAATGTTTTTGAAAATCCTTTATATGAAAAAATCCCTCTTATATTCAATGGATATTTGAATCCCCTCATTAGAAAATAATTAATTAAATCCAATAAAAAGACATTATATTTCATCTAGTGATCAGAAGAAGATAATATTATATATTTCGTATATCGATTTGATTGGGAAGATGATCATTAGGAAAATATATTAAAAATACAATTTACAAGGAAGAAATTGATTCCCAATATTGGGAAGTATTCAAGAAAATATTTTTTATCAAATATTTTCACTAAACACTAAATATTAATATAGAAGGGGAGTTCCTCAGACTGAAGAAAAAGAAGAAGATTATATCTGGGCATATGAGGTAAATTTACAAGGATTTAATGATACTCCTATGTAATTTTCCTGATCAATGAACATAAGGTATATTGCTTCTTTTGAAAACTAATACTGACTCAAGGAAAAGTGTTGGTGATACGAGACATAGAAAACTACAATGAGATTTTACTTTGTTCTCTAAAGGATGAAATAATTATAAGAGACTATCACTATTCTTGTGTGATCAAAGATAAAAAGTGGAAAATGGAGTTTAATATGGGAGTATCAAAAGATACAACCCACGATGGAATGAAAACAAAATATACCACATTCCAAAATTGTGGGGAAACATCCATGGAACTATATTATATGAACTAGGAGGTTCTTTAAATGTGGGAGAGTGGTGAATCATGATATTTACTACCGATGGTATGTATAGAATTTCAAAATTTTCATAAGAATAATGAATTTTTTGGATCAACACCTAGTAAAAACATTAGTTTTTCAACTACAAGGAACATGGTAATTATGTGAGAAAATTCCATATTCCATGGGATGTCAGAGGAAATAAACATTAATAACCTCCAAGATAATATGGGAGGGAATATTATATCATTACATCTATGGTGGATCATAATAATGATTTGCTAATAGTCATACTTGATATTAATTATTGAATATAAAATGAACAATTTGATTATGGTTCAACAGATTTATTTATATCATGAAAGTTTAGCAGAATTATTCAATCACCAGAAAATATTTTTGTGGTTGAGTTATATGAGAAAAAATAAATGAGAAAAATTATTCAATAAAATTTATATAACTTTTCAATAGATGTTGTTTGTTGGATAAACGTTTAGAAAATATTTACTTACTTCCTTTAGTAAAGTTTGATGCTTTATTGGGCATGGAATTACAATCATTATACAATGAACAAATCAACTCTCGATATTGGGATATTACTCTTCACATCCCGAGGCATCCCTAAATTCTATACAAGTGTAAGGAGATTGATGAATCTACTCATGAATTATCATCATAGTTGTGTAAATTATATCTATATGAGAAATCATATCTATCTCAATAGATTAAGACAAAGGAGAGAATCTTGCATGAAGACATGTCCATTGTGAGGGAATACACAGTTGTGATTGGTGAAGAATATTATGTTCGATCTAAGGAATGATAGATAGATTTCTCAATTTATCTAATTCATCGATCTATTCATATTTTAGAAAATCCTTATAGAATTACCACCATTGAATTGGACAAAATAAAGAAGTTGTTACAATATAATCTGTTAAAGGGTTTCATACAGCCAAGTGCATCACCATGTGGTTCCCCAGTCCCATTTTTCATGAATAACGATGGATCAGTTCTATTCAATGATGATTTTCGCCAGCTCAAAAAATAAGAATAAAGAACAAGTATCCACTAGCATAGATTAATGGTTTTTGTTTGTCATCTACATGGGTCCCATTATTTCTCTATGGGGGAAATTCGACAAAGATATCAATAATTAATGGTGAGGAAGGCTGGTATTCCCCCTGAGTGACTTTCAAATGTAGTATGAATATTAAGACTTTATAGTGATTCCATTAAGACTCGTGAATTCTCCAGTAATATTCACGGTCTATATGCATTGTGTTTTTAGAGATTACATTGAAAAATTTGTCATAATCTATATAGATGTTATTCTAATATACCCCAAGACAAACAAGGAATATGAGGATCATTTGAATATTGTGACAAAGTCATTGATAATGTATAAAAATTATGTAAGGTTTAATAAATGTGTGACCTATATAGTGGATGTATCATTATTGTGGAATGTTATCACTAGAAAAGGAATATCAGCGTGCCATTCCAAAATGAAGATAATTAAAGAGTTGAATTGGCCCAAAACAATTATGGAGAGTCATCAATTTTTGGCATAGAATGGTACTAGTAATCTTTTTTGAGGAATTTCATAGGATTGTCTATCTTAATAAATAAGATAATATAGTAAGGGTTAATATATGTCTGGATAGATGATTGTGAGGAATAATACATGGAGTTCTTGATGAGGCAATTCCCAACAACTATACTCACACTACTAACAAGTGTATAATGGTTTGTGATATATAGTGATGTTTCAAAGAAAGGGTTGGGTTTCTACTCCGGATGAATGATAATGTGATATATTACACCTAATAGTAGATGACGATCCATGATCAGCACTACTACACTATTGATTTAGTGATAATAGTTGTGATTTTTTACATATAAATCTATATTTAGTGCCTCTATAGTGATAAGTGTGAAATATATACTAACAAAAAGAGTCTAAACAATATTTTCATAAAGATGGAACTCAACAAGAATCAAATAATATGGTTATAGGTAATTAAGGACAACGATTTATTTTTACACACCCCTACTTGAAAATAAAACAATGTAGAAAATGCTCATAGTATAAGGGAACCCAATACCTTATCCATGATGAGGATTAAGGGTGAAAAAATATTTAAGGATATGAAAATTATGGACTTGAAAATCTATCCATCGAGAATACATCCAATCATTCTCAAATGTTTTCCAACCATCAATCCATGATATTATCACGGAAGAAAACTGTTATTATCTATAGCTACAAATGAAGGTAAAAGTTTTAAGAGATGTGAATCTATAAAAGTTCTATATTGATTTTGATTTTGTGACTTTTTTGGGAACAATGATTCTTTGTGGATTCATCACATGAGATAAAAGTGCTATTAAATAATTCACATAGCTCATATTTCTCAATTAATCCTAGAAGTACCGCGATTTATCCTGATCTTCAAGAAAACATTTTGTGGGAAATATGAAGAAGGAGATTGTAGAGTTTATCTCATGGATTTTGGTTTTTCAAAAAGTTAATGAAAGGTGACATATGTCCAAATGGATGATGAAACCATTTCATATACCCACATGGAAATGGGAGAATGTCACCATTGACATTGTCACTGGTATTCGATAAACATCCAAAGGAAATAATAAAATATGGATTGTTGTCGATTGACTCAAAAATACTGCCCAATTTTTCTCTATCGGGAATGATATATCACATGAAATATATTCCATGACATATATTAAAGAAGTGGAAATATTATAGGGGTCAATCATTCATTATTCTCTGATTATGATCTTTGTTTCGTATCAAAATTACTGAGATTTATTCAACCTAATTTGAGTACTGATTTGAATTTAATCATGGCCTATCACCCCAAAATTGATGTCCAATCTGAATGAACTATACATAATATCAACGACATGATGAGATCATACTCAATGAAATTGAATGTAACATTGGATCATCATCTCCCATTGGATTTTATTTCATATAACAAATGATTCCACCCATGTATTCATATGGATCCGTATGAAGACCTATATTATAAGAGATGTAAAACTCCAAACTCATGGTATTATGTTGAGGAATGATATAAATTTTATATGATCACAATCCAGATTTGACATAGAAGGTTCAAATTATCCATCACAAAATTAAAGAATCTTAGTGTTGGAAAAAAAGAAATGCTAAAAACCATCAGAGATATTTGGAGGTTTGTATTGGAAACAATGTCTTCGATCTAAAATCACTAAGGAAGTGATTCATGTTGTTTGGAATGAAGGGTATCATAGCACAATTTACATTGATCCATTTGGGATTTTGAATCATATAAGGGAAGTGGTCGATCGACTTTTACTTCCACGAAATATGTCTCATGTTCATTATGTGTTCCAAGTATCTCTCATGTGGATGTACATACATGACCACTCACATGAATTGAATCTATAGGTAGTACAACTGTAGAAGGACCTCTCATATTAAGAGATTCTTATAATGATCTTGTAATATAGAGAGAATTTCCAATATAATAATATGATTTATCTTTTCAACGTTTTCTATAGGAATCCTATGTATAATGAGGTGACATGGGAACTGGAGGAACTGATGAAGGAGAAATATACTCAGTTGTTTTTACATTAGTATGTAAAAACAAATTTCGATGGTGAAATTTTAAAAGGGGGGAAGAATGTAACAACTAAAAATTGTATCAATGGAATTTAAATTTATATAATTATTTTATATTTTATAAAACACCAAAATCACATAGAGAACAAATTAAAAACCACACTCTTATTAATTTAGAAGGAAATAAGTGGTATTTATAAAAATTAATAAACCTATACTAAATGATTAGTAACCTGATTATTTGAATAGTATTATGATCATAAAGAACAATAACATGAAAATATAACTATGACCACACTAGTGAATGTATACACAAAATATAGGAATTTAATTAATTAAATTGTGATATATTTATGATTTCACATATGTTGATAAATGTTTTGAAAATGATAAATTATGTTTTTGTATTTTTCAGAAATGTAAATGATTGTTTGAAATTTTATAATTATTGGAATAATATAAAATAAAATTTGTTTCTATGTATAGATTAATAAATTTTTATTCTATTGTATTATGATTATAAGATAATTTAGTGAGACAATAATAAATTTTACAATGTGTCAGAAAACCGATTACAATAATAAAATCATTATTGTTATGAAAAAATAATTATTTTCATAAATATTTAAATATATAATTTTTATAAATATACTTTCATAAGTTGTAGACAAATTTTGAAATCTAAATATTGAAATAAATTTGGGTGGAATTTTTTGGATTTTAATAATTAATTGAATTTTTAGTAAATAGTGAAATATGATAATTTCTATATTTAACATTTTAAGACAAATAAATTATTATTTGATCTATGGATAATGTAAGAAATAATTATTTGGAAATCACAATATATATTTATTTTTATTATTTATAGTAATCTAAACTATTTATAGTATTGGTCCAAAATTATTAACAAATGATTAAAATAATAAAAAATGCACCCACCTCCCATTATAAATACCTCTCCCACATCATCTCATCACACATTAAAAGCATTGTATATTACTTATATTTTATAAAATTACACTCTCAAACCAATTTCCCACATCTTGTTCTTTTTAATGTCACCAAAATAAAATTTCCATGTTCCTTACGCACGTTCTCACGGAGACAATATTCATGAGGTTAAATCTACTACCATTATTTATTAAAATATTTATTTAGTCTACCTCATCCTTTGTTATAATAAAATAAGTGACATGTTATATCTATTATCAGAAATATACTATAATTTTATTTTGTATATATTATATCCATTATCAATTCTCCCCTCATCTTATTTTTTGCCTAAAAACAAAAAAAAATCATTCATGATCTGTCGATTCAACACCTTCCTGGATGATGATTTTTCAATTTATATTACCACATACAATGAAGGACATAAAACCATAACAATGGCTCAAAATATTATTAAATTTTTTATTATAACATCTTTCATGTTTTGGAAATATCATATGTGTATAATATTAAATAATAAAACAAAACAACTCCATGATGATAAAAAAACTACCAAAATAAACTATCCATCGTTCATTAAAATTTTATCAAATGAATCATTCTATTAACTAAAATAAAAATGATATATTGGAAAATATAAAATTATGGAGGTCCATAAATATCCTTTAATCAGAGTTTTTTAGTTTCCTTCCGTTTGAATATATCTCCCATATTAATTCTCAAGGGAATCGATTATAAAATTGTGTAATGAATGAAACCTAAAAAACATAATTACGCATTATATACACTAAAAATTGTCATTAATAATATTAATAAAATTTTAATAAAAATATATATTTATGATGCTTTGGAATATATTATTAATGAATCAAATATGATTATCCTGTACCTGATTTGCATGTGCATATCACTTTCAGATATAAGGTAAGGGATATCATCAAACCACTGAGTTACATGTTAATTATGATTTCAATCTATTTACACCATTCTAAATATTCATTTTTTATATATTCTTCACCCATTGTATTTTTATATGTTCATAATTTAGGTACTCGGGTCCATTCATCCTTTTTTATAGGGAAATATATGTTTAAAAGGATTACATTTTCAATTCCTTCTGATATGTAAGACCGCCTAAAGTTAACTTACCAATTTCCAAACAATTTTCATGCACACTCAACACACTATTGTAAGCCACCAATATATTTCTAAAATCAATCATTTTATCCTGAAATACATTCATATTTCATTTCTTGTATTATTCAAAAAAAATTGTTTTATTCATTCAATACTCATTAATATTTTTCCTTAGAACGTATTTATCAGACTCATTTTAAAAGTCACAAAGACACCCTTTCTTATATGTTTTTACATTATTTAGAAATAATTAATTATGATATGTCACTATATTATAATAATCATATCCATGTATGATTTAAACCATCCATTCTATCACACCATTGAGATACACTATTTGGTAATATCATATAACGTTATTACGATTCCATGTTCATTCCATGGGTAAACATTATGTTTATTAATTATGATTGTTTCTTCTTTTGTCACACATATGAATGAACATGTTATGATATGTGCTCCAAAATAGTGCTGCAATGAATTGGAAAATATTTAATTTGATTAGATGGCATGTATGGGATCTGGGGGTAAACTTAATCTAATATGTGGATTTTTCCACTATGTTAAATACTATTGGAAATTAGACTTGAATGATTTTTATGTATTTTTATATGTTGAATCCACACTCCTCTTCTACAATGACCATATAATTCCATGTCTTATGTTCTATTATTCCATATGATTACTCATTATCCATAACATTTTTGTTATCATGTAATTCAACCAAACCCATTTGTTTTTTATTATGATGTTTATTCCCTAACAAGGAATTTTACCTCATCCCATTGTTCATGTAATCCCGAAGTTATCCAATTCCGATGAAAGAGATGTAAATAATTCTGAATCTCATTCTAGATATTAAATGAATGATTTCTTTAAATTTTGGTTCTCTAATATTATATTATGTACCATGTCCTCTAAATGAAATAGAGATTATGATACTTTGTTTGTATGTGATGGTTAATTATGATAAAATTTTTGCAATAATATGTGTAAAAGGGTATCGTGACTATAGAACAAAAATATGGTTTGTACATGAGTATGTAAGACATGGTGATTACATACTTATAATCTATTGGTATTATACTAATATTATTTCCATGATACTAATACACTAGTTATTTGTTTTTTAATTATTATTGATTCAATATGGATTACAATACAATTTAAAACATGAATTATAAATGTTTTTTTAAATTAATTAAAGCACCAGTCAAATTTAATTATTAAATAAAAAATTATATCATTACTTAAAAGACATATAAAACATGTATTGAAATTCAAAGTCAATATCCACCATTAGAAAATGTGGATATATTCCACAAAAACGTGTCTAATAAAATTTTTTATAAATCAATGAAAATATAAGGTGTAAGAAACTATGATTAAAATATTTTAGGGATACTCTTCACAAGCTTTCACCATAGCCATCATTGCACCACACTCAGGTAAATCCTATAGTCAAAAATTCATACACAATCCCTGACATCGCTCCCATTTCCATCATGGGTAAATAGAATTAATATAGAGAAGGATTTTATCATGATCAATAAAATATTAATAAATTAATTATATCATTTAATAAAATATATCACTTAAAAAGGATTCATTTATCCAACATAAATTAAGAAAACAAAATTCCCCTATAAATTTTTTGATAATATCCATATATCATTATAAATACATAGAGACATTATCATTTTTTAAAATTAACAAAATCTTTTAAAATATTCCAAATTAATCTAATAACAAAAAATAAGACTAAAATAAATATAAACCTCGTATAAATGTAAGTTAGTTATCATTAATAGTGAAAGACTATTTTAAATTCCCAAAATCAACATTATACATTAAAATCTAACATTAAATTTGATAAATACCCATGAAAAAATGATACCTTGGATTCAACATTTATAATTATACCACATATATCCTTCTAATGGTTTGGTTTTAATGATATCAATTTAGAATATTAATCATATATGATTTGTACACCAATTATAATCATTGTTAAAAAAATAAAAATTAAATTATAGAACCAAAAGATTAATGTATTTTGGATATATATATATAAATTAAAAAATTAAACATGATGACTTATTTAATTATTGGTTTCTAGTTATATTTTCTTAAATTTATATGAATAAATTTTGGATGAAAACATAATGTTATATAATGTCATTGGATAATAGTGGAATGATTAAATATTTTAATCCTTTATAAAATATTTTTTATTGTGTTAATAAGTAATTAATGAGTGGAACATCCATAATGATTATTTTATTGATTTTAAATATATTTTTTATTTTATTTGTATTATTATACTATAAAAATGTAGAGAAGTTATTTATATATAGAAATTAATCTAAGGGATGTTGATATCTATTATTTCACCAAGAACATATAACTATCCCAGTCAATTATGCACAGACATTATGGGGATTTAATTTTCTATTAATATGTGTATTGAAACCCCAAAAATATATCATATTATGTAAATCTATGTTTTTTAATTTTTTTTAAAAAATAAATTTTGTTTTGAGAAAAATCGATTCATGTATAGTTATTCACATAGTAATATGCCAATAAACCATATGGTAATGAATTTTTAAATTTTATCTCCCCCATACGTAATTTACTAAACATTTATTTCAATTATAAAATGGGTATTTTTAGATTTTGTACTAATATATATTAATATGTTTTTGATTTTTATGTCTTGTAAAGTAAATTTATGATTTGTAAAAATAAATTCCTGGTATTTTTATTATATTTCACTTGAAATTATTATAGGTATTTATTTTATCTTATTGGGTAATGGTATACACCCTACACAACCATTATTTTATTTTCATTTTCCCATATAAGGGGTACCCACCTCCCCTTTTTCATTCATCTACCATGGAAGAAAGTTATCCTCTAACCCCATTTTGGACTCATGTATTTAATGGAGGCATATTTTATTTTATTTCTTGTATTAATTCTGATGTTATTATACTAAAACATTAATTTAAATTTCCCAACATCCATTGAAGTACCAGAAGAATATCACTTCTGAAAAAATTGAAAACCATTCATATATTTACCATCGAATGTAATTATTACAAACTATCTAAATCATATATTTATATTCATTGAGAAGAATATATAAAATTGATCATAGAAAAATAATTCTTTAATAAAATATAATCATCTCCATCCTTCCAAAATATTTATAAACCAAACAATTTATCTATAATAACGATAATCATATATGAAAATAACAAAATATCAAATTTTAGTGATAATAAATATTCATAAAAGTGTCAAATATTACCATTGAAATATATTTTATTTATAAATAAATAAATTAATTAAGATACATCATCATTGGATAAATTTAATTATTAATGGAATAATATATTTAAATAATAATAACTGGTCAAAAGGGAAACATTATTTATAAAAAATTAGAGAATATAAATTTAGAGCCATACTGGTGATTGAGAAAACAATACATATACCATGACATAAGGATATGAAATAATAAACCAAAATAAATAGATATGTTGGAATAAATTATGAATTTTGATCTTAGATAAGTATGTGAAATAGTAAAATATGTCATGGAGAATTCATCGGGATAAACATAACTTATAGTATTTTGTTTTCTCCACATACCCAACTACACAGAGGATTGGGTTTACACCATAGTAAGATAAATATTGTGGGATGTGATAACTCTCTATTCTCATATATTTTGTTAACTCATGAGAAAATTATCTTTAATCTATATTTTGGATATATATATATATATATTCATCCGATCTAATTACATAATGATAAATTAGTTTGTGTTTGTTAAATAATAATATGGAAATAATCATAAATCTAATAATATCATGG
The DNA here is from genome assembly GCA_963277665.1 of Viscum album. Taxonomy (NCBI): domain Eukaryota; kingdom Viridiplantae; phylum Streptophyta; class Magnoliopsida; order Santalales; family Viscaceae; genus Viscum; species Viscum album. Next base: position 639,301,697 of record OY728122.1, read on the forward strand.
AAAAATTATGCCATGGAATTTAAATATTAATAAAATTAAATAGGGTGTTTGTATGGTTATATACACTTAAATTATAATAATTATGTATTGGGTATTCACTGTCAAAACAAGTTGGATAAATATCCAAGTCAATGTATTTCCCAAGTTAATCGATTATATGGAAATCAAGGTGGATGTGATTTAATCTTATGATGTATGCACATGGTATCATCTATTTAAGTTTATTAGTATAAAGATTATGTTTCAAAATTATTGAATTTATGTAATAATAATGATTTTTATGGATCAATCCATATATATGGACACTATTTCATCATAAGCATGGTCACATATGAATTTGTATTATAATCAATAGAGTATTTCCCTATTATAAATCTTATTCAAATTTATATTGAGCGAGAGAAGAATATAAGTAAAATTTAAAAATATAAATTTAAAAGGGTATGCACATATATTAAAAAATAATATAGAAGCGTATAATTATGTTTTGATGATATAATAAAAATACTGCTTAGTTTATAGTTAACTTATACAAAATATATTTAATTAAATATTTCATTCAGAACAGGGTTTAATAAAAATTATACGTGAATATTTTTTGAAAAAAAATATATAATAATAGTAATTTCAAATAAAATTTTATCTAAAAAATGTTGATAGGTAATTCTAATGACATTGAAAAAATAATTATTGTATTTTAAGGAAATATCATTGAAATATTTTCAACATTCTGAAAATAAAAATTTAAATATAGTTAAATCCAAAGAAACATCAATAAAATCAAATATTTTTTCTTCTTTAAATAATTTATAATTTATAGTAATGGAAAACAAATATAATATAAGAAGAGACATAGGGCGATGAAGATCATAGTCACTCGACTAAACAGGTTTGGCACAAACCAATTTAAATAAATGAATGTTATGAACTATAAACCAATAATGGAGTAAATGATAACATTGATTCATAAAAACCATATAGAAAATAGATATTTTTTTATGAAGAGCATAATTACGATACATTATATATATTATTGGTAAGAGAGAAATAATATATTAATTTTTATATATTTTGTATAGAACCCCTTTCCCTGAGTCCTAGATCCCTTTCAATATTCTCAAACCTCATAAACAATGAAATTAAATATACACCATAACAACTTCATGAATACATTCATGTTTATATCGCTAATATTATTAGTTTTATTTATTCATTCACTCATTAATAGATTCCGTGTTTCATATCGATCGTTAAGAGATGTTCTATCCATCATTCCAAAACATAACTGATAAAATATCAACAGTCAATATTCCTTGTATAGTGTCTTTGTAATATTTAAAAGATCCATGGTATTTGTTTTATTTAATTATAGTATTATTAGAGATCAATATGTTTAACTATTCTTCAGAATAATTCAAATTCAACAATTAAATTTTATGACCATGTTTTAGATAATAGACATGAATATGAATTTTATCTTCTAATGTCATTACCATCATTACTAGAATATTATTCAAGAATCAAATCAATTAATTGAAATTATTGTTAATTATATATTTTGACTTGATATATATAATATTTAATTATATATGAATGGAATAATTGAAAATAAGAAATTATCTATTATTTATATTATAGAACCTACCATGAGTTAATGTTGTATTTAAGTGAGTTTAAAAAAATGTAAAAATTATTTACTCTTTTATATTCAAAAAAAATATTTTATAATTATAAAAATCATTAATTTTACCCTAAGGATAAAATAATTTATAGAATGTGTAAGATGAAATTGCCAAAAAAAAAATGGCAATTGTTATAAAACCATTACTGTTCTATTTTAGACACAACATTTCGAGTGGGACTAAATCTATTAAAGGTGGGACTTTTCATTAAAATATTTAATTGATGAAGTGAAAATTCGGCTAAATACATTGTTTTTAATAGATCATTTAAAATTAAATACATTTTGGAGTGATGAGAAATGGGAGGAGGATACGTGTCATTATATCCATAAAGGAAGGTCATCTTTGAGTTTTTGCTTGAAAAATTTATTGTTTTTGTATTAGGAAAATGAATAGTGTTTGTTCACATTTCTACTAATAATGATTGAATTATATCTATATATATATATATATGAAATTTAAAAACACCCAAAAATGAATAGATTATTGGATATGATTTATTCAATATAGAGAATCATAAATAGTTATTCCTTATAAAAATATATAATGATGGATTTGAAAATTAATTTATATATTTATATATTATTTTTATTATTCCTCTATGGCTTATTTAAGGAAATAAATACAATTTAATCATTTAAATGTTTATACATTATTGTGTTTTTAAAATAATATTGATGTAAAGAACATACAATATACATTAAAAAACAAGCATTTATAGAATAAAATTAAATTCTCTGGAAACTGAATATGTTAAATTATACTACCTTAATGAAATTGCACCCTAACATTTATATACTCCTAGATAAATGTTTACCAATATTGTATCTAATTTTCAAGACAAGAATCGCTGAACAATAATTTTATCTTGAACACTAAATCTCGAAAGGTTGTAATATGACATTAATCAAATGTATTGGAAATTTCAATCTAATGCGATTATACCAGTTATTCTAAACAATGTATTATATTGATAAAAAAATTTAACATATGGATTTATACCCAAATTTCTATCATTTTGTAATTAAAAAAGTTACATTGATTTTATATTATATCAAATAAATTTATCCAATACCAACCTGTTTTTATCTTGATGAAAACATACATATTTGACATAACCAAAAATTACATCCAACACCTTTAATCAACTGTATTTGTTATATTTGAAAATTGTAAGAAATATTCCATCAACCAATACATGATCATAATTTTTAGTATTATCCACTATCAAATAAAATTGATAAACTAATGAAAATGACATTAACACCTTTGATTACATGGGTAAATGGGTAATCATTAGAAATGGGAGAGATCAGACTATATCAAACTATTATTTTTAAAATATAAATTATGATAATTTTTTGTAATATCCAACAAGCATGTACCCATGTTGTAAAGAATCATTCTTGGTATCGATAAGGTCCAGGATCAAATCCCGTCTGGGACAATTTTCCTAGTATTGTATCATCACTCTAGCATGCCACTCTAATAGTATTGTAGTAGAAGAGAATCTATAGAAGTGGTGGCACTATATATGTAGAGGCACTATAGCACTAGCTGTAGTAGCGGCGGTACTATACCCGGCACTATAGCAGCCTGGGTACTGTTACATTACTATTCACCTTTGGGCGCTTTGGGAAGAAATGGTATTTCAGACCTTGTATTCAGACCACTTGGTCTTGGGCCTTCTGGATATGTAATGGGTCTCCCGCAACCCAGTTAGAAAGAGGACTTCTCTTTAAATAAAAAATGATGATTCGACCCCAACCATTAATAAAAATTCTATAATATATTAATAAGAGAAATTAGGGTGAGATTATTGATTTTTTAATTGTTGTACTTTGTAAAATAAATAAAATTTTTAATATATTATTTATATCCCACACATTGGACTAAGTGGAATAAGAAATTTCTTCTTTAATTGATACTAAAGAAAAAAAATCACCTCAATATGACTAAATATACAGGTTGACTGGGTCAGGTATAATGATTTATTAGTTATTGTGTTAAAAAAAGATCTTGTCTAAGGACATTAAAATATTTTTCTCGTTCACTTAATTATTGATGAAAAATATATTATTTAATATTCAAATAATGGTTTTAGTCTCTTTTACAATGGATAAACCATGAAAAAATATTGTATATAATGAGTTATTTTAGGAATATATGATAATTAAAACACGGATTTATGATTAATACTGAGGTTTTGATAATTTTCCCATTATGGCATGATTTTATTTTCAATTTCATTTTCCACTCCCTTAATGAAAATAATTTTTTTCATCATTATAAAGTTAATTAATGTGATTTATTATTTCTAATAATCATCAAATGAAAATATGAAATTTTTAATTCAACACCCCCACACAATTTTTCTTCAAATAGGAATGGGTGGGAGTATTAAGGGGTCAAACTATTTTTGGCCACTATCATATCCATAACCCTCACTGGGTAACAATATTGATCCATATTGATACCACCATTAGTGGCCAACTATTTTGATTATAGATAGAATGTATAAACTAACTACCAATAAATCCTATACCAATATCCATTTTTTTACTTTAGAATATAAAAACACCAAAATAAATTTTAATGGATGGACCCTAGTATGTGAACCTAGTCATTTGAACCCCTAAGAGTAAGATACTGACCTTTTATGGAGTTGTCTTGTGATAATTTTTATGAAATATTTTTCCATGTTTTCAGTAATATTCATTTGGTTTTTACCATGGGGTGAGTCTATGTATAAATTTCATATAATTGGATGAAATATGGTACTGCATGGTTGGCACATAGTTTTTCATAACCGTGTTCCCCATCATAGAAAACCATGAAACCCAACACATAGAACAATTGTTTGGTTGGTGTGTGGGTTTCAAATAATTACCCCTGATAAGGAAAAACTCTGAACCCCTATAAAATATGGGAAAATATTAGGCACAATGTTATGGGAAACTGTGTGACCCTACCTAGAAAAGCATCTGTGGGAATTAAATTTATCTGAAAATTAGTTTAAAAAATTTCCAAACCTTCATTTTAAAACCAAATTGACCACTATTTTACCCTAACTCCTAAACCATTATTTTTGAGCCTCATATAAATATTTATATCAATCTATAACTAATTTCATCATCACTCGATGCTATGTTCAACGATCTACACACCTTTTAGTAAGAGGATTTTTTCCCAGTTTCATTCACATTCCTAATCCTCTATTTATCATTATTTAAGAGAATTTATTCACATTTTTAGTAATATATGTACCTAGTTATATGGATTATGATATAGCATTTTTTAGATATTTATTTTGTATATCATTAACTGTTCTATCCTGATTTAGGTTATATATCCTGATCTCATTCTATTTCATTACTCCACTAATTTTTTAGTGATTTATATTGGGTGATTTTTCATCGAAGAATCTAGGAAGGTGGTATATTATCAAATCACTACTAATTGATATAAATTATATTTATGTGATTATATAATTTCTAGCGTTTTTTAATTATAATTCAAAATTGAATATATTAATCTGGTCAACTAATTAATCAAGGAACTGCAGATTTGATTCAATGCATGAATTGTGATTTTGTGGACAATAAATTGTCAGTTTAATTATCAGAATGTTATATTGTGAATTAATTATTGGATTTTCATATTTTTAAATGATTTATTATTTTTTGACATAACTAGTGGAAGATATTTGATTATCTAATTGGGGAATTAATTAATAGAATATATTTTTATAATTTACTCTTAACATAATTAATTGGATTCATGTGATCAAAAAATTATTGAATGTTGAATCATAAATTGGAATAAATAATTATTTAATTAATTATAAGATATTGTGATTGTTGGATTGTGTAAATTTTTAGTTTACTTAATTAACATGATTGATGTGATTGATTGACAAATTAATTAATTAATGGAAATATGAATGATTAAATAGTTAATGAATTTATGAATGGAATGATTTGCGAAAAGGATATTGGATGCATGTAACATGGAAGGTATTTTGTTGGAATATAGTACAAAATGGGTTAACTAGGCTTTGAGAAAGGTATTTCCAAAATAAGACCATGCGATCACCCATTTTGATATTAGATGGACTATGAGAGACTTTGGGTGAAGGCCATGAGATATGTAATTTTTTTTCCATGGGACAATGAGTGATCATAGATTTGGGCTAGGTAATATAATTTGGTAGGTTACCCCTTTTCAAGAATTATATTATGCTACATTTATCCGGATTCACATTAAACCTTTTAGGTAAGAGACATATTTGAACATTACTCGTTCTAAACAAATTTACATGTATTATTAATATTATTCTTATATGAATTTTTGTAATGAATGATAATAATATATTTTTGATATATGACATATCATGGGGATATTTTAGACTCTAGCATAAGACAAAGATGGTATTATGAGTTCAGGTGTCCTTTGGAACCCTGGTGTTACGTGGATAAATATAGAGTAATTTAATATATATACACTCTTTAAATTATTTCTTGTATTCTATTCTTTATAATCTACAAAAAATATTTTACTGGGTATTCAATTATAAGACATTGGTGGTCAGATACTACGTTGTACGCACACCCAACTCAAGGATTCTGATCTGTACATAAATAGAAATTGTTTTTTCTATTTAGGAAAATGGAAAGATCCATTAGTTTGATGGATGATATGGGATCATGCATAGATGAGGGAACTATACAATGTGTTCGGAACCACAATGGGAAATTGAAGTTTCATTATTTATATTTTTAGAATAATTACATGTACATTGGAAGGAAATATTTTCTAACATTAGTGTTGACAATGTATTTCTATTTTTTTCTACATTGTGATACTAGTTTATTTAGTTTATGATTATAAATTATATAGTTATTGTTTCTTACATTATTATAGTGTATTAATATGATAATTGATAGTATAATCTCCATATGATTGATATATCAATATGTCACAACAAGTCGTTATCCTTTGGCATAGAATAGGCTCACTCGAGGCCATTTTGTGGAATTACATAGGGTGTTGAGGCTGGAACCTAGGTTGGGATGTTAGAATGTTGTATCAAAGAAGTTTTCTATTCAGTTCTCATACAAATTGGGAATGGTTTACATGATTATATGGAGAACTAGACTTATATCTAGTATCATTCATAGTAGTTTTAAACCTATGTTTGGGGAAAACCAAAATACCTAGGGTGGGATTGCTATTATTGAGGTGTTTTATGATAGTTGGATATTATTTCACATTGTGTGATGAAATTGTAATCTGACATGATTATAATTTCATATATATGTTGGTATTTTATTTGTCAAGTCATATATCCTTATAATTTACAATATTTTTATATAAATGAAACATTCAATGAAGTGTTGATTATTTTGAGACATGCCCCATTTTTTCCCACATGGGAAAAAATGTTTTTTGTATTCAGTTGAGCTTCAAATTTGTTTCCATACTTGTGAAATTGAATTGAAAATAGTACGTAATAAAAATTTTAAAATTATAAATTTATGAAAAATTTGAATAAATGAATTCCTAATGTATATTGTCTAAAGAGAATGTGTTTAACATTGTTAACCAAGACATTTGTGTAGAATGGTAAAGGGTAGGGACAACTCCTCAGTTTTGAGCATAAACATGTTTTGAGGATTGGGGAAATGATAATTTGGGACTTGTTGTGATTTTCCACTTATGTAAATGTGATAAAGTTTTGTTATGAGTCCAAATACGTATGTTTGGAATTATAGTGATGTGCATCCATGATTAATCTTTTTGGTAGGATGATGTGAGGATATGACTAGAGACTGTCCAATAGTAGTGGAACCTGGGGCATCGATAATCCTAGATGAGGAATTTGGAGACAACATTCGAAAGAAATTCCATTAGATCAGGAAATTCAGCTAAAGAGATCCATGTCTATTTTTTAATAGTATATCTAATTTAATGACGAAATTTCATTGTTAACACCCACCTACTTTTACTAGAGAGGGTGGACTTGAGGGAGTTGATTTCATGATTGAGTGTATCTAGTCTATACTAGAAGAAATGGGGACTCACACTGAGAAGAGTCTTATTGGTCTCATTTATGTTACATGGACTGACAGAAAGATGGTGGTATATCCCGACAAGAGATGGAAATATGGAAGCTATGGAATGGAAGGACATTCAAATGATGATCACATAACGCTTTTATCCAGACACACATAGACATGAGATAACAACTGAGTTCCTGATGATGAATCAAGGGAGTATATCAACGATGGACTATGCTTGATTCTTTATAGATTTCTAGTGCCTTGTCCTGGAATTGGTAGGAGATGAGGCTATTGTAATAAAGTGGTCTCAGGATGGAATTAATTGTGATATTATGTTATTGGTAAATATCATCAGATTGAATATGATTTCAAAGTTGGTGAATCAAGATTTCATATCTGAGGGAAACCTAAGGAGGCTTCAAGTGACAAAAATGTGGTTTCTTTTAAATGGTTTGGAGGTATATATTTTGAATGGTGGAAACTTAATTATGATAACTTCTCTCAAAACATTTCAATGAACAGTTTTTATAGGGAAGGTTCATTTTCACATAACCTTACCCATGTATTATTACACTAATGTTTTATGTCATGAAACTTCTAAAAACATTCTCCCATACTAATAATGGAGTCCCGAGGCTTCATCATGATTTTAAATTTAAAAATTATATGTGTGAACCCATATAATAAGAATATTTATTGATGTTATTGACATTAAGAGAGTGTTGAAATGCGGTCGTCTAGACCATTTTAGTCTGGAAGCTTGAATTCTACTGGTGAAGGAAGTACATTTAGTGTTTGTTGTGTTTCTCATCTTGAGTTCCACAATAAGTAGAGTGTTGTAGCTTAGGGGAGCTAGACTGCATCATAGGGAATATTGGAAGGTTAGTTTGATGTCATTTAGCCTATACATGTGGATAGCACAACTAGACCATTTATAGTGAAGGATACTATTCTTATTACAATGACACTATCTAGTTATTTATTTGTTATAGGTGCCTCTAATTCCTTCATATATTCAATGAATGTAAATGGATTGAGCCTAATGATTGAGTTTTAGATTGGGGTTATGGTTTTAGACACACCATTGGGAGTACGGTCTAGATCCATGTGTTTTTGAAAGGGTTATCCCCACAAGATTGGGGAGTACTAGTTTCTCTATATTATCATTATTATTTATATATCATGATTCATCCTAATTTTTTTATGGAATTTTAAGAATAATACTAATCATAATTTATTTCTTACAAGAGGATAGTGAATTTTTCATCTCCCATGGTCCCCAATACATTCATCCAAGATAGTGCGATATCCTGGAAAGCGATCAGGTCCATTTAATCAGAAACTAGTAGAGCTCACAACCATGGTTATAGGTTTATTTCATGACTAAGGTGGTTTGATGAAGGATATATATCCACTCATAGTAGAATTAATTTGGTATTATTTACTAAACAGATATTAGGGTTTCCACTTTAGAGAGTTGTGGAATCCTCTATTTTTTAAATACTAGGGTATGATCCAATTTTAATTATACCATAAAAATGGAACTAATAGAGCTTCATGAGCATAAGTTTAATCTTGAGGAGATAAAGGATAAGGGATTTATCTATCTGAGTATGTAACCTTGGGGTACATATGTGATGTTCCGAATGAAGGATGTCAAAATTTTCAGTTATGTGTTGATTACCAGAATATGAAATGGATGAATGTGAAGAACCAGTATCCACTTCTGAGTATCAGTGAATTTTTTGAAGAATCATTTGACATCAAAACTGGTCATGATCCTACCCAGTATAAGTGGGTAGTTTATATTGTATTGTTAAACTTCTAGTATTTTAACAGGAGTTGTGATGATGTATATAAATTTATTGATGGCATATGAGTCCTGAACGTTGATGAAAAATGAAGAAAACAACCCTAATGAAGAAATTGAGTTCACTGTAGTGGTGTATTTATTGATGTTTTGGGGTAATTATATATTGGGATAAAATTTCTATATTTGTTCATATCATAATATCAAGAGTAATTTACTTTATTAGTGATAATTGAATCCCCATTTTCAGATATGAGATGACAATATGTTGTCATTTTATTTCAAACAAGAATATTTCCCATGAAAAGAACAATTTTTTCTGGATCATAAAAAAGTAAAAATCAAACATGGGATGTTTTGGAATCTAGTGCTATGTGGAAATTGATGGAACTACTTGAGTAGATGAATTAGGTGGTCTGGGAGAGTCAGGAGAAGATGAATCCCATATCATTTTTAATGTAGTCTATAATTTCGACAGGGATTAGATACATGTTGTATGAGGGTCCATTGTGCCTGACCATTAGAAAAATACATAAATGTACAGAGTCACCATCATATTAGATCATAGATAAGGATGAGTTCATCTCTACCAGGAAACATGTTTTTGGGTCTACATGGTTATAACAGGAGTTGATCCAATATTTTCATGCCTCGATATGGGTAGTACATCGATGTGTGGACAAAACGAACTGTGACCTATGATGGTCATTTCTTTTCAACATTCATGAAAAAAGAAATATCATGGTTTGTGACATGATTCTACAACTTTTAGTAGGTTAGGTCCTCACATCAATGTAACGATTCGAAGCCTGACGTACATGAACATTACATTACTTTTGCGGAATAATTAATACATAACAAAAATAGACACACAAGGACCGTAATAGTTTAGTGTCTTTGGAAACATGGAACGTAATCTTCAAATCGTGGTGAAAGATCTTCAACATCTCCCTTAAAGATCTTCCCCCTTTTTTTACCTAAAACCTTTCTTTATATCCTGGGAAAAAGAAAACATAAAAAGGGTGAGCTCAAATGCTCAGTAAGGGTAAGCATGGATAAAATAAAACATACCATATACATTTGAACTTTAAAACATGAACACAATGTTTAAACATCAAAATCTTGAGCAACGACATAAAACATGGAAGTACATAAGGCATAGATCATATTGGAACATAAACCATGATAAAATTGCATGGGAATAAAATAGGTAATTGTGGAATCCATTAAGCACATGTAATGATTTCCATAGTAGCCAAGGCATTGCTGCCAAGACCATCTTAGTGGACAAAGTCCCTTTCTGAATCGAGTTCACTCCTCGTTTCAGTCCTGTAACACTGAACGATATTTACTTACCATTCCAGCCATGTCTATCTCATGAGATATAAATCTTTACCCAATGCATTGGAGGGAGATATAGGTCCCACCCATCTCATAATGAAATAATTCTTACTTGTGCCACAAAATAAACATACATCATTCATAATAACCCAATGAATAAAATGGGTTTCACAAACATCATCCCATCAGCACATAATCCATATAAATGAAATGGATATCATTTCATAATAAGAAAAGTGAAACCATGTAAATCATAGAGACATTATACTTGAAACATAAACATATGAAATAATGTCATATTAGATGGAAAAATGGTTTTGATAAAAACACTTGAAATGAATTCTTGAGGAAAATATCCTTTCTTCTTCAAAATCAATTTCATTTCACAAAACGTCATGAAATTTTAAAAGAAAGAGATTTTGTTAAAAATTGTCATGAAATCTTTTGGAGGAAGCTTCATCAAAATAAGGCTTTATAAAACTGTAAAAATCAGTTTAGGCGGTATAAGTTAAAAATAACATTTTTCTCGTACTTTTGTAGGAAAACTCAAAAAGTACCTCGTATGGTAAACAAAAGAAAGTTTCCTTCCATACAATGTGGTAAAATTAGAAAATGGTTAAAATGTCTTTAAACATGCATGGAAGTAAAGTAAACATTTTATGAAAAAATTTTGAGAACATATGGACATGGATAATAAACATAACCCCCAGTAAATACTTACGAATAAACAATCTCAGATAAGAATGTGATTGGAATAATTATCCCTTACATTAGGTCCGATTTGCTTCGTAAATGTCCGAACCTCCTGTATAATGATTAAAATAATGTAATTTACTTATTCCAGAATCATACTCATTGTTATGATATCATATATGGCTCACTTATGACTTTATTTCACCCGTTCTTTTGTAAATTCCATGTTAAAGAGCGTTTTGGGTAAAATCGTTTCATTTGTCGTCCGTATTTTGACTTGTAATTATTCATATGATTACTTAGATCATGATTACTTAATTCCAGAACATAAAACATGATTTATATATAATATATATTCAGAATATATATATATATATATATATAATAGATCAGTAAATGGAAAGAAATACACCGTTCTTGGAGGTGGTAGACCGTACGTACGCATGAACACTGTTTTCTTTTCCTTATTGAGTGGAATGGAATTAAGTAGATGACATAAATATATATACACATAAATCCAGTATCATTATTATGTCATATATTTCATCATTACTTATTATATATACTTTATAATCATTCATGAATGGTTAATGTGGAGAATGAATCTCATCGCGTCGTGGAGACGGTAGTCCGTACGTACGCACGAGCGATGATATCATTCTCATGATCGTGGAATTGTATTGGAGTGTATGTATACTATTTCAGAATCAATATCACTTTACAATAATTATATATAGTTATTATGTACAACATTTTACCAATCCAAGTAAGGTGGTGGAAAATAGATTACACCACGGTGTGGAGACAGTATTCCGTACGTACGCACGCGCGGTGATTTCATTTTTCGTAGGATGGATAAATAGTGAAATAGGGTTGTTTCATACTTATAATAACATATAATTATATGAGTGATACTGATTTTATTACTTCATAATTAAACAACCTAAGAAGAAGAAGTGGAAGAAGAAATAAAGTTGAAAGAATCGGTAACAGGCATTACCTCTTCTTTGAAGCACCTCTTTCAGATCTCCTTTTAGGGAACTAAAACTGGTCTTTGAGGAAGACCAGAACCTCTGGGATGTTTCTAGGGAAGTGTAGAAGAGAATTTTTCAGGGGTTTTCCAAGATTTAAGGCTCATAGTGGTGTGAGGAAGAGAGGGAGGAGGTGCCCTTTTATAAGGGAGGAGAGGGGCACCTTTGGAATAACAAAAAATATTATTTTATTATAAAGCCAAATTCGGTTTTAAATAGATCCAAATTGATTTATTTCAAAGATAAGGAGGGGATGGGTCGCAATCCTCTCATCCAATAGAATTTAGACAAGTTTATGTCATTATATTAACCTTATCTTTTAGTTTTAACTCTTAGTTAATTAGATTGACATTTACCATGTCACTTTATATTTATATTATATAGTTTATAAACTTACCATATACATCCAAGAGACCCCCCAGTGGTCCCTTAATGATACACCAATCATGATATATGTATCTTGGCCGATCCTTAGATTTTTAGGAATAAAATAACAATCAATAATATAATATTTGTTTTAAAAACTATTTTATGTCAATTTTGACACTATTTAGTAATTGATTTATGTGAAAATCATAACAGAATTAATATTTAGAACAAAGATAATTAAATCAATAAAAACATGTCCTATTTACCTGTGAGATTATTTTAATTCATAAAGAGTCTCAAATTACATTTATTTGGTTATTTATAACATCAATTATGTCAATATTTCATTAACAAGATAATTACTGCATCATCTTTGCGTCATAAAAATTTAAATTATTTAATGTCTAAAAATTAAAAATAAAATATAATTACGTAGTAAATCTTTTTAGATTTCAAATGAATATTTATAGTAGAATTTATCTTATGAATAACCCTATATTAAAAATTATTTTCTTATTAAACATTGATTTTAACTATTTTAACCCTTCTTTAAATAAATTAATAATAAATGTCCTCATCTAATCCAAGTGGGTCAAAATGGTAATATTTTATTCCAAAGGTTGTTTTTGGTCGAATTACACTTATCCAATAGAATTAGGACATGTGTTAGGGTAATAATATTATCATTTTTACCCTTAATTACCCTATTTACTTTTAACTGTGGTAAAAAAAAGTAACAAGTTACTATTCACGAAAAATTATTTTCATCTCATTGAACCACACATTACATACTGACATCAACCATGTCTCTCGGATTTTTGAAATTCCACTCACAGAAGCGGTAATATTATGTTTTATGATAAATTCATTTTTTTAACTACCACTTAGTGGTTTCACTATTCATAAAAAATGAAAGTTTCCAGAAAAATACCAAAAATTAGGCCTAAGCTATATTTGATATTATGAATTCAAAAATGATGTCAATTTTTCCAAATTCAAAACATATCAGTTTCATTAATTAAATCCCGTCGTCAAAACAAATAGGGTATTTTTAAGAAATAATAACTATCAAAAGATTGACACTTCTTTATGTCTGGTTTAAATGTGAAATTACATCCAATGGCCAACATTGTATTAAATTGTAAAAATATATTCTAAATATATTTTAAAACCACTCAAATTAATAATTTATCACTATTAATTATTTCGATTGAAAATGTTGATTTTAATTACAATTTAGTGATTGTAACTATTCATCAAAATATGAAAGTTATCCGAAAAGTACCAAAATTTCACCCTAAGATAATTTCAATATTCCGAATCCAAAAATGAAGTCCATTTTGAAAAATAAAATTTAAAAACAATCAAAAAGTGGTTATTACTATTCATAACGGCTAGTTTTAATAATATTTTAATAACATATCATTGTTTAGCAAAACTCGGTATTGCGTACAACACATGCTATCACGGAAGGTCGTGATTGCATGTAATGCAAGGCATGTCAAGGATGCATGTTGTGAAAGATCCTTTTTTTTAGAGTACAACACAAGACATTAATAAAATTAAAAATAATATTTTTCATAATATCTCAGGGTGTTACGTTCTACCCCCCTTAAAATGAATTTCGCCCTCGAAATTCGTCAGGTTTATAAATGGTTTACTCCTCGAAAGTTTCTTTAATAGAAACCCACATTGAAAAAAGGAATACCAAAACAAATCTTTAAAAACAAAAGTATGAAACGTAACAGTTACCCAAATAAACTAATCACTAGGTTTCCACATAGATGAAAATATGGATATGTAAGAGAAATATAACCATCATGTTTTGATGGAGAGTGGTAGAGAACATGGCTATGGAAAAGCCAACAATCACAAATCCATATATTTGTGATGATCTAAGGTACCGTCTTATTCATCAGATATAAGGGCACAAGGAAAACATTTTTGGTTTTCAAGATCATTTCCCTAAAGTTAATGAATTAAAAGAAATACTTACATGATTTTGTTAAAATCTCACTATTGTTCGTCAATTGAACAATTTCCACTTCTTCCCTTTATGAAATGAAGTTGAATTTTTTATTCGTGATGTGTTAGCATATCATGTGATAGAATGATGGGTCATTCCATCTGTCTCAATCAAAAGATTATAAAAGTTATCAAAAATATATAAGTGCATCTATATTGAGATTAATCATATATGGTTCCTAAAATAGACTTATACTTCATATATCATACTGCTTAATACAATAAAACTAGTTTCTACAAAACATGGACTTCCTGTAGTGCAGTGGTAGGAGATAAAGTCCAGTTGCACTTCGGTTGTGGGTTCGATTCCCACAGCCTTGTCCGACGTGATGGGTTGTCGCCCGTCCTGGAGGTTGTCCTTTTTCTAAAACTAAATTACTATAACATCCCATAAATAATATCAAAAAAAAGTTCTATCCTTAAACAATACTAACTTATGTCCAACATAATCCATTCCCATATTTAGTCTTATCTAAAATATGTCGGTCCAAGCTCATAGTATAAAGAAAACGATTACTTGAAATGTCATCAACCAAGAATGTTAATACCATCATTTATCCCCCATATATCTTGTTGGTCACATTCCAATCATGTGAATACCTTAATCATGTATTCTCTTGAAAAATGAATACCCATTAAACCTTAGTGAAAACATGAATGATGTCAAAAGTTAACTCTTTCCACACACCAATATCCAAAAATTCTATATACTCAAACCATGATATAACTTCCTCCTTATATCAGTCATGAACTCATGAATACTATCAAACATTTAATTTGCTCCTTACCCTTCATTATGCGCATATCATCTACATTCCAAAAATATCTGAATAACCTCTCTTGGATACTAGTACCATTAATCATACACTTTCAAAACTCAAGGAAAGACAACAGTGTAACAATCCTTAGATGTATCTTTATTCCATAGTACCATGAGATTACTTATACAACATTACACATGATAAACATGTAATCATTCCACTACATTCTTAAACCATTGACCGAGCTTCAACAATTATTTCATCTCACATATCATTTGTAGTCTCTTCATCATCATCAGCATAAATACTACCCATACGACCATACTGATTCTATTCATGAGACTTTCCCTTAGGGTATTGGTTTTCATAATGCCCGTACATTCCACATTTAAAACATTTAACCATTATTGATGTCATAGCAATACCATTATCCTCATCCCTGGTGTTAACTGAACCTTTTCCTTTGCACTTAATGGCTTTGTGTCCTTCTTTTCCACACCCAAAGAATCTTCCAGTTGCTTTGAAAAATTATCCTTGATGCCTCTTACTACATGATTTACATAGGGTAAATTGAACTTTCTTTCCTCTATGATCATCATGAAACTCCATCATTCTCTTATTAGCCGAGTCAGGAAACTTACCAAATTTTACTTTATTGATCATATTAAGAGATTGCTGATTTGGCATAATAATGATGTTTGGACTTACAAATCCCATTTCATTTGGTTGATCATGAAGAATATCATTCCATTGTCCATCATATCCTCCATTATCGTGAATCATCTTGTTTCCAGCCATTTTCTAAATCCCAATAAGAATAGTGTGAGAGGAAAAATTCATACTAAAGAGGGAGTAACTTCAATATCTAACGTATTTGGTTTAATATAATATCGTTACCATAGTTCCAGGATTATATCCTATACGTATACTTATCCTAAGGGACATCCCTAGACATACCTTAGAAATATCTCTAGGGATCTCACTAACATTTTCGCATCCTAGTTTCCAAAGTTTGACTAAACTTTACCTCTGATACCAACTGTAGAGACCCGAAGCCTGACATACATGAACATTGAATTACTTTTGCTGAATACTTAATACATAACAAAAACAGACACACATGGACCGTAATAGTTTAGTGTCTTTGGAAACATGGAACGTAATCTTTTAATCGTGGTGAAAGATCTTCAACATCTCCCTTAAAGATCTTCCCCCTTTTTTACATAAAACCTTTCTTTATATCCTGGGAAAAAGAAAACATAAAAATGGTGAGCTCAAATTCTCATTAAGGGTAAGCATGGATAAAATAAAACATACCATATACATTTGAACTTAAAAACATGAACACAATGTTTAAACATCAAAATCTTGAGCAACGACATAAAACATGGAAGTAGATAAGGAATAGATCATATTGGAACATAAACCATGATAAAATAGCATGGGAATAGAACTTGTAATTGTGGCATCCATTAAGAACATGTAGTTATATCCATAGTAGCCAAGGCATTGTTTCCAAGAATATCTTAGTGGACAAAGTCCCTTTCGGAATAGAGTTCTCTCCTCGTTTCAGTCCTGTATCACTGAACCGGATTACCTTGCCATTCTACCCATGTCTATCTCAAGAGATATAAATCTTTACCCAATGCATTGGAGGGAGATATAGGTCCCACCCATCTCATAATTAAATCATTCTAACTTGTGCCATAAAATAAACATACATCATTCATAATAACCCAATGAATAAAATGGGTTTCATAAACATCATCCCATCAGCACATAATCCATATAAAAGAAATGGATATCATTTCATAATAAGAAAAGTGAAACCATGTAAATCATAGAGACATTATACTTGAAACATACACATATTAAATAATTTCATCTTAGATGTAAAAATGGTTTTGATAAAAACACTTGAAATGAATTCTTGAGGAAAATATCCTTTCTTCTTCAAAATCAATTTCATTTCACAAAACGTCATGAAATTATAAAAGAAAGATATTTTGTTGAAAATAGTCATGAAATAATTTAGAGGAAGCTTCATGAAAATAAGTCTATATAAAACCGTAAAAATTCGTTCACGTCGTATAAGTTAAAAATAACATTTTTCTCGTACTTTTGTCCGAAAAGTCAAAAAGAACCTCGTTTGGTAAACAAAAGAAAGATTCCTTCCATACGAAGTGGTAAATGTAGAAAAGGGTAAAAATGTCTTTAAACATACATGTAAGTAATGTAAATATTTTATGAAAACATTTTGAGAACATATGGACATGGATAATAAACATAACCCCCAGTAAATACTTACGAATAAACAATCTCGGATAAGAATGAGATTGGAATAATTATCCCTTACCTTAGGTCTAATTTTCTTTGTAAGTGTCCGAACCTCCTGTATAATGATTTACATAATGTCATTGACTTATTCCAGAATCATACACATTGTTATGATATCATATATGGTTCAATTATGACTTTATTTCACCCGTTCTTTTGTAAATTCCATGTTAAAGAGCGTTTTGGGTAAAATCGTTTCATTTGTCGTCCGTGTTTTGACTTGTAATTATTCATATGATTACAGAGATCATGATTACTTAATTACAGAATATAAAAAATTATTTATATATAATATATATTCAGAATATATATATATATATAATAGATCAATAAATGGAAAGAAATACACCGTTCATGGAGATAGTAGACAGTACGTACCCATGAACCCTGTTTTCTTTTCCTTATTGTGTTGAATGGAATTAAGTAGATGACATACATATATATACACATAAATACAGTATCATTATTATGTAATATATTTCATTATTACTTATTATATATACTTTATAATCATTCATGAATGTTTAACGTGGAGAATGAATCTCATCACGTCCTGGAGACGGTAGTCCGTACGTAGGCATGATCAATGATATCGTTCTCATGATCGTGGAATTGTTTTGGAGTGTATGCATACTATTTCAGAATCAATATCACTTTACAATAATTATATATAGTTATAATTTACACCATTGTACCCATCCAAGTAAGGTGGTGGTGGAAAATAGATTACACCACGGAGTGGAGACGGTATTCCGTACGTACGCATGCACGGTGATTTCATTATCCGTAGGATGGATAAATTGTGAAATAGGGTTGTTTCATAATTATAATAAAATATTAGTATATGAGTGATACTTATGTTATTACTTCGTAATGAAACAGCCTAAGAAGAAGAAGTGGAAGAAGAAATAAAGTTGAAAGAATCGGTAACGGACATTACCTCTTCTTTGAAGCGCCTCTTTGAGATCTCCTTTTAGGTAACTAAAATAGGTCTTTGAAGAAGAACAGAACCTCTGGGATGTTTCTAGGGAAGATGATAAGTTAATTTGGTAGGGTTTGGCCGAGCATGAATGCTCAATGTTGGGTGAGGAAGAGAGGGATGAGGTGCCATTTTATAAGGGAGGAGAGGGGCACCATTGGAATAACTAAAAATATTATTTTATTATAAAGCCAAATTCGGTTTTAAATAGATCCAAATTGATTTATTTCGAAGATAAGGTGGGGATGGGTCGAAATATTCTCATCCAATAGAATTTAGACAAGTTTAGGTCATTATATTAACCTTATCTTTTAGTTTTAACTCGTAGTTAATTAGATTGACATTTACCATGTGACTTTAGATTTATATTATATAGTTAATAAACATACCATATATATCCAAGAGACCCCCAAGTGGTGCATTAATGATACACCTATCATGATATAAGTATGTTGGCCGAACCTTATATTTTTAGGAATAAAATAACAATCAATAATATAATATTTTTTTAAAAACTATAATATGTCAATTTTGACACTATTTAGTAATTGATTTTTGTGAAAATAATAACAGAATCAATATTTCGAAGAAAGTTAATTAAATCAATACTAAAATGTCCTATTTACCTATAAAATTAGTGTAAATCATAAAAAGTCTCAAATTGCATTTATTTGGGTATTTATAACATCAATTATGTCAATATTTCATTAATAAGATAATTACTGCATCATCTTTGTGTCATAAATAAATTAAATTATTTAATGTATAAAAATTAAAAATAAAATATCCTTATGTAGTAAATCTTTTTATATTTCTAATGAATATTTATAGTCGAATTTATCTTATGTATAACCCTATATTAAAAATTATTTTCTTATTAAACTTTGATTTTAAATATTTTAACCCTTCTTTAAATAAATTAATAATAAATGTACTAATCTAATCAAAGGGGGCCTAAATGGTCATAATTTATTACTAATGTTGTTTTTGGTCGACTTAAACTTATCCAATAGAATTAGGACATGTGTTAGGGCAATAATAATATCATTTTTACCCTTAATTACCCTATTTACTTTTAACCGAGGTAGAAAAAAAGAAAAAAGTTACTATTCACCAAAAATTATTTTCATCACATTGAACCACATTTTACTTACTTACATCAACCATTTCTCTAGGATTTTTGAAATTCCACTCACAGAAGTGGTAAAATTAATTTTTATGAAAAATTCATTTTTTTAACTACCACTTAGTGGTTTCACTATTCATCAAAAAATGAAAGTTTCTAGAAAAATACCAAAAAATTGGCCTAAGCTATATTTGATATTATGAATTCAAAAATGATTTCTATTTTACCAAATTCAAAATATATCAGTTGCATTAATTAAATCATGTCATCAAAACAAATAGCGTGTTTTTAAGAGACAATAACTATCAAAAGATTGACACTTGTTTATGTCTGGTTTAAATGTGAAATTACATCCAATGACCAACATTGTATTAAATTGTAAAAATATATTTTAAATATATTTTAAAACTACTAAAATTAATAATTTATCACTATTAATTATTTCGATTGAAAAAGTTGTTTTTAATTACAGTTTAGTAATTTTCACTATTCATCAAAATAAGAAAGTTATCCGAAAAGTACCAAAATTTCACCCTAAGATAATTTTGATATTCGGAATTCAAAAATGAAATCCATTTTGAAAAATAAAATTTACAAAATTTAAAAAAGTGGTTATTACAATTCAAAACAGCTAGTTTTAATAATATTTTAATAGCATATCATTGTTTAGCGAAACTCAGTATTGCGTACAACACATGCTATCGTGGAAGGTCACGATTGCGTGTAATGCAAGGCAAGTCAAGGATGCGTGTTTTGCAAGATCCTTTTTGTGTAGCATACAACACAAGACATTAATTAAATTAAAAAGAATATTTTTCATAAAATCTCGGGGTGTTACAATCAATGACCTAGAAGTTAACTAAAACTATTTCCAATTTGGTAATTGGAGTTTGATGACACGGTAATGGAATATTTTGTAGTTTTATTGAGGATGCCTCAGAAGAATGATTTTATTTGTGTTTTCATGGACTTACTGATGAAATGATCAAATTTCATGCAAATATTGGAATATTCATTAGTGTAGAAGTTGGAAAATTTTAATGTTTGGTAGATTTTCCATCTACACAGTGTTCTGAAGACATTATTCATATACCATGAAGAAATATTTACATTCCTCTTAAATCAAGGATTATAAAAGGTTATAGGATCCCATTTTTTATGATAATATCTTTCCACAAACAAGGAAATGGTCATTTGGAGCATACATTACAAGTAAATGATCATATGTTGTGAGTATGTTTCGTACTATTTTTAGGATCAAAGGAGAAGCACCATGTTTTGGTGGAATTTTCCTAAAACAAAACTTATTAGGATAAAATATATATGGAACCATATGAAGAAATATTTGGTAGGAGATGAAGGTGTCATGTAAGATGGATGGTGGAATGTGAGTTTGAAATTTTGGTAATATTATTCATGGAGGAGACTTCAAAACATATTTTTTTCGTAAATAAATAGCAATAGGTCAGAGTAGATAGAAGGCGTATGCTGATATACACTAAAACCCCTAGAGTATATAGTGGGTGATCATGTATTCCTCCGAGTTCCACCAAGATTAGTTCACCATAGGATAACAATATAGGGGGTTTTGAAGCCTAAGTTCGTCTCACAATTTGAGGTGGCATAGAGAATCATGCTGGTGGTTTAATTTAATGATCCAATCATTTTGAATGAAAATAATTTCAAAAAATTGTGAGTTATCTTATTAAAAAAACTCATGATTTTATAACGTAGTGAATATATTGGGAAATGTGACAATCTAGATTCAACAACTATATGAAAATTTTTCAACATGACCATTGGGAAAAAACCCTTGTTAATAATATCAACATTATCATTAGATTTTATAAGTAAACATTTTAGAAAGAATAATTTAGGAAGAAAGGAGGAGTAACGGACTTAACCAGTAAATTCAAGCCTTTTACGAAATTTTTTAAAAATTTGTGAGAGAGGTAGAATAATTGGTCATCACTATTATAGAAGACTAGGAAAAGCTTCATCAATTGAAGCTTGAAGGAAATCTCCATTTGGAGAAGTTCGTGTTAGGTGAAAATACTTGTAGGGTGATGTTTTCTAAACCGCTCATTGAATATGTCACCATCACACACCTTACCATTATATTGTATGTGGGTGTTATTGGGGGTTATGTTTCGAGACCTTAGTTACTTAATGTGTAATCCTTTTATATAAATAAAATTGACATTCCATAATTTCTGTTTTGAGAAGATTTGTTCTTATAAATATGATGAATTTGATAAATTGATTACTCAGAAAGAAATTTTTCTTTTAAAAAAATATTATATTTATTATAATAAAAAATGTTATTAATAGTAATATTTATTTTCATTATATATTATTATTAAAACATTCTTATTTGAATATAAATGATATAATAATTTTATTTTTTCACGTGTTCGAAATTTCACTCTTCATTTTATATCAGATATTATTTTTAGAAAAAAATTAATTTTATATTTGGAAGACAAAATTGCCAAGTTTATATACAAACTATGATAAAATAAATACCACTTTTGAAATCACAACAATTAAATTCGTTTAGGGGGAATTTATGAGACTTTTTTACTTTTTTTAGTTCTTCATGAAAAATAAAAATACAATTTTGGATTTTGAATATGTTTATCCCATGATTCCAATACCATAGGCATATACCAGAGGAAATCCCATCATTTTTCATTTACCAATACTTACGTGTCAAAATAAATAAATAAATAAATCCTCCTATTATGCATTAAACACTGTAAAATTTCTCTATTTCGATTTAGTCTAAATTCTACGAACATTAATCTATAATTGTTTTACCTCCCAAGGATTACTCTCAAGGATTCCTCCCAAGGTGTCCTCAAGGCCCCAAGATCCTTATCCTCATGTTTTAGAATAAACCCTTCAAGGAAAGGGAAATCTCAACTACTCATTTCCTTTCATGTTTCATTTTTTTTAGTAATGAACTTAAAATTTTTATATTATGTGAATCTGCCCATTTTATTCTATACCATTTGTATATTAGGATTCATGAATAATTGGGATACCCTTTTATCCTCACATTTTACTATTTTGTAAATCCTTGTTTCAGTTAACAAATGATGCCACATTTTCTTTTCAAAATTTATCTCCTTTCGTCAAGAAATTCACTTATTTTATATTTTGATTTCAATAAAAACATTATTTTCTAGGGTTAGACACCTATATACAAAATATATTTATTTCATTATGGTATTAAAATAAATTAATCTCTCCTTATGTTTTTTAATAATTAAACAATGATCTTGTATTTAAGAACTATTTTATAACACCATGATTTTTCATATGAAACCCCTTAATTTTATTCTCCATGTGTAATTTATTAATTATTTTATTATCATATATATGGATCAAATTATTTAATACATATGTAGTGTAACACCTTATAGTAATTGAATATGTTGATTAATAATTTTTTATCTAGAATAATGAATAAATGATCTGTAAAAAATAAATATTTATTTGGAAAATTCCGCTTTCACTTAATGAATTTTATCCATGATTTGTCTTCTACGGAATCTGGTGGATTAGATGATATTATTAATATTAATTTTATAAATTCCCCTTATCTTCAGTTTTTGTTGAAAATTATGTTACCTATTCCGGGCGTAATTACAAGAAGTTAATTAACATTCCATGATGTAAATTCATTTCATAGGCTCACCCATATCTGAGATTCAATCTATGATACATTCCAAGTATAAAATATGTTTAAAATCAACCCATGAAGGGAATCGATATCACATAATGATCCACATATTTCATTACTCCTATAATTAATCCCCATCATGCCCTCAAAAACTTCATCAATGCACTTATTAACACACAAAACAAGTAGTGTAACTAGATGGGTAGGCAGTTTTATTGCATCATAGAACACTATAATAATTATCACTCTCAATAGTCATTACAAATCAAAAAGGAAACAAAGGATTCTAAAAAACCAGATGATATGATACCTCTTAAGGAACTCATAGCATATCAAACATTGCCACTAATAAGAAATATCAATTCTAATTCCAAAAATAAAATTCTCATAACCACACTACCATCTCTCACCATGAAAAATAACACATCCTTCATTACATGACAAAAAATGGACCAAAACCATAACAACCTCCAAAAATAATGAGAAAATAACTGTAACGAAAAAATACAACACCTAATTCCTTGATAACAAAAATTAATGAATCTTATCTTTCATTTCATGATGTTATCCTCTTTTTGTATCATTGATTCATAAAAATGATTTCAAGAACATCAATGTATAAATTTTATTAATTAGAAATTAGGTCCTCCCATTTTCATATGAAAGAATGTTTATTGCACATTATATATCATGAAAAAAACTCATCTGATAGAAAAAATAAATCAAAACACCATGTCATAAATAAAAAAATGTAGGAAAATTTCAAAAAAATCCTAGGAACTGGGAATGAATCTGCATCTCATGGTCCCATGTACTCTCATGTAGATCATCATTCCTCTATAACATGAAAAACCATGAAATAATTTATCAATGAAAATACATCCTTTGATGATCCTATATTTTTACATGTATCTCTTTGAATATCACATCATCATCAGTATCCAACTCTTCCCATTTTATAATGTGTAATTCCCCATGATGATAATGATTGGGATCCAACCCTTTTATTGGAACGCCTTTCATAGAGATTATAATTTAACCTATTTGGTTTATTTCAACCATGATTCAAAGTTGGTAGTAAAGTATTTTTTGAGTATATAGACAAATAGATTTATAAAATGACCAAATTTCTATGTATGAATGTTTTAATGAAATAATGTATTCAGAATTTAATCATGTCAAATGGATTATGAGAGTTCTCAAAGTGTTTGGATTGTTTCAAATTTGATTTTGGTTTTTGTGGGAAATTCGATGATATATATCTACTATACATTAAAATATCATGAGCATGTTATTATACATGAAATTTTTCTTTGAAGTCATCATGAGCTAGTTTAGGGAGTGAATGAATATAGACCATCAAAATGTTACACAATATTAAACTATCATTATAATGTTTTCAGGAACCAGTTGAGGATTGAAATGAATACACACCATGAAACCCGATCACACTGTTTAATGTTTCATCGGGATTATCTTAGCCTATGATATCACATTCTATTGGTTTAACTCATAAAAGGAGAGAAATATTATATGAAAGGATTAAAAACCATCTAAATATTAGCCTCTGGGGTTTCATATACACATTTTTCATTTGACTCGTTATTCATCCTCCATGAAGCCTTTCCCTTAGACCATATATGAGTCAAAATGATTTCGGAGTCATTTATTCTCTTCCAAATATCTTGATCATGATTTTTATCCCTGTTTACTTTTTCCATTTTTGTTTCCCCCATAAATTAATTTTTATCTATTTGAGTGGTGGAATCACTTGTCCTCGATTATTTAGTGTGTTATTCTAGGACATGTGTGATCAAGTATTCTTCTTTGGATATTATTCATGTTCATTCTTGTTGGTGTTACCCATTTGAATAACTCATTAAATCACTAGATAAAGGTAATTGATCTATAACTAAACCATATTCTCTACTTCAATTTGATGATGTAAGGGAAATATAATCAGATCATACCATCACAATGTTCACATTAAATTATATAACAATGGTGATGATAAATCATATGTTGGATTAATCCTTTGATACATTTGGATGTAATGGTGTCAAAAAAGGCTTGTGGATACCATTAGGTTACTACACCCTTAAAAAAATAATGACTTATAAAATAGTTTATTGATATTATCTAGACTTTAATGGCACCTCAGGTAATTTCTTGTGATAGAATCAACTAAAAAATGGATTAATGAATTATTGAAATTTTTTATGATGATTTGAAAATAATGTGTGTGCACATTGTCATCGAAAAAAGATAGGATACAATTTAATGAATGAATGATGGATTGAAATGTAAATTATAATTTGAATAACTAATCACGGTTACCAAAGATAAAATATTTTGTTATAATATTTTTTCTATTATTATTATGTCTTTTTTAATAATGTGGTTCTTATATAAAGGGTTATTCTCGGTGATTCTGAAATGATTATATAATGTTCTTGACCTAGTTTTGTTTTAATTGATAAATTTCATTACTCGGTTATACTTTAATTTTTATAGTTCTTGAACTGGATATGTTGTAATTCATATATGTCTTCACCCGTTTGTGTTTATAGTATTTAATAATGGGAATGACCTAGTTATGCTGAAATTATTATATAAATGGCTTGTCCCAATTATGCTATCATTATTATAGGTATAGCTTAGTTTATTTTATAATGTTTATATGGAGTTATTTCACCAGTTATATGATTATTCCATGGTATTTTGGTTAATATTCATATGTTTTTGCAACATAAACATAGATATTTTTACATGGTTCTTATGATTGTTAGTTATTGTATTATAACAATTTATTTATTAACAAATGATTTTATATCATTATAGAATTCAATTAATATCATACCAGTTTTCAATTTAAATAGTGATATTGAAATACTGAGTTTTACTTATATCCTAATTTGGCCAATGTATGGTACCCTAGAGGATTACATTTATGCATGTTTAGACATGGTCAAGAGACTTTGTAGTTTATTATTTCCTATAATGCATTGGATAGTGTTTACGGAACCAACATGAGGCTCAAGACCTAAATATTTTGATTATATTTTTTTAAGTATGGATTTTTTTCTATATTATGTTCATTCTAACATTTATAGACATTATAGTGTTAAATTACGTGATTTATTATTACTTTTAGTACATGTTTCAACCATTACCTTATAGTTGTATGATTACTGTTTTTTCTATTTTTGAAAAAATGATATTTTTTAAATACAGTGTATTTTAACTCTATTAAATGGTTTATATTCTTCAATTATTTTCATTACACTATAAATCCTGGAAGGATGCATCAGGTATATGGGTACTAATGATTTTGGTCCAACAAAAAACTTATTTTTCCACATGGTAGTGTACCGGATCAGGGGAACCAAATTTTTTTATCAAATATAGGTGGTCTTTTTATATTTCGTTAATATTTATAAATGGTTGAAAAGTGAATTTTATTTTTCTATAGTTAGTAATGAGCATGTTTATGGGAGTAGTGGAAACATTTGTACAGGAAAACCATGTTCCTAGGGATAATATTGATGTCCAAGATGATCAATTTTTACAGTTGATATAATTTTCCATTGGGTAATTCATATGTAGTGTGATGTAATTTTTTATTTAGATTTAAAATCATGGAACCATTAAGATTGAGTTGAGTTTTCATGAATCCTGATATGAACGTAGTGATATATCTTGACTAACATTTTTCATAGTAGGGAAATATTTATTGTATGTTACATATTTTCATGTATAAATTGTGAAATGAAAAATATAAAATATATGAAAGAATATGTGAATGAACTATAATTTCAATATAAATCCTTTTTTTAAAAATTATTAGAGAGACCATGATATAGTGGTTCTTTATTTTGGAAACCATATAAGGTTGAACATGTTGTTATGAAGTGTTCTAAGGGGGTCATTTTTTGTAGAGAAAATGTATCTTGATTATAATAAAATTAATAATCCCGAGAATAGAAACAAACACTCACCTAATGTAGATAAACCAAAGAATTATGTATCTTTTAATGATGATATCTATGTTTATTGTCATGAATGATTCGTGAGGGTTATGTTATCTATGAAAGGGGAGACTATTTTCATTATACCATTGATGTCTAATATTAAAAGTGTGTTTTCAGAAAAATTCACCAATGTTCACTAGGTAGGAAGGCCCCTATTCATCCATGTCATAGATTGAGTTAGTCCATAGGATCTTCAAAAACCATTGGACACCACTAATAGAAGAGTGAATGATTCTACGTACTTTCTTCGTTGACCTAAAAAAGAGTTTGAGGGAAATTTATTGAAATCTAAATAGTAAAAAGATGTATTATATTAATATTATAAGGTTATGTTCTTAAGTAATTTTATATAGATACATCAATGGATGTCAAGGCTCACATGTTCACACAACTGATGCTGGAGGGAGTATAAGAGTTGGACTATTTTAGATTATTTAATAACTAATAGTTCATGGTGTGATTTTTATCTACTGATGTGATCTCCAAGGAGATACATTTTCTAGATGGGTTTCAATGTGAGATTATATCATATGTGAATTTATCTCTATAGTGTAAATTTTAGATTTATTAAATCCATCTCTCATCCTGGTAGGAAATATGAGAGAGTCCTCGAGTAATGTCTATGTTTTTTCACTAGAGTGAATCGGGAAATCTTATTCTTATGGTGTCAAGAACCGTTATTATAGTTATCACTATGGAAATAGTGGGAAGATCATTTAAGAATCTGGGAAACCATCTTAGGACCTTGTAAAACTATTGGGCTATCAGTGTGGAATTTTTATCCATAAGTGGTATCAATTTATACATATTTCATGGGATTTTCGTGAATACAAATTTTTGAGTCTCTTATAGAGGTTTTGAAGGGGAATTCAATAGTAGAGTAGTACTAGATTATAAGGAATTGAACCATAGTCTGGGAGATACCCGTAAGAATGTGGGTTGCTTGAGTTACACATGATGTTCTATCAATGTAGAGTATGAAGTAAGGTAGTGCATGAATGGAAGTACCCTGAATAGGGAAACCCCTTGGGGAGTCATACTGTATCCCATGGTAGATGGTAATGCATGATGAATGCTATGAAATATACATTGATAGGATTTGATAAATTATGACATACCATGAGAGGAAAATTTCATATATCCTATATCCTTTAATGGATTTTTATACATAATTATATCATTCCTTTATATTTGCTAATTTTTAAAATGGTTTGGTCTTTTTTATAGATATATTTAATGCCTTACTGACTATCGATACACATTTGGCAGTGTGACCAGATAATGTAAAACATTTCAAGGTGTGTTCCCTAGAAATTGGTGGTTACCATTTCATTGGAGAACATTTTGTGATCTAAATTAATGAATTTGATTCAATTCACTATATAGATTAGATATTTCTACCCCATTCTCTTATTCAGTTTTAGTGAATAAGATTTAACTTTCTATCTCCATATGTTGGTAGATATTTTCACTATGGTTAGTGGGATCTTCAATCTAGTCGTTCATGACCAATTTAGTGAAAGTTGGACTGTATCATTGTTGTGATACTATCTATTAATCATGATGTTGTTGTAATATAATGTGATATTTTTCATTTATTATATACCAATTTTGGGATGTCATTCCTAATGTGTTTTTCATCTTACCGTCCTTGCGGGAGATCGATTTAACTATCAAGTCAGCTACAATAGAAGATATAGTGTCTATTACACCTTATTGGATGGAACAGGTAGAAATTTTTTAGTTGAATGTTTTATTACAAGATCTGTAAGATATTTTTTCATATGGAATAATAATTCAACATGTGGTTCCCTAGTACCTTTCATCAAAAAATCATGACGAGTTGTTTCCCTTTGGTGGTGGCTCATGAGATTAAACTAAATGATAGATAAAAAATAGTATCACATTTCATATATCGATGATATATTTGATTAGTTTAGAGGTGAATAAATCATTTACATGATCAATTGGATATTAGGATAACAATTTTTAGGTATGACACCATCATACAAACATTGGCCTTATTTTAGAAGAATGTATGACTTACTTGAGTTCACAGTGATTCTGGTTGGTTTGACAATTGTACTGACTGTATTTTTCCCATAATGAATCAAATATTTTATCTTGTTACTGACCAATTTTTGGTTTTTTTCGTTTATATCTTAGATTAAATTTATTGAGAATATGATCATTACAAAAATCATGAATCCATCTTGACAACATTTAGAGAACGTTGTCTTTATGCCAAGAAAACCAACAATAGTTTTGGGATTCATAAAGTGAAATTATTGGTCCACTTCATCTCATAATAATGAGTTTTTGTGGACCTATATAAGGTTTCCAAAATGATATCATAATATAATACCAATAATTTCTTCAATATATGGAGTTTTCTTTGGTTATTAGGTGATTATTAGTGACTTATCCATGACATTTCCAATCTGGAACCACCATTATCATGGATGAATTAGAAAGGGGTTATGTTTTTTTGTTTATATTAGTGTAATAGAGAATATTTTGGGATTAAGGGTAGCCATACCATATAAACTATCACAATTTACATGTCCAAGGTAAGGCATTCACCATTTACAGTGACACATCCAAAGATGAACTAAGAGTAGTTCTAATGTAGGTGGTTTGAGTTCCTAACGGTTGATCCACATCGTTCAATGCACAAGAGTAGAATTTTCCTACTAATGATAAGATTAGGATTAAGCATCATATGAATTGATATACTGGAGATACTCTCTTTTGGGACAGTGGTTTTTTGAGTACACAGACCATAGGAGCCTCCGATACATCTTTTCCTCACTAGACCTGATCATTATATAGATTAGGTGGTTGATTATCTACAATAATTCGATTTTGAATTTTCTAAAAAATATTACATAGAATAATTAATGCTCATTTTTTTATCCAAAGGATTTAGATATAGGTCGTCTGGATGTCTTGGGATGAGTGGTGTATGATGGCACTCTATGAAGACATGCATCATGAAATTCATGAATCCTAGGGATGAGTATATCTAAATTATACATTTGATATAACTATGATTCCAGACATGTTGAAGATTTTTTAGCTAACCAATCCTCATGTCTTAGCTTAGACGGACATCATTATGGATGGAAGACACCTTCTTGAGGGTCTCTTGGAAGTGAAAATTTTATTATTTTCCTTGGATGATTATGGGTTTTAAGGGCATGTATGAGGTTATGAGGATATAATTTTTTGTGTCCATATGGATAGTGGATCCATATATAAAAATGTTCTATTGTTATCTCAATATACAATACTAGTATCATGTAATGAGGATGGAGTTAGATGGATTTTTGTTATAATTTTTCACCTATTTGAAACTCGAAGATGAGAATCGTAGGCCTATTATCCTATTACTTCATCTACCCTTTTATGAGTGGAAATGGGATGTTTTCACTCTATATTTTATAATTTCATTATCTAGTAATCATTTCATAAATGATGTACTATAGTTGATTGTAGGTTGACTAAAAAAGGTATACCACTTATTACCTATTAGCAAGACATTCACTATTTAAGATCGTTGCAATCTTTAGGTGTGGGGGATATTTTGTTGGGTGATGTTATGAGGAGTATAATTTCTAATATAGATCACCTTATCTTGTATTGGATTTGACAGTTTCCTGATATGGATATAGAATCATTGGTTCTTATCGTTATTACATATCATCCTCTGACTGAGATTCAATCTAAATAGACTATTTATATTCTATAGGATGTGTTACAAGTCTATATTTATAATTTTAGTGATTCATTTGAGTATCACCTGAAAATCAAGGAATTTTCCAATTATAACATCATCCAGGAATATATAATCCTCACACTTCTCACAATTTGTCTTCAAGGTCATCTCATTAACCTATTTGTTTCTTGGAGTTTCATGAGTCAACTTTTATTAGACATAGTATTTTTGAGGAGACGTCTAACAAGGTTAAGTTTTTTAAGAGGATGTTAGTGAGTATTAAAAGTATGAAAAAATATTATTTCGGAATATAGAGATGTTATTTATGTTTGAGGTCAGTAATCGTGATTTCCCTTGTGAGTTTCAGAGGTTGAAAAACCACCCTATTTAGAAAATTTTAATGTTGGTGGCCATATTTCTTAGGCCATTTGAGATTGTACATATGTATAGTCTAATGGATTATATATCATCCCTTAAAAATCAATTTAGTTCCATTCATGTAATGTTTCAGATGTCATGTCTTTGGATATAACATCCTAACCCACCTCTTGTTTTAGATGTTGATGGCGTAGATATTGGTCAAGATGTTTCCTTTAAAGAGAATCTAGTAACTATTGTCGACTATAGTGAGATGTATCTCTAGAGAATGAATATACCTATAGCTGTAGTTTTACAGAATAATTAGATTGTTCATGGGGAGTTCAGGGAGAGGGAATCGAATATGAAAACATAGTTTCTATACTTGTGTTTTTGATTTCCTGAAGTGATGCAGGGAGGAAATTAGTGAAGAGCTATTATATGTTGTGGAGGTTGTGACATTCCATACTTTTTAGGCATGTTCCTCTTTGACATTTTCATCAAACATTTTACAGGGTTTTCCATAATATTTGAACCTTTTTAGTACAGTTTCTTTTGAGAATTGATTGTAAATGTATTTAAAGTGACCTAATGATCAATGATTTATGTTTTTTAAATTAATGGTGCCTAATTTTAAGTGTTTAGAATACCATAAGTGGTATCTCTTAGAGTTTGAATTTATTTTGAGGCTGTTTGAGTTTTTATATTATATATGGGATGAGTGTAGTCTTCTGGGAAATTATAGAACATGAGAAACTAACACGGTGTTTATATAGTTCCATTCAGACATTGGGAACTATTCCTCAGTGTGAAATGCATACATGTTGTGAACATATTAAAGGATTTTTATCTTTATCTATATATATGTTATGAGTTAGTTCATGATGATAAATGAAGACACACTAGGAAACTAGTTCTCATTATGTAATGATTTATCAATGATATTTTAACCCAATGAAACATATTTTTCAGCATAACTCATAAATTTAGAAATACACATTATGGAATGATTAAAAATCATAAAATTCATGGCCTCCCAAGTTTTAAATAAATATTATGCATTTGATCATTCATCATAAACCATGAATCCATATCGCTTTGACCATATGCAACTACATGTGATTTTAGAGTAATCTCTTCCCTTATGAATGTCACAATTGAGAGTTTGATCCCCGGTTAGTTGTTACATCATCCCTCACATCATATTTTTCTCTATTTTACTTCATGGTTCCATTTTGATTCAATTGTGTTGCATCCTAAATTGTTTCTACACTTATTGTGAGTATACCTGTGAATAAAAAATAATTGTCTAAATGATTAAATATATTATGATTCATGATAGGTTATCTCATGTGATTGTGTTTGATATATTCACCTTCAACAAATTTATTATTAGAATTTTGAAATGGATGAGAATGATTACATATTAATGGGTTTAAAAATTCTCATTGCAATGGATTAAGATAAAATATAATTAATTAATGACTAATTGAATAACAAATGTTAATTGGAAAAATTAACCATAATAAAATATGATATGATATTATGGTATGGTATTGTAGCTATTATGGCTCGTGTTATTTTTGATGCAGAAATGATTATATAAATGTTTTGAATATTTTTGCTAATATTAATACATAAATGGATTGTTCACGTTATGATGTAATTCTACGTGGCCTCAGCCCAGTTATGTTGTCATTATTATAGTCATTGGCCTTGTTATTTTTTAAAGCATATAGGGCTCACCCAGGTTAGGCTGAAGTGCTTATATAAATTTATTTTCTCAGTTATGATGAATGACTTATATAAAGGGATTGTACCAATTATGCTATAATTATTATTAGCCTTGGAATAGTTATAATATTAAATTATAGACATGTATTTTCTTATTTATGTGATTCTTCCACGGTGTTGTGGTTATGGTTTGATTGGTTATTCTACATGTTAAATGATATTATGGCCTAAAGGAAAAGAATATTATTTTATATATTGTATAAATTTTAAAATAATTTTAAATAATATAAATTATTTTATTATTTTATTTATTAATACACCTTTTTATCTCTTTATTGCATGAAATTATCATCCGACCAGTTTTTTTAGACAAGGTGGTTTTGTCCAACTGAGTTTTAAGGACATCATATTTATGCCACCATTTTGTACCTGAGTAGATTACAAAGATACATGTTTGGAAAATGGTAAGGGACCATGTAGTTGATTTTAACATGGTGATGGTATAGAGAATAGTGATGGAACATACATGGGGTTCAGGAGTTAGTATAATTTATTTTATATATTTTGGAAGGGTATTTTAACTGTATTAACTTCATTTTGGTAATTAGTTAATTTTTTTACTAAGATTACATTGTTTATTATTATTTTGATTACCTATATAAACATTTAACTTCTAGTTATATGTTGTATTATTTACATTATTTGAATGACTATAATTTTTTTTGATTCCATTTTATTGGAATTTTGTACTAGGGGGTACAGTGACCCCAGAATTCTCTTTACAAACCCTTTTCTAGTTGGTAGTATCTGGCATACATGGAGGTGCAGTTGAGTTCCCCTAACCAACTTGATTTGTTTGATGAGAGAGAGTTTCAGATAA
The DNA here is from genome assembly GCA_963277665.1 of Viscum album. Taxonomy (NCBI): domain Eukaryota; kingdom Viridiplantae; phylum Streptophyta; class Magnoliopsida; order Santalales; family Viscaceae; genus Viscum; species Viscum album. The sequence continues at coordinate 639,336,321 of OY728122.1, forward strand.
GGGATCTCAAATACTGTCAATCATGAAAAACATTGAAGATATTGTGGAAAATTTATATCATTGGAGTATATTCCCACTGATAAGGAAACTTGATTACTCATTTCACCATATTAAAGAGATAATAATGGGGAAAAGCTTACTACCCCTACAAAACATACACTCCCAACATTGATGAGAGACTGTAAAAAATATATGGTCTCCAACATAAGAGTCTATGGGGCACATATGATGATTTAAGTATGAAATTTTCTATTCCAATACAACATTAATCATGTCACAAACATTCTAAATGTTCTCTATTATTCTAAACAACACATTGAGGATATTAAATACAAACACCCTAACCTTGATACAACATAATAGAGAATGAAATGAAAATCCTGATGAAGCATGAAAAGGAATTGTGTCAATTTATGGGACATAGATATTATAGTTTAAAAAAATGAACAGATACAAGTGACACTCCAACACCCCTATAAATTCCTTAAAAAAGCTGAAAATTGATCCTCCAATGATTGGATGGTCCACTGTTTTATTTCCAAATATCTGAGGGTTGAAATTACAACTGAGTAAAAAATTAATGAAAAAATAACACTACAATACTCTCAAGATTCATGAGGTTAATCATTTGTCAAGATCTATGAAAATGGACTTATGGACTCCATGTAACCACATCACCTCATCCATGTACCTCCTTTCAAAAACATCCAATGTTCCTGACTCCCTAATAACTAGGAAGTGATCTGATTTCATTATCCAATCCATGATTACCTAGATATAAACAAAATATCATTAATATGAGGGTTAAAATATGATAAAATCAAAATATACTCCATCCCACATCTATTAGAGTATATCCATAGGCTATAAAAAACCAATGGGAACATGATGCTCAACCTTCAGTAACTATAAAACCAAAAACCTAACAACAAACTATTCAATATACTATTTCATCCCAATCCATCAAAATAACATCCTTTGGATCAGATTCCTCTTATAAAACCTTAGGTGTGCTATAAAAGGTGATATATGCGACTAAAAATAGAACCCCCAATGAATATATTTAGTGAAAAAACATTCTTTTAGGAAAAATCATGATATTACCATCCAATGACCATCCCTCTAGAGAATCACCCTGGCCATGACCTTGCATCACCTCTACCACTTGAACTCCAATACGAGACCAAGCCATCACATTTATCGAACAATATTACAGAAGAATATAATAAATCCTTACTCTATGATAAACCAGACATATATCAATAAAATAGGAATCCAAATCCTCCATCTCTCTCCAGGTATCTTCAGAATATGAGAATATACTTACATGAATACATGATCAATGTTTCACCCATAAAATTCCCATTTTATAAGGTCTATGAAATGTCAAAGCAATTTTCTTGAAAAAGATCCACCCACCTTCAGTTTCATATATTCAATTCTTACTAAAAAACGGTATATGTCATGCTATTATTATCGATAAAGAACAAAATGTTCTCCCCAATAATGTAATGTATCCAAAACATCAGATCAAACAAAACATCTACAATAATTGGATCATGTGTTTCATTAATAATCTAATTGAGAATGAACTAAATAAAACAATAAGATATCACTTCTCTCTACTTCATTAAAATACATCCCAATCACTTGTAGGAAGTGTCACAAAAACCCTAAAAAATTAACCCTTCCTCTAGAAAATTTAGCATTAGAGCAATGATCAACATCTCCATTAGTTTTCCAAAAACTACATGAAACTAATTAGACCATAGGAAATTATTTTATTTCTGGTTCAACAATGTTACCTAGTCATAAATTCTAGTGAAATATGGGATAAACCCCTGATAATTTCCAATGACAATGTTGATACACTATATCTATGCCATGTTATTGGGAAATTACTAATAATAATCTACTGCAAAATTTTATTTCTCTACTACCAATACTTGATGGGACAAAAAATACATGAGGAAACAAACTTCTCACATCCAAAACTCCCACATAGACAACATTCCAAAGGGATGATGATGTTCAAGAACATTCAAGACAACTCTATGAAGATCAAAATCCTACTCTACTAACACCACATGTATCAATATATCATTGATGAAGTCAACAATAAATGATCTAGAAACTCATGGAACATAGAGTTCTTAAGTCCCATGAACAATGTAAATGTGTTTGATTTACTGAAAAATATCATGAAAAACTCAAAGATCCCATATATTATATGAATTTAGTGTTCAGAATGTCACACTCATTCACCCTCAACTACAGGTACCCATAACATTGATCTGTCATCGAAAACCAATAATCCACTATAATATGGTAAAAAATATTATATTCCCTCTAAATAGGATAATGGTTCTTGTCTGTTACATAAATAAACAACTGGTATCCTATACAATGACTCGTACTACAATTTTCCATTTAGGGTAACAACACTAGAGAACCCCACAGTGACAATCATGGATAGATTAAACCCATCTTTGTTATATCTTCTATCAAAACCATAACCAATTAAACACATAATGTTTCACGATATATTTATCCATTTCAAATTAATAATTAGAAAAATATGATGTTTTCAAAAACATAAGTAACATTTTAATTCATAACATCACAACCACCATGAAAAATCATAAGAAAAAACTGTGAAATCTCTAGGATCCTCTTTCATCATAGTTTCCAGTAATTCAACAAAAAAACACATACCATAATGACAGAAATGGCCCCACACATCTAATAGCCAACTAACTACCTTGATCACCATTTTAAATCATAATCTGGCCATCAACATACAAGAATACAACACTCATACAAAAAATGTTAATTAAAACTCCAAAAGAATACAAGTAATCTATTACATGAATTCTGATTTAATGTTTCACCAAAAATATGAATAGGTCCAAATGGGAATCTTTTGTTCCCATAATAATTTTACATCCGTGACATATATCAATGAATATTCTTTATCATTTCACCGTCATGGTCAATAATAGGGGCTCAAGAATAAGCATTATGATTAATATATAGAATGGAATAGAATAGGTGAAAAAAAATTATTTCAATGATACTTAATAAAAAAAATATATATCAAGGACATATACCCCTAAATTATCCATATCCCCTCAATATTGTATTATCATGCTATGCCTACTACTAAAATAGTCTCACTCATAACAACTGTGAAGTCTAATTAAAATACAATCAATTCCCACAAAAATTTGATTGAAAAACCTCTAGGAAATTGGTTATATAGATGGATATGAACCATATATCAAAATCATGCGGACATTAATCCCATTTAAAAAACATAGAAACCACATTCTCTAGAAGGCTGGAATAGAGATGATGAGGTTGAATCCCTTCCAATAAATAACTCAATGGTTTGGGAACCTATATCCAATACTGGAAATCCAGCATTTCCCAACGGTTTAGAACCATTGGGAATGGCTGTAGAACCGTTGGTATATGTTATACCAACAGTTCTGCAAACCGTGGGGAAGTAAGCCATTGGGAAAGGCTTTTCCCAACGGTTTACACAGAACCGTTGGGATAGGTCAGAAAAAATCAACCTATACCAACGGTTCTGCCAAACCGTCGGGAAAGGCCTTTCCCAACGGTTTGGCCCGTTGGGAAATCAACAGACAATTTTCTTTCCCAACGGTTTAAAAACCGTTGGGAAAGGTTTTTACCAATGGTTCCATGAACCGTTGGTAAAAACAACCCTGTAACAGGGTATCCCAACGGTTTCAAACCGTTGGGATAGGGTGTTTTTACCAACGGTTCCTTGAACCGTTGGTAAAAACAGCTACATAAAGCCTATGCCAACGATTTTAAAACCGTTGGCATAGGCTTTGCTGTGCAAATTGCACAGCAGCCTACAATTTGCACAGTAGGTCTGGTTTTTGGGCATTTTCAATTCAATTTTCAATCCAATTATGCCCTCGTTTTCAATTCATTTTTCAATCCAATTATTGTACCTGTAACACATATAATGCATACATATAGAGAACAAACCAACATATACAAATAATGAAAACCATCCAACCAACACATATAATGAATCCTGAAAATATACACATCCATAATTAAATTAGAATTCATAACATAATTATAAACATACATAATTCATTTAGAATTCATTTTAAAATTTAGATGACAATTATATGTGGAATCCGAAATTCAATTCATAATTTGATCGGTTTTTTCTATACCATATATTTTTACCTCAAATGATGTCCATTTTAAACAAAATACATACACCTGAAGTGATATCGGCCACACCGCACCTCAGATTGAGGCAGGGATGACTCGTACACATCACATTTGACCCATGGATCATTGTGCTAAAGTATCGACACAATCCGAATATGTTTGGTCGGTTTTCCGTATGCCAGTTGATGTTTTTCACTTAAAATGACGTTCTTTTGAAACAAAAGACGGACACTATGAGTGGTGCTGACCACACCGCGTCTCCAATTGAGGCGGGGTTGATTCGTACACGTCACATATTACCCATGGATCGTTTTCCTAAAGTGTAAATGGAAACCGAATGCGTTTGGTCGGTTTTCCATATGTACTTAAAATGTTTTCCATTTTAAACAAAAGAGTGAAACTTAGACTAATCCTGACCACACCGCGACTCAGATTCATCCCAGGTTGGCTCTTACATGTCACATATGACCCATGGATCGTTGTGATAAATTATCAAAAGATTATGAATGCGTTTGGTCAGTTTTGCGTATGCCAGTTGTTCTTTTCATTTATAATCATGTCCATTTTAAAAAAAAGAGACAGCGTTAGAGTGGTGTCGGCCACACCACGCCTCGGATTAAGACGAGGTTGACTTTTACATGTCACATATGACTCATGGATCGTTGTGCTAAAGTATCGATAGAATCCGAATGCGTTTGGTCGTTCTTCCGTATGTCAGTTGATGCCTTTCACTTAAAATGACGTCCTTTTGAAACAAAAGACGGACACTTTGAGTGGTGTTAGCCGCACCACATGTTGGATTAAAGCGAAGATGATTCGTACATGTCACATAAGACCCATGGATCGTTCTCCTAAAGTTTCAATGGAAACCGAATCCGTTTGGTCATTTTTCCGTATGTACTTAAAATGGTGTCCATTTTAAACAAAAGAGAGTCACTTAGACTTATCCTGGCCACACCGGGACTCGGATTCATCCCGGGTTGGCTCGTACACGTCACATATGACCCATGGATTGTTGGGATAAATTATCAACATATTTGGAATGCTTTTGGTCGGTTTTCCGTATGTTAGTTGATGCTTTTCACTTAAAATGACGTCCTTCTGAAACAAAAGACGGACACTTTGAGTTGTGTCGGCCACACCACGTCTCCGGATTGAGCTGAAACCACCATGTAACATTCTAATTATTATTCGTGACGTGTACGCACAGACGGCACGTCAATCGGACGTGCGGTTTGCGCAGTACGACTCAATATTCGTGTTTTAAGTGATGCTCGCGCTTTGTAAACGCATGTGAGGGGGGTCCAAACAGGCCGAACGAAGTCGGAATGGCCTGAAATCAGAGGAAAAATACGGGAGAGTGATTTATGAAGTGGTCGAGCAGACGGAACGTCAATTGGACGTGCCGTGTGCCCGAGGTGACCGACAACGCAGTTCTGGTGTCATAAATGGCCAAAACGGGTGTCCAACGGTCAAATTCATAGAGGACGACCTCAGATTGAGCTTAAACCACCGTGAAACATTCTAATTATTATTCGTGACGTGTACGTGCAGACGGCGCGTCAATCGGACGTGCAGTTTGCGCGGTACGGCTCAATATTCGTATTTTAAGTGATGCGGGCGCTTCGTAAACGCGCGTGAGGGGGGTCCCAACGGGACAAACGAAGTCGGAATGGCCTGAAATCAGACGAAAAATACGGTTGAGTGATTTCTGAAGTGGTCGAGCAGACGACACGTCAATTGGACGTGCCCTGTGCCCGCGGTGACCGACAACGCAGTTCTGGTGTCATAAACGGCCAAAACGGGCGTCAAACGGTCAAATTCATAGCGGACGACCTCGGATTGAGCTAAAACCACCGTGAAACATTCTCATTATTATTCGTGATATGCACGCGCAGACGGCACGTCAATCGGACGTGCGGTTTGCGCGGTACGGCTCAATATTCGTGTTTTAAGTGATGCGCGCGCTTCGTAAACGCGTGTGAGGGTGGTCCAAACGGGCCAAACGATTTTGGAATGGCCTGAAATCAGACGACAAATACGGGTGAGTGATTTATGAAGTGGTCGAGCAGACGGCACGTCAATCGGACGTGCCTTGTGCCCACGGTGACCGACAACGCAGTTCTGGTGTCATAAACGGCCAAAACGGGCGTCAAACGGTCAAATTCATAGAGGACGACCTCGGATTGTCCTGAAAACACCGTGTAACATTCTAATTATTATTTGTGACGTGTACGCGCAGACAGCACGCCAATCGGATTTGCGGTTTGCGCGGTACGGCTGAATATTCGTGTTTTAAGTGATGGGCGCGCTTCGTAAACGCGCGTGAGGGGGGTCCAAACGGGCCGAACGAAGTCGGAATGGCCTTAAATCAGACGAAAAATACGGGTGAGTGATTTCTGAAGTGGTCGAGCAGACGGCACGTCAATCGGACGTGCTGTGTGCCCGCGGTGACGGACAACGCAGTTCTGGTGTCATAAACGGCCAAAACGGGCGTCCAACGGTCAAATTCAAAGAGGACGACCTCGTATTGACCTGAAAACACCGTGAAACATTCTAATTATTATTCGTGACGTGTACACGCAGACGGAACGCCAATCGGACGTGCGGTTTGCGCGGTACGGCTCAATATTCGTGTTTTAAGTGATGCGTGCGCTTCGTAAACGCGCGTGAGGGGGGTCCAAACGGGCCGAACGAAGTCAGAATGGCCTGAAATCAGACGACAAATACGGGTGTGTGATTTATGAAGTGTTCGAGTAGACGGAATGTCAATCGGATGTGCCGTGTGCCCGCGGTGACCGACAACGCATTTCTGGTGTCATAAACGGCCAAAACGGGCGTCCAACGGTCAAATTCATAGCGGACGAACTCAGATTGAGCTGAAACCACCGTGAAACATTCTAATTATTATTCGTGATGTGTACGTGCAGACGGCATGTCAATCGGACGTGTGGTGTGCACGGTACGGCTCAAAATTCGTATTTTAAGTTATGCACGCGCTTCGTAAACGCGCGTGAGGGGGGTCCAAACGGGCCGAACGAAGTCGGAATGACCTGAAATTAGACGACAAATACGGGTGACTGATTTTTGAAGTGTTCGAGTAGACGGAACGTCAATTGGACGTGCCCTGTGCCCGCGGTGACCGACAACGCAGTTCTGGTGTCATAAACGGCCAAAACGGGCGTCAAACGGTCAAATTCATAGCGGACGACCTCGGATTGAGCTGAAACCACCGTACAACATTCTAATTTTTATTCGTGACATGTACGCGCAGACGACACGTCAATAGGACGTGCGGTTTGCACGGTACGGCTCAATATTCTTATTTTAAGTGATGTGCGCGCTTCGTAAACGCGCTTGAGGGGGGTCCAAACAGGCCAAACGAAGTCGGAATGGCCTGAAATCAGACGACAAATACGGGTGAGTGATTTATGAAGTGTTCGAGAAGACGGAACGTCAATCGGACGTGCCATGTGCCCGTGGTGACCGACAACGCAGTTCTGGTGTCATAAATGGCCAAAACGGGCGTCAAACGGTCAAATTCATAGCGGACGACCTCAGATTGAGCTGAAACCACCGTGAAACATTCTCATTATTATTCGTGACGTATACGCACAGACATCACATCAATCGGACGTGCGGTTTGCGCGGTACGGCTCAATACTCGTGTTTTAAGTGATGTGCGCCCTTCGTAAACGCGCGTGAGGGTGGTCCAAATGGGCCGAACGATTTCGGAATGGCCTGAAATCAGACAAAAAATACGGGTGAGTGATTTATGAAGTGGTCGAGTAGACGGAACGTCAATCGGACGTATCGTGTGCCCGCAGTGACCGACAACGCAGTTCTGGTGTCATAAACGGCCAAAACGGGCGTCAAACAGTCAAATTCATAGCGGACGACCTCGTATTGTCCTGAAAACACTGTGCAACATTTTAATTATTATTCGTGACGTGTACGTGCAGACGTCACGCCAATCGGACGTGCGGTTTGCGCGGTACGGCTCAATATTCGTGTTTTATGTGATGTGCGCGCTTCGTAAACTTGCGTGTGGGGGGTCCAAACGGGCCGAATGAAGTCGGAATGGCCTGAAATCAGACGAAAAATACGGGTGAGTTATTTCTGAAGTGGTTGAGCAGACGACACGTCAATCGGACATGCCGTGTGCCCGCGGTGACCGACAACGCAGTTCTGGTGTCATAAACGGCCAAAACGGGCGTCCAACGGACAAATTCATAGAGGACGACCTCGGATTGACCTGAAAAAACCGTGAAACATTTTAATTATTATTCGTGACGTGTACGCGCAGACGGAACGCCAATCGGACGTACGGTTTGCGCGGTACGGCTCATTATTCGTGTTTTAAGTGATGCGCGCGCTTCGTAAACGCTCGTGAGGGGGGTCCAAACGGGCCAAACAAAGTCGGAATGGCCTGAAATCAGACGAAAAATACGGGTGAGTCATTTATGAAGTGTTCGAGCAGACGGCACATCAATCGGACGTGCCGTGTGCCCGCGGTGACCGACAACGCAGTTCTGGTGTCAAAAACGGCCAAAACGGGCGTCCAACGGTCAAATTCGTTGTGGACGAACTCATATTGAGCTGAAACCACCGTGAAACATTTTAATTATTATTCGTGACGTGTACGCGCAGACGGCACATCAATCGGACGTGCGGTTTGCGCGGTACGGCTCAATATTCGTATTTTAAGTGATGCACGCGCTTCGTAAACGCGCGTGAGGGGGGTCCAAACGGGCCGAACGAAGTCGGAATGACCTGAAATCAGACGAAAAATACGGGTGAGTGATTTCTGAAGTGGTCGAGTAGACGGCACGTCAATTGGACGTGCCTGTGCCCGCGGTGACCGACAACGCAGTTCTGGTGTCATAAACGGCTAAAACGGGCGTCAAACGGTCAAATTCATAGCGGACGACCTCGGATTGAGCTGAAACCACCGTGAAACATTCTAATTATTATTCGTGACGTGTACGCGCAGACGGCACGTCAATCGTACGTGCGGTTTGCGCGGTACGGCTCAATATTCGTGTTTTATGTGATGTGTGCGCTTCGTAAACGCGCGTGAGGGTGGCCCAAACGGGCCAAACGATTTCGGAATGGCCTGAAATCAGACGACAAATACGGGTGACTGATTTATGAAGTGGTCGAGCAGAAGGCACGTCAATCGGACGTGCAGTGGGCCCGCGGTGATCGACAACGCAGTTCTGGTGTCATAAACGGCCAAAACGGGCGTCCAACGGTCAAATTCATGGAGGATGACCTCGGATTGACCTGAAACCACCGTGAAACATTCTAATTATTATTCTTGATGTGTACGCGTAGACGGCACGTCAATCGGACGTGCGGTTTGCGCGGTATAGCTCAATATTCATGTTTTAAGTGATGCGTGCGCTTTGTAAACGCTCGTGAGGGGGGTCCAAATGGGCCGAAAGAAGTCGGAATGGCCTGAAATCAGACGACAAATACGGGACCGTGATTTCTGAAGTGGTCGAGCAGAAGGCACGTCAATCGGACGTGCCGTGTGCCCGCGGTGACCGACAACGCAGTTCTGGTGTCATAAACGGCCAAAACGGGCGTCCAACGGTCAAATTCATAGCGGACGACCTCAGATTGAGCTGAAACCACCGTGCAACATTCTAATTCTTATTCGTGATGTGTACGCGCAGACGACACATCAATCGGACGTGCGGTTTGTGCGGTACGGCTCAATATTCGTATTTTAAGTGATGCACGCGCTTCGTAAACGCGCGTGAGGGGTGTCCAAACGGGCCAAACGAAGTCGGAATGGCCTGAAATCAGACGACAAATACGGGTGAGTGATTTCTGAAGTGGTCGAGTAGACGGCACATCAATTGGACGTGCCATGTGCCCGCGGTGACCGACAACGCAGTTCTGGTGTCATAAACGGCCAAAACGGGCGTCAAACGGTCAAATTCATAGAGGACGACCTTGTATTGAGATGAAACCACCGTGAAACATTCTCATTATTATTCGGGACGTGTACGCGCAGACGGAACATCAATCCGACGTGCGGTTTGCACGGTACGGCTCAATATTCGTGTTTTAAGTGATGCGCGCGCTTCGTAAACGCGCGTGAGGGTGGTCCAAACGGGCCGAACGATTTCGGAATGGCCTGAAATCAGACGACAAATACGGGTGAGTGATTTATGAAGTGGTCGAGCAGACGGCACGTCAATTGGACGTGCCGTGTGCCCGCGGTGACCGACAACGCAGTTCTGGTGTCATAAACGGCCAAAACGGTCGTCCAACACATTTCGAATGCGTTTGGTCAGTTTTTCGTATTTCACTTTTTGTTTTCACTTAAAATCTTATGGAAATTCATATAGAATATTTTTATATCATATTTAGTATGGATTAGATTTTAGTTGATCATGCTATGAAACATTTCAGAGCTAATGAAATTAAGGTAGGTGGAGGGGCTGTCCGGGGGGCTGTCCGGGGGGGGCTGTCCGGTGGGTGTCCGGGGGGCTGTCCGGGGACCAAGGAAAAGGGTGGGGGGGCTGTGCGGGGTCTGTCCGGGGGTGTTTTGGGGTTGTTCAGGGGGTTGTCTGGGGTTGTTCAGGGGGCTGTCCGGGGGTTGTTCAGGGGGTTGTTCAGGGGTTGTTCAGGGGTTGTTCAGGGGTTGTTCAGGGGTTGTTCAAGGGTTGTTCAGGGGGTTGTCTGGGGTTGTTTAGGGGGCTGTCCGGGGGGTGTTTGGGGGGTTGTCCGGGGTCCAAGGGGGAGGGTGGGGGGTTGTCCGGGGGGCTGTCTGGGGGCTGTCCGGGGGGCTATCCGGGGTCCAGGGTGGAGGGTTGGGGGCTGTATGGGGGGCTGTCCAGGGGGCTGTCTGCGGGGGCTGTCCGGGGGGGCTGTCCGGTGGGTGTCCGGGGGGATGTCCGGGGACCAAGGAGGAGGGTGGGGGGGCTGTGCGGGGTCTGTCCGAGGGGTGTTTGGGGGTTCTTAAGGGGGTTGTCTGGGGTTGTTCAGGGGGCTGTCCGGGGGTTGTTCAGGGGGTTGTTCAGGGGTTGTTCAGGGGTTGTTCAGGGGGGTTGTCCGGGGTTGTTCAGGGGGCTATCCGGGGGGTGTTTGGGGGGTTGTCCGGGGTCCAAGGGGGAGGGTGGGGGGTTGTCCGAGGGGCTGTCCGGGGGGCTATCTGGGGTCCAGGGTGGAGGGTTGGGGGCTGTACAGGGGGCTGTCCGGGGGGCTATCCGCGGGGCTGTCCGGGGGGTGTTTGGGGGGTGTTCGGGGTCCAAGGGGGAGGGGGGTTGTCCAGGGTCCAAGAATGAGGGGGGTTGTCCAGAGAGTTCACAAACACACAACCACTAAAAGACAACAACATCCATAAAAACAGACAATATATAAAAATAACTCAACTCCAATACTATATTACGAGTCTAGATAAAACCAACAACTAGAATAGATTAAACATCAAATCTCAGTAATATATGTCAAAAATGTAACGGATCAATATATCCCACATCAGCATCACCATCACCATCATCATCATCATCATCACCCTCCTCATCGTCCTCACCCTCCACAGCGCCTTCCTCCTCGCCTTCGCCCTCCTCCTCGCCCTCCTCATCTCCCTCCTCTTCCGCATTAGACTCCTCGCCATCATCATCTTCAAGCTGGACATCGGCCTGACCACCACTGGAACTGCCACCTGGTGCACCATATATAGAATGTATCGATGACATGTATTCATCAATCGCTGGGCTGGCCTCTGCTGGAAGTGTTGGACGTAGAACTTAAATAAATTTCATAAATGCACTGTTTTCCCTAGCAGACTGTTCTGCCGTCTCTGTGGCCCTTTTCTCAGCCTGTTCTGCCTGTGCCCTAACATGCTGCAGCTCGGTGGCACTACAACTCATACCTGAGGCATGCCAATACCTCATCGGGGCTATCCTAGGTCGGCAGCGTACTCTGCCAGAATGATCCTCTCCCAACACCTGATGTAAGTGATCAGATGGCCCAAAACTGTCTGCTTCTTGGGCATCGAGGGCCTCTAAAGCATCCTGTTACAAATATAAATATATTATTAAGTTACGAAATAGATATTAAAATATAAAATCATCAGATTAAAACTTACAATCTGCTGCTGAGTCTCTTCGTTGACAGCACTTCCATCCTTTTTTTGTCAACTCGAGCAAAACAGGTTTTCTCGAGGCACACATCCTTCAATATTTTGTACTTGCCTCTACAATGACATTGAAAACAAAAGTTATATAAAAACATTAGTAAATGATTAAATAATTGAGGAAAAAAAAGAATATGTAAGTCGTAAAGAAAACTTATAAACAATTGTCATACATGATGCCTCTCATGATCTGGCATCGTCGTGCGTCCTAGTGTATGGAGGTATTTTTTTGCATCAATGTTTTTTTTTATTTTTTCCAGATGATTCCTAAATAAAATTCGATAATGAAAAGGATAATATTAATGAAAAACATGAATGTTATTATTTAAATACCTCAAATGTAATTCATACCTTAAACTGGGTACTCGTCCAATGAGTAATCATCTGACGATACTGCTCTATAGGACAATCATCCACGACTGGTACCGCCTCTAACTCAGTGCCAACTCTAGCATGCCATCCAATATACAGATCATGCTTGTAGGCTCTCCAAAGCACACCTAAATCCTTTAGACGTTCCATTCGTGCACCCTCACCATCAGGAAAATTAAATCGAAGCTGAAATCAAAATATTAATTCATATAAATAGAAAAATAATTCATGGAATTAAATACAACAGATTTTTTTACCCATATCTCTTCCCAAGCTCTATCTTTGACCTCATGTGGCAAATGTCTCCACGACAGCGGGCTGACGGGAATGATGTCGGAGTATTTGGAAAGCGTCGCCAGAAAACTCCAACATTGCTGCCCTGTTTTCTCAACCATGTGATTGTCTTCATTATATTCCACCATAACCTGTGTGTCACGGTTCCACACCGAACACATGCGTGTACGGCCCCGCCCCCGCCTCCTGTCAGTAGATGTATCTGTCATGAAAGAAAAATAAATATTTTATCAAAACATGTTATAATGAAAATAAATATTGCTATAAATTTTTTTTAGGGTTTTATAAATATACTTGCGCTAGTCTGATCAATGAGTGGCGCCGGATCCACAGAACCTGATGGAACACCCTCTGGTGGAATAGGAGTCGAAGACGATGGAATATAAAAGCTCATAGAGACAGAAGTAGAAGGAAAAGAAGATGGAATAGTTGTATGACCTCATGCTGACTGGGGAGTGGGAATCATCATGGGATGTGAAAATGATGGGGCAGAAGATGCAGAAGGTAGCGAAAACATGGGAGGCCTAAATACCCCGTGTGTCCCTAACGAAACACCGGGATCAGAATGTGGGAAGGCTGAAATGTCAGTGGGAGGGGCAGGGTCTAGTCGGGCACGCGCAGCTCTACGTCCTCCTCTGGTACGAACCCTCCTCGTACCACCGACCTGAGTACTAGGACCATTACTAGGCTCCTCGTCGAATAACTGTCGACGTAATGGTGGATCCTACAAAAAAGTTTACAAAAACATTAATCACATGACATTATATATTCTGTAAATATATATATATATATATATATATATATATATATATATATATTTGAAATAAAGTACTCACTGTAGGCACTAATGGTGGAATTCCCATCTCCTCCATCCGACGATTGTTCTCCGCCATTTTTTTTCTCTGTCTCTCTTCAATTGGCTGCATTTCCTGCATTTGAAAACAAATATGTAATTAATTAGAAAAATAAAATTAATGTGTAAACCAAAAAACTAAACATATGAGGGAATGAGGGGATTTATTGGTAATTTAGCTATCAATTGTTTTAGAAGAGTTTGAATGAATTTAATAAAACATACAAGTTTTAATGTTCACCAAGTTAGAAATATTGTTGGATTTGGTTTGAATACAGTTTAATTCCAAATTAGAAAATGCAATTCAAATAAAACAGCAACCAATAATCATTGAAAATTCACATAACGGTCAAGTCAGCTAAAACATATTTGTGATCAATACTAAATAAATATGAATATTACCAACCTTAACAACCCAACTCGAGGTAAACCAAACGAATTGAGAACATGGATGAGTGATTCTATATATTTCCAACCACAACTTCAGGTTCACAAGCAACTCTGACAATTGAGCTATTGGAGTCATCAAAAGAAATAAATGGATTGGTTCCAATGGCAATAGGGACAGTGTCAATTCCATCATCAGCATCATCAAAAATATGTCTTGGAATTACTTCAACTATGAAACCATATTCAGGTTTAAGTTTATCTTTGACATAAAAAATGTGTTTAACCATTGTTTCCAACACATATGGTTCTTCGGTTGCAAGAGTGCGGGTCATATTAATTACTCGAAATCCATAATCATCAATAAATGTGCCATGTCTCGTCATCGAATCAAACCAATGGCATTTCATCATTGTGAATCATCCTTGAGAGTAATAATCCAATATTATTATTTTCTCAATGACTCCATAATAACCCACATTTTCAAGTCGCGGTCTACTATCTGATGCACTGGCATAACAATCTGTTGTGGCAGTAACCATAATACCATCATTTTGTGTTCACATGTTTTTGGCTCGTTTAGTGACAATAAATCTGTACCCATTGATAACAATTGATTTACAGTCACGAACCACGGTATTAGGACCAAAATCCAAAGCTCTTATTTCCTCAGAGACAGATTCAGCAGACAAACTCAATACCTACAATATAAATGACAGTTAAACTTAAGTAAATATTGAAATAATTAATTTACACAGTAATATTTTTACCTTCAATTTTAACCAAGAAGAAAACTCTTTGCTATGAAAAGTCTATCTCCTTCTCAAAGATAAAGAACGATGCTTCCTATTTATCATTGTTTTATGTTCCCTGTAGATAAAAAAATATGAATAGTTTAACAGATATATATGTAAGATATACATATTCAATTTTGTTACCTGATATAGTCATTGAACAAATCACAGTTGAACAAAACTGTGTGATGTGCCATCTCCCTCTCTTCAAGGCTTAATGTCTTCAATGTATATGATCCAAGAATTCCTCTTGTTTGAGGAAGTGATGGAAAACTGGGTTCAATTTTCTCATATTGTTCTTATTCATTTCTCATTGGTCTGTTCATTCTTGTAGTAAGATCAGACAAATACATTGAACAGAAATCCATACATTCTTGAGCTAAGTAACCGTTCACGATAGAACCTTCGAGATTATTCTTGTTTCGAACATAAGACATTAATGTGAACATATTTCTTTCAGTTGGATACATCCAATGAAAAGAAACAGGTCCTCCGAGAAGTATTTCAATTGGAATATGGACAGTCAGATGCATCATGCATGTGAAAAATGATGGGGGAAATATTTTCTCCAACTCACACAAAATTAATGGGGCATCTGTCAACATTTTTTGCAAGAAAGACTTGGACAACTTCTTAGCATAAAGATCTCTAAACAAATGGCACAACCGAATAACACCCACCCTTACATTATTGGACAAAAGATGACGGATTTCTATTGGAAGCAACTGATGTAGTTGAACGTGATAATCATGAGTCTTCAAAGATTTTAGCTTCAACTCTATTCTGTTGACCCGTTTAGATATGTTTCTTGAATATCCATCAGGAACTCTAATAGTCTCTAATACAACCAAAAATTGTTTTTTTTCAGTTGGTTTCATCACATAAGAAGCACATGGAAGTTTCCATTTATTTTCACTGATACGCACAGGATGCAATTCTGGTCTGATTCCCCAATCCACCAAGTCACGTCGAGGTCATAAATCATCTTTTTTCTTCCCCTTGACATTTAGAAGAACTGAAAGCAACCTTTCACATATATTCTATTCAATATGCATTACGTCTAAGCAATGACGTAGAAAATTTGTTGACCAATAAGGAAAATCAAAAAAGATACTCCTCTTCCTCCAATTGTAACAGGTTTCTGTGGAAACATTCTTTCTCTTTCCAGATTTCATTTGACCCTTCCCAAACGAAAAACTGAAATCTATCAATTCATTAAGCACATCAGTTCCAGACATACGCTGAGGTGGATCATCGGTCTCTATAGTATTATCAAATCTTCGACGATTCATTCTATATGGATAATCCTTTGGCAAAAATCGTCGATGTCCCATAAAACTGAAACTACAACGTTGTTTCAGTCATATAGATCGTGTATTCTTCATACAAACTGGACATGACAGTTTTCCCTTCGTGCTCTATCCAGACATCATTGCATAAGCCAGAAAATCATTTATCGTCCACATAAGCGCAGCACGCATCTGAAATATGTCTTTCGAACATGCATCGTATGTGCACACACCCACATCCCAAAGAAGTTTCAACTCTTTTATTAAAGGTTTCATGTATACATCAATATCAATGCCGGGATCAGAAGGACCAGATATGCGTATACTCATGAAAGTGAAATATTTTTTCATTCAAAACCATGGGGGAAGATTATAAATGTGTATAAAAACTGGCCATGTGCTGTGCAAAGTAAGCATCTGCCCAAACGGATTAAAACTGTCACATGAAAGACCCAGCCTCACATTACGCACGTCAGCTGCAAAATCAGGATGTCGAGCATCAATTCTCTGCCATGCAAATCCATCTTCAGGATGAACCAACTCATCATTAGTCTTCTTTCTCTCAGTATCATGCCATCTCATTTTTATTGATATGTCATCAGACATAAAAAGATTCTGGAGTCTGGGGATCAATGGAAAGTGCCACATTACTTTCTGTGGAACGCGGGATGGTGTTCCATCAGATTTTGACTTCCAGTGGGATGTGCCACATTTTATACATTCATTTCGTTCAGCGGTTTCTTCCCAGAATAAACTGCAATCTTTCGGGCAAGCATGAATTTTGTTTCTGGAAAATACAAGTTCTTCCACTAACTTCCATGCCATATAGTGGTTTGAGGGAATATCTGCATCATCTGGAAGTAAATCCTTCAAGAGGGTAAGAATGTAATCGATTGCTGTATTAGAAATCTCATACATAGTTTTTCCATGAAACAATCAGATTAAAAATTCCAGCTTTTTCATTTTATCGCATTGTCAATATACTGGAGTCGTGGCAGCATCATTCAATTTTTTCACCCTATCAATATCATCATTTTCACTAGATGCATCAATTGTCCTCATATCGACATCTTCTTTAGTCGAAATCCTTTCTTTTTCATGATGACGAATAAACGGAAACCGATCATCTAACAAATTCTTCATTCCAATCCTTTCATTTCGATCATCACCAACTTGAGATTTCATTTTCTCCCCATTGTGATACCACACAAAGTAGTTTGCTTGAAAACCATTTTTGGTTATGTGGTAGCTGACTTCTTCACGACTCAACCAAGGTCTACCAACACAATTGGAACATGGGCAGTGTATGCGACCACTATCTGAAGCAGTGTGAAATGAAAAATCTATAAAGCTCTCCAAATTGTTTTGAAAATTGCTTGAGATACGATCGGTTTCATACATCCAACTTCTGTCCATTCTG
Source organism: Viscum album (assembly GCA_963277665.1). Lineage (NCBI taxonomy): Eukaryota > Viridiplantae > Streptophyta > Magnoliopsida > Santalales > Viscaceae > Viscum > Viscum album. The sequence goes on from OY728122.1 coordinate 639,354,106, forward strand.
TAAAAAGAATTCATATAAGTCATTTTTTCATAAACAATTCAATAGGATTGAACTTTAATAGAAAATACATTTAAGTAGACGATAAAGGAAGAAAATAATCATGGTATCAACTACACATGTGAAAAAAACATACTAATGTGTTATTGAAAAAATGTAAAACCAACAAGAACATAATGTGTTATCACATCAGAGCATGCCTCATCCCATAACCATATTAGTAGGGTATCCTCATATGCGATTTACCTTTTTGAATTAATATGCACTTCCTCACCAGGTACCTGGGTAGATTTCATAGATATAATCATCTCACATCCTGTAAGGCTTCCATTATGTATGATCTGCAGAATAATTTGAATGATCATGAATCATGCATGGGATCTTCCCATGATCACTATAGATTATGAGAAGGAATTATGATAGGTCACGTGAAGAACATAAAACACATATTTTAGATAATTTGAGACATAATATAATAAAATAATGTATAAATCTATGGAATTTGGGATAAAAGGTGGGTTGTCCACGGGGGTCGATGATGTTCGGATGGGGGGTTCGCGAGAGCACGACCACCCCCTGTGGACAGCCCACCCACCCCCCCTGGACAGCCCGTACCCCCCCCCCCCCAGGGATAGCCCCCGCCCACCCTCCCCAAACAGCCCACACCCCCTCCCCTACAACCCCACCCCCACCACCTAGACATACCAACCCCCCCTGGACACCCCACACACCCCTCCCCCACCAGTACACCCCACTCAGACCCCCAAGAGAGCCCACACCCCCTGGACAGCCCCACCCAACCCCGTGGACAGCCTTTCCCACCCCCGTGGACAGCCCTGCCCACCCCCGTGGACAACCCACCCACCCCCGTGGACGCCCCCTACCCCCTAGACAGCCCAACCACCCCCGTGGACAGCCCACCCACCCCCTTGACACCCCTTCTCCCTATGGACAGGCCCCACCCCCTTGGATAGCCCGCCCACCCCCCTGGACACCCCTACCCCCCGTGGCCAGCCCACCCACCCCCCTGGACAGCCCGCCCACGCCTCCATGACAGCCCGACCACCCCCGTGGACAGCCCGCCCACCCCCCGTACCCCCCCTGGATAGCCCCGCCCACCCTTCCAAACAGCCCACACCCCCTTCCCTGCAACCCCACCACCACCACCTAGACATACCTCCCCACCTGGACACCCACACACACCCCTCCCCCACCAGGACACCCCACCCAGACCCCCAGGATAGCCCACACCCCCTGGACAGCCCCGCCCACCCCCGTGGACACCCCCTACCCCCTAGATAGCCCAACCACCCTCGTGGACAGCCCACCCACCCCCCTCAACACCGCTTCTCCCTATGGACAGCCCCCCACCCCCTTGGATAACCCGCCCACCCCCCTAGACACCCCTACCCCCCGTGGCCAGCCCACCCACCCCCCCTGGACAGCACGCCCACCCCTCCTTGACAGCCCGACCACCCCCGTGGACAGCCCGTCCACCCTTGTGGACAACCCGCCCACCCCCGTACCCCCCTGGACACCCCTTACCCCCCTGGATAGCCCCGCCCACCCTCCCAAACAGCCCACACCCCCTCCCCTGCAACCCCACCACCACCACCTAGACATACCACCCCCCCTGGACACCCCACACACCCCCTCCCCCACCAGGACACCCCACCCAGACCCCCAGGACAGCCCACACCCCCTAGACAGCACCACCCACCCCGTGGAAAGCCTTTCCCACCCCCGTGGACAACCCCGCCCACCCACGTGGATAACCCACCCACCCCCGCGGACACCCCCTACCCCCACAATCCATTATCCAAAACATATCAAATTGGTTTGAACACAATCCATAATTCCCACAATCCATTATCCAAAACATGTAAACGTCCCAAATCTGATTTAAATGTTTTGAACACTCTCCTTCCAAACATAGAATACAAAAACATTAAAGAAGTCTTCACAAACACAAACAATATCCTATTTAGATATTAATTTCAATAATCAATTAAACCACCAACACCTGGAAAAAATCTATTCATTAAAACAACTACAACAATATGGTTGAGATCAAATTTTACTTATTCGTATGGGGGTGTACCTATTGGGATGGGGGGTGCTGGTGTTCGGATTCGCAAGAGTAGTGGAGTCGGATGGGGTTCGCGAGAGCACCAGAGCGAATAGATTAGGGCTCTGTCCGAATGGGGAGAGGAGATCGCGATCTGCAATTTGGGGGAAACCTTTGCCAACGGTTCACTGGAACTGTTGGGAAATGTGTGAGTTTAGCACCCATTTCCCAACGGTTCCAGTGAACCGTTGGGAAAGGTGTGAGTTTTTCCCAACGGTTCCACTGAACCGTTGGGAAATGTGTGATTTTAGCACCCTTTCCCAACAGTTCCAGTGAACCGTTGGGAAAGGGTCCACCGAAATTCTCTTTGCCAACGGTTTTCTTAAACCGTTGGCAAAGGCTCACTATACCAACGGTTTAAGCAAACCATTGGTATACTGCCGTTGGGAAAAGACTAAATTCCAGTAGTGGTCCTACAAGAAAAACCATCTTCCATGAAATAAATGATGGTTACCCTCTCACAAAAATCCACTTCATGAGTACGTCCTCTCAATCACCTATCCATTAAAATTATCCTCTAGATATGTCAACAATATAAAATCACTAACATTATGCTAGATCAAAGGATATTGAGCTTCTATAATATATATGACATAAGAATCCACATCCATCAAATGGACCCTATTGAAATTAAATAGTTCTTCGAACCTAATACAAATATCCTTCAATGATATACTACCATAATGAATGGAGAGAACCTCTTGATGATTCACATAATTCATGGTCTATTAAAGAAACTATACCCATAACTCATTATTAAATAAGAACCATGAAACATTTGTCTCGTTCAACCCACTTCGATATAAAATCATCCATTGATGTTCATATTCTCACATCAAAATGATTACAAAATTCACCCAGTACCTCACTAGGGCTCAGATCAAACTAAATTATGTTTGAATATCATCCAACCATCTCTCAATATTTATTTATAAAACACCTCCCTTTCACTTCCACAAATCCTACCATTATAAATTATGCATTCCACTCTCTACTAATCATTCTCTTCAAATGTATCAAATATCAAGAGATGAGATGGATCTGTCTACCAAATATGTAGGTCCTAAAGAAAAAACAAATAATGACTAGAATCTATGGCCGAAAGGGAAAAAAGGATTTCTACAATATGGTTGTATAAAATTATATTAAGATATATTTTCTTATTTTTATTTTATATTATAACTTCCCCAAAAAGCCACCCAATTCAAACAATAACTCAATTCAATCATGATAAATTTACCAATCAAAGGTCTCTACCATAATAATAGGACCACCTCTCATAGACATTAAATCATATGAGTGTATGTGTATCAGATCATAGTGGATATCAAATATTTTGTGCAAGAAAATATCTCTTTCCTATGTCACACTATAATATCAAGTGGCATAATTCCCATAAAAACCTTTGAATCCTCACTATTAATAAATCTAAAATCTATATTATCCTTAAACAAAAACATTGATATAAATTTGTCTCAAAACCCCCTAGAGATATTATAATAAAGGGAGACCGATAATAATATCTATAGTCTCTACAATTTTAGGCATCATAACTGATATTGGAACCTAGATTATATTATAATATATGAAGTGGTAGGAATTTTACACTTAATAATTTGTTCTTGAGTCAGAGAGAATCTACCTGATGAATCATCGTGAAATAAACAAAAGGAAAACAAAAAATATCGCACGGTGCAAGTATTAATGGAATATGTATATATATATATATATATATTAATTTTTGTAATTGTAAATACCCTCTGTAAATGATAAGGCAATAATAAAATAACAACACAACCGTCTAAGATTGTAATGTCTGTTAAGATCAATGTAATCCTATAGGATACAAGAAAAAAAAATTATATACATTTTATGGGTGTACAAGAATTGTCATATGGAAATAGAATTTCTATATTGAAATTCTTAATTTTGTATAAAAATAAACCAATGAGAAAAAATATAACCAAAATAATCCAAAAAAGATAAACTTTCAACCCAAACCTCATCGAGGCATGATCAAAAAATAATTAAAGAATTGTATAATATCATAAATTGAAAAAAAAATAAAAAATGGGTATCCCAAACCAATTTTTAAATTATTTTCCTGTATCGTACCCAAATGTCATATATCATGTCACTCCAATCTATTAGGTATAAAAATAACATGCCAACACCCCACATCAAGTTCATATCATGACTCACTAATATATTCCTAGGCTATCAAACACATACTAAACCAAAATCGAGTAGTGGGTATCATGATAATTAAGAATATCAAACTCAATCCCTCCCCCCACCATGAACAACCCCATCATAAGCTGTCCCCTAGCACAATCACATCATATTTCATAGCCCGACAACAAATTCACACCACATAACACCACCCCACAATACTGTCATATCATATATCACCCATAGATATTTTGGAAACTATCTAGTGCTCTATTTGAGATCCAACAATCAAAACCTATGCATAACTACTCTCTTATAATATATATCATGATAGAGTGGGTATCCATCCAACCATCCACACCATCAGGATGTTTTTAAAACACCTCTATAAAATATATGATTTTTGATACATTTGTTGTAATGTGGGGTGAGTATAGAAAAACACAATAAATATAATAATTATATATAATACCTTCATACAAACTCATCATATTTGTTTACCAAGAAAACATCCAACAATCAACATCACCAGCCAACCTAATAAACCCATTATTTTAATTTGTACCACTAAATCACAATATTTCAGAAGATATAATCCTAATATAACATTACAATGAATTTCTATTGTCCATCACATTCATTTAATTAATAAATAGTTTCAAAATTTCTCATTTTAGATTAAAAATTAGTATACATTTTATCATTTTCAATTTCCATCATTATTATCAAATTCTATTTTTACAAAGGATACTAGCACAAACCACCGCAACAAAACAAAAACAAATAAATCATCTTCCGCCCAAATACAAACAATTAACACTGAAACCACTTTATTGGCCATATGGAAAGCGCACACACCATCCCACAAAATGATCACACCTCAACACACAATCATCCCCACAATGGCCCATAGTATAGTGACACAACAAGCACATAAAAATTCATATCATATCATAAAAAATTATTTTATATTTAGAAGAAGGGATTTTTATCAAAACCCACATCTTTATTTAGGGAATTCTATCACAATAAAAAATAATTGGGAATCCAATTAATTATAAAAATATTAGTGGCTATGAAATTTACATTTAAGTGTGATGAATCAAAATCCAGAACATAAAAGGGATCAGAAAAGTTTTCTAAATAATCACAATAAATTCCCCCATAGACCACATTTTTTAAGGGCATCCAGTCTGTACAATCCTGATTTTAGGGAAATATGATAGTCAATATATGCACGAATATAATTACCCATCTACCATTACATGTATATTAAAAAGGTTCATTATCACCATTAATCTGGTGAAAAATTACTCACAAGTGATAAATAATAGTAGACTATTACTTTATAACACATAAGATAAGAAACAAAGGAAACCCTACTAGAAATAGTGTTTTTTAATCATTCTAGGCAATGAATTGGGATGAATATGTGATTTGAAACTAAACCACACATGGAAGGACATGGATAACACTACACCACAACTATGGATAATCAAAATACATCCCCTAAATCTCTTCAAACCATAACCTCACCATCATGTTGGATCCCCTAAGGAAGAAATAAAATAAATCTATTTGAAATAGTGGCGAATGTACCTTGATCACCAATACTCATCCAAAAGATACTGAATGTTGATGCATGAAGAGGGATGTAAAATCCATCAACATAACCAACGATTTACCGTAAATGGGAGAGAGGAATACACAAAATATTGAAGGAGAATCATTCCCTTAGAAGAAATAAAACCCTAGAATATTAACCTTTCACATCATCTATTTCATTCAAAATATTAATTCAATGGGGAACTATGGATTACAAAATGTTAATTAAAATTAATATGTGAATTACCTTTATCATAAATTCCTTTTAAAAAATTAGTCACTTCAGCCTCAATTAATACATTTTTTGAATTGATACATCATGAAAAGAATTCATTTAATGAGATCCCCCCTTTCCTACACACATGAAATAAAAACATCTGGGTATACAATCTAGGATCCATCAACTCATAACGCTAATACAATTCACATAAATGACTACATAAAATTGTAATATTGTTGATCTAGCCCCACTAAACCCTCCAAAGATTCCTTAAAGTTGTATCTAACAAAAAAACTATAAAATGAACATGTCGGGTAGGTATGGGTAGTTACAAAAAAAAATACATTGTTATAATAACAAATGTAATGGGAAATGAAATGATTTTGCACCTAACAAACCAAGTGATGTGGGTGATAGAATGTAGAATCATGTTTTTAACCCCCCCCCCCCCCATATTTTTTTTCATGAATGAGTCAGGCTGGGCATCCAATAATTTAATATAGGGAAAGGAACACTTCTGATTCTTCCATGATACAACATACAAAATCTTTTAGTGGATATTCTGATCCACTAGTGGATGAGTAATGGATCAACACGATTGAAAATTATAGTCTATGGTATATTTTTCAGAACAATAAAACTTTCTTTTGGATATCTATCATTTGTTAGGTGAATCATTTCAATTGTGGAATATTATCAAGAACATGATTCAATTGGAGTAAATTTAATCCATGGTGTTGTATGAGTTTATGATCTTATTCAATAATGTTTTATTTACTCTTATTCATAATATGATAATAGAAAATGAATTCATTGAGCTAATGTAACAGGATTGTGAAAATATTTGTACCTATGTGGAATATTTTACATGACTTGTGATGTAAACATCATGAAATAGCATCCAACAAAAACATTTTTTTGATACATTATTCAGTGAATTAAAACAAAGTGACTGAAGGGAATAGTATATAAGGGAGAATATATAGGTAAATAATTTGATATTCTATCTAATAAGAAATGGATATTATCATTTATTATCAATATCATTGTTTTTATAAAAAAAATAAATACATAATTAAAAATAAATTCCAATGACCAAATACAAAAGAATATGATATTCCCATTATGCTTGATGTGTGAAAATAATCATTAACAAAGTTTTCCTAAAGGCACTAGTAATGTATTATGTGTACAATGGATGTAAATGTGACAATATAATGAATAATTGATAGAGAGAAGACCCTTAATGAATAAAATAGATATAATTATCTACAATATCTACCACCCATAGTCTTTTGTTTCAAAACCAAATAGTATAGTAATTATGATAACCAGTTATAAAATATAAAGGATAATTATGATGATCAATGTCAGTAACCACCTATTCTCAATGTAAATAGAAATCTCAGGTGACCATGACTTATGAAGTGGGTTATGAGAATAACTTGGGGAATGGTACACTTATCATCAGTTGTAGAATAACTAATATAATATTTGATTCTTGATATGCAATTTTTTTATTTCAATTAATTTTCTAATGGGTTTTAAATTTCAATCTAAATAGTTAGATGCTGATTTATAAGTGAAAAAATATGATGGTTTGATGAACGAATATAAATTCAATGATTCTACCCTAATTTTATTTTAATAGGAATATGGTTCATTTTAATCTATTTATTCTATGTATTGATGAAATTGATGTCATTTAGGCATGTATTATAGAAACCCATGACTTTCATAATATATTATTAAATGATTTTGAAATAAATATCCATTAAATACAAAACAATGATCAAAGGACTAGAGTGTTTGGAAGAATAAGTATATAAAACATCGACAATAAAATAAAATAATGTTTATTGTAGTCACTATAATGTACTCATAAGTCTCTTTAAGTGCCTAAAACTAACTAGGATAACAAGGGAAATACATAGACAAAATGGGTGATCTAAAAACCATGTAATGGGACAAACATGATAATGAAGCATGATATGTGAGTCAAAGGAACAACATAATATCAAAAAAGAGATGTCTCGTGAGTAATAACATGGGAGAATAAAAAATGTACTACGTTTCTTATGAACATGAAAATTTAAGAAATGTGCAAAAACCTAACATAGAATAAGAATTATTCACGGATAAATGGAAAGGCAACATAACATGGGAGATAGAGTCCCATCATGGAATATGTTTACCCTATAATCCCATACATTATGTCTCAGTAGACAAAATAATATCCCAATGAATTGAAGAGAGTTATTAGATCACACCTCATAAATGGTACATTATTATGTGTAACACAAAATGAAATCATTCATAATTCATAAACCTAAAAAATTACACATGGAAAGAAATGTGTGGCATAATGTTTTCTCATGCTGAATTCGAATGATATTTCATAAAGAACGCATTTGAGAAATGAACACAATGCATTAATTACCCTATAAATAAATTTTATAATGATATAGTTATATATGTGACAGAAATTTATATATAATTTATAATAATTCACCCACATTAAGGAGATAGTAAATGTGAAAGTTGGTTAGGGAGAGATTGATCATATCCCAATGAAAAATTATCGTTCAAAGATATCACTAAACCTAATTCTCATGCCACATGATACTTGTCAAAACAAATTCTTTAATAAATATATAATTTTATGAAATTATTATAGAATCATACTAATATATATGAAATCATATATTATTATGACTTTTGTATTTATAACTCAATGTTAAAATAACATTTCGGGGTTATAATATCTCCATTTTTCATTCATGTTTTAGTTCGACAGTCATTGTATTTATACATTTCTATGGTCCATTATCTACAAATTTTAAACCAATATTTTATTATAATATATATACATTATATGTATGTATATATATTCCTTCACTGATATAGGTTTATATATATATAATAGTTACATCGTTAATGGAGTTGGGAGGTCGTACGTTCACATGAACATTGTTTCTATATTTGATGGATGGAATTAACGAAATATAAAACATAAATAAACCTTCCTATGTCATAAAAATATAATAATTAATTAATTTATTTATTTAATCCATCATTATAACCATCCTTGAGTGGCTATGATGGAAAATGATTTATATCGGTTCAGGATTCGGTAGTCCACCATTCACAGGAATGACTATTAATTTCCCTTTACATTGAATAATAGATGGATGTAGTTAAAAAATTATTATAATAAAATATATAAATTAGATAAAATGGTTATAGTTTTTAGAATGTTTGAAGACATTTTAATTGTGATAGAAGAATAAATAAAACTACAAAATTAAATGGAATACTATATCCTTTCTTGTGAAAAAATCTTTTACTATGATACTTAAAGCATGTAAGGAAGTGTTATAAAAAATATAATACCTATAGAACATGGTTAGGGGTATTAGAAATGGATTTGGGTAGTTATTTTCAAAACTAAGAGGCATTTGAAGTGTGACAAAAAGGGGATATGGGGTTCCCATTTAATGGTGTGGTTGGGGAAGATTTGGAATTACATATATTATTAAACTAAACTAAATTAATTTTCATTGAAAAAGGGATAACTACTAATTTATTTATATTATAGAATTATTATGAACCACTATAGAATATTAAAGTAAAATTTGGACCAGTTTAGACCATGTTTTTTCCATTATCTCTTAATTTTAAATAGTTTTAACCATTTTTTAAAATTAATGTGATAATGATGATTTTACAATTTTGGGTCAAGATTAGTTCCATAAAAAATTGGACCATAAATGTAAAATGAATTATATTTTATACCATATAAAAAGAACCCAAAAAATGATAAGATTTTATGAATTTCAAATCTTAAAATAAAGTATTTTTAAAATAAATTACAATTAAATTCATTTTTGACACTTCTAATTTAATTTTACATTGAAAAAAAAGGATGAAAATGGATTAGAATATAATAAATTAGGACATCAATAAAACAATATATTTATCTATTAAATTAATTTATCACAATAAATAATTTCAATTATATTATTTAAAATAGTTATGTAATCATTTATTTTATTTTTCTATTAGTTAAATAAATTGTGTGTTAATGATCTGTATGAATTTATGGTAATTATTTCGTCACTAAAAATTATAAATATATTAACATGATATAAAATCAATTATATTATAAATATCAATTTTTTATCTAAACAAAACAATTTTTATACAACTGTAAAAAATTTAGAGACAAAAATACAAACATAATTACATTTGTAATATTTAATTACATAAAATAATTTATGTAAATATAAATGAATTAAGGAATTATGATACAATATTTAATAAAAAAATGGATGTAAATGGCCCATATAAACTCATAAAATAAGACAAATTCTAGTGTTAGTTTCATTTTATTTTACTTATTATATTATTTCAACCCTTAATTATAGAATTAATCTTTATTGTGGTGATAATTATTTAGAATTTTTATAATGTATAATGAACAAAAAATAAAGATAACTATTTAAAACAATGGGTATATATATTCAACCTATGAAATATTTTTTTTTATAATTCAATTTTTATATATGTAAGATTAGAATTTATTACTAATATAGAAATTGCATTAAACATCAGTTTTTCAGCAAAATGTTTTTTATCTGTAAAATTTTTATACCAAATTCACATTTAAAATTAAATCCAAATACTATAATTTGATCATGGAAATTAAAAATTAACTAAATAATGTTTACAAATATTAAAAAAAATATTATTTCACATAGGTAATAAATTAAATGAAAATATAATTATCAATACGAATCAATTTTTTCACTATTATTTAAAAAATCAATATATTCAGAAAAATAAAAAAAATTCACCATAATATAATTTTAATAAGATAATTTAAAAAATTAATGAAATTTTATGAAATAAAATTTCTAAATTTGTTAAATAAATAACTACAATATTTTTCACCAAATGAAATAAAATTTACTGTGAAAATAAGAAATATTTTAGGAAAATAAAATGAAATTGACAAAATGTTGAGAGATTATTTTTTATGGATTTATCAACAAATATTTATTGTATAAAACCATCCTATTAATTTTATAAATAATTATTTCTTCTAAATACCTACAATTTTCCAAACAATGTATAATTTTCAGATTTAAATAATAATATTTAATTTTCATTTAGGAATGGTTTTTCATTTCGTATATTTTATTGATCATACAATTCTTTATAATAAAAATCATTTGATTGTTACATGTATTGGATTTCATTAAACTAATCCCACATTAATTACCATGAACAATATATCATTTTTGATATTCCAAACCATACTATAATTATCTATCAGTGTGATAATAAATATGAAATTATGATTAAAATAACACCCATTATATGGGTCATGATACCTATTAAGAAAGGGTGTTAATATTAGATATGTGGGGATAATGTAAAAATTTATTATAACCATATTATGTTGTAGTGTTTTTGTGCATATCCAGAATATTTTCTTATTCCTCCTATGAAAAATGAAGATGTCTTTTCAATAGAACTCAACCCAATTGATATAACTATTTTGAATGAAAATATATAGAATTTCCCTGATTGAGTTACCTGGATTAAGTAATATACTTTGAGAGAATCATGAATGGAGAATCATTTGAACACTATCTCATCTTGATATGATCATATTTTTTAATTAATATAAGTATGCATTGATGGAACTCTACAATGATTATCTGCAAATGAACATGTTCAAAATCATGAAAAAGTATACTCTAATGTATATTGATGAATTTTTTTTAATTTAAAATGTGTATATTAATAATTAAACAAGATTTACCTTTAGTATATATATATTCAATTAAGATTTATGAAATAGGAGATGCCCCTGATAGCGTTTTGGATGTGGTAAGAGAAGTATGCATTTATTAGGATGTCATCAAGTCTTATTAATTCCCCAACATTAATCATGAATTTAAATTATAGATTATTTATAGATTATGTTGATTATTTTGTGGATATATTTATATATTACACTTTTATATATTTAAATAACACAAATGGTAATGATTTTCATTTGAGGATTGTTATGATGATCCTGCTGAAGGATGATCTCTATGAAATTTTTTGAATGTGTGCATTTTTTTATAAAAATTATAAATTTGTGTCATATATTCTCTAGAGGATTTATACAAGTAGATAAATTCAAGATAGGTGTTATTGAACATTGGAATATAAAGTACATGATGATTGAGATTCGTAGTTTTCTTGTTTAGGTTTGATATTATTAATCACGTGTGGAGGATTTGTGATGAAATTTGACCACTCACTAAGATAATTACAAAGAGAGAGGAGTCACTTTGTACATATGAATGTGAGGAAAATTTCATTTAATAATATAAAATGATATTTTGTGCATCTATTCATATACTTTTGAAGAGTGTGGAAGGGTTCATGATCTTATATAGTGTAACACCATAAATTTTTTTTTAAATTAACTTTTTTCATTAGGGTATAAAACAATCTACACCAAGACTAAAAAAACCATCAAATATTATTATTTAAATATGATAATTGAAACATCAATGTTAAATTACTCTGTATCAACAACATCACCACCATTATGAAATTTATATAATGTTTATTCCAATTTTTTCCAAATTCATAGTATAGAATCTGTAATATTTTGATAGAGTCATTAGATGCATAAAAAATAATTAAATTAAAAAATGGTTTTCTTTAAATTTTATAAGTGGAAAAAATAATTAAATTATAAATTCTTTTTATTTTTTTTATAAAAGGGTTTTTTATTTGAAAGAAGCATTTTAGAATTACCCTAGAGTGATTTTTTTTATTTTTCTGAATCTTTTATTTTTAATAAATTGTGAAAATTAAATTATTAATTGAAAACTACATTTCATATTAATGTATATAAAATAAAAATTATATTTTTAATTATATTTAAAATTTAAAATTATCTTTTTAATAATAATAATCTATATATGGTGTAATTTGGTATCAAAACAATTTTATTATTAAGAAGATATTTTTCTAAAATAAAATGACCATGTTAATCTCGTTAAATATTAAATTATATTCTTTCACTTAAATATTTTGAATAATGAAAAATGGATTCCATATTTGGAGTCAATAAGTCAATTTTTTTTAAATATGTATGTATTATTTTTTTCAATATGAATAGTAATCCTATAAAATTTTGTAATCAATGTAATTGAAAAATATGTTAAATAAGGGTATAAATAATGTAGTAATGAATTTAATGTGACTCTAACTCTTCAAATAATTTAATTATATCATTATATTTTTTTAATAATCCTAAAAAAATAATATATAATTTTTTTGTTACATTAATTTTTTCTTTTATAATATATAATGTAAAGAAAATTCAAAGTATTCTTTCTATTTGTTTTAATATAAATAATTTCATTTATTAAAAATTAATATAATATATAATTAGATATAAATCTTAATTTAAAATATTAATTAATTTATTTAAAGATTATATTTTGATAATATTTCTTGAGGAAGTAATCTCTTTAAATGGTTATACAACATTGACACAATAAATATTGAATTAATTGAAAAAACTAACGATTTAAAAAAATTAAAGTTAAAAAAATTTAATAAATTATTTTGTTTAATTAATTATTAATACAATTATATCATTATAAAGAACTATGGAAGGATTATAAAATAATTTATTTGATTTTATGTGGTTTTCAAAGTCAAAATAAATTAATGTTTCCAAATAAATTAATTTTTCCAAAATTATAGTTGATGATATTTTATAATATATAATATTTTATTGAACTGAATGGGATATGGTCTATGATACCAACCATGGTCCAATTATTGAATCATTAGTAATTTATAATAAATATACTAAACCCTAATGTGTAAAAAATATTATTTTCACACAAATCACTAAAAGGGTTAATATGGGGATAAATCAAGAAGGAACATGAGAAAACATTGCCAAAACTTGTCCATATATTATTTGATAGGTTTATTTCGAACTAATATCATTCTATTTTTTAATAAATCAATTTATATAAATTCTTATATTAATATTACATTATATTTACCTAATACATGATGTAATTCCAAGAGATCTCATCCAAGCTCTTATAATACGGAAGATATTGTTCTCTTTTAATCACATTTCTAGAAACCAAGGTGTTATAAAATAACTCCAAAAAATCATTACAAGAATCCCTAACCACCTTCTAGTATCCAGTTATTTCTATAAAAATAACCAATGAATTCTTTTGTGTTAAACCATAAGAGGACGCTTGAAAAAGAGATATAGTTCATTATAAAAAAAATTCATTTTGTTTCCATTTATAATGTCTCAGAATAAATTTTTATCATTATGAAAAAATAAACAATTATATTACATATAAAAAAATCTAATTATGTTACTATCATAACCTATATCCACTTCGTCTTCTATAAAATTGGCAATAAAACCATCATTCATTAGTACAGTGGATTACCACCATGCGAAATGATGTAATTTATATTCCATTTCCATCTCTAATAAATTTATATCTTCCTAATATTAATTCTTCTATATAATATTAAATCATCAATATTGTAATATTAATGAATCTATATGATATTTGTGTTAAACCAAAAAATGATAATTGTATAAGTATAAAATAAAACCAAAATTTATTCCATAGTGATCGTTGAATAATTGAAACATTACCCATGCATATATTTAGTCTACTATCTCTCAGATTGTAACGAAGTAAATTTATTATAACCATCTTTATGGTTGGTTTTAAATTTTTTATTTATGCCGAAAAATTTAAATTTATTCCATCATTATCATCATCATGTAAATTTGTATTCAATGAAAAAGGGACAGTACAAGGAATACAAGGTCTACATGGACAAACCAAGAGAAGGGGGAGAATTAAGGGGGGATAAAATAGTTCAGATTGAGGGAATACCCTCTAAAGATATTGACACATTCCGTGTCCAGACTATTCATATCATGAAAACACAAACACTCTGGGACAAGAATATCCATCGAGGATAGGTAGACGATAGCTATCTTACCATGCCACCTGATATGGGAAAACCTAGATATCAACTCCAATGATGGTCCAAAATTTTCTAATGGTATAAGTGAAAGACCACGGAACTATACCCCACACATGTATGGAAATATGTAAGAGCATGGAGTCTATTTCACCTTCAGATATCTCCAAATTTCTTTGTGTAAGGATATTCTGCCTTGTGAACATGGACATCACCTCAAAATTGATTGAGTAATGATGACCCAACCTGATAGAAAATACCAGGATAGTTGAATAACAACTATCATGGATGATTCCTACTCCATTTATAAATTCTAAAACACATGATCCATCGTTGATTAGTTTCAATCACCTTGATGAGGGGTTCCAAAAGACCCTGTTTTGAAAATTGTGGATATTCCCCTGATAGAATAATTTAGATATAGGAACAATCCTCTACCATGAAGGTTCCTCCCTCCAATTTCCCAAGGCCTTGTTGATATCAATGAGTATAATTTTTATTATCATATAGTTACACAACCATTTGAGACCATTCTCTCACAAATACTCTTATTTCTTGCCTTCCATAGGCACCATCAACCCGCATGTAATATTACTACATTTAACACTCTTTCAATACCTCCCACACTAGATATGAGGTACTAGAGGAAAAGGAAGGAATGTTCAGCCATATCTAGAGATGAATCCACAGTGAACTCAATAAAATAATCACACACTTCGTGTGCCCATTCTCTGTCAATGAAAATATGGTCTAATATTTATTATTTACACCTCCTGCAATAAACTTATCTGTAAAAAATACAAATATGACATTGTTTAACATTTTCATCTGTAGGGAAATCTCCACTATGTATCCTCTATAAATGGAACATATATTTCATGGGAATATATTGGCCCAAAATTGTATTATTCCATGAAATTACTGGATCCTGCACGATAAGTGTCCTACAGTAATCCATCACCATAAAGAAGGCATAAAGAGAAAGAGTAAAGAAACACTTACATAAATCTAAATATTACACGATGAGTTTGAAAATGGAATTTTGGTCCATGTTCAAGACATCATTATATAGTTTCGGTTACAGGTAGGCTTCCTTGTAGGGTTTTTTCATATGTAGACATCTTAGGTACCTGATTATCTCTCCACTATAGCAGTGGTGGCAGAACATGATATCACATTTCTTAATGATCCAATGAGAATAGTTCTTATTACTATGAATAATGGAACCAATACCAGTCAGGAATGGTTTTCTGTGTCTATACAATGAGTTCATATCTCCTATTAAATTACCATTCAAGGTTTCACCTTACAAGGTGGTATATTCCAGAACCTCCCATGCAGTATTTTCAAGCATTCACATAAGAGCATGTTCAATGTAGTGAACCTTTATCCCAACTTCTTTAAATGGGCATTCAATCCTACCCCATTACACCCAGATTCTATTTATCTCGACCATATGATCCCATATAAAGATACTAATAATTCTATCGATGTTTTTTATCATCCACTTTGGGTCCTTAATAAAATAATGGTCGTGGACTCGAGTGTCCAGAAGCATGCTATTCACAATTATTATTATTCCAATAAATTATTGGTAGTAATTCATTCACAGAAAACCCACCAATTATTCTTATGATAAAATTTTCAATGTCACAAATCCGAAGTCTGACAAAAGATATAGGATCCCCTAGTTAATCCATGGGGATGTTCCCTTTCATCACGTCTAGGATGTGACCAACAATAGAAATCTTCCCTGATTTACAACTATTGAAGATATTCAAACAACATTTTCTCTTATTAATCACTTGTCTACTCAAAATTCAATACTCGTCAAAAAACTCTGTTCAATCCTATCAACAGTCTACTTGATGAATTCATGACAATAACGGTGTCATCAGGGAACATAATATGAGACACCAAAGGGATCCCATCCAACATAGATAAAGAATAATAACACCATTGCATAAGATTATATGAATAATTCGACTAAGAATAACATAGAAAATGATAAAAATACACAGAGATATTAGATCCCATACCAAATACCTCTTTATTATTTAATGAGACTGTCACTCTTTCCCAAAATAAACATTTCCTACTATGATGAAAAAAACTGGTAAAAATTTATATCAATATTCCAAGGATAAAATCCCATACCTTATAAAAAATTGTTGATGAAACCCTATTACACACGATCATATGATTTATTCATGTCATGTTAAATGGACACATTAAAACCCCATGTTTTAAGGATAATATCCCAGACAATTTCATAGGATATACCTATTTCCCCCTGAATAGAACTACCCTTCACAAAATCATGTTGTTCCAAAGAGACCCACTCGGGTAGAAGAATAGAAAAACGAGAATTGATGATATAATAAATTATTTTATAAACCACATTATAAATACTTACATGGAAATAACGGAGGATATATGTGGGGTCTAGACATGGGAATGAACACCACAGTGGTGAAAGATGCAGCATGTGGAAACTGCTTAGCCATGAAAAAGTAATGAATATCATCAATGATATCATAGTTAATAACATCCCATGTGGATCTATAGAATGAAGTTGGGAATTTGTCTGGGATAACAACACTATCCGGATTGAGCTTCATCATATCATCAATGTTCCCTTTCTCCCATGGAAGGGAACCAATCTAAACATTATCACTAGATGAAACAGTGTTTGAGATTATATCAAAAATATCTCTCGAATAATTTATGTATCTTTTAGGAAGCATAACATTGGGAGCCATCAAAACGGTCCCTAAGGTGAGAATTAGTCAGGGTCCTAGTAACATCCCTTCCATCTATAAATGTACAATCCTTGAGTAAGATATATGGTTTAATTAACCTTTTTATACTTAATACTTTCCTGAACGTATGTTTTATTTCTATCAACCTCATTCAAAAACTTGATATATGATTTATCACAAGACATATACTTCAACATAAGTAGAATGTAGTTTAAAAAACTTTTTTTTGACAAAGATACTCAAAAAACAAAATGCCACAGCCCTCCTCCATACTATGTTCTAGTCGAACAACATCATGAATGGTATCATGCAAGTCTCTTTCTTGTGGAGGTAGATCATTCGACCACAACTGTATTCTTTTCATGAGGATTCTGAACATATTATGGATAACATTCCATGTGTGAACCCTGGTGGGTTCTTCTCGGGACTTCCACACCAAACATTGAAGGATGAATCATCATCCCAATGCCGAAAAAATATGAAATTCTCATAAATATAATTCTTGAAAGATAATGTGATTAGATGTGGATAATGATCAGAAATATATGTCACCTAGTCTTCAACATTAGCATTTTCATACAAGTTGATAGCATGTATGTTGCACAAACATCTGCCCCGGAAAATCTGTGATCTATGATCTCCCTTAAAGTCATTTCTAGCCTTCATAGGAAAATGAAATCTCCCCTTTATCTCAACTTATTCAACAATAATATTAAAATAAACACATATAAACCATGGAAGGTTACCATGATCAATAGAGTTAAGGGTATTATATTACAAAACCCATTTTTTTGGTATCACAACTCCCTTAAATAAAAGATATAATGAAATAGTGAGAGTATCAAGTCACCAGGAATATGATTAATTGATAACCTTTATAATTTTGATCCACCCTCAACCTTATTTTCCAAATGATCCATATATGTAGGTTAACAGGGTTCACGTGCATGAAGCCAGGTATTATGAGTTTTCTGAAAAAATCACCAATCATGTCTAAGTGTTTCATGTTTTCATGAATAAAAACCATTACAATCTGTCCTTTGTAAAATCAGAAGTTAGGAAATCTATCTTGACCCAGGTTCCAATACCCTGGGAATTTAATTAGGGAACCGGGGTTGTTAAAAAAGTGGGTTCTTGGATTGGATCAAATAAATGTCATCATTGAAATGTGGAAATAAACCTCGCCTTTTTCTATAAAGAATGAGATCTGGTACAATATCTATTTTCAATGGATAGATAACCCACATGGGAGGAGTCAAAATTAGCTCATATCCCACAACTACTTGGGGTGTATTTATCTCCCCCAACTACATTGTAATGGCCCAGACCCTCCTGGCCCATTACATTGCCAAAAGTTTGGCTCCCCCAAAACAGTGGCACCGGTCAAGGTGGAACCGTGACGGTGGCACAGTGAGGGTGACATCGTGACAGTACCACCATGAGGGTGACACTGTGATAGTGGCACTATTTCCTCTTCGTTCTTTTCCAGTTTCCAACCTTTCATCTCCCGTAGTAATTCATTTGTTTACCCTTATAAATCCCATAATTAATACCTAAAAATTTCGATAAATGTCCCCGATGTGGGATATTAAATAACCACTTAATATCATCGTGGGTAACCGCCCAAACCACGTGGGAAACCACGATTTGACTTTGATGGCGTTCAAAATCCCTATATCCCGTAACAACATGATTTTATCTATATATCGCAGAAGTTCTTCTTTATCTTCTTCCTTTTGGACCACTCCTCTCCTTCTCCCTGGTGCACATGGAGTTCCCCCCCTTCCCGAGACATGTGGTGTGCCTGCGCTCGAGTCGCCTGCTCGTCCTTGTAGTTCCTGATGTCCTTCCCCTGCAAATCGCACATCCCATATTCGTGGCGCGTGGAGAAAAACATCAATCTTTGATCAATCAAGTAGGGATTTTCCCATCATCTCTATTTTCTGTGTATCATGCGGGGTGGGTGCGCTAATGCTTCTGTAAGAATGGATGAACTAACCAATAATGAAGATAGTAAATGGATTCTAAATAGTGAAGGATAGGGGTGTGATCGATGATGCTGCTCTGTTTTCTCCACTTTCATGATTAATGATTTCTAAATTGTTTGGGCTTACGCCTACTGAAAATTATGGTCGTTGGTTGTCTTTCTCTATTCACTAATGAACTCCTACAACTTTTTATGTTTAAATGTCTTGTATATTGGTTGTCGACCTTGTTTTGGGAAGGAAATTGGTTAATTACATATATTCGGTTAAATAAATTGAATGCACCCGGATCAACCCTTTTCTGTGATAACACCGGTTAAAGCACAGTGGAATTGAAACCATGGAGTGTGTTAAATATATTAAATCTGAAAATACCTTCTTGGGCAAACTTTTTGATTTTAGTAGTCGTTTGGTTGTTTTCATCATGGGCCGGGTTCAGGGGTGAAACGGGTGGGGATGGGATCCCCTGTTGTTGTACTTTTGCTGGTTGTGAATTTGAGGTTGTGTGGTTACTCTGCTTATATCACGAATTGGGGTGGAATCCTCTGTTGTTGAGAAACTTTTGGCTCTTGGACTTTGGGAATATGGGGCTATATCTCGTGGTTTTCTTTGGTTCTAGTACTTCAAGGGATCTCGTTTATCCCTTTGTTTTTGTGACTTTTCAAGAAAACCGGGTGTCAATGCTTAAATTATTGTTTCGATATTTCATTCCATTTTGCTTGTGGTTATGCCTGTTAGTTTCCCGGTAGTGAAGAATTCACCCTAATGGGATCACTTGAACATGAAAACGAGAATGGTTGAGTGTGTAATTAGTTTGGGAATGAGTTGTGACTTGGCTGTGAGTGTCGTGACTTCTCTGTGAATGAATAGTAACAAGGGTGTTTGGGATTAGGTTTTGGAACCCCTAGGTTGTGATGAGTGTTTGTTACCTATACATATAACTGTAGATTTTATGTCTCTTATTTTCGCCCCACCCAAGTTGAGCACATCATGTCGAACACCCCATTTTATAGGATGCGTGTTTTTCCCAACACTCCTATGAGTGGCTGGTTATTAGCTCCTTTTCTGCTCCCTTTCCCGGATATCCGAAGACTCTTCAGGTAGCCTATGATGGCCTGATGTCCATAATTATCACAAGAATCTTCGGGCAGGGTAGTTGTGGTGGTTGGCCCAGGTGTTTGCGGGCAGGTTGTTTCCCAAGTGTCTTCGGGATGAGGCCATGGAGTCTTCGGGTGTGGTATTAGTTGTTCTGACCTAGTTTTTTGCGGGTGTGGTTACGCATGGTGGTTGTCGACTAGGTGTCTGTGGGTGGATAGCGGTTATGGCCCAGGTGTGTGCGGGTGGGGTTTGGTAGTGGGACTTCAGTGAGAATGGCGAGATTGGTTTGATGCGTAGGATGTCTTCATTAACCAGTGGAAATGTGGCGCGGGGTACTCAAATATCATTCTTCTATTACTATACTTTAGTTGACTTGAGTTATTTGTGGAATGTTCCATGGTGAGGCTTGGTTGGATCATTTACCTAGGTAGGTGGTTGGTTATCTCTTTTTTTCCACGGGGCATTAGAATGTCTCCTCACTTGTGCACAAGAGTATTTGGTTTTCCATACCGAGTGTACTTGTATACTCACCCTTCGTATATAAAACTATTTTCTGGTTTCTAGGAGGACTTCATGGATTGTGCGGGACCATACTAGAACGGTGCTTGGGGAATTTTTTGTTGTCATTTTTTTCTTTCTTGGTACCTTACCTTTTGAGTTTTGTAACTTTTATCTTCTGCTTTTGGACATACATATGGGAATGGTTAACTTTTGGATTTACCATTACTTTCAGCATCATTATTGTTAGGGTTGTTGTCTTATCTCCCTATCCTATTAAAGAAAAAGGGTAATTCCTTCCATCTTATGAGTGATTATACACCCTTGTCACTGGTCTCTTCTCTGGGACCTATTGAAGGCATGTTCTAGGGGTCAATATCTCTCCTTCAACTTAAAGAAGGAAGGTTCTGGCAGTCTGTTGTCCCTTCCCTAATCATGGTGAAGGTGGGTCGTGACAGAATGGTATCAGAGGTAGGGTTTGAATGATAGGATGGATTCTGGAGTTAGGCCCAGTGAGGATTGCATGGGATGGTAGGGAAACAGTGTTGGGTGACCATGGTGCGTGAATTAGGCCAGGGAAGACCGGCTATGACATAGGATTTTAGGGCCCCATGTGATCCAATGCAAGGACTCTAGACCTACCAAACAACCATGTGAGGCCACATTGATTGTAGGGTGGACACCCTACGAAAGGTACATGAATAATAATGACTTGTGTTCTCGTGATTCATGGGTGATTTGGGAATTGAAATAAATAAGAAGTTTAAGAAATTTAAATAACAATATTCTGAACTACTTGGGATTAGTCATTCCTTGTTTACCTTGTAGCTATGGAACCTTGGAGATGACCACGAGTGGTGAAGGTGATCGAGGACCAAGAGTTTGACATGGCCGATCAGTAGAGGGCTGATCGAGAGGAGGACGATGACCAGTGGAAGAAGACGCTTCGAGCCTTCCAGTGACAGACCCTCGAGAAGTGTGAGGGAAGCACCTCTGACATGAAGACAGAGAGTTGGATAGGGGATATGGTAATAGCTTTCAGCTTGATCCGGTCTCAGATCGTGTGTTGGGTTCCTCTAGCCGTGAGCTAGATGTGGGGAGTAGCGCGTCAGTGGTGGATGCTCTACATGGGGGAGAGGAGAGAGGCTAAGGTGTCATGGGCTGATTTCAAGAAGGAGTTCTGGGCAGAATTCCTTTCTTCTACGATTAAAGATGAGAAGAGGCAGGAGTTACTCTCCCTCCAGAATGGGAGTATGTCAGTAAGGGATCTGGGGATCAAGTTCAAGGATCTCCTCCACTTTTCTCCGGACCTCTTTTGGGATGAGGAGTCTTAGGTGAGACGTTTAGAGGAGGTGCTCCAACCTTCCCTCTAGTACGCTGTTACCCCCTTCACCTTTCCCAAATACTTGGCGGTCTAGAAGAAGGAATAGGTGGTGGAGGGTATGCACACGCTGGGAGGTGCGTCATGAGAGGGGATCCAGTTGGGATCATCAAAGGGGAAGGTCGTCAGCACAAGGCCTCTAGCATCAGGGTCCTCTAGGTTTCGACCTGTAGGGAGCATTCCCCAGCAGTTCCAGTTCCGATCTCTCGGCCCTAGACCTTTCTCTTTGGGACAAGGTCTAATATGATACGTCTGTGGGAGACATGGGCACCTCTAGGATCAGTCTTCGGATAGGGCGTAGTACGAAGGTGGCAGACAGGCCCAGCAGCCGCCCCAGCAGCAGCATCCAGCTAGGCCCTTCCAGCAGCAGCATCCAGCTAGGCCCATCCAGCAGAAGCAACAAGGGGTGGGATCTCCCACTCCTCCGAGGACAGACATTGCAGGGGGAGGACGACCTCTAGGTTCTCCTCAGGGTTCTCGACTAGGGTGTGGTCGGGGAGGTGGACAATAGCCGAGGGGCAGAGGAGCTGAGCGTTGGCAGTTGCGCACCGCGAAGGCAGCAGTTTCAGCAGGCCCTGAGGTCTTTCGATGTACGATCAGTTTGTTTATTACCCTTGAATATTCCTCGTTCGATAGTAGAGATTAGTCCTATTTTGTTGCACTCAGTCTGGCCCGTGCTCTGGGTCTAGATGTCGAGAGACTTCCAGTGCCCCTGGTGCTGAGCACACCAGTCAGAGGTCAGACCGACCTATTATATGTTTTTCGAGGATACAGACTAATGATAGGGCCACATCAGTCGGTCAGGGATCTACTGCTGCTATAGATACAACCATACGATTTCATCCTTGGCGTCTACTGGTTTTTCTCTATGTGTGCAGTCATCGACTGCTTCCATGTAAGGGTTGTGTTCTTAGACTTGGGCGGCCAACTTTTTACTTTCACCAGTGAGCGGAGTTCCCAGAAGGGCAGCATGTGAGAGGGACCCCTCCTCTCCTTGTTAGCCGATATGTCAGTAGAGTAAGTAGATGCAGAGATAGTGGGGGTACCAGGGATCGTTAGTGAGTTTATAGACGTCTTCCCTGAGGAGGTGACGACTCTACCCCCTCGACGCGATATCGAGTTTGGGATAGACTTGCAGCCTGGCGCTCTTCCGATTTTGATGGCTCCCTACCAGATGGAACCTTTGGAGCTTTGGGAGTTGTGGATTCAGATTGAAAATATGATGACGAGGGAATATGTTCGACCAAGTGAGACACTATGGTTTGCTCTAGTCTTTTTCGCAAATTAGGAAGATGCTGGTCTTAGGTTGTGCATATACTACAAGAGGGTGAATTAGGTAACGATCAAGAATCACTACCCTCTTCCGAGGATAGACGATCTTATCGACCAGCTGAAAGGAGGTAGGATGGTTCTTGAAGATTGACCTGTGGTCTGGGTATCACCAGTTGCGGGTAAAAGTGGGGGATATCCCGAAGATGGCCTTCAGGTGAAGATATGGGAACTTCGAGTCTGTGGTCATTCCGTTCGGCGTTACGAACGCTACAACTGCATTTATGGGGCTTATGAACTCCGTCTTCTGGGAGTACCTAGATTTGTTCATAGTCTTGTTCATCGACGACATCCTGGTCTACTCAAGAATAGAGGAGGATCACACTGAGCACCTAAGGACAGTGTTGGAGGTCCTCCGACAGTAGTAGCTCTATGGGAAGTTGTACAAGTGCAAGTTATGGACGCGAGAAGTGCACTTTCTTGGACACGTGGTGTCAGAGTAGGGGATTGCAGTGGACCTATCAAAGTTCGAGTCAGTTGTTTCTTGGGCAGCACCCAAGAACGTGGCAGAGGTCCGTAGCTTCCATGGGACAGCAGGTTACAACCGGAGGTTCGTACCCAACTTTTCCCAAGTTGAAGGACCTTTGAGAGCCTTGACGAAGATGGACCGGGCTTTCGTATGGGATGAGTAGTGTGAGGTAGCTTTCAGCTATCTGAAGATGAAATTTTTGAGTTCCCCAATGCTGAGGTTTCTAGAAGAAGGGGTGGCATATGAGGTGTACTGTGATGCTTTAGGATAGGGCCTCGTGTGTGTGTTGATTCAATGAAAAAGAGTTGTCTCTTATGGATCTAGACCGCTACGCCCCCATGAGTGTAAGTATTCCACCCACAATCTGGATCTCACAGTGGTTGTTTTTGCACTAAAGTTGTGGTGACATTATCTCATCGGAGAGCACTTTGTGGTCTTCACGGACCAAAAAAGTTTGAAGTATATCTTCTCCCAGTGAGACCTGAACCTAAAACATCCAAGGTGGATGGAGTTCATCCAGGATTACGATTTCGATATTTCCTACACCTCATGGATAATAAATGTGGTGGCTGATGCCTTGAGCAGAATGTCACAGGGGGATGCGGTTCGAGAGTCGGTAGATAATTAGAGGGTGATGGAGGAGTTGGCTGCCCTACACATGGATGTGAGGATCGATATTGGAAGGGGTTTCCTATATTAGATGACAGTACTGTTTTATCTGTCACATCAGGTGGAGGAGTCTCAGTGGGGAGACCCAGAGAGTGAAGTGATGCATCACCGGGTTAGCCAAGGCGATTCTCCTGAAGGGTGGACAGAGAATGGTCAGAACTGGATGCCTTTCTAGGGGAGGATGTTTGTTCTGGAGGCGGTGCATGAGAGGGTCCTTGGAGAGTTCCACAGCTCACCCCTAGTGGTGCATCCAGGAGTTTCCAAGATGTACCAGGGTCTGAGGGGACAATTTTTGTGGCCCAGGGTAAAGCGGGTGGTAGCAGAGTTTGTGGCCAAGTGCTTAGTGGGTCAGCAGGTGAAGGCTGAGCACCTTGTTCTAGGTGGTTTGTTGCAACCCTTGGATGTCCCCTGTGTGGAAGTGGGATGACATATTGATGGATTTCATCACGAGACTTCCTAAGGATCACGGAGGTTGTGACGCTATCTGGGTAGTGGTGGACCGGTTGACAAAGTTGGCTCACTTTCTGGCGATCAATGATTTAGGTGCAGTAGATGACTTAGCACGATGGTACATGGATGAGGTGGTGCAGTTGCATGGAGTTCCGAGATCCATATTCTAATTTAGGGATGCACGATTTACATCATGAGTTTGGAGGGGTTTGAAGCATGCTTTTGGCACCCGGCTGCGCCTTAGCACTGCATTCCACCCCCTGACATATGGGAAAACAGAGTGCACCATCCATACCATGGAGGATATGCTTCGGGCATGCGTCTTGGACTCCGGAGGATCATGGGTGCTATATTTTCCTCTGATAGAGTTCGCATACAACAATAGATACCACTCCACCATTAGCATGGCTCTGTTTGAGGCTTTGTACGAGAGGACGTGTCGCTCACCTGTGTGGTGGACAGAAGTCGAGGAGGCAGGTGTCCTTGGCTCGGAGGTGGTAGAGAGCACAACGGATAAGGTGAAGCTTATAGGAGAGAGGATGAAGGCGTATCAAGACTGGATGAAGTAATATGTGGATGATATGAGAAGGACCATGGAGTTCTATGTCGGCGACCATGTGTTCTTGATGGTCTCCCATCGGCGTGGGCAGCAGAGGTTTGGAAGGTGAAGTAAGTTCTCTCCCAAGTTCATCAGACCCTTCCAGGTGTTGCACCAGGTCAGTGAGGTGGATTATTAGCTGGAATTTCCACCACAGCTACAATGGGTGCACGATGTCTTCCATGTGTCCCAGCTTCGTCGGTATCTGCATGACGATTCGCACGTCTGCGACTGAGGAGAGCTAGATATTGAAGACGATGCAACCTCCGTGGAATGACCAGTGATGATCGAGGGTTGTTAGGAGAAGGTGATTCGTGGATGAATCATCCCGCCGGTTCGCTTGTTATGCAGGCATGGTGGGGTTGAAGAGAGTACCTGTGAACAGGAAGCATAGATGCACGCCCAGTACCGAGAGGTGTTTTGAGTTTTGTGCTATTCTTTTTATACTTGTTGTGATAGAACGATTCACCATGTTAACTATGGAATGTATGGTTTTCATTTTTCTTTGAATGTGTGTGAAACTTCCTGGCCATGGGGAGGGGAGGACCTGATCCCTAATCAAGATGCATTAAGGTGAATGATATTAAACCTGTGCAGGCGAGTCAGTGCCGCCCAAAGCGAATAGTATATTTCCATGGGGGAAGAGACTCCCCAACCCATATGACTGGGCAGTTTACCCTGGTATGTTGCTTGGTTCTTGAGATGGAGGTGTTTCTAGATAACGATGAGGTTCACTCTTGAGAGGTATCTTTTGAGGTGGTTGTTCAGACCCTATCTTCTCTTCTGGTTTGTTATGATTCTCTGGGGCGAGAGTAGTTTGAGAGGTATCTAATGTAATTCCCCAAACCCTCCTGGCCCATTACATTGAAAAAAGTGAGGCTCCCCCAAAATAGTGGCACTATGAAGGTGGTACTGTGAGGGTGAAACCGTGACGGTGCCACCATGAGGGTGACACTGTGACGGTGGCACCGTGTCCTCTTCGTTCCTTTCTAGTTCCTGACCTTTCCGCTCCCACAGTAATTAATTATTTTACCCTTATAAATTCCATAATTATTAACTAAAAATTTCAAAAAATGTCCCCAATGTGGGATATTAAATAACCACTTAATACCATCGTGTATAACAGCCCAAACCACGTGGAAAACCACGATCCGACTTTGGAGGCATTCAAAATCCCCATATCCCGTAACAACGGGATTTTGTCTATATATCACAGAAGTTATTCTTTCTCTTTTTCTGTTTGGTAGATTCATCTCTTTTTCCCTGGTGCGCTGGGATTCCCCCCCCCCCCATCCCGAGACTTGTGGTGCACATGCTCTTGAGTCGTCTTCTCATCCTTGGAGTTCACGACGTCCCTCCCCTACAAATCGTGCATCACCTGTTCTTGGCCCATGGAGAAAAACTTCTATCCTTGATCAATCAAGTAGGGATTTTACCTTCGTATCTCCTTTCTGTGTATCATGCGGGGTTGGTGCGCTACTGCTTCTGTAAGAATGGATGAACCAAACATTAATGAAGATAATAAACAGATTCTAAATAATGTAGGGGAGGGTTGTGATCGATTATTCTGCTATGTTTTCTCCTCTTTCATGATTAATTATTTCTGAATTGTGCGGGCTTACGCTTAATGAAAATCATGGTCGTTGGTGGTATTTATCTATGCACTAGTGAACTACTACAACCTGTGATGTTTAAATGGATTTTATTTTTGATGTCGACCTTGTGTTGTGAAAAAAATGGTTAATTACATATAGTCAGTTAAATAAATTGCAAGCACCAGGATCAACGATTTTCTGTGATAACCCTAGTTAAAGCACAGTGGAATTAAAACCATGGAGTGTGTTAAATATTTTAAATCTGAAAATATATTCTTGGGACTAATTTCTGTTAGTAGTAGTGGTTTGGTTGTTTTCTTCATGGTCTGGTTTCTAGGGTGGTACAGGTGGGGATGGAATCCCCTATTGATGTACTTTTGTTGGTTGTGAATTTGAGGTTGTGTGGTTACTCTGCTTACATCACGAATTTGGGTGGAATCATCGGTTGTTGAGAAACCATTGGCTCCTGGAATTTGGTAATATGGGGCTGTATCTCGGGGTTTTCTTTGGTTCCATTACATTGATGGATCTCATTTATCCCTTTATTGTTGTGACTTTGCAAGAAAACCGGGCGTGAATGCTTAAATTGTTGTTTGGATGTTTCTTTCATTTTTTCCAGTGGTTATTCCTGTTAGTTTCCTGTTAATGAAGAATTAACTCTAATGGGATCTCGTGAACATGAAAACAAGAATGGTATAGTGGGGAATTAGTTTGGGAATGAGTTTTGACTCGGTCGCGAGTGTCGTGACTTCTTTTTGAATGTATAGTAACAAGGGTGTTTGGGCTTAGGTTTTGGGACCCCTAGGTTAGGATGAGTGTTTTTTACCTATACATATAACTGTAGCTTTTATGTTTCTTATTCACGCCCCACCCAAGTTGAGAACTTCGTGCCGAACACCCCATTTTATGGGGAGGGTGTTTTTCCAACCCTCATATGAGTGGATGGTTATTAGCTCCTTTTCTGCTCCCTTTCCCGGATAGCCCATGAATCTTCGGTTAGGGTAGTTGTGGTGGTTGTCCCATGTGTTTACAGGAAGGTTGTTTATCATGTGTCTTCGGGATGAAGAACATGTGTCTTCAGGCATGGTAGTAGTTGTTCTGACCCAGGTGTTTGCGGGATTAGTTACGCGTGGTGGTTGTGGCCCAGGTTTCTGCAGGCGGATAACGGTTATGTCCCAGGTGTGTGCGGGCGGGGTTTGGTAGTGGGACTGTGGTGAGAATGGCAGGATTGGTTTGATGTGTAGGATGTCTTCATTAACCAGTGGGAAAGTGGTGCAGGGTACCCAAATATCGATGTTCTATTACAATACTTTAGTTGACATGCGTTATTTGGGGAGTGTGCCTTGGTGAGGATTGAGTGGATAGTTTACCTTGTTAGGTGGTTGGTTATCTCTTTTTTTCACAAGGCTTTAG
Source organism: Viscum album (assembly GCA_963277665.1). Taxonomy (NCBI): domain Eukaryota; kingdom Viridiplantae; phylum Streptophyta; class Magnoliopsida; order Santalales; family Viscaceae; genus Viscum; species Viscum album. The sequence continues at coordinate 639,383,535 of OY728122.1, forward strand.
AATGTCTCCTCACTTGTGCACGATAGTGTTTGGTTTTCCCTAATGAGTGTACATGTATACTCACCCTATGTATATAAAACATTTTTCAAGTTTCTAGGAGGGCTTCAGGGATCGTGCGGGATTGTACTAGCGCGGACCTTGGGGCAATTGATGTTGTCGTCTTTTTTTTCTTTCTTGGTACATTACCTTTGGATTTTTGTGGCTTCTATCTTCTAATTTTGGACATGCATATGGGGATGGTTTACTTTTCTCTTTACCTTTACTCTCAGCTTTGGTATTGTTGGGGTTTCTATCTTATCTCCTGGTCCTATTAATGAAAATGGGTAATTCCTTCCATCTTGTGAGTGATTCTATACCCTTGGCGTTGGTCGCCACTATGGGACCTATTTAAGGAGGGTTTTAGGGGTCATTATCTCTCCTTCATCTTGAAGAAGGAAGGGTCTGGCAGTCTGTTGTCCCTTCCCTCATCTTAGTGAAGGTGGGTCATGACATGCATGTGCTAAAAAGCGTTTCCAGCCTCTCACACAGAAAATAAATTGTGGGAGTATAAGGGAGATCATCTTTGGGAGGGTAAACCACCATTCCTTGTGGTTCCACCTTCTTTCTAGAGTTTCGCAGGATGTAAATATAATATAAAAACAATGGTCCAGGGTTTCAGGGTAGCATACCATGAAAAAAAATCCATACTAAAAATATCTATATATATTAGGTGCCTGAAAAATAGAGAAAATCATCACCAATCTGACCATGGGTCACTGGTCTCGTAAATATGGAACAATCTCATGACAGGACACCACAACCTCCAAATTCTGATCATTCGATGGCATAGAAGGATGTACATTAACAGCAACATCAGGGACCTAGTTTCCATGCAATATCCCTCTAGATGAATCTCTAATGTATAAAAACGATCATTTATCTCTTATCCTTACACCCTGAACATTCCCTCATCGCCTTCCCTATAGATTTTTGTGACACAAGTACATAGAATGTTCTTGGAGGAGTCAATTGGAACAAAATCTCATAAAAATGGGATACAATATATCTAGAATCCATGAAGAGGTATATTGCACCTAGAAAACTACCATTTCTGGTATCAAATGGGAAAGATTCATCTCCACACAGATTCAGGTCAACAAAGTATTTGCGCTAGATTTGGACTTGATATATATGCATATGAATCCACCAAGAGAATATATAATCATGTTCAGAAATCCTTCATTATGGAATATAAGAGGATGACCTGGGGGATTTACCCAGATCACCTCTGTCGAGGTATCCTTGTCATGGTGAGCATCATAACACCACTTAGTTAAGCTAAACCTCCGTCATCCAACAGAGAGATGAAAAAATATGAATGTGTGAACAAAATCCTCCAAAAAATAGAAGACAATATAGAATGTTTTCCTATGGATCGAAGATATTTTAACCGGAATTTGATGGCCCAAGAACCTTCAATTTGTTAGAAGACTGAGAATGGTTCCCTCAAACCCCAAAAATGAGAAACCGACATCCATCAAAATAAATATGACGCCTCCTCCAATTCCAAGATAATTATAACTATACATATCTGGGATCCTTGAGAAACTACATTTGTCTGAGCTACAGATATTTACATAAATAATAGAAGAGTGGGATAAGGAACACCACTACAATAAGAAACCATAAATGATTCAAGGGAAGGTCCAATGTAGCGGACAAGGCCCAATCTTAGTATAGGATCCGATAATTCTTGGGGAAACCGTAAGGAGTTTGGAAAACATGATCTACGGTCTGCGTAGTATCCTAGGTTAGATACCACTGTAGATGATGATAGCATCATAGGTAAATCACTAGAAACCACCATAATAGTCATTATCAAGAGGGATGTCATCATTGGATTTAATGTAGATTCTCCATGATTATGTTTCAATTACATCATTATCATTATTCTGGAGATTGTGTATTAATGACCACTTTGACCATATTAATCCAACCAAATGTTTTGGACATATGATTTGAATATTTTCAATGTATATAATACAAAATATTTGATTGATTAATTGATTACAATATTGTAAAAATTAGTAATTATCTTTAATATGGTTCTTAATAAAATAAATAATTGACTTAATATTATTATTCAGGACGATAAATGTTGTACGTGTCTAGTTAGACTGAAGTTAAGGGACTTTATTTTAAACCTCCTTCCCTTTTGAAGTCTCTCTTCTATCCCTTTATCTTCCACATCCATGTTATTAAAATTATTTATGGATTTATTTATATAGATAGGAAATAATTATAAAGTATATTTTATGTCGATTTTAACAATAATTAAATGTGTTTCATTGTGAATCATTTTACACAATGATAGGATTTTTTTACAAAATTTAAAGGAAATTTTAAATTTTAATGTATACATTGGAAAAGTATTTTCCAAATAGGGATGCAATTATTTTTAAAATTTCATTATTTAAAATTATCCATATTTTTTTCATAGTAAAACCCACCTTCCCTTATTGTTCGTGTTTATGTTTGGAAATAATAGATTTTCAAAATGAATGTGGATATTGGTATCCAAAAGTGTTTTTCATATTGTTTTAAAAGATTTATTGATGAGTTATATTCTATATATGTTACTTGGACAATGTTTATTTAAATGCATCATCCTGAAATAGTTCATGATGATGGGTCCACCAGATATATCTCATGATAATGGGAGAGACCTATGAATTTTATATAATGGGTGCACCATGATAACACTCCAATGCATTGGATAATTGTATAAGAAGTCAACCATATAGTTATTCCAATCTATATGGGTTTGTACTATTTTGTTGAAAAATATGTCCTATGTATACTATATGGAAATTCTATTATTACATTTGAATTATAATTGAAATGGTATGATTCGAAAATGAATGTGATGGTTATTTTTGGTTAATGAAATTAGTATATCTCTTTTTGGGTAAAAATATATCTCATCAATAAAATATATTTCATAGGTTCCCATTTTTTATAATAATGCTTCATGTTTATGATTTTTCATTTATTTTTTCCCCAAATTTATTTTTAGAAAAAAATTCATCATTATAGAAAATTTCAAATGTATGTAAATGATTATTTGAGATCAAAATATGATATGTTAAACAAAATATTTACATAGTTATATTTTTGTTTTAAAATTACTAATAATTTTAAATGTTTATTTTTATATGTTTATTATTGATTATTTTACTTATAGAATGTTTTAAATTTTATTATAGGGTTTAATGATGGGTAATGTAATTATTTAAGCCGTGTTTAAAGGAAATAATATATTTCATGAAATGAAAATGATTTCAATTTTAAATAATTTAATTTTTGTAAATAATAGATATTGACAGGATGTTCACAATTTCTAATATATAGGAATTTTTATTTAATAGTAAAGAACTTAATGTATGAAACTATAAACATAAAAAAGTTCATCAAATGTAAGAGAGTGAATTGTATTCTAGGGATTCAATTTAATAAATTATTTCGATTCAGGTCCTTTTAAGTCTTGTGTAAATTAAGGTACCTGGATGTGTCCTCGTGCATAATTATATCTTGATAGAATATGACTCATAATAATTGAATGTTCCTGAGAAATGTTTTGACACTTCATGATTTACAATTACAAGCAATAATTTGTTCATTTATTATATGTAAACACTATATTAATGAATAATGGTATGTTATTTATAATATTTATAAATGTTACATGCAAATATTCAATAACAATTTATGAATATTCTTTATATTTGACAGTAAAAAATGATTAATAATTAGGAATATTCATTAATTTAATTCCATGGTTATTTCTCAACGGTGGATAGTGCTTTGGGGTGAAATGACCATATTATGTTATCTACGATGAGGATAAAAAAGATCATATATTGTGGGCTTTCAGAAGGATGGATCAATAAATCATGAAGGAAGGGGATATATATTATGATACACAAATGAGTGTCAATATATCTATCCTGGTAATAATTAATGTGGAATAAAATAACCATGTTGGACATTAAATGATTGTGAAAATTGTTCATGAGTTCAACTTTGATTGTGATGGAATGAAATGGTTTAATAATTATGTTGGGTTCCAAGAAATACCAAACATGATGGAGCTATTATATGAACCTTATATTTCAGTGTTTTATATTATCCATGGAATTATGTCAATGTATGTAGATTATAAAGAGTGTTTTTACTGTAAACAATGAGAAGAGATATTGAAATGTATGTTTTTTTGTGTGATCGGTATGTCATAATGTTAATTATTAGAGACAAGGTTATAAGGGGATATTATACATATTACCAATACTATAATGGAAATGATAAAACATCTCCATGTATGTTTTTCATCAAAATACAATGAATGAATAATGGTCATAATGTTATATTTGTTATATTCAATCACATAATTAAGTTAGAACACTTAATTTATTATTGAGAATATTTACCTCCTAATCAGATGGGAATAATATAAATTAAATAAGTGGTAAGGTCGCATGGTGTACCATAGTATATTGTTTTGATCCGAATCCATGGTGTACCTTGAATTTCTTCTGATGTATTTAGTAGGAATTGTAATCATAGTTGTTCTTCAGTACATCATGTATTCCTCAAATAGATGGAAAATCTGAGTGAATGATTATTACCATATAGGATATTTTATGGTATAATTTTGTGGATTTAGTAGTTTTTTTGTGATTAATACCTTCCTCTTATTGAGTTTTTTTAAATTAATAGATTTCAATAAATAATTCAAATGGCTCCAAATAAGGACCTCTATGGGAAAATTGAGAACAAAAACATACTAATATGACATTTGATAACAAAATATATTACAACCTAAACTAGATGAGGATATTTTATATAATGATAGATCCAAATATAAAAAAAATTATGTAATATCTGAGTGGATAACAATTAGTTGATAATCATAAGTGAGATGAAAAATTAATTTTTTTAAGAAGGTATTCCTATGAATTTTTCAGTTGAATAATGTTAAGAGATTTAGAAATAATGGTAAAGTTGAACCCATTTTATATTGATCCATTTCATATTCCTAAATTTATTTGGATTATTTTTTATTGTTTTTCACTTCCACACAATCTCTCATGTTCATGATATATACTATGTATCTCACATGAGGAAGTTCATAGATGATCATTCATATGTGACTAAATAAGAGGTTATACTATTGATGTATGATCTATCCAATAATAAACACCATGTAGAAATATTTTATCACAAATATAATTTTATATAGAATAGGACTACTGAACTATTTAATGTTCTCTCGAGGAATCGTAAATTTAATAAAGCTAAATCAGATCCCAATGGGGAGATGAAAAAACATATCTGTGTTTGTTCATGTCATAGAGAAAAACTTTAATAGGGGAAATTCTGTTTACAGTGTATTAATGTAACACCCTGATATTTTATGATATATATTTTTAAATTAAACTCAATTTCATCGTTACCTTTTGACAAACACAACACCAAGATTGAATGAAGAATGTTATATAATTGAAATATTTATTTTAATATGATATTAACCACCAAAATATAATGTTGGTTTAAATTAATTTATTTAACTAAATTATGCTAAATATATTTTCACAAAATGTATGAAATGAATTCATTGGTTATATATTTAATATAATATAATATAAAAATAAATTTAAACAAGAATAAGTGTTTTTATGATTTTTGTATCGTTAAATTTTTCATTATATTAATAAATCAATTGAATCCTTATCGATTAATGATTTTAATGAAATTTATATATTAAAAATTCAATAATCTGATTAGATATATAATTTTTTCTAACCATGATATAAGAATATAAATATATCCACATCAAGGCTTTAAATTTATTTTTATAATAAATAATGTTTTCATGTTTTTAAAAAAATATTAAAATGAATTTCAACCTAATATAAAAATTTAATAATGAAAAATATATTCCCTAATTGATATTCTATGGATCATATTTCACAAATAATAACATTATTTTTGTTAATATTAATATTAAAATTGTAAAATTTTATCCCCATATAAGGGGAAAATGGGTAAAATATGCTACAAAATTTTGGAGAATGGTTTAAAATTTCTATAACGCATTCCATTACCCCATTAGATATATGAAATTCAGTTATTTATATCCATTTCAATTATATACATAAAATTTGATATTTATTTACGTTATAATAACATTTAATCTAATTTTATAAATGAAGAAATAAAATAAGCCACACTCTTGAAATTAATATTTATAAAAATGTTACATAAGGATAAATATATGGTAATTTCAATTATAAATGTTTATTTGAATTTTTTTTACCCTAATAATTTATTATTAATTTATAGTTATTGAATAATTTCCTTACATGCCTACACAACATTGACAAAGTATTTATTTAATTAATATAATATTAAAATAAATTATATGAAAAATATTAAAAGTAATATAATTTCATTGATTATTTTGTTTCTTAAATTTTATTGATTAATAAATAAAAATATTATTATTTTAGTTTTTTATCTTCTATTGTTACATTTCTCTTTTTTTATTTTCATTTCATATTAAATTAATACATTAAAAATGAAATTCCTATTGTTTTATGAAAACAAAAAAAATCATTAAATTATTTAAAAATCAAAAAATCAGGACATATAATATTTTTGGATATGTTATGGAATAAAATTTCATCCCTCGACTATTTATGATCAAATTTTTAACATGTAGGTAAAATTATGAAGCTATTATATTGAATGATTCCATGACAAGGTTAATATTAAAGTTCCCTGACGAAGAGGGTAAACCAAATGATATTATTTAAAATGAAACCTAAATATATCTAGTTAACTAGATTAAAATATTTCAATCATATCATATATTTCAATTAATATTTTTAATTTTTATATATTTTAATTGAGAATTAGTTAATAATATTTTAATCTTTTTATAATATTAAAGTGTGTCCTTTCCCACCGTTAGAAAAAGACTTCATTTATAGATTTTTATTACCCCACATATAACCATCTATCTCATTCAATATTAGATATAATGCCATCATATATTAAATTACCACATAATATATCTTTTTTCATTTCTAAAGACCCTTCCTTCAATGATTAAGTTGTAATCCAAAAGGCATCTCCCAACAAATAGGTATAACTCATAACCAAGAATTTTCATTTTTATTTTGATTTATGACTACTATGATTCATTGGAATCCATTATAAACTAATGAAACTATTATCTAAAATATAATATTATTATATTATAATTATGGTTAAACATTTTTTCAGCACATTTCAATCCAACGGAAAATGATATCATCATTTTTGTCTATGTATGGCTAACCGTCTATATGTAAGAGTGTCATTCATTTTTATCACTGTCTATCATGGATGGTAATAGTGATGTATTTCATATTAATTTATCATTTTTATAATATAATTATTATTCTAGAATTATAATATCTTATATTAATTTTTTCCCTTCAATCCTTCGTGAAAATATAAATTCGCCAATGTGTTCATGTGGACAACCTCCACTTTTTCAAGGATAAATACAGTAATATATTTTTAATTTATATATACATATATTATATTTCTATCAATACGATAATTTTAGATTTCTTATAAAAACTATCAATATACTAGGATTCGTACTATGGAACAAGAACATACATGGAAAAGTAAGCAGTTATTACCCATAATAGCGATTTTAATAGCAAATTGATACAAAATATTTTGGTACTATAACATATGTAAATCATATATTGAATTATAAATTTAAAAATAGTTATGGAATACTTATATAATAACTCTATATTAAATATTCATGCTTTGTAATCATGTAATAATAAATAAGATAGTTGAGCTAATGTATTAAATTTTCAATCCTAATTTAATAGGGATTGTTTATGATGAATTTTAGTTAATGAAATTATATTTTTCTTATTTAATGAATATATTATATTTTTCCAACACCTATAGTTATTTCTATAGAATACATTTTATCCTTATATATTCCTCACATTACCTATATAAGAAATCAAAATATTGACTTTTTGAAATCTAATTGTGTATTACTGTTCAATAAAAAATCCATTTCCATCTATGTCAATGTATTCTATAAAATATTTTCTAAATTGTTTAAATATTATCATATTACAATTTAAAAACCTTTTACCCTTATATATATATATATGATTTAAAGAAATAATCCTATCAATTTTTTAACTTCATAATTTTTGGATTATTTACAAATGTTTCAAAATAATGATTTCCAATAACATTTACAATATGAATAGAATTATCACCATCATGGATGATCAATGATTTGAATCATCCATTATATTATTACAATGTAATATTCAATGATTTTTTTTTGATTATTTATGGAATTTTCTATATTTAAAATCAGTTATTTCAAAATGAAAAGGTTATTTTCCACAAGAAATATTCTAATGAGTATTTTAAATTATTTTTCTTATATGATAAATCCATTGATATTAATTCCGATATAGTAGGGATGTTATACAATTTTACACTATAAATTTGTTATCAAAATTTTTAGGATTATGATTATTGTATTTTTATTTATATTATTTATTTATTGAATTATATTCTATAATGACATAATGATATTTTTATGAAACTCAATTTATATTCATGTGTTATGTTTTGATGATATGATGAATGTTTTATGATTATGTGTAAAACATATGTATTTTTTCATTATGTTATTTCTAGGCCCAAAATTATATATCCCTCTAATGAATTGGGAAATGTTTTATATCTCATGATATAACTATTGGATACATGTTTATGTTCTTTATCCACTATAGGAAACACTCAATTGGGATTAATTGACTATGAAAATAAAGTCTATTTGATTGATCCAAAATGGGAATAACCAAATAATTCCTAATCTATTTAGATATAGAAAACATGTTTTGACTTCAAATAATCAATTAATTGAAGGTTTATATAGTAAAATGGGAAAATGGAAAGGGTTTTTATACTTGAGAAGATTAAAAATATTTATGAAATGAACATATAGATCATGATTGATTTATGATTATTTTACACTCTCATAATTTGAGTATTTTTGAAATGATAATGTTTTATTCCTAGAATAATATTTAAAATAAATTATAGAATATGTGTCAACATTGTAAGTTATATGAATTAACCTATAAAAATATTTTTATATTATACATTCATTTTATCATAGATTGATATCACCCATGCTTACCCTTACTAATCATATCTTCCCACCCTTTATAAAGATTCATTTCACTAGGTTCAGAAAAATTGTTTGTGTAATGAATGTCTCGTGAAGATTACTATATTGGATGTTCATTATAGGGGATGTAAAATATCATTTAAAAAACTAGATAATTATGTCTCTACATTACAAAGATAACAAAAAATTTAATCCTGGACACAATATTTACGAAATTTATTTAATATTATTTTTATAAGATGAAATATTTCTGAAATAAATCATTGGAAAAAAATAAAATCTATTTTTTGTGTTCTTAAGATAATGAAAGGGGTTTTATTCATATTTATGAAGCCATTGTTTCCTGACATGAGTTCATTGTTCACATCAAGAATGTGAATTCCCATCAAAACTATTCATTGTGACTTTCTTCCTAATGTCACTCATTTTCTTTATCTCTCGAACTACATTCCTTCCATGGGAGACCTATGGGAATCATATTTAAACTCAAAAATATTACCTATTGCATCATAGTGTTCCAGAAATAAATATTAGTCAACACATTATCTCTAATTGAAGGAAACATTGGAGGAATCTATATATAACATGGATGTTGATGAATCATAATTGAATTGTCTTATCTTTATTGTAAAGTAGTAGAAATCATCTCTATAAATATTATATTGGTTTTCTCTAATGTATTATCATTAAATGAAATCATTCCATTACAATGTTTTTTTTAAAAAAACAAAATGGTAACACATTGTACCAAATAATTTCTATACCATGGAATCCCATATATCATGTTAGGTTATATAACACTGATAATAGATTTCCCCCATGTGGGGTGTACCTTCCATTAAAATTTTGATTAACTAGTATTTCAGGCATTTGAATAATCTTAACATAGAATAGGAATAACAAGATAATTATGATAATTGGATTGAGAAAGTAACACCTGGATTTAAAGAAGTCATTTGGGAATGATAATTTCTTGGTCATCAAAAAATGATGATGTATAAAAATTATGAAGTGTGTAAGTAAATTGGGGATACATTGAATGTGTAATTGATTAGTTAGAAATTCTTATCATTGGCATCATCAACTAATTTATTAAATTATTTATAAATTGTAATGGGATATGGAATCAATTTTGCATGTTGTATCATTCATGATATATTTTAATGAAATTAGGGTTCTTCCTTGTTATATTTTAATTCATATAGTAATATTCCAGATTATATTTTAATTCTTAATTAGATTTACATGGATTTGTTTTAATTATTATTACGCTCTAACTGAATATACTATAATTCATATAGGGAAATTTCACGATATGTTATAATGTTTATTAGGTTAAAATAATTAATTTCATAATAATTAATTGGATCATCTGACTAATTATGTAATTCTTATATAAACCAACTTGATTATTATTCAATTGATACATGACACTTCTGGACCGTATTATATTTATTATTAGGATTCTATGAGGTCAAGATATAATGTTTGTAGGGCATCTTCCTTGTTAATTTGTAATGAATTTATGGAATGTTATCTAAGAAGGAGTCTAGATATATATATTGTGTACATAGAAATGGGTTCTATGTTTTCAAAACATACCCATTGACACTACATCATCATGAAAAATGTATGTTTAGCTAACCTGAGTGTCACCTACAACTCAAGGTTCTGATTGATTTTTGAATATCTAAAATTAATTTATACATTAAGGTTTAGTTATTATTATGTAAAATGTATTGCATATGCGTGCTGAATCTGATTCAATTTATTTAGGGTGAGCCTATTGTGTTTTACTCATACCATTATCAGTTATCATTTGTATTGAGGACGATTTAATGGTTATTTTTCTAGATAGTGGTAAAGGCACATGTACTGATTTATTAAATGTTTGTTTGAATTGATATTTGAAATGGGACTTACATGGGGTGTAGGATATATTATTTTGGATACTTATTTATCAATTAACTTTATTATTTTTATTTTTTGACCTTCAACATGTTAATTATTATTATTTATCATTTCCTAATAAGATCCAACTATTATTTAAATTGTTTTTTACTGATTATTTTTATTTGGTCAGATAGTTGATTATGTAATTTGTTTCCTCTCTTTATTGTAATATTCTATCCCAATTTTAGAGGGTATATTCTCCATACTATATTCCATACAAATGGTTCTAGTTACCAACATCTTGCGTATGTGGAGGTGCGATGATGTTCTTGTAGCAGCACGACTGTATCATGTGATGGAAAACCTAGATGGGGATATTATTAAGTATTATCAAAGGACCTATCTAATTATATTTCATTACTATTTGGGATGGTATATATGAGACTTAGAGGAGTAGTTTATAGGTAATTAGTTTGTCCATGGGATAAGTTAACCCATTTGGGGGGGGGGAACCTGAGTTTCGTGGCATGGAATCGTTGTTCATCAAGTTTTTATGTTATAATTTTGATGTTACTTTACCATCTGTGATTCAATTATTTTTGTATGTTTCTATTTTTTTAATCATGTTTTGGTATGTCATGTGATGATTATTCCTTCAAAAGGGTAGGAAGATTTATTACTATGTTGAAAACATTGTTCATACATGGAATATATTTATCACATGTGTCAAAATTACGTATATAACCTATAAAATGAAATATATTAATTTATTTAAGGAACAGAAATTAATGGAACATCTATTTTCTAACAATTCATTTTTTATGAAAATTATAAATGAACATTGATATAGTGGTTTCCTTTTGCTTAATCCTTTTGAGTTTGATTTTGTTTTGTAACCTATTCTATGTGAATTTTTTCAATCATTTTGTTAAAATGACTCATTGTCATTTAAAATTTGAGAATTAGGGGAGTGATAATCATCACACTCCTAAAACTGCAATGAAAAAACATGAATCATCTCGAGATAATTAGATGGATAAGTGTTTTAACAATTGCATCAAAATAGATCATTTGATCCCAAGAAAGGATGGTCTCTCACACACTTTCTTTAATGTGTGGGATAATCAGAGAGTTTCAGCTACAGAATCTACTGAGGTTGACTATGGAGGGAATCGACCATTTACATGGGATCATGATTGAGTACATCCACGTAATATTTAATCATATTGATTCACCCATAGATATGAGGTTTAATATTTTAAATTACATGTTTTGGGGAATTAACAAGAATTTTTTGGACATCCATCCACAAGACGAGAAGTAAAAATAACTAACAAGAAATGAATTTGAGTTGAAATTATATATCCACTTTTATTAATAGATATTGAGTTGGGATGGGGAACAATATTTTATAAACATGACATATAGAATCACGTTAGAGGAGGATTTTTATGAATACTTCAACGATCTACAATTCATTTATTCATCCTCAGAAACACATAAAATTGTTTTGATAGTGTTTTTCTAAGATGAGATTCACTGCATGTTATCATCGCATGCGCCAGTTTTTTACTTGAGAAACGTGATGGTCATTGTGTATGAAGCTCTTACAATATAATGGTACCTAGGGGGAGTGGAATATTGGAATTCACCTTACGATTATTGAATTTTTCTTGTTATAAGAGTCAAAAATACTAGTATGACTATTTTTGTAAGGGAAGTTATGGGAAAGGAAATTTAATTAGTATAAAATAATCATAGGATCATGGGAGAGTAGATTGATTTTATTATGTCATTTTTGGCCACAATCAACCATGGTTTCCTTTTACTATAGTTGATTATTTCACATTTCGTAGGATGTATAATCAATAATGGTTTTTAAGGGAAATATAATAGTATTTTAGAGGATGACTATTAGGATATAAACAAGATATGGTGAAGAACATAGTTTCCCCATGATAGTAATCTGGATTTCGACATGCTATTCTGGACGAAGTAGGATGTGGTACCCCCATGTAAGAATGGTTGTCAAAACATGAGGGTGCAGTACAAGGGAGTCATACTGGACCCCTTGGTGGATGTATGAGTCATATATATAGTGTATAATCTACTTTACATGTTTTCATATGATGCCACCATCCATATTGTTGTAATTCTGGAATAATTTAACTAATCATGTGTTTTTTGGTTGATAAATGGACATCACATTCATTTTTTAGATTGTAAATGTACATATTTTTTTTGGATGTGGGAAGATGGTAAATTTTTTTCATCATCAATATGAAACATGGTTTATAATAAGAGTATATAAAACGATTCAAGGATAGTTCTCATAAAATTGGTGGATATTTATTCCCATCGGTGATGTTTGTTTAAGAAAACACATGCATTGATTTAAATCATTGAATGTTTTTTTAGTTTTATAATGGAATGATATCATCTTTTTTGAAAGGATATATACATTAATATCACTATAAGGTCTGAACTTCTATAACTAGGGTATGTGGGATAATCATAATGTTTTTTAGGAATAATTTATTACATATTTTATTGTATCAAAACACATAAATCTGGACATTTTTTTATGAATGTGAGATGTATATGGATAATTTTACTCCCATGGTAGATGATTTTTAGAACATATTTATTGAGTATTTCTCATATATAAAAAACCAATATATTGATATAGTTTATGATAAAGTTGTTTCTAGTAGCTCATTGTGATTTTATCCCTCCTTGTATGGTGGGTCCAGTGGATCTCCATGGGTTGAAAACTCAGTTGGATGTTCAAGAAGCTCTGTGAATGAAATGACCAAGTATATTTCTTTGTCCTTCTTCGATGATTTTTTCCAAAAAATTGATGCAACATTTAATTTATGTGTGAGTCATAATAAGGTAATAGTCATGAAAAGATACCCCAATCATGCATCAATGATCGCATTGATTAAAAAAAGATTTCATTATCTTCTATGTATACATATTTATGTAAGTTTATAATCAATTGAGGGATATAACATTTTACGTACACTACAATTATTTTATGAGTATGTATGTCTTGTATGATTTCACAGTGATTCCTTTCATTCTAACTAAAACAAACACGATATTCATTGCCTTGGTGAGTATGATTATCCATCGTCTCTATGATCAGTTTGTGGTAGTATTCATTGTTGAAATCATGTTTTAAATTCAATATGTATATGATCAATCCCATCATCCTGAAATAATCTTGTGTAAACTGTGAGATAGATAATTTTATTCCCTAAAATCTAAATGAAAATTATATATTGACATTGGTGACATCATGGGACATAATATCTATTCTAATGGTGAGTATGTGGATGCATAGAGGGTTGAAACATTGTTATATTGGGAATGTGCCAATAGTAAAATTGATATTCTGATCATTATGTGTCTAGTAGGAAATTATCATTATTTCATCATTATGTTCTTTCATCTAGAAATACAGATGTTTGTGTTGACCATTAATGGGTTGATGTTGGTATTCTAAGATGCCTTTGAGTGGGAGAGTTTATGGAGATATGGAATTGGTTGAACACATCAATAATCTTTAACATTCTTTTTCAGGTAAGAAATATAATATTTTCTTTGACCCATTCAGTGTTGAGATCAGAGTTGTGCGATAATATTAGGAAGATTGGTTCCATATGTCTCTGGAATGCTGAGACCAAATTTGAAGAACTATAAAACCCATGAATTTATTAATGATGTTTTATTTTATATTAAATATTTTTAATATGATATTATATCGTATTATATACATACAAAACATAATGAACAAATTAAAAATACTATTCAGTAACAGATATTATTATATTCATCATCCACTAGACAATATAATATTTAAAAAATTACAAGTTAAAAAATATAAAATTTAAAAAAACATGGGGTAAAATGGATCACCCAAATGTTAAAAAATCATCACCCTTATTAACTACACAATGAAAAAGAAATATATTATTATTAAACCAATTAAATGATTATATTAGTAAAATTTATATCAATTGGTGATATTATTGTAAATTATTAACAATGTAATGGTGTGTTATTAATAGGAGTTAATATAGATATTTTATAAGTAACTAGATGGTGGAAATAGTAACCTGGAGATTATAATTGTTACTTGACCATTGTGAATAATATCCTGACCATTAAAATAGTAATTTGAGTTCAAAATAATAAAAATTAGTACAAATAAAATGCATCATGAGTAATTTAGTAAATTATAAACATTATCATTCAGTAAAATAAATATTATTATTACAAAGTCAATGAAAATAGAATCAAATTATTAATACACTACTGTTTAATATATTCCTAATGGATTATAAACATTCAATTAGAAATTAATCATTACTATGTCAGAAATTATTTTTTGATAAAATAAATTTCATTTTTCGTGTCAGCATGTTAAAATCTTCCATGGGTGATATTTTTTCTAATTTTATGAAATACTTCTATTTTTGTATATATTAAAAATGATATTCTCCAAATTCCACACATATTATGAAATAATGAAGACTAAATATATAACAAATAAATATTAAATTGGTTATTTCAGAAAAATTAATACTTACTAATAAAAATTGGACATTTAAAAATTTATAAACATAATTTCAAGATGTACAAATTATTTTCCCTAGTCTAAATTCAACAATGTTCCCTTAAAATAACAATTTTTTATTTTTTTTAATATCCATTATAATAAAGTATATAATTATATTTTATACATGGAATAAAAGTCATGAATACATTTAATTTTATTTATATATGATTCATGGTATTAAATAAAATTAATATGAAAAGGATTTCCTTGGATATAATATTTTATTCTATATTTGATTCTAAAAATACACTACTTTTTGAGTATAAATAACTCAATTACACCCATGTAAACCCACTCTTAAATCCCATAAGAAACACTTAATACAATTTAAATCCCATATTTAAAGTAATTAATAATACAATGGGTTGTTCTAGGGAAATCCAAATACATGAATTATGGTAATTTAATTTCTTACAATAAAAAAACACAAAGAAGTGTACATTGTTATCAACACTCTGCTAATTTTCTTATTTTATTCCTCATTTTAAAAATTTATTTAAAAAAACATTATAATATTATTTAAATACTATTTTAACATTATCTAGATTATTTTATACTACTATAAATTTTTTTAATGAAATATTCAATTTTCATTCTCGTCTTTTATCTTAATTCAATAATGTCCCATTAATAGTCATTTAAATACAGTTTTATTAACCCATTTTACGATGTGGGTTTCCAATAAATAAACATCCAAATGTCCATCCATTTAATTTATGCATTATTTAAAATTTTCAGGATTAAATTTATTAAATTGGGGAAGAATATAAAACTCATATATTTTAAAATAAATCATTTTCTGACAGGTTATAAGACACACAACACCGATCTTAATGAACCAATAAAATATTATTATTAATTAAATAGTATTATTATAACATAGTACTCAAATTATCATGTATGAACAATATTAAATACCATTTAAAAAATATATATATTTCCTAATCAATATTTATTTATTTATTAATTCATAAGAAATTAATCCTCATCTTTTAATAAGGATAATTTATTTTATAAAAAATATTTCTCTTTAAAAATTTATTTTTATTGTTCTCTATGATAAAATATTTTAAATGGATTATAAATTTTTTATAAATGTTTTTTTATAAAATTAAAATATATTTTTAAATACGAATATCAATATTTACTTGTGGATACATGTTTGGATTTTTCCTAAATGTTTTATTTTTCAGTGAATAATGAAAGCTAATAATTTTTCAAGTAATTTCCTTATTAAAATTAAATAATGAAATCTAAAAATAAGGTTATATTTTGAATAATCATTTAATGTTAAATATTAAATATTTTTTTATAATAATATAATTAATTTCATTTTAATCATTAATTTTTATTATTTATTTGCAACAACATTTTTATTCATAAAAATGTTATTTTCAGAAAAATTTTCTTAAATGCATAAAGATTGTCCATTTAAGTTAAATAAAATAACCACTAATAAGGAATGATTTAAATTTAACTAATACTATTAAAATATAATAAAGTTAACTTATATTCATATAATTCTTATTGTAAGTCATAAATATAATATACAATCATCCATTTCTTTAAATTTTCATTTCATAGAAAACAAATTTTCAACAGGTTTTTAAGGGATAATTTTAAATTTAATTATTCCAATTATTTTATTTGAATTTAATAAAATTTATTTCATATTTTTTATGCATTATTAATTTTCTTTATGATGAACACTTTTTTGGAGATAATAATAGTCTAAACTATTAAAAAACTAGTTAACGTGGTGAAAATGAAAATGGTAAATTTTAATATCCTTAGAGGTATGTGGAATAAAATTCAAAAAACATGGTTATCTATCCATTGTGGTGGTGTGGGTCTACCATATGACATATTTAGTAAAATATTTAACAATGTTTGAGGAACACCTACTGAGAGTCACTTCCAATTACTGAATAGTTCTTTGTATTTACAAAAAGGACACTCTTAAACATTTATAATATCATACAACCTCTTCTATCATAATATCACACGTATATATATATATTGAATTAAACCTAAATATATAACTAAAAAAATAATTAATAACATTATATATCTTATAGTATTCCAAATATACCATTGATAATGACCTTAAATAAGATATCCAATGTAGTGTGTTCTAAGAGAAGGTTATCACCATCATTGGACTCCTTTTTACATCATTATCTTCCATCATTGAGTATGTTTTAAAAATTACAAATATAATAAAAATAGTATCTATAATATACTGAATTTTTTATGGAATAACATTTTTCCATCGATTTTAAAATCAAATGGGGAATGAATCTGTCATTTATGTGTACATAGGAAAACATTCTCAAAAACATTTATAATTCAATTTTAACTATTTCCTATCACATATATATACGATGATTTATTTTCCATTTATAAATGATATTAATTATTTTTTATTGATTTGGGAAATTTTACAATCATAAAACTTATTACATTACAATTCATTTAAAAATTATAACTTCATTTTCTTGTATAATGGACTAAAACCTCGCGATGAAATGTAATTAATTTACCACATCACATGGATTGTAAATATGGGTTACATTAAAAAAATTAATACTATATATATGATTTAATGGTAATTATATATTTTTAAGATAACTATTATCTTCTTTCCATCATGATTGTTTAAAAATAAATACATTAATCATGCATTCATATGACCTACCACATCCATGATTCTCATGTTTTCCATTTTTCATAACCATATTACATGGATAGTTATAAAATAATATTTAAATTATAGAGATGATAAATTTTATTGATTATAATTCTCATGATGATTGAAAATGGACCCCTTTGACCATATTTAAACATAAATATCATTTTTTAATTATGAATTTTGTATCTCTATAACTCCATATGTGGACATGATTGAAAGATAATTTAATATTTCATTAAAATAAATAAAGTAAATGGATTATGTATAAGTGATTAAACCTTGAAAAATTTATTACATAAACAAATAATTGATATTTGTTTATCATAATAGATATAATGGGCATACAATTTA
Source organism: Viscum album (assembly GCA_963277665.1). NCBI lineage: Eukaryota > Viridiplantae > Streptophyta > Magnoliopsida > Santalales > Viscaceae > Viscum > Viscum album. The sequence continues at coordinate 639,402,372 of OY728122.1, forward strand.
ATTATAGGCTTGAGGTAAGGGATTTCATTACTCGCATTCCTTTCTATGAGACATATACAAAATTCACCATATTGTGATCTGTATATAATGCATCATTGAGTTGTAAAATTTTGAAAATAAATTTCCACATTTTATTTAATATCACAGTTGAAGGTACTTATTTCATGTGGGATGAGATTCAAATGATACCAAAGTGGTAAGGGTTTATTTAAAAATCAAATCATTATTTGTTATTGATTATGTCTAAGACTCCCTTGGAGTTATAGAGATAATATTATTGGGAATCAATTTTTAGAAAAAGATGATTTTATTTTTTATGTTCAAAAAATTGTTTCCCTCCATATACATATTTTCTAAAATTATATTCATGTATTTTTTACCATTATTAATAATATTATATAATTAAAAAATTTCCCATTATTTTTTTTTCACATGATTTTTGGAATGTAATATTCTTTTAAATTTATAAAAATTGTCATTTTTAACCATTTTAGAAACATTGTGATAGGAATTATTTTTATATTACATTGATTGTGACAAGTTACCCACTATAATAACCTCATAATTCCTTAATAATCCGTTATATTGTTCCCTAGTTTATTTTAATAAAAATTATTTATATAATATTTTTGATGTAAATTTTTGTTGATGATGTTCATTCAATTTGAAAAGGAAATTTTCATCAAAAAATATTTCATGTAATCTTTTAGTAACAGTTTCATCAGTGATGAAAACCATTTAGGATATGAATTGTTTCTAAAATACATAAATATGTCTCCTAAAAATATATCTATATTAATATATTTTATGTTTGTGGGGTAATAATTTACATATGTTCAACTCTAAAATTCCATCATTATTATATTTCCTTTTATTATTATACGAGGAATGATTATGAAACATATTTCTTTCCAAGGCTGATTAATACATTTATGTCATATGATTTATTTTCATTTGTGGCATAAATAATTACTATCATCATAGGATTTGTGTTCCTATATAGATTTATAGTGCATTTGGTAAATATTTTCACTCACGAGGTATCATGAATTGGACGAGGGAGTAGACATAATACTCTATAGAAAATATTCCATGATGTAATATTGTATAGGTAGTTATCCTTGATTAATTTATATGGAATGTTACATGATACTATTGAAATAAATATTTTTCCATGATCATATAATTATATGTACATTATTCAATGATCGCATTTGTTTACTCAAGGGTCATCTCTTATATGATATCTAATTATACATCAGAATCATAAATTCGGATTCATTATCATGTTGACTCCATTACTAAGATTTTTATCTCACCAAATTTTTATACACATTCCACAGGTTATCCAATTAAATTTTAGAATCTTTATAGTATTTAGGATCTAATTGTAGTGAATAATACAGAGAATATTTAGTTTAGTGTCACATTGATTTATTATAAACCCAATCTTCATAATATTATTTTCCTCACAATATTTGGGTTATAACTAAAAGAGTATTATGATACAAATCATGAAAAAATAGGTGTAAATGTTTCGAGACTCTATAATTTACATTTATCAATTACATGGATTGGATTTTCAATTGTGGGTGGTTATATGTTATACTAATTTTAATGATTAAATTGAAGAAATTATGTGGTTATACATTATGATGTTATTCATTTACGTGCATTTCCCTCGAACAGTTCAAAACAATATAGAGAGAGAATTCATAGATTTTTTGAAAACATAAATTGAAAATATCAATACATATGAAGAAAATTTCACAATGAATTCATGATACATATTATGTTATTTATCATCAAATGAGAAAAATTGATAGATTCATTTCTGTATTAAAACTACACCATCAAATAACTGTTGATACCCATGAATGTTGGAGCTACAATAAAGTCATTAGATGTGATCTCAATGTAGATATGTGTTTTCTAGAATAGTATATTAGGGATGTAGATATGGTTAAAACCATTGAGATTCATGATAGATGATAAAATGAAAAATTATTAAATAAAATAAAAACCCCACTAATAGTAAAAATGTGTGTAAAAGAATCATGGGAATTGCCTCACGGGGATTGGAAAATTAATTATTTGTGGGGGAGAAGGATATAATGATCATGAATGAATAAGTGAGAAGATGAATTTAACATATTTTATTGAGGATAGGAATGAACATATAAATACTGAAAACCTAGTTAACTGCTACAACAATAGGGTGCAAGGGAATTATGTAAACCAGTGCACTAAACCCTAATACATTGAGAGTAATCAGCATCAGTAACTAACAAAGATGAGGGAGTAATGGAATGATTTTTCTATATATATTTATATCATGAAATGATAAAATTAATTTATAAATGTTACACTTCTATTCACTATTGAATGATAAAAATTAATCATTTTATACACATTAGATTATATCCTAAAAGTGATCAATAACTTTTATATAAAACCCCTTATACAATAAAGTATGGAAGTCCATAAAAAAAACTATAGAGATTAGTGAAACACATGTTTCAGATTATTTTTATGTTATAATATGTGGAATGATTCATCTAGAGTATATTATGATATTGTCCTCGGTGAAATATTAGGCTATTAAAGTCAAGGATTGGATCAATCTATATAGATATCACTTCAACATTCGGGAAATGGTTTATCTTCCTATATTCCAAACCATCCAATCATCCCATAAAGAAGAATAAATTTATTATTCATTGTAAAATCTTTCAATTGTGAGGGTTTTGATATTTTATTATGTATCATACATTTCCCAAATGGCTGATTCAACGGAATGTGTGAACATGGAAGGAAATGACACTATGATGAAAAACACTGATGTAATTCCTAATGAGATTCCCAGAAATACTCCAAATCATGAGTTAATGTTCTTAATAGTTTTTATTCCCAAATATATTCATATATAAAATTTCCTATAATTTATATCTCCAATTAAATTGGAGGTGTTAAATAAGTTATGTCAAGATAATTTGGACAAATTTATCATACAGAATAGTTATTTACCTTAGTGTGTGCTTGTTCGATTTCATAAGAAAATGGATAGATAAATCAAACTATGTATATATTACCAAGAGATAAAAAATGTCACCATAAACACTATGTTTACCCTTATATGGATAAATGTGTTTTCTGATTATCGTCTAGGACATTATTATTTCTCAATAGTGGATATTTTTTCTTGTATCATCGTCTAATAATGATGAAAAATTATATTCATAAGACAACTTTTCAATCACACTATGGGAACTATGAGATCATAAAGATTCATACCAAAATTACTAATTAACCTATAATCTTCATGAATATAATATATAATGTATTTAGAGAATTCCTTGTGAATTTTGAGATTAGTATTATTTATGATAATGTCATTTAATCTATCATAAATAATGAACATTATAGTAATATAATAGTTGTGCTGGAAAAAATTTAAAAAGATAAAAACTATATTCTGTTTACATATTGTTTAATTCAGATGAATCAAGACACATTATTGGGGAGTGAAATCATATTTTGGTGAATATCTCTTAACCACTTTTATATAAATGAAATTAAGGAAATTTAGTGACTCTCAGGTGTTTGGAAAACCCTAGATGTCTTGGCATCGATTAGTACTGTGAATATTTTGTGAGATCTTTATAGTGATTATATGTCTATTTAAATCAAAATAAATTAAATTGTTATCAAATTTCTCCATAAATTATTATGGAGAAATATTTATGGAGCTCAAGAGAAAGATAATCACTATTTTAATACCCACACTACCAATGATAATCAAAGAGAAGAGCTGGCAGCACTACCTATATGGAGTGAATTGTGACATATATAATGAAAAAAATTGATGGATATATATATTCACAAAGAAGGAAATCACAATTCAATGGAGAAGGTGATTAGATCATATCTTGGGTAAACATTTCTCTCATTACATTCGTTATAGAATAGAGAGCATGGTAGTCAATGTTGTTAGCAAAAAATAATTTCTTACTCTATCAATAATGTGGATTGAGAATTTCACTATATTCATGGATTGGAAAGGATAGATCTAATGATTATAATAATATATAATTAATCATTCATTGGTCATATTATGGACTAATAATCTACCCAATATTTTATCACGGAGGCATAATTTGATGATCTGTAGCTTTAGATGAAGGTGGAAGAATAAATGGATTGTAAACATAATAAATTCAATATAGATGAATATGGTGTCATTTTAAAAAATATATATATTATATCTGACACTTCATAACCTATGATAAATAGATATAATGGACGATTAATATTTCTGATAATTATCTATCCTTTATAGAATCAATATCTTGTACTGTAGTATCTAAGGGGACATCTGGTGGAAGGAAATGAAGAATATGCTCATTGACTACACCTCAAAGAGAATGATATTTCTGAAAGTTAATGCACAATGATATAAATATATGGTGTACATGAATATAATTCTGAAATCCACCTCGAAATGTGAATAAATCACTATGGACGTTTTCTCTAGTATCTTTAGCAAAACCAAACGATGAAATTTTGTATGGGTTATGATGGATTGACAATCAATGGCTACCTACATCAATGATATTAGAAAATATTTTATTATTTAAAAACATTAAAAAATATACATTAATATTGTAGTCTACATGGGTTGCAATTTTAGATTTACCCAGATAGTGATCGATAATTTACATCTATTTTCATTAGGATTATTAAACATACTTTGAAAAAATAATTTAATTTTAGTATATAATATCTCCCCACAAATAATTTCAATTTTAATGTACTGTTTAGATGCACAATGAAATATTGAGGACATAATCAAGGGAATTTTAATGATGATTTTATCAATATATTCGGTCAGTTATTTTCTTATGAAATAATTTTTTCCACTTCATCGTTAAAATGGATCTATATGAAGTGTTGTATGGGAAGCGATGTCAAACAACAAATTACTGCGGTGAAGTTGGAGAATCAAAGATACATAGACCTAATCCTAAAAAATATCACAAATCTTTCAGTCCATTATAAATTTATAAAATCATCAAGGAGTGAAAAGAAAATATATGATGAAAACTATCTATGGGGCTTGGAGTTTGTTGTTTGAGAAAATGATCTTCATTGAATGTCACCATGGATGACATTCAGGTAGTTTATAAATAAATTGCATCATATCACTAGGTACATTTCTTATTAGATATCCATGATCACATATGAGCCGTCTAAAAATATCTAGGAAAAAAATTAAATATTTCTTAAGTATATTAAGTATTCCACTTATATCTCCTAATGAACTACATAACTCATCACGAAGAAGTAGTGAATACAAATGTGGTACAACAAGAAAATTTCCTCCCTTATGAGGAGTAATTGATGAATATATTATAGTATAGATATAATGTTTCATGAAACCATAAGACTCAACCATTCAAAGTGTTGTGGAGAAAATATGAATATGAATATGTGATGTGGAAATTGGGGGAAACAATAAAACAAATATACCCTAAATTTTTTTCAATATTGAATATGTTATTAAATTTTAGGGACACAATTTCTAAATGAAGGTAGAATATAATGACCCAAAATTTATTATTGATATTTTTTCCTAAATAAATATGAATTACATAATATTATATCATGTAATAAACATGAAATGTATTATGATACAAGAAAAAATTTATTTTTCTCATATATAACATTATATCATTCATTATCTAAACCAATGAAAATTTCAAATTTAATAATGGGATAGATGATATAAAATAGAAAAAATAGCTTGGAAAAATATGGATCATATAAATATTCTAGAATCACCACTCACATGGAAATAATTAAAGATAATAAAACTTAATAGTAGCCCACTAATAATTATTTCATAAAAGGAAAACATCAATCCATGGAAAGAATTATGGATATTGTCAAATGATGTTGTGAAGTGTAATTTATAGGAGGTAATATGACCACTGGAATAATAACCAAGCCATTGGAATAATTAACTTTCCATTGGAATTTTATCATGGTAATTTGAAATGGTAAGCTGACTATTGCGAATAGTAACATGATTTTTGGAATAATTATTTTACCAAAAAATATAAATTTATAATATATATAATATATTTAATTAATAATTATTTCAATATAAAAATTTTAATAACATAAAATAAAAAACGGTATTAAATACTCAATGAAATTATAACAACTTTTTTAATAATTAATATTTAAATGTATTTCTCAAGTATCATAATTTTAAACTAAAAATTAAAATTACATGTTTTATATAATAATTTTAATTAAATTAATTATATTTTATAAATATCCTTGGGGAAATTATCAATAGGAGACTTTTTTTTAATAATTTTAAAAAAATAAATTTTTTCAAGAATTGTAAAAATATTATTTTTCAAATGAAATATGTATTTTGATATAATGTCCAATCAATATTGACTTATTAAATACAAAATAGTTTATTGTAGACAAAAAGTTATCTATTAATATAAATGGTTTATTTAAAAACAAAAAACCTGATTCAAAAATAAAAAATTTAATTTCAATGTGATGAGTAAAATGGGTTTACCTAAGATAACACTTTTTAATAATTGTCTGCTACTAATTTTCAATTAATTAGTGTATTTAATTTTTAAATAGGTTCAGAACCCCTAAATTCATTTTTCAAGATATTATATTTATAGTTTCATCAAAATCACCATTAAATGGTTTACCTTTGATATAGTATTATAATAAAAAATAACCCTCTCCTCAATTATAAATAACCCCTCTCCATCCCCATGGAAAAAAAATAATCCCCCACATACCATAAAAACATCTCATATCCCATATCTCATTCCCCTGACATTATATAGGTTTTTAATAGATAAACCCATCACTATCCATCAAGGGATATTATCTCCAAATGGGAGAAGCAACGCTAAGAAAAGAGTATTTTTTATCAACTATTCTCTAATTTCTCATTAAATTCCTATTTTTCCGAATTTATTTGATAAAAAATTACGATAATAAAAATTAAATAGTATATTTAAATTTTATTAATTCTTTATAATTCTTGTAAGAATTATATTTATAATGTATTTATATATCATAAATCAATTTCTTCTCAATTCGAAAAAGTCCAGTAATGAAATTCTAAAATGAAAATGAGGGCTTTACCAAAACCTTTCATATCAACAAAAATAAGATATGTTGTCAAAAATTATTTTTTATATATTCTATAATAAATATATTTAATTTATTATTTCAAATAAACTATTTATTTGTATAAATGACCTCAAAATAATTAAATCCAAAAAATGTGATTATATTAAAATAACCATTATATATACAAATTTGTCCATAAAAAAGTAATTTCTCAAAAGGAATCCAATTTAAATACTTGATAATTTGTGACATGAATTAACATAATTAGATTAGTAAAAAATGTTTTAATGAAATATTTTTTATTATTCAACAGGTGGAAAAGATATAACCTAAAATAGAAATTAAGGTAAGGGTAATCCTTGAACCCAACTCCTACTTTTTGGGTTACATATCATTCACATTATTTTTAGTATGGGTATTCCTAAAATTTCATTAAATATTTCTTTTTATTATTTCTATCCTTAACATTTCAAGTATATACATATTTGTACCCTTTATAAAATTATATCCCATCTACAATTATTCATAAAAAAGGAAATTGTTTGCAAAATTCAATTATTGACTACTCTATAGATATTTCATTAATGAAAAATGATATTTTTTTAATTAATATGACTTATCTATTTATTTTATAGCCCCGATTTTTATTCATGAATTTATTCTTTCTAAAACCTTTGTTAAATTAAAACCCTTCCATGTGTTTATTTAATGAGTATATGTTTACATATGGTATGCATGATTATACGAATATTATAATATGATTTTTGGTATTCAATTATATATCCTACCAATGTATTGGTAATTTTGAAATATCTCATGAGATTAAGTATATTATTTTCAAACATGATGAAATAATTTTTCACAAATATGATGTTACTATTATGATCACAATTTAAGTGTAAATATTATAGTAGATTTGTTTCTAACTATTTATGGTGTTCGACCAATATGTTATTATGTTTCATTATCATACATATTCAACATTCGATGTGTAAATTAAAATTTTAACATATGATACTTCTTATGACATGTTCATATGATATAATAATGTTGATTATGCTCACACGTGTATTATTGATTCAAATCATGTATTCAACAACTTAAAAATAATTTATCTCATTCACGAATATGATGTATATCCTTGGTTGATGACATTTACTAAGGATGATGTGATAGTTATCATATGGATAAGGAAAAAAAATTGAAATATACGGTAACAATTTAGTTGTTACAACATATGTATAAGCCTAATTTTATAAATATAATATTCCTTTGATTCTTGGATTATAGTGCTATAATGTTTTTTATCTTAAAAAATATTTAATAGTTGTGTAATAAAAATATGGTTCATTGTTTTAACTACCCTATACATTATTTAGAGTTATATGTTGTGGTATATAACTGGAGATAATGCTATCATAATTTTTAGGTAGGAGGTTCAGGGTGTACACTGACTAAAAGAACATTATGTACATATTTTTTCAGTGAGGAGAGGACTATGAGAATAATATGATGGTTGACTATCAATATTTTATTAATACTCAGTTGGAATGAAATTTTAGAATTGGAAACATCATTTCTGGTTCCTTGAGTCTGATGATGTATATAGAGGTAGTTTGTGAGTCTTGTGATGAGTGGCCACTGATGAAACTCATTGTATACATGAACTGAGATATTCAGCAGTCCAGTATATGAGGAGCTTTGACATTAACCTCTATTATTGACTTGCTTATAGACTACATATGGATAGATAATTTATCTAATATAAATGATATAGATCTTATGCGTAGATAATATGGTGATGAGACACCATAAGTATGGTCTCTTGGTAGCGGTGATGATCTTCATGTGCACAGTCAAGTATGGAATCATACATGATTTCATGGGGATATTGTGTAGGAAATAAATTCTTAATGATGTGTGGTTTAACCTAGTATTAAAAATATGTATTGTGATCTACAAATATTTTTTTGTGTCTTAAGATTGATATGTAAATACCAACCATCATAGCATGATGTTCCACCAGTCATTAGGTGAATGTCAAGCACCAGTGGAAAGATAGGTTGTTGTTTTCTCCATCTGTTATGTAATGGAAATGAGATAATGTCACTATGTATTTGGTTATATATTTAAATATGGAAACACACAAGAAATAGACATTATGGGTGATCATGGATCAAATGATGATGGTTTCTAACTTCTTCCGGGTTTTGGAGACCTTTCCCATCGATGATTCAATAGTGTCTAAATTTGAGATATAATTCAATTACATGATATTCCAAGGATAATAATTTCAAATTGATATATTTATATTATATCTCTCATTTGGAAGGTCCTTGATAACAATATGTTATTTGTGTCATTTTATGCACATCCTATCATCCCCAAATTGATGGCCAATCTAAATGAATGACTATGATTCAAAATGATATATTATGATCTTGTATGTTCAACTTCAGGGGTTATTATCATCAATATATATAACTAATGAATACAAAATGTAACAATATATTATATGAATATATCCAAATGGAACCATTCAAATCATTGTATGGGAGGTTGTTTGGATCTCTTTTTTAATAGATAATGGTAGGAGAGTCATCACTTATTAAACCTAGTCTTGTGCATAAGATTTCTATGCTAGTTAGTTGGTCCGGATGAGTTTGTTTAATGTGAAATGAATAAAAATTATATACATATCATCATAGAGGTCATCTAGTATTTTGGGTTGGTAAATGAGAATTTATTGGTGTGTCATCCAAGATGGGAAAACACATTATCATGATGTAGGATAATCTATAACACATGTTTTTTTGAATGTTATCTATAGTATGGAAGGGAGGTGTACTAGAATACCATTTATCCATTCATTATCACTATAAAAACATTCAATACATGATTCACAACATTAAAAATATCATATTGACCATTCCTAAGGGATATTCATTTATGATTTCAATCTAGATATTGATGCATCCTTTATTGAGCTTCTCATTTGTATCATGGAACATGTTGAGGAAAATTCATGAGGGGATATTCTGTCTCTTAGGTGTGTAAAGTGGTTGATGGGGTGTGTGATAGAGGAATCTGTGGAGGGGTAATCTGATATAAAAATGCATTTGTATCCTTGATCTATGATACCCATTATTGATTCCTTGGAGAAAATATTATGGGTGATCTGATTAATTTTTAAGAGGTTTCAATATATCATATCTTTCTAGGCATGACCCTCTTTAACATTTATGATAACACTACATGTCTTCAGTTTTTTTTAACCGTGGTTTCAAGCCTTTCAGACTTTTGGTAATGTGTTCCAGAGATTTTGGGAGAAGTAAAGTGAGATAGAGATTGTTATATTGTTAATTCATGCAATAGGTTTTCGACTAAAGTTATGAATATTCAAGGATTAACCTATGAACCCCATGAATTTGGTCAACAAAAATATGGAGAACCAATGAAATTGGTGAAAAAAGGAATAACTCTTGTAGGATTGAAGAATAAAAATATCACATCATGTTAATGGTTCACTATGTGAATCTATTTTCTACTTTTTAATCCAATAGAATGACTTTTTAATCATATATGGGAAACCATTGATTCAAAATTCGAGTTAAAATTTATTATAATTAATGGGGAATGTTCATCAGATTCTCCAAGTTGTTACATATGTGTTCCATATACATATCATTACCCCCTTCGATCATAGTACACCCATTTCATTGGACACATCTGGGAAACCTATTCAAAATAAAATTAAGAACCAATTTGATCATTGTTATTTTGAACTATAAATTATATAAATCATGGAAATAAATTTAAAATAAGGAAGGATGAATCTAGACCTACCATTTATGTTGAGAAAACATCATCACCTTCTAGTTATTTTTATGTAGGTGGACTAAGTGACATCAACATGGAATTTATTACTTTCATTTCTAGTATGGGAAATATAAGATTTTATGTAGACACATCATTTGAATCACAAAAACTAAATGGTAACCCATTGTTCCTTATATTTCATATTCCCAGAAATCACATGGCTCTCATTGGGTTCATTATAATTGTGATTGGGATCCCCCTGACCCACCTGAGGGGTATACCTAAAATTTAACTAATGATGATTTGTTTTTTTGGTATGTGGCTTGCCTAATAATTAAATTGTATTAACATGGTAATGGTGATAGTTGGGTTATGAAAGTAACACATGGAATCATAATTGGTCATTTTAGGCATGATAATTTCCAAGGAAGAATATCATGAATATGTATGAAAATAATGATGGGGGAATGGAAATTTGTCCAACATTTAATGTGTTATGGAATTATAAAAATTATTTGTCATCTTTTATAATGAGGAACAATGGATTAAATTATTTCAAAATGATAATTTGATTTTTAATAATTATTAAATGAGATAAAAAACATTATATGAAAAATTTAATATAGGGATTCACACATGTATGCGGTAATTCTTATAGGGTTGTTCCTAGTTATGAGAGAATTCTCATAAGTCGCTACCTTGTAATGTTTTAATTCTTATATGTTCCACCAAATTAATTTTAAATTCTTATATATATGTTCCATTAAATTATTTAATATCAATTGGGAATGGTGAATTTATATTATTACACATATAGGTCTATGTCCATGTTATATGGTAATTCTTATAGGGCTCTTCACGTTAATTTTGTAATACGAATATTGATAATCCCATTAAGGGTGTAATGATTGTCGGGATTCTGTATTGTTATCATTTTATTAATAAAGGGCATCTTCCAAGTCATGTAGTAATTCCTAGAGGGAATATTTATAGAGGTGGAGTATGGATTTTGGATTATTGGATTATGGGTAAGTATAAAATGTTTACAAGTTATTTTTAGAGGCACTTCGACATCGAGAAAAATAAGGGTTGGTTTCAATGGGAATCACCCTAATGATCAAGGGATAGATGTTTTACATAAGACCAATTATTTTTTATTGATTAATGTTCAAATGTTATCTTTCTTCGAACAACATATGTTGGATAGAAATGTTTAGACAACAAGATTGTAATCCTGATGAGTTTTCATAATACCATGATCGGACATGGAATGATACATAGGTAGATTTCGCAGTTATAGGACGGGATAGGGGTAAAGGGGCTTGAATTGATTCATTGCATACTGTTTGAATTGGATGATGGAGATCAGACCAACGTGGGGATTATTATTAGGGATTTTAGATTCTAATTTATTTAATTTTTTATCCATTATCTATGGTACATTCAATAAAAGATTTTGTTTTATTACTCCTATAATTTGATGATTATATTATTATTGGGATTTTTCTATTTACCCCATTATTCAACATTTTTTTATTTATTGATTTTTTTTATTTTTTTATTTATTCTTATATTGTAACTCTGTATATATAGGTAAACATTACCTAAAATATTTTATACACCATCACACATAGTCTATAATTATTTGAATATGGCGAGGCTTTCCTGAGGTATAGTTGATAGCCAAATCAATCAATATCTGGAGAATTGGGATACAATGTCACATCATCCCTCCTACTATATTAAAAACTCAATAGTAGAACATCATGGATATTGAAATTTTATTAGTCTATATAACACAATAAAAATGAATAAAATGTTGTGTCATGACATTTACTAGGATAATTGAGTTCTTATGATAGATATATTCACCATACCATGATGGGAGAGAGTAAATTGATCATAATGAGAATATATTTTCATATGGTGTCTCTCATGTCATAAATTATGTCTATGAGGGAAATTTAAAAAATTGTTTCAATTTATGCTGGAATTGGAGAAGATACTCATTCTATGACACATAAAAATGAGAACCTAGTTCTAGTATTTGACAGTTTATCATAGTGACCCCAACATGATGGTGAAGCTCTAAGTGTGAAATAGCTAGCAACCAAAACAACATATTTAAATGGATTCCCCATTTAGAGTTCATGGTGTGTAGAAATGAATAATAACCCTAGTACTTTAAGGTGTATAAACATTTTCTATGGTACACCCAATATCCATAATGATCCTTTACCCTACCCCCATACTAAATAACACAAGTTTAGTATTTCTAAACCATCACATCAGATCAATTACATAGAAAAGTCAAATGTTACCCCACCTGAGACTTTTGGGTGTGATTTTTCATTTCCCCATTTCGTGGATACCCAAAAAAATTTAATGAAAAACCATACAATAATTTTATTTTCAAACATTTTCTCTATCCAAATATTTTTCTCACTTTATTTTAATGGAATGCCTCTATATATTCATATTAGAACCCCAATAAAAAAACCATCCCTTAATATCCCCTTCCAATATCTCTACACAATAATAAAATTGATAGATAAACCAACCAACCACACAACCTATTGAACCTTAACCCATTCATTCACAATCCAAATCATCACGTTCAAATTTATCGAAATGGTAGTATTAATTATAGTTTAATGTCAATCAACACATGAGTTTACAAGATTAAAAAACATGATAATTTTTCTATGATTTTGATGATGTCTATCAACAAAAACAAGATAGTTCATGTAGATATCCTTCAGTAGATGAATATATAAGATAAATTCATGGTGGATCATTAAAATATTAACCTAGAGCATATTCAATTATTAAAATAGTAGTAATTTAATGATATATTTTCTAATATATTGGACACAACTATGGAAACATTTTTGGGGTTCACTTTTTTACTAGGATATTGTTATTTATGTTTATTATAAAAATAATTTAGTGTAGCGTGGAAATATATAGTACATATTTTGAGTAGACATCAGATGACCAATAGATAATCATTATTTTAAATTAGTATTTGTATCCAATTAAGGGGGGGCTATGATAGTATTAAACCCCAGGGATAAACATGACCCCAAGAATATAAAATTAGTCATCTTAGGGGATCCCTTATAAAAAATATTCACAATTTCGTTGATCATTCTTGTTGTTCTCAGGTGATTCATATAGAATTATGAGAACGTTTGAGGTCCTCCTTCATATCACCATTTTTATGGGTCAACCATAAAAATAATTCTAATATTTTTTGTATACAATGACAGTTACGTGATTATTTCCAAAAGGATGGTCATTGAGAGAAACATTCTCACTTACACTAAAAAAATTATAATTGATTCTAACGCTACTCTTTAATAGGGACCCTCTAATTAATAGACCTGAAATTTCTCTTCACAAGGGGACTTTTGAGAATATAGGAAAAGAAATATGAATGGGAGTTTGAGTATGATTACATTTTAAATGATTCCATAGAAGTAAAATGTTAGAGTGTTTCCATGTTAGTGATAGTCCCATGCCCATAATGGAGAGGGAATCCTCACCACTCCATTAAAAACATCCTGCCTCCACTTCCCAAGTGGATTATTTTCAATGATTTCATTATTCCATATAATTTATCATTTTAAATCTATTGAAAATATATCAGACTACTTGAATCACATTTCTTATGCTATATGTGTTCCCATTAACACCATCACTCAACCATTTCATGTTATAAAACCACCTTGGGATGCAAATTATAATCAAGCTATTTCTGTTACTGTAGATAATACTCTTCTTGAACGCCAAACAATTCTTATGGTCCTGAATATAATTCATACTATAAAGACCCCAGAGCGTTTCATTTTTAAGATATGTTGGAAGGGGAAGGGAATTATTACTGATAGATAAGATTTTGTTACATTCAGGTATCTATCCACCCATCTGATGGTGTCTCTCTTAATATAAGTGTCATCTAGTTCCCATAATACAGAGTTGACCCTACCATCCTCGCTACTACCACCAAAAGAATCCATTTATAGTAATTCTAACCATGACCAAAACTCTTCTAAGAAGAAATTTGATGATTCCTTCAGAACCCCACTAAAAATCAATTAACCATAGAGGTTGTTGATATAAAATGATAGATTCAAAAACCTATACGTGAGGAACATATTTTTATTTAGCAAGGCAATGTATGCCAAGTGGCATTGGATTGTTTCCCCTCTCCCTTATTTATTTAAATATTATAAATATTATATTTTTGATTTAGGTCCTATATTCAATATTATTGTGACAAAATAAATGACTTCATTGAAATATATATAATGATATAAAAAAATTTGACCATCTGTTTTTGAGATTCTTAATAGTTTTCTTTATAGTAAATAATTTTGTTTGTTGCTTTTTCATTAACAGTATCACTCTGTACATCCAAACTAAAGTAGTTATCCTGAATCATTAAATGAATTTGGGGAGGTCCTTTTGGTTCATTTGGGGATATTTCATTCTTTTTTACTCAATATTCCTTTTAATTATTGCTTTTAGTATGATTTTAATGCATATATTCAAACTCAAATTTCATGTAATGTTGATATTAATAGTTTTTAATTGCACAGGGGAATTCATATAACCCATGAGGCTAATGTATTAAATAATTTTTGTAAAATTAATTTAAAATGAGATTATTTATTTTAAATTGATTGTTCATTAACAACCATGTAAATAGAAGTAATAATAAAAGGTGTAATTCATTGAAAATATTTTACTTAAAAATGTTTGGGGTAATATATATATATATATATATATATATATTGTTGAAATTATTTTTAAAAATAATTTTCTAATGATGGACTCATTGATTGAATGGTTAAGTAAAATTTATATCCTATGTGGTCATATATAATTTTTATATCATAATTTGGAGAGTATTTATATCTAATAGTTTCATATTCTTTAATATATCCAATTTCATCACAGAACATGGGACACACATTAATAATAAAGCATAGAAATTTATCTTACCATGGAATGAATATTACTAAAAACATTATAAAATAATTAATGTAATGTTTTTTTAAACCACAATCCTTGGAACCACATTATTTTTAAACTAATTTGATACCATACTCATCATGAATTCCATTAATAGGAAACCTATTCATAAGACAAAATTTCCTTCTTATAGATATTTTTTATTATGAATAAATTATTTTCTATTGAGTTTAAAGAGGGTGATTCATTTTGTATGGAAATACTGGGCAATAATTCCATATAATGTAATATATGATATTTCTTTTGATATGCGAGGATTTGATTCAATGATATTTTAACTGACTGAAAATGACTTTTTATTAAAGCTCCCACCAAGTCAAGGGGGACGAAAGTTGTAAAATTCTAGTGCATCGTTGCTAACGAGGGGGTTATATGAATTGGGAAGAGACCCAAGGCTACCATAGATAATATATTGGTTTTTGGGTCTCCCCTTTCTATCAAGACAATCAGCTATAAAATTTCCCTCCCTCCTCCATACATGGGTAATATTAGTATCCTCACACAGAAGGAGCCTGCATTTCTTGATAATGTAACATAAGAACCATGGGGTCCTGGCTTTGTTGAGCAGGAAGTCGACAGGAAGGCGCGAATCAGATTTAGCTGATGATATATGAATTTGATGGTCAAGGTAGACGGATAAACCTCTAAGCATGGCATTGGCTTCTGCTTCATGGGCGGTGCCTGGGCCATAATATGCGCTGAATCTGATGACCACAGATCCTCTGGTGTCTCATATCAGCCCCCCTCCTCTCATTATTTCTTGAGTGCAGGAGCCGTCCAGGTTAAGTTTGAGACCAAAGCTAGGAGGTTTCTACATTACCCACCTCTCTTTCCCTAGGCTAGAGCCATTCAGGGGCAGAGACGTGATTGGATTCTCTCCGTGAAGGAGAGGAATAAGATCCTCCATCAAGGCAAGCAGTCAGACCATAAGAAAAATAGGCGATATTTGGCTCCCTCTGCGTACTTTGTTCCTCATGTCCCAAATGACCCAGAAGATTGAAGCACAAGCCATGCCGTGAAGATTTTGCGCTCTGGTTTGATTCTCGGTACCCTGGAACCACCAGGATAAGAAGTCTGGTTCGCTGGACTATTTCTCCTTCACTCCTATCTGTTCACCTGCCATGTCCCATGAAAGTTTATCCCGTTCTCTCTCAAAGAAGAGGTGCAAGTAGGATTTGGTGTCTGTGTTGGTGCAATACACACATCGGGAGGCAGTAAGAATATAAGGCCCCAGCCTTAAACCTTACTTAATCATGAGTTATTACAAGATTACACATTGAGGATCTTTTCAGTTTTATAGTTTTAGAGAATTAGATAATGAAACTTGCATTACATTCCACATTTAAACAAAGTGGTTACATAAAAGACAGTATTCATTCTTCCCATCAATGGAAACATATTTAAAATAAGACATGGATTCTTTCTTGACATATCCTTGACACTATCATCACATCATGTACCTTTCCCTTGACCTATGAAAAACATTTCAAAAACTTGGGATGAGCATAAAAATCTTAGTAAGGGTTATAAAAAATATGGAAAAGAAACATGAGTTCATATATACATAATAATGAAATCATACTTTACCCATAAAACATAGGCACTTTAACAAACCTCATCAAACCATGAATAAATCATAGAAATCATAAGACATAAAGGTAACTTGAGGCATTCATAAGATTCTTACGTAGGGAGTAACCCTCTTGGTTACGTTTGGAATACCCATCACAGTATATTCCCTAAATCTCTTCGGAGAAACCTTAACGTTTCACTCCTTTGCGTTACCCAATGCATTGGAGAGCTATATCGGGCTCACCCGCCCTTAGTTTATCATGGAACCACCCGTCTTCATAATAATGCCCAAGAACCATAACATATTTGTATCACATAAAACATACATAAAGGAAACATAACATTTCCAAATTTCAATCACTAGATATCAATAAAACACATTGATATAATAAAAACATTATGAAAACCATTTTCAATACCAAAATAAAATAAATGTAAAACATGGTATTTATTTTTCTTTTAAAAAGAAGGTATGGCTTGTAGAGGAAGCTGAAACTCAAATAATGGTCACGACTGCGGAGAAGTCATTGTCGCCGCATACGTACGACAAAAACATTCCCTTTGGTCGTTTAATAAACACTTCATATAAAAAGGATTCATTTTGAATAAATGTAAAAGTCAAAGGGGTTTATACACTTTATAAAAGAAGGTTGTGTATAAAACTGAATATGCCTCAATTAAAGGAGATTGAGACGAAGTCTCTTACAAAGACGGTATCCTTGGTTTAAGGATAAATCAATTACATAATTATGTGTGAAAAAAGAATACACCAAATATAAGTGGATATTATTTGTAAAACAAACCGAGGTTATTCACACATATTCATAGAATGACATATTCAAGGAGTACAAGCTTATCCCAAAGAATCGAAATTGGGTTAAGAAGTTCCCTTGCAATAATTAGACAGCCTAACGGCGTCACTTGAAAAGTCAGAAAAAGAGTTGATGAGAGATAAAAAGGGTATCTCATCACTTGGACATAAAATTTACATCAATAAGTTTATAGAAGAACATATCCCAAAATAATATTATGTGAATTAAAAGACATAACAAAATAAGTATTTTAAAAAGAGGAGGGTGAAAGGTTCCCTTACCGACTTGGGTATCTTTCAAAACATACACCCCATGAAAGAAGGACAACAAATCATTGATGTAAATACTCATAAAAGAAAGTATATTACACAAAGAGTAGAATAATGGGAAGTACATACACCACTCAAAGGAAATTGTTGCAAATGTAGCATAAATCTCACGGGAATAAAAGTGAGATGAAAAATCCCTTACGAAAACTCGACAGCCTAACGACGCCACATAAAACATACAAAAATGGATTGATGAGATAAAATAGGGTATCTCATCATATTAACTTAAAGTTTATAGAAAGAGGAATAAAAAATAACATCCCCCAACATAACAAATAGGAGCTTAAAAGAAGTGACATAAAGGAGAGTACTTAAAAAGAAAGAGAGGGGTTTGATCTCTTATGAAAATTCGGCAGCCTAATGGCACCACTCAAAACTTCCAAAATGGATTGATGAGAGAGAATAGAGTCTCTCATCACATGAACATAAAAATTACAGTAAGTGTAATATAAAATAACATCCCAATAACAAGAAAGATGAGCTTTAGAGGGAATTACATAAAAGAGTGTGCGTAAAAAGAAAGAGAGGAGTAAGATCCCTTACCTCAAGTCCAACTTGTCTTGTTCGTTTCTTTATATTCCTGAATAATAAACTTTGGTCAATTAATAATTAACTATGTAACTCCTTTAGAGATTATTATTCAGTTCATATCACATATTATAATGTTATAATAATTGTTTAATAATGTTAGTTCATATCAGACGTTTTTGCTGATGTTTGGTACATGAGTCAAAAATGAACTTGTTTAAAAAAAAGATTGATCATGTAGTTATAAGTAAATAATTTCCAGAATAGTATTAATTATTAAAATATCATATATATCCAGTAAATATTCATTTCATACTATTCCATATCATTTGGAGATAAAAAACGAAAAGCACCGTTCATGGAGACGGTAGGCCGTACGTACGCATGGACGCTACTTTCATTTTTTGTCATATTAATGGAATTAAAAAAAATGAGAGAGATATATATATTATAATTCCAGAATGATATCCATAATTTTGATGTAATATATTACATATATATTGATTATATATATGTACTTATAGTATTACATAACATTTTGAGATAAGAAATGAAATGTACCGTTCATGGAGACGGTAAGCCGTACGTACGCATGAACGCTACTTCCATTTCTATTTCATATTTAATGGAATTAAAACATAATGATACATAATAGTATTATAATTCCAGTATGGTATCATATATAATATCATTAAATATATCCTTTATACTTACCACATATGGTATTAACGAATCAAATCACTTTGAGGGGGCGGTAGTCCGTACTTCCTTAAATGAAGATATCGCGTTTACCCATAATGGAAACCATAAAGGATTGCCCAAAATGAAAAATACAGAAGCTTAAGTAAAACATAAACATATTAGATATCATATATAAATATAGTTTCATCTTAATGGCCACCACTGTAGGTGTTAGATGAATTTTGAATAATCATCGTTTCGGGAGGCAGAAATTTTCCATCCACGGAAACAGTATGTTCTTTAACCATTAGATGTAGGTGTGTGTAAGTGTAGCTCGAATACTTATTATAAAAACATCCTAGTATATTGAAGATACTGTATTTGTTACAAAATAAATGAATAAAAAGTTTATTGGGGGTTGAAGAAGAAAAATAAAACAAAAGGACACAAGTGAAGACCTTACCTTAAAATCAGGTAACTCCCTTTGGTTTGAGCTCAAAGGCTTCCTTGGGAAGACTTCTGCCAAAATTTAGGCTTCAAGGAGTATTAGAGTGAAGTGGAGAGACAAAATGGGCAGGGTTTGGCCGAGACAACAGCTTTGGGAGTGTGGGTAAGGAGGTAGAGGTGGGGGCCTTTTATAAGAGGAGAGGAGGGGCACTCTTGTAATGTTACAAAATGATACATTATTTCCAAAAGAGTTTCGGATTTTAAAGGTCCCACATTGATGAATTTCGAGGATAAGGTGATAATGGTTCTAAATACACTCATCCAATAGGTTTTGGACATGTGTAGGTCTTAGATATTATAGTATCTTTGCATTTTTTTTAAATCATTAAATAATGAGGTCATCGTTGCATCATCATGATGTCATAAATAATTTAATTTATTTAATGTCTAAAAATTATAAAAAAAAATACTATGATGTAGGAAATATTTTTAGCTTTACAATTACTATTTATAGTCAAAAGTATTACTGTTATAACACCATGTAAAAATTGTTTTTGTAAAACATCTCACGTTTGTGTCATTTTTACTTTAACATTAAATAAAAAGACATTTATGTCATTTTCCAACCAAAGTGGCTCCATGGGGTCCCCAATTTGACACATGGGTTTTATTGGTCGGCCATGACACATCCAATGAGGGTAGGACATGTTTCTAGGTCATTTTAATTTATTAAAACATTATTCTTACCATAAACTAGACTAATTACCTCTAATCGCGATTAAAACTTAATAAGTTACTATTCACCAAAAAATTAATTTTATCTTATTGAACAACATTTTACTTCTTAATGACAACCATTTATGTCAGATTTTTTAAATTCAAAACAAAAATATGACAAAATTTCATTTAAATGGAACAATCAGTTTTTATAAGTACCACTTAGTGGTTTCACTATTCATCAAAAATTGAAGTTTTTCAGAAAAATCCCAAAAATTAACCCTAACCTATTTTTGATATTCCGAATTCAAAAATGAAGTCTACTTTACAAAATTCAAAACATATATGTCACATTAAATAATTTAATAATTAATTCCCGCTGTCAAATCAAATAGCGTGTTTTTATGAAACAATAAGTATCAAAAGATTGACAATAGTTTAAGTCTGATTTCAAAGTGAAATTAATTCCAACGACCACTATTGGATTTAATGGAAAAAATATATTCTAATTTCAATTTATAACGAATTCAAAATATAATATAATCATATAAATAAATTAGATTAAAAATAGTTTTTGAATTAAAATACAACATTTTACACTATTCATTAAAAAACTGATCTTTATCGGAAAGATACCAAAAATTTATACAAAGTAAATTTTGATGTCCTGATTCTTAAAAAGAGTTTTATTTGGTCCTAGAGAATGTATAAGAGTGAACAAAACTATTTTTAATGATGGTTCTCCATCAAAAGGTGATAAGTGAACCTTTAGTGAAAACTAGGGCATATACGCCTAAAATTTAATTCTTTCCGTATTTTAAGCCTTTATCTTTTATTGGATAAATGTAAAAACATTTAAAAACATGTATAATAATATTTTAGTTATTTCTATCCATTTCCTACAATACAACAGCTACATGTTAACTACCATTTAAAATAATATTATTTTATTATTAGAGTGCAACGTAAGATTCCGAAGAAACTCGTTGTTGCGTGTTGGGTACGCCATCGAGCATAGCATGCCCTTTAAAGTCATATTAATACTTTATTCACAAATATGGATAAATATGAAAATTTAATATTCTTTATTTACCTGGGGTGTTACATCCTTCCCCACTTTTGGGAATTGCGTCCTCACAATTTTTAAAATTGAGCTTGGAAACATCCTTGAAAGTCCCACATCGGAACAAGAGTCGGTAAAACAATCACTTTAAAATAAAGAAAGATAAGTACAAAGGTCTCCCGAGTTAACCCATACTAGGACTCCATGTAGGAAAACATGGACATGGAGGAGAAAACATAGGGTCATGTTCTTGAGGGAGAGTGATAGTAAACATGTCTAGGAGAAAGTTAACCATGAGAAAATCACAAACTTGTGATGGGTTAAACGGTATTCGATTCTCCAGTTGGAAAAGTTAATAGACAACATTTTTGTTTTAAGTTAATTTTTATTTAGGAATTTATTCATAAGGAAACATAATCACATATCATGTTGACTTTCAACTTTTACTAGATTCCTTAATCAAACTCATATTTTTTTTCCAAAAGACGAGTATTTAGGGAGACTTGTTCGCATTAAGTGTACTATAATCAACTTCTAGAGAATCACCTAATACACAATAGAGAACTATATAATTCCCATGTCTTTAGACTCTAACCAAAACCAAAACCAAAAAGTTTAGTACATGATCAGATAATCCAGAAAAGGATAACCCTTTATAAAAAGAAATTCTATTCTTAATCTCCAAAATTTGTCCAAAAAAACCCAAAGTTCAACGAAGACGATTCGATAAAAAATTTCTCCATAAAATTCTTCAAAGTAAACCAAACTAAGATTGAAACCCAAATATTTGAAGGATTTAGTCACATAGTCTTCCAAGTTAAATCGTAACATTTATCTCCAAACAACATCAGTTGCTCCTAAAGTCTCGTATTGAAAAGTAATTAACCTAATCACATATCCTCCATGATAGGTTAATCATTTTCATAAATAACCGAAAATCAACATACTCTTAATTCATAAAATAATATAACTAAAAAGAATCAGTCAAACTTACCAGGAACTTCATGTAGTCCAGTGGTAGGAGATAAATACCAGTCACACTTTGGTTGTGTGTTTGATTCCCAAAGCTTTGTCCGACGCGACGGGTTGTCACACGGTCTGCATGTTGTCCTTTTTCCAAAACTATATAATTCTTAAATAATTTCCCAAAAAGAGATAAAATCATCAAAAATGATTATAACATATTTTAAACTCAAGTTTATCTCATGCCTTTCATTTTCCAGCATATCATATACTAACCCATAATTACCTCAAAAGTATGGATCATATAAACTCTAATTGTTACCTTTATAATTATTACCTAAATTTCCACATCGATTGGTCATCTCGTAAATGATGCATTACAGAACATACCAAGGTTCAAGTGGTTGATCATTACTCCTTGGTAGTTGGTTTAGAACAACCACGAGCTTCCTCATTGAATACCTCATTTCATCTAGTCTCTTAATCAAAGAACCACCACAGTTTCCTTCAAACCAATTGTTACTTTGGTGCCTGCTAGATCCATCCATTTAGTAAAAACAAAATGGTCAGTGTGAGTATATCAACAAAACCATCATGTACTAATGAGTAAGATAAACACTAAGATATACTTACTCATTCACTTTATCTAAAATTAGGACTCTTTCTGAAATCCTAACCATTATGGTAATGTCACTTATGCTTAAAGAATACCCTAACCTCTAAAGTTATCTAAACCGACCTCTGATACCAACTATAAGGCCCCAGCCTTAAACCTTACTTAATCATGAGTTATTACAAGATTACACATTGAGGATCTTTTCAAGTTTAGAGTTTTATAGAATTAGATCATGAAACTTTCATTACATTCTACATTTAAACAAAGTGGTTACATAAAAGATAGTATTCATTCTTCCCATCAACTGAAACATATTTAAAATAAAACATGGATTCTTTCTTGACACATCCTTGACATTATCATCACATCATGTATCATTCCCTTGACCTGTGAAAAACATTTCAAAAAGTTGGGATGAGCATAAAAAGCTCAGTAAGGGTTATAAAAAAATATGGAAAGGAAACATGAGTTCATATATACATAAGAATGAAATCATACTTTACCCATAAAACATAGGCACTTTAACATACCTCATCAAACCAAGAATAAATCATAGAAATCATAAGACATAAAGGTAACTTGTGGCATTCATAACATTCTTACGTAGGGAGTAACCCTCTTGGTTACGTTTGTAATACCCATCAGGGTATATTCCCTAAATCTCTTCAGAGAAACCTTAACGTTTCACTCCTTTGCGTTACCCAATGCATTAGAGAGCTATATCGGGCTCACCCGCCCTTAGTTTATCACGGAACCACCCATCTTCATAATAATTCCCAAGAACCATAACATATTCGTATCACATAAAACATACATAAAGGAAACATAACATTTCCACATTTCAATCACCAAATATCAATAAAACACATTGATATAATAAAAACATTAGGAAAACCATTTTCACTACCAAAATAAAATAAAAGTAAAACACGTTATTTATTTTTCTTTTAAAAAGAAGGTATGGCTTGTAGAGGAAGCTGAAACTCAAATAATGGTCACAGCAGTGGAGAAGTCGTTGTCGCCGCATACGTATGACAAAAACATTCCCTTTTGTCGTTTAATAAACACTTCATATAAAAAGGATTCCTTTTGAATAAACGTAAAATTCAAAGGGATTTATAAACCGTATAAAAGAAGGTTGTGTATAAAACAGAATATGCCTCAATTAAAGGAGATTGAGATGAAGTCCCTTACAAAGACGGTATCCTTGGTTTAAGGATAAATCAATTACATAATTATGTGTGACAAATGAATATACCAAATATAAGTGGATATTAAGTGTAAAACAAGCAGAGGTTATTCACACATAATCATAGAACGACATATTCATGGAGTACAAGCTTATCCCAAAGAATCGAAATTGGGTTAAGAAGTTCCCTTGCAATAATTAGACAGCCTAACGGCGTCACTTCAAAATTTAGAAAAAAGAGTTGATGAGAGATAAAAAGGGTATCTCATCACTTGGACATAAAATTTACATCAATATGGATATAGAAGAACATATCCCAAAATAATATTATGTGAATTAAAAGACATAACAAAATAAGTCTTTTAAAAAGAGGAGGGTGAAAGGTTCCCTTACCGACTTGGGTATCTTTCAAAACATACACCCCATGAAAGAAGGACAATAAATCATTGATGTAAATACTCATAAACGAAAATACATTACACAAAGAGTAGAATAATGAGCAGTACATACACCATTCATTGGAAATAGTGGCAAATGTAGCATAAATCTCACGGGAATAAAAGTGAGATGAAAAATCCCTTACGAAAACTCGGCAGCCTAACGGCGCCACATAAAACTTACAAAAATGGATTGATGAGATCAAATAGGTTATCTCATCATATTAACATAAATTTTATAGAAAGAGGAATATAAAATAACATCCCCCAACACAACAAATATGAGCTTAAAAGAAGTGACATAAAGGAGAGTACTTAAAAAGAAAGAGAGAGTTTAGATCTCTTATGAAAATTCGGCAGCCTAACGACACCACTCAAAACTTCCAAAATGGATTGATGAGAGAGAATAGGGTCTCTCATCACATGAACATAAAAATTACAGTAAGTTTAATATAAAATAACATCCCAATAACAAGAAAGATGATCTTTATAGGGAATGACATAAAAGAGTGTGCTTAAAAAGAAAGAGAGGAGTAAGATCCCTTACCTCAAGTCCAACTTGTCTTGTTCGTTTATTTATATTCCTGAATAATAAACATTGTTCAATTAATAATTGCCTAAGTAACTCCATTATAGATTATTATTCAGTTCATATCACATATTATAATGTTATAATAATTTTTTAATAATGTTAGTTCATATCAGACGTTTTTTCCGATGTTTGGTACATGAGTCAATAATAAACTTGTTTTAAAAAAAAGATTGCTCATGTAGTTATAAGTAAATAATTTCCAGAATAGTATTAATGATTAAAATATCATATATATCAAGTAAATATTCATTTCATACTATTCCATATCATTTGGAGATAAAAAACGAAAAGCATCGTTCATGGAGACGGTAGGCCGTATGTATGCATGGACGCTACTTTCATTTTTTGTCATATTAATGGAATTAAAACAAAATGAGAGATATATATATATATATTATAATTCCAGAATGATATACATAATTTTGATGTAATATATTACATATATATCCATTATATATATGTACTTATAGTATTACATAACATTTTGAGATAAGAAATTAAATGTACCGTTCATGGAGACGGTAAGCCGTACGTACGCATGAATGCTACTTCCATTTCTATTTCATATTTAATGGAATTAAAACATAATGATACATAATATTATTTTAATTCTAGTATGGTATCATATATAACATCATTAAATATATCCTTTATACATACCACATATGGTATTAACGAATCAAATCACTTTGAGGGGGCGGTAGTCCGCACTTCCTTAAATGAAGATATCGCGTTTACACATAATGGAAGCCATAAAGTTATGCCCAAAATGAAAAATATAGAAGCTTAAGTAAAACATAATCATAATAGATCTCATATATAAATATAGTGTCATCTTAATGGCCACCTTTTAATGTGTTAGAAGAATGTTGAATAATCATCGTTTCGGGAGGCAGAAATTCTCCATCCACAGAAACAGTATGTTCTTTAACCATTAGATGTAGGTGTGTGTAACTGTAGCTCAAATACTTATTATAACAACATCCTAGTATATTGAAGATACTGGATTTTTTACAAAATAAATGAATAAAAAGTGTTTAGGGTGTTGAAGAAGAAAAATAAAACAAAAGGACACAAGTGAAGACATTACCTTAAAATCAGGTAACTCCCTTTGGTTTGAGCTCAAAGGCTTCCTTGGGAAGACTTCTGCACAATGTGAGGCTTCAAGGAGTAAGAGAGTGAAGTGGAGAGACAAAATGGGAAGGTGTTGGCCGAGCCAAAGGCTTTGGGAGTGTGGGTAAGGAGGTAGAGGTGGGGGCCTTTTATAAGAGGAGAGGAGGGGCACTCTTGTAAAGTTACAAAATGTTACTTTATTTTCAAAAGACTTTCGGATTTTAAAGGTCAAAAATTGATGTATTTCTTGGATAAGGTGATAAGGGTTCTACATCCACTCATCAAATAGGTTTTGGACATGTTTAGGTCTTAGATATTACATTATCATTCCATTTTATTTAAATCGTTAAATAATGAGGTCATCGCTGCATCATCATGATGTCATAAATAATTTAATTTATTTAATGTATAAAAATTATAAAAAAATACTATGATGTAAGAAATATTTTTAGCTTTCCAATTACTATTTATAGTAAAAAATATGACTTGTATAGCACCATGTAAAAATTGTTTTTGTAAAACATCTTATGTTTGTGTCCTTTTTACTTTAACATTAAATAAAAAGATATTTATGTCATTTTCCAACCAAAGTGGCTCCATGGGGTCCTTAAGTTGACCCATGGGTTGTATTAGTCGGCCATGACACATACAATGAGGGTAGGACATGTGTCTAGGTCATTTTATTTTATTAAAACATTATTCTTACAATAAACTACACTAATTACCTCTAATCGCGATTAAAACTTAATAAGTTACTATTCACCAAAAAAATATTTTTATCTTATTGAACCAAATTTTACTTCTTACTGAAAACCATGTATGTCGGATTTTTTAAATTCAAAACATAAAGATGAAAAAATTTCATTTAAACGGAAAAATCAGTTTTTATAAGTACCATTTAGTGGTTTCAGTATTCATCAAAAATTTATGTTTTTCAGAAAAATCCCAAAAATTCAACGTAAGCTATATTTGAGATTCTGAATTCAAAAATTAAGTCTACTTTAAAAAATTCAAAACATATATGTCACATTAATTAATTTAATAATTAATTCCCATTGTCAGATCAAATAGCGTGTTTTTATGAAACAATAAGTATCAAAAGATTGACAATATGTTTATACCATTCGATCAATGCCTATTATTATTCATTTATTATGGTATGCCACGGAAGTTTCAGTTTTGGGAATTCAAATTTTTATGCCCTAATTATTTGTAATCTTGAATTATGCATTATTTTTTACCATTTTTTTTAAAATAGAATAAATATTTTCGTTATTTACTTAAATAATATGGAATATAATAAAAAATATGAATATGCTATGGAAAAATGTTGAACACATGTGATAGATTAAACTTACTCTATTAGTGACATTACTGGGTACTAATTATGGGGCCAAGCATGTCTAATCGAGTGATGATGGTATAAGAGGTCCTAAGGGTGATGGATTTAATGTTGTTGATATTGATAAATATGTTCATGGAAATGATGTTTGTGATGATTTATATGATGATCAAAATGATATAGGTGAAAAAGGTAGTGTTTCTAATGATGATGATTGTTTATATATAGATGCAGATCACCTATATTAATAAAATTATATATATATATATAACATCCAGCACTATTTATAGTCTCTATCAATAGAAAATTATTATATATTATATATTTTAATTTTTTTTATAAACTAGTTAAATGTTAAATTTATAATATAGATGATGTTTTTAATTTGTACTATTATATATTTGTGTATGGTATATGATTTGGTTGATATATATAGTTTTTAGGAAATTTTTGTGGGGAACGATATGGATGGAAGGTGCTTCAATGTCTAGGGGTCTGTACAAATAGTTCAAAAAAATGTGGCGATAATCATCTATTCAAATGGTTTTTAGCATCCAAATTTAACATCCATTTTTGAAGAATCAATTTCAAATATTCCAATTAACCATTTATAAATCCCTTTCCAAATAGAATAACACACAATGGTTAGGGATACATTAGTATAGGCTATCCTAATAGTTTCTAGGATAGTACCAACTATCATTAACCATTTTCATAGCTATAAATTCTCATTATAACAGACATATAAACGCGTTTATTCTTTGTCATCTCAATTCAAAACACTCTTATTCTGAAAATTATTTATCCAATGAAAAACATATTAAAATTTTTATTAAATAATAACAATATATTCAAATATTTGAAGGAATAATAATTGAAAAATATTAATAATTTATCTCTCAAGTAACACGTCGTGAAATTTATTATATTCTCTAATATATTTTCTTCATAAAACTTCTTATATATAAAAATAAACATATTTATATTAATAATAATAGGATATTTGGTTTAATATTAGAATACTATTATTTCCAAATAATTATAAGAAAATAATTTTTTTACATATAATTTATTTTCGTTTCATAACATTTATTCAGGATTATATAATTAATTAATTACAATCATTTTACTGATGAAGGAATGAATCATATTTGGATCTCAGAAAATTTTTATGAGATTCATTCATGTTTTATATGATACTGAAGTTTGTTCAAGGTGTTGATTAATAGTATATTTATTATTTATTATTGATAAAATAATTTATTCAATAAATAATATTGTAATAAAAAAGTTACTTTTTCATTGAGATATTATCAATTGTGAACAACTAGTGTTTTCTTTTTAGTAGATCATACTCATCATGAAACTAAAATATGAGATCCTTATTTACTTTTCACATATCCATTTATCCACCAAATTCCTTAAAATTTTTATACATTTATTCTTGTTCATGTTTCATATTTCTATATTGTGATAGAAAGAAGGAGAATCAAATAATCATGGCTCTGGCCATTTGGTGATGATTATGTGATGGGTTTCTGATTCAGATTGATAAATATATGCTAAAAAATATACCTAAATCTAAAAAATAACTATAAGTCCTTACAATTAGTTAGGATGGAGAAAACCTGGTCATTTGAATTGTGATACCCAATTTGTATGGTCCGTGGTAGAATAAGTAATAGATTCCAGGAATTCATACAAATTGATTGTTTTCATTTCATTATCACACACTTTTTAATCCTTATTAATACACATCTTTTAGTCCATAGTTTGTGATTTTAGGGTTTCACTATTAAATTAATATCACATGTTGTTTGATTCCATGTTACATACATTACACCAAGAGATTAGGTTCTTTTATGTATAACCATGTAAAATATGATATTGTGAGATAGATCAACATGAAATATGCATCAATTTCACATCCCATTTATATTTGTTGATATTTTTGGGTATTAAAATTATACTCTAAAATTCGTGTATAGATTAAAATTCTGATTATTTTTTTGAGAGGACTTTTGAAACTGTCAAGGATTTACACATTACATGCATATAATATAATATATGTACATTATTGATATATAATGTTCATTTTCATGACATTATGTACTAATTTAGGATGTATTGTACAGTTTATGAGTAAATGCATTATGTACCCGGTGTATAAGCCAAATAAAATTATTACTCTACTCGCAATGTTCCCGAAAATACATGTTGTACACATTACCTTCACATGGATTGGGATTCATAAGTACAATAACAACCCTAAATGAGATAATTGCATATCTTGTCCCCCAATGATCATGCTATATAATAGGATATTTATTGCATTTTCATTTTTTCACCTTAGAAATCAGAGTTTTAGACATACAACTAGTCCATCCTATGTATCATTCCACATAGAGTGAAAGCTTTTTATTCTGTTAACAATTGTAAAATTTTATTGTAGAATATTTGGTAGTTCAATGTTCTTATTTACATTGGGGAGATGAAATGTGGCAGTTTAGATTTCTGGATAATACTAAAATTCATTTACTCCCTAATATGTTGGGGTGAGTTACTCAATATGTGTACATTATTTAATCTAATGGAGACATATATATTACTACAATTGGTCCCCAAAATGCGATATAGAGTTTAGTTACACCAATATATTAATGTAAGGTCCTATGTCAATTGAGTCACTACTCACACATATGATAAGATACAGTCTTCCATCAATGGATGTTGTTCTTCTTGGAATATTGTTGTGGAGTTATCTAATGTTTTAGGTACTCCCTCGATCGATATCTACATTGAATGATTTTGGATGATCATCGAATATTGATTTTTATAGGTGTATTTTCAGTAACAAATGTTAATATACTATGGTTTTGGCGATATTGATTTCTCATGACCCACCAATTGATAAATCCAGGACAAATGTGCTTTAGGTAAATATTCCCTTAAAATTTATAATTAGCTATTTCCATTGATAATATCTATATACTCCATATTCATATTAAGTTATATATACTCTCCTAAATTTCAATAATGAAATCCTATAGGTTATATGTATACACACCCTAGGAGGTCCACGGGCCCATATATTTTGATTATTTGTATAGGAAACATTGAATGAATTAAAATACAATGGATGTGGATCTAGATTAGATCATTCATAGTTGGGATTGGTGTTTCCTGTAGATATGGATATTGTCATTGGGATTGGTATTATGTGTTGTTTTTTATATATCATGGTTCAAGATGGATATTTGACAATGGATATTGGGCTAGTAAATTTCCTTGTTTCTGGTAGTTTATTTTTATTTAATTGATTGAATATTGTCTTAGTTACATTCACATAAAAATATTTACTTTCCAATTAAATAGTGTATTGATTGTTATATTTTGTACTATTGAATTGTGTGTGTGTGTCTATGATTAATTTATATGGCCTCCCAGAAGTTTGATATTCCATATTTGAGAAAGTCTCCATCCCCATGTATTATAGATGATTGAATGGGGTGTTACTCATGGAAAACAATTCCAAGGTTGGTTATCGATAGGTTTCAACATGTCTCTAAGTGAAAAATTAGAAGATATTTTGGTATTGAATTTTTAAGATTTGAGATATGTCCCCTATAAATTATTTGCAATCTATTCTTTTAAAGGAAAAAATGCATAAATTTGTGAATGATGTCGTGAACCTAAATTTTTTAATTTATAACCATTTTAATTTTTTATATTTATTATTGATGATAATGAATAATATTATTCAAAGTTTTAAAAATTTTAAAGGATTGAAAACCTGATCATCATTATAATGTGAGAAATTTTTTCTTAAACATTGATATTATGTTTTTATATAACAAAATTTTAGTTCGAGAGGATAATCTATCAATGTTGACATGAAGATAACACACTAGCTGTTATGATCCACTTGTAATGTCATTTGGTTCAACAACTCCCTAGGTTTTCCTAGGGATCTTATGATTTGCACAAGGATTCCGTCTTTGTAAAGGTTTGTTATGGTCCCATGAAAGAATTCATTTTCAATTCATCAACATACGATAAGCACTATTTTCACGTGAGTACAATTTTAGTATTAATTTGGGAGACACAACTTTATGGAATGCTCTCATGGATTTAGGATTAGATTGTGGAGGTACACATCTTAATTATTGTAATCTTATATAGAGGGGTAGTTTTTCACCGGGATATGATTGAGGATGTCCTTTCTTAAAACCCATCACATAAAGAATTTGGGGTCTATATATTTCATCTAATGGTCGGATACTACCATATATTCCTCAAATAATACCCAAGGATAGGGACTCCAATGACTATAAAAGACATAAATTTAATAATTCTATATGGATTGAGCAATTCAAGGGAGATTTTGAGGAGATGAACATTAGGTCAGTGATCCAATGATGATTTTGCATGAGGATGGAGTAAGCGACGATGATAAAGGGTATGAAGAATCATTTTTTTATGTTTAACAATGTTAAATATTTCATTCATCAATGCATTTGTATCACTGATAAAATGAAATAATTAAATAAATAAATATAAGAATATATATTTAAAAAGATTTTACAAATTTTATTAATTAAATAAATGTTGATAAAAATGAAATGATTGATTAGAAACTATTAAAGTTTAATGATTTTATTATTATATAATTATGATAATTAATGTTATTGAATATTATTCATTAAAAATATAGATATATATTAATGTATATAAATATGATTATATAATAAAAAATATATATGTTCTATACATTAAATTTTCATATATTTATTGAAAAATGTTATATATTTAAAAATTAATATGAATTAAAAATATTGAATAATTTCATAGCACTCTACATATAATTGAATGGTGTTTTATTTTTCAATTTAATATAGATCAAATATGTGTTATATTTATTTAACATCTATTTATAATTAATACATTTTGATATAGAATTTGTACAAACACATAACCTATCCATTTTTTCAATATTGTTAAACTATACCTATATTATGAATTTATTCAATTTCATTCTTATATATATATATTCATACACACAAAATTAGATATTCATTGATAATGTACAAAATATATTTCTTAAAAAAATTATAATTTAATATATGTATAAATAAAAATATTTACAAATGTGAATTCACTATATGGATAAAGTTATATATTTATAATAATATATAAATAATTATATCTTAAAATAGATAAATATAATTATATTTAAATAATTATTCATAGTTAAATAATTATTAAATTTATAAATAGTTTATATAAATAATTAATATATTTGTTAAATTTATATTTATTTATATATTTTATAATATATATATATTTGTATAATTATATAAATATTTAAATTCATATAAAATAATATTTTAATA
Source organism: Viscum album (assembly GCA_963277665.1). Taxonomy (NCBI): domain Eukaryota; kingdom Viridiplantae; phylum Streptophyta; class Magnoliopsida; order Santalales; family Viscaceae; genus Viscum; species Viscum album. Next base: position 639,436,204 of record OY728122.1, read on the forward strand.
AATTATATTTATAGTTATAAATAAATAAATATAAAATTTAAATATATATATTTGCAAAGGAATATATTTATTATATATATATTAGGTATTTATAAATATTATCAATATATTATTTAAAATTATATTATAAATCTTTTAATAGTTCTTCAGTAAAAATTACTGATAAAATAAATTTTATAAGAGATTGTTTGCACTAATAAATATGTAAATTTATATGTTCCATAAGTTAAGCGTTGATAAATATTCACTTTATCAGTTACTAATAATAATAATTCCTAAATTTCCTTTTTATTAGTTCTTATTGGTAACCATTGATAAAAGTCTCCCAATCTATTTTAAAAACCCTAACCAATTGCGAACCTATCATGATATAGAAGCTTTCTATAGAATCCACCCACTGTCAGTGCTCATTCTTCAGGAATCGAAGGTGGAATCTCTATTTGGTTTATCAAAGGAAAAATCACACCACTCGACTTCCCCAGAACATCTCATCTGTTTACCAAAGATGATATCATATATTCATTAACCATGTGAGGTAGGCCTTCATATTTTTGTAGTGTATTTTTGGATTTTTTCTTTGATTTCCACTTATATGATTTGTTCATGATCTGTTGTTTATGATTTGTTTGTTATCTATAGTTTAAGGAACGTTTTGATGTTCTCTCATTATGTTGACAATTGATGTGTGATATTTTTTTATATCTGATACTAAACCATTGATTTATTTATTGTTTTTTTACTGCTATGTTTTATATCATATTACTAAATAACTTTTCCATATATATATGTTAATGTGTATAAATTTTAAGTTTTATTTTTTTATTGAATACTAATTTGAGGCATAGTGGTGGTTCCCTAATTATTATATATATGGTGACAACTTTCATAGACACATTCGAGGACATTCAACTTCAGATGCATTTTTTCAAGAACCCAGTTAGTTGAGTGATGTATGTTCCTCTTTTGGTTACATGTATCATTGGATCTAGTTCATATTATAATTAAATATGGTACTTAGTTTTTTATGGAAAATATTCAAAGGGGCTATCCCCAGTTATGAACATGTGTTTTTATCACCCCAAACAATACCTTTTTGAATAATTATGTTTCCTTTAGTTCATGTTATGTTTGAATATCACATTTTTATCTATTTGATATTTATTATAGACTATGAGTATGGTTCTATACTATAGCGGAATATATGTGTGTCTGTATATCTATTTTTTCATTTATTTCCATATTTGATTGTCTAATAGGTTTTTCTATATCGGGTAATGTTGATTTTGGGTCTTCATGTCCATTAACCCCAACGAGCACGCTATAATGTTTTTCAACCTATGGTACAGATTGTTTGTATTTTTCGAAGGTCAACCCCCATTTATGGGTTTTTATACCCAACGATTAAACCATCCTTTATTGACATTGAGGTGTGTTAATGGGAATAGGATGATTTCTTCTGGTGTTGCTTGGGTAATTCAGGTAAGATCATTACACTATCCATAATTCGGTTTACACCTATAATGTTTAGTGATGATATTATTTACTATCTTCCTTTATCTCACTCTATGTATTCAAATACCAATAACCCTTATTATTGTATTTTTTATATGTCAGATATTATATGTTCTAGTAGAAATGATCCATATATACCATATTAGAATTTTATATAACATTCAAATTGGATAATGAATATCTTATGTGTATTTATTTATATATTGTATAAAATAAATCATTTATGGTCATTATGGAATGGATATGAATTGAAAATGGACTAAAACTTATCATTTGACATATTAATATGACGATGGAGTTAAAGAGTTCATCCTATTTGCAAGAGAGCATAAAGATGACCCTTCTAAAATCATATTCCCATGTTTAAATTTTTGTTATTCCACAAAAATTTGTCCGTATGAGTTGTGAGAACATTTTATTTTCCATGGAATAGTTCCATGAAAAAATGATGGATTGAACACAGGGTAAAACTAAATTTGGAACTTGATTGGGATGATTTTACGGGTTATGAATCACATAATATGAATACATTTGTAAATTATGATGTATATCTCATGGAAGACATGAAAATTAAAATTGAAGATGACCTTTGTGATTGTCGAATGTTTTTTAAGGAGTAAAATAGATGTTCCAAGAAAACAGTTTATACACACAGTACTAAATAGAAACCGCTGTTAGTTTTATTAAAGATATATAATATAAATGCTGGAAATTAATGGTTTGACACAAGCTTTACATAACTACTTGGCCTTTTGAAAGATATTCTTCCACGGGGAAATGAAATACCATGCCAAACATATGATGCCAAATGAATTATACATTCAATGGGTGTGATCTCTAAAAAATACATCCTTTTATGAATGATTGTATACTGTTTCTCAATGACCCTGAATCACACATAAAATTCCCTATTTGGTGTGAATATTGATTTATGTAAAATGAATGAATTCCATTGAAATATATATGATTCTTTCTTACCATTCCTCAGTTTAGAAGACGATATAAATTTTAGGAAAATAAATGAAAATTAATATCACATGAATATACTATAATTGAATATTGGAACCTACTTCATAAAGTTGATTCTCCTCAGTGGAATAAATTTTATTAAGAGATTCTTCAATTTAGAGATAAACTAAGAAATATTCATCTTCCGTTATGTACCTATGGAAAAAAATCCTTCTTGTGTACAATTTATTACTCAAGTACATAGCCCTTCATGTTGGTAAATAATAACTCTCCACCATTGTTTTTCATGATGTGAAAATAGATAATGTTGTCTCTATATATATCTGAACCAAAGAAAGATGGTAATTATATTTATGTCTATTGTTCTCCATTAATTGATTATCAAAAATTAATATGGGTTATAGGTGTTATAATGTCTAATGCTAATAGGAGAGAAGAATTAACCTTGATGGCCATGTTGTATTAATGATAAATGGAATCCCCATTTATGGAAATTTATCATAACATAGAATTAAATAAATTTTGGGGTTTCTAATTTGTGATAAATTCACATACGCAGTTTGGCTGAAATACTCCTCAAAGACTGTGTTTTTAGGAAAAATATTTTTCCTCGATGACATAAATACCAATCCTGGACGACAACATTCAATGGGAATATCAATCAACATACAACACCATATCCAATAATTGGTAATCTACTATTAAATAATGTAGATAATACTGTCACATTTTTATGTGAACCATTTTAGAAAATCCCCACAACATCAGGTTGGAAGAAGATATAAATTTTCTTCAAATTAATAAATTTCAACTATTTATATGTTATAAACTTTCTAGATGTCATGCTGGTAAAAAAAAATTATTTGATATTTTTATTTTCATGTTACTAAATGTACCTATAAAAATGAAAAATGGTATTAAGTTTAGGTTGGAATTGATTGAAATGGGGATAAGGTAAGAGATGTCACAAGTGAAGGGTAAAAAGGTGACATTTCTTCCTCCAATGGATATAGTCTAACTAGATAACAAAAATTTCAATGTTACCATTTCCATACTAGTTTAAAAATTCCACATCTGTATTCATAAAACATAAATAATGTCATTTCAATGGAAAATTTGATGTTACAAGGACTAAAATCACATGATGGTCATGTTTGGATGCAAGATTTAATGCCTATGACTTTCTGCTACATTCTGTGCCAAAATGGACGACATACGTTAAATAGACTCTTCTTTTTTTTCAAAGAAATGTATCATAATGTTGTAGTCCCGGCAAAGATGTCCATTATGAATAAGGAGATTTAAATCATAATTCTTGAGTTAGAAATGTTATTCCCACAATCGTTCATTGGTAAAACTATCCACCTAATAGTTTAATCTGTTAGAAGGTTAAGCTATATGGACTTCTCCATTATTGATATATGTACCTCATTGAACAATATATGATTATTTTGAAATGGTATGTCAAGAATTGATGTTTTCTAAATGGTTTTATTATAGAATGATAAATTGTTGATGAAGCCTCTAAATTCTGTATTGATTACCAATCATATGGTAAAAGCATTGGTAACCTAATGTCTCATCATCGAAAATTCCTTATGGGAGAATGGATTCCCAGAAGTGGTGTTGGTATAATTACCATGATATAAAGTGAGAAAGCACGTATTTACATATTACATAGTTGTGGAGATTTTGATCCATACATTGAATCCCAAGATGAAATTCATAGGGATTTGAATCGATCAATGGATAAAAAATAGATATCACATATACATAATCAATTGTTTCTAGGATTGTTATGAGATAAAATTTATAAGGAGTTATCTGAATATATGATTTCAATTACCGACCGACAACAATGGCTATGTATTTGACAAAACAATAATGTTTTATCTTACTGTAGAATTGTAATCAATAGTTATACATTATATATAAAAGATCACAATGACTTTAGTACGATGATAAATATCGGCGATACACTTGTGGATGAAGCAATGCACATATCTGGTTCCAAGGAAATAAAACCAATTTTTAAAAATATGTCATATTTTTTAATTATCAAACACATATTTGAGATGAATTATACATCATTGAATGACCATCTTTTCCATTTCAAATGTGTTGACAATATAAATAGAGTGAAAGATAATGAAATGTGATTTGTGAAGGTGAATTTCACTGTAGAGGGGGAAAACACAATCCATTAAAAATGACATCACAAGAATTGCATGTATTTTATCTCTATAATCTAATAAACAACAATCTTTTGATTATCTTGATAGCGTCTAAATGAAATTTCATGACATATGATAATTTAATCGAGGATGACCATCTCATTGGGATATCTAAATCTGTTCATGTTGCTCCCACTGCAGACAATTTGTGGTATGATAGAGGGGACCACAAATGGGGGATTTGGATTTTCAAATGAGGAACCAAATACTTGAATCATTATATAAAAATAAATTGTTTTCAATGTTATGGTAAAGTATTTTTTTACATATTATGTTTTACTCATTATATTATTTGTTCTCTTATTTATTAACATAAAATAAATTAAATGTTTAACTACTCATGCAGACAATGTCTTATACACATGATGATTTTAATAATCCCTCCAAATAAGAAAATATAATGAAACAAACCCTTTAGGCATGTGAAAATGTAATGTTAAGAAATTATTTACCTATTTTTCCAGAAAATGAAATAATAGAATGCTTATTTAATATTCATTACTCCTCGGAGAGTTAATTATTTTTTTCAAATTTCTATCGCTATGTCATGAATTTGTATGATTAGAATGAAATTGTATTTACTTAATTGTAGAGGTAATCCTAATGTTTTCACTATAAAATCATTTTCAATAGAATTATTGTATTTTCACATGTTTATGTTTGATTTATTTTTTTAGTATTACACACATAATAATCATGTTCTTATACTAGTGGATTCATTTTGTCGATTTGGGGGTGGATAATTTCAACTGTCATGCTCCTTCTCCCTCAAAACATTTCCATCACTACATTGGGTCATTTAAAACATTCATTCATGTTACCTCCCTTATTGTTGTAGGAAGAGGAACAATGATGATTCTTTTCAACTACATTGTTAATCTTGATGTTTGTATAGTAAAATCATTGTCTGTTGAGTTGATTAATTTTTTTAATATATATGATTAATTTATTTCATTTTATTATTAATCACATAATAATAGTTTTCTTATACATGTAGATTATTTTTTTCACGATGTGGGTGATATGATCAAATTTCATGGTCTTTCACCCTTAAAACAATTTCACACTTACAATGGTGCATTTATCACTTTATTTTATGTTACATTCACTTTATTTGAAGGAAGAGTAATGATGCAACCTCTGCTCAATTACAAAAGTAATATTCATTTTGTCACAATAGAATCATTCTCAATGGTATTAATTTATTTTTTGATATATATTTTTATTTTACTTTTTTTACTATTAGTCACATAATAATCAATTTATTATTATGGTGGATTCATTTTTTTGAGTTGGGGGTTCTCTATAAAACATTCATTCTCTTAACCCATAAAAACATTTTCACCTGAATATTTGTGTATTTATAACATTATTTCATGTTACCTCCCCTGCCATTGTAGTAAGTGAAAATATTATTCCTTTTCTCAATTAAATATGTAATAATGATGTTTTCATATTAAAATCACTGTACTTATAATTATTTATAGCCTTAAAATATATTTTTAATATATTTTTTTTATTACTAACATAATAATTTTTTCTTATACAAGTGTATTATTTTGTTTCAGTTTGGGAGATGTTTCCATATTTTTTCGCATTTCAACCCCAAAAAATCAATATAATTTTTATAAAAAAAAACCTTTCACTCCTTTAGTGTTGAAAATAATAAAATTCATTCATGTTTCCTCCACTACAAAATCATAGAGGTAATATTGATATTTTCATAGTAAAATCATTTTCAATAAAATTAATGTATTATTTCATATTTATGATTAATATTTTATTTTATTTATTACTAAATATATATTTTTTTCTTATAGATGTTGATTATTTTATTCATGTTTAAGTTTTTTTTTTAATCTAATCCTACAATGTTGGTGGTTCAACAGTGAATGTCAATGGAAATGGTGGTAACAAAGATAGTTAATATAGTTATTGAATGTATTCTATACTTTTTTATGAAATTTTATAAACCAATCAACGAAATGTATATAATATAGTGTATTTTTATTATATTTTATTTGTAAATATCATTTCATTTAAATTATGTATTGGGGAATGATTTTTTTATATTGGATGTGTTTGTAGTGTGTTTCTGGTGCTGTAGTTTTCTGTTACAACATACTATAGTATGTAACTTAATTGATGATTTTTGAAAATTCAGACAAATAGGATAACAACCCTTTTGAAATCTCCAATAAAGGGTTCCATTAGTGGTTCTATATTAAGGTGTTAAAAATGATACATTTATCAGCACTTTTTCAGCACTAATAATTTTCTAGGGAATTTATCATCACTCACATTGTTCATGCATTTATGGCTTTGATAATGGCCATTTCTAGGGCATTTATCATCACTCATGTTTTTCATGCATTTATTTCTTTTTCCTATACTCTTTGGAAAACACCAGGTTCCCATAGTAGTTCAATGATCCCTTCTACTCACAAATTAATTTGTAGATCCTGGTGGATGCTTGTCAGATATCCTTGGTTGGTACATGGTATGCTCATCCCCTTCCAGGGTTCTTTTTCACCCGTTCATCTCCTAGGGATATATTGTGGTTGTGTTTTATTGGATTGGGGTTTGTGATGGTCTTCATTTTGTTTTAACCTTATGGATTTATTGGTTGATTTGTGGATCCTCATATTGTGGTCGTGGTTTGCGATTGCTCATTGTCGCCCTGTAGTGAGAAACAATGAGAATGATTTATTGAGATAGGGACTCCCTTTTTTCTCATTATTTGTGCATCAAGTAGGAAGGTTTTAAATTATCTTTATATGTGGATACGGGTTATACCATCATACGTGTTTGCCAAAAAATCGGTAAGATGAATTGAAATGGGATATTGGGTTTCAACCACATTTTTTTATAACATTAATGTTATTTATGATATTTTTATTATTTGGGATATACTCACCACTTAAACTTTTGGTAGTTGGTGGATTTTCTGTGATGGAAAAAACCTCCTATAGTTTTTTATTTTTTCTGAGATTGTTTAGAATAACAAAAAAATGAAAATTGGATAACTACGTACACTTGGATAATTAGTTGGTTTACCCATGATTAGATTGTGTGATAATGACCCTGCAAAATTTCATAGAATGTGATAAATGTTCTTGTGAACCTATAAATCGTTTTTCATGATGTCATATGTGTTTTTTATTATTTTTTACATGTGCTTTAAATGGATGGAATGTAGTGTAATAATGGAGATGTAATGGGTGTGGTATGATTGTAAATCAGCGTTGTCAAACAGGCTGTGTCATAATATCTAAATGGATGGGATTATGAGTTGGTGAGTTTTTTTGGTCAGTATGGTTGTTTGGGAAGGATATTATTTATTATTATGGGTATTGTTTGGGATTTCATATATGATATAGATGAAGAATGATTAAACTAGTATCAAGAGGTCATTGTCCGATGTGTCTTTAATGTGAAGTCACCTTAATTTATTAGGGCTCTTTAACTAATGAAAAGACCATTTCTATGTTTCATTATATGTGTAGTTCCTCATAGTTTATCATTTGTGATAAAATGAGTAGATAATTTCATAATAAAGAATTTAATGTCATGGGTTAGTTTGGATAATTAAATGGAAATGGTAAACTAAATTGGTTGAGAATGTTAAATGGGTTTGGTGGATTGATGTGCGACATTGTTCATTTATAGGTAGAAAAAGGTGGAATGTATTGTGGGTTTATATATTTCTTGGGAACCCATAAGATGGTATTTCATGGGTTCGTATCATATATGTTTATACTTGTATCTTCCTTTTGATTTATATATGCATTTCACTATACTATAGAACTATGTGGGAACACCCCCATCAATATGGGGGTGTGTGTCATTATCAATATATGGTGAGGAGTACGAATGTCTAGGTATCTAAATGTTTCTTCTATTTATACCATGTGATGTAGTTATGTCATGATATGGGAGGGATGGAGGTTTTTTAGTGTCTTAGTTGGTGTTTTCAATGTCCCATGACTGTTCGGGAATGATGTTATGACCCTGGTGTTTGCAGTTGAGGTGGTTTGTGCTTTCCTAGGTGACTTTGGTATAAAATGTGATGTGTTGTGAGGCCTAGATGTGTGTAGGTGGGATGTGTTGTGAGGCCCATGTGTTTGAAGGAAGGATGTGTTGTGAGGATCGTGAGGCTTTTACCAAGATGTGTTGTGAAGGCCAGGCATGTGTGTTTAGGAAATGGAATGGTTTATGAATGAGAAGGGAACAAAAATGAAGTACGATGTTGGGGAGAGCATCATACCAGTGTGAATGTTGTGTGGGGTACCCTATAATAATTTTTCTTTAAATTATTATTGTTTTGTGAATTATTTAGTGAGGACTCCTTGGTGAGGTAAGGATGGTTAGTATACCTTCTTAGAGGTTTTTTGGTTCTACAGTTTTCTCGAAGAGCATTATTATGCCATATTCAAATGTTCATGAGGGACCTTGGTGTAACTATTGAGTTTACTTGGATGATCACCCTCTGTATGAAAAAATAATTTAAGGTCTACAGGAGGATTTTTGGAACATTCTGGACCGTACTAGCTCAAATCGTGATAGTTGTTGGGTCCCAACCTTTCATTATTATTGGTTAATTCACATAGATGCTTTTATATAAGTATTAGTTATATTTTTCATATTCAGGTGGGATTGTTTTTTGGATTTCTTTATATATATTTTTCATAGAGTTTTGATTTGGATGATTCATATTATCACCTAATCATGTTTTCTATATAATCTAATGCCTCCCATCTTGTGATATTTGTACACGTGTGGTACTACTCTCCATCTAGGGGCCTACTGGAGGCAGTTATTAGGGGACATTATCTACCTTTATTAATTTAAATCCCATGAGGTGTATCATTATAGGGAGGGTTCAGGACATATATTACCACATTATACAATATTATCAACAAAAATCTAAAAACATATCACAGCCTTGGAACATATAGGTTTATTTTCATTGGAGATTATCCACATTACCATCATATTTTAGAACAATTCGCTGATATCATCATAAACATTCATCATACAAGATACCCATATTGAAATATCCTAAATAATACACATGTAAATTTCATAGGTTATGTAGTCATAGGAATAGAGAAGTCTTTGATGCTCACTATCGGGTAAAAAAAGGAGATATAAATCAAGAAAACCTAAAATTTGTAATAAAGGTCATATTTGAGTATAATATATCATTTTTGAAATGTGAATATAATAAATGTATATGGGAAAACAATTGGATATAGTTATCAATATATCATGGAAATTTAATAAGGATATAAATATTTTTTCATAACATTAGTGATAAGGAAAAAAAATTATAATTCCAATGAAATGTTACACATGCATAATAAATGGAGCTTATATATTTTGTTGATCCTCAATACTAAGACTATCCTCAAATAGTGGGAAAACATCTAAAAAATCATAGCGGTCTATGATATCCTCCCATTTCCTATAATAGAACATCTCATGATATATGAATAATTTTCAAATAATTAATGTGATATATAGTTGAAGACCCATTATACACAAAATGAAATCCTTTATATATGTATACAAACAGAATATGAAGTAAAAATATATCCATCACAACATAACATACCCATGTCAATTAAATGTGTTTCATAACAATTATTAATAAACATAGAAACAAATAAAATTGAGAATGGAATTTGATTTTTTAAAAGATATTATCACTTGTAAAATATAATATTTATTTGATGGTATAAACATAGCTCAAAACCCTAGGGATTATTATTAGAAAATAAATATGAAAATAAGAAGATGTATCCATCAAATTATCATAACAATATTAATAAATGAAAAAATGTAATAATATGTTGATTTATAAAAACTAAAAAAGGTAATTAAAAATTACATGAAGGGTCATGAAAATATATAAATGATCATCATATTTAAAATAAAATCATGTAGTGGGAGAAATTAATTTAGTGGAAAAATTATGGTGTGAAAAGAAGATTCTCTCCAGACATTTCAGAAATAAGTTGGAATTATTATAAACATAGTAAAATGAATTATGGGATTATAAAAAATTAAATCGAAAAAATAATAAAAATAATTTGATCAGGTTGGGGAATGGTTCAAAACATAAAAGAAGTAATAAATAACCATCGATTTAATTTACTACTTTCAGGTAAATTGTGAATCAATGATTTGGGAAATTGTAACAAGACATATAAATAACAAACATAATCATGGAATAAAAAATCATTATGTTGAATTATTTTTTATTATAATACATAGTCTTATAATTTATAATTATTCATAGAAATTTTCAACTAAAAATAGTGAGCCAGAATGGATCCATTAATATTACTCCTTAATTACATGAAATTGCATCAACAATGACTGTGATGTCATGAAACATAGAATTGATTAAGATTTTATAGATTATTTGTAGTATAGGCTAGAACCCTGGTCATATATCAAGGATCGTTGATAGGTTTAGAGTTGGTTTCATTAATAAAATAGTACTAAATGGGGGTGGTTTAGAAAATAGTTTTATGAAATTAACATAATTTAAAGTGTTTAATAGCTGATAAATTAAGGTGGTGTTTTAATAATTATTAGAGAAGAAGGTCATTTCATATTCACTATACAACTTGGACTATTAATTGTTATAAAAAATACACATGGGTTTGTTTAGTACTTTCATAGAGGGTTTCCAATATCTTTATACCCCTCATTCTTCTTAAATCAATCCAAAAAAGTACCAAACCTTGAAAAAATTATTTTTTTCAAGGATTGGACATCAAAAAATAAATAAAACGCTACCAAATAATACTAATATATTAAATAATTTTGTGATTAGTATATTTATTATGTTTCCCAATCGGAATGACCCATCATTTCCACTTGAAATCTCTACCCAATCAGTGTTGAAATGCAAAGTAATTCACTTAGTTATACTAAAATAAAGAATTAAGAGGTGAATGATGTATAGATAAAGAACATGTGAATATTTAACACAAAAATTATAGAAAATAAGTAGATGAACACATTCCATTACTCCCTCTCATGTATTTATATCTCCCTTGAAATTATCATCTACTGTTTAGGTTAGTATTGAGTGGAGGAGCCAGATTGGGTGAAACTTCTCCTTCATCCTTGAGCCCCCAAAGAAGATTGGGGTCTCAGAAACTACTTGGATGTTGAGATAACTAATTTGTTTATCCAAAATACCATATCATTTCCTCTTACCCGAATTTAGAATGAGGATCCCAAGATAACATTTTATATGAAAAGTGGTAGCTCATTCTGGGGAATCAAAATGTGTAAATCCAGTTATCTCATTGTTTTTGGTTGGTAGACAACCTTTTATCTCATTGAATAAAATTAAAAAGTTATTTGAATGACCTATTTACTCTCCCCACGGAATTTTTTGCATCATTTGCGCACCTACATATCGATATGTGGATATATCACACCACACCACATTTGACTTCATATAGATTCAGTGTGTTGGCCAGATCAGGTTGGATGGACCACTTAAAAGATGAATTTGGATTAGAATATTTCATATGAAATGTTAAAAATTAAATTATAAATCATCCCACAAATGTTCATCCCATCTACATGAACGGTTTAATAGAAGGGTGTAGTTTATTCAACTATTGTAAATACCAGAAAGTTCCATGTAATATTTTTAATTATATGGGAATATTAAAAGTTCGTGAAAACTGAAGGTGCGTCATTCTGAGGCCCGGAGTGCACGAAATGAATTTCTGAGATTTTTTTCGGGTACGTTTAGTAAACGCGCAAGTGGCATTTGGTTGGATTAGAACTGGTGATCAGAATTGAAATATGAGGACACTGTTGAACTCACCGCCATGATTTTAGCTTAAAGGGACCTTCACCTTGACCGTAGTAGGTCAAGGGTGAAAGTTAGTTTTTTTTTGTGGTAAAATTTAACAAAGTATCATAAAAAGAAAACAATAAATTTTATTTTTATTTGAATCCTCACATTTGACTACATGGTGGTGTGGAACACCAAAACCCCTCTTAAGGTTGGGAAACCTTTCAACTCTCCATGGTTAATTGTGCAAACATCAATTAATTATTTGTGTCAGATTTAATTAAATGGTAGACTTATTTTTTAATGGGTTGGCTCATCAATTACCAGGTTGGAAATCGTTTTCATAGTTGAATGTTGGGTGAACTTTGGAGAAACATTTCTTCCGAACGAATAATGCCATCGGCAACGGAGATCATACTTCAGAATCAAGAATGAGGACGACACACAATCCTGATTTCAGAAGCGTGTTTCAATAGAAAAAATCATTGGTACCCTAATTTCTTTCGTATAATTCATCTCACAACACCTCCAACGAGCAATAGAGGTAGGGATTATTATTTTTCTATACCCCATAACCCATTCTTGACATCCTTCTTGAATTAAGATCATATTTACTGAATGTCGTCGTTCTAACACAGAGAGAGCATGCCAAAAAAACACGGTCTGACTTCTCCAAAACCTATGTGAATTTTGATGGTCTTGAATCGATGGGGACATCCCGAGACAAGTTCAAGAGTATTTGGAATGTGGAACAGACCATCGGTGCACAATAGGTGACCTGAGGAATGTCACTGGAAGCCCGTGCCGGCAACCAGCACTGATGCAGCTCGGGAGTAGCGGTCGGCACTAGGGCCAACAATGGTGACATCAGTGGTGCAACCATGCCGCCAGAGAAGGGCTGTGACCCGTTAGCTCTGGAAGACCAAGGGCGGAGGCGCGTGACCGCACCACTAACAGTGCAGGGCCACGGAACGAGGCCATGTTAGTGAAGGGAGGGTGGCCGCCTCACTGCCGGCTGCCAGTGGTGGCATGGCGCATGACCGTGACGCGTTGGTGGGCTGGCCATTCAGCTAGCCAGGGAGCCGAGTAGTACCATCGATCTTGCATGCCAGCTACATTCACCCTGTTGTGCTGCCCGATCAGCTACCCAACCCCAACGGACGAGTCGTTCGGGTACCGAAGGGGCACCTCCCCCTTGGGTGGGGGCTAGGGCGGACCCCACCTTGAGGTCACCTTGCTGTAGGCCAGCACAGGCTACCCAGTAGGCCTCCCCTCATGGGTCGTGCCAGCGGGCCAGGCCAGACCGAGTGGGTCGGGTCAAACCCCGGGCCGGACCCAGGTCGTGTCGGGTCGGTCTGACCCAGTCAGTGAGACCCGGACCAGATTCAACCCCTTTTCACTATTTCGTCCATAATTTGAGCTAAAGGGGTACATTTGACAAACCGTATGTGATTCCAGAATCATTGGATCTTGACGGTCCTTTTGGTATACATCACATGAGCTTTTCATAATGTTGGGGTATAGAAGGGTTGGATTGAACACAAATCCAACCAGGCCCTCTATACTAAAAGGCCAATAACATACAGACCGTGTATCCGATTGACACAACGTCTATTGCATTGAGACCAATATTAAATGGAGGTCCGTTGGGATACTTCTTCAAGGGACATTGTGGATGTTTGAGTATCGACCTGTGTCTTGAGAATGGACCCTCCCAGAATCATGCTAGCATAGTGTGGGAACCCTGTAGCTGGCTGTAAAATGGGAGATGGATCCTATATGGGTCTGTGTCTTGGGATCCTACATGGTTATATGCTATGGGATCCTACTTGGGTCTTTGTTTCAGTGTCCCACTTGGTTCCTCTCTAGGAAGCCACATGGGATTACTCTTGGATCCTACGTGGGTCTGTCGTACTAGGATCCAACGTGGGTCTGATTATTTAGGATCCTATGTGGGTATGCCTCTCAATAGAGTAAGATTATTTAGTAGTTACATATAATCATCTTTACTACCATTCGTAAGTAATACCTGATGTGAGTTGAGACTTTACCTCTGTGGTAATCATCTATGTGTCGTCCCTTTGGGGTGCATACCTTCATGGTGATACCTTTGTGGTATTCTTCTATGTTGTGTTACCTTTGTGGTGCTACATTCATGGTGTTAGCTTCGTGGAATTATTTCCTTTTTTGGGAATGTTGAGCTCTGGGCTTTTGGGTTGGGGATTTTTTCCTCATGATTGAGATAGGTTTACTCAACAACTTAGGTATATGTATGGGAATATACCTAAGTAGAGTTTTCAGTTGTTTTCATGCTTTTTGGTTTATCCTTAGTGGATTTTGTGAGACCTTCGTGGTTCTCGGGTCCCCTCCTGAGTATCCATATACTCACCCCAGCAAGGGCATAGACCGCACCATATTGGGTTTTGTACATACGACGAACAGTGCTGACTGAGGATGAGAGTACCAGACCTGGAGGAAGCTTGGAGGTGGACACTAGATGTGGTGTACCACATAGAATACAGTTCGAGAGCTATAACTACCCATCGAGTAGGATTCCATGGTGGGTTTTCACTAAATCTATATTTAGTTTTACTTTTAATTTCTAGTTATCCTTGTAAAATATAGATGGGATTGTATTTGGGCCCCTTTTTACTTTATGTACACACTCTTTTTACTACATAGTTTTACTTTGTGCTACTATCCTTCTATGTGCTTAGTTTTGTGAGGTTCCAGGTTTTAAAGGCAATGTCATACCTGTTTGAGAATACACCTTTTGGTTCTAGTTACCAGCCCCTGGCCTATGGAAGGCAGGCTTGGGGTAGTCACCGAATTGTCCCCAGGGGATGGGTTGTGACACATAGTTATCAAAGGAGTCGATTCTACTATAGAACATTGTACTCTGATATTTTTACAGCAATACGGTTAAGTGTTATGAGTGTTGTTATCAGTTTAGGGAATCCAGTGTTGTTGTAGTGACCTTCTTATACATACAACAGGACCCTGACTTTTGATTTTTGACTTAGTGCACGAAAACACTTATTATGTTTGTGTTTTGAAATGTTTTCATTGTGATCTATTTTAGACAGCTCACTAGGTATAACTTATTGACCATGACACACATGTTTATTTTTCTAGATTCCTCCACATAGACAGCCAGATAGGGTTCCCAGAAGATTACGAGATGAAAACCCACCAAGCGATGAGGCCTTGGTGAAGGTCCCTTTACTAGTAGTGGCACCAGCGGTACAATTACCTGTTGGGATATCTATGCCACAAGCCCCTTCAGAAGAGAGTACATGCCACTTGAGCACGTTGAACAAGTTCCAGCGCCAGAGGCCACCCAGGTTCAGGGGTGAGATCGACCCAGAGGCAGCTGAGGATTGGATGGAGGCTGTGGTGAAAGTCTTCCGACTGGTAGGGACACCAGCCGATCTCATTGTGATCCTTGTCGCCAGTCATCTATAGGTAGAAGCAGGAAGATGGTGGAGCATGATGCTCCAGGTTCAT
This sequence comes from Viscum album, assembly GCA_963277665.1. Classification (NCBI taxonomy): domain Eukaryota; kingdom Viridiplantae; phylum Streptophyta; class Magnoliopsida; order Santalales; family Viscaceae; genus Viscum; species Viscum album. The sequence continues at coordinate 639,452,257 of OY728122.1, forward strand.
GACGAAGTTACATTTCTCTGGGCAGACTATGAGAGCCTATTTTGGGGAGAGTTTTTCCCAGCCACCCTTCATGCAATGTGAATACATGAGCTTCTTCATCTGCACTAGGGAATCATGAAAGTGGCTTAGTACTCAGCTAGGTTCACCAGCCTCTTTAACTACTCTGATGATATGGTGAGGGATCCATTCTTCAGGGCTCGGGCCTTCGATCAGGGACTCAGATGGGAGATTACTGCTTCGATGATTTCTCTCAACATCCCAACAATGGAGGGGGTGTTAGAGTAAGCTCCCTTAGTGGAGAGTATTCTTGCTGAGCAGTCACCAGCAGCAAGACCCACCACCGGGCATCCTGTATTGGAGTTTTCTACAGTTGGATGCAGAAATATGTCACTAGGGACTTAGAGGACCATATCTATAGGTGGATGATCACCGTATTCATGGTCGGTTGTGTGGGGAACCCATGATCGAGCTACTCATGCAGGGAGCAGGCAATGTTACCAATGCGGCAGGCATGGTCACATGGATTGTGACTGCCCAAATAGCCATACGGATGATTAGTAGACGGTCAAAGGACCACCCAGGTAGAGATAGTGGATCGACCTAGGAGGTCCATAGGGAGCATGCAGACATGGGAGAGGATCTGGTTGTGCAGTGGGCGCTGGGTGACGATTCAAGTGCTTACCGACAACACGACTAGGTGGTCCACCCTGGCCACATGGATAAGGTAGAAAGGGGAGATCTCCACTCCAGTCAGCTGAAGCCGATGACCACAGCACTCCAGAGATGATTCGAGTAACGATATGTGTCAACTCCACATTTGTTGCAGTACTTATAGAAACAAGTTCCAGTCATTCTTTTATTGACATTGCCCTCATTTGGATATCAGAGATTCTGGTGGAGCCTTTGGCACGATCCTTACTTCTATCTTCTCTTACGGGAAAGGATTCGATGAATTACACACTGGTGCCGACAGTGTGAGTTTACTCGAGTAGGAAAGAGCATCAGCTGGGATCTTCTAATAGTGGCGTCAAGTCCATAAGATGTCATCTTGGGTATGGACAGGTTATCCATAGTCCATGCTCAGATTGAATGTATTTGGTGCAATGTGAACTATGTCCACACATATGGGACCATGTTTTCCTTCACTGGGGAGAAGAGGACCTTTGCCGTGCAGGATCGACTTAACCCGAGGAGAGTGCAGATGATCACTAATTAGTTGGCTAACCTTACCCTCGGTGCAGTTGATGTGGACAGTCCGAGCTATCCTGTAGTGGTGGACCAGTACGCAGATGTCTTCCTTGATGATGTTCTGGGTGTACCTACTTGCAGAGAGGTGTAATTTTACATTTAATTATACCTAGGGATGACACTAATTACACCCACATATCGGATGGCTCCCATGGAGATTCGTGAGCTGTGGGTACAGCTGGAGGACTTACAAGGGAAGAGGTTCTTCTGGCCCAATGTTTCCCCTTGGGAATCCCTGATTTTGAATGCCATGAAGGAAGATGGGAGGTTGAGACTTTGTGTTGACTGTCGGTGCTTGAACCATGCGACCGTGAAGAACAAGTAACCACTCCCATGGATTGGTGACAACTTTGATCACCTGAAGGGATTGAAGTGGTTCCCGAAGATAGACCTCGGTTTTGGCTATGACCAGATCATAGTACGTGATGAGGATGTGCGTAATACATCTTTCAGATGTGGGTATGGCCACTACGAGTTCTTGATTATTCCGTTCGGTGTGACCAATGCTCCATCAGTGTTCATGGGACTCATGAACAAGATATTTTTTCCATACCATGGTCACTTTGTAGTAGTCTTCAGTGTTGAAATTATGATCTACTTAGCTACTGAGGAGGAGCATGCATATCATCTTGAGATAGTTCTGGACTCACTCTGAGAGAACCATCTTTATGGTAAGCTCTCGAATTTCCAGTTCGGTATCCGAGAGGTTCACATTCTCGGACATGTCATCTCAGAGGCTGGATTTGCAGTGGATCCAGTGAATATTGATGTGGTACATGCTTGGGAGCCACCGAGAAGTGTGACAGAGGTGCGGTGTTTCCTAGTTTTGGCTAGATACTATTGGAGATTTGTGCCAGATTTAACCAGATTTGTAGCACCTTTATCAGCGTTGACAAATAAAGGTCATCCCATGGTGTGGTTAGAGATAGGCCAAGGGAGTTTTTAGGAGCTGAGGAAGAGGATAACTAGTGTCCCCATCTAGAGGCTTTTGGATAAGTGTGTTGTATATGTAGTCTATTCTAACACATTAGGGGTCGGGCTTGGATTTGATCAGTTGGAAGGGTGAGCATTCATCGTATATGGTTCTCAACAGTACAGACAGCATGAGGAGAACTATGCAACCCATGACATTGAGTTTGCATCAGTGGTCTTCTCTTTGAATATGTGGCAACATTATCTGATGGGTGAGTGTTTTACGGTCTTCTCTGATCTCTAGAGTCTCATTTATATCTTCTCCCAGAAGGACCTGGATCTGAGACAACAACATTGGCATGAGTTCCTCCAGGACTATGACTTAAAAATAGTCTATACTACATGGAAGGGGAATTATGTTGTAGATTCACTTAGTAAGAGATCATGTATATTGTTACTAGGTGAGGTGATGGAGCAGCTGCCCTCATTGCACATATCCTTTGTGGATCGAGATGGAGCTGCTTTTCATAAGTCTCTTACACTCACTCCTTCACTCCTTTAGCGGGTCAGGGAGACATAGATTGGGGACACTGACTACGAGTCTCGACTTTATTAGATATCCATAGGACATGCACATGATGGACTTTCTGAAGGTGGGGAGCACATCATCCTTTTCAGAGGACATACCATGGTACCAGTGTCACTTCAGGATGAAGTGGTGACAGAGATCCACACATCCCCTCTAGAAGTACATTAAAGAGTAGTGAAGATATACTCGGACCTCCGACAATAATACTGGTGTATGGGAATGAATAAATTAGTAGAATAGTTTTTCCCTCAGTGCCTCAAATTCCAGAAAGTTAAGGCGGTGCATCTGGTTTCATAAGGCTTAGTTCATCCTTTAGTGTTCCCTGAGTGGAAGTGGGACATGATATCAATGATCATTGTGACAAGACTACCATGTACATCTAGATGTAACGATTCTATTAGGGTGATTTTCAATCGAATCACCATGTTGGACCACTTCCTACCGATCAGATAGCAGGGTTCAGTTGAGAGATTTTAGGACACAACATCATTGGAGCACCGCCTTCCATCCTCAGATGGATGGCCAGATTAAGAATACCACATAGACCCAGAGGACATGTTTTGTGCTTACATTCTATACTTCGATCATAACTGGGAGGATCACTTACCCTTAGGGGAGTACGCATACAACAATATCTATAACTCCACGATTGGGCTGGCACCATTCAATGCTCTGTATGGACAACCATTCAAATCGCCTTTGTGATGGACTTACCTAGGGGAGTCAGCACTCATTGGAACAGAGATGGTATGGGAAACCATAGATAAGGTGCAGATCATCTAGGAGTATTTGAAGACCGCACATATCAAGAATAAGTCTTATGATTACATCATACAGAGACCTCTAGAGTTCAAATATGGTGACCACATCTTCCTACAGGTCTCAACTCAACGAGGTTTGCGAGGCTTTAGCCTGGGTGAAAAGTTATATCTGAGGTTCATTAGATCATTTCAGGTCCTCAGTAGAGTTAGCGAGGTGACGTACCGCTTATCTCTTCCACCTCAGTTGCATTGGGTGCACGACGTCTTCCATGTATCCCAGCTGAGGAGATATGTGCATGCCCTTCACACATCATTGACTGGGGTGAGCTGGACATCGATGATGGGGTGAAATTTACGATGGATCCAGTGGAGATTGAAGATCAACATCAGCAGGTCCTTCGTGGGTAGTCGATACTTCTGAAGAGAATTTGTTGGAAGCTTGGGAACCTATAGGAGAGCACATAGCAGCAAAATTCTCATATTCGTGCTCAGTTCCCCCACTTGTTTTACTAGTTTTTTCGATGTGGCTTTTGGGGACGCAAATCCCTGAGGGGGGTGGATGAAAAGACCCAAAAATTCTTGAAATTTTTTTAATTATGTGGGAATATTACGAGTCTATGAAAATTGATAGCATGTGATTCTGAGGCCTGGAGTTCCCGGAATTAATTTCTGATCTTTTTTTGGGTGCATTCAGTAAATGTACAATAGGAATTTTGTAACATTTGAACCAGTTCTCAAAATAGAAATTTGAGGACACCATTGAACTCGCAACACCAATTTTCACCTAAAGACACCTTCACCTCAACTGTAGTAGGTCAAGGGTGAAAGATAGTTTTTGTGTTTATAATGTGAGAGTTTAATAATGATAATAAAAATAAAACAATAAATTTTATTTTTATTTTAAACCTCCAATTTAAATTACTGGTGTAAGGGACCACCCGAACCCCTCGTAATCTGGGAAAACATTTAAAATATCCTTGGTTAGTTGTCCCAACATTAATTAAATAATTTTTCGATATTTAATTAATTGATAGACTTTTTCTAATGGGTTGGATCCTCATTTTCATGATTGGAAATCGTAGGAAATGGTGAGAGTTTTGAGAAAATTGGAGAATAATTTCCTCCAAATGAAGACTGCCCTCTCCAACAAAGATCATATTTCGGAATCTAGAATGAGGACGACGCACGAGCCTGATTTCATAAGTGTGTTTCGGAAGTAACGGTTGTTGGTACCCTCATCACATTCACCAACTTCATCTCACAACACCACCAATGAGAAATCGAGGTAGGGATTTTTCTTTTTTTACACCCCATACCTCGTTCTTGACATCCTTCTTGAATTAAGAACATCTATGTCAAATGATATCATTCTAACATAGAGAGTGTGGTCCAAATGAACATGGACCAACCTCTCCACAACCTTTGTGAATTTTGATAGTGTTTAATCAATGGTAACATCCCAAAACATGTTTCGGAGTCTTCGTAATGAAGAACATGCCACCGAGGCGTGCCCGGTGGCTCCGGGAACGTCTCTGGCAGCCCATGCTGGGGACCGGCAGTCCATGCCGGGGAGCAGCACTATTGGGGCTCGAGAGTGGTAGCCGCCATTCTGGCCAACCGCGAGGACGTAGGAGGAGAAAATGCACAGATGGAGAAGGGTTGTAGCCCAACATCCATGGCGGAGCATGGGCCGCGACAGATGCATGGTTGACCGCGCGAAGGGGGTGGCAACGAAGGGAGGGTGGCCGGATCATAGCCGGCCACTGGTGGGGTGTGGGGAATGACTACGTTGTGTGGGTGGGTTGGCCGTCTAGCCAGACGGGGAGCCAAGAGGGACCGTGCGTCCCGCGTGCCAGCTGTCTGTGCCACGTGGCACTGGCCGATAGGCTACCTATCCCGAACAACCCAGTCGTTCGGGTACCCGAGGGGTGCCTCCCCCTCTGGTGGGGGCTAGGGCCGAACCCAACACAAGGCCACCTAGCCGTGGACCAGAATGGGATAGCGGGATACACCGGAGAGCTAGACCAGATCAAGCAGGCTGGGCCAGACCCAGGGCCGGTCTCGGGTCGCCCGAGGCCGGGTCTGGCCGGGATGGATCGTACCCGGACAATCTTCAAACCCTTTGTAGTCTTTCATCCATAACATGAGCTACATGCGTCCATTTGACAAACCATCTATGGATCCAGAAACTTTGGATTGATTCAGTCCTTTTTTTATACCCCACAAGGGATTCGGATAATGTTGAGGTATTGCCAAGATGGATTGAACATGAATCCACCCAGGCCCTCTAGACTAAAAGGCCAATTACATACAGATCAGGCATCCGATTGATGAGCCATCTATTGTGTTGAGACCCCAATTACGTGGCAGTCCTTTGGTATAAATCTTCGTGGGACATCATGGTAGTCAGAGTATCGACCTGTGACTTGAGGAGTGGACCCTCCACGAATCAAGCGAGCATATTGTGGGAACCCTATACCAAGATATAAGATGAGAAACAGATTCTATGTCGGTCTGTGTCTTGGGATACAATGTGGGTCTGTGCTTTGGGATCCTACATGGGTCTGTGTTTTAGAATCCCATAGGGATACGCCCTAGGAATCCACAGGGGATTACTCTATGATCCTATGTTGGTCTGCTGTACTAGGATCCTACGTGGGTCTGATGATTTAGGATCTTACATTGGTCTTCCTCTCAACAGAGTAAGATGATTAAGTAGTTACATATAATAATATTTACTACCATACCTATGTTATACTTAACATGAGCTGAGTTCTTAAATCTAGGGTAATCATCTGTGTCATGTACCTTTATGATGCATGCCTTTTTGGTGATACCTTTTTTGTATTCTTCTTTTTGGGACTTCTGAGAATTGGGCTTCTGATTTGGGCCTTATTTCCTCATGATTGAGATGGGTTTACTCAAAAACATAGGTATATGTATGGGCATATACCTAAGTTGGGTTGTCCTTTGTTTTTAGTATTTGTGGATTATCATTTATGGATTTTGTGAGACCTTCGTGTGTCTCATGGTCCATAATGAGAATCGTTATACTCACCCCTACATGGGCTATGACCGTACCATGTTGTGTTTTGTGTAGATGATAGACACTACTGTCTGAGGAAGAGAGTTCCAAGACTGGAGCTAGCTCGGAGGTGGACACTAGACGTGGTGTGACAATGAGGCGATTGTTCGGGAGTTTTACCTACCCTTTATGTAGGAGTCCTTGGCATGTGTTCATGGGAGATTTATTCAGTTTTACATTTAAATTCTAGTTTCCCTAGTACATAACAGTTGGGAATAAATTCGGTCCCCTATTTATTTTTTATACACACTTTTTTAAATTCAATCAATCCCCTCAATGTTTATTTGTAATTTGGTGTTTAATAGGGAATAAAACAATCAAATAATAGGTGCACACATATAGGACAATGTTGTACAGTGTTGAAAAACATCAGATAATTAATGAATGTAACCAAAAATCATTTAGGAACGTATATAAAAATTAACATAACTTATATTTACCTTCTATTTTGTATGAAATTTTCTTACTTCACAGATAAGAGAAAAGATACGTGGATTGATTTAGTTATCTAATTTTATCATAAAATTTTCCCACAAAGGGTACCATTCATCTCAATGGATTCAATGTGATACAATCATTTATATCATCGAAAAGACCCAAATTTCAACACAATGTTATTCCATAGTATTGAATTCGTTTTAGAATAAACATTTAATCATATTTTTATTAAATGTTAAAAAATAATTAAATAGAGAAATACTCATGAATTTTTAATAAATCCTATTATAAATAAGGCATCATTTTCCATGATAAATTGGGAATAAAAATATTTACATTACAACACAAAATTGAGGGGAGGAAAAAGGGGTTGAAAGTTAAAATACACTCCAGTAATCCAAAAAGAGGAAAAGAAGAAAGATGAGGAAAATTACTAACTATTATAGGAATATACCCATCCCCCCACACCGAGAGTGTACAGATTCCTCATTGTAATAAATTTGAATGTTTGATGGAAGGATAAAACCAGGTGAGTTTGATTCATTGATTTCTTCTTAAGCATGAAGCTCCTCTATCAAGTATTCTAGATGGAAATAATTAATGTGCTTCAACCACTAACCATTAATAGTGATGGTTTTATCAGTTTCTTCATTTTTTACATAAATATCACTATATGGAGAGACATTAATAATAGTATATATTCAAAACCTGTAAGAACAATGATTACCTGGATGTAACATCATCCTTGAATTGTAATGGAAAACCATCTTCCCAATGATTAATTGAAGATGAAGGATGTGATGGTTGTGTGCGTCCTTGGTTTTCTCTTCCTAAATCTATGAGTTCTCATAAAAATCTCTTATCATTTTCTCTATCTTCAGTATCTGTAACTTCCTTTGGAAACCTGCCCCTAAAAGACTATAATTCTATTGTTTAATGGCCCTATTGGCATGTTTATCTATCTCAACCAGGGGATGAAAACTTTTTCCTTGCACAAGCCTATAATGTGACATTCTAATGGGAGTATTAAAGGTAGTACAGTAAGACCATAATGAATCATTGAGTCTAAGACTATATTATTCTCTGTTGGGTTGAACCATTTTTGGAAAAAAAAATTAACTCTTTAATTTACACCTCATCTCGACCATTGGTCTTTGTTTAATATGTAGTATTCACACTATGACTGACCCCATACCTATATAAAATATATTACATTGTTTGGTTGTAGAAATAATAACCCTAGTCACCGATGAAGAACGTATGTAATGCAAACCAACAAAATATTTGGGTTCTCAAAAATTCGAAAACTATCATAGAATCATCATACCTTATATCTTGTGCCTCTCCCAATATTCAAATATAATCCACATATAGAGGAATTTGAATATACCCAAATAAATTGGGGAATGATCCCATAATGTCAACAACTGAAACATCAAAATTTTTAAATAAGAACAAGGTTTTTCGTGGCATTTCATTTATTTTAGATACATTTCCTATTATATAACAATGAGGAAAATATTTCTGTAAATCATGTGAATTGAAAAAAATATTGACCCAAAGTGTCTAAAATAAAGGACATTGTAAGTAGTTCTTTGGGGACTGAAGTTCACCACACAATCATTAGTGTGATAAATGATAACGACACCCTGAAACACACTATCGGGAAAAAAATTCACTAGGACAAGATCCCTACATATTCTCCAAAGTTAGGGTTCATCCCAAATGTAACATGATGAACCATGTTTTGTATGGTTGACATTGTTTTTATTGATATTAGTAGGAATTTGTGATGCTACTAAATAATTTACAATTTTGGCATAAAAAGGAATTCCATCCTACACTCAATACAATTTCTCATCTGGAATCATGTAATTTATGGGAATATAGGTGGATGCATTAATGTATAAGTATGGGTGGATCCTACTAATGTGGACATCCACCACATTCTATGCCCTTTTTTATCTCAAATTTATAAATTTAATTCCAGGAGGAGGAGCATCCAATGAATGAGATGTGGTTTTGCTTCCAAATTAATTAGGTGATTCCAGAGGGATACCTGGTCTAAGAACACATTGAATCTCGACCCTAAAAGACACAACCAAAAGTTATCCAAGGAAAACATAATGGAATGAAATTATTTTTTAGTTGTGTTGTAGTTTTCTTGGGAGGTGTACAATATATGTGATGCATAAGCAATGACATGTGAAGCTTGATCAACCATTTTGTGATATGATTTCCCCAACTGTATAGTTCGAGGTGTCACACATAATCTAAAATGGTAAATCCCTCCATAGTGGATGGATTACCAGTGGTGATGAGAGAGTTTATTTTAACATATTAAAATATTCCACACCTTCTTTATCAAAAGCATATTTCGTTTCTTTTGGTAGAAATTAATAGAGGGTGAGTGAAATTTTACTAAATTCATCAATGAAATGCAGGTAAAATCCATCATGAACATGGAAAGACTTCAAATCCCATACATATTTGGGGAATTGTAGGAATTAAATGACATCCAATTTGGAATTATCTACTTTCATAACATCCCCTAAAATCACATGTCCCATAACTATACCTTATCAAACAATGAAATTACATTTCTCATAATTTAAAATGAGATTTATTTCTATAAAATGTTGTTGGAATAAACATACAATACTCAAACATTCTTTAAAAGAGGGTCCATAAATAGTGAAATCATATTTGAATAATTCCATGTACTTCTCCAGGTAATCCGAAAAAAAATACTAACCATGCATCGCTAGAAAGTTCCTAGAGTTTTGCAAAAACCAAATGGAATCCTCTTATATGAAAATGCACTTATGGGGAAAGTGAAGGTCATATATTCCTAATACTTGGGGGAAATATAGATATGAAATTATAGAATATACCCATCGAGGAAATATTAATGGGTACTCCCTACTAGACTCTCTAGCATCTGTCAGTGAATGGTAATGTGAAATGGTCATTCCTAGTCTGTTGATTCATTTCTTGATAGTCTTCACCGACATGCTAAATATTCTTCACAGGAGTTGGAACCAATTCATTTTTTTCATTTTTTATTACTGTAAGACATGTTTTTATGAACTGAGTGTATTGGACAAGCCAATTGTCTATTAGATATGGGGTAATGATTCATGTAGCCAATACTTTTTTTATATCTTTTTTTAACAAAATATATGTGGTTTTGGTTGTGTTGACGGTGTTTCGGCCATGTGGGTTTAGCTACATCATTTAAGAATATATAATATGTGAAACTTTATGGGATAATAACCAGAATATCATCAAGAGTCCTACTTGAAGAGTTTTTATAATCTCTCAAATTTTAAAGAAGTCACAATTCATGCTCAGGAGGGAGTGAACAGAAAATGATGATAGTAAACTTATTTCCATTCGCAAGATAAGAATATTTTAAATAATGATGTTGTTTCTTGTGTTCAAATTCAGGGGGATTTTATATTTAGGTGACCGTGTGTCAATGTGATAGGTCATAAATCTCATCTAACAGCTCAACTGTGTCATCCTCAGATGATGGATGATATTTTACAAGTGTATAAGTATCATCGATGTTCATGTGATCCTCATTGTTCAAGAAGTCATCAATTAATAAACATGCATGATATTTTTCTAGACTTGTACAACATTCAATTTCTTGATTAATTATCTAACATTTAAATAAATTTTGAAAACATAGAATGGGGATCAAGGGAATGAAAATAAATTTTATAGGTGAGGGGAGTACATCAATTTAATTAACATAGGAAGTAGAATATTACTCTTAGGGGTGCTTCATGGAATCAACGATATTGATGTGGAAAATTTCCTCACCAAACTCTATAGAAATTGTACCATTGTGGCCATTAATTATGGTTTAGGTGGTTTTCATGAAACCTCTCCAAATATTATTTGGGTATGACCATTCATCCTATTCTATTCAATTTTAGGAACATAAAAATCAATATGAAAAGTTAAAAATTTCACCCTCTTAGGAGAAACAGCTAACCCACCACAGGGGTATATAATTCCTTTATTATCTAATTGAAATACAATTTTAGTAGTCTTCCATTCCTTGACCTACAATTAATAGTAAATGTATTAAGGAATCCAATTTATAGAATATCCCAAATAAAACATAGAATTTTAAATGGAATACTCTCCTATAGTGCATGGAATTGAGAATATTCTAAGATCATTTAAATTGGGAGGAAGTGATGTATCTATCAATGTTGATCCACTCTTCCCCAATCTCAAATTTTCATCACCTCTATGATCCCTTTGGTGTGTACACATATTTTTCCAAAACATGGTTTGTTTTAGAATTTTATATAAGAAATAAATCAAGGGGAAGCTAATCGACACTTTTTTAATGTTTCCAATATTTATCTATCATGTTCAGTTTCATTATGTATTCTTGGTTGGGTTCCCCTTAGGGGAAATGGAAGAAGAATAGTTGGGATATGTGACATATCAATAGACACACTCTTTACATTGGAAGGGCTTCTTACAAGACATGGTTTTACCACATTTGGACCATTTATAGATTTTGGGATGGAGGTTTCATCAGGAGGGGATGAATCTACTAGAGGGTTCCTATTGCATTAGAGTTGAAATACACTACTAAGGGTTATGGAACTATCATTCCAATTCTTCATAGGGTTAAATAATGGTTGATAGAGTAGTACAATGGACACATGTCTTTGAATTTCCCACAATGATATTGTGAGTTATCCTACTTGTGTTTTTAGGTCTTGTATGGAACTTGAATTATTTGTTGGAGTTCGAAATTTTAGACAGCCAATTGTTACATCATATATTATAGGCTAGGCTCGAGTTTTTACAAGGGATGTTGGTATGACCTTTTGTGTGGTTGAGGTTTTATGGTTGGTGGTGTTTGATTAATTTTTTTTTAGTTGGTCGCATGGCTGTTGAGGTTTGGATGAATACCCCCAATAACTAATAATATATTTTTTCATTCAACCAAGGGTTGGATCGAGAGTAACTTTTTTTCCTAAAGGTATGGTTATAGGGGAGGAAATAAAAGATTGCCTCAAAACTCTCAGAACATTCTCTTAATTGAGGATAGTGAGAGGAGTAGTGGGTCTCATACGAATGTATACAATAATGGATAGGAGGAGGAGAATGGGATTTCCAAGGATAAAGGGATTTTTTTTCAAAGAATTGTACATAAATATTCAAACATTCTGTCCACATTCATCTTGAATTTGGTATATTTCACCCCATGGACACATCGAATGTGTACAATAGACCCTGAAGAGAATTGAATAATTATCTATTCTATGATCTGAATTATATTTCTTGTTGAAATAGGGGTATTATCATCTAGTTCACCACCTACAACAGCATCAATAAAATCTTGATCAAAAGGAATTAAATATTTAAAAATAAGAAAATTAAAATTTAATCAATTATTTGGTATTATGGAAAACTTGTCCATATCATTTTAAATATATCATAGTATTCATGAAGAGCTTCCTATTTTTATTTTCTTATACCACATATTTTTTTATTTTTATTGTGGTTCTAGAGGCTGGGAATTATTTTTCAAAAAAGGTGTTTCGTGTCCCCCTAGTCACTAATTGGTGAATTAATATAGTAAAGCCATTATTTTCCGGTATATTTTACTAAAATTGTGAAATTCCTTTACCATTATATGAACTTCATAAAAAAATTGATTTATGGTAGAACACATATTATCGAATTATTTTATGTTCTTCTTCGGATCTTCTTCCATGAGTCCTTGGAATCGTAGTAATAAGTGAATTAAACCATATTTTTATTCAAAACTGCATCCCTCGCCATGTATTTGAATATAAGTGGGATGGAAATAAAAATAAGGTGAGGTTTATTGTTTTAGTGTTTGATTGTTTTAATCCATGTTATAGGTGTAATTGTTTTTTAATTATGTGTCTAAAAGAAGATGAAGGATACAGAAGAGATTCCATGTTTTGTGTGTCCCCCTTTAAAGGGTTCAATTGTGAATCTCATGTTGCTGACGTAGGATCCTATCCAGTTCATATTCGAATGGTGGAAATTCCCCTAAAGAGTAATTATTCATGAATTTATCCTATAAAAGAAATAAATCATAACAAAAAACATCTGTAATGTTATAAGATTAAAAAAAATAATCACATGTTTTTCAAAAATAATATCAAAACAAACACTAAAACCCAAAGAGAACCATGGAAACGATGCCTAATTTTGACTGTTTGTTCATGAAATATCACATTGATGATGATTTTGACGATTATTTATAGTATATGGACGTCCCTATTTCATATCTCTAGAATTTTTGATAGGATTGTAGTATGTGTTTTTTAATAATATAAAATGGTTTGGGGGGGTTGAAATTTTTTTTAAGAAAATATCATGACATAAAGAGTTTAATATTTGATAAATTTAGTTGGAGTTTTAATAATAATTATGAAAGTATGTCATTTCATGTCCACTTCACATCTTTTAATGTGAATTTTTTTGAATGATATATGTGGTTATTTAATTATTTTTTTGAGGGTTTCCATGATCTTGATTCCACTCTTTCCTGTTATATCATTGCCCAAATTTCCAACCCTTAACACAATTACCAAGTTGTCAATGATTTCATGTTAGGAAAAAAATATATTAATATATCATTTCATACTAATATCTTATGAATGTGTGGGATAAAGAGGATTCTTATGATCCCCAAATAGAACAACCTAAGATTCCTACATGAAATCTCAACCAAATCAGTGTTGAAATAAAAAGTGATTCAATTAGATGAAATCAAAAAAAGAATTCAGAGAGGATGGGTGGTGAGATAAAACATAATTTCAAATTATAACACACAAAATATATAAAACCAATATATGAACATGTTCATGAAAATTCTCCCAAGTATATGGAGCTCCCTCAAAATTATAGTCCACCGTTTACCTCACCAACAAGAGGAGGAGGAGGCTCGGGGGGAACATCACATTCATCCATGATCCTAATAAGATGACAAAGTAACATAGAACTTATTATATGATGAGATTAATCCATTGGATTTCTATAATATCATAGTTTTTCCTCCCTACAGAACATGCTAATGAAGTGCCCTCATTATCATTTGTTAAGCAATGTGGTAGGTGGGTTTGGGCACAACGATTTTGGTAAACGACTTAGTCCATTATTATTTGTTGGTAGATACACATAAATAACTTTAGAACAAACTAAAATGTTTTCCCCACATAATTAATGTCTCTAATGAAATTTCTTCTTTGTTTTGAAACCTACAGATCACGATATTGACATATCAAAACACACCACTTTTGACTTCATACAGATTAAGCATGCTGGAAAATTAGGTCGGATGGACCTCTTATTGGATGAATGGGTCTTGGATTACTGAATATAAAATATATCCCATAACATTTTATATAATTCAATGAAATTTCTTCCCAATTAAATTCATGTTTTAGTAGAGGATACCTGTTTAGTCCACTGGTGTGTGTGGATCCTGTGTAGTTTGGCCCTTTTTTCATGGCCTTCATCATGGGCCCTCTAAATCACCTCCACCTATAGTGTAATTATCAAAAAAAGAAACAATTACCTGTTTAAAAGTGAAAAAATAAGAATAATTGAATAAAAATTGAGTGTAATAAGATATTATTTTTATAATTTTCAACATAAAGCTAGTTTAGCATAGGGGTGTAAGGGCGAAAATTTATAGTGAATCACGGTTTAATCAAAATACCTATATAATGAAAAAAAATATTAATAACTTATTTAATTACCATATTATCATTTATTACATATTATTTTATTAAAATATATTTAATTTTCTTATACTTATTATTTATTTTAATTTTATTAAATCATTACATATAATGATTTTTTGAATGCTCCACATTTGATTGTGTTTGATGATGTTGACCCATTTTCTTTGATATGATGATTATAATTCCTAGATTATTCAAGATAGTTAATTATATTTATATAATTACATATATACACACATTTTAATTTTATGGATAAAAGTGTATGATACATTAGAACTGAATATATGAAGATTTTGTTTTTTGTAATTTTATTAATAACATTGAGTTTCATTATAAAAATATTTAATTTTTGTATCAGCAATATTAAAAATGTTCATATCATAAAGTTATATTTATTATCATATGTTACCTTCATTTATGTTTTTATACTCATTCACAATAGAAATTATGAATATAATACTACATCATTCATGTAGGTGGTCAGACTAACTAGATTAAGAACATGTTGCACCAATGAACATGTAAGAATATAATGAAATATTATAGTAAGAAAAATTTATTGAAAATTAACGAAATTAAGGAATCATAATTATAGTTTTGAATTTGGATTACAAATATTAGAGAGGATAATGTAATTTAAAATGGAAAATATTTATGTGATACATACATTTTCAAATTCACTATACCTTAAAACAACTTATTTTGAAAAGAAGGATTTAGGAATTATTGGAAGTAAAAACAAAACAACATTATATATGAAATTAGGATATATATTTTTGAAACATAATCAATAGGAAACTGAATGGAAATTATGATTTGAATTATGTAATAGATGGGCCATTTTATAAGATTATTTGAGTTTGAATTTCATAAAAAATCCTAATTTTATATGTGTGCAGAATTTCATTTTAAAATGAATGATAGACAAAAATTAAAAAATAATTGATATTGGTATTGAATATCCTCACATAAAAAATTAGATGTGTTTTATATTATATTTTTTCTTCAATCATAAAATTCCAACCATTTTGACTTTCTATAAACTTTACCTTTGTAACTCTCATTCAAAATGGATAGCATATTATTTATTCAATGATTTAAAATGAACCACATACATAATATTAATTACATGATTTAAAAAGTCAATATTATTAAATTCTAAATATAAAAATGACTAAATATAATTTTAAATTAAAATTAAATAAAAAAGAGGAAAATTCTTTTTTAGCACAATCTTCAATATATTGTTAATCTTTAGGAATTAATAATCTATATAAAAATCATATAATTTTATTTTATATTCAAAATATAATAATTTTTATGTATTAAATAAAAACAATTCATAAATAATGAATATAATATTTTCAAATAAAACACTTTTCCCTATCTATGAATTATTAAATTTTTATTACATATAACAGCGGTATAATTTATTATATTTTATTTACTTTTTAATATACCATTTCTTAATTTTTAATACATATTATTGGAATTTTTCATTAAATGTAATAAATTTAATAAACCAAAATGAATTTATAGGGACAAAATATTTAAAATAAAATGTATTTTTTAGTAGTGATTTAGTATAATTTCATTTTCATTGAAGAAAATTGTAATAAATATTGAAAATTATTTTTTAGTTGGGATTCAATAGGATTTTATTTTCATTAAAAAATAAAAAATTAATATATCAAATTTTGATTATTTTTAATCCTATTAAATAATCATCAACATCAGGTTTGGATAAATGTATACCCGATAAACATGTATCTAATTCTAATAAAATAATGACCACTTAAAGAAACCATATATGTAAAAATATTATTTTATCCGAATATATAAAATTACATTATTGAATAAATTTAAAAAATCATATTTTTTTATTTAACTCTCAATATATCTTTTATATTTTTAATGTTACCCCTTTTTCATTATAATTGATCGGTTGATCTTTATAATATAACATCTTGGTAGATTTTTAATGTTTTTTTTTTGTTTTTTTATTTCTTATTTCTACCATTTTAAAATTATCATAATAATTTTTCATATTTCATTAGCATAATTTGTTAATTTTTATCAAGTAATGTAATATTTTATGTTTTGAAAATATTTTTTTACATTCAATATTTTATATAAAAAAATATATTTAACATGTTCATAGATTATATATTTATGGTGTAACATTCTTCCCCCTTTTATATATTTCACCCATTAAATTTTATCTCAGTAATAAAAAATGGGGTTATTTTTACATAATTAAATATTTAGGTTCTCACATGTATTTCTCAAACATAAGATTTATTTTTGGAACACTTACTAGGTGAGTATTCATATTTTATTGTTCATTATCTATATGATCCAAAGAATCTACTTTTTATTCCTTATAATATAGAACATGTTTTAATTATACAACCTCTAACATCCGTACACATGACTGATCATGTACATACTTCTTAAAAAGTTATAATATGATGTTATATTACACGAGTCAGATATATGGTTGATGAGGAATATATTATGTTTTCTTCCATACATGGTTTAGGATTTTGAGGGAAATGATGTATATGTTTCTCAACATTCAAATCACATTCAACTGTATAATCCATTTCCATAATTTTGATTTAATATTCTGAATAAAAATTAAAAATCCAAATCTCATAAATTATTATTCAAATATCCCTTTCACTGATATTTTTTACATTGATATTTCATTGAATGGTTTCAATATTTTTTGAAATTGCTCGAAACTGTATGAATTAGAATTGAATATTCACATTGATTTCATCCCAATGAGTTTTTTTCTTTAACTCATCTCATATAGAGTATCATATGGATTCATTTGAATGAAATAATGGGAATTGTATTTATGTGAGAACTCTACAAAAGGATTATATTAATCCCAAACTCATTTTAAATGTATTGAATGTGATATTGTAATATGTTCAACTATTTTAATGATCATATTAGAAAGTCCATATGTTAGAGGATATTACAAAATTATAATGATACACTTCATATTACATTATTATTAATTAAATCTCAAGAACATTGAGATAATCATTATATATATATATATCAAATATAATTTAATATGGTGTTACATTCAATGTTATCACTACATTCAGGTGTATCATGTCTATTTGAATGAGGGAGAAATAGTTTTGAATAGATAAGATTTCAACTAACATTCAATGCAGATCAATGCCAATCCAAATCACATTACAGAATTTAATTACATACAAAGTCCTAAAATAAAATAAATGATGATATTTTCCCATTTCAAGGTTGTTATGGGTATCAGTTTCATCATTAAATTATACGGCTTATGTTAATCCCTAAATTTTTATCAAATCAATCATCAGGATATGTAACCCACAACCTTATTCTCTATGATTCCCCTAGATATTTTCCTTGATAAATATATATTTTTTAATTCCATGATAGATAAGGATTGATGAGTTATGTTCAATATCCAATAACTCCAACATTATTTTTTTAGGGAAGGAGGACATATTCCATTATTGAATATTAAATTCTATAATATTCATGGATGAACTTCATAATATTTCATACCATATTATATATCATCATTTCATACGTATATCCCATGTTGATCTTCATGTGGACAGATAGTTGAAAAGTAATTTGTTAAATATATGAATTATATTGGTATCATATGATATACTTGTATACAAATTTCAAATTATGGTTTATTCTATCTAATTCTTACAATATCATGGATACAATTGCATGAAAATTCGACGTCCTTTAAATAATCACCTTTTCCACCTTCTAATAGTGTATATACATTATGTTGTCATGGTCCATAATCATGTTTATATAGTTCCATTAAATAATGGTAATCTCATTATCCATAAATATATTCGTTATGATCTTGTGATAAATATATACCACATACTCACTATATAGATAATACATTATTTTCATTAATTAAAATATTACACATTCCATATTAAAATCATTTTCGGGTATTTTTTGCATAGACTTCAAGTTATCATGTAGAATAAGCCACTTATTTATAATTTTCTATAACTATATAACCACTAGCCTTCTTTGATGCATCATATTAATTTTTAATGGGGAAAAAGAATAAAAAATTATGAATATCCAACTTGGATCGTAATCATTATTTATGAGTATTCAAACATATTCATGAAAAATAACATCACATATAATGAAATTAAATCAATTCCTAATCAATAAAAACAACATAACCAAAAATGGTTAATATTTTCACATTTATTTCCTAAATAAATTATTTGATGAATGAAATAACATGTAGTGAATTTAATTCTTAATTGTATGTGGTTAGCTAAAGACCACATATCATACAATTATTTAATCAAAGGAATCATGGGTAGATTTTCTTTAGGTATTATTCTCATCACTTTTGAGAGCCTTTGACCATAACCATAAAATCTATCAAGTAATAGAGTGCTTGATCCAAAATCTTATTGTGATTCATAATGGTCGTATAAAAATTCATCATGTAGATATGGAATACCTATAGTGGAGGAGTTGAGTATGTCTAAAATCCATATAGTCATCTATGATAGGAACTCTATAGGGAATTTCTGAATCCTTGAGAATTAATTATGCACAATAATTATATTGTCTTGAGTTTCATATAATTTCATAATATCATTTAAATAGTTGTAGAGTAAGAAAATGATTGCACCTGGTCCCTATTTATTTTCCAAATCCTTAGTGATACCCATGTATAACTAATTATATAATAATTATAATTTACATGACTTGTATTAAAATCATGGAAGACATATATATTATTACTATTAATAAATTAATTTATCATTTTTTAATAATATTTAATACGATATTTTTTGCTAGACCATTAAACGTGTTCCCACAATCATATGCAATATTTATTAGTCAATGAAAAAAGACACATTGTTTATTTAAATAAATTATACTACAATATTAACAAAAATTGAATAAATAATATATTCATTAAATAATTGTGAAATTATGTTTTAAATATTTACATAACAATATAAATTTTTTTCTTTACTTGTGAACATGAATGAATAAATGAATATCCAATATTCGAATAATTCAATTCATAATTACCTAGATAATTAAAAAAATTATAAAATATTCAACTCACGTATATATTATTTTAAATAACTAGTGTATGTTTATTTTTCTATTACACCATCATGAATAATTTTTAAACACCATATGGGAATAACTATTGTATAATATGTTAAATTAATTATCGAATTTCAATAATGTACTAAATAAAAATTTTTTATGTCCCTCATAGACCATTTCCTAGGGGCATTAGTAAACATTTACTAATATCAAAGGATATTATGAATAAATAAACGAAGTCCCCCATCGAGAATGTGTTTTCATGTGATTTTATTAGTCCTTCATGATTATATTTTCTCTCATGATATTATCTATGTTGCGTAAGATAATAAAAAGTTCTTAATTATTTGATTTAGTTTTCATTATTTGATTTAATATTTTTATATATCATTATCATATTTAACATATATTAAATTATTAATATTTTATTTAATTTGATCATATTTTTTGGAAGTGATATATTTTGTTTATTATAATTTGTTCTATATCATGTCTTTTACTTTTAATCAAATCTGTTCACTTACGGTCATGTTTAGTTCATTTTTTTTTAAAATATATTATTTTCTTATATATCACATTTTATAAATATCTAGTTATATATATATAAATTTATTATCTATTTTATTAAATATATTTTTATATATTTTCAAATAAATATATAAACTATATATATTGTTATTATTTTTCCTCACACTGCATTCCCTAAATCAAAATTTATCACAAATAGAGTGAACCACAACACTAAATTTATTTACAATAATCTCATCCATGTATTTTCATCAAGGATGTACCAACTCACCATATATCATAAAAACGTCACAATCTCGCTATTGTAGTTTCTCATCCCATTAGTTACTAGAAAAGTGTTATTACTAGATGAATTGGGCCATCTGACACAGGTAGTGGTAGTTTTCTTCTATTTACCAACACTCAGCTCTACTTGCTTATTATTCTTACACAAGTAGCATAGTGGATCACTAATAAATTTTTATATCAGTCTAGAATGTATGTACTCAATTAACGAAGATAAGTCTTCAACACTAGTATCATAATTTTATCTCAAGATGAATGTTCCTTCAACTTTTCCATGACATGGGTTATTCTATTTCTTCTCTAATGTCATTTCGTCTCCTCAAATCCAAGAATTTTTTTTGGGGAACTCCCAATTTTAGGAGATATAGTTGAGGGAATTTTATGTTGAATGCAACACTATAGTGGGTCTCCATTGTTTAGAATCTAAAAATGGAGGAGCATACAGTGGTTTGAATTTTTTCAAGGGAAAATCAAATACTCAACAATAGAATAATGTTTAGTTATTATTCATCTATAAAACACAATCATAAAATCAGGAAAATGGAATTATAAAATATCCATACACTCATTGTAATCCTCTAATGTTTTTTCAACAGAGAAATAATATATAATTGGTCCTTTTATCCAATGGATGTAGTAACTATTCCTGAACCACATTAAATCCTTACAAGTTCCTCATTTTTCTTGTAGTTGGTGTTTTTTTCATCTCCCCAAACCTCTGTTGTCCCAAAAAAGTGGTATTATAGGATTATGGGACAAAATAGTCATGAAAAATAGTGTAGTTCCTATGAATGAAAAATTTTATTTGGTTGGAGTGTTCTTTTTATGCAGGATCCATGAAGAGGGAGTTGAGACATTTCTCATGGTCCGAACAACATAAAAACAGAGCAGAAATAAAACCTGTAGAGGTGGTAACTATTTTTGATGTTCCTCGGGTGTTACTGTAGCCACATTCTAGATATGATAGTATTATTCATGATGGTGTTGAATTTTTTGAAAAACATTCATCTAATTTTCCAACGACCTACGTCATCTCTATATCATCAGTCGATGTCGACTGTTGGGATTTCCCTTGCAAGAATTCAATTATACCCTTTTTTCAGTGATCCATGAGGTTATTCAAGATATATCAACCATTCTAGACACAAATATGTGGTCATATTTTGGAAATTATCATTCCATCAATGAATGGAAAATACCGGTAACATGATTATGCTAACCACTTTTAATTATGTTATCTGGAAACCCAAAATGGTGAATCTTTTATATATAAATTATTTTTGGAATCCAATTTTTTAGGAAAAATAATCCCATTGTAGTGAATGCATTGGAATCATCAATAAGTGTTAAATCTATAGAAGATGCATAATTTAGTTCCCCTCTAGTTAACATGGATTGGGTCATGCTCAACAGGAAATGTGATGCAAAAATTATATAGTTGATCAACAAAAGTGTCTCCCAAGGTTTTTCCAATTAACATTATCCACTAATTCTATGGAGAAAATTATAAACAAGGAATTCATATACGACCACACTGAACAAAGAAAACATAATACACAGGCTTCTCAATATGAAGTTTGAAGATGGGACTAATGAATCAGAGTGCACGAGAGAGATACAATGTTTT
Organism: Viscum album; assembly: GCA_963277665.1. Lineage (NCBI taxonomy): Eukaryota > Viridiplantae > Streptophyta > Magnoliopsida > Santalales > Viscaceae > Viscum > Viscum album. The sequence goes on from OY728122.1 coordinate 639,474,626, forward strand.
GTTGGTTAGTTGAATTCCATGAAAATAATTGTTGATATTGACTTAAATGAACTTTTGATGATTAGTTATTTACCAATGATGTTGGATACACTAGTTGTGTCACTCCACAATAAAACTCTATATGGAAATCTTATAGTAAATATGTTGAATTATAGAATGTAGAATGATGATTCCAGGAGGAATGATGAGAGAAATAAACCTTAATTAGAGGTTATTATCAATAAAATACAAGGGAAATAGAAATGGTAAGGAATAAGCGGGGGATGTGTCAACCATAAAAAATTCTATAAATAAGGAATTGATTGAAATATTGATGGAGATATGACATGATGTGTCACCACTATGGGTATCCCGAACTCGTCATCTGAGAGTGTAGAAAGAAGAAGGTAGTGAAAAGGAATTAAAAAGGTCAGACCTAGTGTAATGATGCTGAAATAATTAATGAAAAAATAATTATTGTTTAAGAAGATAATTTGGTCAATCATTCAATCTAAGACCCAACATGGGTGATAAATTTTGGATCCTCCTACCATGTCATTTTCATATGATAGTTCTTCCCTTCATTCACATCCGTGTGTTTTAGACATGTACAAATGGAAAATAATAGTCCATTAAAAAATTGTGGAATTGCCAATAATTTTATAGAAACTAATATTAAATTCTATTTAATGTTCAAGGATTTAATTAATGTTCTAAAAATTAACCTCTATCTAATATTCAATTGAATAGTTGAAGATGATGGAAATGACAGTTCCTTTGGTGATGGTAAATGGAATCCTAACAATGGTAACCTGGTAATTTATATAGGAACAAAATATAATACTATTTATCTCACAAATGCATGACTATGCGGAGGAGAAGTCAATGTAGTCAATAATGACGTTCTTACAGAATTTTGGGACAAGAATCTTGGTCACAAGAGAGAGAGAGAGAGAATATGAATTATATCCACAATGTATTTTTTCTAGGAAAAAATGGTAAACATTTTGATACATGTGTTGATTACATCATGGAAAAACAACAGATAGAATCATTTTGTGGTTTTATAACATCAATAAAAATTATAGTTTATTGAAATTGATGTCTACATAATGGGTACTAAGTTAATGGGAGGTGATATTTATTTTATTAACATCATAGATGATCATTCTAACAATGTTTTTGTTTTTTCATTGAAAACTAAAGATAATGTGTACGGTATTTCAAGAAGCTTCATGTGATGTTATAAAGAGAAACATATTGGTTATTAATGTGTGAGTTGGATGAAAATTTGGGAGAGTTACATTGTCCATATTAGGGGTATTGTTGCTATTTTTGAATCAGGTTGGAAATAGAATTTTTAAAGACAACTCATCATAATGGTGTAACTGAAAGTATCAATTGGACAATTTTTGAAAGAGTTCGATGCATGATCTCAAATTAAATGATTCCCTAAAACTTTTGGGGGAGGCAATGTGGATCGAAGTTGATATCAACAAACTTTATCTATCACATTCACCTAAATAAAAATTTCTAGATATTCTTTGGATAGGTAATGATATTTCATGCAAACACATGATTGTATTTGGCTACATGGAATTTTATCACATCCCTGAAGATGATCAGGAAAATATAGATTAGAAAGGAAATAAGTATATATTTTTTGTATTCAAACATGATAAGTATGGATACCGACATTAGGATCCTATTAGTATGAGGATTGTCATAATATGATATGTGGTGTTTCTTAGGATTCATACAAATGAATATTTTTAAAACCTATTAAATATAGGGAAGTTCTAGAATGTGAAAAATCTAGTAATTATCAATCCAGCCTCACCACAATTAGTACCATCTAGAGAATGAGGTATACATAGAACTAATGATTCATTTATACAAGTTGATATATCCCTATATGTAGATATTTGTCTATTATCTGAAATTCTTGAACAGATTCCCCATGCAGCATAGTTGTGGAGATCCATTAGAGAACAATAATGAAGTCATGAATAATCACCTCCTGAGTATGTGGTTTTTACTAATATTTCCGAACTAGATATTTATGATGAAGAAATATAGAGTCAGAAGAATATATAATGGAATATGATTATGCAAGGGGAGATGATACCCTTACACGAGAACCATGCATTTTTTTGTAGATTAACCACATTTTAAAAAGGTACTGAAGAATATGAGGTCATACATAATGATAGTAGAATTTAGAATCTCACACCCATTATGTAGATCTAATATTATTATGAAGGGATTCATTCGGAATAATGTTATTTAAATTGATGATTTTTTTCTCTTATGGATAAAAAGTGTCATATCTGAGTTTATCATGGATTTGATACTTGTCTAAACCTATACGATTAAACATTGGATGTAAAGGAAATGTTCTTACACGGTGATCAATATGAGGAGATATAAATTGAAAAACCAAAAATATTTATGTTGAATGAAAAAGAAATAAGTGTATAAAAACAAAAGACGAGTTTATATGGTTTTAAACTATCACAGAGAAAGATGCATTAGAAATTCGACTCATTCATAGGGTGAAACTACTATAGGGGGATGACTGCTAATCACTATGTATTTATCAAATAGTTTCTTGGTGGAATTTTTATTATCTTATTTCATTATGTTTTTGATATTCTTATTATTGCTATAGATATCACCTACATTGATATGTTGAAAAATTATATGAACTAGACTTTGGAAACTAATGACTTGGGAGATGCTACTACGATTAATGGTATGGAGATTAATCATGATAATATGATTCACAAGAGTTGTCTATATGAGGATATGTTCATTGAGAAGGTTCTGGACAGATTCGACATGAGCATGGGGAAACCAGTCAGCACTCCACATGTGATTCACTTCAGTCTTAGGACAGGTCAGTGTCCTTCGACTCAATTGGAGAAATTTGAGATGGAAAGAATTCCAAATAAATTAACAGTTAGTGTTATTATATATTCTATGTTGTGAACCAGACTATAAAATGGTCATATTGTTGGTGTTTTGAGTAGATTCTTATCAAATACAGGAATGGAGCACTAGAAAAGGATCAATTGGATATTGTGATGTATTTGAAGTACATCTAGTCACTTTAAATGTTTTTGAAATGATAATACCGTTTTAGAAGGATACATTGATCCTTATATAGATGGAGATGTTGATAGGAAGAAATTCATATTTGTTTATCTATTATAATTTCAAGGGGATCTGAACCTTGGAAACCAAAACATATATTAAGTGATTCCATGTCTACCATAGAAGAAGAATATATTACTTTAAATAAAGTATAAAATGAGATTTTGAGGATGGATAGGTTTTCATAGGAGCCGTGATAGAGTTAGGAGAATTATATTCTCTATTTCAATAGTCAGAGGACAATTCATCTCAGTAAGAAACAAAAATTTCAGTCCAATTCAAAATACATCGATATGAGATATCACAGGATTCAAAATGGTTAGGAAGAAATATTTTTGATCATTGGGTCAGTCCAGACCAATGATAATGGGGAATACATGATGATGATGGTCCTACTGAATGTGAAGCTAGATGCCTACCATGAGATGGAGGGTCTATTTTCTACCCTAAATTGGTTGTGAGGGGGATATATGTGGGGGATACTTCAAATTATACGAGAGGACAACAATATTAGTTTTTATTAACAATAAACCCTTTGTGGGTTTCCATTAGCGGGCATCCAACTATGGTGTATAGATATCAGGGTAACTTTTTCCTAGGGAAGATGAACTACCCAACAACGAAAGAAAGATATTTTTCATATATAAAAAAAATCATAACCCATGAAATTTGAATCTAGAAACATCCAAGTAGTCATTGTGATCTTACGAAGTTTTATTTGGAGAGAAATAATAGAAAAATTGTCCACTACTCCTGTAGATATAGACACTTTTGATGAACAACCATAAATCATCGTGTGTTCTACAATTTTCTTTTTTTTTGATTTCATCCACATGGAATATCCCTCTTCCTTGATCAATCATGGTAGCAGATGGTCTCCACTAAACTAGTGGTTGAAATAATAAATGTTTATTGATAGTTGCACACTTGGAGAAAGAACACAACAAATAGAATCATCATCCATTATTACTGGTAGTATAAATATAAAATTTATGCACACTTCTATTATCAAGGATAATATGTTTCAATAACATGAAAATGGTTCCTATATTCAAGCAGTACTGGTAATAAAAACAAGCAGTGGTAGAAGCTCTCTTTTCCCCCTAACTACTTAGTCATTCCTTAAAATGGGAATGTATATTTTTATATAACAATATAAAAATGGGTTATATATATACGCATATTCAATTATTTTATAGGATGAATATCCACCACATGTATAGGTACTGATAGAATAGGACAGTGGAAGATATTTTCAAAAGGTTCTTCTTCATTTAGTGGTAGTAAATCCTCTACTTGAAATAATATTATAACATATTAATGATATAACAAACTAAATTATATAACATCCTCAAGATAAATGGTACTCATATAATATACCTTATTTAAACAATTGTTTATTGTTTCTCCCATGAGTCTTTATATTTTCATCAATCATTAATTTGTAACGACCATTCTTTTATGAAATCTGGAAATGATAGTTTTAAATTTATAACATTATTCCATATTCAAATTAATTTTATTTCAAAATTTTATAATTCTCTATTATTTCATCAATGAATAATTCATTTATATTATTATTTTCATATTTATTTTATTATTTTATTAGTTTTTAAATTATTTATAAATTTAATTTTATGTATGAATTTCTTTTAATTGTTTGAAATAAATCATTATTGTTGTTTTTATTATTATTATTTAACCTCATCGAATATGTCAAACTAATTCCTTATATATATATATATGCATTTCATTTATGATGAATGAATTTTTTATTTAAATATTATATATTTAATATTAATTTTATAAGATCTTGTTCAAAGTATTTTATCTATAAAAAATATACATTTAAAATATATCCATTTTTATACCATGTATTTTAAAAGTGTTTTTATTCATTATCTATTCTTTCAGTATTTGTTGAATAATTTTATTCACTGTTTTGGGAATATTTTGATCATACTATTTAAATTTGTTTGACTCATTCTAATTTAATAAAATTATACAGTTCAAATTAATTAAAATTTTCTTAGTAATCTATTTTTAAATTTGGTAACAAAAGTTGACTATATTATGATTTTCAATTATTATAAAACTATTCATGAGTTATCTTTAACTATTGTATCATTTCAAAAATATATTTTTGATACATAATGAGTTTTTGTAATGTGGTCCAAGTGCACACGTAGAGTACATATAATTATCGCATATAATATAATGTGATTTAATTCATGCAATCTAAGAAACCCATAATATGATCATGTACGCATTGATTTCCAATGCATGTGAACTCTCATGGAATAGCTGAAACATCAATGATATATGTATTAAGATTACAGGGATTCTCTAATACTTTATCAATAATAAAACACTATGATTCCTCATTCTCCATCACCATCTTGATGGTTCAGTCAGTCTCTATCCATTTAATTGTTTATTTCTCCTAATTTTTGTTGTAAAAAATGGAATATTATTTTACTATAAAAATGAATTTTTTTCTTCATAAGTATTAATTATTTGGTTCTAAATTCAATATATTATTTTTGTGACTCCCTATATCAAATTTTAGGTCTCTCAGGATGTGACTCCCAAATTATAAAATTTAGTATAGGTATGTGCATACTCAAAAAAAATTAAGGGGTGTTACTACACATAAAAAATAAAGTTTTAAATTTACATCCACCTTCAGTGTACAATAATGTGGAGTCCAAAAGGACAACATCATTCTATTATCCATGATCATCTTCTTTGAAAAACCACCCTCCACTTGATCGAATTCTCTTTAAAACTTTGAGACAATCAGATGAGGGTGATTGGTATTTTAAATAGTGTCATTATAATTAATAAGTAGTTTCCAAGAGACGTTCTTACCCCTCATTATCATTTGCTTAAAAATGATTTCAGAGTAAAATTTATTCCAAAGGGTTGTCTAGTTGTGTTGTACTACATATTTCGTAAAATAAATCATCTCCCATAATTCAGATTCATATGCAATACCAATTAAAATATAATAATTAAAAATCTCTATGAAAATCTCTTGATGATTTTGGAAAATACATCCATAACTTTAAGGTCCTCTCATTCTATAGGTTTCCCCATAAACATTGAACTTGATCCATGAAGATATCAGGGTAAACTAATGAATCTATTTGATGAAAAGGGACTTTCTTGGTCTACACATGACACCCTACCTTCTGAGGATGTTGATGTCACTTATTCCATAATCCATTTAACCGTTTTACACAATTGAGGAAGCATAAACCTCTGTATTTATTGAATGATATTCCCAAATAACAATGTATTTGTTGTCCTAAAACAACATTGCATTACAGGGACTCCATATTAATTCCACAATAGCAATCGTTGATGAAAAATTGATGTGATGGAATTGACAACTCTAACAGGGATAGATGATAAGGCTCAACATATTAGAATGTTGTTTAATCATGATTAGGTTCAACTAAAATATCCTTCTAACACAACTATATTGTTTTGGGAAAATTCACATCTCATAAATTGGTGTTGTACATTATCTTAATTCCTCATGCATAGACGGAAATATGACACATGATATTGTCTGGCCCCTTTAGATGATCATGTGTAGGAAACTAGTTTATACATATTCTCCATATATGTTGAAATTTTGAGGGTTTTATGATGAGTACCTTTAATTTTAGTAGCCACGATGATATAATAATAGAGCCCTTACATTTCGTCATATAATATTCTTTTTTACGAAACTACGTGTTACTAATAGGCTTCCATACTGGGGTGTCAAATTGTATGATTATTTATATATTTGATTGGTGTATATGACATATTACTGTTGAGTTAAATTATTATATTCAAATTTAAACATTTCAAGTATGTTTTTAAGTGAAATTAAATGAATGTAATCAAAATAAAATACAATTAAATTTTATATAAATAGAATTTTATTAACATTTTTGAAAAGCATAAAAATATTGAAATAAGAAATGGTGGATATGATGTGCTATTATTGTCATATCATGGGAATTTAAATACATATTTTCACATTATAATTAAAAATTACAAACATTCATAATTGAGAAATGAATTAGAATTGTGAAAATTAATATTGAATAACTAAGGGATAATAAAAATTATATAATTTAAATTCCCACCAAAACATGATTAAACTAAATTTTATTATGGTAGTGCCACCCTATAAATTCACTAATGGTCATTTTAAGGCATTTTCAGTGATATTTCATTAATTATAATTAAATGTTTTGAAAAATAAAAAAAGCTCCCCCACCTCAATTATAAAAGGAAACCTCATCCAAATATTTGTTAGACAAAATTGAGCAATATATATAAAAGAACTCATCAAAATTATATAATAAAATTGCATTTAAAATTCTTGTATGTATTTTATTTCCAAATAAAAACCCTAGTGCCCTTTATAAGAGATCTAGAGGAGTCATTTCATTGATGAGTAATTTCCTTGACAAATCACATTCTCTTATACACTTTTATACCTCATATAAATCTACAATATTACCACTAAATAAAAACATCATAATCTACTTTATGATTAATTTTTATTATGATTATGAAAAAACAATTCTACAACATCTTTCTAACATAACAATAAGTTAAATTATCACATGTGCATACATACGACTTAATGTCATCATATAGAAATAAAAGTATTATATTGATACAATGTTTTATGTAAGTGTATTAAAATGGGTTTAATATTTACACATTATATGTATGACATAATTAATATTATTAATTATAGTATAACATTTTCCTAAATAAAATCCCATCTTTTGGGAATTTACAATATCTCTCATTCATGCGTCTGGACTACCACCTATAATAATAAATGTAATTCATTTTCATATATAATTTACAAATATAGTAATATAAATTAATTTGATGAATTTATATATAATATAAATTATATAATAATACACATCAACTATTGAATTAAAAAGTATCTTTATTTCATTTTATCTGTTGAGAAATGAAACCATCATTCATGAGTACACATAGAAAACCTTCACCAGGAATGGTGTAATTATTTTTTCATTTACAAAATTTTATAGATGTATCTAAATATGTATATAATTATATATATGAAATTTTTATCACGATATATTTTATTAATTGATATAACACTGATAAATGTAAAAGGATTGGAACTATTGAAATGAAATACTATTAATGAATAAATATATCCCATCGGGAAATTACTATTATAATAATGAATTATTGATAAAAATGGTGTTAAATTTTTTTAATGGAATAATATATTATATTATAACGATGACTAATAATTTTTTATATAATTATAAAAAAATTAAATTTATTAAACATGGGGTTATAGGTCCTTTTAAACAAGGTGAACTCAAGGGAATGGATTTTCACCTCATGTTTATTTCTTTTAAAGATAATATATATTGAAAACATTATTCGATAATATATTCTATAAACATCCAATAAATTATTTTAAGGATTTTCATTTTGGAATTAATTTGTATTTTTATATCTATCAATGGTTAATCTTTCATGTGGATTATGATTTGAATTTTTCTTACGTAGTAAAGATTTATATTTTGAAATCCCATTATTTGGTGGGATTAATTGTGATTATATATAAAATGATGATTTATTATGATTTACCACTCAATAAAATCAGGAATATTCTTATATTATCGTTATTTCTTGAGAACAAATTTTTTCCTTTCAATTATATCACCTCATGTACTAAAGATATAAAAAAATTTATTCAAATTTATATAATTTCTCTCTTCGATCAAAAATAAATTTTCTTCCATATCAATGTTTTCTAAAAATTATTTATATAAGATTTATTATATTCTTCTATGATTTTTAAAGTCATTACAACCCATTTATTACTTTTCACAAGTACTTTAAAAGTAATAATGTTTCATTTTATGATTCTAGAATATTTTTATTATTTGAAAAATTTAAAAGGAATTTTTATTTAAACATATATGACATGAACAGAATATCCCACCTTTATGCCCAATCAAAACATTGATGTTTCCTTTACAATTTTCAATGGGTATATTCAATGGGATTTGTTTCCATTAAATTTATAAAATTATAATATTTAGAATAATTAATACATAATTGAATGGATATTTTTCTCTAAAAAGTTTTAAGGATCATTTAATTGTTCTGTAGAGGTTCCCCATCAATGTAGATCAAGGAAATTAATTAATAAAATACATGTTAAAAAATTATGAAATCATTATTTTTGTACAATCAATTCCATAATGTGATACCAAATCACCTAAAAGAGTGTCCAACCAATTGTGATGCACAAAAAACCATTTATCAGAAAGACCATCTACCACCACGTGGACCTCCAAAAAAACATGTGTGATAATGAAATTGAGGCTCATAATATTGTCCTTATTTGAAATCCACTCTGCTTTAAGTTTCTATAAAACGTTTAATGTACCATTACTGATAGCCCAGACAATATATGTGGAATAAATATCCAATAATATGTTATTCAAAAACATTTTTTAATAGAAATCATATTAAATAAGCATACATCAAGTGAAGAGGCCACTCAACATGGGAAATGTTATAATAAAATAATTTTTTCATTGTGACCATGTTAGATCACACCACACCTTGAGGATCCCAGATTCTATCTCAATGCTCCATAATAATTTATTTGACATAATTTAGAATTTTTAGGCTACAAAAAACCATTAATATTCCTAATGGAAGCTTATAATTCCAAAATATAACCTATGTTCTCAAGGCCACAAAATCAGAGACACTATTATTATAAAAATTTATCGGTATTTCATTCATTACATGATAGAATCCAAAATCCTGATTATCAACTATCAAATAAAGTGGTCTATAAAAACATGGATAATAGATTTCCAACCAAACCATAGTGAATTATGTAATTGGGTATATCCACAATGATGAAGATGAGGAAAATGTAATAGAGAGAGATTTGAGTGCAGTACTAAAAATATGATTATAGAAAATTAATGGTTATTCCATGAATACTGAATATATAAAAGAATTGTTTCCACTGAGATGACATAGTTTCACTACTAAGTAATAGATTCTCTAAATCTTATTAGTGTTTATTATAAAATTAACATTTAAAAAATGTTAAGTAAAAATTATTGTGAAAATTATCAGGGTGTAATAATTTTATTTTCCAGGTGCTATATAAGTGTATGTCGAGAGGTTCTAATCCATGCCTTGTTGAAATTTTTATCTGGATGAATACATTAGTAGAGTCATTGTAGACATGTTGATAAAATAACTAACTATAAAAAACATTTTATGGACACTTCCCAATCTAAAATTTTGGGGATTCAGTGAAAAGTGTATTCATTTATAATTCATTTAACTCCATCTTGTTTTTGGGTTTCATAAATTTTGAAGGCAGCTTTAAAGGGATGTTTTATATTCAATATAAGAGTGTATAGAATGAAAGGATTCAATAAGATTTGATCCATTTCATTTATCAAATAATACATTCAGAGAATATGACTTATAAACAAATAATATATCATAAGACAAGATTCTATAATTAATGTATATTATTGATGGCCAAATAGATGAGTCCATGAAATCAATGTTCTAATACCTCAATCTTTTTAAAATTATGGATTTTAAAAATTGTGGAGTGTCCTTATTGTTATTAATGACATTCCATGTTGTTTGAATTGAAGAGAATAATAGAAATAATTAATGTTCTTATTTTCCATAAATTCATTGTATAAGGACTTCGAACTTTGTTACATGATACAATGAAAATATTCCATCCCAGAACACGTACACTCATGATTAAACTTTTAATACTAACATTCTAGCTGTCAACAAACCCTCAATTTCATTTACTGATCATGAAATATTAATATATCTTCTAGACAATATTGAATTTCACCAGTATTATTCTATCATTAATATAAATACTCAACCAATTACAAGATTAAAGTTGACCTTTTATTTGATAAAAAATTATAGAAAAGTATTTTGATTTCATAATCCCCCAAAATAATGGATGTCTATGGTAACTAGAAGGAATATACACCACTCTTATTACTATCAAAAAAATGATTTAATTATTATCTAAGAGAGGGAAATAATCCTTTAAAAAGTTTTACACTTTTCCAATTGTTAATATTCCCTAATATACACTCATAATGATGTAAATCCTAAATTGGTGATTTAATATTTCGCTAACAACACTTCATAAAAAAGGATTATGTCATCGACAAAAATAATATGTGTAGGATCAGTCATCGAGCTCGAGAATATAATTGTCTTCAGAATTATGTGTGTCCCAAGGTAGGACAGAATCATAATTAGTTAATATAAAAAATAGAGAATAGATTACTGAGAGACCATCACATTATTTAACCACTATAGTGAACATAATGTAGCCCTTGAGGGATCCATTAATGATCACCGAAATGTGAGATGACCCAAAAATTAATGAATCATAATTACATAAAATACCACTAAACCAAATATTTCCACGAATATTATATATAATGTTCCTGTCCATTGTTTCAACGTCTTTCTAAATATCTAATTTATAAAAATTATACGCCTCCTTCTTGGATTTATCAGTAATTAAATATACTCTAATGTAGTTCTAAAAAAATAATATATTTATCTACCATTAATGATACCAAACTGATTCCATGATATTAATTTATTTTCAATTTTATAAATAATATTAGGATGTTTCTTCTTATATTTATATAGATAATTTTTAAAATAGGGAATGGGACTGAAAAAATGATGTTCATAAGAATTACCAATTTAGTAATTATTTTGAAAAATTTAGAATTTTAAATTTGAGGGATTGTTCTTTTAAAAAACAATTCATAATGAATCTTGCAGAAATAATCCTGACTTATCATCCAATATTTTCTGGAGAATAAAATATTGAAACCAAATAGTCCAAGAAATAATTTTTCATTTAGTCTGAAAACTACACCCTTTATCACAAATTAATGGGTGGTAGTTGTGAGAAAAATATTATCCTTAGGAGTAACATGGGTAATAATGATGCCTTTAATTAAATCTCCCTCCAAATTAGGGCATTAGATAGTGTAGTGTAATAAGATAAAATGTGATCAGAAATTCTGAAATTGTTGTTAATTACTTGATCGACCAATTTTAACCTGGATATATGTTCACTATCCTTCAGAAATATTTGATCATAGTTAAAAAATTAACATTTTCTTCCCACATCATGGAGCCATTGAATTCATAACATTTCAATAAAAACATTTTAATTTTGTGCAAGAATAAAATTTCACTAGGTAGAGATGCTAACCATCATGGAGAGATATATGTTAAAGTTAGTTTTGGATGAATTATCATATATAGGTAGAAGGGATGTCTCTAGATTGATAATTTCATTTTCAATCCCCCAAATGGTTTCTCTTATCCAACTCCTCATCATGAATTCTATGATTTTATCATTATTAAGAAAAGAAAATTCTCATTCACACAATACTGGTTGGTCCATTATTCCCTTATGTTCTCATCACATTAATTGTATTGATCCCATAAATTATTAACTTGATATGGTATGTGTTTTTTAGATCCCCTCACATGAAACTAATAACAATAAGATGATGATCAGTGTTCAGTTTGTGATGAATAATAATGGAAATTGTTTCCCAATTTCCCGATCTACTAATTTGGTAAAACTTATTTTATTTGTAAGGGAAATCATTCTACATAGATACTTCCAATACCAATTGTATTTTGTACCAGCCGAAATAATTTCAATGAATCTAATAACATAAATTATGTCCTTTAAAACCATGATAGATATCATAGAATGAATGGAAGAAAATTTCTAACTAGATTTGTGGAAATTATTGAAGCCACCATAGAGAAATCAAGGGTAATAGATACATTCCTTAAGTATACCAACTCATTTCTATAAGATCCTCTACTATTGATTCAAAATTTTGGTATTAATGAATGATCCAACCATCATCACATTATTGTTTTGAAATATTCACGTGACCATATTTTCAATATTGTTGATAACATTTACAAATCCTAATAAGTCATGTTAAAATAACCAATGTGTTTCCACTGAGGCTGAACGAGAATTGGACTAAAAAATAAAAAACTATCATTATTAAAACCAATAAAGACAAAAGAGTATGAGTATATTGGGTTATAAATTCCAAAGATATTGGGTTGATGAATATTAATTTGTTATGCAATGTATTGACTGTTATAGAGTTACCCAAATAATATAAATTATAATAGAGCATGTTAATATGAAAATATATTTTGTGTTTATGATTCCCCTATTCCATCTACCAATTCCATTCATTTTCAAAGAGTATATGATTGAAAGACCATCAATACTAGAAAGTATTTTTATTTTAAATCTTTTACAAGTTTCTATAGATGTCCAAATATTAAAATCCTGAGGTTTCCAAATGGTGGGATCCATGAGAGAATATTAACTACTAATTGGTTAAAGAGGACCTCTTGGTACACTATGTGAAAGAGGAGTTTGCGAAATAGATTCCAGCTATTCATCTTATACTCCCATGAGACTCCAATCCTTCATTGAAGAATTAGGGGGAAATTAAAATATTTATCTTGAAAATATAAAGGGGTATTCAATTTCATCCATGGAGGGATTTTCATTGTAAATGAAACAAGCCTTTAATGTAATACGGTTGATATTAGTAGAAGCAGTAGATGTCCGGGCATTTTTATCCAATCCTCTCAAACATGTATATTCTTTCAGGGGACCAATTAGATCTATCTTTTATGTACTCCTACTCATGGATAAATCTACGTTTTCCCCATTAGGTGAAATATAATATTGAAAATTCATAGATTCTAATGACTGTGAGCCTCTATAAACATAAAAAAATCATAGGGATAATCCTTCATTCAATCATCATCACCCACAATTGGATCCACCACCAAAATAATGGAAACCATTTTCCCCATATCAGCCACTACATGAAGCTTATACGATACACATTCCATTCAATCCCTAGGATATGATTAAAGAGACAATATTTGAACATTTTCGTCGTTTGAAATCATAGATTCATCCATATAAACAATGAAAAAATGTTCCTACACCACATCTGAAATATTCTTTTCAATGTTATATGTATTTAGGAAACCCTAGACATTAATGGGGAGGGATATAATTCACATTTAAAATAATAATCATGATTCTATACCAGAAATATCCATCTTCTCAAAAATGATTTCTATACAATTATTTCCCATTTCAACTATTATCCGTGATTTAGGATTTCATATTTTAGGTTGTTTAACATGCCATTATATGACCTTGCAATTTCCAATGGAGTGTCCCATGATATTCCAAAACACACAAAATGGTTGGAAAGACACAAAATACACCTCAATCTTAATATTACTATAATTGATAAGGAGTTAAATTGATATGGTAAATTTGGATTCCAAGTCATCTTCCACCAGAACATGAGTTATGATTTACATCCCTCCAAAAATTGTATCATGAACCATGATCAAATATAATCCCACATACGACGCTAAATCACTTAAAATCTCATGATTCCATATGATCCAACTGATTCCATGAAATCTAATGGAAATGTATGTGGTTGATTGCATCATATTAAAGGGGGTAAATTTCATATCACATTCTTAGATTCTAAAACATTATTTCTAGGGATTAATACTCATAAAAGTACTGTATTTTCAAAGATCCTCGATGGAGTAATCATTAATTTAGAAATATCATCACCCAATCAGAATCATAATATAGGATTATAAATCAAATAATTATCCAAGAAGTGATTTGATATCATTATTTCTCTATGGTGTATCACCTTTCACTAATGTGATGTCACTATGAACCGAAAAAATGTAGACATATAAGTTCTTCTGGATAGCCTTTGGGTTAGAAAAAATAGATAAAACACTATACTCTAACCAATTTGGAATGATCAGAGGATCCAAACCATGATACAAAATATATGAATCACCACACAGTGAATCAGGAAATGATACTTTTTTGACATGGGGATATTAATCAAGTTACACAAATTTATAAACCATTCCTTATTTTCATTCTTCAGTGACATGTAATGATCCTATTTTATAATGAATAATGAAATGAAAAATCACAAGAACACTAGTTCTAGGGTTTAGAATGATCATTAAATTCTTAAATATTTTGTCTACCTATTAGTGATCCATTTATAGTGGTCATTTAGTTGTATATCAATTCATAATATAAAAAAACCTTGATACCACTGATGATATATTGTGGATATGTTCCAATGATATAATCATAATCGTTTGTATTGATGGATTATAACAACGAGGAATATAAATTTATGGAACTTCTTCCACTGTCATAGGTTATACAATTTAGAATTAATGAAATGTTTATGATACCCATTTAATTTGTAAGGGTTATACTATGATGAATATTTTATGAAACCCATTACTTTTCATGAGTTATGTTATGATTAATACATTATTATATTATTGAATTCATATCTATTACTTTCTTTATGTAATTATTTGGACCTGGATCTCCCTCCAATGTTTTGGATAAATATTAAAATAACATGAGATAAATAGGTCTGGAATGGGGAGTGACCGCAGATTAGTAATTTACGTTTTTAATAATGATATTCTTGGGATTATCCCATTAATATTCTGATTTTTTGGGAAATTAACCAATTACATAACTATAGACATGGAAATGATCATTTTCAATAATGGAAATTAATTTCAATTATTATATGTACCAAAAATACATAAATATTATTCAAATGTATTTCTTTCATGGATCATGTTCTATAATTAAATTAGGAATCATGTTTTATGAACTATATGAATTTATGCTCTGATTCACGATTTTGATTTTTGATATGAAGGGTATGATATCTAGTTTTTATTGTCATGTTTCCATAAAAATATTTTCATTTTATTCTAAACTGGTCATTGATATCTTCTTTTCTACCAATAATATATATAACAGATCTCCCTTTCTTATATTTTATTTCCTAAGAATATGAAAATATTTAATGCGTATGATATGTAAAAGTAGTTTTATAGTCATGAATAACTTCGAATGAGATGATCTAGATATTTACTGAAGATTTTGTTTATATGTCCATGTTTCCTAAGGAACTAGACCTATATGATTCATGATAGATCATTATGTAATGTAATTAATATTCACTTATTCATATGTGATGTCTTTGTATTCAAATTATCGGATGATATAGTTTACATATGAGTGTGTTTTAGTAAGGCATTGGATTCTAGGATGAGATAACATTAGGGACACCCCAAGTAATAAGTGTATGTTTGTAGAAAAATCCTATAATTTGTTAAATATCATGAATGGCCTTGGTTTAAGAAATGGGGTCATAAAATAAGGTGTGATGAATTAGACGCCTTATTATGATTATTCATGATTCCATGCTAATAAAATAGTGTCTCACACTAGAATGTTTTATTTTAGTAAACCTATGGGACCATGGGGATTCAATTTAACAATGTTGGATAATGGATAGAATTTCATCATGAGAAACCAATTAAAAAATTGATGTAATGAGAAGGCTTTTTATTATTCCTAATCACTTATCATGATATATGATTAACATATTTAACCATAACCATGTATATTCCCTTTTTCCCATATATTACTTTTTATCATATCAACAAATGTTTTAGATCCAAGCACTAAAATGACAGGTGATTCTGATGGTCCGTGGGGCATGAATAAATTTAAAAAAATATTAAATATATTTTGTATCAAGTGGGGAACACTTTCTAATGAATATAATGATATAGTCTAAATTAAGTGTAAAAATCAAAAAAATGAGAAAAATTTTGAATCTTGTTCATGGGATTTAAAATATGAACATCCTACAATTGGTCTTCAAGGGACGTTCAGATAATTTCGTAGTTGGATGGTTTGTTTAATTTTAATAAATAAATTGTTTTGATTATTTGAAATTAATTGACTTAAATATTCAGATAATAATTAAATAGTTATGAAAACTCTGTATGGTTAGTAACATAACCCTAGGATCATTGAGATGAGGTTCTTCCATACTCCATTGGAAAATTGGCATCAGATTTCAGTGACCTTGTAGATCTAGAAAAATCAATGCATAAAAACTAAAGGGATATTCAACATCATTAGAGGTTAAATTTTTCTCCATATAATAAATAAATTATATATGTTTGACAGATCAATCATTTATTCTAAAACGTATGATTTGAATATTTATCATGATGAATTCCTTTTATTTGATCATCATTTAACCAAATTCCTAGCATGCACACATGTGTCAATTTTCAGTTGTTAATTCAATTTATACATGTTTTGAAATATTTCTCACCCCAGATATCCACAATATATATTTTTTAGATAATAATTATTGTATATTTATTGATACCATTATATATATGTGCTTATATCCCATCATTCATCGTGATATTCTCTGTTGGAATGGGGTGTCTCAGTTCGACAATTCTGGGTGAGATCGAGTTTGATCGGACCCCTAGTTTCATGGGAGATTCTCATATAATGATATATTCAGTGATTAAAGGGTATATTAGGATGAATTATGAATTTCCTATGATTCCACTATGTATTTGGATATCCATTGTTGATGTAGATGGTGCATAAGGCATGTGGGAGATTTGAACGAAATGACAGAAATCCGTTATCCCTACGAATGGGCCAGAATTGATAAACTAATACTAATACCTCTAATTTTGGGTGAGTTTTAGGTGTAATAGATAGTGTGAGTAGTCACTCAAGGATTCATCGAGAAAATCAAGAATTATTAATAAAACCCAACTACATGTCATGTAGTTGGAAGAACACATGTATTGTAGACTCCATTCTATAGTGTAAGGGTTTTAGTTTAGTTAAATCTCACATGGATAGTGGTACACCCACAAACCATTTAAATCAGTACATTATCCCCCTCATGAACATTCGGAGTACATAGACTTGGGAATGGCTATGCACCTGGCAAGTTTACATGGGCATGGCCCGAGAGAAACGTACCTAACTAAAAGAGAAGGACTCGACCCACATGGATGTGACACAATATGTCGTTTATTTACATTACACATAGGCCTACATGGTCAGTGAGCCATGTACTAGTGAGGATGTATCAGGGTATTAGAGAGGGACCACACACATTGTGGATTCGCATACATGTCATGTACCCTCATATTTGAAAATACATCTACCTCTCATATCTCCTTCATTTGGACTCAAACTTTGAACCATGAGTAGTCCATATTTAATATTATTATCATTATAATGTGATGGATGAATTAAATTTCGATTCTGATATATGATGTAAGAAGAAATAGGCATGATTCTTCATTATGTGATGATCGATGATGGCACTGATCTGGCTGGATCACCAAATATATTATAGTGGCACCCACCTCCAGGGATATGGAATGAGTTCTCTATATATCCATTACAATGGAAACATCAGACAATGGAATTGAAAGTGTCCTCTATCTACCCTCAGAGTAACACCATCGTACCAGGATAAGGAATGCATCTTCTATCAAGTGAGTGACAACATCCTTTGGTGTCAGAGAATAGACCCTCTAACATCATAGTGGCACCCTCCTGCAGAGTCAGAGCATGGGTCCTCTACAAACTGCATGGAACCCTCATATAGAGTTAGGAATTATTTCCTCTACCATTAGTGTGGAACCATTCTATAGTTTCAAGCCATGAGTCCTCTACATTAAGAGTGGATCCCCACCATAGTGTTAGTGTGTCGGTCCTATAATATAAAAGTGAAACCCTCTTGTTATACTAGGGAATGTGTCAACAATATAGAGATTGTGTCCCCTTAACAATGATAAATTGTGGAGAGATGTGGCTCAACATGACTATTTCTTCAACCAAATATGTCAAATGATGGGTATCGATGATGGACAATTGAAACTCATTGATTACTCTTTTCCATGCCAAGGATGTGATATGACGATATTCTTTCTATCTACTTTAGGATTCATTTATAATTATATAATAATATATTGGTTTTAATTCTACCCTTTATATTTATTGGGATCATTTATTCTATCATGTCTCCTATTTCTCCACATTATGATTTTAGGATATCCTAATTGATATGTATATACTCATCCCATGATGGCCTGTTCCTACACTTATTGTTTCTAGTACACAAGAAAAATAGGCCAGAGATGATTAATGATGTGTGTAAGAATACCTTTGTGCATTTTACCATGTATGGTGGTCTAGTTTTGGAGATTTGGAGATGGTCATCCTCAACATTTTACATTTCCAGTCACTATTAAAGTGGTAAATATTTCTTGGAAGGTCATGTATTTTTGTCCTTTACATTCCAGATTTCATTATTTTACACTAGTATTCCATATAATTTATTACATGAATGGTTGTTACTCTGTATTTTATTGTTTTTTATGCTTATTCTTACAAACTTCTTATTGGATACTTTTTTTCATCATACATGCACATTAAGAAAATGACTCATATTTTATTTTATGCCTTTTGGTGATCCTCACTAGCACCAGCTATATGGAGTTGGAATTGGGGAAGTTGCAGCTTAGCACTTCATTGGACAAGAGAGATCTGGTGGGTCGGTCATGGTATATAGGTATAAAAGGTGGTTCATTACATAGGATTTTGTTTTGAGTACTCCCCTAATTATGAGTTTTTTATGTAACAATATATTTCCAAAATTAATCAAGTGCATATTCCAGGCTATGGAAACCATTGTGGTTATGGTTGGTTACATATCCATACATATTTGATCTAACTACCTTCTTTTTAACAATGAATATTCGAACATTGGTCACGTGGATCTTTTTAACATGAATCATATATGATTTAGTCTTTCAATATCCTTATTGTTTTATCACCCCAGATATTTGTGCTCATTTTACTATAGAATGACATCATTGATTTTTATGATGCATTTCCAAAGGAAACTATCCTGTTTACTAATTAAAAATAGTGAAAATGATATGATGAGTGATGAGGCCTCTTTTCATGGACAAGGATATGGGACCTTTCCACCCTGGGGATATGTATCATCCCTCTAAAATATCTTTAGACAAAGTATATTAGTAGAATAATATGTGGATGTGCTCATGTTTAGTGTAATACATGAGTTCCTATGAAATGGATCATAGATGATCTAAGGTAATATTGATCCCCAATTTAATGGGATTATCTAGAATTTATGATCCATTTTTTTGACTAATATAGATATAAATTAAAAAATAGGTTTTGATGGATGACATCCTTTTACGTGGTGCAACATGGAACTAGTGGAGTCTAGACAGAAATATGTATGATTAGTCAACACTATCATGTATTAACTTATATTAATTTTTCTTTAAAATTATGAGACCTTGTAGATACACACAGTTCAGATTTATAAGAATATAGATCTATAGGTTAAAGGTATTTTTGTTTCATTGTATGCCATGAGGTTCAATGATCTCTTGGGGTACTCCCTCAACATGATTTGGGATGGTTATTTCTAGGTGAAGATGTTTTAGAATCATCTATATATAGAAATCAGTGATTTTTTTTACCCATGTGAATTACCATTATTATATAGTGTTGGAGTGGGATATTGTGACATAAATAATATTATTAGAGGGATTCCATTCATTTGGAGATGGATTTGAAACTTATATGGCCGAGTTTTTTTCATCTTCTAGCTAGTTCCAGTCAGAAGGATCTTGGTTTAGGATATCTTCATATGATCACACTCAGGAAATGTTCTCATGGGGAATAGGGACTACATGTAAGAAAAATGTAATCATAAAGATGGTTAGTTCTATGTATGTGTTTGACGAGCTCATGTGGGATGTGATTTACTGACCATACCTACTTATTTGGGTAGGTGGATAGCAAATGGATCACCATAGTAGATACAACACCGTGATCATGGATCTACTAGGAAAATGAATGTTGGTCCTAGAGAGATTGATCATGATGGGGTGATGGTGGGGTTCCATTTGGAGGATTTATGGTAAGTAGATGACAGTATGAGATACATACACCACCACCACATGGTGTCTGATGCCAAGATCTACGATCTTATGATCAGGGACATTGGAAATTTAAGGCTATAGATTCATAGTACCTAGTTTCTCAGGATATGATTATGTATATATGATTAGGGATTATTAAAGTCATTATTTAATACCAAGAGATAAAAGGTGTATGTCATTATACTATGACTTTACTCTGGGTGCATGATTTCGGGATCATAGTTTAGGATTTAGCCCAATAAAATTACTTCTAGGTTCGTAGAGGGAACACTTATTGAATTTATTTTATCTGTCGGATGTGAATAATAAATCATGGTGGAGTGTGTTTCTCTTGGGTCCTCTTAGACATCATTATGAGACCATATGAAGTCATCAAGGGTATGGACTAATTTTCCATATTCTATGTATATATTGACTATCAATATAGATGATCCATATCCCTTTTCACAGATGGGATTATATTTATCTATTTGAATGAGAGAGATATCATTGACGAATGCGTGGGTTATGAGAGAATGAAGTTGCAACCCATCACTCATTAGTTATCTAGAATATCCCTTTCCACATACATCTATTCAATCATATGTATCCCATTGGACACTTAGGATTATATGGACATCATTATTGAGGAAAATTCATGACTACCCCTGATGTGGGATATAAAATTGTTTCATTTACATTCACCCTAGGACCGATCTGATATCTTATGTAGAAAATAGGATATCCCATACTAAGAAACTAGGATGTGGTTTTAGATGGAGGAACATTAAATTAATTATTTTACAAGACCTAGGGTGTTCCCCGAGGGAACTCTATCAATATTCATCAAAAGGATGATCTAATATTATGAAATTATGTTGATTTTCATCACATAAACAAATCAAATTTAAAAACATTTTTCACCTTACTGATGATTGCTGACCATTTAATTCTATTGTGAAGAGATAGTTTGTTGTAGAAGATCAATATCAAATCCTCCAACCACTAGTTGACTGTTTCTGAAGAAAATATACTAAATAATTCATTCTTATATCTCTATGTACACGATGATTTCCTAGTGATTCCATTCCCCAATAAGAATTCCATGTATGTGTTTATAAATTTGATAAACCTGATCATTAAAACATTACTAGATCAGTTTTCAATTTTTCTTAAACAATAACTTACTCTAATAAAATGCATCAGAGGAGGAGCATGCATAGAACATGGGGAAGCTCCAAGATTTTATTTTTGGAGAACCAAAATTATAGTAAGCTCTTGAAGACGATTTTGTAGATCTATGTGATTAAATTGTTGGGGAATTTAATTTCATAGCCTGGATTATATATGGACCATATGAAGATTGATATGGAACATTCATAGGATCCACCCATGAAAATATTAAAGGTGAATAGTATTGTTGAATGGGTGGGTTACTAATTGGGGGTTTTTCTATAACTCTCTAAGATTGTATCCCCTTTCATTTCCCTAATGTGGAATACAAATCCATTTACCCAGAATTTTTTATTCCATCAAGCTATTCAGGAGTCGAGGATGAGGATACCATGTATTCTTGTTTGGATTCTACTAGAGGAGGGTTCCGAGTATGTAGTATATTTTGATGACATTATAGTTGTGATCAGTTTTGTTTTGATGTTGATGTTGTAAGTGATATCATATGGGTCATTCAAGTTGAGCACCACACAAGTTGATCTATGTGACTCGTGAGATGGAGTTGGAAGTTGTAATCTTTAGAGTGGGGATGTGGAGGTGATATCATCTTGGAGAGAACATGGTTGGTTATTCATACCATCAGATTCATATGTATGTATTCTCGCATTGAGATATAAACTAGAGATAGAGTTGTGGTTTTGAGTTCCTATAGTACTATATCATTGAAATAGTCATTATTCTAATGATGGACAATAAGGTGGATGATTCCCTTAGTATAAATTCATACAATTTATTTGTGAAAGAGACATCATAGAATTTTTCTTCCTTTCAATGGACCTTGGTTTTAGAGGAGTCTTCATATTTTCACCAGTCAATGGTAGTGACTCCTCAACTTCTCATGCATGTGAGAGGGACCTAGTTGGAATACATTTACTATAGTGTCTTATGTGAAAAGATATCCACAAAAGATTCACAAGATTATTTTTTTGAAAGAGGGATTCACATCTTCCTTTTCCACGTATTGATGGTTGTCCCACTCATGATGTGGGAGGAGGAAATGAGTGTTTTTTTAAAATATCATTTGGTTGTAAATACATATGCATGGAAGATTTATAGGGACCCTCAGCAACAGTTTTGTTGGGTTTTTATGAGGAAGATAATTGATGGGTTAATCTCTCAGTGACTCGTGTGTTAGTAGGCAATAATTTAACATCGGGTTCTGTAAGGGTTGTTACAATATTTTGATATCCTATAGTGGAAATGAGATGTAATTTCCATGGAATTTGTGATCATCCCTTAGAATATAGTGAGATTTCATGATTCCATTTAGGTTATATTTTTTCAACTTATAAAGTCAGCACACTTTCTTTCTATCAGATAGAAAATAATGGATGATTATTTGTGGAGTTTTACCTGAGAGATATCATCCATCGTCCTGGTGTATCCTCAATGGTTTTCTTAAACTATGATTCAAAGTTAACATCACCAGTGTAGAGTGTCCGACAAGAGGCAGTTAAGGCCATGATACAGAAGACTACATACATTATCCTTGAGAAATATGTCTTGATCAGTCCCATTATCCATGAGCATGAGGATATGTTGAGTGATTGCATCTTTAACATTGGACAAATATGTGAGGATGAGTTTCCCTTGGTGGGGTGTTCTTAAAATAATATCAATCACTCTATTATCGACTGGATACATTTTGAGGACCCACACAAGAGAACCTACTTATAACCCTTACACTATAATGAGATCCTTGAGGTATCTCCTTTTGGCCTGGATATGGGGTATGCGATGACGGAGAAGGTCTAGCTAATCCAAGAGAATATGAGGATTGCTCGAAGTAGGTATGAATATTATGTATATAAACATTATAGGCCCTTAATGATTGATTATGGGGACTAAGTTTTCATATGAGTATCCCCAGAATGAGGATTGTGGAGATTTATATAGTGAGGAAAGGCAAGACCAAAATTCATTGGGTTATTTGATATCACAAAACATGTATGGGTAGTTTCTTATTGCCCTTCCTAACCCCTACAGATAGTGTGGTTTCATGATGTGTTCTATGTGTCGTGGTTTAGGAGGTACATGAATGGTACTATGAACATAATTTATTGGTGTGATCTTGACATTGAGGATGGAGCCACTATCATAGACATCACAATATAAAATTTTGATCAAATGGTAGGGATAAAGCTAAAATTTACCATTCCATAGTATTTTATATTTAGGAAGCATGAGATCCTGAATGAGAGGCCCAAGGAGAAGGAGATCTAGATGTTTTTTAGTATCCCCATAATTATGTTTAGATAATCTATTCAAGGATGAAAATATTGGAGGGAATAATGTAGGTAACATTTTTCCCATTCAATTCTTCTAAATGTATCTATAAATATTTGTAGTGATGGAAGATGAGATGCAACGTGATTATATGTCTTTGAATGACCATATAATGTATTCAAAAATATTAAATATAATTTCTATCACACATGATCTATTTTTAGAAATAATGGTATATCTGGTAAATAAAGCATTTATAATTAATTATGTTACCATGTTTGAATCTATAGGGATGGATATACATTATGTGCGACCTAAAATTTTTTAGCAAATGATTCTCAGATAAGTCTTCCATTGGATATGGTATTTAAAAATTAATTATTTATTATTATTTATTTGAAATTTAATTACCTTAATATTTTCATCAATAAATAAACGATCATATTGGATTTCTATTCATACCCACATAAGCCTAGGATCATTGGGAGAATGATATACCACTCACCATTAGTGAATTGAGAGAGGTTAATGATTATTTCCAGATCTCTATTAATTGTGGAGTGGTAAATGTAATGAAACATCCAAGCCATTGGTAGCTATGTTATTCACTAGAAATTGATAAAATATTGAGGTAGGACTTTTCATTAATGGATTCCACCCCTTATGGTTAAATTATTGAGCATTATCATTTTATTTTCCTGGATATGTAAAAACCTGGCTTCATGCATGACCCACTGTATCATTTTTCAATTATTTATTCAAACTATATTTGTTATTAAATGATTATAACTAATGATATTACAAAATTATATTTAATGTCCATGAACCCATGAAAAAATATTTTTCAATTTTTTATACACATTTCCCCATCATTCTTTTGTAATTTTTTCACTATCCATTGGGATATTGACTTGAGATAATAAGGTAGGATATAGTGTAATATTACCCCAGAATACACGAATGAGTCCAGGAGACTAACGTATTCATGTCTAAAGAATGGATAAAAATAATTTTTTCATTTTAGATGATTCTACTAGGAATTCTCAGATTCAGTGAGGTAATGGATGGAAAATTATGTGCTTGTAGGATTTGAACTAATCGACACAAATCTGTTTTCCACCCACCAGAGGGATAAATTTGATGAAAATATTCTATCATCATCGATACAAGGAGAACATTAAGAATAATTGATAGTTTGACTGAATGATCTAGGATATATATAACAAATGTAGATTTTTATTAAAAACTAACTACATGTCATTTATTATTGATAACACAAGATGTGTAGGCCCCTGGAATTGAAAGAAATATTTTTTAGGTGAGTTAAATATAAAAGTTAATCTGAGACCCCCAGAAGGAATGTGACTTGGTGATGGTGACCAGGGGTATACTATTGTAGTACATGGACATCCGAACCGCCAGACACACAACCAGTGTACACCAACACTGCCTAAAGGACATGGACAGAACCAATAGAACATAGATCAACTTTTGGTAGTAGATATGTGTCATGTAATCCCCATTCACACCCAGTAGGGAAACATGGAATGTGATCCATGTATTGGGGAGGAAAGAACCAAGAAGTGGAGTGGGACCACACACCATATATGTTCCCTTACACACCATGTACCCTCCTTTTAGACAAAACATTTACCTCTCATATATCCTTCATTTGGGAACAAATATTTTCCCTCAAATAATGTACTTTATGGGTTTTTTCACATACAATATTATGGGAGAAATTATTTTGACATTAGGGATAAGTTTCATGATTTTATGGCCAGGATTTTTCTTTAGGTATTTCTCTATAATGGTAGTGATCAAGTAATATCATCAGATAGATTATAGTAGAACACTCATACTGGTATATAAAAAGGGACCTATATCAATAAATTAGACTGGAACCCTCCTACTATGATAGGGAATCGGTTCACTACCATTCCTCTGAGTCGAACCCTACTCATGGGATAAGGCATGGGTCCTCTATCTGCTGAGTGGAACCCCCCTTCAGAATCAGAGAATGGGTCCAATAATAACAGAGTGGAACCCATCTAAGGAGTTAGGTAATTTTTCCATTACTATGATTGTGTAACCCTATAGTGTTTTATGGGAATGGGTCGTTCACCATTATATTTACAGCCTCCAATGGTGTTAGAGAATGATTTTTATAATATCAGGGCAGCACCCACATATGGTGTCATTGAATGTGTCCTATACTAGTAGAGTGGTGTCCTCAAATTCTATTAGTGTGTGTTTCCTCAATCTTGATATTATGTCCTCTCAACTGTGAGGTATAATGGAGAGTTTTAGATCGACATGGATATTTCATTAGAAAAAATCACAAGATACAGGACACTTGAAACTGATGGAAGACTATTCTCATTATATAGAATGTGAGAAGGAGATACACATTCTCTCTCATATGGCATTCTTTTATGTGTATAAATCACTCTTTATTAGGTTTTCATTCCAATATTTATATCTGTTGATCGTTTTAATTCTATTGATTCTCATAATTCTCCTAATTTAGCTTTTTATGCATAATGGGATGTATAGACTCTCCCATGAAAGGGATTTTCCGACACATTTTAGGTATTATAAAAAAATACTTACTGGTTAATTGAGATTATATATGAGAATAGGGATACCCTGGTAAATTTTTCCAAAAATGTTGGTCCGACCTTCAATATCTAATTCCTAACTACCTCATCGTTTTACTTTTCCTCTCAATTTCATGTTGGGATATCATTCTGGTTGAGTGAGTATTTATCACCATAGATTTTTTAATTTCATTTTCATACTCTTGTATTTAAATATTTTTTTTACTCAATATATTAATATCATTTATAATTATTCATAAACATATATTTTTTGAGAGTTTTTTGTGTGTTTATATAGGTACATTAGTAAAATTCCTCCCATATTATTTTTTTTCTTTTGATGATTTTTTCCAACCCTTAGACAATGTAGGATGTATTTGGTTAATTCTCCCTTTAATACCTATTGAATAGGTGGGATATGGGGGATCATATTGTAAAAAACCAAATCTCATACCTACCGATGATTTCTAGGATAGTGTTTACAAAGATTACATGTCATATATATTAATATGTAATGAATATTTATTTTCTTATATATTATGATTTTAGGAATATGCACTCAAATTGATGTCTTTGTGGAACAAGAATATAATTTTATGTGGAAATAAATGGAATAAAGCTTGTAATTTCTGAGAAAAAATTAATTGTTCAATGGGGGGAAATGAAGATCATCATAATGTACCCTTTATGGATATATTTTTAATGTGTGGGAAATATGGATACTATTTGAGATATTTTTAAAATATGAGGGCTAACTCTAATTCCAACGAGATACCAAATAATGTGAAAGGATTTATGGGTTTATTTAAGGTGATTCTTGAATTTTTTGATGTGTTATATCAATGATATTTAAGTAATAAATTCCCAAGAAAACAATGGATTTTTCAGTATTTTTTTCATTATGGATTTGAAGACATATCAGGAATATTACAAATAACCATGAAAAGAGATTTAGTGGTATGGTGATTTTTTATCATAGACATGATTAAGAGAAAATATAGACCGTAATATATGGCTGAGATTGAGTAAATACTATATAGTTTTAGAGAAAGACATTATTTTCATTATTAAAAATTTTATTGTTGAAATTTTGTTTTTGATTTAATAAAAACTGAATTAGGTAATACTTGATGAATTTTATTCCATTTGGCATTTATTGTTGTGAACATTTTTGGAAAATAATTTTTTTTTATTTTTGAAAGAATATATATATATATATATATATTTTCTTTTATATTAACATAAAAGTTAATGATACCATTTTGGTCATATAAGATTACTATTGATCATATCTTGAATGGAAACAAGACCCCCTTGATTAATTACATGCTGATAATTTGAGGTGATTTGAAACTTTTCTGAAATAAAAATCTATTGATTTTCAAATAAACCTTTGGGAAAGTATATGATTTTATGTTAACTTAATTATGTTCATTTTCATAGTGGGATATAGATAATTTCTATATATGGATAGTGATTTATTAGATATGATATTTTATCATATTTATTTATATTCAATATATTAATTAACATTTAGGTTAGTATCTACATTTTATTCATGTTATTTTATTTAATTTGTCTACATTAAATGATCATATAATAATTTATTGTGGTGATAAATTATATTTGGGAGATGTTTCATTGGGTATAGGTAAATATAAACCTTGGTATTTATTAGTAATTTTAAAAAAATTGTTATTTTTTGTTATCAATATTATGTTTTTAGATATATAAGATGAAGAGAACGATAAATAATATGACGTTAAAACATTATTTAATGTCAGGTGTATTAAAGAAATTTAAGATGTAGGATTATTTATTTAGTTAAACCCTGGATTCTGTTATTATGGTATTGAAGATTAAATTTGTATTTTTCATATTATGGTTTATACATTATAGGAATTATCTCACCATGTGTTATTTTATTTATTAATGACAGATTTGAAGAGTAATATCATTATATACATTTTTAGTATGATAGAAGGGATTTTAGTGAATTTGGAAAAAACAATTATATGAAATAATGATCATTTGATGAAATATATTTTCATGTGGTGGAATTTCATTAAAACTAAAATTATACATTTCATGTTAGTATATATAGTTTTTATTCCTTTACTATATGGTAATGGATTTTTATAAATCAATGAAAATGATCATATGAAAAGGAAGTTCCCATGAAATGTTCAATTATGATGAAGTGATATTCTCCTAACCCTTTATTGGCTAATGGTCTTTTATTTATAAAATTTTTTCTAAACATGTTCTTTGTGAATCACTTTTAGTTATTATGACTTGTTTTTATCTTTCATGTCCATACATTAACTTATCAACAATTTTTTAACTAGGAACCCTATTTTATGGTATTTCATGTAAAATTTATGTTAACAAATTTTTATATTTATGGGATGTTTTATTTTATCATTTTTTATAAAGGATTTCAATAAAAGTGTTTTCAAATATAAATCCTTTGATTATAGAGCCCATGGTCAGATATTGAAGAATAAATTTACCAATTTGGAGAGAATACAAAAAATAATATTTCGGAAGATATTACTATGTAATTATCTTTTTCTTTG
The DNA here is from genome assembly GCA_963277665.1 of Viscum album. Lineage (NCBI taxonomy): Eukaryota > Viridiplantae > Streptophyta > Magnoliopsida > Santalales > Viscaceae > Viscum > Viscum album. The sequence goes on from OY728122.1 coordinate 639,504,474, forward strand.
ATATCATGGGTTACAAGTAACACTAAGTTTAATCAATCCACAGTATATTATAAAAATATAATTATGGGACTATTATAACTTTGTCTTTAAATTAGATGCTAAAAATATGATTTAATTCTTTATGGGATATTTAAAAATATATAAATCAATATATGTATTTATTAACTCTTCGGAATTATGAACTCAATTTTTAACTATGTAATATTATGCACGAAAAATAAATTTCTTCTAAAATTATTGTTATTTATTTTTTTGAGAAAATAATATATTTACTTTTTTTATACAATTTTAAATTATACTACCTAACAATATTTTATTTTGAAATCATGGAATAAAAATGTATATAGGTTTAATTTGTTGTCTTTTTTAAAAAAGATTAATTTTCAATTGAATTATTTTAATGAATAAATTTCTTTAAAAATGATATTATTCATTGAATAATGTATAAAATTAAATTTTATTTTAAAAAGAAATAATAGTTAAATTGGATATAAAATATTTTAAATTATCCAATTAGATTAATTATAATATATTTTATGACAGAATTTGGTGCAAAAGAATTTTATTCCTAAAAACAGAATTTTAAAAACTATTTTTCTATGTCCAATGGGGTTTTCTATTAACAAGTCAAACTAATTGTTATTTTAGAAACATATTAATTTAATTAGTATATTATATATCTATTAAAAAAGTAACATTCATTTGATAATTTTTAATGCAATGGATAAGAATAAACTATGCTTAATGTTTTAAAAAAATTTCTAAATTTGTTTTTATCAAACTTTGTCTGATCATTTTTAACTCAATTTATTTTACTTATATTTATAAAATTTGAAAAAATGGATAATATTTTTGGAATTATTTGGTTCAAATACATTAAATGATCACTTTCTTTTTTTACCAATATGAATTGAAATCTTGGTAAAATTTATAAAAACTGTAATTGTTAAATAGGGATAATATAGATTAAAGCTAAGTGGTGAGGTTATAATATTTCATTTTAATTATTATTAGATATATTTAGTTCTCCATGTATCATCATTGGATATAATTTTATTAGTTTAATGGAAAATATTTCATGATAAAGACTTATATAATATTTAAATCAATGAATGTTACAAAATGTACCTCTCTTAATTTTATACATCCATGATGTTTTCACATCTTTAAAAAACTATTTTTGAATGAATATTAATTATAATTTATTTAATTATAGATTTATATTTATGATTTTAATTCATTTATAATTTTCTGGTATTATATATTTACCACAAAATCTAACACATGTCGAAACAATATTTATTCAAGTAATCGAAAAATAAAATACATAATTTTGAAAATATAAAAGTGATAAAATTTTAGTATGTTATAGTTTCCCTGTAATTTTATAATTTTCGATAACATATTAGTATTAGTTAAATTTATTATATTTGAATTAAATATTTTTTTATGAATTAAATGTAATATAAAATGAATAGATTGAAAATCATCAATAATTAAATTTTATAAAACTAATATTTTATGAAATTATCTTAAAATTATAAGAAAAATTTATCTAAGAAAATTTTATTGTTATATGGTATAATGTGTAATTATTTTCAAATTAATGTGAAATTTTTATTATAAATGTAAACAATACAACTGTGTATTATTTATTTTTTTAATGTGGTTAAATTTTAAATTGATTAAGTATGGGTTAATCAAAATGATAAGGTTTATAATGACACAAAAAAATTGTTAAAATATATTGGATGATAGAAATAGAACCGTATTCAACCCCCTAATTCAAATCCATGTTCAATTGGAGGCATTTTTTATTTTAATTATTATATTTTCATTTAATCTCAAGAATTTCCAAATGATCCTATAACCCCAAATATAAAAAATAACCTCCCCATCACCTATTTACACCACATTGAGCCTTATAAATTGAAATAATTCTTCAAATATCCCTTATAAATGTCTATAGAATCATTCAATCTATTATGGTCTTCACAAAATAACATCCCTAAATCCCTTTAAAGGGGAAATAATGGTGTCATTTCAATGAACTGGTAATCTTCTTGATAATGAACTTGCTATTATATTATTATTTACCTCCTATGAATATATGGTATTTTTCATAAAAAAAATCAATATACCATGTATTGTAAAATATTATTATTATTTTGAAAAAAACATTATCTCAACAAGCGAGGTGAGAATATATCCTTTATTTGGCCATAAAACTTTTCGTCTCCATGTAGAGATATAATTAATATTCTTATCATCATCTAATATTGATGAGTATACTGATGTTTCAAAAAATATATATTTCTCAATTAATTATAGTTTTGGATAAAAATATCTTATCTACCTATGTACAATCCAATCCTCTGGGAAACGATTATGACATTCATGCATACATGTGGACTACCTCTTCAAAGAAGGGATGTGAATACCATTTAATTTATATATATGATGGAGAGTAATTCTGATAAATATGACAAATTTATATGACACAAATGAAATAATAATGTTCCTTTAATTTCTAATTAATATTTACATTTCATTTCTACCATCTGTAAAAAAATAACAAATCTAATTATCTTTATGCACGTCCTATCATCCCCATGAATTATATAATTCATCTTTCTATCAATAAATATTATAAATGTCTATAAATATGTATATAATGAATATATATTATTTAATTATCATTATTAATATTTTTAGGGATTTAAAATATATAAATATACTTGTAATGTAACTACTGAACTAAAATACTAATGATAGATGAAAGAGATAACACCCATAAATAACGCTTTTAATAAAATTTATTAATAAAAGGGGGGTTTTGTAATCTTATAAAGGGATCATATATGATATTGTAATTATGAAAATGAAATTTTTATAATGGAATTATTTATTTATATTTATTATACATGGTGATAGAGTGATATCGAAAATGGTGAACTCGAGGTTATAGATTTTAATCTCCTTTTATTTATATGAGACACATTCAATGTTCATTAATTTTTTCAATCATATGGGGTTTTTTAATCTAATTAATTTTTTAATGTCATACTCATTAAATTTATGGGAATTTAAATATTTATATTGTGTTCTTCCATTCATGGGACTTACATGTCATATGTTTCCCAATAACTAAATGTTTTTATGTTACAATCTCATTATTTATTGGGATTGATTACGATTATGAGTATAATGAGTTATTATTATGGTTTACCACTAAAGATACTCATAAAGATTATTACCTTATAGTTATTTCATGGTATCATATTTTTCACTTTTTCTCCTCACTTAAATTATTATATAGGCCAAACATACAATTTATGGAATATTTTCTTCATTTATCTATTCGAACAAAAATAATTTTTCCCACATCCTTGTCTTTTAAAAAATTATTTAAATATTGTTTTTGTAATTTTACTATTATTTCAAAATGTAGTCTTTTAAAAAAGGTTTACATCATAAGTTATTTGAATGTACTCTTCTATTAATTTATCAAATAATGTATATTTTTCCTATTTACAAAAAACATGAATGTAATGTTTTTAAGACATTTAAAAAATGAACATAATTTCACAAAATCATCATCACTCAGTAAATAAAATCTACCAGCTTATGTTTCTATTATTATTTTCAAATAATATTTTTTCCTTAATGTTTTTGAAAATATTTTATTAGAAATATATTTTTTCAAAATGGAATAGAAATTTTACTCAATAATTTTTATTGGTATTTAATGTTATTTTTTATTCAAAAAATAAAATCACCCATGATATCACTTGCACTTTACTTGGGACATAATGAGTGTATAATGTCCTTATTTTATATCTGTATGGTTTAGCTATCTAATTAAAAAACATATATGAATATCTATCATTTTCTACTGATTAATTAATGATGAATTGATGAAATGTTTTTGACAAACATTTCTTTTCAATGGGATATAATATAATGGAATATTTATTAAATATATTTCAATTAACTCATTCTGATGTGATGAAGGATTGATAAACTCATGAACACATATGAGTGATTTTCATTATGTGATGTCGGTTACACATAAATCCATTTTTTTCATTGGGGAATTTTTGATCTCTTATGAGATAAATCTGATGAAAATGGGTAGTAGACCCATTTCAATAAAGGACTATTTACACTATGAATGTGTTGATATTAAACCACAACTACTATGTTGTTTTGGGTAGTGAACCAATTATGATATGATAGTATTGGATATGATCTTTGAATATAAAATAAATTTAATTTTATGATTATGTGTATTCCCAAAAAATATGTCTTATTCTATTCTTATTCTCTTATGGATAATATTCCTAAATTCCCTTATGATTCATGTATTATGCAACACAATGATTTCTTCCATGATTCTTGATTATTATTTACGACATGAGGGGAAATATTTTAAAATGTTGTACTCATGCTCTCATACAATTATATTAATGTTATCATAATGTAATAAATGATATAACCCTTTATTAACATTTATATGAATTTGATATCAGCCTTTCTTATATTTATTTTCACCCAGATACGAAGAAAATTACTATGTATGAAATTTATATGAATTCTCTTCAATATGAAGAACATAGTGGGAGGTGATGTTGATATTTTATGAACAACTTGATTTATATCCCTATATCCAATGGAACTAGAATAATATGACATTATCATGGATCGTTGTGTGATGAAATGAATATTCACCTATTATAATGTGAAATGTATCTATGAAAAGTATCTTCTGCTATAGTGGATATAAGATTATAGTTTAAGTAACCTTTCATTAATATGATGAGAAATATATAGTGACAATAATTGGGATATGTCTTTTTAGAGGATAAAATCCTTATGAAATATATGGATTTTTAGTGGTTATTATTTAAGGATATAATAACATTCATTAAATTGTACACATAACCATGAAATATTATTTTGTTGTAAGGATATATATTTGAACAAAACATGAATGAGGGAAAATAAAATACATAATATTTTTATATTTTATGAGTTAGTAATGTCTATTTGGGATAAATAGATGATTCACATTGACAGTATTTGTAAAATTGAAATTGGAATGAGATTTAGTAAAATGTTATTTTGGCCATCTATGATGATTATTATTGTATTTCAGATTTATGGTTGTGAACATATTTTTTTAATAAGGATTCTGTTATTTTTCTGTATCATATATATATATATATCATGTCAGGATAAAATAAAGATAAGGGATACCATTAAAATTTTATAAAATTGGTGTTGATCATAGGTTCAATGGAATCAACACCCAGTTTTGAAATTATACATGATGGTTTTTTAATGTGTTTTGAAATTTTTCATGAATAATATTCTATTGAGGATCAACTAACAATTTGGGTTAGTTTTTGATTTTATGTTATTATAATTAGGGACTTTTTATAGTGGGATATATAAAATTATTCTGGTTTGAGACTGATTGATTAAAGCGGAACTATGTTCAGTGATATTTATGTACAATTAACATATTATCATTTAGAATAGTATCTAAATTTAATTAATCAAAATATCGTTGAATTTATATAATTACAATTTTATATTGTGATTTATCATTGTGAATAATAATATTTTGGATGTATTTCATTGGGATGATGTAATTGTAAAACTAATGATTAAGATGTTTAACATTAAATATTATTTTGGAATAATAGAATGAAATATATAATGATATGTGGAAAAGATTATTTTATGAAAATTGAACTTGAAATATTTTTTATTGTTGATGTTATTGAGGTAATTTGAGTCATAGGCCTATTTATTGAGTCAAACTATATATTTTATTGTTAAGGTATTGTCAATTAAATTTGTATTTAATTATATGATTGTTTTTTCATTATAGAAAATATATTACAATATGATAATCATATTTGGTTTTTATTAAATAATAATTTATGCATTAATGTCTTTTTATAAATTTTCGATATGATATAAGATAATTTTAGGGATTCAGTCATACATATTTCAGGTATTGCCCTCCCTTTTTGTGGAAATAAAGTAGATTGTAATGGAAATCGATTAAAAAATGAAATTAAAATTTTCAAGTTAGTATATTTCATTATATTATTATTCTATATGGTAAAGGAATTCCTCAACTCTAGGAAAATGGTCATTAGAAAAAATAATGTTCTCACATAACCATCAATTTTGATAAATTGTAGTTCACTTAACCCATTACTGATTCGTGGTCTGTTTGTTATTAACTATCACTTGAACTTGTTCAATATCACTCTCTATTATTCCATGGGCGTTATTTTTCTCTTCTATTCCCATATTTTAACAACCCACACATGAATACTTTATTTGGGAACCCTATTTTTTGTTATTATGTATAACCATTTTGTTTATGACTTTTCCATTCTCATGGATGATTTATTACTCATTTTTTATGATTGCGGTTTTCAATTGAGTAATTTTATAATATCAGTGTTTTTATTAACAAGATGATTATAAAATTTTGAGGCATAAAATTATTAATGACAATGAAATGTAGCACATCGAGATTTTGGAAAATATATCTATTTAATTAATTATATTTCTTTGAAAGCATGTTTAAATTGAATCATAGAGTTTAAACGAAACATGATATGTTATTAAAATATTATTATATAACCATTATAACACAATCATTAAATTGTTAGGTACTAATAAGGTTATCTAAATAATATATAAAAATATATATATTCTATGAACGATATGATTTGATTAATTAAAATCACCCAATAAATCGTATGTATTCTTATATTGGAAGAAATAGAATTCCATTAAAATTATTTTTATTGATATCCTAGAATTTTTTTAAAAAAAATTTGACACATTTATAAAAAAATATTTCAACAAAATAACTAAAATATTGATTTCATCATCTAAAAATTATCTTAGGATGATTTTATGTCATTTTATGGGTAATATAAATTTTTCCCGTGAATGGTGAAAAAAGATGACATTTTTATTGAAAACTATTATTTTTCATGAATTAAAAAGATCCATTTGTTTTTAAAATGGTGAAAAAGTAAAATTATTTATATTTTAAATAATATAATTATTTTTTAGTAATTTCAATGTTATAATTGGGTTTAAATTTTTGATTAAAATTCAAAAGAAATTTTTATGAAATACTTTCTAATTCATGAAATGTTTTTTTCGAATTAATGTAATGAATTAATCACTATACGCGAAATATGTTACATAAATTAATTTATCATATTATTAATATAATTTTTTATATGGACAGGATATTTTAATAATCATTTTATATGAATTAACTATTATTTACAATTAAATTAAATTTCTTCTAAAAAGTGGTTTTCATCACCTTTTGAAAAATAGTTGTTAAATTTATTTATACCACTTATATGAATATAATTTTATAAAATGTTTCCCTAATTAGTGTTCATAAATATAAAATTTATAATATTGGATATTTTTTTAGTAATATGAATAGTAAACATGGTAATCTTTATCCCCTCAGTGATGGGTTAATATGTATAATTTAGATTAAAACTATTTTTAAGGACAAAATTTTTAATCTTAATTATTATTTAATAAAGATACTTATTTAAATATAAACATAGTATATAATTTAATTTGTTTAATGTGAACATTTTTATGAAAATTAATTATATAATTTTTAAATGAATGAATATTACATCATTTCACATTCTTATTTTTAAATATAATAAATCTATTCACATGGGGAAAAAATAGTCTTGAATGAAAACTAGACTTGAATGAATATTAATATAAATTTTTAGAAAAATGAAATTATATTACTGATGGTAATTTATTTCAACGTTTTAGGTATTATATTATTATATTGAATTCTTACGCAACACTCAAACAACATTATTTGAATTTATGCGAAAATAAAATAAATTATTTTGAAAATATTAAACATTTTATAATTTAAGTATGACATACTGTCTAAAAATATTATTTGAGTATATGAAATATTATTATTAAGTTAGGATAATATATTTAAATTAAAACATTCTAATTTTTTTTATTTCTATCAAATTAGATGACTAGTGTAAAAATCATAAATAATGATATTTTATCAAAATAATACTGTATATAATTATTTGAAAATAAATATATATTGAAAGTTGATAAGGTATATATTAAAAGGATTAAAAACTTCATAAAATATTCATTTATGGTCCAATTTTAACATTATAGGTAATAATTAAAACGCAATATTGTTTAAAAAGTTATAAGTATTAAAATAATATTTTATAAACTAAGGGATAATAAAAATGATAAGGTTAAAAATGAATATAACATATTCAAATAACAATATATGATGGTGTAAAAACCATATCCTACTGTATCCTCAAATACCTCTTAATTTGGAATAATTTTACATCACAATTAATTCATTATAATTAAATTTGTTGAGAAATTATAATAGATCCCCATACCTATATTATTAAGGACACCTACACCCTCAGATATTTAAACAACATTGATCCTTCTAGATTGAAAAAAACTATAAAAATTTATCTTTTAAAAAACCCAAGATATATTACAGATGTTTTGTCTTCCTAAAAGATTACACTAGATCCATTTGAGGAAATTGTGAAGACTCATTTCAAAGTGGTAATCATGATTATAGATCACTTTATTTTCTAATCATATTTATATTTAATAAATCCTTGGTATTTATTAAAAAAATAAATTCAGTTTAATAATTATGATAATGTTTTATTATGATTATGAAAAAGTACATTCATTATTTCCCATTAAATGATATATGAATGTACCCCTCATGCATATGTAGAGCTTATCATCTCCATGCAGAGATATAATTAATTACCTATCACCATATCTTATAGATTTTTATTGTGAAGGGATAAATTTTTTATATTATATTTATGAAATAATTATACTTTTTTGTTATTATATCAAATATTTACACATACCTTCAATTGATTTGGGATATTGTAATATCTCCAATTCATTTGTATTAATAGAATGACCAGGAAGCCATGTAATTCATTTTTCATCAATATTATTCATAAAGTATAATAGGGACGAGTTTAATGAATATTTATAATATAAATCATATAATAATCATCCATGAATGTTTAATTAATATTCACATTTTTTCCCATCCATCGTTAAAAAAAATATTTCTTTTGTAGGTACACCATATCATCTCTTTTAAAGGTGTAATTAATATTTCTATTAATGAAATTTATAGACGACTCTAAATATGTATTTAATTAATATATAGGTTTTCTATATCATGATTATTTTTCTGAATGATATTAATGAAATATTAGTATATAAGTACTAGAAGTACTGTGATGAAATCCTCGTGATATACGAAATAGTTGAAACAAAGATATGGTGATTTTTATATGGGATTATTGTTAAATTTATTTTTTAAATATTATAAAGAGAACATATACTATATTATAGATAAAAACATGAATATGATATAACATTATAATAATATTAATTTTGTTGTATAGTTTTCTAGAGTGATTTCGAAACATGGAGAACCCAAGTTCACATAATTTTTTCTTTATACTATTTCTAGGATAAATATTCCATATTATCCTCTAGTTTCATTTATATATTGTATATAATGATGATAAATTTTTTTATGATCCACCTTATGTAATTTATTTGTAGTTGCATATGTATATATGTCTCTTTTATAAATTGAGATTGCGATTCAAATCACTCCAATGTGGTAAAGAGTTTAATTTTACAATATCATAGTTTATCAGTATTGATTATGATTATATTTCCCATATTGAATTATTATTTTTTTCCTATAATGAAATTATTAAATATAAATGAATTTATTTCATTCTATTGTTATAAAAAATATTTTATCCTTATCTTTGTAATATGGGAAAAAATTAAATATTTTTTTAAACATTCTCTTATAATTATTCAATGTCATTTTAGCCCATGTTTTACATTATAAAAATTTGTTGAAAAGGAATCTTCCTATCATTTAAGGAATGATTTTTATTTTTATTTTTTCCAAAAATTGAAATAAACGTTTTCTTTAAACAAATATAGCTTGATCAAAATTTAATGCCATTATTATCTAACATTTTTTTTAATCTTAATTAACACATTTCAAAATTGAAAGACTATTTTACTCAATAATTTTATGATGATATTTTAATGGTTGTACAATTCAAAAATTATTACCACCCTTGATATAAATTATGATTTAATAGTGATATAATCAAAGGATTGTAAACTTATTCATTATCTGAATGGTTTATTTTTATGATTATAAGACATTATTGAAAACTATTACATTTAAACAATTTATACTAGGATGAAGTGATGAAATTTTTATGTAACTCATTTCATTTCTAGGATTTATGCTATGATGAAAAATTTATGAAACCCATTTCTTTTTAGGGTTTCTAATAAAATGAATATATAATGATATTGCGGAAAACATATGTATGATTTTGAATTTTGGATGGGTGGGTCCCATATCACTATCTAATACATTGGGAATAATTGATATATCATTAGATAAATAAAAATGTAATGGTTATAGAAATTAGTTTAGTAAGGGAATTGTCCTCTATGATAGTTAGGGAAGTGAAAAATGTTCTGTAGGATTCATTAGGGAGTGAAATGATTACACTATTTTAGTATAGGAAATTATACTTTTCTATAATGTAAAATAGTAAATATTATTGTATATATTCAAAAAATTATCTTTCTTTTAGCAATTTTATGCCCTCATAGATCTTGTTCATGAATACCTTTCTGATTCATGTCTAATTAATTAACAACAATTATTCTAATATTCAAGATTACGATCTAAGATATATAGGGTATAATTCTTAAATTTCATGATCATATTCTCACGCCCATTTTTATATGTTTTTCTCAAGCGATCATTGGTATCTCCATTGTTTACCTTATCGAACATTTGATAACACCCTATATTGTGCTTCTCTTCCCAAAGATTCTGAGAAAAGTACACATTATGATCTATCAAATATGGGTGCTAGTTATGAATAAAATTTTTGGACATGTAAGACCCCAATACAATAAACTATATTTTTTTAAATTTATTCAATCTCATTTGTATATTGTTTTACATGAAATGATTTGTTTAAAAGAAACTTGATAATCAATTTAACACCTCGACCCCAGTTACCCAAAGTCAGTGTATTATCACATAACATTGGCATGATAAAAAAAGATCAAGTCTGAAAAGTCTGATTATTTTAGTAGCCTTGGAAACATTAGATACATTCAAAAGACCTACATTACATTTATTTTGATATTTATAATATCAATTATTTTAATATTTCATTAATTAGGTAATTACTACATCACCATTGTGTAATAAATAAATTAAATTATTTAATGTCTAAAAATTATAAATAAAATACTATTATGTAGGAAATATTCTTATCTTTCTAATGAATATTTATAATCGAATTTATCTTATGTAAAACCCTATATTAAAAATGTTTTAGTTATTAAACTTCGATTTTAACTCTTTTAACTCTTCTTTAAATTAAATAATAATAAATGTCCAAATCTAATCTAAGTAGACCAAAGCGATTTTTATTGTATTCCTAAGTTTGTTTTTTGTCGAATTATACTTATCCAATACAATTAGAATATGTGTTAGGGTAATAATAATATCATTTTTATCCTTAATTTCCCTATTATTTACTTTTAACCGTGGTAAATCAAAGTAAAAAAGTTACAATTCACCAAAAATTATCTTTTCCTTATTAAAACACATTTTACTCCTTGATATTAACAATGTCTCTCGGATTTTTTAAATTCCACTCACAGATGTGGTAAAATTATGTTTTATATGAATTTGAAAATTCTCCTATGAGGTGGGTAAAAGACGGTGAAAATTTCAATAAAATTATATATATATATATATATAATATTATTACAAAATGACTCCACTGAATTAAATTGAACATATATAGGTTTTATTTATCTATTTTTACCTAAAATAAATTTAAATAAAATAAAAAATTATTTAAATAAAAAGTCGGTTTTAAACATTAACTCAGTGTTTTTCACAATTCATCAAAAAATGATAGTTTTCAGAAAAATACAAAATATTCACCCTAAGATAATTTCAATATTCTGAATCCAAAAATGATGTCCATTTTACCAAATTATAATCCTATAAGTTTCATTTATTAATTTAAAATTAATTCCCGTTGTCAAAACCAAAAGGCGTATTTTTAAGAAACAATATCTATCAAAAGATTGACACTTGTTTTTGTCCAATCTCAACATAAAATTATTTTGAATGACCAGCATTTGATGAAATGGTAAAAATATAATCTATTTAAACTTTCAAAAAATTAAAATGTATAATTTAACACTATAAATTATTTTTATTAAAAATGTTGTTTTCAGTTAAAATATAATATTTTTCACTATTCACCCAAATATGAAAGTTGTAAGAGAAACATCAGAAATTTATTGAAACTAAATTCTTATGTACCAATTCTAAAGAAGAAGTTTATTTTGTAAAATTTAATATACAAAAGTTTCAAATATTTGATTTAAAAAATGGTTCGCCATTAAAATACGATAAAAATGCTTTTTGGAAAAAAAATACTTCTTTTATCTGAAACAAAATTAATTAGTTCTTACATCATGTATAAGAAACTCATAATATGGATTCTAGAATTATAACGATTATATAAAGGTCAATATTTAGTTAGTACTATTTATAATCACTTTTGAACGACTTGTTTATTTAATCGTGGTGCACATGAACTCGGTGTTTCGTGTGGTGTGAGTTGTTGAATTACATTGATGAAATAATGTAATATGTATTATTGGGGTGTTACATTTTCCCTCATTAAATAAATTACATCATCTCAATTTGAAATGGTGCTCTGAAAATAAAATGTTGAAAATAGGAAATTCCTTTTTGGGAAAACCCACATCGGAAATTGGGTTAATAAAATTTACACTTAATAATAGGAAAAGGGAATGAAAAAGACACCACCAAGTTATGATCTTGATTAAGAGAAAATTGATTGAAATTAGAGACACATAATTGGAGGGAAAATGTAAATATTTATAGGGTGTGATTGAGGTCATCAGTCACGAACAATTAGAGAATTAAGGGCCTCAAATCCATCAATCTATGATGATTTAAAATAATATCGGTTCAACAATACAAAAGGTATTAGGATAACACATTTTTAATTTTAAGATGCCTTACCTAATGTTTAAGAATTTTTTTTCTTCAGATAATAAGAGAAGAAAAAAATATATAATTGACAAGTAGAGTTCTATATTTTAACTAATTTCTACAACAAACTCATCTTTCACTCTAAAAGTTAATAGAACTTAAAAAATATTCTATTTATACTATTAGTTTAGTGTTCCAAAAAAATGAATTTATAATTCATCTACCAGACCCTTTAAAAAAATACATTACTTAATCAAGGACATAACATGGGTCTGTGATAGGTGATACACCCTTATCACCCTTCGGTTGTGGGTTCAAGTCTCGTGGCATTGCCAGATGCAATGGGTTGCCTCCCAACCTCCGGGTTGTCCTTTTTATGGAAATCAAAAAATAATTTCAAACTAGGCTTTCCAAAATACATATGTCCAAACTCACAATCCTAAATTTATAAGGTATTGAAAGACAATGAATATCCTTTTTACCATGTAATAACATGTGAACACCGTCATCCTGTATTCTTATGAAACACTACAACATCCTAAATTACAATAAAACCTTATTGATTACATTCATGCCCCATTATTATTTATATAATAATGGATATACTCCTTCTATAAAAAATGTTGTAAACTCCAACAATGATTGAATATACAAATAATTAATCAATTTCAAGGTAGTCAAGAAAATCTAGAATAATTTATTTAAATCAAACCTGAATTATTTCAAAATCATTACTTTAGTATCAGAACCATATTATGGTCTATCTTTCTCTCAACCATTTATTTTCCAAAAATTTAACCTTCTATTGAGTCATTTTTCATGGTTCCACACAATCTCATGTCCATAATTAAATAGTACTACAATACAATCCTTATATACTCCATAATTATTATAACCGGTACAACTTTGATACAACACTCAAATGACATAATTCTTTAATAACAATATAAGAACTCTAATAATTCGTCCTCATCTGTGTTTGTATCATAACTTGATTGTTATCCAATAGCATCATTTGGGGCATACTCGGATGATTTGAACTTTGGTTTTTGTAGTGTCCCATCTCCTTGCAGATGAAGCATTTTACATTTGAAAACTTTTTCTTATCGTTGCAGTCATGTACCTGGTGTCCTTTTTCTCCATACTTATAACAGACTGTCATTCCCTTCAGGCATGTTCGAGGGTGTTTCATCCCATAGTTATCACATATGGGAAAATTATTTTTTTTTCTCTCTCCCATTTATACATCTTTCTCTCTTCCATCCTTTTCTTATCTTATTTCCCTTCAATGAAATAGGACTCTGAGAATTCTTTACTTATTTTATTAACACATGATACTATTTATTCAAATGTTGAGAAAATAAGAGAGATTATTTCCCTTCTAAATGTTGGCTTCATATAGTTGATGATATGATCCTTCATACTCAATGGATCATACCTGTTGTTGTAATTCACATTCCTTCTACTGGGAACCATTTATCTACAATGTTATACACTAGGACAGTTTATGAATTGCAATGAATAATTCCAAACTTGTAAAATACCTTGCGTAGATTGAACAGTTTACAGATAATACATAATCATATAAATGTTTTCTTTTACGTAGTATATAATCATAAACCCTTCATAATGGATTATAAAAAAATTGAATTATCCTAAGCATATCCACCAGGAGTGTCGTAACCAAGAGTGCAGTCATGCCCTTTATTGTGCACCAGTTCCCGTTCGAGTCTAGCTCAAAGCGGTTTTTTTGGGTTTTGTCGCTAGGTACATCTGTGCCAGAGTCTCCTCTACCTGCTTGTATCCAGACAGAGATGTATTGCTCGGAAAACTCACAAAATCTCTACATTACCAAAATTCTATGATGTTATTCTATACTAATCCTAAATGTATATCTTAGGGTAATGTTCTCAAATGAGAGTTTATCTAAATATAGCTTTCATGGTATGTACTAAACTTCCTCTGATACCAACTGTAACGCCATGACCCCAGTAACCCAGAGTCGTTTCATTGTCACATAACATTGGAATGATAAAAAAATATCATGTCTCGAAAGTCCGGTTAGTTTAGTAGCCCTGGAAACACTAGATACATTCATAAGTCTTAAATTAAATTTATTTGGATATTTATTATATCAATTATTTTAATATTTATATAATTAGGTAATTACTGCATCACCATTGTGTCATAATGAAATTAAATTATTTAATGTCTAAAAACTATAAATAAAATACCATTATGTGGGAAATATTTTTATCTTTCTAATTAATATTTATAATCTAATTTATCTTATGTATACCCCTATATTAAAAACGTTTCAGTTATTAAACTTTGATTTTAACTCTTTTAACTCTTATTTTAGTTAAAAAATAATAAATTTCCTAATCTAATCCATGTGGACAAAAAAGGATCATATTTTAATCCTAAGGATGTTTTTGTTATAATTATACCTAGCCAATAGAATTCGGACATGTGTTAGGGTAATAATAATATCATTTTTACCCTTAATTACCCTATTTACTTTTAACCGTTGTAAATAAAAGTAATACGTTACTATTCATAAAAAAATATTTTTATTTTGTTGAACCACATTTTACTCCTTGATATTAACCATGTCTCTCAGATTTTTTAAATTCCATTAACAGATGTAGTAAAATTATTTTTTATGTGAATTTGCAAATTCTCCTAGGAGGTGGGTAAAAGACGGTGAAAATTTCAATAAAATTATATATATATAATATTATTAAAAAATGACTCCAATTAATTAAATTGAAAATATATAGTTATTATGTATCTATTATTACCTAAAATAAATTTAAATAAAACAAATAATTGTATAAATAAAAATTCCGTTTTAAACAATAACTCAGTGTTTTTTACTATTCATCAAAAATTGAATGTTTTCAGAAAAATATCAAAACATCACACTAAGCTAATTTCGATATTCCAAATCAAAAAATTAAGTCCATTTTACAAAATTCACAACATAATAGTTGAATTTTTTAATTTAAAATTAATTTCCGTTGTCAAAACCAAAAGACGTATTTTTAAGAAACAATATATATCCAAAGATTGACACTTGTTTATGACCATTTTCAAAGTGAAATTACTTAAAATGACAAGAATTGGATTAAATGGTAAAAATATAATCTATTTATACATCCAAACCATTAAAATGTATAATTTAACACTATAAATTATTTTGATTAAAAAATTCGTTTTGAGTTAAAATATAGTATTTTTGACTATTCACCCAAATATGAAACTTATCAGAGAAACACCAAAATTTTATTGAAACTAAATTCTTATATTCCTATTCTAATGAAGAAGTTTATTTTGTCAAATTGAATATATAAAAGTATCAAATATTGGATATAAAAAAGGGTTCTCCATTAAAATAAGGTAAGAGTGCATTTTTTGAAAAATACTTCTTTTATCTGAAAAAATGTATTAGGTCTTACAGTATATCTAAGAAAATCATAATATGGATTATAAAATTATAAGGATTATATAAAGTTCAAAATTCATTTAATACTATTCATAACCACTTTTGAATGACAACTTGTTTTAGTCATGGTGCGCTTGAAATCTGTGTTGCGTGTAGTGTGAGTTGCTGAATTAAATTGAAAAAATAACGTAATATGAAATATTGGGGTGTTACAATCAAATTATATGTTATTATTTAAACAAATTCAATATAACCTAATCGTTATGTTTGAATTTATGAATATGACTAAATAACTTTGAATGATTATATTTTTTACAAATTTATTAATTAAATTCAAATTTTATCTATTGATTATAATCATAATAAGAACAATTTGAAAAAATGGAATGTTTTTTGGAGAACTGTATTTTTAAAAAATGTGGATTAGTAGCTCTTTATGAACATATTAAAAAATTAATTTTACCAATATTATTATATTTATTTGAAAAACAAACCTAATTTATTAAATATAAATATATAAATTATATGTGGGTTAATTTTTTTTAATTTTAGAGAAAGAGTGAATTTTTGATGAATAGTGAAAAAATAATGGTTTTTATTGAAAACTAATTTGTCTTTTAAATTAGAAAATTTTAAATCATCTTTTAAATTATATTTAATCAATAACAGTAAATTTATATTAATTGTTAATTTATCTTATCCATTGGGATCAATTTCATATTGAATTATGATAGAAAAACTTTATAATCATTTGAATATGTTTCTATGGGAACATATATTTTCTATGTGTCATTGAGTTTGATATTAATTCAAAATATGCCACTTATATAAATTGAATATGTAAAAATGAATTTCATATTTCAAAAAAATAATTAATATCATATAATAAGGGAAGTATAATTTTTTCTTAATTAATAGTTAAAATATTAATATTTTTCTCAATGGTTATGGTTAGAAAAAGATGATTCAGTGGTTGAAATAAAAATATAATCAAAAAAATAACTAAAAAACATGTAAACATATAACTAACTACCCATATTTCTACCCTTATAATTCTAGGATTTATTTAATAGGATTTTGGATACATTTCCATGAATGTGGCCTATATAATAATTTATGTAAGAAATAAATATTCATACATATCTTTATTTTAATTTTAATTATGTGTTCATAATAGGAAAAAATAAAGATATGTAAGAATATTTATTTTAATTTTAGAATAATTTAATTAATTTCATGCGTGTAATTAATTTTAAATATTTTGTAACCATATAATTACTTTCAATTATTATTAAATTCCATAATAGAAATTAATTAATTAATTAATCAATGAATAAATGATACAATATTTTTTAAAAATTATTCTAAATTTAAATAATAATTGTGTGACTTTAATTTATCATAATAACACATAATTATATATAGGTATGATTTCTAATTTCCACATTTGTTGTTATTTGTTTAAATAAAATTAAATGAATAATTCCCAAACTGATATTAATGTTATTTTAAAATAAATGCTATTTAATTATGTGGTTTATAATTTTAGAAAACTACATTTTTTCATTTTATTTTTAAATGAAAAAAATAAAAAATACATTCCCTTAAAGGATCAATTGGACTTTTTAAATAACTATATTAAAACATTATGTGTAAAAACATTGTAATAATGGTTAAAGTAGAAACATTTTATTTTTCACCTCAAATGTTATTATGGTAAAATCAATTCCCATAATATGTATTGTTTTTATTAGATAAATTGGATTTCAATAATAGAATAAATTTCTACAGATTATCTAATAAGGTAAATTTTATGTTATTCATAATTTATGAATTACCTTAGATAATATAGACAACTTACCGTAGTGAGAAAATGGTAAAATTATCGAAGCAAAGATGTTATGGAATAACATGTTTAAAAAATTTGTTATTTTTTCCATGGTGGTTTATAATGATTTTATCATCCCTATGACACATTAATTATAAATTTTTATGCCACATCAAAGATATTAACTTCCCATTATTGGATAGTTTTTCATATATCCAAAATGTTAGTCCTCCTCATTTATAAAATGACACTCACTCACCTCACTTTTTCACTCCTATAAATATATTATTCTTAACCTAAACCTTCCATAATTTGCCCAAAAATAATTATACACATAATATATGTTTTTTATTCCCCAAAGGTAAATCATATGTTTTTAGGTCGTGTTCCAAATTAGGTGTCTATATGAGAAATTAATCATTTTAACAATGTTTTTTAATTTTCATTCAACCTTTACAACTTTCAGTTATTTCATAACAATTACAATATAATCACAATAGTGATACATTATAATGATATTTTACAATGTTGATATCATAATATACATCTATATCGTCTTCCATCATACAAGAAATGAAATCTTCTATAGTGTGTATAGTGTACTACCGACTGACAAACCAATGTAACATGTTTTCCATCAAAAGAAATAAACATTGTTTATAATGATGGTTTTAATGTATTCATATACTATATTTTATATAATTAAATTAAGATAATTAAAATTCCATATATAATTTCTTACAATCCATTCATCTTAATATGAAATAGCATGTCTCATGGGTATGATAGTTTACAACCTCATGAAGCACTATGAGACATTTTTCACTTACACATTAAAATGACGATAAAAATGACACTTTTAATGAATATATTTATTATATTTGACCTGTTATAAATTTATGACAATTAATATATTATCAAATTCTGTATCTTTTAACAATAAAAGGAAATGATATCATCTCTCTTTCATGCATATGGCCTTCTATATCAATGAAGAAATTTGACTCATGTTTTATGATCAACATTCATGAATGGTTATAATAATGTATTTCATGTTTAAAAAATATATTTAGATTTGTATTATTATTTTTGAGAATAATTATTTATATCCTATACACATAAACTATAAAATCCATGAAAACAAAAAATGATAAAATAAGTCCATTAAAACCAAAAATAATGAAAATAATGAAATATTCTAAAAAAATGGAAGTAATATGATATTAGGGGATAATATAACATATTATTAATATGAGTAAGAGTTTTTATAAATTAATAAAATTATTAAAACCATTATACATTTATTCATTGAGTGTTCAAAAAAAGGTAAGCATGAGGTAACAGATTTCATCTCAAATTTCCATTTCTAAGAGATATATGTGATTATATGCACCTTTTCAGCATTATACATTGTATAAATTTCCAAAATGATGAATTTAACATGAATAACTATTTATTAATGATGATTAATATAAAGTTTCAAGTTAATTATTCAAGGGGATACAATATAAATGTTACAATATATGTAATTAATTATTGAAAAATATCACATTATATTGTCACTTTTTACTTAATAATCAAAAAGTCACATTCTTGTGATTTTTTCATTGAAAATTACATTTCGTTCTAAAATTAATATTCTTTTATAATGGATATTATTATTTCATAAAATTTATTCCACTTTTATATTGGCTATTTTTAATGATTTTTTTTATAAATTTTGTAAATATTGATAAATTTGTATCATTTACTCGGTATTGATATTTTATGATTTGGAATATTAATTCACGAATTTAATCAATTATTAGATATAAGGGGAATTATTTAGATATTAAGTTATGGGGGGCATATATATTATATATCCCCTCATTTCATTGATAGGTCTCTTGAGAGAAAACAATAGGCTGAATAAGATGGGGTTTTCCAATAGTTTTTAACTATATTGTAAGTGGTCATAATTGTAAAAGAATTATATTTCCTAATATCATTATGTAAAATAATTAATAATTTACTTCATTAATAATTCATGTATTATTATTATCCATGATATTTTTTTCAATGACATTACATTTTATTACATTCCATTATTAGTTTTTTAAAAGGCACTGTTGTTTAGTTAATAACCTTGACTTGTTTTTATGCCTTATCTCATGCTCAGGGTATTGATTAAATATAGTGGTATATAATAATTGAAAATTTTAATTATGAAAATCATTTTTTAGTCATTTTAACAACCTCTTCATGTAACCCTTACAGACTATTTGATATCACCCTAATTTTATTTGATTCCCAGGGTTATGAAGATGTATAATTTTAATGAGTTAAAAAGATTCTATGAATTTTATTATTTTTTTCTAATTTTATACTCCCAATGTAAATTGGGAATCATCATTTTTTTTTTGACAACTACTAAAAAGATTTTTAAATTGGGTTTAGTCCCATTTTATTATGACAATGTAATAAATGTACACACAGTGTCTGGGATACTAGAGTTTAGGTTATTATAATTGGTATCTAAAAATGTTTAGAATACTCCATTTGAACTAGATTCTGAAAAAAATTGATAAGGTAACATAACCCTATAATATACTTTGAGAATATATAGAGAACAACATCCTAATGTTTCTATAATGATGATATCATGTTGTTTTAATTAGAAATTCACCTATATTTGGATATAATCAGTAGACATGGTTCTATAATATATGTTCCTAGTGATAATAAATCTAAAGCTGATGCAATGGGATTGAATTTAATTTCCATTAGTTCTTGAAAATTGGCCTTATATTAGACTTGGTTTGACACTCCCGATTAATATTTTATACATAACTCACATATTCTTGAAAAATTTATTATATATTTAAACATAACGGTTTACCTAAAACAATAGGTTTATAATTATCATATAAAAAATAAATAAATATTAATTTTTTTTATTTAATAAACCATATTCTAATTTATAAATTATGATTTCATATTTTTATTTTCATAGATAATATAGTATATAGTATTTTTTTAAAGGAACCTAGATGAAACAGGGAAATCCAAGAATGTGTCCAATTTAGAAATTTCCCTAATGAGTAAGCCAATATAGATTGATTTGGAAGTGATAATTTCTTGGATATTGTATAGAAACATAACTTGGTTTTGATAAATATCCTTTCCTTGAATAAGAATTCAAATATGTTTCATTGTGATTCTTCTATGTTGGATCACATCATGTGAGAGATCCCCAATCATTTAGTGGGACAAAAATATGGAAACTATGAAATGGAATATGTATTTTGAGATGATATTTATCTCTATGGGATTAGAAGAAAGGCAAATAGACTAAGTTACAGTGTACTATATGAAAGGTTATGCTGAAAAATAGTGGTATTTTATCATGAATACTGGGGTGGAAAGTTATATAGAACAAATGGCATAGAAGAAATTAAAGACACAATCATCAAAAAATATTTCCCCCACATGCAAAAAACCAAATGTAAAGAAATTTACTTATCATAAAGATAAATGAATAATAATGTATAACATAGTATAAATATAAATTGAGTTGGCTTGTTAGGTATTCTCCATATTTTTTAGGCTACATTGAATGAAATATTGATAGTTTCTTAGAAGGGGTTCAACCCAATCCATGAAGGGAATTGGTATCTCAATCAATTTCATCATATGCTGAAACAGTGTTACATACCATTAAAATGGGGAATTAATCCTAAAATAAAATATATGATGAAGGGGTAAAATGAAAATAAGATGATGAATGAGTACCATGAAATGGAATCTATCTATAAAGGAGAATAAAATTACACAATCTCTTTATCTTGAGTACTCTAGAAAGACTAATCCTAGTAATGGATTGGTGGTATTAGGACATGATTATATAATTTTAGATAAGGTTAATTATATTAAAAACTATAATGGGAATAATGAAAACAATGGTATGTGATTTTTGAGTAGTATAGAGTTAGGAAAACTGAAAATTAATTCCCCATGGAACATAGAATGTACCAAAGAAGTGACAGGGGGGAGAATTCCATTCTTGTGTATTCACTAAAGATGATGTGTAAGTACACAATGTTGTAGGGGTTTTTCATTAATAATATATTAAAATTTATCTAATTATAAATTATATTTAGGATCCCACCTTTTATATCTTCTTTGTTTTCATAAAAATAAGATATTTCTGTATCACTCTAAAACTATTGTTCGGAGAAAATACACAAATTGGAAGTCATTTAACAATATTGATGTGTTATAAAATCCTCATTATGACACATAAAATTGCATTATTTTCAAACCATATTGACATAAAAATTATTTACTATAATATACACTTTATAATAGGATTGAATTCAGAATATGATGAATAAAATTATCATAGGAATAAAGGAAATTTTGATTTAAGAGGAAGATTCTAAATCATTTATCATTAGAATAATGATATTCTCATTTGATACAACTCTAGATCCACCCCCAGTATATCTAATAAAGGATATTGTTAGTAAATATGTAGAGACACAATATATGTATGAAAAAGTTAATCAAAAATTTTATAATGTACCTATTATAATTGAATACATTAATGTGTTTACTGGGGTATTGCATAAATACCCACAAAATGTGAATTTGAGTTTTCCAGTGATTTAACTCCTAATGAAAGACTGATGTAAAATAATCCCAATACAATTTCCATTGATTAATCTGTAGGTAGAAGTAATCACCTACACGATTTATGGGTTAAGGAATTTATTACCAATAGTGTTTCAAAATGGGAAATGCCTTATCTCTTCGTTTAGGTTAATGATGAATCCATGAGGTTGTGTATTGATTATAAGAAATTCAATGATGTAACAATGTAGAAATTATTACAAATGCCTCACAATAATGAATGATTTGATCAACTTGATAGCCGATTTATTTTTTTGATGATTAATATCCAATTTGAGAATAATCAATTGAGTGTAAAGAAATATGTCATTCCAAGTATAACAATGAAAATTAGGAATTTTAATCATGATTTTTAAGTTACTACCTTTTGATTGATTAATTCACCATACTTTTATAGATCTAATAAAAAAATTATTCTTGGAATAACTTGTTAATTTTTTTTCATTTCATTGATTATATCGTTTTAAATTATCAATGTTATTATGACTTTGATAATTTAAATTAGATAATTATTGAGGCTCTTAAAAAGGAATTTTGATATGTGAAATTTTTTATGTCTGATTTATAGATTAAGGATATTCTATTTCGTGGCCATATTTTCAAAAAGGGTAGAATCTTAGTTGATCATGTGATGAAAAATGATGTTGTAGAATTGCCAACACCGATAAAAATAACCGAGGTATGTATTTTCATTGGTTTAGCTTGTCACTGTACATGATTAATTCATAATTATTATTGATTTTATAACCCATTAACCATTAATACATGTAATGGTGTTAATATAATTTGGAAGAATAAATGAGAATATTTTTTATGAGCTAAACATGATGTTGGTCAATGCAATGAATTTGACTCCACTATTTGGAAATTTAGAGTTTTTGATATATAGTGAGGCATAAATGAAAAAAAAATTCTCTAATTGATTTAATATAACATTATTTCATATGAATCAAACAAATTTATTACTTATGAATATAAAAATATATCCTACAATCTTGATTTTGTAGTTGAATTCATTTATTTGAAGATAAGGAGTCAATACCATTATAGTGAAATATATGAGATATAAAAAAACTAAAAAATCCTAAATCAAATACTTTCATTGAATGAGATCATTATAAGAAAAAATTTATGGATCGAGCTACTCAAGGATTGTGAATGCTTGATACACTACCACTAAGGGATGAAATATATGGTAGTTTATCCATTAAATATATAAAATCATTTATTTTTTCACCAAAATGGGCATAGGGAGGAATCCAATGTTCATAGATCTAATAAATATAGATATAAATATTCTTAGTGAAAGATAAGAATCATTACTTTTCCATATTTTTTTTAAACCATGATTATTATAAAATACTTAATGTTATCAATTTTATGATAAGAGCTATTAGAAGAAAATTAATGTTGTGAATTATAGGAAACTAGAATACTTAATTTGTTAACATGTTATTCTAAAATGCATAAATGGATTGTGTATTCCATATAAACTAGATATTTTTTTTTTGAATTCATAAGTTCGATTTTTCTATATACTATAGTGGCACAATGTTGAATTAGGTTATGAGGGAATATTTTTGGTGGGATAAATTGATGTTGGAAATTACCAATTATATTTGATTATGTCTAGTATTTCCTAATGTGAATGATGTGAGAAAAAGACTCAAAGATTCATTCATCCTCTTCCAATTCCTATGTAAAAATGGGATGAAATTATTTTATACTTTTTCTCGGTAATACCAAGGACTCCTAAAAGAATCATGCAATATGGGTTATCATTGATTGTTTAACCAAATCAACAAATTTTACCTAAATAAGATAATATTTACCATTATATAACTTGAAAAGATCAATTTTAATTATGTTTAAGATATTATGGTGAAACTATTTTGATCCTATATAATTATCATCACAATTTTACATCGATATATTAGATGTTTCTCCAAAAGGCCCTTGATTATGAGCTTTATTTGAGCACTACCTACCACCATCAAACTAATGGACAATCCAAATGGAGAACTCAAACAATGGATAAAATATTGGGGTCATAATATCATTAATTTCAACATATATGGGATCAATATTTACCATTGGTAGTTTTTTCCGATAATATTATATTATGTTCCAGTAATAAATCTGTGTCACATGAAAAATTATATTGCACGAGAAATCATACTAAAACAAGTTGGGATAAATTTGGATAATATAAACTTATAATCTTATAACATGTCGATGAAAAAAAAAGATTAATACGATCTGGGAACATATTATTTCAACTCTAAGTATGAAAATGTGTTATGTTGGTAATCGAATAAAGGATTTTTATTTCCATGTGGGACATAATTTTTATTGAAATTACCTCCATGAAATGGTTTAAAATGGTTCATTATGAAGGGTAAAATGAGACCAAGGCACACTAGAGCATTTAAAATCCATATATCGATTTTATCTATTTCTTATAATTTTAAAATTCTGCCATGTATCTCAAAATTATATGATGTGTTTCATATATAATTGTCATATAAGTACATTATATACCAAACACATGAGATCACCTATCAATAAATAGAGTTGGAAACTGGTAAACATTATTATAAAGAACCCATATATATTTTTGATACAATATAGAATGTATTATGGAATTTTATAAAAAAATGGACAATGAAATGTGGGAACATTGGACATAATGTTAAAGAGTTAGCCTCTTATATTTAGATAGTAATATCCTTAAAAATTTAAAGAAAATTTTTTTATGTGGGAA
This sequence comes from Viscum album, assembly GCA_963277665.1. NCBI lineage: Eukaryota > Viridiplantae > Streptophyta > Magnoliopsida > Santalales > Viscaceae > Viscum > Viscum album. Next base: position 639,530,422 of record OY728122.1, read on the forward strand.
GATTTTATCACCCCGATAATTTATCATACATTTATTTATAAATAAATTAAATCTTCTCATAATCATGTGATTCATCAAATGTTATGTCTAAAACAAATCGTTTTCACTATTAAAATATTATTATTTACAAATGACCAATATGAGATAGTTGTTTTGTTGGAAGGTATGAATATGTCAAGGTAAATTATGAAAACTATGTGGTTTTTTAATGACTGATATAAATTTAATGGTTTAATATTTATTAAAAATAAATTAAGAACCAATTGAAAGAAAAAGAAAAATATTCTAGAAAAAAATATTTTTAATAAGGCTGATTAGTCGTAGATTTCACAAATATTCTAAAAGTAATTTTTCTAACATTGGATAATTTATTTGAAAAAGAAAAATAATTTTTTAAATATACAAGTAAAAATTTTATTCCTGTCACTTTTTTATAATTTAATGAAAATAAAATTTTTAGATAAATGATAAAAAATAAAACATTTTATTGAAATATACATTTTTGATTAAATTATATAGTTTGTATAAATATTTTTTAAATATGTTTTAATGATTAATTAGTTCTATTATGTAAATATTTAACTAATTTAGTAAATTGGGTTCAATTTCATAGGAATCACGGTATAAACAAAATTAACCGTTAAAATATTTTTCTTTATAGATCCCATTTTGGTGACCTATCATTGAGTTTAATATTAAATTAAATTTAACCACTAATGTGAACTAAAATTAACAAATATAGTCCTTATTTGAATCTAAAAAATAAATATTATCTTAAAAGATGAACATAACTATTTGTCTTAATAATATGTAAAAGTGTAAAACATAATTACCATGGTCAATATTAAAACGACTTTACAGTGTGGTAAAACACAATATATAAGGGTTAATATAACCTAAATACTTTTCCAATTAATGTTTTTGGAATTATTTGGTCACTTATTACATTATTCCCTGTTTTTATGATTTCTTGGGAGAAATTTACAAAAATATGACACATATAATAATTTTATTAAAAAAATCACCCACTTGATTTAAAATATAATTTGTGTGTTCACATAGGGAAAAATAAATATATGAATGAATATTAAATGAAACTTGGGTGTAATGAATCTAATTTCATATGGATAATTTATCTTTAATTTCTTTAATCATGAAATTATTTTCAATTATTTTCAAATTTAAACAGAGTGATAATTAAAATAATATAAAAATAAGATGAATAATACAAGAAAAATATAAATGGTACATTAAATTGAATTAATAATTGGGTACCATAAATTTTTAATTAAAATATATATTTATATATAGGTGTTAAAATTATATATTTTAATCTCAATATTTTACTAATTTTTATTTAATTCAAACTAAAAGGATATTTCCCAAATTGACATTAAAGTAATTTTATAAAAAATAATAATTAATTAAATGATTTAAAAATTCTAAAAAATATATTTTATTTTGAGTGATATTTAAAGGATTAAAAATATAAAATATGGTCTATTTAAGGACCGACTGTTCTTTTAAAGTGTTAATATTATCAAAAAATTGTAAACACTTAATTATACCGGTTAACATTAAGACATTGTTTTTACACGTTATATGCACTTATACTAAAAGTAATTTTAGACACATATGGAAATTTTATTAGAAAAAATTGGATTTCAGATTTTGAATCATAGGGTATAAATTATATTATTGGAGTTATATTATCTTAGACTGAATTTATGAATTACCTTGAATAATAGAGACTACACAACATTGTGAAATGTAAAATTTTTAATGCAATGAAACAATAAAGTTAAGGAACAACATGTTTGAAACTTAATTTTTTATGTAGTGGAGGTTTAGTTTTACAATTTCAACCCTCAAAAAATTTAACTATAAATTTTAAATCAACGTGGAGGATATTTTCTTCCCATTATTGAATATTTTTCTGTATTTTAAAAAAATACCACTACACCTTAATTATAAAAGGGAAATCACTCCCCTTCCATCTTCACACACTAGAAGCCTTTTTACCATCCATAAAATTACAAAAATCAATTCCAAATATAGTTAAAAAAATTTATGTATGTTATATTTTTTATAAAATAAAAAAAACAATAATTTTTTTGTGGTGATAGAACAAAGGTTTCTCTGTGGGAAATTAATCACCATAACATATATCTGTCTTCTTCATTCATCATCTAAAACCTAGAATTTATCTTAAAAATTACAATTTAATAAAAATATCATCTACATTATCTGTAGATTTTATTATTTAATTGTTATAATATACATCAATATCCTCTTCTATCAAATGGGAATTGAAATTTTCAATAGTGTTTAAGGAAGTCTACCTCCTCGCAAACTGATATAAATCATTTTACATTAACACAACCCATGATTTTGTATAATAATGTTTTTAATGAAAATATGGAATATTTATAATGTAATAAAAAGTATATCAATATAATAAAAGAAATATATTTTTTATTTTCATTCCAGTTAAAATATGATAAATTTACTAACTTGTTCAGTGAACTACATCTTGACGAAGTATTGGGATTAAATTTTCCCATAAACATTACATAGAAGGTAATGCTGATAAATTTAGAAAATATATGTTTTATATATCACAGAATATCAATTCAATAAAATAAATTTAACCACAAATGACTTAACATTTTATCTGTTAAGGTAATCAAATCATCATTCATGCTTTCATAAATCATATCATCTCAAGGAAGTGATGTAACTCATTTTATATGGAACATTTTCATAAATTGTTCCAATAATGTATTTAATGTGTAAATATGACATTTATAATGTTATTAATATTCAATAGAATATGTAATTTATTTTTTTTACATGAACTAGAACATTCCTGACAAACCATGCGTGGGAATACAATGAAATTAGCACATGGAACCAAGGAAATAATGAAATATTGTTATCAAATGAGTGGTAAGATGAAATTAGAGATAATAAGTTTTATTGTAAATATGAGTATTAATTTTCCCTAAAATAACAACATTATTAAGAACATTATACATGAACTTAATGAATTTTTTAAAAAATTAAGCACGAGATATGTCATTTCATCTCAATTAAATTTTCATTGAATAATATTGGTTAATAAGAACCAATTTACTATTAAATGATGTATATATTACCAAAATCAAGTATTTAACATGAATAAATATTTATTGACAAGTATTTATGTTTTTTTCAGTTTATTATTCATGGGGATACTATTTAAAAATTACCATGGAGGTAAATAATTACTTTATAATCTCACCTTCTTTTGTTATTATATATATTCTCTTAAAAATCACATTATTATGATCATTTTTCACTCAAAAAGACCTTTTTATTTGAAATCAGTATCGTAGTTTAATGGGTATTTTTATTTCATAAACTATATACCATTTCTTACATAATGTGTTTATTTTGGTTGTTTTTGATTATTGTATGTAATATTGAAAAATATTTACCCTTCATTCATAATGGATATTTGGTTATTATGAATATTGATTCTCGAATTAAAGAAATTAGTTGATATATTTAGAATTATTTCTATATTATGTAATGGGGGTACATGGTAATATATGTCTCATATATTCATCGATAGGTCTCATGATAAAATAAGTTTCCCAAATCAAATGGGTTTTTACTGGTACTTTTAAACTACATTGTGAAATGTCTTCAAGTTATATGTAACATGATTCATAAGATGTTGATTTATAATAAATAATTTTTTCCTTTATTTAGAATTCCAATTTTTTTATCATCCCTAATATTTCATCATTTATAATATCTCTAGATATATTTTATATTATTTTTTTAAATGGATAAGGTGTAAAGTTAATAACCTCACATAATTATTTTTTCTTATCTCAGGCTTATGTTATAGATTACATGGAATTTATTATTAGTTATTTAATTTTTATGGATATAATATGATTTATTTACTCATCATATCTCCATATTTATGTATCAATTATTGAAAGTTTGATATCACCATTATTTTTTCGATTCATTGGGTTGTAAAGATGTATCATTTTAATGAGTTTCACGTATGCAGATCATTTTATTTTATATTATGTAATTTTTAACTAGAAAAGTAAAATGGGAATGATGTGGTTATATAGTTCTCCAAAACATCGATATAGATCAATCATTTTCGATTATACCTATGGTATTTATTCCAATGTAATAAAGTAGGCCTCAATACTGGGTTACTTGTGTTGGGGTCAAAGTAGTAGGTATGAAAGAAATTTACAATATTCCTTTGGATAAAATTTTAGTAAATACTAGATTAGGGAACATGAACCTATAATATTCAATGAGGATATGTATAGAAATAAATTCTATAATTTTAGAAGTAAGTGATTAGGTGTTTTTTCCAAGATATACATCCCGGTTTGGATATTACATGTGGATTTTGTTCTGGAACAAATATACCAATGGTTATTAATATTTTAAATTAGTTTATTTTTATTGACATTAATTTAACCTAGTTCATGTCAATGGGACTTTTATAAGACATGGATTTGCAATCATGGTAAATATTCTTTGGATAATTAAAATTTTCATGAAAACAAATTTTTATGGAGTTGAAAATAACAACATACAGAAATAAAAATGTTTTAGAGTACAAGATTTACATTTAATAATTATTAAAATTTATTTTATATCATACACTATATTTATAATAATACATTATATTTGAAATTTTTTAATATTTTTTCCTAATATTTTATATTTGAATTTTTACTTGTGGAACCTTGAAGGTATATTGGTATCAAAACTTATGGCTAGTGTACAGATATCCCTAATGAGTAAGACAATATATCCTTTATTAGAACTTTGAATATCAAAGATGTATTAGGGGAGACTAACTAGGTTATAATAAATAAACATTCATGGATTAAGAATCCAATTTCTCTAAAATTATATTATCCACAATTAGATCATAACATGAAACATAATCCCACATCATTTACTGGGACAGGAAATAAAGTTGTAGTTCTCCAATGGATTATATCTCTCGAGAAAATATTTATCTCCATGTTATGGGAATAAAGTAAATTTTTTGACATACAGTTTACATCATCAATTCCATTTTGGGTCAATGATTTCCATATATATAGAATATTAGGGAGGAAGTGGTAATAGAACACATGTAATTGAAGGTATTCAATGATATATTCATCAATAAGTTTTTTCCTCATCAAAAATAAATTAAATGAAGTGTAATTTTATCATAATATAGAAAAATTAACATGGAATTATTTTGGTGTATGAGGATACCTTATAAGACAATCAATGTGTGGTACATATTTCATATGCTACACAAAATACAAGATTGACCATTTCTATGATGGGGTTATGCCATATATTTGAAGGGAACTGGTCTATGGAACTATTTCATTATATGATTAAATAGTTTTATCTCACAAAAAATTGAAAATGAATTCTCTATATCCAATATGTTCTAGTGGTATAATAGATATAGTTGATGGAAGAGAACCATGAAAATATGGGATACATAATATAAGAAAAAAATAAAGAAGTAACTTCCATCTTGTGAGAACTACGAAAAGCAAAATCATGGGACATGCATGAAGGGATTTGTATTTTATTCTATATATTTAGATATGGGTAATAATACTAAATGTAAAATTTTGAATAAATAAATCACTAATTTTGAATGTTTTAAATGTATTGAAATGGAAATAAATTTAATTGTATTCCTCATGAATCAAGGGAATATACCTATAAAGTGAAAAAGTGGACTAGAGAATTATTATGTGTTAATTATAAATGATGTGGAAAGACAAAATGTGGTATTATATGGTAAATAAATCATAGATTCAAAATTTTAAAATTAATAGGTTTATTCTAGATCATCATTCCCTTTAATATCCTCTTTGGTTTTCCTGAAAGTTTGATATTTCCCTAGCTCAATAACAATTGGGATTTCAGTTATAGATCATAGTTGATGTATCACTACAACAAGGATTTCTCATCCAATCCCCATTATGAAAAACAAATATGCATGATCTTCTAACAGTGTTATCATACATAAGATTTACGTCAATATATTCCTCGTAATGGACTGGTATTCAAATTATGAAGAAAAAATATGTTAACAGAAAATGGAATTTTTTATTCATGAGGAACATATAGAATTATTTATCATTAGTATAAATATATAATTATATCATACATTCCTAGATCAACCCCCAGTATCTGTACTAAATTTGATTTGCACGGAAAAATATGAGAAACTATTTAAGGATGAATAATGTAATACTCAAATAGTGGATATAACAATTATATAGCAATAAATTTATATATATGTCAATGAATTACATAGACATCCCCCACATAATGATGTTGAGTTTTCAAATTTTATAAATCCTGATTCAATACTAATATAAAATAATCCATATATAATTTTCACTAAGTAATTAATGTACCTAATTAATCAACAAAACAAGTTGTGTGATAAGGAATTTATAGGCCAAAGGGTTTCACCATGGGGATCCCTTTTTCACATAATTAAGAAGAATGATATTTCCTTGTGATTTCATATTGAAATTAGGTAAATCATTGAAATAATTATAAGGAACATATTTCATCTTCCTTAAATTGAAGACTTATTCGATCAACATGATTGATCGTTATATTTTACAATGAATGAACTTCATTCTAGATATCATTAATTGAGAGTAAATAATGATCACATTCCAAAGACAACATTCAAAATGTGTTATGGGAATAATGAGTTTATATTAATTACATTTTTATTTATTAATGGTCCTACAGTTTTTATGAATCTAATAAAAAGAGTAATCAAGGAATTTTTTGTGGATTTTTAGTATTGTTCATTGATGATAACATTGTGAATTCTAATAATTATTATAACTATGAAAATATCTCTTATATCATTCATAAGGCTATTTGAAGAAAAAAATTATATGTGAAATCTAATAAGTGTTATTTATATCCAAAATAAATTTATATTCCTAGAAATTTTATCTCTAAGGATGGAATATTAGTTAATTTTTGGCTAATAGTGGTTTACAGAGAATGTTGAACACTAAGAAACAAAATTTTGATACATAATTTCACTGGTTTAATATGTTATTCTCATCGATCCATTTATAATATTTTTTAATTGGAAAACCCATTAAAAAAGCTTAAATTTAAAGGGGTTAAGATCGTTTTGACTATATAGCGACAATAATGTTTTATAACAAATTAGGAGGGTGGTCAATGCTCAAATTTTGGGCCTACCATTAGGAAATGACATGTTTTTAATTTATGGATAAACAAGGAATAAGGTACATTATAGTTTCCAAATAAAAAATTATGAAGTTATTTCATATGAATCAAGGAAACTGACATCTTTGAAAAATAGCTATAGAACCCAAGATTATGAGTTTGTAGCTATTATATTTTTATTGATGAAATTTAGCCATTATATATATTGTGAAATAGGTGACATATACACTAACCATAACAGTATAAAATAAATATTTTCATATAAAGAGATCATTATTAGAGAAACGAGATTTCCCAAGCTACTCTTTGATTTTGATCGCTAGTCACACTATCACCATGGGAATGAAAATATGGAAGTAGAATAATTGAATATGAATAATTCTGCTATATTTCCCAAATAATGTTTTAGTGTGATAAAATATTCATAGATCTAATAATGATGGATTTTTTAATTATTAGGGAAGGAGTGGTATCAGTAGTCATTGATATGATTGTGACCCTTAATTACTAGAAAATATAAAAAGATATCAATATTAATATTATAACCTTAATAATAAAATTACTCTTGTAAATGATTAGAATATAGAAGAATTAATTTTTGAAGATGCTCATCTAAAATTATTATATATTATGGGTTCTACATATATGTTGTCTAAAAAAATCAAATTTATGACACTTGTAGGTTGAATTTCTCTATAAACCATTGTAGCGCAAATATGTACATGGATTTTTGGGAATGTTTTTATTGGGATAAAATGAGGTGGAAAATTACAGATCATGTCCTAAGATTTTCTGTTTTTCAAAATGTGAATGAATTGAGATAAAATCCAAAATAAGTCATGAAATCCCTTTCTATTTTTATTTTAAAATGGGGGAACATTTATCTGAAATTGTTCATTTGAATATCAATTACCTCTAGAAATAATGATATAATATGGTTTATCATTGATCACAAAAACGTATCTATATATTTCCTCTCTATAAGAGCATATTTACCACTAAATATCCATGGAAGGCTATATATTAATAATTTTTTAAGACATCATGATGCAACTCTTTTTCTAATATCTGATTGTGATCCCAATATTACAACAATATTTTGGAAGAGTCTATAGAAGGACCTCAATAATGACCTTCATTTGAGAACTGAATACAACCCTTGAACTGATGTATTGTGCCTAAGGACATATCAAAAAATGGAAGACAAGTTGAGGTAATTTTGTTTTAGCATTGATAGTATGTGGTATTAGAATGTAGAATTTTTTATGTTATTATAACAACATATTCCATTCAAGTATTCAAAAGTGTATTTATAAGGCATTATATAGAATGATATGTCATACTCCCACATGTTGGGATGTCGTTAGTTAATATAATATTATAGTCCAATATCTTGTATAAAATACAAAAACATATGGGAAAACTATTTTGGATCATATTAATGGATATGAATGTAGGAAAAAGTGTTAATTCAACAATAGATGAATGTATATTTAATTCCAAGTGGGAGATAGTGTTTTCTCTAATTTACCTCCATGAAAGCATGTTATATGGTTTAGTATGTAGGTAAAACTACGACCTATGTACATTGGACCATTTCAAATTAAAAAATGCATTGGATCTTCTTCTTACCATTTTTTAATTATACAATGTATCTCAAAATTACATGATGTGTTTCATATATCATCCTTATGGAAGTAAATTCCAGATAGAACACATGTTCTCGCCATAAATAAATAAAATCGGTACCTAATCAATCATAATATGATGATGCCCTAAAAATTTTTACACTAGAGAGAATCTATTTTTGTATATGGTGACATAATTAGTTTACATGATTTTGAGAAATCACAAAATAGAGGATTTAATCTTGGAACCATAGGATGTAATGAAGAAGTGATATTCTCATATGATTATATGATAATATTAAAGAAATTTTGAGGATAGAATTTTTGTAGTTGGGAAGAATGTAACACCCAAAGAAAGTATGATGTAATTCACTTTAAATATACTAAATCTCCCTGCTGTGATTTTTAACATAGTTATGTGTTTAAATAGAATTTGATACTCTATTTAAATAATATTATTCACACATGAAAAATATAAACTGGATATTATGTTTAAAATGTTTGAATAATACTAACTAAATTATGAAAAATATACGGTTTAAAAATTTAAGAAATAAATTTACTGGTTGTATATTGATTATAAATAAAATAAGAACCATTTTAATGAAATAGAAATTTTTGTTTAAAAACAATTTTTTTTAAAAAGGTGGTTAGTCTAACATTGCAAACATATTCTTCAATAAACATCTCCAATATTAGAATAATTATCCAAAAAATAAAATATTTTTTAAATGTACATGTCCTATTTATCATTTTGTAAATTATTGAGATTTTTTTGAAAAAAAATAAATATTATATAAATCGTGATAAGTAAATTATTTATTGGAAAACCCCATTTATTTTAAATGTTCTGAAATGTATATTTATAGTTTATATTATTTGTAATGAAATATTATTTCTATTATATTAATATTTAAAATTTTGGCTGTTGGTATAAATTTCATATTTTATAATGATATAAAACATTTTAAACATTTGAACATTTTCCTGTTGAAAAACCATTTTTAGATAGGTTGTTGAATATAATAATAAATTTAATAATACCCTAAAAATTAATTTTATTTATTAAATTGGTTTCATTATTTTTAATAATAATAATTAATATTATAAAATATGTTCAATTGTATTATTTTTATTCATGAATATTAAATTTTTTAAAAATAATTTTCCATTGTTATCATTAAAATATGTTTACCGTGGGGTCGATCTAAATTGTTATGGTTTAATATAACCAAAAAATTGTTCCAATTCCAATGTTTTGGATATATTTCATCACTTATCAACTTAGGATATATTTTTATGACTTTTTTTACACTTTTATATTTATGTGACCAATATAATTATTTGTGTAAATAAAAAGTCAAAATGTCACTCTCTTTTAGATTTATGTTTTTTGTTCACGATGTGTAAAAATAGATAATAACATATTATTGATATTTGTTATACATTAATTAAATAAATCTCTTATGGGTTATTATTTTTTAATTCATAATAATTATATAATTATGTTAAATTAATATAAACCACAAAAAAATAATTATTTTGTGAAATAAAAATTTTAAAAAGTATATTAAAAATATTAAAAAAAAATTAATTAAATAAATATATTTTTTCATTTATTTTTAGATAAATAAATAATTTTACTTTGGGTTGAATGTAAAATATTATAATTAAATCATTTTCTTGAATGTTTCTTAAATTCAAATTAAATAAATAATTCCAAAATTTCTATTAATGTTATTTTATAATAAATGTATTTTATTAAATGAATTAAAATATTTAAAAATAAGATATTATTAAAAGAGAATTTTAAATGGTTATAAATATAATATATGGTCCATTAATGTACTAATTATTCCATTACTGTCACTATATGTACCCTAAAAGAGTAAAAACATTATTATAATTGTTAAGGTTAAATGAGTGATTTTTCATGTTAGACACACTTCTCTTAAAATTAATCATTAACACATATATGATTTTTATTTAAAAAATTGAATTTCATATATTTAATTATAGGAATCAGAATATCTAATATGATTCATTTTATATTATTCTTAATTTATAGATTTTACTTGGTTAAAAACACTAGTAACCATATTGGGAAACTAAAATGGTAAAAGTAAGGAAACATAAAGGTTAACAAAAAACACATGATTAAACTAAGTTTTTTGTTTGTTTGTTTATAGATTTTGATCGAAATTAAATCCATACCGCCCAGAAAATAATTATTTGGTGGCAACCATGGGTGGGTGTTACTTCCTATTATGGAATAATTTTGGGTCATTACAAAAATGTCACACCTCTTCGAATAAAAAATGGAACTAACATCAATCACATATTCATACCACTCAAACAATTGTCTCAAGAAAACACAATAAAATATATCCCCATATAATTATTAAAATTATAATTTTATTGGTCTTCCTAAACAACCATCCATATGGACCTTAATAGGATATGAAAATTACATTTCTTTAAGTAACGGTAATCATCTTAACAAAGCTCTTTCTTTTTATTTTTTCCATTACAACAATAAATTATGTCTTAATAATTATAATATAATAAAAATAGAATATATCATATTAATATATTTTAATATATATATTTCATAATATATATCAATATATTATTCTATTTAATGAAAAAAAACATTGATCTGTATACGGAGGAATACATCATCAAGAATTGATGTAACTCGTTTTCCATAAACATCTATCATGGATGGATATAATTATTGATTTAATGTATATATAAAATATTTATGATATAAATATTGACATATAATTATATTATTTCATACCAATTCATACATTAAATTCCATTTAAAATACAAAAATGTCTCTCCTCTGTATGGTGGATTCTGGCCTCAAAAAGATTTGTGATTATTTTTTCACATGTGTTTTAAATGGAAGGTAATAAGGATATAATTTTCAAAAATATGTGATATATATTAAAATATATAAATTATTTAAAATTAATATATCAAAAACTTTCATACTCATTCACTCATTAGGTAAATGATAACATCTCTCATGTGTTTGTACAACCTATAGTCTCTATGAAATGTTGTGAGTTATTTTCCTTTTAATACAATCATCAATTGTTATATTACTATATATAATGGGTTAATATGATATTTATATCATTAGTATACGTCTTGAGATGAATTATTTATATCCGATTAAGATGAACCAGAATATTCATGACAACGAAAGCCTGAGAAAAAAATTAAATTAACACCTCAAACAATGAAAAAAATTAAATATTATTTTTAAAAAGATGATAACATACTAGAAGAGGATAGTATATTATAATATAAATATGAGTTTGGTTCATCTATAAATAATTACAATAAAATAAATTATAATATAGTTTAATTCAAATTCAACAAAATAGAAGCATCTAGTGTGTGATTTGGTCTCAATTACCATTTCATTAAGATATATTTGTTAATATTTACTAGTTCTATTTCTATGGTGTATATAATGACACATTTATGTATCTATCATGAATACCTTTTTTACTGATTATTAATTTTTTATTTCAAGTTTTCCCATTAAGGGGTTACAATTTAAAAGTTATCAAATAGGTAAAAACTAAGGAAAAATCTCTATTAATATTGTGATTTTTTACTTTCTCTTGAAAGATCCACTTTATTGTGTTAATTGTTTATTTGAAATTACATTAATATTAAATATCCATATATTTATGGGTTAGAAATGAATTTTTTGGAAATAGTATGTCATTATTTATATATGGTGGGGACATTGATTATTATTTAATTAACTACGAAAATATTGATAAATTTGTATTGTTTACTCAAAATAGATATTTGATAATAATTAATTTTAATTAATGAATTTAATCAATTATTTGATATATGAGGTATTATTTGGACATGAAGTTATAGGTGGGTCCAGGTTATATATATCACCTTAATGCATCAAAAAGCCTATTTATAGAACTCATTTATACAATTAAGATATGTTTTTACACCGTGTATTAAAATATCTAATGAATGGTCATGGCCGAATAGGTATCAAGATTCTTGAGATCAAGACATTTCTTAATTCAGAATTTAACTCATTTAATTTTTTTTATTCATCTTATCCCTAATATTTTCACACTATTATTATATTTGGAAATATTTTATCATTAATTTATTCACTAAATGGAAAGGGTTATTAAAAAGATATCTTGATATGTTGATTAATCCATATTTCATGATCATGGAATTTTTTAAAAGGCATGAGTTTTCAGTTATTTACATTTACATGTCAAATAATATACATTTACTAAATATATATATTCCATTTTACGTAACTGTTACAATGAATTTAAGAACACCATTATTTTTTAATTCACTAGATTATGAATATGTATCCTTTGAATTAGATTCACAGAATCCAAGCATTTTTTTATTTTATCTTCCAAAATAATATGGGAATCATATATGTATCTACTTATCCAAAATTACTAAATTTATTTTCCTTTAGTATTTTAGCTTTTATATGTATGTAAATGTAATAATTTATCTAGTGACTCTATGTCAGGGAGTCCGAATCATTAAAGGATTTTCTGTATATCCTTTATAAACTAGTGTTTTATATATTTATTTTCCAAATTCACTAGAGCTATTTTATTTTAATTTGGATCATTATGTTGTAAAATTAATATTAACATTTAATAATGTGATATCAATTTAAGATATGTACTATTATCCATAATTAATATAAATTTTTATTTCCAAATAACCCTTCGTGTTCTCGTAATTTCATGCTATGTTTATTTCAAATCGAATTTACCATTAAAAGGATAATCAGTTTCCTATGAGTCTCTAATGTTGATTGTTAAAATAATTTATAATCCTTAAAATGATATATTTTTTATACCAATATATATATATATAATACTATCAGGGAACACATTAGATGTCATCACAGTGGGGAACTGCTAAGACCATTTATTTTGACGTACATTATTAAGATATTATCATATACGAGGTCACACATATGAAAAATCATAATTAGATAATAACATTACAATCACTACATGAAATTTATATATGTAATAAAAAATTATAAATAAGATTGTTATAGGTCACCAACTCTAATAACACACCCCAATCATAAATATAACATACAATAACATTTCTACTAAAATCACTAATATGGTATTAACACTTACACATACTTTTGAATTTAGTTAAGTGGTCAACTACAAGATTCAAGTATAGTAGAATCATGTAATGGGTCAATCCAAAGATTGATTTTTTTATGATCAATGATTAATACATGATTTATATAATGAAAAATTTCCTCATCAATAGAATTATGTCTAATATTTTAGAAAATAGATATGATCTAGAAACAAATATCATGATAATTTGCATTATTTATAAATAACATAAAAAATTATGAATTACCTTAGGATATTTTTATTCTCCATTGATTCATATGAAAATAAATCCATGATTTACAATCATTTATTACAACGAAAAATAATATATTCCCTCTAACTTGGATCCATAAGTATTCTATAATTCTACGAATTTCACCGTGGGAAAATATGAGTGATAGCATGATATATCATATCAGTTGGGTTGTCCTCCTATGATCTCCTTGTGAATCTATTCAAAATAATCTTCCATTTTTTATCATCACATGATATTGGACGGTTGAGGAATTTCGTTCTCTATTATTATGAGATTTATGAGAACGGAAACTCTTTATGGGATTTATAGGATTCTATTTGGAATTCATTGTGCACTGTAAAAATGAAATTCTCTCAATAAAATAATATTTTTTTGATTATAAACAACTAAGGATTGAATGACATATTTATAAAAGTGCCACTTATTATTTATTTAATACTCATGGAGCCCCTTATAAAAATTAATTATAAATAGAAATTTATTTCTTAAATTGTGATAAATTTATGGAATAAAATAAATATTATTTAATCAAATATTATTCAATATAAATAATTTATTATCATTAAATTATCTCTTGGTTGTTATTCCCCCATATTATTTTTAAAGGTGTGAATAATGACTATATATATTAAATATATATATCACAAAATTATTCATCAATTAGTAAATAAATTATATAATCCCCAAATTGAATTTAAATCTTTATTATATATTATACTCACTGAATATTCTCTCGAATAACTGGAGATATAATATATTCAATGAATAATAAATTAATAATTACTAAACCACAAGTGGGAATAAAGTTTATTCAATTTTTAAATAATAAATAATAATATATTTTTAAAATAATATTATTGATACAATTAGTGTGAGACCTCTAGGACTATTTCATTGTGGAAATAGATGAAGTATCCTAAATTATGTAGTTAGAATCTAACAACATGAAATGGAACCCATAGAAAAATAATTTAATTATAAAATGAGATAATTTCTCATATGGATGATTAATATGTAGTATAATACCTTTATCTTGACATCTCTAATAAAGAATGTTTCACGTTGGTTCCATCTACATATATGTAAAATTTCTCCTTCATTAACATTCTAGAAATGAAATGTTCCTCTATAACACTGTGACCATGGATTTATTTATTATATATCATCTAAATCAAAGGGACTAAGCTATAAAATTGTATTAAATAAAAATAAATGAAATCCTTTGATGAATTGTTCTTAATAAATTATTAATCATGACCCACCAAATATATATTTCATTTCTAAAAACATATTGTGTCATGATTTTTATCAAAGTATAAATCTATAACACCTATAACACTCATTAATTAGTGTCTGTTAGTCTAATGATCATTACACAAATAGGTATATTTTAATATCAAATAAAACATATAAATGTAAATATTTCTATATGAGTCAATCATTCTAAAAATATCATACAGTGAAAATTAACATGTTTCTACCCCATTATTCGTTTCTTAAATGTCATATGAGTCTCCACCCATGAAATCCTATATCATTTTCTCTTATATTTTTTAAATTCACTATTTTGATTATATTATTTATATTTTCATGGATCTTATAGGTTATCATAAAAGTGGGGAACTATTATGACCTTTCAGTGTGGAAACTACTCTTAGAAAATTATGACACAATATTTTTTGTAGATGAATATTAATGATTTGATAATCTATTTATTAATATTCAAACCAATGAATAATTTTTATCATAATATAGTTAGATTTTTTTAATTCCACCAACTCCAATAGAGTCTAACTATCACCACAAAAAACTACTAAATAACGTTATTTGGTTAGGTCCCACATGATACTCAAGATTTTGGAAAGCCTTGACTTTATTTAAGGGGTCTTCGTTGTTTTCATCTGGGATTAATATTCTATCCAAAACACCACCCCTTTGATAAAACTCCCTCACGAGGGTATAATTATGAACTATGTTCTTATTATACTTGTGTATTATTGGTTTTTTTTCAAGACCCACCGCTATAGTATAATCACAATACAATGTGATAGTGTCCTTTCATTTATTTACCAAATCTATAACCAGGTAAAAGTATCATGCAGAAATTTCATCCTTAGAAACATTAGAAGTGTATATATAACAAGACCCTATTGCAGAATTATCGATAACTGTATTCTTGGAAGTCCTCAATCTCACAACAATCCATTGAGACAAAATAACATATCATGATGGTGACATCAAATCATTATAATCTATTTCAAAACATACATCAGTATGACCCATGATGACCAGTACCTTATCCCCTCATACAACAAGAATATTTCCTTAATTATTCTCAATCAAAAAATGTTATAATTAATGGTTGAAAATTTCTATACTCCTAGTCCATAATCATATCAAAATATCATGCTCAATGCATAAGAACCATAAAATCGCATACATAACATGGAATATATGATTGATATATCACATAATCATAAGGAATCATACTCAATATATCATTCACCTATTTTTTATTATGGTTATTTTTCATAGATTTATTTATACCATGTGATAGTATAACCAAAATCCTCTTTGATTATTATTTACTAAATATCATTAATATCTATCAATTTATATACATTACATAGTTCAAGTAGCCTCTTGGATATAACTTGAATGATTTGGATCCCCAGAATACATGCTTCTCGACTAATTATTTTCATGGGGATAATGTATTTATACCCATCCATAACAGACTGTAGGACTATTATGTCACTTCGAACAAGTATTATCTCATTAATATTTACACTACTAGATATAATGCATTTAACATTAACGTAATAAAAAAAAATTATAAATTGACACCAATGTTATGTGAGAGTAATATTTGGTGTCAATTTTCTTATAAACCAAATCCAAATATAAAAGAAAATTTTCTTCGGCATTGATTTTGGAGAAAACCAATGCGACATGTGTTTATTTCGGCATCAGTTTTCTAAAAACCCATTGCTGATAATAAAAAAAATTGGAATATTTTCAGAATTGATTTTGGTATATACCGACACTGAAAGTAATTTAATAAAATTTCTTATCTGGATACCCTCATGTAAATGGATCATCAAAATCAAATCTTGTGGCAGTGCCACTCAACTCACGATGAATTTGAATCCTTATTGGTGATCCCTAATGACCATTGATGATAATTTTCTTCCATTTTCATAATTTGTAGTTTGTGTTGTTCATTATCATCACTGATTTTATCATCTAAGATTTATTAGTTCTTCAAAACCTATTTTAGGTGAATTTAAACCATGTTATGAATTTATTTTTTTGTTTATATTTTCTTTCCTTTTTAAAATCTATCTTTGAATAGGTCTTTCAGTTAATAATTTTCAAAATCATTATATGGAGAAATGTTCAGATTAGGGATATATTTTCGGCTGATTTTTGTATGTCAATTTTATTTTAAATATCAATTATTTATCAATTAATTTTGTTTTTTATTTTTCTTAAATTATTATATTATAGTTAATTTTATATTTTTTGATCAGGGTTAATATTCATCCCTAAGAATGATCACTCAATTTTCATAATATGAATTGGAGTTGTGTGATTTTATTTTATGATTTTTTATCTTACATTAGGTATAAATGTATTAGTAAATGTTCTAGATGTAGATTAGAGTTGTGTGATTTTATGGTTTTATGTTAGAGTATCTCAATATGAGTATTCATATAACTCATAAAATAAACCTAAGAGGGGTGGGGGGCCTGTAACAATTCTACATAAATTATACCAAAAACCAATTGAATTATTTTTATGCATTTCTACTACTTTGGTCCTTTGAAACTCATTGGTTAGTTAGGACATAAATATATAGATTTATCTTTTACCCAATAATTCACAACCATATATAATATAATACATTAATAGAAAATCTAAATGTTTCATTTTTACATGCATTAGAGAATATTTACAAAACCTACCCCATATCCTATTCAACTCCCATTGAGATATATATTCTCTAATATAATATATTGATCATTTATAATGGCTTTACAAGGATTATCATGTCTCTATATTTTCTATTATTTACAAGAATATTAATTATTTTTCCCATTAATACATAATACCACATCCCACAACATCTTTTTATTAGAACACCACCACTTCATTCTCAATCTTATTCCTATTGATGTTACTCACCACCAATATGAAGGTTGTATCTAAATCCAAATAATAGGCTTTATTTCTCACAAAAACATATTTTTATACATGTATATCATCAAGAAATAAAAATATTTAAACTAGACTCTAATATTCTAATCAGTTCCTAATTCATTTGAACCAAATTATGGAATTATCCACTAAATTCTTCGGCAATGATCCTGTAGAGTGGAACATTAATTGTCTTCCACTTCAATATCATTATTTCATTCATTGTGAGTTCACAACTCCCAACTCAATCTCACCATCTCTTTATTCTTCATCACATCTAATAGACCACTTTTAATGCATAGTCTCACCAAATAATCAATGTTTGTAAGCATTAGAACATGCAATGGATCCATAACCACTTATTATTTATTAGATGATTCTATTTTTCTCTCAAAAAAATGTGTTGTAACATATACCAATTTAGTTTTTTATTTAATTTTTTTTGTCATTATTTGTGGATTATTATGATTTATTTCATTTATAATATGAAAATTTACTATATTTATTATTTCATATTACTAATTATATGAAATTTTTTCCCTTTAAATTACTGAAATCATAAATAATTTTGATAGATGAAACATCGAAATAATGCAACAACAATGTTAAATGAACTGATATATTTTATAAGATTGATATAGTAATTATATTATAATTTCAATATAAAACATTTAAATAATATGATAATAAAATGTTTACTATTTGTAAACATGTTTCACATGAGATATATTCTATATGATTATCAATTTTTTTTATCTAATGTGTTTATGTATACAGTTTATCTGTAAAAATATATATATATATATATATATATAAACATTTCTATGTTTTAATATATTCACCAATTATTTTGTGATATCTGATATTGAATGGATTTTAATTGGATGCATTTTCAAAGAACCACTACTGAATATGAAAAATGGGTTGATGAATTCTTAGAATTTTCTATACAACATCTTAAAAAAGTTTATTTTTTTTCAATGTGTGAAGTGTTTATAAATTGGTAAGATAGACTCAATTGAAATCATGGATCATATCTTTTTTTAGGGTTTCAGAATTAATTATACACGTTGGATCTAGCATGGTGAAATAATTTTAAATTCATCATCCAATGTGGATGACAATGTTCATAATGAGGAAGATGACCGTATTGATCAATTAATTAATAATTTACTTGTTGAAACCATTAGAAAAATAGATACTATTGAATGATTGTATGAATATTATGAGAAACCATTATTCCCAGGTTGGAGAAAATATACAGTGTAATTAGCAGTTTTGAGATTAGTTAACTCAAAATCCAAAAATCAGTGGAGTGATAAACAATTATCTAGCATAATAGCGCTTTAAAATGAGCTACTTATAGAAGGTAACATGGTTCAATATTCCAATTATGAGGCGAACAATATATTTTTCCTAATGGGATTGTTTTATAAAAAGATTCATTTTTTCCCTAGTGATTGTTTACGGTATAGAAAATAAAATCAATAAAATCAAGTTTTTCTACATCTAGGACATCGCTCTATAAATTGATTGGAAATTCAACTCAGATTCATTATCTTGTGATTTAATATAACGTAATGAAAAATCAATTTTGTACTTCCTAATGATATCATCCAATATTCTTTTTTATTCAATTCTGATAATTCAATTGTGATACATTTTTGGGTACCAGAATCAAAATTCTGCCAATGCAATTTGGTACCATCCAATAATTCCTCGTTTGAAGCATCTCTTGGAAAATTCAATTGACGAAAAAGGTTAAGAAGGAATTTAGATGAGAACATATATGATGGAAACATACATCACCGGGCCGATTCACCATAGTAGTAGAGCATTGTTAAAAAAATTCATTATTTTGGAAGTGAGTTTAGAGATCACAAAATGGAATGGTGTACTGATGGAATGATTCCATATCGGAGCCTCAGTAGGAAATATAGTTCTTGGCCTATTTTTCGGGTTGTTTACAACTTTTCCTCACATATATGTATTAAGAAAAAATATTTTATGATGAGCATTATAATTTTGAGACAAAAAAAATAGAGAAATGATATTGATGTGTATTTTTCAACATTGATTGATGATTTTAAACTATTAATGGAGGTAGGTGTTAAAGATTCTAATTCAAACAAGAAACATTGTTTTCTTTTCTATGCAATGATAATGTTAACTATAAATTAATTTCTTGCATATGAAAACTTATCTAGATATTGTGTTAAGGGAAATAAAGCATGCCCATTTTGTAAAGATCATACTTCATATTATCAATTGGATAATGGAAGAAAGATATTGTACATAGGATATCGATGATTTTTTGTGAATTGATAATTCTTATTGTACGTTGAAAAAATAATTTAACGATATATAATAATACAACCTCCCCCTCGAAAATTCGCAGTTGAAGAATATTATGACACGATGAATGATATTGATTCGATATTTGGAATAAAAAAAATTTATGGTCTTCAATAAAATATCTGTAAGATGCTGTCTATTTTTTTTCAATTTATCGAATTGGATATTTTTAGAGATTAATCCCAACATCAATGTTATTCATGTTGAGAAAAACATATGTGACAGTTTCATTAGAAGTTTTTTAGATATAAAAGGATAAACAAATGATCTATTTCATGATATATTTAACTTTATATTAATGAGAATACATTTGGAGTTAACTCCCACTATAAAAGGAAACATAACATATTTACATCCAGCTTGTCACACATTAAGAATGATTGAAAATATGAATTTTTTTCATTGTCTTCATGGTTTTATAGTACCCAATGGGTTTTTCCAAATTTGGATAATTTTGTGTCATTGAATGATTGTGAATTAATAGGTATCAAATATAATGATTTCCATGTGTCGATGCAAGAAGATCTACTAGTAACAGTTTTTGGTATATTGCTGATAGCTTCTAGAAACATTATCATCTGGATATGTAATTTTTTAAAATCCATTTGTAGAATGGTTGTTGATCGAAATTTTTTACATGTGTTGTAGAATTAAGACACTCTTTATATTTTTCCATTAGAAAATGATTTCCCACCCAAATTTTTTGATATAATGCTTCATCTTCTGATTCAGTTGTTCTATGAGATTAGAATATGTGGGAGAATTTATTTACGGTGGATGTATCCTTTTGGAAAATATACGAAAATTTTAAAGGGATATGTTAAAAATCAATATCAAATAGAGGCCTCTATTGTTCAATAATATATAAAAGAAGATGTGATTGAGTTTAGTACTAATTATTTGTATAAGGTGGAGCATATTGGTCTCCCAGTATCTCGACATAGACAATTGATAGTGAATATAGAGGGGTTTAATGATGAAAGGTGAAGTTGATTCCATGTGATGAAGTGATGAATGAAAATGTATACATTCTGAATAACATTTATGAGGTTCAATCAAATATATCCTCACAAATTACTGAATTAATGTTACAATAACCGAAAAGTGATGAAAAATGGTATATTTTTTAGCATAAGAATAATTTTTTTCATGGTTTAAAGAAAAAGACACCCCAGATATATCCACATCAGAAAAATTGATGTCGTTAACATGAGACCGTCTCTTAATGTGATCACATGTTCTGGTTTTGATATCAATGGACACACATTAGGCCAAAAAATTAGATGACAAGAGTACCATTCAGAATAGTGGTTTGATGGTTTTTGCTGAAGTAGTGCATTTTTCGTGTTCAAAAGACAAAAAACAAATATCTGCATCAACAGGATATTTTAGAGTTCTAGAAAACATATGTGAAATTGATTATATTAAGTTTCAATTCACTGTTTTTATCTGTAATTGAGATGATAGTAATAGTGGTGTGAAACATGACGAATATGGGTTTGAACATGTTGATTTGAAATGAATAAATTACAATGATGGACCAATTATCATGGAGGCACATGAAAACTTGTATTTTATCTCATCGACCAATCGAATGATCATTTTTCAGTTGTTTCTAAAGGAAAAAGATACCATTCTGTTGATGGGGATGATGGTGATGATGTTAGTGACTTATATAGGCCTCAATCCTCTATTACAAAATTTCTGGATGATTACAATGAGTATAAGAAAGACATAGTGCATGATGCATGTAATAATCATGATGAAGGCATGTGGTAAAACACTAAATTAGTATCCTGATTTTTCGGGTAAATATTTATATATTGATTCTATTTATGAATGTTAAAAATGAATGCCTCTTTTTACTTACTTATTTTTTTCTTCCTTGATTATAAATATTCGTTTTTTAATGATATATAGGTACACTATATTTCATTTCACATTCTAGTGAAAATTTTAGATACAGATATATAGGGGAAGTTACCGAGGTTTCACTATTTTTATATATAATTAAATATTCACTAATATACTTATTTAATGAAATAAAACTGTTATTTTACAAAAAAAATTTCAAGACTACTAATACGACCTCGGTGGATGATACTTATCCTATTACTAATACAAAATCTAGTTTTCAATTTGGATACTGTGGTATTATTCATTTACCAAAAATATCACTTGATCGTGATGGTGATAGGGTACAAATCTGTTTTGATGATGATAATAATGAAACTGGCCCAAATTCGATTCAGGTTGTCAATTATATAATGATGGAGAGTTTTTGCAGTATTAGGGTTTTATATCCTGATTTGATGTTAGTGGACAGGATGGCAATGTAACAACATTGGGAGTCTGTGATGGTAAAATATCTTAATTTATTTCATTTATCACAGTTTTTTAATATTATTTGTTTTAAATGAAATATTTAATTTATTCAATTATAGATGAAATTCCATTCGTAGGAAACTAAATAAATTATGAAAAGACATCTCTACCTAGCTGTAAAGACCATGACATTCTATGTAATATTTTATTAAATTATTTTGGATTTTTACGAGTTTGTGAAAAATCACGGCGCCTGATTCTGAGGCTCGGTGTGCCCAGAGTGTTTTTATGATCTTTATTTAAGGTGTGTTCTTTAAATTCTCGTGAGGGTTTTTATATTTTGAACTGATGCTCAGATTAAATATCTGAAGGCATCATTGAATCCAAATGGTCGTGATTTTCTTAAGGAAAGATTCACTTCTAGAGCAGTAGGTTGGGAGAAAAAAGATAGTTTTGTGGATTTTAAATAAATAATAAAATAAAATAATTTTTTATTTTATTTCCATTTAATTTTCCTACCACCTATTGAGCGGTAGTGGCAGTAACCATAGAGGTGGTCAGACCTTTAATTATGGGGTGTTAATTGCACAATTACACTTTGGTTTTGTAACCACCTCTCACATTATTAATGTGGAATTTTAATTCTGTCAATTAATGTGGCACATTAATTACGTCAATTAATGAACCTCAATAATTCATCAAGGCGTTGTTTTCATTTCCTCGTCCTGTTTAAATGGATATCGGGTTGGGGTTTTGGAACTGATTCATAAATAGATGAATGATAATGAAGTTACGTCATGCCATCCATCAATGAAGGATGGAGGTTTGACGAATCCCATTGTGGGATCGATCTGAAGTTCGACAGATGATGAACTCCAACACTCATGTACCTTCTATATCATCTGCAGTACCCTAGAACGTGGAATCACCACCATCCATGATGTCCCAAATGAATCATGAGTTAAGGGTGGTCATTTAATTCATGATTTTCCCTCCATTCTATTCATCGAACTTGAATTTGTGGGAGCTTGTTGTGGCGTATTAGAATGGGGTTTATAATTATTAAAAAGTGACGAATAATTACCTCCCTTTTTCTTTAACCCTAATGCTGAAGGAATGGGTCAAATGAAGAAGTCAAAGACCCTCCACTACTTGTTTCTTTGTTTAGTTTTTCGGGGATGGTTTTCCCAATTCGATGGAAACATGAGAAAGAAGGTCATGATATGGCAGTGATGATCCAAGAGGCTCAAAGGTGCAGACGACACCATGAACGGACCACTAGAGCAAGTCATGTGGCCCGTGGAAACAACCAACGGTGCACAATGTCGGCAGTTTCTAGAGGAGGCCCACGGAAATCGGTCTTGGGCGGTGGGAAGGCAGTGCATTGTCACTTCCGGAGGTGGCCAGATGAGGCTAGCCTGAGTAGGCTGCCTGGGGGAAGGGCAATGCTAGCAGGCACTACCGACTGCAGGAGGTGGCGATGCCGACCACACGTTGTGCCACATGATGCAAGACAAAATGGCCCTACATCAGTGGGGCTAGATGGTAGTATCAGTCTCTATTCAGGAAGATTTGGTCGGACGCGGGGTAGCCCAATGGGCCGGACCTGCCTAGTGAGTCGGACTCGTGGTCTGTCGCAGTTGGGCTAAACCCCACCCTAGAGGCTTGGTCAATCGCGGCTCGGGCCCTCGTTCCAGCCGGGCCGACCGAAATTGGCCCAACCCTGTGAACTAGGCCGACCATTAATGGGCCGGACCAGGGTGAGGTCAGGTAGACGCCAGGACCTATTGTGTTGTGCCAGCCTGACCCAGTCGGACCAATCCCAGACCCAACCGACCCCCTGGATAAAGAAACACCAGCATCTAACAAACCAGATGTCCATTTGACACACAAGTTTTGGCATTGAGACCCCTTTTGGGAAACGGTCCCTCTGGCATATTTTAGCGGGCCTGAACGAGTCAAGCTGAACCGAGGAGTGATCACCCCCATTTCACAGAAAGGGGTGTAACTAACTGACCGAGCATCTGATCCACACACCGCCTATGACATAATTAACCTTGAGACATGATGATCCATTGAAGATACTCTATGTGAGTTTTGATAGAGTTTTACATGAGACCTAGGATGGATCAGACTTGAATCCAACTAGGTCCTTTTTACAAAAGTTCCCACATCTCAGAGACCAGGCGTCCGATCGCTGCACTGTCTATCACTTTGGTACCCATCTGATAGGGAAGTCTGTTGGGTATGATTTTTATAGACTTATTACTAGTAAAAAAGGACTGATGGATTGAGGAGAAGAGTATTCTAGAGATCAGGTGTGCTTCTTGCGGGAATCCAGTGGCTGGTTGTAACATGACGAAGAATGGAGGCCAATGATGGTCAACATCAGAAACTATATAGTGGAATGATCTAGATGTATGACTAATCATCCCAACCTATACATCATCATCTAATATAGGGAAGCACCAGTGACCAATATGGTTCAGCACCAATGGGCAGTTGGATTCAACATCTAGAGACGAATATGGGTCAGCACCAGTGACCAATATGGTTCAGTAACTATCATCCAATACAGGTCAGCGTACAATGACCTATATGGTCCTACAATAGAGTTACTAAAGATTGGATAATATGGAATTATGACTAGTCTTCCCTGTCCTAGTAGACTTGATGTTATACCATTATTGTGAGCTCTCTATTTTTATTCGTGATTTGTGATTTAGATCATGCTTGTGATATTATCTCTGTGGTATTTAATTTGATGTTTTCCTTTGTGGATTACTAAGAGACCATTAGGGGTCTCGGGGTCCCTATTGGTTATTTTTATACTCACCACTAAATGGGCTATCCATGCACCGTGTTGTGTCTCGTGCGGATAATTGATTCTCTGAGGCTGACATTGGAGGTTCGGGACTTTGTGGAGCTTGGTGCGATGGGATCTGTCGAAATATTATTCTTCAACTTCATACGTACAACTAATACCCTCTAGGTAGAGCTTCAAGGAAGATGCGATAGCAGTTTACTTTCATTTTACTTTCTAGGGCTTGTATCCTGGTACACTATTTTCTGTTTCCAGTTGTACTACTGGTTGTACATTATTCTCATGTTTATACCTTAATTTTGTTGGTTTTTTACATCAGTTTATATTTTTGAGTGCGTACAAATCACTAATTAAATTCCATCAATATTCAGGAAAATCCATCAGGTTTTACTTACCTACCCCAGGCCTATTAATGGTGGGATTGGGGTAGTGACGTCTGGGCCCTGTGCGACAGGTTGTGACAAAGTGGTATCAGAGGGTGGTCAGTTCTATGAGAAGAAATAAGTTTCTAGTTTTAATGAAGAAATGGTTTAAAGTTTCTTCAGTTTTGTTTTATGTTCAGGGGGTCCATTTGTTGTGCGGAAGCCAAGGTATCCATACACCAGGACCGTGAATTCTATTTTCTTACTTGGTAAATGAAAACACGGGTTTCTAGAGTTTTGAAATGTTTTCTTGATCTTTCTTTAGTGAGATATCCAGGTATAACTTATTGAATGTGTCAGATTTTTCTATTACAGGATGCATCCTCAATGATAGCCAGTCGGGATTCGGGTTAGAGATAGTGACAGTGGACCACCGAGCGATGAGGCGTCGGTACAAGGACCACACACAGTGATGGCACCTTTGGGTGGTGTACCAGCACCACCACCACCCTTTGAGAAGCAGATTCTACCAGTGGATGATGAAAATTGGTTGAGAACATTTCATCAGTTCCAAAGATAGATTCATTTGAGGTTTCGAGGCGAGATGGACCCCCTGGCAGCAGAGTACTGTCTTGAGGTGGTTTTGCGGGACTTTATCAAAGTAGAGTCTCCCGCCAAGAAGATGTAGATCATGGCTGCTAGCCATCTTCTCGGCTCGAGAGTACGATGGTGGAGCTTGATGCTAGAGGTGCATGTGGAGACGACACTCACATAGCCGGAGGTTTAGAGCCTTTTTAGGATGGAGTTCGTGCCATTGACACTATGCTCGGTGTGTATTCAGAAGTTAATGCATATACAGCAAGGCGGCCATACTTTGGTTCAGTACTCATTGTGATTTACTGACCTCTCCCAATAATCCAACGACATTGTACAAGACTTGTACATATGGGCCTAGACCTTTTAGAATAGTCTCTAACAATAGATTATAGTGGCGACAATTTCTCTTTGGATCATGACGCATAATGTGGTGCTAGAGTGATCTTTGTGGATGCCGAGAGTATTACTTGAGAAGGCTCTGATAGTGAGATCCCCTATCGGATATCAGGTAGCAGAGTCATCTGTAGCTCACCATAGATAGACGATCCAAAATCCAAAGCAGGATGAACCTTCTTGAGGGCGACCCTAGGATGCAGGGTCCGGGCTGCGACGCTCAAGAGGCCGAGGGAGCCACCTGTAAGGTATGATCTATTTTTCCTACAGGGGGAAAGGGTCATAAAGCTTGTTACTGTCTGATTCCCTGCACAGATGATCGGTAAATGGTGGAGGGTCCTTCTAGGTAGAGGTAGCGACATGGCATGAGCGCCAACTTGGTGGCAGACGAGGCTGGGGAGTATGACATGAAGCGAGAGGTGGGATGGGTCACCAGAAACAACCAACACCTCCCCCAGGATTTACACCATGAGCTCCGGGTGTAGGTGGCTAAGAAGAGGCCCATATACAGGATGTATAGGCACACAATCCTGATGTCCCTCATATGATACGAGGTATGATCTTTATCATCTCTTCTTTTGTAGCAGTGCTTATTGGCATAGGTTCTAGAAACTCATTCCTTCCTATAAACATTGTTTGGGAATCTGAGATTCTGACTGAGATTTCAGCTCGACCATTAAGTTTGGATACTTCTATTGGAGGTGATTTTTCTGTCAGACACATGTGTCCATAGTGTGATCTTACTCTCGGAGTAGAGAGTTAGAGATGAGATCTTCTATTAACGGCATTAAAGCACAAAGAAATCATTATAGCCATGGACTAGAATTTAGTAGTTCATGCCAGATTTACTTCTTCAGATATAAAGTGCGATGTATGCATAGAGATGGAGGTTAGTTTTACATTGTTGGTGAGAAGGAAAACAAATCCGCATGAGATGGATTTGCACTCAGGGGGTAAAGCCAATTACATATCAGTTGGCTTGCATGACCTTCAACATAGTGGATTAAGAGAGTCCATAGTTTCAAGTGTTGTTCAATGATTTTGAAGACTTATATCCATATTATATCACAGTACTACCTCCTCATATTGTGGTAGACATCCACATTGACTTGTACCTAAGAATAGCGTCGATCTATACACCAACATATCTGATGGCCCCTACAAAGAACTGGGTGTTGAGGGTACGGTTGAATGACTTATAGAGGAAGGGATTCCTAAGTCCTAGTGTTTCTCCATGGGAATACCTGATGTTTTTTTTTCAAGAAGGTAACCCGAAGTTTGAGGCTATGCATTAACTTCTAGTGCCAAAAATAGTTAACTGTGATAAACTAGCCCCCGCTTCCAAGGATTGATGATCAGTTTGATCAGTTTAATCAGTTGAAAGGATCAAAGTGGTTCACGAATATAGAGCACTTATCAGGCTATTATCAGTTTAGGGCATGGGAAAAGGACATTCCGACGAGATCCATTAGATTACGGTATGTCCATTATGAGTTTTTGGTGATACCCTTCGGCTTGAAAAACGCTCCAGTAATGATCATGGGGCTCATGAAAAGGATCTTCAAGCCATACCTCGATAACTTTTTGGTGGACTTAATCGATGAAATATTGGTGTACTTAGCATCCAAGGAAGTGAAAATTTTACACATGAGGATAGTTTTGGATGCACTCTAGTAGAAAAAGTTCTATGTGAATCTCTCCAAGTATGATTTCAGGATACAAAAGGTCAACTTCTTAGGACACGTCATCTTAGAGGCTAGATTTGCAGTGGATTCATCAATGATTGAGGATGTACATTCTTGGGATCCACCTAGGAGTGATAATGAGGTGCAGAGATTCCTTGGATTAACATGATATTATCAGAGGTTCATAGCTGATTTCCCTAGAGTAGAGACACCTATGAATGCCTTGATGAAGAGGGGTGAAACCTTCCTGTTTTCAGGGACATGGCAGTAGATCTTTCAATAGCGAAGCCCGAGAATGACGAGCGCTCCCTTCCAGATGTTTCCAAAGGAGGGAACTGACTTCATGGTTTAATGTGATGCATCAGGGCCCGGACTCGGTTGCATCATAATGCAGGGTTGTGGAGTGATTGCTTATGGCTCACGAAATCTGAGGCATCCTGAGTAGAATTAGGCGACTCATGACCAGAGTTGGAAGTAGTAGTCATCGTACTAAATATGTGGAGATACTACTTGATGGGAGAGCAGTTTATGGTTTACATAGACCACAAGGATCCTAGATATATATTCACACAAAAATATATGAATCTAAGACAATGATTTTTTCTAGAGTTCCTTACGGACAATGAAATTGATATATTCTATTCTTCTGGGAAGGGGAATGTAGTGGCATATGAACTTAGTCGAAGATCAAGTTCACAACTACTGAATGAGGCTTTAGATCTTTTAGCCTCATATTAGATATACTATATGGATACAGATGAGACAATTTACCTCTAGTTGATTGTAGTTTCCACTCCACTCCTTCAGCGATTCAGTGAGGCGCAACTCAACGACTACTACTGGGAGACTACACATGCCCATATATCCTTAGGACAAGCACATGATGGATATTCTAATGTTTGATAGCACACAACCCTTTAAGGGACGCACAGTGGTACCATTGTTTCTATAAGAGGATTTGAGGAGGGAGTTCCATACACCCCCTTTAGTTTTACATCCATGCGTGATGATTATGTATCTAAATCTTTTACATTAGTATTTGTGGCCAGGGATGAAGAATGGTGTGGCAGAGTTAGATTCTAGATACCTCACATTCTAGAAAGTGAAGGTTGAGCACCCAGTACCACCAGTAAAGACCCAACCCCTTGAGATACCATAGTGGAAGTGAGATAGGATATCAATGGACTTCATGATGGGGTTACCAAGTATATAAAGAGGGCACGATACCATCTGGGTGATTGTTGAATAACACACCAAGCCAGCCCACTTCCTTTCAATTCGAGAGAAGTGTTCAGTAGAGAGCATGGGACGCCACTATGTTCACAAGATCATGTGACTTCTCGGGTGCCATCGATGATAGTCTCATACCATGATGAATGCATCACATCCTGATTGTCGTAATGATTGCAGGAGGTTTTTGGGACTCAACTTCGATTGAGCAAAGCTTTCTACCCACAAACAGATAGTCAGACTGAACAGACTATCTAAACCATCGAGAAAAATCTTCCTGCATGTGTCCTAGATTTTGGTCACAGTTGGGAGGAACAGATACCCTTGGTGGAATTGGCGTACAAAAAAAACTATCACTCGATTATTGGTATGGCCCATTTTGAGGCGTTGTATGGACGACCATGAAAATCGCTCGTGTACTGGACAGATCTATGAGAGAAAACACTCGTGGGCCCATAGATACTACATGCTACCACTGTGAAGGTGATTGTCATATGAGAGTGGAAGAAGATGGCCCAGAGATGATATAATTTTTATAGTCATAGGCGATGGATACTGCTGTAGTTATCTCAGGGGGAGTATGTATTCATTCCAGTCTCCCTTTGATGGGGACTACAGTTATTTGGCTGAGGTAGAAAACACTAACCGATGATTATTGGACCATTCCTAATACATAGGAGGATTCGAAAGGTTGTTTACTGCTTGGAACAACAACTGTAGTTGGAGAGGTTGCATGACATCTTCCAGGTATCATAGCTGAGGAGATACGTGCATGACCCGTCTCACGTCATCGACCATGGAAAGCTGCAGATTGAGGACATGGAGAATTTTGCAGTGTACTTGGTAGAGATATAAGATCGATAGGATAGGATAATTAATGGGTGGTTGATACCTCTGGTGTGAATTCTGTGGTAGCACACAAATCTCCAGGAGAGCACATGGGAGTGAGAGGCTCATATTCATGCCCAGTACCCCACTTTTCATGTGTATCATTGGTTGGGGTTTGAGAATGTAAAGACCTATGGTAGGGAGATAGTAAAGAACCAAAAATTCAAAGTAATATTTTTTAATTATTTGGTATTTTTAAGAGTCTTTGAATATTTACGATGCATGAATCTATGGCCCACTGTGCCAGGGATTAATTTCTGATATTTTTATGGTACTTTGAGTAAACATGCGGGGAAATTTTTCTATCTTTGAAACCAGTGCTCGGATTAAAAATATGAGGGCACCATTGAATCCATAGTTCCAGGATTATCTTTTGGTAATCTTCACAACAATCGTAGTTGGTCGGGAGAAATAGATAGATTTTGTGACTTTTAATGAAATAATAAAATAACATAACTTTTTATATTATTTGTTTTTCTTTTTCTTACCACATGTTTAGTGGTGGTGGAGGGGACCATAGAGGTGTTCAGTCCATTAATTATGGGATGTAAATTGCATGGTTACACTTTGGTTGAGTAACCACCCATTGCGTAATTAATGGGGAAAATTAATTACGTCAATTAATGAAAACCATTAATTCTTAAAGTAGTTTCTTTCCTTTCCCCCTCTTATTTTAATAGATCTCGGGTGGGGTTTTGGCACGACATCATCAAGCAAGGATCCCCTAGAGAAGTAATGTCATGACTTCCACTGACAGAGAATGGAGGATTGACATTCCAAGATGTAGGATCGATCTGAAGGATAATGGACAATGAACTACAACACACGTGAACTATCTCCTTCCCCTGTAATACCCTTGAATATGGAACCACCACCATCCATGACGTACCCAACAAATCATGAGGTAGTTGGGTATATTAATTCAACATTGTTCCCTCATTTCTATTCCTCTCTCTTGAATTTGCAGGACGTTGTTGCGGGGGATTTGAACACGGTTCATTATTATTAAATAGTGATGAATAATTACCTCTTTATTTTTTTTAACATGAACGCAGAGGGAGTGGGAAATAAAAAAAGTCTCGGACACTTTTCATTTGTTTTTTTGTTGTGATCTCCAGGGAGGGTTTTTCCCAATTCGATGGAAGCGCAAGGCAGAAGGATGCATTGGGGAAGCAATGATCTGAGAGGTCCACAGGTTCACATGGCACTATGAACGGACCATCGGAGCATGTATGGTAGCCCACGGAATCCACTACCAGTGCACCATGCTGGTGGCAGCAGGTGGTGGCCAAAGGAGGCCCACAACAACCAGCCATGGGAGGTGGGAAGGCATTTCACCGTCACTCGCCGCGGGGCTAAAGGTGGCCACATAGGAGATGGTCAGCGCCCGCGGGTGGCACCGGCGACAGCAGCCACAACCAGTGGGCCATGACATGATGGGGTGCATGGACCCTACACCATGTCGAATGAAATGCCCCCACATCCGGGTGGCTAGCTTGGAGGAGTGGTCCGCCTTCAGGCGGATGGGGCCGAATGGGGCCGTGAAAACTGTTCGGACCCACCGAGAAGGACAACTGATGCACTGGAATGCGAACAGGCTGGGCCGTCCCCGACAGGGTGTCCCAATGAAAAGGGTGAAACCTTAATGGGTCGAACCCAAGCGGGGTCTGGTCGAACCTAGGTCCCGTTGAGTTGAGTCGGCCTGACCGAGTCAGACATGGCCCATACCCAACCGGCCCCCAAATAATTAAATTCTCATAACTGATGAACCAGGTGTCTGTTTGACACACCGTTAGTGGAATCGGGACCCCATATGGGAGACGGTCCCTTTGGCATATTTTGTCCAGTCTACGCTCAATCTATGGAATAAGGGACTTTGTGACAAAGAGTTATATTGGAGATACTCAAAGTCAGATTTGATGGAGTATGACAAGAGACATCGGTTGGATCAGACTTGAACCTGACAGGTCCCTTTTTACAAAGGTACCCGTATCTCACAGACTGGGGGTCCGATCGACGCGTCGTCTGTCATGTGGGGAACCCTATGAAAGGGTTGTCCCATGGGTATAAGTATTTGAAAGACTTCCTACCGGTTGAAAAAGTACAGATGGCTTGAGAAACATAGTCTTCTATATATAATTCGTTCCTTGTGCAGGAATCTAGTGGATTGATGTGACATAATAATGAAAAGTTAACAATGTGGTTTGGCATCAGAAAATATAGAGTGGGATGATCTAGCTGTTCGACTAATCATCTCTACCTCTGAATTAGAGACCACAACGGTTCAGAACAAGTGACCAGTACAGGTCATCACTAATGACCAATACGGGTCAACATCTAGCGACCAATACAGGTCAGTAACAGCAACCAATACGGGTTAGCATCTAGCGACCAGTACATGTAATCATACAGTGACCAGTACGGGTCAGCAGTAGAGTTTCAATGTATAGGATGATATTTATTTACGACTAGTCATCCATATCTCAGTTACATCGATGTTATATAGTTAGAGTGAGCACTCTCTTTTCATTGTGATTCATTATTTAGATCAAACTTGTGATATTACCGTTGTTGTATTTCTTATGATGTTTTCCGTTGTGGATTTCTGAGAGACATTTGGGCGTCTCGAGGTCCCAAATAGGTATTGTAATAATCACCCCTACACGGGCTTCACCCGCTCCCTGTTGTGTCTGCTGGAGACTACTAACGCTCTGAGGAATAATTTTTCGGTTCGAGACATGGTGGATCTTTGTGCGACAGGAGCAGCCGAGATCATCTTCTTCGATTTCAGACTTACAGCTACTGCCCTTCAGGAAGATATCCAGGGAAGCTCCAACATATATTTACTTTCATTTTAGTTTCTATGGCTTGTATCACATCCCATTATTTATAGTCTATTATTATACTTGTGGTTGTACTTCGCTCTCGTGGTTATACATTCATTTTTTTGGTTGTTTACTTTGTTTTTCCTTTTTGAGTGTATATATATCTCTAAGGAAAATACTTCCCTATTCTGGAAAAGAATTCAGGTACTAGTCACTAACTCCTTGCCTATGGAAAGCGGGCTTGGGGTAGTTATGTCAGGGCCTCGTGGAATGGGTCATGACATTAGTAGTGGTTTGATGGAGAGATGTCAATACAAACTTGAAAAAAATTATGTATTTGGAACGAGATGGTTCAGAATCCCATTCCTCAAGTGTCTATTTATAGAAGATGATAAATGGAAGTTATTTGATGACTGTCGTAATGAAGGAAAATTTCTGGAATGATTATTATTTGAATTTGTAAAATTTAATATATATTTTTCTTATTACATAGTAGTTTATTTTTATATAACATGCCCCAAGGAGATCTCATCAAAAGATCATGTTCATATATGTACGCCCTCATAATTTAAAATTTGGAGGGAATTCATATTTGGAGTATAAAATGATTGAAGAAAAATTTTAAGCTTTAAGAGAGTGTTATAGTAGTCGTTTAGAAGAGGTCCACTTTGTTCCTCATATCCTCCCACTATCCATGAAAAATAGAAAGGATAAAGAAGAAGTAAATATGATTAGTATAGTACTAAGGAAGGTATGAAATTAACTGATAAAATTGTATGTATATATTATTTATTTTTTTCAATTTTTCTATTTTATAAATTATAAAACTAATATAACTTTTTTAATTATCATTTCATGATAAACATAACGAGTAGGATAAAAATGGATCTTTTTTCCTCTAGGGTAGGAGGGAATTCCAAGCCACTGCATTGGAAAGGCAGAACACCATAACTGTGTTAGAGGATATCAGGTCGGTGTTTGTATTCAAAAGATTTTTGTTAATAATATGAAATCACGAGAACCGGAAATAGAATCAATCAAAATAGAGCTAAACAATATGAAAATTTCTATGGGTGAAAAAATTCAACTGACAGTGCAGAAGGCGTTCTGAGAAAATATGGACTGATAGTCACAGTCTGCATAGCTTTCCCCGTTATATTATTTATTTTCCATCAATTAATCTATTTTATGAATTATAAACACTAATAATTTTTTCATTTTACATACTTTCCATCCTAATTACTAGGACAATAATTCCCCATCTTCTTTCCTCGTCATGTATAAGAAGGATTTAAAAGTATATTATTTATTATAAATTAATTTTTTTTATTTTATAAATGATAAACACTAATATAAATTTTTAACTTTTCAGCCTTTTGAGCCTGCTCACCCAGACTGCCCTGGACCATCTGCCTAACATGCCCGTATGAGCATCCATACAAGTTATATTAATTATTTTTCATCATTTTTTCTATTTTATAAATTATAAACAGTAATATAGCTTTTCAATTTATAGCATTACCAGCCTACTCACCTAGAAAACCATACCCCATCTGCCTACCCTACCTCGTAAGAGAATCTTTCTCAAGTATATTATTTATTTTTCATCAAATTTTATATTTTAAAAATTATAAACATTAATATAACTATTATTTATCCTTCCTATCCTTCTCACCCGTACTACCATTCCCCCATCAAAATACCTTGATTATGCACCTGCTTTCTCGGAACAAAACATATATTGTGAGTTGTTTTCTAGAGATCCTCACATAAATATTGTTGTGTTAGGACACACACACTTTTTGGGGGATTCTTTACATCTCCAGCCTTGGAACATGGGTTAGCATAGAGTATCAGTACATGACATTATAGATACTAATTCTCTACTACCATTTCATACCGAGTAGATGATCAGAGTTGGGGATTCTCTTGGTCATTTTTTACTTTGGAAAACTAGTTTTCTTCATTATATTTCATATGAGGTATGTATTTTTTAAAATACTAATTAAAAATGATTCAAAATAAATTATATTGTTTTCTAACATTTAACTTATATAGGATTGTCTAAAATCAAAAGAAGCAGCACAAATGAGACAAAATGTTGGGAACAATCGACTGTAGATACTTCAAATATTTCTTATGGGATATAAATATTATCTTGGGAATATTCTTCTATTGAATTATATCTATTAGTTTTTGATTAAGCCCAATATATATAGAATATTATATCTATTGATATTACTAAAAAAAGATATCATGCGTCTAGTTAATTTTGAAGAGCTCGACCTAAATGTGGTGCCTTTGTTTTCCATGTATGTAAATTGATATATGAGTGTGTATTTCATTAATAAAGGATGGTTTTAAATTGACGAACTATATTTTATTTTTAAATTTTCTATCTTCACATGCTTCTTGTACAGAATTAATGGACAAACATTTATGATTTTATAGATCTATAATTCATTTCCATAGAAGTTCAACATGTGATTAATCTTGATAGGGTTTGCATATATGTGTGAGAGAATATCACATACAATGATTCAGTGTTGGTTTTATCAATTTATTGATAATTATGAATAGAAAAATAATTATTATCTAATGATCATTATTATTTCATTAATTGTGATCTTTTTGTAATATAAGGGAATTGTATGTTAGGCGTATTGTGCCCATGTGAATGCGCCTTACATTGGTTTTTCTCTTTATTATGGAATTTTTGTAAAATATATTACACCTTATTATAAAGGTATGTTTTTTGTGTTTATATGCTCATTAGAATTTATCCCATTGATTATATATATTGTTAGTTAATATATTTGTAAATGATGATCATAAAAACAATTTAACAAGGAATACATGTCGATATGGAAACCGAATGAAATAAAATATGTGGAAGTATAGGTAATTAGTTATTATATTAGAATTTGAATGGATTTTTAGTTACAGATTAATGTTTTATAACATTAGTTTCACCATCAAAAAGGACATGTTGAATGTGGTTATTATATTCTATGATTCATGTCTGAGATAATCACAATAAGGGAAACTACTGAATTTGATAAGGTTAGTTGTATTAATTTTTTCATATTTTCGACCATGTTACTCTATTTTTTCATCTCATTCCTTTCAATGTTATTGAATGCATTCAATTATTCATAGTCTTATTCCCCATCTGGTATGACTCGAATTTAATATATTTTTTAGAACTATTTGTTATCTCTGACTAGGATTTGAGGTATCTATATTCTAATATTTAAAAATAATTTACATATGGGTTCAAAATCCTCGCACTATGGATATATTGTATTTTTTAACGTACTAAAATCGAATGAATCCATTTACTATAACTAACAATTAGCATGTTGTAACATGCATGTATGTTTATTTTAATTATAATTTATTTTTAAAGTTTCATATTCATAATTTATTTAAAAAAAATTCTGTTGTTGATTGTTTTTTTATGCTTGGAATATGAAAGATTAAATAATCAATCAACCATGTGCTAAGAGGCTATGTACTATCCTTGATGACATGAACATATGTAGTACCCGCTATAACTCCATGCTAAAAGGGTAAAAAAAAGACATCCAAAGTTACCAAGAACAATCCAATAGAGCATTAAACATATTACCAGATATCCTTAAGGAAATGAGTACTGATTAAGTCCACATTGATGATTACTGAACATGTACTTCGTATCAACATGACCTATATTTCTTGCATGGTACTTGGAATCCATAATGAACTGAATTCTATGTCAATAACTACCATAGTTACATCATAATCATTGTCCCATGTCCGCTCAACCACCCTCATATAATCATGTAATGTTGGTCCAATCTAAAACTACCAAATAATTCTCCTTTATTTATAGTAAAAAATTAATCAAGAAGTATCAAAAAAGGAAGAATAATACATTTCATCATGAGATATCTACAGAAACATGCATAATAATTTAATAAATAACAAACATGGTAACAATTTACATAATACTTTTTAGGGAATCAAACTGTAAATATGGTCTTATAGTATACCCATGCACATTATTTACCATATCATAAAACGTCTCTCAGGTACATACACAGACACTCAAATTTTCCTAACATAAAAATCATAGACACATTAAAAAATAATATAGTTTGATATCATCAAAATCTAGTAGAGATCACAACAAAATTAACATACATGGAATTCAATTCATGACATCTAATGTATACGATCACCCTATGTGGTAACAGATTTTCTATGTATCATATTCAACTAGTTTTTTCTGTTTATCACTCAAATAAAAAAGAAATATAAGATATTCATCTACTTGTTCCCTAATTATTTTTTACATATCACATATTTATATGAAATTGGAAACATAGAAATTAGGATATTCTATTAAAGAACCCCTTATCATACATCCTACTATACATCAATTATAAGAAATGTACATACACTCATCCATCATGAGATATCAACATACACATAAAAGGAAACAAATAACTAATTTGAAATGAGAAATGAATTTATTCCATTGGGTATATGAATTATCCATCTCATTATCTGTCTACTTTCTCCAATCAGCCATTGTAGCAAAGTTTACCAGCAAACCATACCATTCATCCTTACTCAAATACGCCTCATTGCCTATATAGACATATTCTTTCCATATAAACACTATAATTAATTGAGTTCTCTGAAGTGCCATTTCAATGTATTTGTATACTTTTTAATATGATTTTTTGATGAATTGATATTTAATAGGAATCTATGTATATTTTTTAGTGAGTCAAATTTATTTTCCTTAAAATCAAATAATAGTTTGGCTGTACAATAACTGTAAATTATGGAGTCATGGGAGATTAAAAGGTCACAAAACATCATGAATAATTCATCGATTGTACACACATGTATTCTAAATATACTTTATAATAAAAATACATAGATAATATTATGATTAACATGTTAAAATAATGTAAATTATGGATATTTATTATATGATAAATATTGTATTATTTTAGTATATGGTAATTTATATATGGGTTTTAATATTATAATAAGTTTAATATGATGATTTTTCTTACAAAAATTAAC
The DNA here is from genome assembly GCA_963277665.1 of Viscum album. Lineage (NCBI taxonomy): Eukaryota > Viridiplantae > Streptophyta > Magnoliopsida > Santalales > Viscaceae > Viscum > Viscum album. The sequence goes on from OY728122.1 coordinate 639,569,531, forward strand.
TTACGGTGTCGGTTATTTTAAAAAGCGACACTGATATTTTAAAAACAATCGGGATTATGGGGTGGGTATTATATAAAATCGACACCAAAAACCAATTTACAACTTCGGTTTTATCTAAATACAATGATGTAAATCAAATCCTTATTGATTTTATGTGTCAATTTTTGTTAAATCCAACATTGAAAACCTTAACCGAAATGATTTTCAGCGACACTGTTTTGATAATCGACATCGAAAAATGACTTTCAGCTTCTGTTTATTAGATTAACCAACTCCTAAACCGTTAAAAAATTTATTTTTGTCTTCGGTTTTTAGAAAACCCATGTGAAATATAATATTATTTACGTCTAACTAATATATGTTGGTTGAAAACTGATGTCAAATACAATTCCAAACCCAATGTTAAATCTTGTTTTATCAGTTATGTTAATACTAGGATAATAACCGTATTCCCATTAATCCTTTTGTAAACTCATGGATCACATTAATTCTTAATAAGAAAAAAATTCTTTTACATCATCATATAATCAAATGATCCATTACATTGATGCCTTGTTAAATCCATATATGGATCACTACAACTTGAATGTCCTTTTTCCATAACAGAGAGACCCAAAACCATATTGTTGTCTCGTATAGACATCTTCCAGAAGGATCCAATTGAGGAAATCATTTTTGACATCCACATTTCAAATTTCATTGTACATGTACGATTCTATACCTTGTATATTAAGAATCTATGTAAAAATTGAAACTAGTGAAAAGGATTCATAATAATGAATTCCATGATGATTTTTAAACTCTTTTCCCATGATAATATCATTATCGGTAGTCAAATTACCTTCCGTGTCTAGTTATCTCTTCAGTAACCATTTCCACCACACATCCCTTCTGATATATACTCATTGACTAGAACCCAGACAAAGTTATAATACATGAAATCTAATATATAAATCATGTGAATTTTCATCATGCAATTTTTGAACTCTATCATACCTATATGTTTGAGATAGTTTTATCATTGTTAACCAATAATGGGAAACCATATTCCGGGAAAAAAACAATATATCATTGATACTCTTATATTTATTATTATCCTACAATGTACTTGTGTTTTAGGAACTACTTCTTATATAGGTTCCTATATAATCTGTTCCTCTATCAACACATATGTAACTTGTTCATCAACCTCATTAAAGATAATATTTCTCCAAATAAATATTTTAGTAAGTGCTCCCTCCCAAGAAGGAAATGTTTTTTGGTGATAATGAATTTATTGTCTTTGGTTTTTTATAGATAATATCTCTCAGTTTCCTTAGAATACACAATATAAATACATGTTGTGCCTTGTAATGATAATTTATTACTTCAAAAGTCCCTAATTGACATCTCTCAACCACATAAACCTATATGTTACATAAAAATATCACCTCCACTGCATAACTCAAAGGGAATTCCATTTTTCACTTCACATAGTACTCTATTTATTGTATATGCAACTGTTTTAATGCATATACCCAAAATGATAAAGGAATATCTATAAGAATCATCATTAACATATCCTTGTTTAACATGGGAAAATTACTCCTATAATAAACACTATACATCTGTGGTGTGTATGGCCATCTTGGTTGATACAGAATACCAAACTCCTTCTGAATGACTATAAACTCTTGGTTAAGTTATCCACCACATTGATCTGATTGATGCTTCTTTATCTTGTTTCTAAGTTGATATTCTTCTTTATACTTAAATTAATATTTTATTAATAGACTCATACATATAAATAATTATGTAGAAATTTTCATACATACTAAACTCATCAGTAAAAGATATGATGTCAGAATACCCACCTCTATCTTCTACAGGAAATGGGCCACGCATATCAGGGTGTAAAAATGAAAAAATACTTGTATAACTATAAACATGTACATAAAATTTTTTTTGTACCTATTCCCTAATAATTAGTCATGAAATATTTCAATTGGATTTAGCTATGAAGAGTATAAGTAACCATCTTTATTGTGCTCTGTCAAATGCTTCTTGTTTACCTAAATGATATGGTGATTAGATAGAATGGTGTTATATGAGTCATGATAAAATTATCATCTATATATTACTAATCCAATGATTCCGTAATTTAATAAATAAAGAAAATTGTTTAAATTCACCTCACAAGAACTTATATTATATTTATTCATGAAACAACTATTATTTCAAAACATGAAAATAAATCCATCTTTATATAGTCATGATACATAAATTCTATTATTCACAATAATGGGAACTTAAAAAATCTATTAACACTAATATCATTATAGTTAAAAATTAACTGTGGTAGTCAATGATGGCTAGAAAATCCAATAAATCGTCATTGGACACTCACATATCCAAATATACTATAGAAATATTTAGTAATATACATGGTTCATGCATCCATATACATATGTGAGAACAATAAGTGGTATATAGTTCCCAATATGTGTATATAGAATCATTACACTAGTGAATGAATGCATGATTATCTTACTCTTTCTTCATGACGGATTAATTGTTCTAGTGTCCTTCCTCACACCATGTAAAACATACTACCTCATTTACCATTCACTTACATTGGATCTTCCACTTCATAGATGTACAATACATGGGAGCCTTAATTTGGTTTTTTCATTCATGGTAACAATTACCGTATTATGCATGTTATTATTTACCATAAGGAACATATTTTTTTAAAACTATATATCATTATCCATAAGTAGAATTAGAGAAATATGATTGAAATAAGCTTTTAATTGTTTGTCATATTATATTTAATATAATACTAGATAATGTCTTGGTTAATGCGGAACATATGGGATCTATATGTAAATCATCTCTGAATTTATACCCTTAGATGTATATGATATAAATGTAGATAATGTTAAAAAATACATGAGGCCCAAAAATCATACACTCTTCATGTTTACTTAAAAATATAGAATTGGATATCAGAAATCCATCTTTTCTCACCTTGACTTGATAGAGATCTCAAAAGTGATACATCATGTTATACACATATATTTCCTCATGTTTCATCAAAAGAAAAACGATCCTGGATGATATCATCAAACACTATACATATATGTAATCAATCAATTTGTTCTCATAAATAGTTAACTCTAAAAAAATTTCCTCATTACCACATGCATCGGGAATAACTTCTTGTAAGGAAAACAATTTCTTTTCATAATATAGGATATCATGTCAACTATTTTCCATTCATTAAAATTTATTACAGTGAGAGGGATATCCTTCTCAATTATGTATCATAGTAATATGTTTGGTGTTGTTTCAGTATTTTTTTATAGAATTATTATATAAATATTTTTTTTTCTTAATGTGATAAAAAATAGAAAAATAAGTAAATAATATATTTATTAATCTATCACTTTTATAATGATACCAAATAACTCTTACTCTTGGCTTTAGAATATCCTGTTGTTTGGAAATTATAATGGAATATATCTATATTCCCCATATCATTACCACAACTCAAGGTATTAAAGAAATTTGTAGGGTTTTTGGAATGCATTCAAGAGTACAATTGGATTAACTCCAAACACCCAAATCTGTTGATTGGACTCATAAATCCTAAAATCCTTAAATATAATTTCCTCAACCATTTCCTCTTACTGAAAAAAATTAGTACATTGTTATTGAAACCTTTAAGGGAACTATGTTAATGCAACACAAAACATAATTTTATAATTCAATAATAATTGATGGCACTAATCATTAATTGGTCAATCCCTTTGAAATATAGTTCGATTTTCTCTGATATAGTCAAAGTCTATAATGACATAAAATATACAGTTGTGGGATGTTATCTTTTCTACGTAAATTTTCGATTAATCCCTCTTTTTCAATATGGTTAATATTATTTGTATTTACATAGGTTATTAAAAAAGTATTAGTAAATATTCACATATAAGTGAATTTATTTTATTTCTATCTTGCATGGTTTTTAATTCATTAGATCATGAGATTATGATATAACAATCTTTATAAAATTGAAATTCCAAATTACATAAATAAAATAACAAAGTGGCATGATCGTTTGATTTTATTAATGGTTATATTTTATATTGAATGAGAATATAACCATTGACCATAGTGAAAAATACCTTGATCCATTAAAGGTTTATGGTGAATTTTTCTTTCTTTAGACCTGTATATCTCTTTTGGAATTGTTCCACCAGGGCCTTAATAATGAACCACCACCCCAATAATTGGAGCTCCATCGAATACTCATTCATTTATTCACAGGATGTTTAGGGGAAATGATTTATAAAGTACAAAACATGGGTTAGCATTCCCATATATAACAAGTGAAGAGATGAAATGCATGCCAACAATTTAATTTAATAATAAATTAAAAGAAACCATTGTCATATAAAGGTCTAGTATAAGACCATGATAATCTATAGTCAATGAATTTTTTTTTCATTAAAAAAATTAGAATTTAGTTCAAAATCTATTTTATTTAAGATATATCATTCTAGAATAAATTATTAAAATAATTTTAATAATAAATTATTTTTATCTTAAATCCCATCAAAATTTCATTTATATTAACATCCGTATATTTTTAAACAAATTAAATATATTTATTTAAGTTTATCATTATAAAAAAATGTTCTTTGAGGGAGCACTATGAGTTACCATCAGATCAGTCCTATGTTTATTCTATCTATATATAGTTTACTCTTACAGCATATTGGATATATAAAAAATCATATAATATAATGAAATATACTATCAATGTAATTATCACATGGTTTTGGTTATTATCTTGGTAAGATATCATGATATTCATTAATACATAGAGTAATGTTTTTAATATGATTTATATATAACATGTACATCCAAAAATTACACATAAAGTTATTATGAATCTATATATGTAATTACCCATGACTTGTGATGTCTTATAAATATAAATACTACTCACAAGAACATGTTTATATTATTTGCATAGTATAATACATTTATAATCAATTATATATAACTTAGTATAAGTTCACATGGTGTACAAGCCAGCTACATGGAGTGTACTATTCTCAAAATTTATCCATGTAACACACCTTGGGACATGGCATGTAATCGGTAAAATGAACATATTGTATTAGATGATTTTTAAATGGTATAAAAATCATTTGGTCTCTACATTACATGACCACCAATCCGTTAGGCTGTGTAAGATGATATATGACCCATTTGTGACTATGGACTACATTCCTCATATAGATGTAACATGGTGTGTACTCCATCTTAACATGTAACAGGTTGTCCCAATCAACAAGTGGTGTATAATTAAAATCACTCCATGTGATAAATTCAAAATCGATAAATGAATTCAGAATTAATTATTTATGTATTACAAATCAGCACTCGATGTTTAAGATTGTATAACATGACATGTAATCGTGGGTTATCTGTATTCCTCAACAACTCTATATGATTTCATTAACTTTATATCATTGTTAAATTAAATTTATTAGATTATATTTATGAGAAATCAAGTGGATGAAATATTATATCATAATTAGGATTAAAGAAATATTAAAATTAAATTGAAAACTAAATACAAATTCAAAAATCAATCAACCATCTAATAATATTTATATATAATTACATGAAGTTATCTCAAACCACATGAAGGTTATAGGCGTATCATTAGCATGTGGTGGGTTTCTCCCAATAATTCTATTTCTCATGATTAATAAATAATCCATGATTTATATAATGATAAATTACTTGATCAAAAAAATTTAATAAAAGAAAATAGAAATTGGATAATCATAAAAAATAAGGTGAAGGGTCTCATATAATATTTATAATTAATTTAATAGACCAATTATTACCTTCTGAGAAATTCATTTTTCAATGATGGATTGAAAAAGGGATCTATGTTCTATCATTATTGTTTTGAATGAATCCAGAATTTATTCACATTAGCAGTGATCCAAAAGTGATCCATAAATCATTGAAAATAATATTATGGATCATCATGTGCTAGTTCAGTAGCTAATATCTCTTGTTTTTCTCTCCATTGATCTCCTTGGGAATAACATCATATTTATTCTCATTTTATATATCTATAGACGACTGTCGAATGTGGAAAATGATATATCAACAATCTTGAGAGGGTTTTGAGAGAAGATGTTACCTAGGTCTTGATATTATTACCTTTGGCTGTCATGGGGCACATCACAAATTATATTGGATATATTAAGAAAATAATATAATTGGGTTTTCATTATAATATAAATATAAATACATTATTTCCAATGTTCCCCTTATTATTTTTTTGATCTCCACATAACCCCATGATAATAATAATAGTAAAAATAATAATACTATTTTGTAACATGTGCAAAAATAAAGTATTAACATTTTTCTTATTTAATCAAATAAAAAAAATATCTGTTATTTCTCACTATATAATTAAACAAGGTATTTTATTTCTCTATAATATTTATCATTTATGGAATAATGACTATTTATTAAATAAATAAATATCACAAAATTATTCCCCCAAAAATAAATAATATTTTCACTAAATCAATAATAAATATTTATGAAATATTCAACTCAGAGAATATTCTCATGAATAACTGGTGATAGAATATTTGAGATAAATAAATCATTAATAATTACTAAACCATGTGCATGGATAATATTTTATCAACATTAAATATATTAAATAATAAAATATTATTTAACTGTGAATCTTGATAAACATACTGGTGACCTTCTCAGCCACATTGTTAGTGGAATTAATAGACGAAGCCTAACATCCAACATTAGCATATAAAAACATGAATAGGTACCGATTTGTAAATTAGTTAATGAAATAATGACATAATACCTCATGTGGTTTCCTACTATGTAATATATCCTTTTTATCGCAATATATATAACAAATTATGTCACATTCGAGATCCATCAACCTCTTTGATTGATCTATATTTTGTTTAATTTTTATAAATCAGACATTCCTATAGAAAAACTAGTATTTGGATTTATTTAGACTATATCATTTCGATTAAAGACACTATGATATCTATATTTTTTAATGGAAATAAGTTAAAAAATATGTACTTATTCCTTAATAAAATATTACTCATGACACACCAAATGATTTTTACCTCACTACAAACATATTTAATTACAATTTCCATCAATATCTCAACGTACAAGACTTATAACAGTCATTAAAAACAATCTTAAGATAAAAATATTATTACACAAGTCTACAGATTGAGACATCCCATGAAACATATAAATGTGGATTTCTTATTGGTGGGTCTCGTTCTCTTAATATCTTACATTTGATATTAACAATGGAATACAATAATATAAGGTCCCCCAAATTCCTCTCAGTATCCACCCCTCATAGCATGTTTCATTTAATCCCTCAAATAATTTCACATAGCTATATATCTTATATTTATGATTATGTTCTTGGAACCTCTCGGTTATCATCAATGAAGGGAACTGCTATGACCATTCATTATGAAATTTACTCTCAAGAAATTTTCAATAACATCCTTAGTTTTCTAAAAATAATTACTTTGTTTGATAACAAACATAGTACGTCACATAAAGCTTAGACAAACAATTAAATATTTTCATTTAAATAATACCATCATAACCTAGCCATTAGAATGGAGATAATAAATCGTATTAATAGAATTATTAAAATATGTTTTACACGAGCATATAATTATTTCATGAACAATTATTTATAAATTACTTTAAAATCCTTAAAAAGGAAATTCATTTTGGAAAAACAATTTTAATTTGCACAACTGCATTTTAAACCAATATTTTAAAAAATAAAAAATGTTGGATTATATTAATGAAATATATATTAATTATTTTTTATTTAAATTTTTACATTAATCTTGTATGTTTTATAGACATGAAATAAGACCAATGTCTATTTTAAACAAAAAAAAGTATTTTTGAAAAAAAGAATTTTTACTGAATTATCATGGATATCCAATTTAATGTATAGTTTTTGTCAATTTTACAAAATTAAATTTGAAAAAATATACTTCTTTTTTTTAATATGGATGTATAATTTTACTTTTTATAAATTCTTAGTATTTTTCTTAGAAAATTAAATTTTTATGAATAGTAAAAAATACTAATTTTTAATTCAAAACATCTTTTTTTGTCTAATTTCATTATATATTTAGATTATAATTTTACTTTATTTTATGGAATTATTAGATTAATTTTTATCATTTATTCCAATTTAAATCATTTTAATCAATTTCATATTTAAATTATATATAAAAACTATGTGATCATTTGAATGTTTTACTTTAAAAACTCATCTTCCTATTCCATAAATAGAAGTAATTTTTAATTATTTTCATTTAATAATGTTTTTTTATTATAAAAAAGGATAAAAATTTATTAATAATAAGTCAAAAATTATGTAATTAGTTCCATTACTTATTAGGAAATTTTAAATAGTTACATTAGTAATTAATTTTATTACAACAGTTATGGGAAATTTATTTAATCAAAAGATAAAATAATATTAAAAATATTATAAAACTACCCTAACAATTGTCCTGGTCTTATTGGATGATTTATTATAGACCATAAAATAAATAGGCATTAATTTAGGTCTTTGGATTCCACTTGGGAGTGATTATGACACTTATAAAATTTTTTAAAATAAAATATAACTATTTGATAATCATTTCTCTCATAACTATATAAATTTTAATATGGGGTTATAAAAGTTATATATTCGACTATAAATAGTCCATAGAAATATTATATTATTAACTATATCATGGTAACTTGTTTATAACATTTATGAAATAGATAAAAAATTAAATGGTGACAAATTGATGATGCATAATTTTCTTACATACTGAAAGAATCCAATATATATTATTTTAAATATTAAAAGAAAATATCTTGAAATATGTGTTTCGATCCAAGATCATTTTAGATAAATTTGACATTTTTTATAATTTAAATAAATTTTTAGAAATTTTATTTCTGTTAGGATAATTTTTTAAAGTCAACTAATAAATAGTTTTAAAATTTACACTATTGGTATTTTGAAATATTAATTATTCTATTAACAGTAATAAAATTTATAAGAATCAAATATTTAGAAACATATTTGTAAAAAATCATAATAGGTCATAAATTACACTTTTATTGGCCTTTTGTTATGTTATAGAAATTATATTAACCATAAAATTGTAAATAACATGACATCATAATACTAATAAAAAGGGTACAATAAGTGTTAAAACAAAATTTATAAGGATTAAAAATTAATCAAAACAGGTTTATTTTTTATTTAAATAATATATACCCCCCATAATATTATCATCTAAATGAATCAATTTTGACAAATTTTAATTTGAAAATAAATTTATATTTGTTTAATACTTTTAATAATTTCAAGAGTGCCCCTCCACTCTATTATAAAATGGCACCCATTCCCCTCTAATCCATATACTTCAAAAACCTTTTGGTTTAGCTAAGCTTTACCCAAAAAAAATCATACAATCTCTACAAATATTTTTTTATCCTTATGCTTGGAAGAATATACTCTTTAGTGGTATTAAGGTGTTTAAAATTTAGATTATCAGATGTAAAGGAAGATAAATGTTATACATGACGAGTTGGAATCAAGGTAAATGAGAGTTTTACTCATAACATTGTTTTAATTTTTTAATGATTTCTTATTATAAATAATTCAATTTTATGTCGATTTTATCAAAATGGTGTTTATGAATATATTTCAATGGAAAAGAATGTTTTAAAATGGGAACATTTGAATTTCTCTCAATTTTTTTCATACATGGGTCCTTATAAGAGACTTCATCTTAATCTCCATTCAGTGAGGGATGTTTTGATATTATAGATGACCTACTTTTATAAGGTATATAATCAGAATATTTTACTTTTAATATCATACAATTGTTTTTTAATGAAATATTTTTATATGAATCTTTTTAATTTCTTTTAAAAAAGAAAAAAAAATGTTGTTTTTTCATGTATATGGTGACGAAAACATCTCCACCGTGGTAACCATTATTTGATATTTGTGTTCCTCTAAAAGACATAAAGTTAATAAAAGGGAAAATAAATCCTTTATTTTCTTATATTGGTATTTTTTATTGTAAATGTTTATGAAAATGTATTGACAATTTTAATATCTTATAATGATTTGATGTGACCTAAAATGAAATTTTATGGGTGAAATGTTGATAATTGCCATCTTTTATTGTTTTGATTATACAAAGGTACAAGGAAATTAGATCGGTGGTTATATGATTAAATAAATATGGGTTGTTATGTGAAATACCAAATATGGGTGGTTCCAAGATAAACGAAGAATGAATGGTTCTGTTTTGACTTCAACTGCATTGTGTGTGGCTGTCAGCCGTATTCTTATTCCATTTGTATGAGCAATATTTATCGATGTCAAAATAAGGTTATTATATTTATGTGTGATTATATAAAATGATAACATTATTTGTTTTATTTTCTTTATATGGTAATTATGGAGATATTTTGATTATAAAAAAGATAATAAATGATCTTATTTACAGTGAAGGGTATTTACTACTTCTTAAAGTGGAAAATTATTACGTTTTAAAATGTATTCATGCTTAACATAATTTTGAAGGATAATATTATTCCTTATTTTCATACACCATATTCATATTTATATACCCCTCGCTTGTTTTCGATAAATTTCATCGATTTTATTGTAAAATAAAGACAAGGATGGGATAAAGAGAAAATTTGTGATAATTAAACATGGAAACAAAATATGATTCATTTTAATTGATTTTATTTTGTGGAAAAAAATGGATGGTGAGTAGAAGTGAACGTTTTTTAACAATTGAGTTATTATGTATCACTCATGCCCTAATTAACTAAATATCTAAGCCTAAAATGAATCTAAATATTATATAAATTCCTATTATTTAATAAAATCATGATTATAAAATGTTTGTGGTCATATCCTTATTGTTGGTATCATGGGATGTTTTATTAAACAATAGAGAGTATGATGTTTTCTAATGTGTTAGGGATATCAACAGGAGTTTATAATTTTATGTTTTCTTAAAATTTTAATATCTTAAAATCTATTTGAGTCTTTATGTTAGGAAATATTATGGATACTAATTATATATTTGGAGGCATTCACCATTGATGTAATTATGGGATATTATATTTTTGATAAAAAATGAAATGTGTGAGATAACAGTTATGGTTAACAAAATTATGTTAATTTTTGAGGATTTTATTTTTTGAATTTTATATGAAATATATAGTATTTGAAAAATGAAAACATAGATACTATGTGAAAACCTATTTTATGGGACATGGCTTCAAGAATCGAACCCACATGAGATGAGTAACAGGTGCACATCACCTACCACTATCCTCTATGATGTCCCTAGTTATTATTAACTTTTATTTTTTGTTAAAATAGTTTATGGATTATCAATAAATATATTTTGGGAACATATGTATTACCAAATGAAAATCATTGGTTTTGGAAATTTATTTTGGAGATACAGTGTGTCACACACGGTTTTTTTGGGGTTTGGTTCATGATACAGGTCATTAGAAATAATTCACTTTTATTGGGTTCTATGTGTGATGAGTTTTGAGTTTTTTGGTGTTTCCCTTTTATATTACATTCCTCGTGTTTTATTCATGGTTCATTTTGGTGTTTTTGTAAAAAAAATAATTTTTTCCATAAAATGGCCCAACACATGGTTGGATCAATATTTGACAAACCATTCAATTGAACCCAACTAACTAGGATGAAGTTATATAACCTACAACACGGTTGGTAGATGAGCATACAGTCACATAATAATAACTACAATGTCACTCATCTGTCTGTCGCGTGGTTTGGCACGAGCTTTAATAAAATGTATTACCAAACTGTGTGAGTCTGCCAAAAATTAAGAAAATGTGTTCTTCCATGTTTCCCCCATCGTTATTTTCCAACCCAAATCCACTCTAATCACCCCCACCTAGTTTTAAAATAACTAGGGATACACATCACTTGCCTCCCAAACAATTCCCCATCCTATGTTGGGGTAGATATTAGATATATTCTTGTAGGGGCTAGTTTCTACCAGGTAATTTCTTCTCCTTTCTCCTCCGTGTCCCTTATTCCTTAACACTTCTTGGATTTCCACATCTTTCATAGAAATACTCAAGATAGGGTTATTTTTTCCCTTATTTATGAGGTATTTGGTTTTTTTACTGTTTTATTCCTAGATCATGGGTTTTGGAACCCTACTTGTGTGATTTCTAGTGTGTGTTTCCCTTCCTCCATGGATCTATGGTTTGTCTCCCATTACACATTCCATTATAATTAATGATTCATCTATTTCATGAAATTTTCACCTTCTTAATATTCTAAATATTGTTATAAAATCCATGGATGAATTTTTGTGTGTGAAAACTTCTGATTATTTTTCCCATGATTTTAGGGGGTTTTGTATGATTCAGAATGTTGATTAATTGATATTGGGTTTTGGAAACTTCATTGAGTGATTTCAGTTGTGTGTTTTCATTCTACCATGAAACTAAGGTAGGTTTCCCTTTTAAAATTCCTTAATTATTCCTTATTCATCTATTTCATGATATTTTAACCTTCTTAACATTTTAAATATTGTTATACAATCCTTGGATGATTTTTTGTGTGTGAAAAATATCGGTTATATCCTCATTTTATAATAAATTTTCTTATTCTTATAAAAACATGCACACCAAGTGTTTGGTAAAATCATTAATTATCTTTTAAATGTGATTTTTAATATTTAAAACCTTTTTAAAATCTCGAATAAATTTATGTAATTAAATTGATGTTTTATACATTATTAAGTGTTAAATAGAACTTTTTTTGTTAAATATTTCAGGCTTTATGGTCGATAAATTTACTGGTTGTATTTTTTGTTTTATGTGAGATGTAAAATGGATTGGTTGGATTTATAAATATTATTTATGTGTAATAAATGATATTTTTGGGTCCTTGGATGAGATCCAAATTGTTTTTGATTTTATAATGAAATGGGTTTTTATTTTTAGCATGTTTTGTGAATTGTTTCTAGTAAATGGCCCGTTTAGAATTTTTTATAATTATAGTTTAGCATTAAATATGTAAGATGAATGTTTTATGGGGATTATGTAAATGTATTGATGTGAAAATGGTGTATTTCACCTCTTTAAATAAATTTTAATTTGTAGCATTGATAAATGTTTGTTTTGTAATGATATTATATCCTGTTTGGAATCATTGTGAAAACGAAGAACATGTTTTTTTATAAAAACCACACTCAGATGTATATAATTACTTGTATGTGTATAATGGATTGAATGTTTTAATAGTGGAATACTTATGGTACATTTTTGGAGTGCCTTAGTTTGGACTGTATGTATTATGTTTATTCTCTGGCATGGGATGTGTCCTTTGTTGTGGCTTGGGGTGGTGCCTATAGTTTATTCAGTATTATATATGAATGTAATAGGTTTCTCAAATGGAATCGTTTGGATCACCCCTTTTATGTACATGATACATGGGATCATGGAATATTGAGTGAATTTTTGTAAAAATATTGTTGCACTGGTAGTCAACATACTGACCAGGGGCCCATAGTAATTGGATATATTTTGGTTTATTTTTATGTGATTTTCCATCCACCTATCCATGTTATGGTGGAAATCCTATTGAGTATTTTTAATTTCATAACGTGTGGCATGCTACTGGGGATGGGGTATCATTTATTAGTATCTTATAGATTATTCATGATCTATAGGGTTCACCTATGTCTTTTGGTTCTTGGCTCCTTACATTGTTGAATGTGATACTAATTAAATTAATTCCATTTCAATTGGTGTTATTACTATAGTTCCTTCCTATGAAATGTTTTCTTGGAATGTTTTTTGTTTCCATTATAAGGGATAATGGAAAGTGTTTTCAAATGAATGATCATTATACCCTTAATACAATTTGAAATATTTAGAAGTCAATTTCCCCATGAATATACCAAAGGCGCACTTGTGGAATGAACTAGGTTATTGAAAATAAATATTAGAAAAGAGTTTTAAATTGTTTTAATAAAAATTTATAGAAATGAATAGTCGGATATATTTTAGTTCAAACATGAAAATGATATTTCATTTATTTTAAAGGAAGATCATTGTGAATAGATTATCGTGCTAGCCACCTATACTTTAAAACTCACACATACAATACTTTTAATTTTTTCCCCTGAGAAGGGTTCATCTTGAGTTCATTCTTCTTGGTTGAGGGTTGATCATTGTATTGGAGATTGACCCAAATGGTTACATGATGATAGTGTGGACACCATGTTGGTTTGGTCTCATTGTTCTCATTTGTTTCACTTTTCAGATTCTTGTATAAATTATTGTTCAATTTAGTTTCATTTATATGTTGGACTTCTTGTGAATGTTCTATTTTTTTGTTACTTATTTATTTATTGGGTCAAATTGTTCCCTTGTTAGAATTTTTTGATGACCTGAAATTGTTGTTGTCCCCTAGAAACCTGGAACACCCTTATGGCCATGTCACAGATTGGATCAGGTGAACCGTTTATGGTCTACCTGGGATATTTCGTGACATAATGGTATCAGAGGATGTCAAATCATAGCAGGTGTTACTATTCAAAGTGCCCTTCGTTACATGGGGATGTCAAGGTATATGTGGATGGATTTTTAGGAAACGAAAGGTAATGTGGGTAGAGATTCACAAACTCCTTCTAATTGTTATCCTCAATATCCCATGAGATATCTCGTTTTATTAGATTATTTAGTTCATAGAGTTTGAATGGTGATTGGGATAAGATAAGGCGAGATGGGCCAATGTTCTCTATGATCTTGCATGTCCTGGAATGCCATGAGGATCTAGAGGAATGGTTATAGAATCCATTCTATGTTAGTGGTGTGTTTGGAATATAGATGCCAACAAAATGGACATGTCACCCACCAAAAATAGTTCACTTTTCTAAGTTGTTTTGATTCATCTTTATATTGTGATTTCTTTAAACCCTTTTGATGGATTTATGGAAATTGTGTTGTAATGTTAATTTTTCGATTTTGGGAAGCATGAAAAATGATTATCAGAATAAATTATAGGTGGAAGGTTTTAGAATTTTTTTTTCTAAAGTGACCTCATGGGGATAAAATTAAAAAACATTAACCTATTAGGGCTTTATTAATAGCAACATGGGGTTTAATGAAAGGGAATTTTGTTTTAAATGATGTTTTAAATTAATAGGGTGTGAGTTTTTAATCTAATGGTCGAATGAAATGAGGTTTTTTGAGATGCTGGTAAATGTTTTTATAAAATTGAAATAGATTATTGATGGAAATATATTGTTTTTTTTATCATTTTTGGTGAAATTAATTGATATGTGAATCTGAAAAATGATATTTTACATGGTGGTTGGTGAGACATAGAAATTTTCATGAATTTTTAATTTGGATAAATTATTGGTTTTAGAAAATGAATATGTTTTGTTTTATCCTTGGTGTTCTTATTGGTACTTAAAAGCATGGTGGTATATAATAATGTGAATAGATATATGGTATGGCATGGTGGATGGGTACCTAGGGTGGCACAAAAACATTCATATGAGAGAGACTCTATAGAATACTAATGAAGAGTGTGGAAGCCACCAAATCTGATTAAAAATTAAATATGTTTTCAAAATTAATTTTTTGATATTATAATGGATTGTTTTTCATATGTTCAAATCATGTCACCTATGTGGTGTTTGTTCATGAGGATTAATGTTATCGAGTGATCCTTGGTCTAATTCTTGGATTTCCATTTTATAGTGGTTGACATCATGGAACTTCGATTGGTTATCGTAGTTTTGATACAGGCGATTCACCGTTAGATGGATTTCAATCTATTCAACCAACAGATTTCATTAATAAGTTTCTGAAGATAAATCCATCACACTTTTAGTGATAAGAACATTCTCTAGATGTGGAATGGTGGTTGTGAAAAATATAATAGAACATTAGAATCTTTGAGTTTCTCAATTCAATGATAGTTAAGTTTCCAACTATTTTAATTTAATGTTCACCGTGGATGTGGTAGAAGATGGTGTCTAAGAACAAGCCCCATGATGATATTACAGGGTATTTCTTCAAGGATTTTTTATTTTGTCAGTATTTATTTGATAAAAGAGGGATAGAAAGGGGATGGAGATGCATTGTTTAAATCATGGTGATCGATCAGTTTTAGATAATTTCTATTTCATTGTAGATCTAGTCCCTTATAATCCATGGTATACTCTAAATGGATCCATGAAGGCTTATCATTATAAGGTTTGTCTTTGTATAAATCTATATTCGATGGTGTCAAAGTCCAATATGACCATTTTTTCAAATGTGGTGATCCAATAATTTTATGATGAATCTATGATGGTAGGACTGCTTGAGGTGATCCTTCTACCTTTTATCCTAGGAAGCAGGGGGAACAGAATTGGTAATAAGATGAGAATGTTATTGAACGTTGATGGAGAGGTTCTTGGAATCAAAAGGCCTCAAGATCATTCATCAAACTCTTCAGGTATTGAGATCATTGTGTGTCCTTAATGTGTAATGATACATCACAAGAAGTCATTATTTATAAATGATCATAATCTCCACCATCATTTAGGATTCATGGGTTACTTGCAGCAATTTTGTCGAGGAATTTCTTGGAAGCATCATGTAGGAAATAATCAGAAGTGATCTGTTGTTTGAATTTTATTTGATATTTCTTTTTTTATGTTTCCTTCTTGTATAGGGGATCTACTATAATAGTGGTTATGTTGATGAAATCTTGTATTTTGAGATTTATGGGATGTTTCAAGTGTCCATTAGAACTCATGTTTTAGTGTATGTGTTTCTTTTATTTATTTATATCCAGTCATTCATTTTTTATATAATAAGGTTACACATATTATCGTTGGGGACTAATTTCTCATGATGGTGAGGTAGTATATTCTTCATCCATCAGGACTCCAACTATAGATATCAGAGTGAAATGGTGCACAGTCTAGAATCCCCAGTCTTTGGATCGACCATGTGAATCAGTTGTGGAATTTGTTTTTATCTGTCCGTAGGTGAATAGTGGTGGGTGGTTACAGACTATGGTTTTACTGGTCCAATCATTGGGCCCCATCCCTCCCTCCCCTTTTGGTGGGGTTTTTTTGTCCGTGTAGGAATTTTTTGCATAAATTTATCCCCATTGTTCTAGAGTGGGTAGTTTAAATTCTATTGCGGCATTCTTTATAGACTAAGATGATATGCCATTATAAGGGAGCTTGGGTTTTCTTGTGATGAAAGGCATGCTTTTTTCATGGTGAACTATCATTTGGTTCTTAATAGATGGTTCCTAATGTTGGGGAGACACACAGTGTTTATTGTTGAGCTTCCTTAAAAAAATCTTGTTTCTTTGGATTCTTAATGAGGGAGTATATTCCATCATCCCTTGAAATTGTTGGAATTTTGAGTTTTCTATGGTTTGAGTGATCATTGGGATTATTTGCAGAAGGAAAAATACTATGTTCCTTGGCTTGGTTTGGGATGTAATGGCTTGGCCCAATAGCTACCACTCGGGAAGTGGTTGGGAGTTTTTTTACTGATTCAATAAATATAAATAGTTTCAGTAAATGGTTTGGAAAATTTTCTTTGAATATGTTGTTGGATCATGTTTCTGTGGAATCCTTAGGCATTGATCAGTCACCTAGAAATTGTTATGGGTTTCTTGGGGATGGAAAGCGTTAATGATGGGGATAATTTTCACAAACAGTTATTCAAGTTTTGAATTATGATATGGGATGTAGGGAATCCATGTATATTTATTAGGTTCTGGGTGTGAAGGGTGTTGATTTTTGATGTGTTTTCATTGTCTAGAAATTTTCTCACGGTTGATCCTTGGTTCGTTTTTAATTTTTTTAGAGAAGAAAAAAAGAATTTTGGCTTAAAAAGTCAATGTTCATGGTTGGAACACAGTTTGATAAACAATGCGGCCTAACCAAGGTAACCTAGTGGCATGTATAAAACCTACCCGATGCTTGGTTTAAGGGCATGCAGTGTCTTAGGAGAAACCTTTTGGTCACACCAATATCTACCACACAGTTTGGCGCATGGTTAAATAAACTATCAAGCATAACCATAAAGTCTACACCTAATTAAAAATGTGTCATTATAAGTTTTCAACCTCAATATATTCGGACACAAATCACCCCCTCCTGGTTGTTCCAAATAAAGGGATCCCCTCCCTAACCTCCCATTCCATTCCACCTCCTCTATTGTTTTAGATAATAGAGATCTTGAAGTTGGGTCTAGTTTCATCAGGATAATTTCTTCTCCTTTATCCTCTGTCTTCTTTCAAAAATCGTTTTCACTGATATTATATTCTCCCTTAGACATTATCAACCTAGAATTATATTATCCAATGTTTTATGGGGGTTTTGTGTGTTTAGTGGTTAATGCCTCATTTAATGGAAATTTTATTTGGTTTTTAAAAAAATTCACAAACCATGTGTTTGATAAAATAATTTTTTACCTTCCACACATGATATTTTATTTTTAAAAGTTTTTTTAAGCATGAAAAAATTTATGCCATGAAATTGATGTTTTATACCTTTTAGAGTGTCAAATATAAATTGGTTTGCTAAATATTGCGTGCCTTATGTTTGATAAATTTCCAGGTTTGTTTTTATGGGTTAAGTGACATGTAAAATGGATAGTTTTGTTTTATAAATATGTTATATGCATGAAAAAATATATTTTGGGATCCTCTGATGGGTCTCCAATGTGGTTTTGGTTTAGTAAAAAATTTTGTTTAGGTTTTTACCATATGTTGGCATGTCTATCAGGAAAATGACCCATTTGGAATTATTATTATAATGATTGAGCATTAAATGTGTAAGAAAAATGTTTTATCTGGTTTATGTAAATGTTTTGATGTAATATATGGTTTGTTTTCACAACTTTATAAAAAGTGTATCTTGTATCCTTGATTAATGTGGGTATCATAAATTGCATAAAGGCACGTATGGAATCTTTTTGAAAATAAAGAATGTTTTTATTATGAAAAAATACTTTAGATGCTTTTCGCCCATTTGATGTGTATAATGGATGGGATTTTCTCCCTATAAATTCTATATGATACATTATTATCACACGTTATCTTGGAAAAATTAGGTTTTGTTTATTGTATGGAATGAGATTAGTCATTGTGGTGTCTCTGGGTAATGCATATTATTGATTTATTATTATATTTACATGTGATTTGATGCACGATTGACATTGGTTGGATCTCCCACAATATATAAAATGAGACATGGGAACCTATCATATTGATATAATTTTATAAGAATGATTTATTCACATGTATTTGACGTAAAAAACAATTTCCCATATTAGGGGGATATACTTGTGTTTATAGTAATGGTATTTTCACTCAATATGTCCTGAGTTATCCTACCCAAGAAAATTCAACATTTAAGATTTCATAATGTGTGGCCCACTATTGGGGTTGGGCTATCTTGTTGTAGTATCTTAGAGGTTATTCTTCATATCATGGATTCACCTATGTCAATTGGTTTTTAGTTGGTTACAATGATGAATGTGATACTTATATGATTATTTCCATTTCTATTACTGTGTGATTACTATATTTCCTTAAAATTTTATGATTTATTATAATGTGATTTGTTAATTTTAATAATTTTTATGAAAATTGATTTCGAAGAAATTTTTTTATCCCCTTTTTACAATATAAAAAATTTAGACATCAGTTCCCCCTTGAAAATATATATGTCTCACTAGTGGAATGATCCGAGTTTTGGAAATAAATATGGGATACGAGGTGTAATTTTTTAAGTAAAATATGTATTAAATGAAACTTTAATTTTTTGTAGTTAAATATTTAAATTGAAAGTTCTATTATTTTAAAATATTTTCATTGGGAATAGATTATCATGTAAGCCAACAATAATTTAACAGTCACGCCTATAGTTATTTTCAGTTTCTAGCATGTGTGAAGGTTCCATATGGAGTTCATTCACCATGGGTGAAAGGTAAACATTGTTTTGGAGAGTCACCCACAAGGTTACATAGAGATAGTGTTTTTTATAGGTTCTGTTGTTCTAGTTGTGTTGTTTTTTCACAATAATCCGAATCTTGTATAATTGATGTTCAATATAGTTTCATTTATATATTTTTCTTCTTTTGAAACTGTTGTTGTTTACTTACATATTTAATTATTGGGTGAAATAATTCCCTCTTTGTACCTTTTAATGTATGGTGGTATTTTCCAGCCCATAGGGATTGGGAATGCCCTTCTGGCCATGAAACAGATCGACTTGGGTTACCGGTCTATGGTCGACCAGGGTTGGATGGGGACAAAGTGATGAATTTTCATCCAAAAGTTGATCACTTTTTTGGGAATACTATATGATCACGGTAAACATAATACTATGTTATTTTATTTTATAGTACAAATTTTAAATTTATTTTTTTATGATTCTATGATTTAACTGTGTAATTATGGGGATTCAAGTTATTTATGAAAGTAATTAATATATCTTAGAGAATATGTGATTAGGGTAATTAATGTTTTGTGTATTAAATTAATAGTGAATGATTCTATTTATTGAAAATGATTAAATTTCTATTGTAATATTATATTATCAAGTAATTTTGTGGTATAATATTAGTCTATATTATTTTAATGAAATTTTAAGGATAGTTGAATGTCTATGTAATACATTGGGTTTCCTTGTTGAATTTTCTATATTAAAAGTAGTTATTCTTATTTTAATGTTTATTATACTTGGGTAACTGTCTTATTTTATTCTAATAATTTTGGATTTGGATAATAGATCATGAATGGATTAATAGATAATTAATCTTTTGTAGACTATTTTATTCTCTAAATGTTAATTCATGCATGATAAATTCATCTTACATACTCATTATTTGGGGAAAAATATTAAATTTTGTTGAAAAATGATAAATGTATGAAACTATAAATGTAAATTAAGTATATTTAATTGTTATATTATTCATGATACTAAATTAAATCCACTACCTAATTAAAATGACCTTAAAACAAAAATGATATCCATTTATTTCTCCTACTATGAAATATGAGATCATTTATCTAATCACATATTTATCATCTCATGATTTTTAAAATTTTCATTATCATGTTTTTAATATTTATCCATCAGCACATGATGGATAGTTTCTCTTATATATCAATGTTTTCCAATATGAAACCCAAGTATATGTAATATATTGTGACCTTTGTATATTTCTTTCATTCAATTAAAGTTGATGTTTTTTTAATCTTTTTTCTTATGTGGGATTCAAATAGATTTTTTAAAATATCAAAAAATAGTTACCAAACCCAAATTCAAAAAATGAGAGGATGAAATTTCCCAAATGAGGGGAAAATATAACATCGTTGGTTTTATAAAAAAGAAATAATTTGTTCGATAGCATACATGATACGCCACATCAATCATAAAAGAATAATTAAATAATGTTCTTAAAATTTTACCATCATAACATATCTGTTGGAATGGAAGGAATGAATGGTATTAAATTAATTTTGAAAATATTTTTTACAGATGTATATTATTCTTTGTTGACCAATTATTTATAAAATAATGTAAATCCCTTTTTAAAATAAATGGTTTTTTTCAGAAATACTATTTAAATGTAATTAAGGGTGTTTTAAACTAATAAGTTAGTAAATAACTCATGTAAGACTATATTAATGAAATATATATATAATATAATTTTTTTAATTTTTTTAAATTAATATTATATGTATTATATATATGATATATGATCATCTTCACTTTTATACATAAGTGGATTATTTTTTTAAAAAAGGAATTTTACTGCCTTTTGATGGAGAACCCATTTCAAGGATATTTTTTTTCAATTTAATAAATTATATTTTAATAAATAATCTTCTTCTTTGTAATTATAATATTAAATTATACATTGGATAAATACTTTTATTTTTCTGATAATATTCAGTTTTTAATGAATAGTGAAAAATATATCATTTTAATTCAAAACTACTTTTTTGTCTAAAGTATTTATATAGATAGATTATAGTTTTACTATTTTTTACATAATTATTAAATTATGTGTAAATATTTAATGTAATTTAGGTTATTGTAATCAATTTCATATTGAAATTTGATGTCAAAACTACTTGAGAATTTGAACGTTTTACTTTTAAAACTCCTTTTGTCATTTTGTCTATGATTTAATTTGATTTAATTTCATCTAATTTTATGTATTGAATTTGGAAATATAGATTCCATATTTGGAATCATATTTTCAAAATTATATAAATAAGCTTATTTTATTTTTGGGTGTTATGAATAGTATATTTAGAAATTATTTATATTACCAAAATTAACGGTAAATCGGGTAATTAAAACTTAAAAAATATTATAAATATTATAAATATTCTATAAAACATGTCCTAATAAAATTTAATGAGTTATTATCAACCATGATAATACATGGGATGAAATTTTGGCAATTGGGAGATACATGGGTGTGATTATGACTATTATAACATTATCTCTAATTAAAAGAGAAATATTTCATAATTATATCTCTCATAAATATTTCAATTTTAATATGGGGTTATATAATTTATATCTACATCTATAAATATTTTATTGAAAAAAAATTCTATGACATGGTATTTTATTTATAATTTTTATGAAATAAATAATTATATTAATTTGTTACATAATGATAATGCATTAATTAGATAATTAATGAATGAATCGAATGAATGGCATAATAGCTTTTATATTTAAAATAAGATGACATCATTGATGAGATCTAAGAATTTTATAGATGATTGTGATGTGTTGGTTAGTAGTAAAAGGAGTGGGTTCTAACCTATCTTGCTGTTGCGATATTTTTTTATAATAAACTAATGTATATTGTCAACAGTGAAACAATTGGTATTTTAAAATATAATTATATTCATTAAAAGTTATAAAATTTCTAAAATTCCATGATTCGGGTAGATTTTTGTTAAATGACCTAATATGTCATAAATATCTATTTTATTTGTCTTTATTCGTGTTATTTCAATTACATTAACTCAGAAAGTGTAAATAACATGATATCACATAATAATAAAAAGGGTAAAAAAAGTAATAAAACAAAAATATAAGGATTAAAAAAATAATAAAAACATATATATTTTTTATTGGATGAATTTGTTTCTTCAAATATTTATTCAATCCTATATATAAATCATTTTGGACAAATTTAAAACAGAAAATTAATTTATATTAATTTAATACATTCAATAAATTAAGGTGTTCCCCTCCCCTCTCCTATAAAAGGGAACTCATTCCCCTTTATTACATACTCTTCAAAATCCTTTTGTATTAGTCTATATTTTCCAAGATCCTTCCTATAATTTACCTCTACATTTCGGAAGAATTATTTTACAAATAACACCTTTTTAAGTGGTGTTATGGTGTTAATAAATGTGATCATCTAATGAAAATGAAGATAAATATTGTATGTGACAATTCATACTCAGGGTGAGGTAAAATTAACAAAAACCCACATTTTAATTTTTGGATGATTTATTCTTATAAATATATATATTATGTATATGTTTTCTAATTGGTTTTTACGAATTTATATCAATAGACATGTCTGTTTTAAAATGGGAAATTTTTAATTCATCTCAATTGTTTTCATAAAGGGACCCTTGTAATGGAAATCATATGAATCTCATTTAACTAAGGAATATTTTGATATTATACTCTAGTTTAATTTATATGGTGTATTGTCAACTCCATTTACATTTAATTTCAATCAATTTTTAAACTAATTTTTTTATACGAAGCATTTTACATTATTTAACAAACAAAAAAAGGAATGTTTTTAACGTATACGGGGACAATGACATCTTTTCCACCAAAACTGTTATTTGATATTTGGAATTCTCAACAATATACAATGTTATTAAAAGGTAAAATAAACCCTTTATTTATTAGGGGGTATTTTGGTATTGAAAATATGTTTGAAAATGCATTGATTATATCTATATATTAAAATTATTTTCTAAGAATGTATGTGTAATTTTTTGTGTTAAAATTTGATAATTGATATGTTTTATGTTTAATGAATATATAGTAGTACATGGACATTTTTAGGGGTGGTAACATGATAAAAAGTATTGGAAGTTGTATGATAAAGAAAATATGATTGGTTTAGCGATAAACTAAGGATGTGTTGATACAGCATTACCTCTGTTGTATTGGGTATGGATGTTGGTCGTATGACTATTCCATTTGTAAGAGTGATATGTATTGAAGTCGACTATATTGTTATTACATTTGTCTAGGATTATGTATAAAATAACCTTTATATGATATATGTACTTTATACGGCTAATATGGTGATATTTTTATTACAAAAAGATTAATAAATGAGCTTATTTTCATTGATGAGTGTTTACTAATTCTCAAATGTGAAAATTATTTCTTTATGATTAATTATTCATGGTTCACTAGTTTTTTCAAGTCTGACATTTATCCATCATTGTTTCTCTATTGGTGAGATTTTAATTATCATCCCATGATTTAAAATTTTATCTTTGGATTTATGGGAAAAAAGGGAAACGTATGAGATCAAAGGAAATGTTGAGATAATTTAAAAGAACAGAAACAAAGTTTCATTTTAATAGTTTGAGTGCTGTGAAAAAAGTAGATAGTTAGCAGATGTGTCTACTTTTTAATATTTGAGTTGGCATGCCTTATTTGTGGCATAATTATCTAAATCCCTAAACATGTAATGAGTATCAATGTCATAAAATGTGAAATAATTTAATTAACACAATATTATTTAATGTTTAAGGAGGGGTACTTATATTATCACATACTATATTGTGTATAAGAATAATCATGATGTAATAAATTGTTTATTAATGATCAAAATAATGAATTCATGTTTCTATAATGTACCTATAAGTTATATCTATGTAACCATTTCCAAAAAATATAGTGTTCCACTCTATGGAAACTATTCTAACATTAATTTCTCCATTCTGATTCAAATTCCTAAAAACATCTTACTTTTGGAGTAATTTATCCAACTATTGGTATGAACTGGGTTCCTTTGTGAGATCTAGCACAACATTATTATTAAAATATATTGTGATTTGGTTTTTACTATTATGAAATAAATCTTGATCATGGAAAAAATTCATATCTAAACAAATTAATTGTCAACATAAGATGTTTTTATATACTAAAACACCACTATAAAATAATTTTCATCTTGCTTCATTGAACACATAGTGCTTATATATCCTTAGTAACGACTGATGATATTTCTATTCTATGATGTATAATGTTTTGATCCATCTAAAATGATGAATAAATGTATCCCATGATGAATAAATCATCACCCCCTAAATAAAAATGGAACACACACATAGTTAATAATTGAAAATTAATGATATATAGAAACTTGTGGTTCTCAATTACGGTAAACCAATGTTGTTAACTCAAATAAGCTTTATACATACCTACATTGCTGAATTTGTAGAAAAATATGTCCATGTAAATACAATGAATACATGATAGATCGTGTCATTTATTTCTAATTGAACATACATGTTATCTTTCTCTCATGTTGTGTCTGAGAAAAAAATTCATATAAGGATTTATACATTGTGAAACTAGATCCAATCCCGGCATGAATTATTCTATAATGAAATTAATTTTCATATGGACAATGTATGTAACTTGATACCATCTAAGAAGGCTCATGGATCAATAAATATTGATATTTATTCTTAGATTGTAGGTTGATTCTCCTATATCCATTTTAGAAATACATTTATATAATAAGACATTTACTTTTTGTGACTTTGGCCTTTATTTTAAAATATGTATTATGTTTTCAATATTCAAGGAATGATCTGCCAGAGACAATGCCCCTGACCATTTATTAAATAATGTAAAATTACACCAAGAAAGAAACATAATCCATAAAAGCAACTACATATAATAGAAATCACACATGTCTCCATAGCCCTGATCCATTGCTTCATCTAAAGTAGCCGAATACCACTCCGAGATATCATATTGTTCTAGGGTCTTGACATACTTCCTTATAAGATTTGGATTTTCAAAATAAAGGAACTCCTCAAAAAACTCCATGCCTTTTCCCTTGGTAAAATAGGACCAAGTATTCATCAGCTTCGGCATAGAAGAGTAATCATTCCTCTACATTCTTCTTGGTGGAGTAGTCATTACTTTCTCATTCCCTGACACATTCTTCATCCCACCCAGAACAATCTCACTATAAGAGGTTTGGGTCATACCACTAACATTCTATTTTTCACTGTCAAAAATGTCCCCCCATCTTCCAGAGATATGGACCTCCAGGTAACCATCACTTTCTACTTGTTCTTTCGTAAACTGACTATTGGTACCAATCATTGCTAAACACTGCAAGTTTTCCATGCATCTATAGTTACTAGGATCAATAAAAGACTAACTTTCCACTGCCTCTTCCCCCTCTCATCCTTTTTTAGTGAATACATCCTGCAAGACAGCAACTTCAATCACCTGGGGACCTTCCATCAACAGCGGAATATCCTCAGATTGTAGACACTCAAAACAATTATAGACCATAACTCCATCGGGGCCATGAGTACCCATATTCAGAGACATAGAGACCCCACCCGGTTTGGAAAATGATTCCTCAGAGAGATGAACCAACTGCAGATGGCATGACCCCCCCACTGCAGATCGGGGCTCAACTCCAATGTTACTTTTAAACCTATCAAAAACATGTTGCCCGGATGGATTTATTGGAATCTACATTGCCTTCATATTACAAACAATACTCAGCACAACAGCAAGAAGACCCTACCTCATCTCCCTCCCCACCTTTGCATCAGAATTATCCTTAACTAATGCCACAACATTGCATGAATACTCCGAAAACGCTCCCTACCCAGAAATATCTACATCATTGGCACACACTGTAGGTTCCATAGTAGAGCTCAAATCCCCATTCATGTTCCCAGACTCTAACAGAGTTGCCCAAGGCCTCCCTTCACCACCCCCTGATCCAGCCTCTCATCAACACAAGAATCAAAACCATCAGTATACTGCCTATCCACCACCCGTGAGGAAACACCAACCTTTCCACAACAGCAAGCGGACTCAGGGTTCCCAAAATGTATGCACCCTATACAGAACTGCATCCAAAATCTGAAGACTACCTCCTAGATATAGTGGAACCCATTTCCATCAGTAATCCAGGAACAATGCACTAGAGGCTTTGCAACATCGACATCAACACATACTCTCAGATAGATTAGGTGTGACATAAACTCTGTTTTTTGATCTGAGCATAAATACCTCCCAATCATGTTTCCAATGGCATAGAGAATAGAAGGATTTTGAAACGAAAGTGGGAGACCTGGGAGAATTACCCATGTTGCAATCAACGATGGATCCTGCATCATATGAAATTCGATGATCCAACAGAATAAATAAAATGAAGATCTTCCACACCTCTGTGGAGCCCTGGCCCAAGAGGAAACCAAATCTTCCTTCGAGCGAAAACGCACCATTATGTGTCTTCGATCAAGAAACCCAACAACCGCATGCTCATGAATCTTCCAAGATTTTGAGACAAACATTGTAATAACTTATACCGAAGGTTGAATAAGACGAAATCGAGCCACCAAAGTATACATGCACAATTCCTATGTTCTATTTAGCACCACTGGGAACAAAGATAACGGGGGCACCTCCCAGAATACACCTGAAAATTTTGTAGAAATATAGATCCTAGGGATGGGGGGAGAAATATCAGAAGATGGGTCATCCATACCAGATGACAGTGAACGCGAGACTCCCCCATCCGGTTGGGATGGGGGAGAATGACTCGACAGCAAGAATATAGGGTATTACTGTAATAATGAGCATGATGTCGAGAATCACCCTTATTCCATATTCAATATATTGTCTAGTTAATATATAATACTATTATGGTAACCAATAATCCTACTAAAACTCTTCTCAACACATGACACACATTATATCATTATGAACCCAAAATTAATTATTGATATACGGATCAAAATATTATTTAACCTAGATTTTTTAATAAATCCATAAATTGTTCAATATAACTTGAAAATCATATTCACATTTCATGGATACAGAAATTCCATAGGTTTTTTCATAATAGAACAATCCTAAAGGATCACATTATTGAAGGATATTTTGAAATTTGAAATGTTTTCTAGTTGTTGAAAGGTACTCTAGAATGTGGAATTCTAAATTATTTTTATATAAAATATTTAGAAATTGTTTTGTATGAATTCCTTGAAATTTTATTAACCCATGTCCCACTATTCTTAGAGTAAAAATATTTACATTAACATCAATGGCTAATTTTTTATTGAATACCAGTTTTCTACCGATTTAATTTTCATAATTTGAAGGATCTACTGAAACCCAAACGTGGTTCTGATATATCTAATGCATCAAAAAACTCATGGGTTCTTAATAAAATACATGTTTTCAACTTTCTACTTACACTGTAATGAATATAAGGCCAATCTGAAACTAATAATGAGCCACATTCATAGGTGACTATTATAAAATACCTTTTTAGTTATTTAGAAAATCTGCTCCTCAAACAACATAAATGTGTTTCTAGAATAACATCATCCCTAGGGTCCTATGTAATTTTTTAAAATATGATCTCTTTTATATCATGAGGGTCAAAATCATCAATATTGACCTATCTCTCTCAATACATCTTGATGATTTTCTCCATCTCATGAAAAATATCTATTCATGTGACTACAAACTTCATTTCTATGTACTTTCATAGATAATATCCCCTTATTCTCATTAGATAACCTATAATGATATATGACTTTATCTATGTTTCATGTTTTATTATGATAAGGATTTCAAGAACTATTCATAAACCCATGCCTGATTTTGTGAAATCACAGTTTTCATTCCATAATGTAATTCAATTGATATTATTTTTTACACATTACTTCGTACTCATTATAGAATTTATGCATCAAATAGTAATTTATTTCAACAAATATATAATAGAAGACCTTTATGTCTCATTATTAACCTCAACATTTAATGAATGGTATGGTTCCTTCTTTCCCGTACCCCAATCCACTATGGGGTATAAGATGGGTGAGTTGATATATTATCCCATACACATAAATAATTTTTATAAACTCTTGGTTATGTAATTCAACACCTTGATTTGATAAAATATTTTTTATCTTCTCACAAATTTAGTACATTACACATTAGTGAGATTTGAGTTTTTTAGTGGATTCATACTTATACCTAATCAAGAATATAAAATAATATTTACCAATTCCATTGTAAATGTTTTAATGTAAGAACACCATCCATTATATTGTTCATGAAAATTTTGACCCACATAAATATATAATAATTCTTGAAACATTATGGCTAATTCACACATCACACAGTAAGTTGTGATAGGCATTTTTTCTTGTAATGAGGTGATAGATGGGTCATGCATGTTTAGTTCTAAATAATTTAAATATCCTTCCTGATTTAGAATTGTAAAACACTTCTCCTTGACATGAACATGGATTTGATTCAAAAATTTGGTCTGAAATGAGTTAGGTAAACTTCATTATTTATCAATTATATTACATTTATTTAATAATTTTTAACATTAATTAAACAATTTTAATGAGTCATAGAAAACCATTTATTTAATTTATAAAAACATTACATACTTCCAAAAATGTAAATATTGCAATCCATAACATTGTGGGATTATGAAAATACATTCATCTTAGTTGTAATAAAATAATAATAATATTTTAAAACCATGAACATATAAATTAGAAAATGATGGTGGTAATCACCTCAATAAAAGTTAGAAAGATGTTCTTCATTGGTTAAATTGATATAAACTTATCCACAATAGATCTTATAAAATATATATGGTTTTGGAATTTGGACATTGATGTGAGAATCCCAAGAAGTTTGTGAAACCAAATGAATTGATATAATTTCTTTTAAACAATGAATACACCTTGAGCATCCCCATTATTATTATATAGGTGAAATTCTTCATAATGAATCCTTTCAAGACACCTAAAAAACAGCCTACATTTTTTGTATTCAACCACCATTAAATCATCCTTATCAATAACTTCTTATTCTTAGAATCCACACACATGAAATGAGTATGTTGTCCTTTTTTACATTCACATCACTTTCTTATTATCCAAATAGACTAGATTATATTTACCCCCATGACTTTGTAAATTTATTAAACTACTTTATGGCCTTTTGTTTGAGAATTCACACTATTACTCATGTCGAAATTCACAATGAAACCTGGAATCCATTAAGGTTGTAAGGATATAATTAAAAAACTATATGTATCATTAGGGATATTAAATCTGGGGTTCCCTATGCTATCTACAAAACACATACTGATGACCACCTAAGGCCCATCTATCTCTGAATCTCTAAAGAATCACAAGAATAACACATTAGAGATCTCATATATCTTATATCCCTAATTATATTAAAAAATATATCAAAGGGTATAAATTATTACAAATTAATTCATATAATAATGTTTTATTAAAATCTTATTATTCATTTTTTGCAATCATAAAAATGGAACATCATTGGAATAATCATAATGATTCATGTAGATAGCTAGTTCTCCCTCACCAGCGTCTATTTAATGTTATTTAGTGACAGGTTTTTCCAAAAAAAGATAATTTTTTTCATGGTATAATATGACATAAAATATCATATTCCATTCCCATAAACAAGATCTGATTAGATGGTTTTCCTTACCAAGTATGGATCTTAATGATAAATTTGATGTTTTATGGTATTCTATATCAATAATATATAAGAGCTTTTTATAACAACATATATGGATTACTATTAATGAAAATTAAAATTAAAATTATTATTAACAAAAAAATTATCAATAACCAATGGCATACAAAATTTCTTTTGAAATATTGTATTTCATGTATATTCTTGATATAAATGATACATATATACATTATCATACTAAATATGAAGCTTTGACAAGATATTTGACGTTACTTATGTTAGAATAAAAAGTCAACTACATTAAATCATAGCTCCCTAAACTATTTAGTGGACTCCATAATAAATATATATATACTATTGCTTCTTAAAAACATTTTTTTGTGACGACCAGAACTGCTATAAAAAAATTTCATTTGTAATTGAATTACATACCCTATAATTTTAAAATATAACACATATACTTATTTTACATTATTGTATCCATTTAGATGTAAAATTATTTTAATCATCATAACTAATGATAAAATATACGTTGAACCAAGTTCATATGACTAGTATAAAAATGTCCATTTATAAATCAAATTGAAATATAAAAAAGAAAAAATTGACTGAAAGAGTAAGATCAGACCCTTTGAGGACAATTTATCATTACTAATAAGGGAGATAATATTGAGGGTCGTTTTTTAGGACCAAGAAAAATTAAATATCCAACAACTAATGCATCATACGAAGCATTTACAAGAGTATTTCAAGCTCATCAAGATCATGGATGAAATGAAATATGACAAACCACCCCCTCAAAATATTTCCATCACAATCGTAATGAGTAGCAGATTTTATATTTCACAAAATAGATATATATCAAGTTACCAATATTGTTAACATTTTGATTTTATTTTCAATATACAATAATTATATTTACATATCATTATATTTAATTGATAATATATTTATATTTTGATACTATAAAAACAAAATTATATATTTTTAGAAATATGAAATTTCAATAAGACATTCCATTGGGTAAATTAATTATTTAATAAATTAAACTATATTTATATAAAATATTATTAAAAATTATTTTTTTTAAATATAAATTATTAGATAATTTTTGTGATGTTAAATGTAATTATTATAAGGTTTCAAAAACAATAATTGTAAAAAACCCATAATTTCTAAATAAATGTATATTCTTGTATGAAAAGTTAAGATTCACATATGTAGAAAATTATTTTGAGAAAATAAATATTATTATTGGAATATTAAAATTTAAATTATCTAAAAATTAATTTTTCATACTTTTATGAGATAGTCGAGTTTTCATTGAAACATTAAATATTGTATAAATAGTTGTTGTGTAGTGTTACATTATAATGACACAAAAGTGATTTAATATATTCTATAATGGTTATCCATGGGGAAAATATATATTTCATATTTAAAAAAAGTGTTTTAGTTCATTTGAGTATCATGATAATGAATTTACGAATTCTCTAAACCCTATATCATTCTTATGGATTTAAAATAAATTATCTATAAACATTAATCAAATCAAATTCACAATGGGTAATATTTTAGGAAGATAAGACAATGAAATTGTAGAAAAATGAAAATTAAACCACTTTTAAAGAAACCACAGGATAATTATTGTATAGATTTTGGTTTTTATTATGTTAATATATAGATTCCAAATCCCATTTTTATGAAAAAATCCCCTTATTTTCTTGCAAAAACATATGAAATATCCCCACACTCTAAAAAAAGAACCATGGATCACTTCTTTTCTCTTCCTTAAGCTCTCTTGATTCATACCATGGTTTCCCCATGATCTTAATAAGATCCTCAATTTTTTCTGGAATCACCCACTCAATATAAGGGATTCCAATCACTTTTATACAAATAAATAACCCTCTTCAAATTTATCAATTTAAATAAAAATTCGTTATATTATCATGGATTTATACATATCCATTTACTGTATTGATTATTTGATCATAATTGGGTTTCATTTTTTCCCTATCAATATTGAATTTACATTATCATGCAATATGATAATATTTTGTAAGGTACCGCTCTCTCTTCATTTAATTGAAGAACCGTCTTTTGAATTACCCATTTGAATCTCAATTGGTCAATTTTTCATGACATTTTTTATGATCAATATACTATCCAATTTATTTCCTATCAATTATAGGTCATTTATCACATATCATTATATAATTTACCTTAGTTTTTTCATTCCAAAATATGGTTAGGGATGTTTGACATCTCTTTATTCGTGCACCTTTTCTTGAATTACAAATTTTCATCAATTTTATATGGATGGGTTATTATTCTACACACCCTTATTAAATCCCATATGATTTAAAAGTAGTGCATGAGCTATTTAAATCACATTAATATCCCCCCACCCCCCACGATTCATTATTTACCCTCATTATGCTATAAAAATTATCCAATGATTTTCAATTCCATGTTTTTATTAAAGAACGCACTATGTATTATTCAACTAGTTCCTAAATATTAATGTTTTATTATGTTTCACATATCCCTCGTACATTAATTATAAATTCAATGTGATTAGATATCACATTCTATATTATTTAACAAATTTAGTAATATTTATGTAAAAACATAAACATCAAAATGTCAATGAAATTCTACATGCTATAAATTTTTATGGTGTATACCTATACCCATTTCCACTCAAGGTTAATAAAAGAATTTTACTTATACTTCATTAATTTTGTAATTAAATATATTTATCTAAAAATCCATAATAATTGTATTTAATGTGATGAAATATATTCATATTTCATATGATATTTGTTGAAAACTTTTACACATACATGATACAATTATGATGGGTTCAGCTAGAAAGCACTTAAAAGCATTGAGTAATGATTTATTTTCATTTGATACCATTTATCATTCACATGAGGATATCTTATGAACATTGTGTTAATATTTAATGGTTGTAATCCTGTACTTATGCATGTGATCTCTTATTTAATGTTTTTTTAAAATTCGACGAATACCTTTATGATATCTTGATATATCATGCCTCACCATTCATGATTAGCATTCTCACCCCTTTCATGTACCATTGAAATATTAATTATTTAACTTTTAAAAATATCTTAATGTAATTATTTTTTATTCTATTACTATAAATTATATATCCTCCATTTTATACGTATTTCCAATGGTGATCTCTTATAGTTTAAATATTGATGGAACATTATGATCATGTCAATGATGTTATCCATAATGTAGATAATCCCGTTATATTCTGTTTTTATATAAAATTCATAATTACACAATGACATTGTACCTCTCAATATTCTTGGTTGTATTTGGTTTATTATTATATTATAAATGAATAATAAATGTTAAAAAAATAAAAGATTTACCAAATTATACTTTTCCACTATGTATTAAGAAGAGAATCAATACAAAATTAAAAAATTATTATTTTCAAGAAAATCTAAGTGTATAAATTACCTAAAAATTGAAAAAAGCCAGTAAAGATACGTCACATACTTATAACTACATATATACTTGAACACATGTAGTGGAAGGTTGTACCAAATTTATATTATTAATTATGGCTATTTTGATCATAATGTGAAAACAACCCATTTAATAGAAATAATTGTTTGTTAATATCAAATGGATTTTGAACAACTGAATAACCATGTCTAAATACATACTAAGAATATATTATTATTTTTAATTCCATCGTACACATTTGTAAATTAACGTATTTGATGATAAAAATCAATCAATAATTAACCTTGAAAATGATAGAAAAAAGAAATAAACTATGTGGAATGACCATGATATTTCTAAATATTTGGATTATATAAAGGATTATAAAACATTCCATGAACATCATTAATAAGATCCTTTGATCATTAATAATTCAAGATGAAACAATCCACCTATGTGCATGTGTACCTCATCGATTTCTTAGTCCTAAACTCTACACATGAATATCCTCTAAATTATTAGGATCTCCATCAATTAAAAAATATTACACTCACATTAGTTTTTCGGGGAAAAATATCATTGTTAAGGGGGTTTGCGTAATATAAACCACTCAAAGACAATACCATTCATAATTAGTGGAGATTAATTACATGAATGATATTACCGAATTTAATAATTTTTATAAAATAATTATTTAATATAAATTTAAATAATCTAATCACATAGAGAGCTATTTATAAGATCATAGTCATCCACATTCCTAGAAATTATGTAAAGGTACAATAGATATTATTACATGACTTAGTCAGTATTTGTTTTTGATAATCACTCAAGGATTAATTTTATTAATTAATTAATTACTTATTTCCTTTTTATTATTATTACTGACCAATGAATTTTGAAATAACCATCAAGTTATGAATCATTAATGATAAACATCTCAACATTCATTAATATATAATTACATGGAAATAATTATTAACTTTTTAATATGTAAAAACATGTATACACTTTCCACGCACTAGCTGCTGACATTGTAATACAGTTTTAACATTGAAATTATTGATTATTAATGAAATTTTAAATTAGTATATAATTAAGTTACATTATAGAACTTACTAATGGGAAAAGAAAACATCTTTTTTCCTTTACAATATATCCACAGTAGACATCCAGTGGCTTAGTGTGTCTCTTGTCCATTATACATGGTGTTTATGAATATTCTAGACCCAATGTATTCTATATGTTGTGTGTCCGTGAGACCCTCCAACCAACATAGAGTGTTCCAAAAAAAATAGAGATTAATGAGTCACATTATATGTATGTGATATAGATACCATTAATCTCATTTATTTTATATCCATCTAGTATGTTGCATCTGATAACATTTATTTGACAACCTTTTTTTGTGTGAATTTCACCTCTAAACCTTTTGGTATACTTTCATGTACACCATTTACAAATCATGTGGTCTAAAAAATTGTGTTCTAAGATATTATAGAAACAAATATGTATATTTGTCACATTTAATGCAAAATCGTGTGTTTTAGTGCATCTTTCATTGTGTATCTCATGACACCTTCATATGTTATGATCCCTATTTCACAATATGTACATTAGATCATACTTTGTGTATCCATGTATATCAGTCATAACATTAAGATTCTTCATATGAAATCTGTGATTGATCTTTATATGTTATTGATATGTATAATATAGTTTAATACTTGAACAAAGAATAATAATATGGAGAAAACAAGATAAGAATTATCCATAATAATAAAAATATCAACTATATGGTATAATATAACATATATGCCATATATTTAATTAAGTAATAATAAATAATTATGTATTATTATGTGGCCCTCTGATAAAACCATATCGTTCCAGGTGTAGTAGAAGCACCAATTCCCCATATCCATGTCAAATGTTTTCATAACATATGAATAATATGAGTTTAAAATAACAAGGAATGTAATGACACATTGAATTCAATCGATGAATAATTGGCATAAATTATAAAATAGAGAAGTTATAATTCATCCACAATTAATATATAATTAATTTTTTCATATATTTAAATACACATAATTGATGTAAACATTACCAAGATAAGAGCTAGTTCTACTTGATGGATTGAGGTGTGGGATTATCTTTATTTAAGTGACAGAGGTTTCAAGACATGATTAGGTGTAGGGCTCCCTCTTTCATGAATTGCGGTGAGGGAGGGCCTCTCCACATAACATTCCTTAGTGTTTCATTGGGTGAAAGATAGGGTGACTGGACCTATGGTGTTAGGCACTAGTGTTGTGCCTAGTAGAATGTTCTCAATGGAGAAAGCTTTATTGGATGTACCATTTGATATGGTAGAGTTATTACTGATGGATTGAATGTCTCAGATTAGTGACACTGAGTATGTCTTAGATCATGGAGTGAGATATCATGAATTTATGAGTTACCTATCAAACCAACGATTAGAAACCTGATACAAGCTATGGGGTAGGAACATTATGATTCTTAGTGTATAAAATAAGTATATCTAGATATTCTTGGTATATATGTCGGAAAATAAATTTGTTGATATGACTGTTCTATTCCTGTGGTTTATTCAATGTGTTTTGCTTTTGTGTTTTCTAGGTGTCCTACTAAGAATAGTTTTACTCACACACGCACAGGCATTGCCTACACATGTCGTCTATTTTTTAGATTAATTACACTTTGACGAAGTATATGTAGGAAAAGGTGGTTCTTAGTAAGATAAGGCATATGAGGTATACTTCTACAGCTACAGGCTTCTACCCATAACCTACCCTTCTGGTAGGGTTTTCAGCAGACGAGCTTTAGGGACTTGGAGTTTAACATGTGTTCTGCCTTTTTATTGGGGGACTTGTATAGTGTCCCATTTTCCCACTATGTTTTTTAAAATTTGTTCCACATTTTTTGTTATACATTGTGGTTTGCGTTCATATCTTTATTGGATGTTTAAATTTCTATTATCTTTTTCTTGGAGTTATGTGCATGTGTACGGGTACTTTCTCAAAGGCCATCCATTTTTGCGATATGACTACTCAGAGTTAATCTTCATCCCCTGGCCCATCCAAGGTAGGCTTGGGGTAGTCATGGAATGGAAATCGGTGTCCATATTGAGACAATTACATAAAACAATAATAGTTCTCATAACACCCATAAATCATTAGAAACATCAAAGGTTACCCATTGGAAAATACAAAAAGAAAATTATCAACATGAATTTCATTGAATTGAATTAACATTGCAATAATTCATAACATAATAGTCATGATTCATTAGATGATGTCATATATAGAATGGTTATAATAATGGAAAAAAATAAATAAGGAAACGGAATCTTAAGGTCATTTTGTCTTGGAATATTTTAAAAAACATAAGACATGACTTCACTTCCATTAGTCAAGGGTCAATCCCAAAAACCAACATCAGAAAGGGAAAAAACTCCCATGGTAGTTGACATTCATTCATTAGTATCATACATAATATCTCATAAGAAATTAAAAATTACCCATTTTATTGGTGGTAAATGTAATTTTAAGTCCACTCATCATATAATAAAAACAATACATAGGTTTGAATCATTAGGAAAAAATATACATAAATCATAAACTTGATCAGACAACTAAGAATAAGGTGGGTTAAATAATACTAATTCTATGAATAAATGATGAAAATATCATATGTATTTACAATTAACTAAGGAATTAAATTATATTTTAATTTCATAATTAAATATAGGAAATTTAACTTCAACCTTGACTTCCATTGTAAATGTTACATGAGATGATATGGAGATAAAATAATGAGAAAATAACTCATGTTAATAATAATGAAATAACTAAGGGAAAATTTGTATAATTAACAAACCTATTGAATTATATAAAACTATAATTTCACTATGGGTGTCATCCTAAAATAATTTGGTTTTTTAAAATCATTACATGGTTTTTAAACATTAAATGTGTGTGGATCTTGACATGATACTTGATATATGAAATTTGTCACTAATTAGAATTATTGTAATTTTAGACTTATAAAGGGAATACAAATCATATATTACACAATTAATTAAATTAATATTTTCCTATTTAGATATTTAAGTGAAATATAAATTAATGGGTGATATTAATTTATAAAAAAATATGTTAAATATAGAATATGATATAGAACATGTAACCTACAGGTGATGGGGGTTGTACGGAAGATCCCTAAACATGTGATGGCCAATAAAATTTTCATTGTAATTCCCCATATTATAATTATTCCATATTGAGTAATTTAGTATTAGAAACACACAGCACATGATTTAATCAAAAAAAATTATATATCATAAAAATATTATATAGAGAATACAAATGGAAGTAAAAATTCAAAATATTAAAATGGGATTAAATAAAAAATACCATCACTAAAATATTAAAATTTCAATATGTACAATCCACTCGAAAAACTTCACAATCAAACAACACATTAGAAATAAAAAAAATATAATAATAATGAAATTAAAATTTTGAAAATTAAAATTTATATAATTTATATAAAACAGGAGTGAATGATGAATATAGGGAATTTAATCTATTTATTGAATGTGGGGATCCTATAAAACTATTTCATATCTAATCGTTAGAATAATAACATGTCTGTTTGATTATTAATCTAACCATTAGGAATAATAACCTAACTATTGGAATAGTATCCTCAACTTGGGAAGTGTAAACTAATGTCTTGGGATCGTATAAAATATGAATATGAAATATATATACCATGATACCAATAAATATATGTTTTAATCAATTTCAAAACATGTGTTAATATTTTCATGAAACATGTTTTCTTTATATGAATATTTATAACGAAAAATATATAAAATATTTTTTTTAA
The DNA here is from genome assembly GCA_963277665.1 of Viscum album. Lineage (NCBI taxonomy): Eukaryota > Viridiplantae > Streptophyta > Magnoliopsida > Santalales > Viscaceae > Viscum > Viscum album. Next base: position 639,608,947 of record OY728122.1, read on the forward strand.
ATATTGTCCGGAAAAAATATTATGTTGTACAATAATGATTATTTAAATTTACAAAATAAGGTTATAAATATCATCATAATATTTAAATTGGTATTTTTTAAATAATTTTATGATTATATTTAAAAATAAACATTATCAAATATAAAAACTTATTTTCATGAAATTTATTTAAATTTTGTGGACCTACACAATATATATTGTATATGATTATTTATTTCTACATGTATAAATTAGTTGAATTTTTTGTGAACTATGTAATATGGTAAAATACTTTATTTAAAATTATAACATAAATACATAAAATTTTGATTCTTGGGTATTATAACGAAGCATTAATTTGAACTCACATGTACCAGTTAAAATACAATGTCATAAAGATAAACAATATTGGTATTATATATCCAAAATAATAATTAAATGATTATAATATTAAAAAAATCCATATATCCAGAACTTATTAAAAACACACATAAGAACCCCTTACCCTCACAGTTGTTAATACATATATCTGTCCATATTTTTTCCCAATTAAACTACCAATACCACCACTATGTCCTTGTTTTTTTTCCTCATAAAATGGCATGTTCATACATCATTATGTGTATTACCATGTGGATACATTATAAGTAGAAAATAATACCCTCAAATGATTCTTCTAATATTACTTCATCATCATACCTTAAATAATGTTCAGACCAATATATAATTATAACTCCATTTTGATATATGTATTGGGTTGTTATATTCCTAATATAATATCTTTCAACCATAGTATCCACTTCACATTTTATTCTAAAAAATAAATTATTGTTTATACTATGATGGTTTACCACCTCAATAAAAAATGAATTTATTTCCATTATTGAGTACATGTCTTGTTTAAAATGACATATAATTGCTTTTAAAGACCTCAATTTTTACTTTATCAATTATTAAATATTATTTAACAAATATATTTCTTTAATATTAAAAAAAAAATCTATTTTTTGATCAATGAAAAAACCACGAGAATATACTAACCAGGTAACATTAATGTTTTCAGTAAATGGATCTTCCATATGTGATAAAGAAAAGAAATTTAGCACTATTAAAATTTATTATAGTATATAAATAACATTTAATTTAATTAATGGTGTTATATTAAAATTTTAATGTACTTTAATAATTATATACAATTGATCCACCCTTAAAATAAGGAATAGAATGCCCCTAGATCAATGGAATTGAACTTTATTAATTAATGAAATTACTATAAATGGAAACGATAAATTTATAATATCTTAAATATAGACGGATTTGGTTCTATATTAATTAATTATGTTATCAAAATTGTGTTTCTTAAACATTATTTGTTTTTGTAAAATTATTTTGGAACATAACATTAAGAATCTCCCTAGAGAATCCTTTTTATGGGTCATAACCTCTCTCTCTCTCTCTAACGCAACTTCTATATCTCAATAATTTTATATAATGATTTAGAATTATGTATATTTCTCTCTCACTTTTATATCATCAATATCATTTCTTCCTTTATTTGGTAAATACGTACCCTAGTTTTTATTCTCAAATATCGATGGATTATTCCTTTTGATTGATCCCTCCTTCTGGAACACATATGCATGTACACGTTTGGATGGGTGAACCCAAATAACGCCCAAATGAATTTGGTAGTGTTTTCATATCATGAGTTATTATGAAGGGGATTATGGTGTTATCATAATCCATTATTGGACTCAATAAACCATGTGATGTTATTTTGGTGGTTATCGTTAACATATTCTTATGTCATTTTTTATGCTTCTTCCACATTTCAATGTTGGTGTGTTTTTTGATATTGTATTATATATCTTGTTCTATAATATTATTATTCATTACCCTTCACATTAATTATCGTTCTATTCTATTTGACTCAAATTTATGACTCATTACCATGTTTACTTCATTACTTGTCTTTATAGGTAACCATTTTTATTTATCTATTCCCCATGTAATACTATGTAGTTTTTGGAGATCGATGTGATTTTGGAGCTCTTTATTAAGAACAAAATAATTTTTTTATTTTATATTATTTTTTTGAACCAAGTCTACCAAATTCATAAGGGATTTTAATCTTTTGGTTGTGTTTAATGGATATTTATGTTAATAATAATGAAATAATATCAATAAAAGGAATGTTTAAATATAGGTTCTATTGATGTGTGATAGAGATATTTTGGAGGGTTGCAACTAAAATAACAAATTGAAACCCCATTTGATAAGACTATAACAAGAAAATATCCCTGAATTTTGGTGATATTTAGAGTGAGCGGATTTTAAGAAATTACCTCCATGTCTGGATACAATAAGACCATGTGTCTCTAATGTAGTTTCACCTAATGGAATAAATGTAAAAAATTTTCATTGGATATTAAATCAATCATCACATCATTGAAGAAATATTTTCCAAAACCCATGGGGCGCAGGTACTGTAGCAGTACTGTAGCGGTGGCGGCACTGTTCACCAGCGGGTACTGTAGTGGCGGTAGGGCACTATAGCGGCGGCAGGGCACTGTAGCGGCGGCGATACTGTGCGGTACTGTAGCAGCAGGTTACTAATCACAGAATGTGAATTGGCCTTAGAATTTGGGCCTACGGGCTATGTTATGGGCTACAAGCCCACTGGGCCTTCGGGCTATGTAATGGGTTTCCCTCTACCCAGTTAAAAGAGGAATTTTCTTTGATTTAATAATAAAAATGAGGCTTCAACCCCAACCTTTTAAAAAAACAATAGGTTAGATTACCCAATATAAAAATTAACATGGAAAAACATTATTTTAACATTATGTCTCATAATTTATTTTATAATTTTCAGTTGTATATTATTACTGAGTGTCAATACATTCACATTTTATAAAATTAACAATTTAATTATTCCCATTACTTCATATTATATTACATAATATACTGAAATAGTGGTGATGAAACTCATAAATTCATTACTATTATTAAGTAATTAATGTTTATAACTCCACCAATTTGATATGTAAAGTTTAACTTTCACAATTTTTTATTCATAATTTTATATTATTTATGAAAATGGCTTATTTTTTAATTAAAAAAATTTCATATCATATTGTTATATGGTTCATAACATCTTCTACACAAATCCAAATATTGAAATTCATTTTTTTAATCATCCAATCAATATGTAATTAATTTTATTCAACTAGATCCAAATAACAATACAACATTTTTACTCCATGAAACTAAACACAGTACATGCACCATAATATACTCCTAAATCTAGATAAATATTATGATAGGTCTATATCACAAACATGTTCTACCTAATTGAGCTGAAAAGAAACATAGAGATAGAAGAAAATTGGAGAAATCCAAATATCCTAATCTAGGGGTTGTTAAAGGAATTAAAGAGAAAAAACCTCCAAGGCATAGAGAGAACAAAATATCATATCTGTTATCTGCTACCGAGGTCTGTCATGAAAGCAATGCAGTAAATGTTTTATGGTTTATAAATTCATTAATATATAATATATTATTTATTTTAGTATTATAAATTATTTAATATTGTATAATTTTATTACTACTATTCAACTTACACCTCACAACATGGGGGTTTAGATATTGGTTAAGATATAAAATAGTGAAATTATTGCATCCCAAAAACCTAACTCCTCCCTAATGAATGCTTTTTGAATAAACCTCCCAGAAAATATTTTATTACTTATTTTAATGGAATTTGAAGATATTTTGGGAATAGGTTGGATGTCCTTATATGATGATAAGATCATCTATTAGGAGAGAGGGAGATCTATATTCCCATCATCAGTTATCCTCATATTGTTTACAAGCGTAAGGATAATGATGAATCCTTTTTATAATATTTTTCCCAAAAACAGATATTAATACCATATGTAAAAGAATATCTACCTCAAATAATTGTAATAATAGAGAGAATCATACACAATAACAAGACCATTATGGGGCATTGTACAGATGTACTCCTTGAATAATTTTCATTGATTCCTCATGTGTGAGTGGTTTTGTTCTCTATCAATCTTATATGTGGATTTCAACCCATAACCCTAAAAACCTACAGAATGGACACCATTTAGAGAGAAGAAATAAATTACATATTATAAGAGAATATGGAAAATGGTTTTATAAAAATGAGTGTGTCATTTGGGTCTGTGTCTATCAACATCATCATGAAGAATGATATGTCAAGACACATCTACATTGGTTATGAAGAACTCAATAAAATAACATTATAGATCAATTAAACACATCCACAGATAGTTGGATTTGTTTATCAACTATGTGGCCCCCATATATTCTCTATAGTGGTACATTGGTCAGGATTTCACTAATTAGTGCTCTCAAATGAAGATATTATATAGAAAACAATTAAAAAAATTAATTAATATAAAAATTCATATTGTATTCTCTTACAAAAACAAATTTTATATATTTTTTTAGCATTATATAATAGATTAATTATATGTTCCCTCAAAATATATTTTTGGTCTCCATAAATTATATTGTAACAAACTCCAAAATAATGGTGGTGAATATGAAAACAATTTTAATGACATTGTTAAATGATAATATATATATACATATATATTGTATATTAAATATAATTTTTGGATGGAGGATAATTCATAATTGGTGTGTGTTATCACTAGAAAATGGAAATCTATAGACCCTTAGAAGGAAAAGTAGAACGAGGAGTGACCTAGAACAACATCTGTAATAGAGATTGACTTTTTCTTCGACTATATGGGGATTACGTTTGATTTATGAGAAAAACATCATGATTAGGAAATCTAATAACCATGATTACCCAGACTAGAGTGAATATTTTCTATACAGATTAATAAACCGAGATATTCATGTTTTTGAAAAGAGTATTACCATAGTGTGAAATCATGTTTCTAGTTTCATCATGATTAAAAGAACTTGGTTGGAAACATGTCCTTAAAAATTTGAACCCATATACAAGTTTTTGTTGACTGGTAGTGAGGGTCTATACTGTTATGGTGGGAGGACTATACCCTTATTTATTAGATTGGTTCACAGTGGTGATTGTAATATAGATTATTCATAACAATATCAACAAATATTTGAATAATAATCAGAATCCCAAAAATACACTTAGATAAAAATAAATAGTCAAATCAATAAGAGGTACAACAAATAATTGATGTGTTTTCAATAAGAAATGGGATAAATAAGGGGTTAATGGAAGTGTGAATAAAAAATAATACTATATTAAAATATAATGAAGATACCAAATATAATATCAAAGAGAAACATGGTCCCAAAATCAATCCATTAATCTAATTCTATATCCAAGAAGAAAAATCAAGCATCCAAATATGGGAACCTCACCATTTATGTACCTAAATCCATAATGTCTTTTGTAGTACCAATATATGGCCAAAATAAAGTGAGTAAAAAATAGTATACCACCACTAGTAGTGTCTAGTATTATTTATCCTATGAATATAAAATGAACAATTTATAGCTATGATGATAAAATAAACTTGTAAATTAACAGAGAACATCAATAGCTTCAGTTAATAGGGGATGCCCATCTGATATACCATATTTAGCCTAAATCAGTATGTTAATGAACATGTAACCTTTACTAATGTATACTCTAGAATAAAATAATTATACCATGGTTTCCAATTATAACGATAATAATATAAATTTCCCTCAGATTCCCATAAAATCTACAACATTTTTTTTGAACAGATATATAGTGATCATCATATTTGTTTGGAAAAAGTATGGGGTGAGTATAGTCTTAGGGTAAACCATCATCAATTCAAATTAATATAAATTCTAGTTGATCCCTTTGACTAAGTCCTATATAACCTATAGATTCAATTTATTTTTTCCCAATGAGATAATTTGAGGTTGTCTGCTTCCAAAGACTTCAAGTTTGATAAATGAAGATTATCAAAATTCATTATAATTTTTTATAGAATATGGTTTTGATTCCATGGTTCTATAATGGGAAATTAATAAATGAAATGTAATAACCATATCCATGTGGGGTCTCAATCATGGAAATCAAAATTGATGATTAGGGTGGTGACCGTTGTGTACTAAAAAAACTAAAAATCCAAGATGTTCTTAATCCATTGCATACTATAATAAAATATAATTCTCATACAAATATCCATAATCATGTTAATTAATTAATCATAGAATGGTACATTATTTATGAGATTTTTACTACCATTAAATAATATTTATTCATGGGATAGATTCAAAAAATAAGTATAGATATGTGATTTGAATTAACTATTCTCAGTTCATTTAAATTATTTATGTATTTTATTTATGAGACAAGATAAACCAACCATATAATGTTGTTTTATCATAATGTAATGATAAATGCATAAAGTTCACAAATAAGAAAACCATAGGGGTTTCTCATGATGATGTAATCAGTATTTAATAACATAAATATTCTATTGGGGAATCTCATCAAGTTATAAAACAGTTAATATGAAATTAAACAATTTTAATGAAACATTGAGGATTCCTATACTATAGGAAAACAACGCATGATATAACCATAAAGAATGTTACTGAATTGTCCTAGACCAACTAATATATATCGGTAGAAGATTCCATAACATCTATCAACATCAAATTCTATCTATAATAGTATAAACATTATAAACATATTAAATTATCAGAAAATATAGAATAAAATTTCACATGGAAATATCATTCAATTTTCCACAAAATCATATAATATATGTAATAGAATTGATAAAATAACCAAAAGGGATCCATTTTAATGAATGAAAATTTAAATTGACATATAATGGTCAAGACACAAAGAAAATGAATAATATGAAGAATGAGAGATCACAGTGTGGGATGTTTGATGTTATACATTAGAAAATGACGGTAAAATTTTTGTGGGGTAAAAAAAGGGAAATGTCACTTTCATGTTTTTTTAATTGGGAAAAGTGTTAAAAACTCTATGTTGAAATAGTTAAATCCAATAATTAAGGGTTACCAAACCCTCATGATTTATGTTCATGTTTAGGAAGACCATGTGAAAACCATGATTTTGGCACTTCCTTATGAACCAAACCATGTATGTTCAAGGAATAATATTATATAATCCATTTTTTCACACCACATGACATACATAAATATTTAATTATATGTTTTCCATGTAAATACATCATCAAATTATTAGATTAAATATTCATTCTCCTCCCCATTGTGTGAAACAATTTCCCCACATGGTTAGTTCAAAATATGCCCTAACAATACACCTCAGTATTGTTCAACTAAAAGAAGAACCACAATCCCTAAATACCCTATATTCTCACGTAAACACAATGATCACATCATGTATTTATATTATGAAAAAATATATATATTAATATAAATTTAACATATTTTAACCATAATGAAAAACTAGGATCTCGAAACATCCCCTCATTAAAAAATCCCATCCTTGAGTTTCTCATGCAAGGGTGGTTGAGATGCATATGATAATTACTCTATCCACTAATAAAATATATTTAAATCTCAATCTCATGAATATTTTTTTTGATGAAATATCATCCATAGCTCTAGAGCCATAGGAATTAAAATTCTACATAAATTATTTTGAGCTACAATCCCTGATACAAAATGATTACTACTAAAAGTATGAATCAATCCTTAATTAAACTACTTTATGATCAAAATAATGTGACGGTTCAAAATGATAAATTCGTGTCTATGAAATATGGAAGACATTCTCTATGACTCTATATATCTTAGGTAGATACAACTAATAGGCTATCAACCAAACTCTCTCAAAGATCTAAAAATGTCCAACAAAACAAGATGATATGTTACTTTTTACTGAAATCCATCGATTCCAAAATCATAGAAAAACACGCAAGGAGACACGAACTCTCACATTGAACTCTAGTTCTCAATAGTGACGAACGATATATGAATTTTATAGAGAGTAATATAAAACCATATGTTTCCTAAAAAATAATCTTGCTCCAATATCTAGTGAATGATATCATGTCTCAATAATGAGGAATCTATATCTTCTTATCTGTACATGGGTAAATGTTTAAGGGTACCATATAGATTATTATATAGTTCTATATAGATGATCTCCAATAAATCCTTTTATAAATTAAATCATTTAGAGAAAATTGTTTGTCCCAATTAAAATGAAATTCATGGACATATTCTATATGAATTTCCTATAACATCTATATAGAATGCTAAGGATAACGGTATGCCTGAGTTAAATAATACATACACTCAAGCACATATGATCATAGGGAAATATATAACCCTTCCTAAAACTATATGTAATATATGAGACCCAATGTAATAGAACTTTACATGGCATCCCATTATGGAATATAATATCGCAAACATATATCATTCATCACTCTTCCATAGAAAAAAGTCTCCAGAATATGAATTAATTGGTTGTTATTCATCAACCATTCCATAAACAACTATATTTTTTCACTACCTCAATGTGACATCAAGATTTTCTTCCCAAAATTCATTCTAAATTAATACAATCTCCACCTCAGAATTGATAACATATATAAAAGGATATAAGGCTGCTGGTATTCCATCATCACCATAGTCATGTAGAATACAATGTTTAAAAACTAGCAATCATGTTTTTTATCACGACCACAAGTACTAGAGTCATACATCCCAACACATCAAATTTCACCCATGATGTACTTCCCATATAAAATAATCCTAATACCATGTCAATTCCCCTAAAAAGTCTTCTAGAACCTAGAGGCACCCCAAAAATAGCATGAAATCATCCTCATCTATAAAACAATAGGTAGTGGGTACTCACATAAATCACTTTCCCTCTAGACCACACCTTCAGGATAAAAAATATGACTTATATTCATTTAATCCAAGGGGGAATAAGTCACTAATATATTTCAGGGCGAGTGATTCTTATCACAGTCATGGAAACCATCATATATGTTAAGGGACATAATTCATTAAAACCATATAAATTATATGAGGTTCATGTCATACAGACTGAATATATATATATATATATATATATATATATTGAGATATTGATTCTTGTTGGTTAAAGAAAATAATTATCCCAATACAAAATGTATCTCGAAAAATAAATCATGAACTACTATTATTATGTCTTGTTCATGTGATGAGTAATTATACTCAGGATTCCTCTACTGATGATATCATTATGCCGTGAATTTCTCCCCTGTCATGAATTCACCTTTTATCCCAAAAACCAATTAATAAAAAAACATTTAATATTATCTTTTATGTTTTATAAAAATTTGTATCGTGGATGACTTCATTATTACTTTAATTTGATGAATGTATTTTCACATGCTTGATAACATATAAAATTGTCATCTTTCTTGGTCTATACCATATGTGGTGTTATAATGTGTGAAAATACCTAAATTAAACATTTGTAGCAACAAGATGGGCCTACAAAATTTTTAATATCCATGATTTTAATAGTATGATACATGGAAACTATGTCTCTTACCTTCTTCGGATCCACATATACCCCTTACTCTAATATTTTTTTACCTGAGAAGTTAATACTGTCACTCCATATATGGAATTTTTTTATCCTATAATAGAAACATTTTTTATTAGTATACTAAAATAATATATATGTTTTTTGGTTTTGTTTCCTCAAATCTAATAATCCACCATCGTATCTTCGATTAAAAAAACCCCAAAATAATTTAGGCGTCGGTGCAAAATCGGATTCCTCAATTACATAGAGATAGACGATGTCTTCGATAGAACAGATCGAAAAACCAATTAATCATATATTCCATACCTACCTCTCAATTCTGTACATGGTGTATCATATTTCATAACTCACACATGATGGTATAACAATCTCATATAAACCATTGATAATACCCTAGATCCTCATAGTTGATCAATTAGTTCATATATACAAGGAAGTGGGTACCATTTCTCAATTATAGGATGATTCAACTTCTGATAATCCACAAAAAACCATAAGGTTAAATATTCCTTCTTGGAGAAAATAATTGGTGAATCCCTATGAGTAGTATTGGGTTATATAATCTTGTTATCTTTCAGGTCCACTGACTACCTCATGGGTTCTTGAAGATTAGTAGGATCCATTCCTTATGTGGGTATAGATATTGGCTGCACTCTTGAAACAATTTCAATGGTGAACTTCATCTATCTCTATCTCTATATGTAGCCCCAAATATTCACTATGAATGAAATCAATGAAACAATAATCCACTATGGGAAAATTCGAATACAATAATCCTATTTCATTATGAAAAGTAATGGGAATCTAGGATTAAATTAATCCATACTAATGTTTCTAATTTCTATCTCGACATTCCTATACATTTCATTCCCCTTTTTAACATATATATCTCCCACTAGTAGTGATAAGAAAACATGTTTGTGATAACACTAAATATAGAAACAACATGGATACAACTAATCTCTCTTGAGAATTATGTAAAACCATTCACTTTATGGATTAAAATTTCATATGAAATGGGATTCACTGTATTCTACAAGATCTCATTACATTGCAATATATAATCCAATTAGATAATGTATATATTCGCATGTCTCATAACTCCCTAGAAATAAAAAATCTCAATTACATGACTCTAAGTTAATGTTTTATATTATAATGAGTGTGAAAAAATGATATTAAATAATGTATATATAAAATTCAGGGATACTAAAATCATACGACTCAATATAGATTTTATTTAACTATTATCCTTGGGTGTAGTGTACACTACTTATAAATATCCTGATTCTATGACCTATGTAATGACATTGAAACTAAGAGTATGTCCACATTAATGGTGTGGTATATCCTGATTTCTTCTGCCTCATACACAACCAACACATTTTCTTTATCATATAGTGGTATCATTTCTTCCATCATAGTGAGGAGCTACTAATCCATATCCAGAACATGGAGTTAGTACATATCCTCTCTCACAAGGATCTAGAGGATATGTCCTACAAGCACACTAATGACGACGAATTAAAAAACAATTATAGAAACATAACGGGACTCTTCAACACTAGGTATTTTCTGTACCAAGATCCCAAAATTGGTGGTGTGCCATAGAGAAACCAGTCTTGTTACACTCACTACCATTGACCTAGTGATAAAACTCCAAGGACCACTTATAGCCACTAGAAAAACTATTCAACTTCCTATGTGAGAAATTTCTCAACCTCACACCATCCACATATCTTACGTTATGATCTAAAATGATTTCTTGTTTTAATATCCTGTATACATTAAAAAAAATGTAAAACATTCGCATAAATTTATATAGAATACCATATACCATCCTTATAGTATCTATCATTGGAAATATCATCCTCATGAAGATAAATAATGAAACACTATATTTAAATAAATCAAGTTGGTTGGTCCATAAAATATAGTATTAGATGCTATAAATGCCTAAAATCTCTATCTCTATCATCTCTCATTATATTGAGAATGTAATAGTAGAAAATATTTAGTAAATCTCTCCAGAATATAATTCAATGTTGACCATCTTGTGTAATGTCACGACAACAATTTCTAATAGACCCCAATATAAAATTTTCTAAAAGATTCACTAAACATTGAAGATGATTTTCTATGTGATAAAATATCACCATCATTAACTCCATCCAAGACTAAGTAGCCTAGGGTCCACAATCCCCTATGAAATTATTATTGTCACACCATTGCTAGAAAACCCTATTCATCATTGACATAGTTGATTTAAATCATGTATATACTATTATGGACTCCAATATATATAGAAATAATTTCTATGTTGATTTTCAATTACCAATATTTGAAAAATAGGATCATCTATATGTGGAACTATAGGAAGATACAATTTGGTTCATGTCCCACCACTTTTAGAGCAGGGTAATTTCCACCCTCTTATCATTAGATCCAAGACCATTATGGAGGACTATATCAAGAATTCAAGAAAAATTCCTCAATATATAATTGATTATACAAAATATTTCAATGGGAAATAAGAGACACTCCTCACTCCCACTAACAATGTTAGAAAATGATTAATTTTTAATGTTTCACAATATCACTTCAGTTATACAGTCATTCAATTTCATTTTATAGAGTTAAAATCTTATTGAGTTATATTTTTAATTCCCCTTTTATGAAAACCATTTCATTTATGATATAGAATTTATAAATATTTATATAATGTTTTAGTTATATTTTTAGTCATTCCCATGTTATAAAGCATTATTCTCTATAAGATAAAATTTTCATTTAATTTAAATACAACGTCAATATTATATTTGGTCTCATGATGTCAAAATTCAAAATAGGATAGTTCATTTATATGGATTTATTTTCCCAATTAATACTGGTAGAAAAGAATTCAACTAGAATCTCTTTAGTCTCAACTGAATAATTTTTTGTATAATAATCCTTAGTTCCATAGATCAATTATTCTATAATTTTTTATATGAGAGGCCACCATCATGCTATTAGAAAATATGTAGTTCTGTTGATATAAAAACTTTAGGTTAATAATAATTTATGCCTTTTTAAAAAATGTAACAAAATCATAGTTATAGTTACCAAGAACATGTGACCTAGAAAAAGAAATGAATGCAATGAAAAAATGATTCATGGAATCATTATATTATATTAATTCAAAATTTCATATAATTAAAGATGTGAAAAAATATTATTCATACAAATCAAATGATATTAAATCCACGTAGAATAATAAATATCATAATTTATTAATGTCACCTAATATTTAAATAATGTAAATTTAATATAAATTTATTGAACAACATGTACCATCCATTAAATCTTGGTTTTCCCACAATCATGGGTTAGGTTCTCGAAAAAATGTTTCATTGAAAAGTTAAATAACATCATAGACTGTATTCTACCAAACCAATTAGTATATTAATTGATTATAAAACCCATGTGATAAAACGTTTTGATACCCTGGTCATAGATCACTCATATGTAACTGAGCACAATTTTCCAATGGTCCCCACACACACCTCCCTATAAGATACATGTTTCTATATATAAACAAGATTTTACAATAGAATGTTGGGGAAACTATACACTCATTTATCATATTTGAACAATGTGGTGATAATAATAGATATTTGAGTAAACAATATAATGCATCAATGTAATAATACAAGGTATTTTAGTTAAATATCCAAATTAGATTAGATAGTAAAATACATCAGTATTTCCTCATATAATTTATTTTTTTTAATATAAAAATCAGGAAATAAGTTGAACATAGATGTAGTCACATAATTGTGCGAGATATATAAAAATATATAAAAATAAAAAGGATATTATCCAATAAAAAAATGAATATAATTTCATCGTTTTCTCCCATAATATATCATATCAAAATAAATTATTGTCCATATATGGGAAATTCCCTCAATACCTTCCAACATCCCTGAATTCTTCTAGGTTCCAATCAGTAATCTTGATAGGGTTTGAGTAAAACTCAATAGGCGGCCAAAAATTTAATCTAACACTATAATTCCAAAGAATATAATATTAATAGTGTATAGGTATTATTAAAAATTAATAATGTAATCTATCTATGGACATATTCAAATACAGTTCATAGGGGCTAACCATCCAACCCTACATAATTCATCATATGAAGAAATGTATCTGAACATGATTCTTCTTTTTGTAATCCCCGAACCTAAGAAATACAACCAAGGTACCTAATAATAATGATAATAATATAAAATAATAATGACTTACAAAAAAATCATATTCCTTAGTGATTAAACATTCATATCGTGACCATTTACCATGTTTGGAAAATATAAAGGGTATGTGTAATATTTGGATGAACCCTCGACATTGAAAAACTATATAAATTGTAATAAAAACCTAGGATGGAGTCACATGTTCCCTCAGGATTGACATTACTGGATCTTAAATAGATATCTATGTTGTTCTGCATTATTATATGACATGAAGAATCCATAGATATATATAATGGTGTTTAAAATATCTATATTGGAAAGGGTAATCCACAGTCGGTGATGCGGCATTCATAAAAATAAAAGATAAGGACCCAATCCAATATTTGTTTCTATCTTGGAAATCATATCAATTAATCAATTGATATCCTATAGGTTTTCATGGAAAACCATCTTGTAGAATCCAATACATTCCCAAGGTAGGGCATAATATAATAGTATATAAAGAACATCATAATAGAATAAGAATATTAAATAATTAAACATGGAAAAGTGATGTATTTATTTATTTTTAAATATTTTTAATTACTTTTATTATTTTTCATATTTTATAATTTTTAAAATTCTGAGTGATATAGACATATTATAATTAATTTATTTCTTTTATTTAGACATTTAAATTAGGTGAAAAACTAAACCCACCTTAGAAGGAAGATTTAAAGAAGTGAAATGGTATGACTGTTAAGGATATTAATACTAGAGCACTAGATGGGTGGATTTTGATGAGATAATCAAGCACCAACATTAAGAAGGGACTATGGGTGTATCTCAATAAGGTGTACAAAATTTAATAAGAAATTAAAAAAATTCAAGGAAATGTGAATGACATCAAAAAATAGGAAGAACAACTCAATATATAAGAAAATAGAATTTTATGGTAAATAACTCAAAACCCGACCCTATAATGGTACATGAATCAACATCTGATAATATATTTTTGTTTGTGATTGATTAGGAGAAAATTAGAAAAAAAAACAAAGTCCCATAAAAATGGGTATGTACGAGAGAATGGAAACAACACCGTAGATGGTAAATGATGCTATGAAAATAAGCTAGTACATTGAGAGGGTATCCAAGAGGGATAAAATTTGATTAATGAAAATTCAATCAAATCATGAATTCATAAGGAAAATTGGATCATAGGTGGATAAAATAGGAATGATCATTTTGTTTGATTATATGAGATTGAGGGATTACGAAGAAGGAAAGTGGATTATGGGATAATTGATGGAAATTGTGATTTGAAGAGTTTTAATTAGGGGGCATGATTTGGTCTCATGATTTACAAAAAAAATTCCAACTATGAATACCAACTACCCATGGGGCCACACCCAACATAGTTGATGTGCCTGATTAGTCAAACCATGAACTAACCATGCTTTTGCAGTTTCCAAAGAACTAAACCCCACATGGTCATGTAAAATGGTAAGAAAAGCCATGCAATATACCAATTCATTTAATTAAAAGTTTCAAATGGCCATGTCACCTATGTTTCATTGTTTGAAAAATAAATTTCATTCCTTTTGGGTAGATCAACAAAAATTAAATGTCTGTTAATTGTGAAACCTAGTATACCTCATTAAAAAATCAAACATTAAGCTCCATACGAATCACGGAGAATACTAAAACTACTGTGAACTCTTTAGGAAGATAAATTAAGATAAAAATTTAGGATAAAATTTCAATTTAAAGGATTATTAAATCAATAAGAACCTAAAATTATACACACTATTCCATTACATACACAATCCTAATGTGAGTAAATTTTCATGGTAAATAGTGATACTTTAATAAATGGAATATCCAATGTATTGATTAAAATGACAATGTGATGGACCACACCTCAATGGTATTTCCATATCATGAGAATAACTATATAATTAATGATTATGATTTTGATATAGTGATCTTTTTATTTTAAATTCAGAGACATTATATTTATGGATAGATTATTGAAATATATATGTATAATAAGACCATCAAATACATATTCACAATGTTGGATATTAAAATGAGACATTGAATAAGGATAAATATAGTAATTTACTATGACTTCTAAATCCACTTATGTAATTGGATGGAAAATAATGTTGAAGATGCTCTGTGTAGAATGAATCTAGATATTTTAAAATTTATGAGAATTTATATGATTCAATCTTCCTAAAGCTGCTGTCGATGGACATATAAATCATAATGGAAGGAACACCATTATTTTTTTATCAAATTAATTCTCAACCATATCGTATGGAGATGATAATTAATCCTCTATGTGATAATGTATAAATACATAAGAATGTGGACTCTATAAGAAAAGAGAAATAATTAGAGTTCAAAATTGATGAATAAGGAGTTGAATGACTAGGATCATGACTATATGTATAATAAAATAATGGGATATAAAAGTAATTATTGAATTATTCACATAGATAAACTTTCTCCATCCACCCTATTATTTTAAAAATATTTGGGGATCTTTGAGAGTAATATTTTTCAGCTAATAATGTGAAGAATATTAAAAGTACCTGGTATGTCAGAAATTCAATGTTTATGTATAAATGATTAGTTGGATGTTAAAACCATTATTCGTACGTATTTGGAAATTGGAGATAATCCCCAAGTATATTTCCACTACGTTTCTAGTGAAATATATCAAAAATTAGAATATATGATTTTTGGTGGACTATTTCATAATTCCAGAATATTTAATTACAATTTCTGTGGAAATATTTTTCAATCATCTTCATTGGATAATCTTTCCAGAAGTAGTTAGGATCCATTGATCACCACTATATATTATGCCAAATAGATATATGATATTTACATCAATGTTCTAGAAGAGACTCAAATATTCTATAAACAATGAATGAAACATTACTCTAGATTATCACCCCCACACAAATGGACAATAAATGTGGACCATCGAGACTGCTATAGACGTGTTTTCATCCTTCCTAATGGAATCTAATGGGGGATGATTTCATTGTATTCCACTGGTCACGTTAATATATACTATATATTTCACTCAAGAACCCAAATGGGTCAAAATAACGCCCTTTATGGGGCGTGATGTAGAACACCTATGTGTTTAGATTGAGGAGGTGATCTCAAGTTGTTGTATCTTGAAATGGGTGTGAAATGGTGGGAAAGGTCAGTACCATTTAGAAAAACATAAAAGTTATTAAATGTAAATATGAGAACTATGTTATTAAACATTAATAATAATTCAACTTTAATGTTAATGAAAAGGAATTCGTTGTTATTTCCCAATTAGAGGGAGTCATTTGTTTTGTGAATAAGGGAAAGATAACTCACAGGTGTATCAACAACTTTTTTATTGTCGACCATATAAGGGATATGGCCAATTGACTATCACCCCCACTTACCCCTTATCAAATACATGATGTAATCCACATCTACTTCTATATGTATTACATAACAGAACCTTCAGGTGTAAATAATATTAATTTGGTATAGCAATAAAATGATATATATTTTGAGGATAAATCAGTGATGTTCTTGGAATATAGTGATAAAGTTCAACACTCTATGTCTACTCACATAGTAAATGTATGATGGAAATATTATATGTACGAAGAGGAATTAAGGGAACAAGAGGAACTAATGAAGAGGATTTATCATCTTCTATTTTCACCATATTAGGTAAAATGCAATTTTTGTGGATAAATTTTCTATGAGTGAATGATTGTAATGAAATTGGTTTTTATCAATCAAATTCCCTTCTTAAAAATGTGTCATATTTTTGAATGAATCATAATATAGACACAACACATGATGAAAAAATATTATAATATTTTAGTGGAAATTAAATTGATCATATTAATGTGGAAATAATAATTAAAAATATTAAAATAGGATAAAAATAGAAAATAATATAAGAAAATTGTGAAAAATAGGATCTTCTGGATCCACCGGTATTTTAAATCTCATGAAAAACACCATTAAAAATTGTGAGAATATTTTTAATTCAGTATGAATTTTTAAAATGAAAATTTATAACCTCTAGAGAAGACATATAAACATTATGATTGAATGAAACATGTGGAATTTATAGAATTTAGGGAACTCAAATGACTATTACATATCTAACTATTGGCATTAAATCCTAAACATTAGAAAGTAAATATGACCATTAGAATAGTATCCACAAAAATATGAGAGTAAAATAATATTTTTCTTTCTTATAAAATGATAATATTTAATGTTTATATCATGACATGACAAAATAAATGTCTTATAAATTATAAAATTAGGGTCCATATTTTTTAAAAACATATATCTTTAATATAGGGTTTTTAATAAAAATAATGATTTATAATAATTATTAATTACATAAAATGGATTTATTATATAATATTAGCTATATTATTGTGGTAATATAAGGTTATGAGACCTTAATAAAAAATTTAACGGTCTACAAAATTGTACAAGTATTAAAATTAGACATTTTCAAATAAATGGTTATTTTATTTTAAAATATTATTTCTCATATTAGTTAAATTATTTTCAAATAAAATTATACAATTTTTAGATTATAAATGTTGAAAAATGGTTCGGGTGATTTGATGTACTTTTTGAAAAATATTTGCAATTTATGCGAAATGTAAAATATGGTAAAATATTGAAATTGTCATTATAATCTATATATATATAAATTTTTGAGTCACAGATGATGTAATAACACATTAGAAAAAAAATTAACCATTCCCTATACATACTATCATGTATAAATAGTATAAATTATCATTAGGAAATATATTAATCCATTAAATATAATATTCAAAAAACACCATTTTCATCCCCATATAAAACCCACCCATTAAAACAGCTTCTCCTCACAACTTTTAATCAAGGAATCTATCAAAATTTTCACCTAATTAAATTTAAAATCCTCTTACACATATAATAGTTCTTCTATTATAATCCAAATATAATATTATGGGGAATCAAGTGGAATCCCATGACGAAATATCACATGGATAAGATAATTACTTCAAAAAAATATTTAACCATCCTCCTCATTGTCCATAAAAATCAAATCCAACATGTAATTAGAATTTCTGAATCATATATATACTATGAGTTTTTTATTCTAATAAACTATCTACCTTCCATTATCTACTCTTCCCATTTTAATAAATAAATGAAACTATTGTCCATATTATCTCATTTCACCGCCTACATGGAAAATGATTATTTTTGAATTACCACCTTCATGGAAGGATAAAATTAACCTACAGTAGTTGATAATGATTAAATATGTATATATTATGTTTTCGTCACTTTTTAATAAATATATTCCAATAATAATAAATAAAATGAAACTGGATTTTGTTTGCTGGTAAACCCACCAATATAAAATAGACATACAACACTAACAAATATAATACATGGATCCCCAATATATCAGAAGACAAAATGGAATTTGGGACCATTTAAATTCCCAAAATTACATAAATACCATTTCATTTCCCATTTGGATTTGTAGTCTCAGTTGATAATAACATTGTTAATTATTCATAAGTGATCTGTCCATGGATTGATTAAAAGAATTCCTTTATAAGAATGAAAAAATAACATCATATTTAATTGAATTATAAATAAATGAACATAATAATTTTAGTAAAAATAAACAGAGATGAAAATTTTAGTTAATTAATTAGTTAATTAATTTTTTATATTATTTTGAAAATACTGTGAATTTTCAGAATGATTTTTAAAAATATTATATAGGATCTATCTAAAACACTCTATTTCATTGGGGTTCTAACCATTATCTCTCTAACTCACTCTATATAACAATTTTATGATGGGTATTTTTTTTCTAATTTATAAATATTTGTCCCTCACATATATACCATTCTTATTCGACTCTTCTTTAATACGGTAATAAAATCCAGAAGATGATTTCTTAAAACTCATATAATTATGCCTCACGATTGATTCATTTTTCTAGAACACCTAATCGAGTACTTGTTATGATGGTTGTGCCCATAGATAACACCAATTCATTGGGTAATTTGTTTGTCTCATAAGATGGCATGTAAAGTATTATGATGTTATCCTAATCCATGATTGGACTCTATCGACAATGTTATGTTGTCTATACAATTAGACTTGATTTATGTTTATGTCTTGTTTTTGGTTGAATCATTAATATGTTTCCATGATATTTTGGCACCACAATAAAAAATTAGGATCCTTCAACATCACATCCTTAAAAAACCCATCACTGAGTTTCCCATTCAATGGTGGTTGAGATGAAAATAAGAATTACTCCACCCATTGATTAAATATATTATAATCTCAATCCCAAGACTCTTTTTGTTTCATGAACTCACTTCCATTGATCCAATTCTAAAGGAATTGAAATTAAACATAGATCCTTTAAGCTACAATCCATGATACAAAATTGTTACTACTAAATGTAAGAATCAATATGTAATTAAACTGCATTATGTTGAAAATATTGTGATGGGTCAAAATGATAAATGTGATGTTATGAAATATGGAGGACATTCTATTTGACCGTGTTCATTTAAGGTAGAGACATCTGATAGGCTATCTACCTAACTCACTTAATGATCTCTAAAGTTCTAACAAAACTAGATGATATGTTTCCTTTTAAGGAAATCCCTTAAATCTAAAATAAATTATAAAAATGCAAGGAGACCCAATCTCTCACATTGAACTCTAGTTCTCAGTTGTGATGAACAATAAATGAAATTTATAGTGTGTAATCTAATACCATATGTTTCCTGAAAAAATGATCTTTCTACAATGTCTCATGAATGATATGATGCCTCAATAATGATGTATCTATAACTTTTTACCTATACATTGGAAACTTTTAAGGGGTACCATATAGTTTCTTATATAGTTCAAAATAGATGATCTCCTAGAAAGTTCTTTAAAAAATATTCCCTTTGAGAGGAAATTGTCACTCCCCATTACCATGAAATTCATGGAAATATTCTATATTAATTTCCTCTAAAATCTATATAGTGTCCTCATACTAAGCGTTGGTCTGAAGGAAATATTACATACACAAAAGCACATGTGATCCTATAAAAATTTATAACCCTTCCTGAAACCATAAGTAATCTAAGAGACCCATTCCAATATCATTTTATAGGGGACCCCATGATAGAATATAATATCGATAACATATATCATTCAACTCTATTCCATTGAAAAGGGTCTTGTGAATATGAATTAATTGTGTTTCCTTCATCAACTATACCATTAACAACTATATTTTGTCACTACCTTTATGTTACACTATAATTTTCTTCCCAAAATTAATTTTAACTTCATACCCTCTCGACCTCAGAATGAGTAACATATGTAAAATCATAAAAGGCTTCTAGTATTCCATCATCAGCATATTCAAGACAATACCCTGTACAAAAACTACCAATCATCTTTTTCATCATGACCTTCAGTACTAGAGGCATATGTCATAACACATCTAATTACTCCCATGATGTACATCCTAATTCAAATAATCATAAGCCCATGTCAATTCCTCTCACAAGTCAGATGAAACCTAGAGGTGACCACGAATTAGCATAAAATTAGCATCATCCATAATAAATAGGTAGTGGGTACTCACATAAAGTACTTTCCCTCTAGACCACACCTTCAGGATCAAAACAATGACTCATATTCATTTGAACCAATGTGGTATAAGTAACTAATAGAACATTGGGTGAGTGATTCTTATGACTATCATGGACAAATATATCTATGTTGAGGGAGATAATTCATTAAAACCATCTTAACTATTTGAGGTTCATGTCATACTGACTGAATATATATATATATATATATATATGACATTGATGAATGTTTTTTAAAGAAAATCATTATCCCTATACAAATTGTATCTAGAATATTAAATCATGAACCACTTTTATTAATTCATGTTCAAGTGATGAGTAATTATACTCATGAGTCCTCTATTGATGATATCATTATGCATTGAATCGCTCCCCTGTTTGGAATACAACTCTTATACCAACACACAATGAATCCTAATCCATTTTATATCCTCTTTACTGTTTTAGGAAAAGATTGATAGGGGTAGAGTTCAATATTACTGTAAAGAATGGAATGGATTTTCACATGCTTCATAACATATAATATCTTCAACATTCATGTTCTATACCGTATGTGTTGTTATAATGTGTGAAGATACAAAAATTAACATTTTTAGTAACTATTTTGTGTGATGAAAATTTTAAAATCCAATATTTTCTTAGGATGATACATGGAAACTATGTCTCTCACCTTCAATGTATCCACATATACCCCTTACTCTAATATTATTTTACACAAGATGTTAACATTGTCACTCAAGAAGTGGAATTATTTTTTCATGAAATAGAAACATTTTTTTATTTGTATATTGAATAAAATTACATGTTTTTGGCATGGTTCTCTCAAATAAAAGAATCCACCATCATATCTTCCATTAAATAAAACCCCAAAAAAATTAGGATTTGGTGTAAATCATGATTATTCAATGAAATAGAGAGGGCTGATGTCTTGGATAAACCAGATTAAAAGACCAATTAATCATATATGTCATACCTTCCTCGCAATTCCATACATGGAGTATCATATTTAATAACACATTCATGTTGGTATTCCATTCTCATATAAATCATTGATAATAACCTTGATCCTCATAGTTGATCGATTATTTCATATAAACAAGGAAGTGGGTATTATTTCTCAATTGTATGATGATTAAACTTCTAATAATCCACACACAACCATAAGGTTACATATTCCTTCTTGGAGAAAATAATAGGAAAATCACAATGAGAAGTATTGGGTCATATAATCTCTTTATATTTCAGGTCCACTAACTACCTCTTGGGTTCATGAAGATTAGTAGGATCCATCCTTTATGGGGGAATGGATATTGGTTTCACTCCCTGAAAAATTTCAATGGTGAAATTCATCTATCTTTATCTCTATTGGTAGCCCCAAATATTCACTATGAAGCAAATTAATGAAACAATACACCACTATGGGAAAATTAGACTACCATAATCTTTGTTCATTATGAAAAACACTGTTAATATGGGATTAAATTATTCCATACAAATGTTTCTATATTCTATCTCAATATTTATATACATTTCATTCCCCTTATAAACATACATATCTCTCGCTAGAAGTAATATGGAAACCTGCTCGTGATAACACTCAATATGGAAACAATAGGGATATAACTAATCAATCGTGAGAATTATGTAAAAACCATTCACCTTATAAATGAAAATTTTCCATATGAAATATTATTCACCATTTTCTTAGGGAACACATTACATTGGAATATAAAATCCAATTAGGTTCTATATTGCTTCACAAGTCTCATCACTCACTAGAAATAAACAATCTCAATTTCATGACTCTCATTTAATGTTGTAGATTAGAATGAGTGTAAAGAAATTATGTTAAAAAATTCACATAAAAAATTCATGGATAAAAGATCATAGCTTTCAGTATATATTTCATTAACTATTCTCCTTTGGTGTAGGGTACACAACATATAAATATCCGGAATCTCGGACTTATATAAAAACATTGAAACTAAGAGTAGGTCCACTTTAATGGAGTGGTATATCATTATTTCTTCTTCATCAACCACATCAAACACATTGTCCTTATCAAATTGTTGTATTTTTTATTCCAACTCGGTGAGGAAATACTAATCCAAATCCCGAGCATGGAGTCAGTACATATCCTCTATAACAAGCCTCTAGAGGATAAGTCCAATATTTAGACTATTGAGGAAGAATTAAAAAATAAGCACAGAAACATATTGGGACTCTTTTTCCCATGGTATTTTGTGTCCAAGATTAACTAAATTGGTGGCGTACCCCCCAAGATACCAATCATGTAACATTACCTACCATTTAACTAATGATAAAACTCAAAGAGACACTTATAGCAACTTGAAAAACTACTTCACTTCCTATGTGAGAAATCTCTGAACCTCACACCCACAATATATATTACGATATGATCTAAGATGATGTTTTCATTTAATATCCCATATAAATTCATAAAAATTTAACACATTCACCATTAATTATATGGAATACCAAATACCATCCTTGCAATAACTAGATTTGAAAAGCTCATCCATAAGAAGATAAGGAATAAATCATTATATTTCAACAAATCAAGTTAATTAGCCCATAGAATATAGTGTTAGATACTATAAATGCATAAATCATCAAGATCTCTCATTGCTCAGTATATCTAGAATGTAATTGTAGAAAATATTTAGTAAACCTCTCCAGAAAATAATCCAGTGTTGACTATCTTGTGTAATGTCACAACACCAATTTATAACAGATCCTAAAAGAAAATGTTCTAAAAGATTCAATAAAAATTATAGAGTATCTAAGTTATAAAATATCACCATCATTGACTCCTTCCAAGAATATGTTGCCTACAGTCCAGAATCACCTATGGAATTATTATTCTCACACCATGGCTAGAACACCCTGATTAGCATTGACATAGTTGGTTCAGATCATGGATATACTATTATGGACTCCAATATATATTAAAATAATTTGTATGTTTATTTTAAATTCCTAAACTATGAAAAATAGGATCTTCCATAGGTAGAACTATAGGTACTAACTCTTTGGCTCATGTCCCACAACGTCTAGAGGATGGTCATTGAAACCCTATTAGCATTCGATCTAAGGCCGTTAGGGATGAATATATCAAGAATTACGGACATATTCATGAATATATAATTGATTATACAGAATATATCATAGGGAAATAAGAGACACTCCTCATTACCACTAAAAATGTGGGAAAAAGTTTCATTTTTTTTCACAATATCACATCAGTTATATGGAATCTAAATTTCATGTTATAGTGTTAAAATTATTTTGAGTTATATTTATAATCAACATTTAATTGAAACCATTTCATTTATGATTTAGAATATATAAATATATATATAATGTTTTAGTTATACATGTTTTCATTACATTGTTATAAAACCTTATTCTTATAAGATACAATTGGAATGTAATTTAAAAACTATATGAATATAATATTTGGTCTCATGATGTTACAATTCAATAGTGGATGGTTCAGTAATATGGATTTTCATTCCCAATTTACATTGGTAGAAAAAACATTCCATTGGAATCTAGTTAGTCTCACCTAACTAATTTTCTGTATAATATATCATAATTCCATATATCAATAATTCTAGAAGTTTTTATATATGGGGTCACCATCATGCCGTCTAGAAAAGAAGTGGATGTGTTGATATAAAAATTTTAGGTTATTATTAGTTTATTCATTTTTAAAAAATGTTACAAAATAATTAGTATTTAACCAAGAACATGTGACTTATAACAAGAAATTAACGCAATGAAAAAATGATTCCTAGAATCATCATATTATATAAATTCCAATGTGTATATAATGGTAGATGTGAAAAAATTACTTTCCATACCAATCCAATTCTACAAATTCCATGTAAAATAACAAATATCTTAATTCATTATTGTCTCCTAATAGTGAAATAATTCAACAATAATAAACAAAATATTGAAAAACATGTATCATCCATGGAATTGTGCTTTTCCCCTAAATACGAGTTAGGTTATTCGAATATTGTTTCATTGAAATGTTTAATAATATTCTAGACTGTAGTATACCAAACCAATTAGTATATTAATTGATAATAAAACCCCTGTGATAAAACATTGTTATGTCCTGGTCATATATCGCTCATATGTAACTGATCCCAGTTTTCCAAAGGTCCACACATACACCTCCCTATATGACACAAGTTACTGAATATCAATAAGAGTGTACAATAGTATGTTGGGGAAACTATACTCCCATTTATTAGAGTCTAACCAAGTGGTGATAATAATAGATATCTGAGAAAACAATATAATTCATCAATGTAATAATGCATTGTATTTTAGATTAATATCCAAATTTGAATAGAGAATCAAATCCATTATTATTTACCCATAAAATTGATTTTTTTCAATATAAAAATCATGAAATAAGGTGAACACAAATTTAGTCACAAAATAGTACATGATATGTAATATTATTTAAAAATAAAAAAAGATAATCTCCAATAAAAAATGAAAATAACATTGTCATTTTCTCCCATATTCTATCATATCAAAAAAAATTAGAGTCTATAGCTGGGGGATTCCCCAAATCCCTACCAGCATTCATGAATTTTTCCTGGTTCAAAACACTATAAGCTAGATAGTGTGTGAGTAAAACTAAATAGGGGGAAATAAATTTCTTTTAATACTGTAATTACTATGAATATAAAATTAATAGTGTATATGTATTGTTAAAAGTTAATAAGGTAATATATCTAAGAACATATTCAAATACAGTTCATTGGGGATAACCATCCAACCCTACCTAATTCATCATATGAAGAAATGTATCTAAACATGATTCTTTTTTATTGTAATCCCTGAACCCCAAGACAACATACAGTGTACCTAATAATAATGAAAATAATAAAATGGAGTTATAATATCCAATAAAATCTCATTCAATAGTGGTTGAACCATCATAATATTATAATCTTCCATGTTTGGATAATATAAAGGGTATGTGTAATCAATGGATGCACCCTCAAAATTGAAAATATTTATAAATTCAAATCAAGACCTTGGATCGAGTCCCATGTTCCCGCACGATTGACTTTATTGGATCAAAAATTGATAATCTATGTTGGTTTAAATCATTATATGACAAGAATAATCCATAGATAAATCTGATGGTGATCAAATTTTCTAGAGGGGAAAGGGGAATCCACATTTGGTGATGAGGCATTCAGTAATAAAAGATAAGAACCCAATCCAATATGTGTGTCTATCCTGGAAATCATATCTATTATTAAAGTTTCATCCTACATGTTTTCAAGGAAAACCAAGTAGTATAATCCAATACATTCCCAAGCTAGGGCATCATATAGTAGTATATAAAGAACATAATAATATCCTAAGAATGTTAAATCATTCAACATGGAAAAGTGATGTATTAATTTAATATTACATTTATTTAATTACTTATATAAGTATTCATAATTCATTATTTTAAAAATTCCATGTGATACATCTTTACTATAATCACAAAATTTCTATTATCTAGCAATTTATTTTTAGAGACAAACTAAACCCACCATATAAAGAAGATTTAAAATAATGAAATTTTATGAGTTTAAAGGATATTGTTACAACAACACTAGACGGGTGGCTTTTGATGAGACTGTAAACCACCAACATCTTGAAGGGAATATCAGTGAATCTAAATAAGGGGTATAAAATTTAATAAGAAATTAAAAATTTGTTGGGAAATGTGAAAGACATCCAAAAAGTGGTAGAAAACTCAATATATAATAAAAAATAGAATTTTATGCAAAATAACTCAGAAACATACCATATAATGGTAAATGAATCATCATATGATAACATCTTATTTTTGTGATTGATCTAGAGAAAACTAGAAAACAAAACAACGTCCCATACACAAGAGAAAAGAAACAACATCTAAGATGGTGAATGTTGCTGAGAAAATAAGCTAGAACATTACTAGGGTATACAAGAGGGATCAAATGTGATGAATTAAAATTCAATAAAATCCTGAATGGAGAAGATAAAAATGATCAAGGGTGGATAAAGGATGAATGCACATTGTGTGGGATTATATTAGTTTGAGGTATTATGATGAAGGAAATAGGTTTGACGAATAATGGATTGACATAGTGATTTGAAGAGTTTTTATTAGAGGGCATGATTTGGTCTCTTTTTTTACCAACTGTGTTCCAACTATAAATTCCTACTATCCATGGAGCCACAACCAGAATGGTTGATGTGATAGATTCTCCAAACCATGCACAAACCCTGTATTTATAGTTTCCCATGAACCACACCCCACATGGTCTAGGAATATGGTAATAAAACCCTTGCGATATACCAATTCATTTAATTAAATGTTTCGAATGGACTTGTCACCTTTGATGCATTGTTTGAAAAATCACATTCCTTCATTTTAGCTAGAACAACAAACAATAAATGTGTGTTAACTGTGAACCTCATTATACTTCTTTAGAAAATCAATTATTGGGCTCTAGAATAATCTGGAACACTACTAAAACCAATGTGAACTCTTATGGAAGATCCATTATGGTAAAAAATGGGGTTTAAATTTAAATTTAAAGGAATCTTACCTCAATATGAACCGAAAATTATACACAATACCCCAATACTTACACCACCCTAATGTGAGTAAATTTCCATGGAAAAAAGTTGTACATCAATGAATGGAATAGCCAATATATTGAATAAAATCATAATGTGATGGACCACACCTCAATGGAATTTTAATTTCATGTTAATTACTATATAATGAATGATTAAGATTTTGATATAGTGATTTTTGTATTGGAAATTTTTGCAGAATTATATTTATGGTGAGATGTTTGAAATATATACGGATCATAATACCCTCAAATACATATTCACAAAGTTGGATATTAATATGTGATAATGAAGAAGGATAAATCTAGTATTGTACTATGACTTCTAAATCCACTACTATCATAGGATGGAAAATAATGTTGAAGATTCTCTAGGTTGAATGAATCTAGATATTTTATAAATTATGAGAATTTATATAATTCAATCTCCCAAAACGTGTTATAGATTGACCTATAAATCACAATGGAAGAAAATCCATTTTTAATTTATCAAATTATTTATCAGTCATATCGTATGGAGATGATAATGAATCCCCAATGTGATAATTTGGAAATACATAAAAAGGTGGATGCTATATGAAATGAGAAATCATTAAAGTTCAAAAATAATGAATAAGGAATAGAATGACTATTATCATGACTCTTTGTACAACAATATAATGGGATATAGAATAAATTGTTGATCGATTCACATATATAAACATTCTCCATCCACCCAGTGAGAAAAAAAACATATGGGGATATTGGAGAGTACAATTTTTCATATAATAATGTGAAGATTATTAAAAGTACCTGGTATGTTAGAACGTCAATGTTCAAAGTATACAAGATTAGTGGGATGTTAAAACCATTATTTTTAAATATATGGAAATTGGAGATAATCCCCAAGGACATTTCCAATTCATTTCTGGTGAAATCAATATAAAATTAGAATATATTATTTTTTGTGGAATTTTTCCATAATGCCAGTATATTTCATCTCTATTTGGGTGTAAAATCATTTTCGATCATCATGGATGGATATTCTGCCAAGAAGTATGTAGGATGCATTGATCACCATTATAGATTATACCAATAGATAAATGATATTTGTAAAGACCCGTAAAATTAAAGGATATTGTTTTTTCTTAATTTTCTTGGGAATTTTTACAAGAACGCAGTTTTTGATGGCACCTGATTCTGAGGCCCGGTGTGCCCAGAATAATTTTCCAAATTTTAGCTCGGGTACGTTCAGTGAACGAACGAGCGGTTTTTTCAAACTTTTGAACCAGTGCTCGGAATCGAATTTCGAGGGCACCGATGGAATTGCAGCGCCTGTAATTGCTTAGAAACACCTTTTCCGGAGTTGCGTTTCCTCGGTTATAGTTTTTAATTTTTTGGGGTTAAGTTATGAAATAAAATAAAAGTGGTGCAACCGGTTTTTATTTTATTTTGCTTAACTTATGTTAAGTGGATGATATGGGACCCACAATTTCCTACCCACTTGGTAGGATATTTGTGAGGTGGGGCCCACACGAGCCCCACCATTTCTTTTCTTCTATGTAAGGCACCCGCACCCTTTTTTTAATGAAGTCAACTCATGCGTTTATTCTGGTTAATAAACGCCTCATTAATTGGGTGGTTTTAAACTCCTCAATTGATTGTTCGTTTTGTTTCTTTTTTAATTTCAAACGTTGGCTTCTGCGTTAATAAAATAAGACAACTCTTATTTTATTTCTGTTGGAACATGCTGCGTGGGGAGGATTTGGAAAAAAAGCCTTCTTCTTCAACGAAGAACGCAAAGAATGCGAAGAATGAGAAGAATGCGAAGAACGCACTGATCTCCAACGAAGAATGCCTAATCCTCAGAGATCGACTATGTGACGCCGTGTACTGCGACACTAGCGACGCTTCTTCCGCGACGCTTCTCCGCGACGCGATGATCCTCCCTCCACGACGCCAGCGACGCTTTTTCTGTGACGAATCCTCGCTCATCGAATTCGACGAGGTAGTGGTTTTGATTCAATTAAATCATTGTGATTTATACCCACAACATATGTTTAAATATTTGTCGGAAGCCTTTTTAAACTGCTAACGCGGTTGGTGCGTACCAACGAACAAGTCTGAACCCACCGTCCCTTCATTCTTGATGTGCGAATCGGCGGGCGACGATGAAGCAGGCCGCACGGGCATTGTAAGGTCTTCGCAGTGAAGGATCGGTCCCGGGAGGGCCGTTGGCGAAGACGAAAGGCAAATCTGACCACCGGAGCTCGCCCAGTGGTCCGTGGAGCAACCCGCCGGTGGCAGGAGGCAGCGGCCGACATCGGCCGACCGCCAGGAGACGGCGGCGCCCAGCGCACTGCCGGGAAGAGCCATCGTGGCATCAGCCGTGGTGGAAGCCCACAGGTCTCGTGACCGCGCTGGACCGGAGGAGGCAGGATGAGGCACACGGTCGCGTCCGTTGGCAAGGGGTGGCCCCCACACGGGGCCGTAGTTTCGTCCAGGGGGGACGGTCCCCCCATTGCGCGGCCCCTTGGCCAGCGCCAGCGCGCCTGGCCGAGCTGCCCGGTCGGACCGCCAGGCTGGGCCGCGGCCCGGCAGGACCGGGCCGTGCCCAAGCTGGCCGGACCCGGACCCGGGTCGGGTCGACCAGGTTCGGGCCAACCTAGGGGGTATCAGGCCGGGTCAGGCTGTGCCCGAACCCCCTAATACCGAACCTCTTTCGGTATGTTGCCCATAACATGAGTTGCGGACCTCCGATCGACGCACCATCAGTTGTGTAGACATACTTGGATCGAGACCGTCGTTTCAGTATACTACACTAAAGGTTTTAGAGTACATTGGGTTCGTCTGGGTTGGTTTGAACACGAAACCAACCGGGCCCTCGGAGCGGAAACGCTTATAACTTAAGCTCTGGACGTCCGATTGACGTGTCATGGACTTTGATGTATTTCTCTTAGTGAGATGGACCTTTGGCTTACTCTGTTAGAGGTTTGTATGCAGTTGGAGTATGGTCGGGTTGGTTTTGACTTAAAAATCAATCGGGCCCCTCGGACGAATAAGCCAATAACTCTTAGGCCGAGTGTCCGATTGACGCACCGTCTGTGACGTTGGGTTCTTGTTGACGATACATAACTTTTGGAAACATCAACTCCGGACTATGTGTCATTTGATGTATCATCCCCTCGGCTCGTGGAGCGGACCCTCCCGAATGAGCTTTCTGTGTGCGGAAACCCTAGAGCTGGTTGCGAATGCGACGACGACGATGATTGTACAGAAATCCTCCGTGGATTCGACGGCGACGACTACAGCACTCAGTGATCCTACGTGGATCAGTGCTACTGATCTTGTGTGGGTCAGCACTCAGCGGTCCTGTGTGGGCCAGCGGCTACAGATCCTGTGTGGGTCATTGCGGGGGTTAGTTACCTATCGATCCTTTGTGGGTCAAATCCTATGTGGGTCATTGCGGGGATTAGTACCTATCGATCCTGTGTGGGTCTGACGTCTTAGATGAATCAGTGGCAATATAGGATCATCTCAATCATCATACGAAGAAGTATACCTATGTGAGCTGAATCTTGACTTGCTTTCCTTTGTGGAATGTGTTGTGCTATCCTGTGTGGATGTGATCGAACTTGGGCTCGGATGTTGGAGCGAACTGGAATTGATGACTTAGGTATATGTATGGTCATATACCTAAGTAGTGTCGGATGTTACTTTGTGATTGTATCTTTACTTTGTGGATTATCCTTTGTGGATTCTGGGAGACCTTCGGGGGTCTCGGGGTCCCTACTGAGTAGCATATACTCACCCATGCACAGGCTATGCCCGCACTACGTAGTGTTGGTTGTAGACGACGGACAGCGCTGATCGCGGTTGAGGCTTGCGGAGCAGGTCGGTACCCGGAGGTAGACCACTGGGTGGGGCGTACTCGGAGCAGACGGCTGGACCCGAGGAGCTGTGGAGGCTATCTGTACCCACACTTCATGTGGGAGTTCCAGCGGACGGCTCGAGGCTGCGGCTTTACTTTCAGTTCATGTTTTCCCTTTCCAGTTGTACTTTACTTTCAGTTTGGGATTGTATACTGGCCCACTTAATTTTTCTCACTTATTGTTGTACCCAGTTTTTACATAGTGTTTACTTCTTCTTGCTTGCTCTGTGGTGTTTGTTTACTTTACAAAGGAAATGTCTTCCCTTTCTACCGGGAATTACGCCTTGGTGCTAGTCTCCAGCCCCTGGCCTATGGAAGGCGGGCTTGGGGTAGTCATGGCACGGGCCCTGAGGACAGTTCGTGACAAATTGGTATAAGAGGATTTTGGTTCTACCGCAGAACTTTGGACTCTGATCTTTCTTCTATGTGAATCAATAGTGTTAAGGGTATTGGTTGTGGTTATCAGTCCAGGGAGTCCATTGTTGGTACGGCGGCCGACGTATCCGTACACCAGGACCCTGACTTCTGATTTCTGACTTAATGCATGAAAACATTGATTACATGTGTGTTTCAAGTTTTATTTTTGATTACTTTGTGTCAGCTCACCAGGTATACTTTTCTGACCGTGGCGCACCTGTCACTTTTCAGTATGGCCCCATGACGGCAGCCAACTAGGGTTTCGAGCATTGTGCGTTACAACAGCCCACCGAACGACGAGGCCTCGGTACAGGGCCCTTTGACAGCAGAGGCACCGACGGTACCTCTACCCGCCGAGCCACTGATGCTACCAGCCACAACCGCTGACGATGCACATTGCCTTAGTGCACTACACGAGTTTCAGCGCCAGGGACCGCCTAGGTTCCGCAGCGAGACGAACCCCCTGGCAGCCGAGGATTGGCTGGAGGCAGTTGTACGTGTTTTCAGGTTAGTGAGGACACCAGTAGACCTCAGGGTTATTCTCACAGTGAGCCTACTACACGCTGCAGCAGGCAGATGGTAGAGCTTGATGCTCCAGGTGCATGATGAGGCATCTCTCCTCTGGACGGACTTTGAGAGCCTCTTCTTCTCGGAGTTCATCCCAGTCACCCTCCGTGCAGTGCGCATCCAGGAGCTTCTACAGCTGCGGCAGGGAAGCATGACGGTCACCCAGTACTCGGAGAGATTCACCGATCTCTCGCGCTACTCGACAGACATGGTACGGGACCCATTCTTCCGAGCCCTGACCTTTGAGCAAGGATTGAGGCATGAGATCAGGGCATCGCTGATCTCCCTCAGCATTCCGAATCAGGCAGGGGTACTGGAGCGAGCTCTTATGATCGAGAGCTTCCTTACTGAGCCTACATTAGTAGTGAGACCTACCGCAGGGTGGCACGTAGCGGAGTCTTCTGCAGCAGGCAGTCGACGGATGACTCATGGGTCTAGGAAGACTAGACCCTCAGGCAGAATACCTCAGGACACTGGATCAGCAGTGCGGGGCACACAGCGCGGAGCCTGTTTTTCGAGAGGCAGGCAGTGCTACGCATGCGGCGGGCAGCGCCACATGGCTCGTGACTGCCCAACCCACCATACTGGGGAACAACTGACGGATGAGGGGCCACCCAGATAGAGGTAGAGGGTCGACCTTGGTGGTCTGTAGGGAGCAGGCAGGTGAGGTAGAGGAGATGGCCGAGTAGCAGGTGGTGGGCGACGCTATGAGGATTTACCACCACCACCACCAGGAGGTCCACCCCGACCACAGGGATCTAGCGGGAAGAGACAGGCACAGCTCCAGGCAGCGGAGGCCTACGACCACGGCACGCCCGAGATGATTCAAGGTATTATCTGTGTTTATTCCACCCTTGTTGCAGTTCTTATAGACACAAGAGTGAGTCATTCTTTCATAGCCGCTACCCTTGTTCGGAGCTCGGAGATTCCAACAGAGCTGTTGGCTCGATCCTTACGGATAGAGACTCTTATGGGAGTAGACTCGGCAATTACGCACTGGTGCCGGTAGTGTGAGTTTACTATAGGAGGTGAGAGCTTCGGATGGGATCTTCTTGTAGCGGTGTCGAGGACATATGACGTCATCTTGGGAATGGATTGTTTTTCTACAGTCCATGCTCAGATTGACTGTATTAGGTGCAAGGTGCGGTGTGTACGCACCGACCGGAGTAGGTTCCCCTTCACCGGCGAGAAGGGAGCCTTCACAGCACAGGATGGACTCTCGCAGAGGAGAGGACAACCCATCACTCATCAGTTGGCTAGCCTCATCCTAGGAGCAGTTGACGTGCGGAGTCCTAGTTTTCCTGCAGTGGTGGATCAGTATGCGAACGTTTTCCCTGACGACGTTCCAGGACTACCACCTCATAGAGAGGTAGACTTTTATATTTATCTGTACCACGGGACAGCCCCGATATCCACCCCAGCATATCAGATGGATCCCACCGAGCTTCGAGATCTACGGGTATAGTTGGAGGACTTGCTGGGAAAGGGATTCATCTGACCCAGTGTTTCACCTTGGGCTTCCCCGATATTGTTCGCCAAGAAGGCGGACGAGAGCTTGCAACTTTGTGTCGACTATCGTTGCCTTAACTAGGTGACAGTGAGGAACAAGTATCTGCTACCGAGGATTGATGACCACTTCGATCAGCTCAAGGGAG
Organism: Viscum album; assembly: GCA_963277665.1. NCBI lineage: Eukaryota > Viridiplantae > Streptophyta > Magnoliopsida > Santalales > Viscaceae > Viscum > Viscum album. The sequence goes on from OY728122.1 coordinate 639,643,670, forward strand.
CATGGTGGTTCTCAAAGATAGACCTCAGGTCAGGCTATCATTAGCTCAGAGTTCAGGATGAGGACGTGTAGAAGACGGTCTTCAGATGTCGGTATGGTCACTATGAGTTCTTGGTTATGCAATTTGGCGTAACCAATGCTCCCACAGTGTTCATGGGCCTCATGAACCGGATCTTTCATTCATAACTCGATCAATTTGTCGTGGTCTTCATCGACGACATTTTGATATACTCGACCACTGAGGAGGAGCATGCCTACCAACTACGGGTTGTACTGGACACACTCCGAGAGCACCAGCTTTATGGAAAGCTCTCGAACTGTCTATTCTGGATACGTGAGGTCCACTTCTTGGGACACGTCATCTCTAAGGTGGGAGTTTCGGTGGATCCTGTGATGATCGAGGCAGTGCTAGCTTGGGAGCCACACAGGAGCGTGATGGAGGTGCAGAGTTTCTTGGGACTACTTGGATACTATCGGAGATTTGTTCCAGACTTCTCCAGAGTTGCGGCGCCACTCTCAGCTTTGATGAAGAAGGGAAAACCCTTTGTATCGTTAGATAGATGTTAGCAGAGCTTCTAGGAGCTGAGACAGAGATTGACTGGCGCACCTATCTTGAGGCTTCTGGAGGAGGGATTTGGGGACATGGTTTACTGTGATGCATCAGGGACCGGACTCGGATGTGTCCTGATGTAGGAGCGGGCCATGATCACCTATGTATCACGTTTGTTGAGGCAGCATGAGTAGAACTATTCTACCCTTGACTTGGAATTAGTAGTAGTGGTCTTCGCTCTAAAGATGTGGTGACACTATCTGATGGGGAGCGTTTTACAGTCTATTATGACCATCAGAGTCTCAGATACATCTTCTCTCAGAAGGACCTGAACCTAAGATAGCGGTGATGGCTCGAGTTCCACCAGGACTATGACATTGAGATATTATATACTACTGGGAAGGGTAATGTAGTACCCGATGCTCTCAGCAGGAGGACGGGCATTCAGCTACTTGGGGAGGCGACAGAGCAGCTAGCCGCTTTTCAGATATCCTTCGTGGATAGTGTCAGATGTTAATTCGTGATTGTATCTTTACTTTGTGGATTATCCTTTGTGGATTCTATGAGACCTTCGGGGGTCTCGGGGTCCCTACTGAGTAGCTTATACTCACCCCTACATGGGCAATGCCCTCACTACGTTGTGTTGGTTGCAGACGACGAACAACTCTGATCGCGGTTGAGGCTTGCGGAGCAGGTCGGTACCCGGAGGTGGACCACTGGGCGGGGCGTACTCGGAGCAGACGGCTGGACCCGAGGAATGGTGGAGGATATTTGTACCCACCCTTTAGGTGGGAGTTCTAGTGGACGGCTCGAGGCTGCGGCTTTACTTTCAGTTGATGTTTTCCCTTTCCAGTTGTACATTACTTTCAGTTTGGGTTGGTATACTGGCCCACTTACTTTTCTGAACTTACTGGTGTACCCAGTTTTTACTTAGTGTTTACTTCTTCTTGATTGCTCTATGGTGTTTGTTTACTTTACAAAGGAAATTCCTTCCCTTTCTACCGGGAATTACGCCTTGGTGCTAGTCGTCAGCCCCTGGCCTATGGAAGGCGGGCTTGGGGTAGTCATGACACGGGCCCCGAGGACGGGTCGTGACAATATTTACCTCAATGACCTATATGAGACTCAAATATACTATAAACAAAGAATGAAATAATACACTAGATTATCACCCCAACACTAATGGACAATCTATGTGACCATAAAGACTATTATAAACATGTTTAGAGCCTTCCTGATGTACTCTAATGGAGGATGGTTTCATCGTATCCCTCTGGTCAAGTTAATATATTCAAACTGTTTCACTTAAGACCCAAAATGGGTCAACATAAAGACCTTTATTAGAAGAGATGTAGAAAACACATATGTTTAGATAGAGCAAGTAAACACAAGCTCTTAAATCTTCATATGTGTGAAAAATTGTGGGAATGGTCAGTACCATTTAGAAACACATCATTTATAGTCCAAGTAAATAAGAGAAATATTTTTTAATGAACCATAATACAGGGAGAACACATGATGAAAAAATATTATAATATTTGAGTGGAAATTATATTGATCAGATGAATAAGTCTATAATAATTAAAATTATAAAAAAATGATAAAAATAGAAAATAATATAAGTAAAATAAGTTTAATAGGATCTTCTAGATCCCCCAGTATTACAACACTCATGAAAAACACCATTAAAAATCTAGAAAATATTTTTAATTCAGTATGAATTTTGAATATGAAAATATATATCCTCAAGAGAATACATCTGAACATTCTGAACAAATGAAACATGTGGAATTTATAGAATTTAGGGAACCCGTATGACTATTACAAATCTAACTACTGGAATTGAAACCTAAACATTAGAAATAAAGGATTACAATTAGAATAGTATCCACACCTATATGAGAGTAAAATAATATTTAGATGTCTTATAAAATTATAATATTAAATATTTATATAATGATATGACAAAATAAATTTCTTATAAATTATAAAATAAGTTTCCATATTTTTTTTAAAAGAAATATGTTTAATTTAGATTTTTTTACTAAAAAAATGAATTTTTATAATTATTATTTACCTAAAATGTTTTCATAATATAATATTCTATCTATTATAATTATAATATAATGTTATGAGACCTTAAAAAAATATAAAATGGGCTACAATATTGATCATAATATTAAAATTAGTAATTTTCAAATAAATGGTAATTTTATTTGAAAAATTAATTTCTAATATTAGTTATTTTATTTTCCAGAAAATTTTTTGGGATTTTGAATCTACATGTTGAAAAATAGTATGGGTGATTTGATTGAATATTTTATAAAATAGTTGTAATTTTCGTGAAAGAAAAATATGGTAAAATGTTGAAGGTTTCATTAAAATATTAATAGATGAATTATTGAGTCATGGATGATAAAATAACACATTAGTTCAAAATAAAATGTACCCTTCCCTATAAATTGTATTAAGTATAAATACTTTTTATGATCATTAGGAAAATATTATTCCAATGAATATAATATTTGAGAAAACACCATTTTAATCCTCTTATAAAACCCACCCATCAAAACGATTGCTCCTCACACCTTATGATCATGGAATCTATCAATATTTTCCACCAATTAAATTTAAAATCCTCTAACATAGGTCATAGTGATTCTATTGAAATCCAAAAAAAATATTATTGTGAATCAAGTGGAATCCCAAGAAGAAATCTCCAAAGGATAAGGTAATTCCTTCAAAAAAAATTAACTACCCTTCCTCCTCATTCTCCATAAAAATCTGATACCACATGTAACTATAACCAATGAATCATATATATTCATTGATTTTATTATTCAAATATAATATCTACCTTCCATTCTCCACTCTTTCCATTATAATCAAAAAATTAAGGTGTTTTCTATACAATCTCGTTTCACCACCTACATGGAAAAAGAATTTTTTTCTCAATTAATACATTAATGGAAGGATAAAATTAACCTACAATAACTGATAATGATTAAATATGTATATATTATATATTTTTCATTTTGGAATAAATTTATTCCAATATTAATTAATATAATGAAACTAGATTTTTTGGATGGTATACAAACCAATATAAAATAAACATATAACACTATCATTTGTACTACATGGATCCCCCGTATATCAAGAGAGAAAATGGAATTTGGGACCATTTCAATTTCCAAAATTATTTAAATTCCATTTCATTTCCCATAAGTATTTGTTGTCGTAGTTGAAAATAACATTGGTAACTATTCATATGTGATCTGACCATGGAATAATGAAATTAATTCCTTTGGAATAATGAAAAGATAACATAATATCTAATTAAATTATTAATAAATAAACGGAAATTTTTATGACTAACCAAATAGTGATGAATAATATTACTAATTAAGTAATTAATTTATTTTCAAAATTATTTAGTGAATTATGTGACTTTTTAGAATGCTTTAAAAAAAATTTATGAGGGATCTATATAAAACACTTTTTTCATGGGGGTTCCATACATTGTCTCTCTAACATAAATTATATCACTATTTTATATAGGGTTTTTTTTAAATTATAGATATTTGTCTCTCACATATATACAATTCTTATTTGATAATACATTAATGGGGTAATGTAATCCAAAAGATGATTTATTAAAATTAATATAATTATTCCTCATTATTGATTCGTTTTTCTTTAACACGTAATCTGATACATGTTATGATGGTTGTGCACATAGAGAACTCCAATTAATTGGGTACTTTGGTTGTATCATAAGATGGTATGTATAGGATTATGAAGTTATTTTATTCCATGATAGGACTCTATCCAAAATGTTATGTTGTCTAGATGATTAAACAGGACATATTCTTATGTCTTTTTTTCTGTTGAAACATTTATATGTTTTCATGATATTATGACACCATGTTTATTATTCTATGAAAACATGTTATTATTCAAGATTCATCACATTTATGATGTCATGTTATGTCATATGACTTATATTTTTTCCTCATTAGCAATTATATTCCATTACCGATCTTTATTTTCAATGGTCTTATAATCTTTATTCCCTAGATTATGATATGTAGATTTAGTATATTATATTTATTTGAGAAATTATTCTGAATTTTATTTCATGTTGTTTTTTATGTATTTAGTTTTCCTAATGAACTAGGTACTCTGATCATTTAGTTATATTCAATAGATATTTATGTTAACAATCCTGTAACAATATGTGTAAAAGGCATTGATTTCTATATAACATGTGTATAAATTGACTATTTACCAACACTGAATTCATTAATAATAACATGTGTTCATTTTTCTGAATGATTCTAGAAGAATGTTTAAAACGTACATCCAATTAGTGTAATAAAATTAATCAATTCATTAATATGTATGTTAACATTCCATCATGGATTGAAGGTAAATCAAGGTTAAAGAACAAAAATAAATAATAGAAGTTATAATGATAATATTACCTCTCCATTGGATATTCTCTCCTCGCCAACTCATTAAGGCTTAATAGTAGGTTCTATTTGTGATCTCAAGTATTGATGTGAATTGGGAGTTTTTTTGGGTGAGACTACATTCTATATTTTTATATCCAATTCATGGTAATGGATGTGGAAATGGGGAGGAGGTGTGATCCTTTTATAATTATTAGGAGTTGTTTTTTTAAGAAGCTATTAACTTTTAAATATTTTATTCCATTATTCATCGTAATTTGATCAAAAACTATCAAAAATGTAGTGTTGAAAATTATAATTTCTGTCATCTATCCACCATGAAAAAACAACATTTTTCACTTGACTTTAATATTTTCTAGTATGTAAAATCAATATTACCATAATTTACAATTACCAAATTAAATCTAATTTGGCAGTCAGTAAATAATTTCAATAATTAAGAATAAAATAGATATTATTAAATAATTTTACCATTATTTTTAAAATTTGGATTGAATTTTTTTAACTATAATTTCATTGATTAATAAATGTTATTTTTTGTATTTTATACATAACAAGTAAAAATGGATTCATAGAAAATGTTCATTTCAAGGAAAAAAATGTATTGTTGAATAATATTTTAATTGTATTTTTTTTATGAGAACAAATTATTTATTACAAAATGACTAATTTATTAGGTATTTTTTAAAAATTAAAATTCAAATTCCTAATAAATAAAATGTAATTTAAAGTAAATAACAAAACATATTTATTATAAATAATAATTATTACTTATGTTAAAAAATTAATATCATATAATTTCCAAGATGTATATAATTTTTACAAATTCAAAATAATTAATCAATAAATTAATATTTATTGATCATAAAATTTGAATTAAATATGTTATAGTAATTTAATATGATTTTAAAATAATTTCTAGGTTCAAAATCACACATGAAACACAACGCATAGCTGAAACAAGATAAGAAGAATTATTATTGAAATAAGACCATCATAATATAACCATTGAATAATTGGTTGTGAATATGAATAACTAAATTATGAAATATATATAAGGGACCCAAATAATACATGTTTCATTATTAATCCTTTGGAAATACATACACAATTTTTTGTAAAGTCACTTTATGTTACAATATATTGTTATAATAAAATATGATTAGTAATTTTTAGTGAATATCATAAATAATTCATATAAATTTCTAAAATATTATTTTATAAAAATATATCATTTTTAAATAATCATATCAAAATAATCATATGCTTGTCTTTAGGGTGTTTATAGAAATGTCTTATTTTTCAATGAATAGTTACGGAATAAATTCACTGTAAACAATTAATTTTCATTAAAAACTAACATTTTTCTTATAGAACTGATCTTAATTATTGAGTTTATTTAATTATATGTAATTTAATTAATTAAAATGGAATCATCATTATATCATATTTTGGTATAAGATCATTTTTGGGCATTAAATTGCATTTTTAAATCATTTTTCCATTGCCTTGTACATTTTCATCTTAAATTAACTTCATCAAATTATAAGAAGTGGATATTGATAATTAGATCCCATATTTTTATATAAGAAGCTAAAATTTGAATAAAAATACCCTTTTACATTTTCATTATAAATATATTACATGGTAAACTATTTATAACATAGTAAGGCAAATAAGGTAATTAAGGATAGAATTTATATGTTTATCACTAAAACCCAATAAAACAATACATTAAACCATTAGATATGTGGTATTTGACCATACTAAAACTGGAATCACATTTTTGGAAAAAACAATTACATTGAAAATTACTTGTATTCTATATTATATAAAAATAATTTCAAAAAATCCATTTTTATTAATAAAATATATATATATAATTTTATTTGGTAAAAAATTAGGTTATGATCTATGTGTTTATGTGAAAATGAAATTATTTTTATATCGTCTGGACATAGGAGACACTATAACGTTCCCTTCTCATATTTTAAACATGGCCTCAAGCCCCCCCCCCCCACCAAATATGCTAAAGGCTGCAAACTAGTAGTATGTTCTTAAGGTGTAGAAACCCCAACCATGTCACCCAGACAAAAGATACTTACAATATTTCACTGTAATTGTTACATGATTAAGTTCCCATTATACTGAATAGTTTAGTAGTAATATAAAATAATATTACATAATTAATATTGATATTTCCTTGGGAATAGAAAATAAAACATATCACATATTAAGAGATAATAAACTCCATCCTTGAAACTCAATCAAATATATATACTTCATTATAAATAAATATTTATTAAATTATCATCATCAATATGTAATGTCAAATAACATAGAACACATTAAATTACTAAAAATGGTTATGGAAAAATGAATACGGAATGTTAAATAACATTGAATAGATTCCATTTAAATAACAGGATAAGGAATATTCAATATAGAAAATAAAATCACTAAAACATATGTCATTTAACCAATAAAATTATAATTAGATTAATCCATAGTTTTTTATAGTGAAAATTTAATTTTTAATAATAATTGTAATACTGAATGATGTAAAGTTTTAATTAATATATATGATGATTGTGTCACATGAAAACCCATACCGTGAAGACCATACACATGATGGATTAAAATTATAGTTAGACACAAATTTATTTTTTTTATCAAAATTTTCTCATGATAAATTCAATGAATTGATGGACTATATAATGTATATTCCCCACCCATAACATAGTTTCTAAATCATTCCTCATATATTGAATAAGTGATTTAATTCCTAAATATTTTTCTTTATCAAATATCAGAATGGATTAATGAATTTAGATTTCTAAATATTTACCAAGATAATAAAACATCGATCCTAGTATACACCTTATGTATTAATGGTATATGGTATAGGAAATAACCATATCCATGATAAATAATTTCGATATATAGGGTAATTTAAATGTTCCATGGTTATTGGAATGTGAATAAATTATGGTAAGTTAATGATGAAAAAAATGATTCGGGGAGGTTAATTTTAATACTATGCATGGGAAAATTGATCATAATCTCTCGAGTAGAATAATAATAAGGATATCAATATTATTAATAACCATTATAGTATGAATAATTGTTTTTGTCATTGATGAATAGAATTACCATAAAAATCTCATTAATAATATAATTGAGGAACATGTTATTTTCATATTAGAAATCATTTAGAGAATTCATTTCTATTGAAAAAAATTTTATAAACACATTCATTAAAATTATATTTACAAATGTTCAAAATAGTCTTTAAATAAATTATCAATGGATAATCCATATAATGTAGAAAGTTATTCTCTTTTTCATTATAAATAATTTAGGAATGTACTTTGTTCATAAAGAGAGATTAATATTCCATTATATTTTTTAATGGAAAAAATAGTTATAATTATATTTTCAAAATAATTTTAGAAACATTTAATAACAAATAATGAAAACACTTTTAGAAAACATGGTTTTGTAAGAAAATGAATTTCTGACTTAAGAGAGAAACGACATTAGATTTTATTAAATCATTTTTTCTATAATTTTATGTATTAAACTATGGAATAATTGTATTATCAATTGAAAATGATCATTAGTAACAATAAGAGAATAAAATGAATTTTTTATTAAATAATTAAAATTTAATTTCATTTAATTGTAAATAAAAAATAAACATTATAACTATAATTACATTTAGAAATAAACCCTTAAAAGTATCAAAACATTCAAATGAGAATTAATTAATAAATCGATTATGTATAACTACAAATTCACATATTTTTTTTAAATAAATAATTATATTTGGTAAAAAATTAATTACACACATTATCATATAATGAAAAAAATAATGGGGAAATAATATAACCCAATGAAAATGAATTGAATTAGAAAATTCATTAACGCATGGAAACATTATATTCAAATCATCGTTGATTAAATAATTCAAATACATAACCAAAATAATAAAAAATAAAGATGTACATGTTATATTAAATTAAATAGATGTAGTATATACTCTATATAAATTAAACATGGTGCACATCATTTCATAATACCTCAAAAAAATAAAATTGTGACAAAATCTGTTTCCTCACACATTCATTGTTGTCGTACATTTTATAACATAATGTATAGTGATTTTAAACATGTTACTATCAAATAACATAATATTTTTGATATTTATGATTTCATGTACTGTATTTTTATGACATATTATTACCCAAATGATAATATTCATTCATTATATAAATTGTTTTGGTTAATAAATTATTTTCAAGTATGTTTTAACATGTAAATTTTTTCTTGCTCCTACATAGATCATGATTTCATCATAAAAAATATTTTAAAAAATATTTAAATATCATATATTTTCAATATATATGTATTTATATTATTCCATAAAAAATTGATGTTCGAAAATGAAATACATCGATCATGGAGAAAATAGGTCATACATACGCATGAACGTTGCATTCATTTTCTTATTATATTAATAGGAACAAAACTAAAAAATATATAAGAATATTAAAATTATTTTATCATATTTATTTCATATAATCATCATATTTTATTAAAAAAATCCTTAATACATTCCATGCAATGTGTGAATGAATCGTACCACTTCGCGAGGTGGTGGTCTGCCTTACACACGAACGATGTTATCGTAATACTAAAAATTTGAATTAATGAAGTTATTTGTAATATAATAATTATGGAATCATAATAACATAATATATATCATATAAAAATTATAAATACATCATCATTTACATACATTAATTCTATTGATGGAACAATGAATGACATTGGTTCATGGGGAAGTAGTTCACCATACACAAAAACGATGATTTCAAAACCAATTTGATAGATTTCAGTGGGTCTCTAGGTAGTATCATTATTCTATAAACATTTCATTATTTTTATGATTCAATGTCTGTTATATAAGAATTATTTGAAACTAAATTTATGTTTTTTAAGAATAAATAAAAAACATCCATTGATGAATATTACCTCTTCTTCAGGTATCTCTTTATATTTTGCTCTAAAAACTCTATTAGTTGGATTTCATCCCAATTTAAAGCTTATAATATATGGGATATTATAATTAAAATTATTTGGACTTTTTCAATTCAAATAGATATTTACTAGTGAATAAGTGAGTGGTGTGAGATAAATTTTACAGAGGAGGAGGAGTGGTATACATTTTTACACCAAAAACTAAACACTATTGAGAGGTGTAGCATACCTAATGTACCTAAAATAACTATTTTTTTGGAAAAAGTAATTATATGAGATAAATTTTCCATCGAATGTATTATTGAAATTATTTAGGCCATTTAAAGCACTTATCTTTTTATAATAACTACTAAGTAAACTCATTTTCACATTAATATTTGTGATTAAAAATAACTATTTTTTATAATAAAATTGGTAAAAAATTAAATTAAACATATTATGATTTTTAAAATATAATAAATTGTTTTAAAATTAAAGTCACATATGTAATAGAATTTATTTGAATATTTATTCTATATATGTGAGGACAAAGGGGGTTTCAAAAGTGAATATGTTAAAATGATTGAAATGATTTATATCAAAATATAAAATTAAATTGATTTAAATGAACTAAATTAGATTAGTTGAAATAAAATTAATCTAAATTTATTTAAAAACCAATTTATTATTCAATTTAACACTATAAATTATTTATTTTGAATGTATCATTTCAATAAAATTAATTTATTTTTTTATATTATAAAAGAAAACTTCATAGAAAATACCAAAAATTCAACGTAATTTAATATTTACATTACACATAAAATATGACTTTTATTTTTTCAAATAAAATTTATAAGAGTATCAAAATCATGTTTTAAAACAATTTCTCTTTTAATAAGAAGAAGAAATTCCTTTAAAAAAATACAGCGTTTATGGGTAAAATTGGAATTTTTTATTTTATTATTCATATAAAATATCATCGATGACTTTAAATTTATATTATTAACTATTTAATATATATATTTAATTTTGATCATTCACTATTAATAATTAATTTAATTTAATAAGATATGTATCGTTTGGGGACATAAGGTTTTTGTTAATAAAAACATTACCTTTATATTTCGTTTGGTTTTATTTTAATTTCTAATTAAATTTGTACCCAATGAATGAAACAATAAATTTTAATAATTTAGTTAATCCAATTCACAAATTTAAATTTATCATCAATGAGATGATATTAATTTTAAAAAATAATATTATTAGTATATGGTAAATATAATTCTTACATGTGACACATGTTATCGAAGAGAGTAATTGTTATGTGAAATGAAAACTATATATTTGTTTCATGCATTGGTATATATATCAAAAATTGAATCTTTTTATTTTAGTAAATGTATCACAATGTATTGAGTTGTTATATTTTCTTTTATATAGTTTGTGATTTATTTCATACATAGTGTTGAATAATGTTTTTATTCTTTTAGAATTTTCATGATGTTAAATTTTCCCGAAATTATATAAATTGTTTTCATACAATTTAAACAAGATTTTGTTAATCAACGGATTTTACATTTATAATTTTTTTTCGAAAAAACCACAACATAAAATATATAATAAAATATCCTGTTAATAAGAGTGAAATGTATGAACAATAGTCAAATGGAATAATCACATAACTAGGATTCTGACTAGAAGAACATGTCTGGGATATGAAAACCTCGACATGGGAGAGAAAATTGATTCACAAATACTGATAGAGTATTATGGAGAATATTTATAACAAGAAATTTGATGATCTAGAGATTTTTAACATCCACAATGATCTGAATGAAAGAGGTGTGAAAAAGATCATTTATATAATCTAAATATTGATAATAAAATATCATTTTTATTTCCAGATCAATTTCCTATAGTTGATGAAATATAATGAGTAGGTATACATAATTGATTTTATTTCATTTCATAAGAAAAATATCATCCTTTTGTTCATCCTTAATGAATTTATACATTATTTATTATAAAATGTTGCATCATATGGTTAATTAATACATAAATCACAAAAACCATGTCCAAATATCAACATAAACCATTTCATAAATGGTTATCCTTTATCTATTCTAAAATATTAAGATCTAAATAATTAAAAGGAAACTAAATTTGGAAAATGAACATACCATTATTCTCCAAAACAACACGATGTATCTCTTAATCATATTATAAAAAACATGTGAATACATACATCATGTAATCATTTTAAATATGTTAATGAAGTTATTTACATTAAATTATTCTCCAAGACATTCATGCTTCCTTATTCCTTATTTATTACATAGAATATTGGATATATTCCATAAATATAAGTTTGGTTCTAACTCCGTCCCTGATAATGTAAACCATAGTATCTAAAAATAAGTAATCCATAACAAATAAATTTTTTCTATATATTTTACGCATATCAATAAAATAATTATATTACTGTCATTATCTCAACATCAGGAATATAGTAATATCCTCTATCATGTGTTTTCTAGGATATTTAACCTTCCCCTAAATCACATTTAATGGTACCAATCAATACATTAATTCAAATATTTCAATATAAATTATACAGTAAAATCAATATATATTTTATAATCATTATGGTGATAATATCATCAATATAAATCAATTTTTTACAAATATATAAATACACAAGAATATTAATCATTCTACTTCTATTGTATTAATAACTTAAACATGACCAAGATACCTTATTTTCTTCTAATCTATATTCCCTTGATTTTTAGGGAATTGTGTTTCATTGTACGTTATGTGTTTAAATTTTAAACACAAAATATTAGTGTTTTATGTCTTCACTATTCCTTTTTCCATAGGGTCGCTATTCTCCTCAATTATAACAAACTCTCAATCCTTGAATAATTTCTGTGGGTGATTTTTTATAGAGTTATTTAATAGTGGCCATTCTTTATATCACATAATTACTATATCAAATATTTTATCATAAATCCTCTTATTCACTTCCATCCCTTTGAATTCATAAGACTGGGAGATTTATTTCTCTATTTTGATAGAACATCAAAATGTTATATCATATTATGAAAATATTCAAGAGACCAGTTCCCTTAATAGTCATGGACTAATCCCTTCAATGAAATGGTTAATATTGCATTCCATGTTACACATAAAATCTATATCATACCATGCTAACATGTGATATTAGACTTATACACTACAACACATTCTTGATAACATTTTTTATTAGACTAAGGAACATTATCTTCATCTCAGTTTGTTTCTCATAATAGAAATATTTTTTAATGAATTTATCCTTCAAAGATATATATTCCATGATTTAAATATCTACTTCTTCATTAATATTATATATTACAAACAACCACTGATATGAATTACCACTGATACAATACATCACAAGTGTCAACATTTCCTTTTCACTATATCCCTACACAATAAATACCTTTTTCCGAGATATGTTCTATTACATAGCCCCAATCAGATTACATTTCCCAACAAATTATGGTGGTCTGTATCACATAAATCTATCCATAATCTTAGAATATCCTTATGTAATTGGTTCCCCAATAAGTGCGTTGTTTTTTTTCGTAACATGAGTAAGCATCCAAAATATTTCAAAAATTTATTAGTTCCAATAGCAGCTATATTAGCTTTATTAGCATTGAAAACTATATATTATCCTAGAGTATTGATACAATTATTTTTTCTGGGATCCATTTCAAATCCATGGGATACATGTGATTATATTATAATCTTCTTTAAAATAATATTTATTCATAAAACTAGTGAAACACGTATAATAAATCAAACGTTGTGTCTTCAACTAATCTCATAATCATATACTTGTTTTTATTGGATATATCTTTAATTTTAAATCCTTCATAATGTTTTTTATATGAAAAATGCATCTTTCAAATTATATCCCATGAAGTGTCAAAAATGGTTTATTGTACGGATAGTTTTGGTGTACAAGGATATACTTGATCCACGACCGATGCACCATTTTCAGTGTTACTATCCTTAGATAAATAATTCCTAGAACAACATACACTTATAGTATCCATAAATGGATTTATTAGTAGTAAGTACAATATAATATCCTCATTATAAATAATTTAGGTTGTTTTTATATACATATCTAAAAAATCTCATCGGTTTAGCATCCATAATATAGGTTTTCCAAAATCATGTCCCTAGAATTTCTATTATGCTTGTTCTGATACCAGCTGTAATGACCACATACCAGGTAGCCCAGAAGAGGTACCTTACTCAATTAAATTTGAAAACCTAAAATATTAAAATCCAAAAGGAAAGAATAATTTAAATTTTTGGACAAACTTGATTACAGAAATGAAATAGTTTTTAGATTGTTAACAAATAATAATATATAATACATAATAATATATAATGGACCTCATCATTGAAAATCATTAAAAATTCTCATCATCATAACATGGAGAACATTGAATATTTAATTTTGAGATTAAATTATCAATAATGGATAAGTATTTCCAATGAGTCAATGAATAAATAAGTATAGTAATTATGAATACATAAATAACTAAGCAACCATGCCCTTCGAATAACTGGAATATGAAAAATAAATTTCGATAGGTAAATAATATAGCACACATTCCATTTAAAAAACTAGGAAATGAATAATCAATATGGAAAAGTAAAAAACTACAAACCATGGGATTTAATCAATAAAATAAAAATGAAATTCATAAATAGATGTTTTCACAATGACAATATATAGGATACAAATAAATAAACTATTGAATGATGGAAAATATTATTTATTTGACATCATTTATGAGTCACATGATAACATATACAATTAATACCATTCAAAATATTGTTTTAAACTACATGTTAAAACCACTTCAAATTTCAAGAACTGATTTGTCTCATTAGATATGTCTATGCAACATGGTTTTATTTAATTTTTGGTACCAACCAATCACTATTAGTGAAACATTATTCCTCATTTACCAAATAATAAATTTAACTCTTAATAAATGTTCCAAGTAAAATATATATAATGGATAATGAAAATAGATTAATGAGTATTTCCACATTTATTCAAATAAATAAATATTTGAACACCATATGTAAAAATTGGAAGCATATTAGGAATGAATCATTTAAATGATAAATATTGTGAATTCTGAATGTAATTTTTTTCTATCATCACTATAAGGGTATTAACTCAATGGGGATGATAATGACAAAAAAATTAAATGAACTGAATGTGAGTTTTGTACATAGTGAAAATAATCCAAATCCATGAAGATAAAGAATAACGATGGTATTAATATGATTTATACCCACTAGATTATGAATAATGGTTTTTGATATTGATGAATTTAATTAACAAAAAAAGAACTATTAAATCATTTTTGATAAAAATTTCTCTTTAATTTCGAAAATATATTTAATATTCAATTCATTGAAAAAAAACTCTAAAAATATTTTCATTAAAATTATATCTATAATATTTTAATGTAATAATCAAATAAATTATGATCAATAATTCATTACAATGTAAAATAAACATTCCTTTTTCATTCATAAACGGTTAGAAATGTTCATTGTCTAGAAACTAAAAAAACATTATTTGAATTTATTTTTTAAATTTAAAATAGGTAAAAATTCATTTTAGTAAATTATTTTTAATGGTTCAATTAAATCATTTTGAATATTTTTTTTTGAAAATAATGTTTTTTAATAAAATTGATTTCAAATATAAGAGAGAAATGATGTCTGATTTTATTAAAATGATTATTTATTAATTTAATTATAACTGTGTTGAAAATGGTACTATCCCAACAATAATATGATGAGAATCCATATCGGAAGAAATTTAATGGGATTATTAAATCATGATCAAATAATTTCCATTATTGGAAATTAAAAATAATAAATATATATTAGAATTATATTTTCAAATAAAACCTTCAAATGAGAATAACGTTGACTTGGTAATTAATCATTTAATTGATTATGTGTATCAGCTACAAATCCATATAATATATTTGTAATTAAATATATTGATAATTTTTTATAATATATAAATATATCAATATGCACATCCATTAATGGTGGTAATGGAAAAATCAACAACATCAGTTAACGAGATAACAACCTGTCATACACACAAATGATGACTTCATAGCCCATTTTATGGATGTCTTTGTAGTTGTAGGTTGTACACATAACATAATAAAATATCAGTATATAGAATATATTCAGGTTATTATATAATTATTATATGAAATTATTTAATGTATTTAAGAAATAAATGAAACAAAAAACATATGTTGATCAATGATAGCTCTTATTCAGGTATCTCAATGTGGTTTTCACAAAAGGAATTTGATGGTTAAATTTCATTCCAAAAAAATCATCTAGGATGAGGTTAGAGATATTAATAAGTTATTTGGGAAGGTTTTGGTGATCAAAATTGGCATGGGTGGTTTGATGAAGTGAGGGGGTGGAGTTCCCTTTTATAATGGATAATGAGTGGAATTCTTGTAAGTTCCAAAAAGTAAACAATATTGAGAAGAAAAACATACCTAATGTTCAAAAAATAATTAAAAAGCTACGATACAAGAGCTTATATTTTCAATATATCAAATTACAATGATTTTTGGTGATGTTTTGGTTAAATTTCCCACCTTATCATTCAAGATTTACCAGTAACTATACTATTTTTAAATTAATCGTTGTGAATAACAATAACTATTTTTTCTAACCAGTTACTTAAAATTTTATTTTCACCATATAATACAATATAAATAATTCTTATTAAAAAAAATAATCCATTTTTATAAATTCAACTTGAATATGTGGAAGAATTGATATTAAAATTTATCTCATATACATGATGATAAAATGAGTTTTTAATGTGATAATATTCAATTGTTTGAAATGTTTTAAATGAAAATTCATTATTAAATTGATTCAAATTAAATTGCATTGTATTAATTATTTTACAATTTATCTTATTTAACAGTAAACCCTATTTAAAATTTAATATAACATTATAATGTATTTATATGAAATGTCATTTTTCAATTAGCTTTATTGTTTTTCACTATTAATTAATAAGTTAAACTTCTACGAAAAATACCAAAAATTAATCATAAGATCATTTTGAAATTATAAATTCAAAAAATTAATTTTATATTTTAAAATAAAATTTATAAAGGTGTTAAATTTTATTATTAAAAAATTTAACCATTATATCATATTAGAATTTTTATTTTGGAAAATATCATAATATTATGCATATAATTTGATTTATTTTTTTATAAATACTATAAAATATATTTTCAAGTCAAAAAAATATTTTATTTAATATATATTATATAAATTTCATCAATATCATTAAATTATATTAATTAATATAATTTAGTAATATAAATCAATATTGGGTGAAAAAAAAGTTCATTACATAAACATTAACTTTTTATTTAATTTGTTTTTATTTTGATTTCAAGTTAATTATTACTGACCAATTAAGCCATATTATTTCATATGTTAGTTATTGGTATTCATAATTTCTAATTTTACCAAATAATATAGTTATAATTTTATGTAATTGTATTAACATTATTCTATAAAACTAGATCTTGTGTGAAATACAACCCATTGATGTAAATAGTTGTTATTTTCATTGAAAGCTAAAACAGATTTTTTGTGAATAAGAATCTATATCATAGCATGAAAAAATTTATTATAAAAAATATATACTACATTATCATGATAGTGTTTTCATTTCTAAACATTGTGTTCTTTTTCATTCATTCTATTGAATAAAATGTTGTTCTTTTGGAATTTTCACAATGTTGCATATGGTATATCAAAGGGGGGAGTACGACCTCTAGTCAATATGGAGCACAATATTATAAAATAATTTCTAGATAAATAAATATATTTTCAATAGAAATGAAATAAAAATATCTATATATTGACAAAATACATAATAAATATCCAAATTAATATATAAAATGATTATCATTTTAAGATACTATACAAATTGGGGAGAATCACGTAATATAGAGAAACAAGAACATATAAAATGGTATAAATAATTGTTAAAAGGGATAAAGATCGCCCCAATTGAACCATGAAAATAATTTTATTCTTATGCTCTATTAGTGCATCTTTTATAGAAAATGAATAATGAATAGATGGATCCTTGATTTTTTCACACCTATTAACAACAAATCTATTCAGGGACAAATTGGTGGCCTGAATAGGGTGTGAGATATTTTATGTAGGGAACCTCCAATTACATATTGTATTGATACAAAAATTGTATATAAAATTTCAGTGAGAAGATAATTTAAATATAATTTTGTACATAATATGTATATATATCAACTATAGTTCATTGAAGATGTTGAGATTTCACTAACTACATCAACATCGACAAAATCAAATATGAAAATTTCCCCATATATATAAATAAATATTTATACGTGTATATATTAATATAATAATTGTTATATATATACTGTAATTATAATGAGATATCTAGAGATATATATAGATGTTATTACTATCTATGACTCAAGGTGTAAAAGATGGAAACATGTAATTGTATAAGAGACTCATGTTGTAAACAGTGTTCTAGACCATGTATTATATGATGTATAATGATATTATCATATCTATCAACCCAAGGGTTGAAGTGAAACATATTTTCCAACATATACTAGATTAATTTGAACAACATGTCCACCATTCCATGAATGATGTGATCTGGCATGCCCACCAACTCAAATATATGGAAGACGAATAATCCCATCCAACAGTAGCCTCAATCGTTTACCTATTTAAATTATAAATGGGAATGTAATAATAATAGTTTGCCATCATCTATGTAGTACATTATCTTAATCCAATGAGTGTATTCCATCCCTATAACATGTTATTATCAAAGGATGTAGTTTATAGATTATATAATGGACAGAAGAAACAGTTGTATGATCCTCATCCAATTTATTTAATCTATGAATATAAGATTATATGTACATAAAACTCCAAATATAATATTGTTCTATAATATTAACACACACACATTCAATTCTATTCAATTAGAATACCCAGGGGTGGATGTTTTCAAATTGAATTTCCTCAAACAATAAAAATGTGGAATGTGGAATTTCAAACATGGAATAAAATAGAACTAGGATCTATTTTAATTTAAAATGAAATATAAAAAAAGATATGGAATTTAGGAATCACAATTAATTATAAAAATAAAGAAGACATTGTGGATAAATATTATACAGCCTACCATATGGTGGTAGAGAACTCATCATTCATTGTTGGATTTGTTTTTGAGATAGAATGGATGAATGTGAAATTTTAGTCATATTTCATGAAAATATAGAGTATTATCTATCCTAGAAATATAAAACATGGGTGTGAGTTTAATGAAGTAATAAAAAAATTAGATCAAATCCCATACTAGTAATCATCCTACAATACTCACATATATGGAAGTAGACTCAAAATGGAGAACCTATCACAATTGATATGATGGAGGAAGTTGGTGATATTAATGTTGTTTTGTAGGTGATATATGTGTTTTTGGAGGAAAAATAATGGAGGAAATTATAATTGGATCAATGGAGAAATGGTAATTTCATACTCTTTTCAGAGGAACATGGTTTGACCCCCTTATTTTCCAAATCAGGTGCCTAAACCATGTGACATCACATGTTCAGTATCACTAGAAGTGTGGGACGTTTAAAAATAGTTGGGAAACTATGAATCCAATTATAGATAATACTAGAACGAAAAATGGTAGTGTGGTAAGATGATAATAGTTTAAAATACAATGAACCCATCTATTATTCACTATAGCACTGGGAATAGTATAGTCATATAGTTAGAAAAAACTATAAAATATCTATGATACTCAATACACTATACCCAAATAATGAGCTAGGAGATCTGAATGTTCCATAGATGATATTGAAATCTCCCATGATGTTGTAATTAAATTACTAAGGATAGAACGAAATTATTAAACTAAAAATTAAAATGTTTCTAACTCTTCATAAAAATTGGGATGATAGAATCTACCCTTTCAAAAAACCCATCCTCGATATCCCCTTTTGTGAGTGTTATAACATCTTTTTAGAAAACCTTTGGACACTAAGCATGTACTTCAGCCTATTGCTCCCTAGTTTGATCCTATACTTGTATGTTCTACCATTGCACCAATAACCGAAGAATTGAAATTTGTTAAAGATCATTTTTTCTTGGATCTATGATTCATATTTGATTCCTTTGTAAAGAATCATCTACCTCAAACTCAATATCCACATGGTAAAATATATTATATGGGTTATAATATTAATTGTCAATATAAAATTCATGGATGAAGTAATTCATGGCCTGATACTTATATGGTAATTCCAACTGATATTCTACCGGTGTGAATCTCTCTATGATCTACAAATTCCCAACATAATATGTTGTTAGTGATCCCATTATATGAATCTACATGCAACCTTATATATTTGAATGTAAATGAATGTTTGGATTCACCAACTCAAACTCCAATGGTTGGTTATGATGGTAAGCATAAGACTTCTACCTAGAATGATATAAAATACCACTCTTCTGGATGTGATATACTTTCTCCTATGTATCCATTACAAGACACGATCCATGTAGCGCTACCATACTTACCTCTATCATTAACAAGGGAGAAAAACACATCCTATAGTATAGATCCTCATAAGGTTCAATATCTACATTTTCTTTTAATATGTTATTATATGAAAAAATGGTGAGAGATAGGGGATTTACGAAAGGCCTCCAAAACCAAAGAATCATTTTTGAAAGACAACCAATACCAATCATATAATATACTCAGACTAACTATCAGTTAGTGCATAATAATCCATACTCTAATGAAACTTTAACAAAATTTCCTTTTGCAACCCCTACCAAAACCATGACAAAAAACCAATAATCTTGGTTTTATTTTTTAAAAGGGGAACAACGTGATGGAATATTATCTCATGAATTTATAGCCTACAATGATTTCATTCTAAAATTGTATCATTACCATTCATGAAAATGGGAAACCGTGTCCAACCAGTTGATGATTATCATACCACATTGCTTCCTCAAAGGGATCTTGGTAACACCATCACTAAATCATTTGGGATATCATGTCATGTCTACTCTAGAATGGATAGAGGATGTTGAATTATAGATGCCCTCTATTTCTATTCCTTCAATTATTGATATGTGGAAGACCATGTGATAAAACTGGAAAAATATATCTTCATTTCCAGCAACCAGTACTGGTGAAATTCATCATTGTGCATCCTGGTTAACCATATGTGTACATCCAATTTCGATTCATGATACTCACTCATCAATTCTTCCCATATATCTTCAGAAACATATAAATGATGATAAATTTGCAAAATAGAATCCTTATCTGTTACATAAAAAAGTGACCAGTAGTCCCATGAGACACTCTACCTTTAAAAAAATCCCCCAAGACTGGAAATCCATTAAATTTTTACCCATTCTAGAAGAGTGGATTTCATGTATAATGACTTGAGTTCATTATTCAACTGATTTTCATGAATCACCAAATAAATCATCGAAAACAAATCTATTATATCTCATTCCCTACTATCCTCTATAACATCATGTTATTGAGTCCTCTATCTCATTGAATCATTTACTACATTTCCATTTACAAACATATAAGCTTTCCCAAAGTCAAATAATAGTTGTTAGTCTATCCATGTCAGTTTCATGTGATTCAAATCACATTGAGTAAAAATATACCTAAGGTTTTTTTGTCTTTTACACCCCAAATTACCCTCCTAGAGTAAAATTCTACCAATTGTCTATGGAATGAAAAACAATTACCAACCTGAGGTCATGTGTTAGGTAATTCTTCTCATGCGGCCTCAAATGGTGACACCCATATTCCATGACTTGATGATTATATATAAAAACATTTCCTTGCTTGATTCCTAGTGCATCACAATAAAATTTAATGTTTCATTCATGATTTATGAGAATCGGGATTGGTGCTAAATTCAATCCCCCGTTCTGATCCGGAAAGGTTGTCTCACAAACTTCATCCCATGAAAATATCTCATCCTTTTTAGTAAATCTCATGAGATGTAATTATATGAGTGATATGATTGGAATAAGAAACCTATATTATTTAAATATCCCCACAAAACTCTTTTTATTCTAGTATTTCTGAAGTTCCTCCTGGGATTCCATATCTTTCACCATCTCATGGTCAATATATACTACTTCATCTGAGATGAGGCAACCCAATAATGATTCTTTGTTGAACCAAAAGTTGAATTTAGTGATATTAGCACATATATAGTGATATGTTATTAGTTTATCTATGGTCTCATGTTGTTATGCATTTTTATATCGATTTTTAGAATATATGAATATGAAATACATTATGATCACCACAATGGAATCCAATAGTGGTTGAAGGATATGGTTTATTTCATCGTTTAATATTCTAACTGTGTTTGTGGGGACAAACAACATAACTAGATTTTATTATAATTCATATCCACTTTAAAACTTTTTTCATCATATTATTGATGGTCTAATAAGAAAAAATTGTTTCCCAACATCAAATTGAATGTGGTGAAAAAAAAGTTCTCATAGGAGATGGATGAAAAGGTCTTATAATTGAGGTAGAGGGTACGCGTTCCTAACCTTATTGTATTTGAAATAGTTATAAAACAAAAAATTATTGAGGTTATAATCATAATTATATTTAAATAGTAGTTTTGAGCCCTAAAGAGATGTGTTGGGGTATATCAAACCTATAGCTTCCAAATCCTTTAGATGCCTCTTGAGCTGTTGAAATAGTGTACCTATTATCTGATTAAGAGGAATGGAAATTAGTTTAGCTCTAAGAACCTTCTCAATGGTTAATTTTAACTCTCTCATATGAGTTATTTAAATAAAATCATTATGTAAAACATCTCTAAAACACTCCATTGCTATAGGGGGTCCATTAGATTCATTCCAGGATTATCCGTGTAATGACAAGGAATATTGTCCATGACTACACCCACACATTGATTCCTATGTACTTTTAATATAGCATGGATATACCATTATCCATTAATAATATAGGTACTTCCCTTAGGTGATGTGAAAGACACCCTCCATATATTGAAATCAATGTGATCTTAATAAGATATTAACCTGTCTATATTTAGTATGATGTCGAAACGAGACATCTCTAGGGTGAAGAGGCTGTAAGAAACCAAAACCACTAGACTCGAGGGGACATTCCTTGCATTTACATAAAATCAAATATCACAATATGAATAGTGTATCTAAACTCATTACTCAATTTTGGTACTCAATTTCAATCCGAAAACATTTCATTATATCTCATAGATAAAATACATTGAAGCACATATATCAAAAAATCTAAAAAAAAAAGTTTAATATACTGGAATAGTATCTCGATAAATATAAATCCAATAACTAAACTCTGCATGAATAGTATATACAACCTAATGTTGAATAGTACATGGAACTAATCCATATCATGTCCATCCAATGATGAGATGCTATACTAGGGGTGAATCTCAGAGGACAAGCTCATGTGGCCATGTTCACAACCTCGCCTTCATCTGTAGATAGTAGCCAGACTTTTTGAATGACATGAATCTAATTACCCCAATCCTGGATGTATAGTCAATGTAAAACAATTATAAATAATTTTAAGGGGATTTATTCTATAAAAATATAATACATAGACCATCTTATCGAGGGCTTAGAATTCAACATGATCTATTCAACTTTTAGTTTTCATATGATAAGGTATTCCACAATTGTAGAAAATAATGTAACTGTCCATACATGGTATCATTCTAGAAATACCACTATGAGAAAACTCAATGTGCCACATATGGACTCTATATGAGATTCTAAACTATCTCATAATGAAACCACCCTCCTATACAACATCATATTCTATCCAATAATATTCAATGATGATGGAATGGTTCACTATTTTGGATATAGTAGTCAAATATATGATATTAAGAGATTGGATGGAGTATGGAAGCTCATCCACAAAATATATTGATATTTTTTATACATAATTAGGTATGGTATTTATGAAATAATATTTCTCTATGAAATGATAAGTATATATCACAATGTATATGGATCCCTGGTAAGGGTTCATGAATTCTTTTTCCCACTCATCTCTTAATGATTGTCGGATTATATAATCATAGAAAGCTAATTATAAATACCTCTAGACCATATTCCAATGCTAACCATAGAGTGTGACAACATCCCACCACCATTTTTCGGAACCACTGAACGTGTATATTGAATGATTTTCCATATTTTATGAATGAAAATTCAATTTCCCTAAAATAGAATCCATGGAATCCACAATTGTCTTAGTATCTGGGGGTCCCTGTCACCAGAGAACGTAGGTGGATACTTCAACTAGAACAGTCATATCAACACATCAATAAAATAGGTAGCATGTATAATTACATGCACAGAATACATAAATTATAAAAAATTCACAAAACTGAATCTCACTTCTATATTCATGTATAGCGGGTAGTGCTATAAGGTCCATTGTCGAATGTAATACTTGTGGCTCGAGGACAATTGAATCTAGAGTACGGTCATTACATCCCACTCAGTGACCGCCCCTATGTATTCATGGGGACATATATCTAAAATTATTAAACAACAAACTTGAATAGAATATTATAACTACACATATTTTGAATATAGAGATAGAATAGGTATAACACCTTCCTATAAAAAATTTATCACCCATCTTCCTACTTGTAGATCACGTTCTACCTAATTCGTGAGGATCACATAAGTCATGATAGAGAATCCCTAATTCCCAATAACAAGATTAGTTGATGTATAGGTTCCCCCATTATTCAACAAATTTCACTGTATATGAGATGTAAAATTCATGTTATATAGTAAAACACACTCTACATTACATGTGGCACCCAAATTAATGGTAAAGGCAATTTTATTACCAATGAAAAATATGTGCATATATGATGTACATATATATATATATATCATGTTCTAGTTAGATTCATTATCATTCTGAATTTATATTGTTCTTAATGTATAAATTGCAATTGGAATGTGATAAAATTTCCATAAACCTCTATATTGGTTGAATTATATGGGTTTCCATGCCCAATATATAAGGGCCCATACTAAAAATAAATTAAAATTTATATATATTTTATTTAAACCACTTAAATTTTATCTCATGTAACAAATTGTATATGGATGACAAATCGCATTATTTGTTAATTAAAGTTACACCATCATGATATATAGGAAAAAACCATTCAGTTTTGTGCATGAACATTAACTAATACAATTACTTTTCTCAAAAAAAGATATGATATTGAAATTTAGGCATAAATATCTTGGATGTAATTACAACACTAGTCAAATAGGAATTGAAAACAATGAAATCCAACTATTTGTCTTGGAATAATGCATGAAATTAGAAATCTTTCATTCCACTGATGATATAGTAAAATTCTAATTTCTAAATTACTCCATGGGTAAAAGTTAAATAAACAAATGTCACATTATAAAACAAGTTTGTCACATAATATTGAAATCGATATAACTTTAAAAATAAGCATACAAGCCATCATGATCTCATCCCATTAAATTTGTATTTTCTATGTACATAGGTTATCTACTCCCATGAACATTTCCATTACGAAATTATAACACATCCTGATATACAATCAAATCATTGAAAAAATTAATGTCAAAACTAAAACAAAACAACATAATAAAACAATGTACATGCCATCCCGTGATAAACTAATTGGTTTTTAGTGTTTTTTTACAACAAGGCCTTAATCATACCTCCCTATATTCTTGAGGCTGATAACTAGTATTGAGGGCCTAGTCTGTGTCTAGGGGGAGACACTGGCCTATTTTAGAGTATGTAACAACAATATAAAATAATGTTAAAATAGAAGTAATATATAAGTATCAGTAAAGAAATACATACGTCCATATGATAAATAAATTAAAATGAAATAACCAAATTCAAATAAATAATCTTGATCATGTCAGGATAATCGTTAAAAAGTGGATATAAAAATGAATATAGATGAACATTTATATAAATCATAATATAAAAACCTTTAAAAAAGTGGGACCATATAACCCCAATATAATCATGAGAATAATCTTGGCACTCTTCTCTTGTAGTGCATCCTATGTAAATTGTAAAGAATCCATATCTAGTCACTTATATTTACCCATACCTGTAATAATGATTTTTTGGGATCTAATTGGTTATTTCTAAATAGAGTGTGAGATATACTTTGTAGGAAACCACAAATGGATTATATTATTCGCCTATCAAGTATATATAAAATGGTAGTGTTCAAATAAAATAAAATTAATGTTGTTTGTAAATAGTAAACAAGTTTTCACTTGTTCTTACTGGATAAAAGGATAACAGAACCTAAATTGGCTTGGGAAAAAATACTTCTCAACATTTCACAATCATTATATATACATAAGTAGAGATATATATAAATATATATGTCTGTGAATATATTTACAATATAAATTGTGAAATATAAAATAATATATATACATATATACTAATACTAGAAAGAAACCATGGAATAATTTATTCATCCATATATATTCATAAGACTCTCGTCATTTTAAAAATGTATTATCCCATGCATTATATTAGGGATGCATATGACATCATATCCATAGGCCCAATGATAAAACTGAAAGAACGTGTATAAAAATGACTTCAGTATTGTGAACTCCATGTCCACAATTTTTATGTAATTTGAGATGTCATGCCCCACATTACACATCAACGGATCTTGAAGAATCTTATCATATAGTAGACTGAACTATGTCTAAATTTCTATTTGACATTGTTCAATAATAGTAGTTATTTCCATCATGTATGTAGTGTTTTATCATAATCCACATAGTTCTTTCCAAACATGTAACATTTTATTATCTAATGGGTAGTCCAATAGTATATATATGGGGAATGATACATGGTTGTAAAATTTACAACCATTTAATTAAATATAAGAATCTAAATTTAATTTTCAGTAAATCCCCAATTTGAATGTGTTTCGATTACATTATATATTACAAGTTTTATATTATACAATAGGCACACCCAATGGCTTAATTATTCATATGGTATTTCCCCCAATAATAAAAATAATGTAATGGTGAATTATAATAATGTTAAACAATATAACTATGATCTGTTTTATTTTTTAAGTCAATGTGTTGAAGATCTATATTTTCAGCATCAAAATGCATGACATAATCTTAAAATAGTTTAGTGATCAATACTGGATGATTTACAATAACATATTGTTAGATTCACATTTGATCCAGAATATAATAAATTAATAAAATATTAACATTTACAGATGGTATGGTGTATTTGATCACCTAGAAATAATAGTCATGATAGTGAGGTAAAAAAAGGAAAAATTACTGTGCATTAATTCTCATATTGATACACTTCCAACGATACCAACAACGATAGAATTACTGCCCAGATTGAGAACCAAGATTAATGATTAGGTTGGAGGAAGATAGATTCATCCATGCAGGTGGAGAGGTGCTACATTTTAATGGATAGAACAATAAATGGATGTGACATAAAATGATAAAAATGAGAAGTTGAAATTTGATACACGTTTAAGAGTTTCATGATTTTGATTCATGGTATTCCAATTCAAGATATTAAGCAATGTGAGACAACATATTTTGTGTAACATTGTGGGATGGTTGGTCATGTGGTTTTGGAAAGCACTAGGACCCCAAAATCTCATTGTAGCACCCTACATAGTTTTGGGGCATGAGAAGCGCAATTTAAGATGAAATATCACCGCTATAAAGTTTTCATCAACATCACACATGGTTGTGGTACACAGTTAGAACTAAAAATCCACTAATCATGTTACCCCATTATCATTTCCAAAAAAATAATCATTGGGTTCAGAACAAGTCCCATATAGTTCCAAAATACCCCTTAACATCATAGGAACATTTGGAAAGATTTATATAAATGTTGAGAATTAAAATATAAAAGGAATTTCCCTCATGAAAAAAACAGTGATATTTCAATTTTTTCATTGAAATTTATTTTCTATTATTAGTGACAAAATAATTACTTAAAATACTGATGCATTTACCACATAGTGCTTTTTACAACTGTAGTAAAATCATGAAAACAATTTTAAAACAACTTAAAGTAATATTTCATTATTATTTAATGTGTACCAATAATTTTTAAGATAGACATAACATATTAGAATTTTTTTAATGGTTTATATTTAAATTTCATTGGTGTTATATTTCTTTCTAATAAAAATTTTCAAATTGTTAATAAAAAGGCATTACTAGTATTTTATATAAAATATATTTTATTAATTTATTCTGAAAATCATAAAAATCATGGATGTGGGAAAGATTGAAGGTTAAGGGTATAATGATTTTTCCTTTTTCCATTTATATTTTCACAATCGACTTATATGTAAAATTATAACCCTTAAATATTAGAAAAATTCTTTAATATTATTAGGGTTAAAATTGGTTAAAAAAGGTTAGAAATAAAATAATAGGTGTCGAAACGATACATAAACTAGTAAAATTTGTATCATATTAGTATATTAGTACCCTATAATCCAAAGCTACCAATCCATTTAATTTTGGTACAATTTTACCGGATTTAGACTCCAATTAAAATATATAATTTTATTTATTTACAAAAATAACCTTAATGATATTTTTTAATAAATAAAAATTTTAAAAATAATTTAAATTCTAAATTATCATATAATCTCCCAGGATAATGAGATATAGTTTAAAATATATATCATCATCTATTTATGTGTCATTTTCCTTTTTATCATAGTATTTATAACCCATAATGTCTAAAATACCTTGATGTCTGGGTAACAGTAAAAATTGTAAATGGGTGGTTGAAAAATATTTAAGGGTCAAACCAAAATTTAAACAATTCTAATTTTATTTGATGAGATTTTATTGACAAATAATTTTCTAGTAATTTAATTATATCCAACTTGATCAATATTAAAAATAAAAATAATCTACTTTAATGTATTACATAATGAAATTCCACAAATTCTCCTCTCATCAAATATAAATTTGAACCACCTGTCCAATCATATCCACACCTCAAGATCCATTTGTCTTATCCATGCCCAACCCAAACAAGTTCCTAAAATAAATTTCCAAATTTTATATGTCCTAGGTTGGGAATAATATTAGTCTTAGTGGGCATACCGTGTAAATTAATATAGGCTGTCTGAATAAGTGGTAATTATTTTAACTAAATGAATTAGATTTATTTATTTATATTTTGACAGAAAATAAATTTCATATTTTATGAAATATTAATTCCAACATATTAAATTTAAAAAGTTTTCTTATTGTATTTTAATAACTTATATCTATCTCATTTATCCTTCAAATGTTAGATGAATCAACCATTTATGTGTGTGTTAGACTGGAACTTTGCGAATAACTCTAATTAAGATCTTAAAAAATCCTCTCCTATATAGTTGTGTTGATGTATTTAATATATATAAATATATATATACTCATGAAATAAATATTTATTATAATATAATATTTTATATTTTTTCTTACTACAACATCTATTGATAAATGTACCATAATTTTGTGTGTACGTGTGTATTACCAACTCTATGAAGAAATGTGATTCATCTTTCACCAATAAATCAAATTGACGATATATATAAATTATTTAATGAGATAATATTACATTTATGAAAATATAATCAGTCCATAATTATAAAATAATAATTCCCTTCTCTTCATCATGTTCCTTGAAAATTAGAAATTTTATAAATCATATATATGTTTGACTGACCATGTAGATTATTATAACATACTTAATTATTAATAACCATTGTTAATTTTTTAATTTATAATTTATGATTCATAATTATATTTATTTAATGATTAATATTCTGGAGGTGATGGAAAAGTACCCATATGAACATGCTAAACACCCTGTAGTCATTTTGAAATTGTGACCTGGTTTTCCTCAAAACACCCCTTATTGAATTAATTGAAATTGTAATTAAATATGTCATTAAAATTAATGAAATAATTGTATTATTTATAAAAAGTTAATAATTTAAAATGATTCATTGAAATAATAATATTGATATAATTTTATTATACTAGAGTTAAAGGATATACATGTTATGTCTATAATCAAGGTAAGGTATGTCATCTCAATTATCCTTCATTGAATAAAATTTTAATGTTACGATCATAATATATATGTTTTACATATTTAAACATATCATGATATATAATTAATCTTTCAAACATCATGTTATTTTAGGATTCAATATATATTATCTCATTTATGTATATTTGTCTTCAATGTTACCACGAGTAGAGTGGTTTCTAAACTCAATTTTTATAAATTGGGTTATACTTCAACACTATTAAAAATTTATAGTGGTTTTATTTTAATTAACATAAATTCACATAATCGTTCAATGATTAATTATTTAATTAAAATTTATGATCATTACCATTGTTCTTTTTACCTTAACAAAATTTTCCTAAGATATGATTCATGTCATTTACTATTATTTGTTTTAATAGTTTACATAGAACCTCAAGATTGAATTTTGAAATATTATATAACCAAACTAATGGAAATTAAATTTCATATTAAATTTATTCTTTCAATGAATTATTATTTTGATTTTTACTATAGTGGTAAATTCATTGTGTAAAAATTATGTTTCATCTCCAAATTGTTTACGTTCAAGGTTAATGTTTGGGAAATCAAAAGTCCTTATTTCTAGAAAATAATATCCCTCCTTCCTTAATAAATATAATTCTTTTTCAATTTTAGATTATATTTCCACAATTACTTACTATTGAAATATAAAAATATTTTTATGTGATACTGATCTTGATCTTAATTTAGATCTATAATATTTCCATTTCTTGTGGATTTTTTCTGATTTCCTTAAAGAATCTTCCTATATGAACATTAATTATTTCATAATGTTATTTTATATTATATTTTATCCTATTTTAAATATATGAAATTTAAATTTCATCAAATTTTAGGTATCAATCATTATTTACCCTCTTTGATGTTTTTTGTTAAGAATTTATATTTCTAACGTTTATGACATGAATGCATTTTCTTGACATAATATCATTTATTTATATTGACGATTAATTTTTTAGATTCCTTGTAATATATCAAATAATTATTTTTTATAATAATTTTTTTATTTTTTTATTTAAAAATTTATTTTCATGATGAAAATGTTATTTTCATCAATATTGGGTTTAGTGATATTTTTCAATATATCAATTAATTAATTGATAAAACCCTATAATATACGTAAGATCTAACTGGGACTTGTAGTAATGATTCAATCCATATTAATGATGTTAATGGATTATTTTTTATCCTAATAGAAATTCATAGAACCCATTTTATATTGATCGGGACATTATGATATGATTTAGAAATGGGTAATGTTATGTTTAAAAGTGAATTCATTAATGTTTTTCCCATGATATGGGTGTAGGAATGTTTTTTGATTATTTTTAGATCTATTATAAACCATGGATTTTTTATTCCATTTTAAAACATTGATACCTAGTAATAGTACTATCCATGGATGGGTGGATCTGTTAAATCCCTTCAATGAATTGGGTATTGAAGATTGATTTGACCGAATATATGTACCTTTTATGAGGTTATAGAGTTATCTATTTAATTGGAATCCCATAATATTTTATTGGAATTAAAAAATAGGTTGAAAATCATTAAGAGTGATTGTAAGAGTGATATAATGATTATCTACCACGATACAAACATGTTTTCTTTATGCTTTTTATTAATTTTTAATGTTTTAATTCATAGATATTGAAAACACATGGATAATTACTATTGTTTTTTTGAACTCGTACCTTTATTAAATTTATATTCCATGTCACATGTTTAAATATATAGTCTTTTATTTTTATGAATTAGTTTATTCTATTCGGCTGCACATTGGTTATATCATCATTCAATAGAGGAATATAATTTATGTACATATATTTTCCACCATATTATATGAATATTAATTACAAAACATAATTATCATGTTATAATCATACTGGTCTATATCTGTTGTAAACATTGATACAAAAACTATTGGTTCATAAGATTCTACCATTAATCTAGTTATAAATTTTACCATTCATATAATTATCACACATAATGGCTTTCACCATTACCAAGGGAAATGGATACATAAGAAATGGTGAGGGTAGATTCTTAGTAACATTAAAAATGGGAGATATCAACACAACATTGTCATATGAGTATGGGAAAATGAGACTAACATTTGGAATTTATACCCTACATATCATAGATCAAACACTTGAGATAAGGAATAAATATCAGATGTTCATATGATAAAAATTAATAATGTAATAATATAACATGATCCACAAGATCATAACCATATAATGATACATCAGTTTTTGGTATTCAAAAAATCATTAGAAAATTATATTATTGATAGTCAAGGCTCACTAATAAGGATTTCATAGTAGATTTGGTTCATTTCCAAGGAATCATTCTAGTCAATGCTCATATCCTAAATTATCATATTAGATTTAGTTCAATCCTGTGAAAATCACAATAGTTAAGGATCACTCACAATACTATCATAGTGGGTAGATTCCCATACCCAATCTTGTTTACTCCCCAATCCAATCCAGTTTATATCATGATATTACTATCAGTAGCAACTTAATTATAGGGATATATAATTCTATACTCAAAACCCACATAAGGAAATTAATATATATGTGTTTAATATGTTAAAAAAAATTATCGTATCTAAACCCATGAAATTCAATGGGTTTATTAAACATTTTTTTATAGATAACCCATGGAAAGTAAATGGGTTACAAAAAGTTCGGTCATTTAATAACTGCATAAGCCATGTAAAAGGAATTTCATTCATTAATATATTTTCATCATAAATATAATTATTGAATAGAAATAAAAATTTTGGTGTCCTAAAATCATATCCTTGTTGAATAATATGTATTATCAATTGATTTTATCATACATGAAAATTTTAATTATAGGTTCACTATAAAATATCAGTATGAAAATATCCTTTTAAATTAAAAATTATCTTCTGAAAAGATAATTTTTCCAAATAGTATGTAAAATATTTTCATTTAAAATATTCTTATAATTTTTAAATGTAATCTTCAAATAACTGATAATTTATGATAAAATTTAATTCTAGTTTTTTAATATAATATAAATTTAAACATTCCCTTTACATTTTTATAAAAATTAAAAAGTGAATCATTCAAAAATAAAATATTGGATTCCTTTTAAAAAATTATAAATTAATAATTCCTAAAATTTACATTTTTTTAATATTTCAAAATCATTCATTAAATTTTTTTAGATATCATGCATTTGGAAGAAAAAAATTTCATCTAAAGAGTGAAATAATGTTGATTTTATGTAAATACATATTTTCAATATCTGAAGTAATAACGTTGAATAAATTTAATTTAAAACATGTATATTATATGATTAATTAAAGGAAAATATAATTTATGAGTTACTTGTGTAGTACATCATAATACTCCCTCGTCATAAACCTTATCATTAACAATAAAATAATCTTTGTGATGAAAACATTCAAATGCTTAACACGCGGTTATACTTTGAATTGTATGTCTTGTTAAAGAAGTAACCATATTGGTCTTTTTAAATCCACATAATTGTAATGATGATAACCATAATAAATTTTCATAGAATGTAAATTCCCCACATAAATGAAGAATGTTGCGAATATAATAGTTTCCTCAATGAAATAAATGTGGGGTAAAATACCATAAATTAGGTTTGACATCTTTCATTCTTATTGGAAACCCCAATATATTAATATTAGATTAATTATATTGCAATTATAAATCTATAATAAAATTTATTATTCTAATAATTATTTAATTATAATCATTTATAACCAGTTTGTTATCATTTATTTATTAAAATCATAGTTATATGTGACATATTTTTGTTTTTAAGGTATATTTTGGTTCAGTGGTTTTGGACCATGTTCTTTGATAAGGATTCCAATATCTTCTATAAAATTATAATAATATAAATATATTATATATTAAAAAATTTAATGTTAATGGTCTTGAATAAAAATATAAATATAAAAATTTATCACACCATTCATGGAGATGGTATACAACACTTACTCAAGAATGTTATTTTCATTTTTCAACAGATAAAAAAACAAAATAATAAATCACTATAAAATATTTATTATAAAATCATTTCTATCATATATATTCATTAATTTCATCATTTTTACAATACTATTAAAATATTAATGAAAACCCTATCATGTCCATTCGTATATGTGTTCGTCAGCATATACACATGATTGATGTAATCATTTTTCCAATGGATTGGATGGTAAGAAACTAAATATGAAATTTAAATTCATAATGTATAGTAATATCAAAATTATCATATATAAACCTTTAATCCACCAAATAAACATCAATTAATATAGAAATATGATTCTAATTGCATCACTATTGGTAGATAGTAAATCATACATAAACACAAGAGAATCATTTACATCCTATTTTATAGAAATATGGAGAATAGAGGTCATTTCATAAGAAAAAATATTCAGTATATTGAGGATAATATATTTAAAATTTTAGAAATATGGTAAATGATTTTTATGATGAAAAATATGAATTTAGAAGAATGTGATTAGTTAAGGCCATTAACTCTCCTTTAAAGAACATAATTAGATCTTATGTTATGTATACTAGGGTTGATATTTTGGGTAGACAATCACCACATAAATATGTATATATAATTTTAGAATAGTTTTTCAAAGTGTATGTTTGAGCTCTATGACTAAAATGGTTCAAGGACCTGAGGGGTGGTGGTTTACTTTAATAATTAATTTGAAGGTGACTTGATGAATTTAATAAAAGAAATACATATAATAAAGTTTTTGAAGAGCCTAAATTCCACCAAAAGGAAAAATATTCTATTATAAGATATAATGGGGATTAAATCAAATTTTACATTAACATTTTGAATTTTTTATGTGGTTTTCTCAACCTTATATTTTTGTTTATCCCCATTGTTAATCTATTTTTCCATTATTTACGGCTACAATTTATTCACCCTTGAAGATGTATATTTTTATATATAATGTTACAATTTGATTGTAAATGAACTAGGGAATACATTAAGAACCAAATATTTTCATCATTTTGTTGTCTAATGTTTTTATAACATTTATTTAATTTATTAAGGTAATATTTTGATAAATTAACAACAATTGAAATATGGATATTATATCTTTATATTTACATAATAGTCAAAATTAAAAATATGGAATTTGAATATAATCATTTTAGAAAACGCCAATTTATCATATTTATCTATAAAATTCCAAGAACACTATAAATAAATCTGATTATATTACAATAAATTCTATTAAAATAAACTATTATATTTTTTCTCATAATTTAATACATACTTCGATAATTTTGAATATGAAATTAATATAATTATATAGTTTAAAAAAATAAATAAGATATAATCCTAAAAATAGTCTCATTAAACTCATTTTATATATTTATATTCATTCATAAAATTCTTTGTTCCCTAAATGGTCTTATAAAAAAAATTTAAACTACAATAGTGGATTTTTATAACATTATTTAAATTAAAAATTATATTGTTCATTTTCTGGGAATAGTGTAAATTAACATATAAATATCAATAATTATGTCACAATTCGACCCAATGAGGCCTGATCCACAACTCTCTAATCCCACATCCAATAGGCTAGTGGCTGTCAATTAGTCCCAAGTATGAATATAAAAAAATTAGGCATTTTCATAAGGTTCATATATGCATGAACCCACAATCACATCCTTGTTTTAGTATTGAGGTTTAAAAAGTAGTATAGTAAAATGAATTCATACATCAATCCCAAATTAGAGTAAACGAGATATAATGAAAGCATAAAATAGACTACATGCTTGCGAAAAAAAAAGAGAAACCTTCTCAGAATAAGGGGAGCATTGTCAATTTCAATTGCTGAAATGCTCCTCGACACCACTTCAATAATTCCTCAGTTAGTCAGGATCAATGAGATTCGCCTACATCTGGACCACCATTGACTCCATCGAAAGGCCTATAGTTCGCAAAACACTCAACAAGTCCAATCAATTCTTGTGATGGTGTGATTATAACAATACACACTAGGTACCCAAAAACACCTTAATAAAAGGGAGAAACTATATGGAATCAATCTTCTTATCCCAGCCAGAGGGAACCCAAATAGAAGTGAAAATCCCTCTTTAAAGTGACTTGGCTATACCTTACATGTAATTTTAGTCTTCAAGGTGTGTTAATGCAGATGAACATAAGGAATCCAAGAATCAAACCTAGATATAATTCTCTCATATTCAATTTTCCATGACGTCCTGACATCATAGGTAGTTATAAGAAACATCTACAAGTTCTAAAGAAACATTTAGGTACGATATCATACTCCATAATACAAGTAGTCCCATATCGAACCCTTTTAAGAGATACAGTCCATCTGGAACATATCAACCATTTCTAATGGAACATCCAAGGGAACAAGCTCCATCTATAATAACTCACTATGTCAGATTCTAGTTCCCAACACTAGAGGTCATGTCATCTCTTTGAATCACTGATCTCAAGATAAAAGGATCCTATGCATAGATTAATGACCCTAACCACAACACATTTTTATGGAGAACTTATCCACACTATGAAACACATAAATCCTATTTAGAGAGAGATAGCATTGGAACCCTCACCTCAACACTGCCCTCCAACAAATGGAGTGATATATCCTTTGTATTCCAAAAACAAATATCCCTCGTGTATAGAGTTTCATGCACCTCACTCAATCATTAGAGAACTAAATCCTAGTCAGCTATCCCACAGATCTAGTGTGAGGGACCAATCCTCATGATTTTTTCCCCATCTGAGGGAGATCTGTCTCATATAAAAGTCATACACCCCTACGCTACTTAGTGATGGGGGAGTATAACTCTGTAGATAGAAGACCTATACCATGACTTGGAAGGGGAGTAATACTCAGCGTATGAGGATTCCCTCTCTAGTATGATAGGGTAGTACCACTCATCAGATAGAAGAGTTTCACCCTTTCACAATAGGGTAGTGACACTATATGGAATGTGGACCCACACCCTGATAATACATGGGAGTACCACTATACCAATACATTCAGTATGAGGTCCCTACAACCTGACAATATATGGGAGTCCTAACCAAACATACAACGAACCTAATATTTTTTTAACTTTAATTCATGATTTATTAAATTATATCAAAATTTATAAAATATAAATGATCGATAACTTTATTGTATTGTGGAATTATGTACATTACATAATACATTAAATCATGTCAATTTTAATCTTTATTGAAATCATCCTTAACATTTTCCCACTTAAAATTGTATAGGATAGCCTTGGGAGATAAATTAGAATGTGGTTTGATATAAATCCCAGTAAGAGTATAATCATAGAATAATGTAAAACATGTTAGAAAATAAGAATGTCAATTAGAAATAAGATGTGTGAGAAGAATAAACATGAATAATAAGTCGTGATATAAAAAAATTATAATGTTGGAAATGTGTAGAAAACATAAAACAACACATCATAAACATATGTCAAGGCTAAATTCCAATACAAAATGATTTAAAATGTCTCATAAAGGAATCAGAATAACTACCTATCCTAGAATGAAATTTCATGAGACTAAAATTACCCAATTAATTGGAGCACTATATAATTTTGGGGGAACCCATCACATTCATTTCATTCTCATGATTATGTGTTTCACATATATTATAAATCCCAATATCATTCAACAAAATATTTTATACCATTATCAACTATTCTTGAATAAATACATGTATATCCCATATCTAAAAATGTTTATGTTTTTTAAGGTGAATACACATATAAGAATTGTATATTTTATTCACTATGCGGTTGTTTTTGGCATGGAAATTCAAGGTCAAATTTTTGTATCATAATAGTGTCAATAAAAATCCTAATAATATTAGATAATTGAGAAAATGGTCTCTCGGAATTTGTACACCAATTATAAAATAATATGGATATAGAAATACATATCTTAATAAAATAAATTAGAAATATATGGGAGAAGATAATATAGAATCATGAATAAATAAGTGACAGTGAGGATCCCACATATGAGTTAGTGACACCAAATGATTTGGAGGGGCTTATTATGACTTTTCAGGTTATTTGGGAAGACTATATTGAGAGGTGGGAAGATAAATGACATTATCTAGGGATTTATTATAAAATAAATATCAGATAATGGGTTGGATTATGTAGGAAATGATTGAGGATTTCTTTTATATTTTTCAAACATATGTTTTGAACACTAATTAATAAAATAAAATAAACAAAAAACCATTGAATGATTAATTCCGCAAACTTATATAAAATGGGAGTGGATTACTTTATTTTAAATTTTTAATGGTCTGTCCCAATAAAATAATACTCTTTCATGTGTGTATGTTGGTAAAACTCTTAATGATGTGATTTAAAAACAAAAAAATATTGTAAGCATGGGAGGATTCATACAATATTTATAAAATAATTAAAATCAACATAAAACAACTTTGTTGTTAAGGTAAAAAAATATTTTTGGTATTTTATTCCTTGTATAATAATTATTAAATCATATTTGGGTCATTTTCAGGTCAGTATACATAATGTATATTTATATGATATTAAAATTTTACACGAAAATTCGGCAGTATTAGAAAAATATGAACAATTAACCATTAAAAAAATTAATATATTCTGATTCTAAAAATGATATTCATTTTAAAAGAATAATTTTATAAATATGGGTAGTTTTTTTAATGGAAAATACATTTATAGATAAATTTCGGTATTTTTTACATTAACTATTTTTGAACCCTTATAAAAATAAATTCTACTTCATGATAATTATATTTTCATAAATATTTAGAAATAAAATATTTAACAACACTATTTTATTAGAATAATATTTATCTCAAAAATCCATTATTTCATGAAAATAAATTCCTCAATTGAATTTTATCATTACCCAAAAATAATATTTTATATTTATTTTATCAACATCTGAATAAAAACATTGAAGAGTAAAAAAATTAGGATGAATATATATATGTTCTTTTATTCAAAAAAATGTAGATACACGTAATTCTAAGATTTGGATATATATCACTTTTATATTCCATCAAATTCCTTAAGGGTAGGATTTTTGACATTAAGATATTCATTGGGTGGTTCGATGAACATGGTTTGGGCCGTGATCTCGATGAGTTTGAACTTCTCAAGTAAATAGTTTGTTTAATTTTTATGCTTCTGGATCCGAATATGGGATTGATTAGGGGAAAATACAAGTGATTTTATCCCCCTCATAAGCTTCAATAAATGGGCTTCATAGGGTATGATTGTACTAAGTGATTCCATCACTTCCTTTTTCCATTTCAATTGGATTTTTAAAAACCCAATATTAATACTATCCATGTGATCATTGTTCAATGACTAAATTAAAAAAGGTATATATGATTAATGTTCATTGAAATATGATAGGATAAATAAAAAGAAAATTTTTGATTGTTTTTTTTATAACCATCTTACATAATAAGACACTTAATTAAATCAGATGAGAAATCTTATTTATAATAGTTCAAGTTTTTACAATCTACCCCCTTAAGAAATTTAACCATTAATATTTTCATATCCCACCATTGAATATAAATGGGTAACTCTATCTATTTAATTCATCAACATCCCACATCACTTCATCAATCATTTGGTTTCTCCACAACACTTTTACTAGGTGAATTGTCTTATTTTGTACAACTTTGTCTGTATGATATAAGATCTACACTTCCATATCCTCAAATGTGAGATAATTCACTAATGACCCCACCTATGTATTGAGTACATATTACGGGAATTGTATGTGCTTTTTAAAGAGAGACAGATAGAATACATATTATACTTGAGACATTTTTTGTGGCAGTTCTAGTCGATAGGGAACCACTATGATGCGACCATGGAACTCAAAGGGGATGATGTATCATGTCTAAGCATTCTATTCTTCTAAAATTACTTCCCATTATTCCATCTATGTATCTAAATTAATACCCTATATCCAACATCATACTCTAGGTCTCAAATACAATTTTCATCATATCAATTATATCTACACTTGCTGTCCTTGATGTGCGGTTGAATGGGGTTAACATTTTCCACATTTTTCTGAACCATTTCAGCACCTATAAGTTTATATTCCCAAAAATTATTCCCACAAGCACATGTTCTAAATTTCATCCCATAATGGTATTAATAGTGATCTATTTGGATGTTTGAGTGAAAACTGTTATTATATGAGAACTCAACAAATTGAATATTTTCATCCCATTATCCGTTAAATTACAAAAAAAAAACATTCTCACAACATATACTTGTGTCTACATAGTATTCTCATATTGAATATCATATTGAGGATGATAGGCCTTACTAATGTTCAACATAGTTTCTAAATCAAGTGTGACACTTTTCCCGAACTCATAAGGCAATCTCATATCTTGATTGTTTACAATCTACAGTGGTACTACCTGAACTCTCACTACTTGTCTGGTATATATTTCTGTATGTTGATGTAGGTATAATTCCTCTCGAATCACAATGAATTTTTTCATCTATGTAATAAAATCCACCACATCCCAAATATGATTATTTCTTTAATATGTATTCATAATTTTGGTCATGAATAACATGGTGATTTTTCCTATTTCCATATAGGTATTGACAATGGTATCATCTTCCACTTATATTTTTTCCTTCCTTCCATCACATGCTAATATACAAGACATATTCATGTTTATTTCATGATATATTTCTTTATATTGTCTCAACAATAGTGTTCTCGTATAACTTGATGCATCTTTTCAATTCTAGGATGAATAATGAGGGTTGATATATATAGATAATGTATTATCTTCTTCATTAGTTCATGATTTTATTGTGCAAAAAATCATGAATGAAATCTTACAGAACATTCTTCATTAACATTTAACTATTTGGATTTTCATTTTATTATAGTTTCCACATTCATATAAATTCACAAATCATTTCCCTTTACATCCATTATAATTATTATAAGTTAAGGATGAGAAATCATTTGTAAAAGGATTGATGAATTTCCTCCCTTTATGATCCCCACGCCTATCATTTTCAAATCGATAAAGATCATATCCCTCTAAATTCACATAAATGATATAATTTTTGGTTCCTCTAAACATATAGAATCTTCCACCTTATTCTCTTTACCAGGATAATAGTGGATTGAATATTAATGTCCTTGATTTACTCCCACAATATTTATTGCAACATTTTCATATCTTTATCTATGAATATATATTTTATACTTTGTGATCTGTAAATATTTCACAATTCTCCCAAATAGATAATTACATAAAATTTTCTAATTGAATATTACAATTTTAATCTCTATATCATTATTTGGAATGTTTTTTTCATAAACATTCAGTTACATTGAATAATTATCTATGACCTTATCATTATAAATTAACTAATTTCCAAATACGTTCAGAGAATCATCGATGGATGCATTGAAATACTTTCCACATGGGAGCAGTGTGATAATAGGGATAGAGATAAGAATCCTTTTAATCTCATTGAATCTATCTTCACATTATTCACTCCTTGAAATCATTACTCACTCCAGAGATTGCAAGGTTAGAGGGATTGAATTTCATGAAAACATTATCAAAAATTTGAGATAATACCCAATAAATCTAAGAAAAATATGAATATCTATCATATATGATTTCATCATACATCAATAAATTGATTCTTTTTTAAGGGTCCTTAAATAACCAATTTCTTATGGTGATGTACCCCAAGAATGAGTCATCCATCATCCAAACCACGAATTTCTTTTCCATTTCAATGTCTTATTTGTTGTAAATGAATTTTGAATAGTTCTCAGATACTCCACATTATCCTCCTTGTATTTGGAGTATATTTGAATATTTTCAATGAATAATACAACAATTTTGTTGAGTAAATATATAAATACTCTATTGGTCTTGTCCATAATGATTTTTGGAGCATTAGTGAGTCTGAATGGAATTTCTATGAAATCATTATGGCCATACAATTTATGAAATATTGTCTTGGTGATATCCTCCTCCATCGTTGTAACATGGTAATATATCAATTGCATATCTATTTTGGATATGTATTGTGCTCCACATATCTGATTGAAGAATTCATCAATCTGCAGAAGAGGATACTTGTTCTTTTTTTCGATCTACTTGAGATCACGATAGTTAATGGGAAGGCATATTATCCAATTCTTCTACATGAAAAATAGGAATTGTGATCCATGTTGTGAAGAATATTAGAATATGAACCATTTATCTAGATTCTCATATAGTTTATTCATAATCAACTCAATTTCCACAATTGACATTTGATATAGTGTCTTAGATAATGGGTAACATCCTAGGTATATGATCAATTGGAAATTCAACCTATCTGGTAGGAGGATGACCATCCAATTCCATGGGAAACACCACAACATATTACCTCAAAAATAGAATTTCATTTACTATTTTCCTTTCATTTTACTCATTCATTTTAGTGAGATACTCATCCAAGTAGGGAAATAAAATCTATTCTTGAGATATTGGATATAATTAAGATTCATCATCCTCCTATTAGTTTTAAAAAATCTAGGGTCGATTCCTAATAAAATGTGTAACTTACATCTCATGAAAATCTATGTTGGATCAATTTAAGGAATGAAAATCCATGCACATCATTGCATAATACTCCATTAGTGGTTTAATAACAATATTCATTGTGAATTTTGGCCCACAAATTATGTCATGGGATGTGTAATATACATGAGATAAAATAATTTCTACAATTTTCATTTTTACTGGAATATCTACTTCCATTCATTGTGGTGGTGTTTGAGTATTTCTACTAAACATTCATGATATGATGGGATTTTTTGAACCATAATCAAAAAGAAAATTTACTATTCTTGAATGAATTACTTGAATACATGTCATCACATCATTTTTGGGATCCTCCTCAATAGTTTTGATCAAAAAACGATACCCCATGTTACCTTGGAGGTTATTGGTTTTCTATAAATATAATTTTATTAATACATTGGTTTGAAATGTTCCATGCATCATTATTATTTACCCCATAAAATATTCATTCAGGGTCTACTAGTGAATTCATTTCTTACATCACATTAGTAGCTTTATCCTTTCAGTAATTTTTAGATATGTATCCTTACTTCTCGATCCAAAGGCATTTCTTCATCCCATTATGCAATTTTTTGGGTTTCTAATTCCTTACCATTAAAGGGTGAGACGCTTAAATTTAATTGCACCATTAGATTTAGCCATCAATTTTCCAGAATTAAGCTTTACATTCTACTATTTATCCACAAGATAGCGTTGAGATTTACTAATATCCATTTCTACTTCGAGGGTATTTAAGATAGTTTTTTCATAGTTATATAATTCTTGTAACACTATGTATTTTTTTAGACTATGTTTTATCCAACCGAATATGTGTCTAACCTAGCATTTGGGGTTAATGAAATGGAAATATGATGATCCTGAATGTCTAGTGATGTTTTCCCCATATTCCTTGATAGGTTAGTCATCCATTCTATTTGGGGAATGGAAATTGAATTATATTTTATGTCTGATAGTTTGAAGAAAATATTTATCGAATTATTTAGAATTACCCACACCTCATTACATTGATCTCTTCATTAGGGTTCATATTCTTAATCAGTTTCACCCAATGATTAGATTCACTATCCATACGATAAACATCCAGTAGAACTGTGTTTTTATCTTAACATCAATGTATATACAAGATATTATTAATTTATTTGATCAACTATTCCATGATTAAGGGATTAGACCATCCATTGAAATTCATAGGTCTTTTTCTATTAATTGAATCAATATACTATTTTTATTTCATAGGATTATTTGAAATATCCTCCTAATGTACATTTCTATTCATATCCTATGTCAACTGAGAGAATATAATTATAATTATTGTGATTCATTATCGTATTGGGTTGGGAATCTTCTTTCGGGAAGTCATCACATTCCCAGTCACATTGATTATTTAACTGATTCCTCATTTTTCTGGAAATTTTCCAAAATAAAAGGAAAAATTACTGATGAATCTTTTTAAACTATTAATCACATAATTTAAAATTTAATGACATTGAAGCAATAAATTATAACTTATATTAGT
This sequence comes from Viscum album, assembly GCA_963277665.1. NCBI lineage: Eukaryota > Viridiplantae > Streptophyta > Magnoliopsida > Santalales > Viscaceae > Viscum > Viscum album. Next base: position 639,688,387 of record OY728122.1, read on the forward strand.
TTACATTAAATATTAATTTATAGGCATCAGTATTTTTTCCATGATATATATTATAATATATTAACTTATTGTATTTTTGTACCCCTAATAATGCTTCGTAATGATATTAAGATTTTACAAAATAATATCCCACAAGAGTGTCAAACTAGGTGCAAAATAAGTCCATTTTCCATGTATGAAGATATACTGAGTGAGGCCAGACATAGATTGTCAAGGTTGTTACAACGAGGTACATCTATCCATGAACCACACCCATTTTTAATATCCATACCTAGATGTATTTTAATGATAAGTATGTTACACTATACGTTCCAAAATTTTGGGATGTTGTCATTTACATAGTCTTATCCATTGGAGTTTTCTTGGGTTATCAAATTATTATCACTAAATAACTAAACATTTCCTTTGATTCCATATACAACATCCATGATATTTATACGAAATTAATTCCCAATTTTTTACATAATATTACAAGTAATACAACCTGAAAGATCATTTAGTCTATTGGGATCAGGAATTAGAAAAATTACGTAACACATTAAAATTGAAAAATATTGTCTTTATTGAAAACATCCATAACATGTTCTCAATTAAAACTACATGGGATAGCCTGAGGCCAAAAATAAGAAATGGGTGAGTTATAATTCCAAAAAAGAATATAATAATGGAATATCATAATACAAGATACACAATAGGAATATCCATGGGAAAAGTATTTTTAATCATTAGCATAAATAACAAGGCCTGATATAGCATGATAATCACAACATGAGAAATCTAGCAGCAAATTAATACACTACATGAAAAACATAGGTCAAGGACCACTACCAAGGCATCATGATAAACAATTTATAATAAATGAATTATATTCACCCAATATCCCCTTATGACACCTCATAAGTCTAAACATTACTCTATTCATTGGAGCACTATATAATTCATGGTAATCCGTCACATTCATTCCATTCTCATAATAAGGTCTGCAACATAACTCATAAACCATGGGGTCATTATTCATCATATTTTATTCATGGATCATGGAGTGTGGAATATATATCTATATTACCCATATCAACTATCTATAAGTGTATAATGTTGAAAATAATTGATTGTAAATTGATATGGTATTCACGACATAATAGTTTTGGCCTATAAAATCACATTGAAATTTTGGAAGCATAATAACATCACCAATAATGTCATATACAAATGGATGATGATATATAAATAAATCTCATCATTTTTTCATCAAATAGGTATTAATAGGTACATTTAAATAAAAATCCCAACATATGTAATTATAAATAGAAAGCATTTGATTATAAGGAAAAATAAATAATGAAGAGAATGTGGGGATCCACTACTTGAGTGTGTGACACCGAATGCTTGGGAGGAGTTTCATGAGACCTTTGGTGTTCCTGATAGGTATATAAATAGGGTAGGGAAGAGTATGAGAGTTTTATAAGGATTCAATGTTGATACAGTTGAGATCTAGGATATTGTAAATTGTAAAATGTTGAGGATTTATTTAATATTTTTCAAACGTAGTATTTATACACTATATAGTAAATAAATAAAATATAAAAATCATCCCTTGATTTTTCCCATGGATTTTTCTAAATGGGAGTTGTTTTAATTATTTTATAAGGCGTTGTGATGAAAATAAAAAATTAAAAGACTTTCTTATGTGGAATTAAATTATACTCGTCAACAAATTATTTTAAAACCATAAAATATATTTTAATTTTGGGATGATTCATAATATATTTAAAAAATAAATCAAATAAACATAAAAGACAATTATTTTCAATAAATAACTTAATTTTGTTTGTTTAATCCTTTTTTTTTAATTACATAACTATTGTGTCATTATTTAGTCATGCCACATATTTCTCTCTCGTTATAGGGTATCACTTCGGCGGTGGTTCAGAGTGAGAGAGGTCATTTCAAGGTTCTCCATCATCATCTTGCCCTCTTTACCTCATCATGTTTCTAGCCACTACTCAAACTCCGTGATCTGCTGTTTTCCCTTTTCTCGTGCTCTACATTTTTCATCCTTCATGTTTTGTTTTTCTCCTTTGGAAACTATTCTTCATAGTCGCAGTTTTCACGAACTTCCTCTACTCTTTTCATCCATCCCTTCATAGTGGAATCCATCTATTTTCCAACATGAGGTTTATTATGTTGGATTGGGATGGTGGGGAGGCTCTACCTAAGATTTCACGTTGGCACTCTATTTCATTATGAAGATGGAGCCATTGGGTTTTTTGCAGATTTCATTATTTAGTTGTTCTCCATTCGTAAAGGTGTAGTAGGTAGTTCTGTTTCTATTTGAGTCCATTTTGAAGGGAATATTCGTTATCCTGTCGAAGGTCATATATCGCTATGGTAAACATTCCCTACATCAATTTCTTCTCTTTCCCCATTTCATATCGCTTCCCCTGGTCTGTGTGGTGTAGGTAGTTTACTACTGGGTTTTGGGATGTGCTGGTTTAGTTGTCGATGGTGTAGCAGGTGGCACGGCTTGAGTACCAATCAATACATTGGGTTTCTGATGGACTTGCTATTTCTTATTTTTTTTCTATAGCTTAATTGATTTCACTCGGGTTCTTCATCATTGATGATGTTTTCTATTGAATTTTTTATGTTTTCTTTGGTTTGGTGATCAATTGACTTCATGTTTGTATCGACCTTCTTTCTTTTCTACGATAATGGTTCTGTTATGTCTACTGGTTTTGTTTCCCGTGGAAGATTTATAAGTTCTCAGGTGATTAGTGGTGATGAATGGTGTGTTGTTTCTCAGCAATGCAATGGCTACGATGACCGGTGGGTCCTCACTAGAGAAAAGTGGCAATGAATGTCGGTATGAGGATGTTTCAGCTCGACGATAGATGGTGGCGATGATGAATATATTGGGAGTGGACGGTGGGTATGTGATGATGACGAAGGTGTGGTGTAGATGGAAATGATGATGTTGATGGAACAGTTAACTCGATGTGTCTATCATTGATGCAGTGTTTCTCGGGCAGATCACAGGATTTGCGGATGTGTTCCCCTTGTTTTTGAGATTTGGAATACATGACCGCCAAAATGTGTGATGATTTGGAAAATGTGCAGGGTTTCTCACTTTACCACTAATATTGGTTTTATGAAGATAAAAAAAATATTTGGAGAAGTCATAACACATAATGTTTATTTATATGGAATTTAATTTTTACCCCAAAATTTGACAATCTAAAAAACATTTGATAAATTACACATTGGATATATTTGAATTTTTTTTCCTAAAAATAAAATTTGATTCATAAACATAATTATATATATATGTATAATTTCACTTTTAAAATAATAATCTACATTTATTTAGAAAGGTTTAGTTTTTGACAATAGTTGTTTTTGAACCCCTTTAAAATTTACATTTGACTTCATAAAATTTATATGATCAAATGTAATTAAAAAAACAAAAAAAAATTCATTTAAAAAATATAGTAATTAATTAATATAAATTATCTAATTGAATTCGATAATTACCCAAAAAGGTTATTTTCTTCTGTTGTGTCAAAATTAAAAAATAATTTTTATATTATCAATAATTGGATTAAAATATATTCCTTATTTAATCAAAAAAAATGTCCATAATCATATCGTTAGGGTGTTGATACATATCACAGTAAGTCACCATTGAAATCCTTATGGGGAAGGTGCACAATTGTGATAGTTTCCTAGAGTGGTTTAATGAATATGGTTTGGGTCATGATATTGATTATCTTGTACTTATTCCATAAAATTTTTCATCTTGGTTAAATTATTGGATATTAGTTTGGAATTGTTCAAGGTCAAATCACAGAGATTATATATATCTCATAATCTTTGATAAATGGCATTCATGGGGAATGATATTATTGGTTGACTCCATAAATTCATTTCCCCATATCAATTAGATTTTTCAAAATCGTATTTTTCTACTAATAATGTGATCACTGATAAATCACTATTTTATCTTTGAAAAAATGATTAATGGTCATATAAATCTGATAGAATATAATAAAACCAAATAAGTGAATGTTTTTTATTATCTTTATTTCATAATAATACATTTAATTAAATAACATTGTAAATATTATTAATAACACGTTGGTTCCATATACTAGGTGAGAGGACCCACTCCATGATAGGTTATATGAGTACCAACATTACTAGAACATGTATATGGAGGACTCATACCATTGAGTTACATGAGAGTTCCAACTCAATAGATATATGACCCGTATTCTAATTTGGTAGGGGAGTACCATCTCTATTTACACTTTATATATGGAGGACATGCGTGCTGACACGACCTAGGAGTGCATGCTCTATGGATAGTGGACCTACACCCTGGTCCAGAAGGTGATTACCGACACCTGAATAACTACCCCATGGGTATAGATCCTTCACCCATGATGTGAAATGTTCTATCACAACCAAATCATAAAGGTGAATGAAACCCACATGAAGATGACATCGAGGAGTACTAGCCCCATCGACTCCCTCTATGAACCACACAGTTAACTATAATTGGTCAAGGACCACTAAGAGGATCAAAAAATTCACATAGAAACATAACCCAGAGTGTGGTACCTTCTTCCAAATACACTAGGGTGTCACCAATCTATTGTCCTAAATATTCTAGGGGACCTACATCTTGAGATGATAAGGAAGGGTTCCAACCCTGACATAATCCTAGTGATCCAACTAGATCACTGCACTAGGTTATGCACTGCTACTATAGGGTCATTAACAAATCACAACAAATCATATCCCACAGTCGACTAAAGAGTTTTTCTACATTTTATAACAAAAAAACTATTCCAAATAGGCTACTAACTAGCTTGAATTGGTGCCCCATAAAATGAGATATATAAGGTAGAAGATTCCAAAAATATCTCAGTAAATTACGCTGCTTGAACTAGGATCCATACGACTTGTTATACCATATGATCAAATATAAATGTCCTTTTCATGCATGGCATTGATGGCCATGTAGGCATGCATGACATGTATGGGTTGGATATGGCATGCCCTTCCACAACTGAGCCTCTAGGCTTTTGCTTTCCAGCAACATCATGACTCGGCAGGTCCACACATGGAGTATACCCAAGGTACATGAGGTTTCCAAGATACATGGGATATTCTCCATTTCCATTTCCTATTTTCCCTTCTGGAACATGTATTCCATGTTCATTGGTCATGTAGTGCAACATGACCATGTACTTTCACACGACTTTTCAGGCCATGTCCTCTGGCCACAAGACATGGGTCACTACATTGCGTTTAACCTTGATATGTTGTGTGTAGTCAGAAAAATAAATCATCCCATAATGGGATGAAAATACAGTCTATCTCACTATATTACACCTTCTGTAATAGGGAATTCAGATGTGAATTTCCTTGCAAACTATATGAATCACCCATATTTACTCCAAAACCTACACATAGGCGTTGAATGGATCTATAGAAATCTCAATAGGGCTATACATCACTAAAATAATATATATCATCAAAAATTAAGACTAAAAATAAAATTTTATACGCTCGTGGAGAAACAATGATGCATTGGGTGTATAACAACACACAGATCATGATGCTCCTCAATTTTATGTTAATCAACATAAAAAATATATATCAACAACACCTATTCAATTCTATTTGTAATTGTTTCATCCATTTTATGAAGGGGGATAAGAGGGTATCATCATCCCTTTAATCCATCACATAGAATAGGGAATTATAGGAATAATTTATTTAAGGAAAATAAATCAACAAACTACCATATTAATATCATGCCTCTAACATTCCCAACCTTATCCTCTATGCCAAAAAAAATTTATTTCCCTCCTAGGGTATAAAAGATGTTATAATATCATCAATGGTCCTAGAATTAAAATAGTATAATACATTCATGTATTATAGCAATTATCAAGTGAATCTACTTACATAAGAGGAAAATATATTTAATATTCTTAATATCACCGCATCGAGGCTCTCTAAGGGCTATGAAATGTCATTCCAACTCAGCACATAGATTGAAAAATATTATTAAAAGTCTTATGAATTCATATTTGAGAAAACCATAGTCATAAAATTTACCCAACATTAAGGATTTTCAATCCCTAAAAGTGAAATCCTTTGCACAAGGGAATTTAACTAAAATCTCCACTAGAATTCTCTTGCTAGAGAGCACACAAATGGTTCCCATGTTACTAATACGAATGAAATGTATACAAACAGTAAGACAAAACACATTCACATTAGTATACAACCAATTCGACATCATCAAACATGAATTACGTGTCTCCACAATTGTGAAAGGTAGAAATCCACAAAACATCATATTCCATATGCATTCAAAAGGTTTAGAGACACACCATGTTCCTAACCACATGAAGTTTCCATCGTAACCCCGCAGTTCACATGCACGATAGGATGAAAAAACCCAAGGCTTCATCAAGTTTCTTTCCTAGAATGTTGATGCTGATAATGTTGGGCTATCAATGAACAAAACAGGGATTCCAGATGGTAAACATTGGGTCTTACCGGGTGCAAATTCTATAAACCTCTAGTTGTAACACAACCCAACAATCCAGAAGCACCATGACACCAACAAGTGGACCTGTTGCTGAGAATGGATGGTTGGAAACCAATCCACACTATGTGAACATCCGAGGATCTAACTCTACCACTATAAATTGAATCAAATTCTGAATTTCCTTCCTCTAGGGATTCCAATAGTATGTGTCAACAAAACATATACACTTGAAATGTTTGTCCCTACTCTAAAAATCCAATGTATAACCTCCCACCGTACACCAAAGTCAAATGAACTCATCCAATACACCATGAAACTATCCTCTTTGGGATAAAATAACTAGAACACACGGTTTTAGTTGCATCAAAAAAATACTTCTATGTGGGGAAAGTGTCACTCTTCGATGTGAGTCCAAAACTATGTCCAAAACACCAACATATGGTTCATCCAATGACCTACATCATCCTAGTAAAACCAAAATCAATAATAGGAAATAAAATATTATTACACAAAATTCAATGATGGTTACTACTGTAGAATATAGAAATGAAATAGAGAGTACCCCTATTCATCTTCGAAGACTCTGGGTCAAAGGAATCTAGGGCCTGCATCTATCCTCACCACCATAAATCTTCACCATGATCATGGTGCAGCCCGCTTTGTGGTGAAGATGGAATTACATACAACATACATCGACCTCAATTTTCTCTACCTGCAACTACTCCACGTCTAGAGACATGCAGAACTCCCAGATCCAAATACTGCCTCTTCTAAGGAGGATCATCAACCTACTCACTCTCGGCAGCATTGTGGGTCAGAAAATATATAGATTATTGTATCATTACATCAATTGTGAAACACATTCTCTGATATAGTGAATAAATCCCTGACACAACTCCACTGCTACATGCCCACTAAACATGGATACGAAATGGGTAAGCCTCATGTATTGTTATGTTGTCATCTACCTTCTACAAACCACTATAGAAGTATCATCATTGTGACTAAAAATTTTGGCCACAACAACTCATCCCTCTTCTTGGGTGATATCTATGACCATAGCTCACTCTATTACTCCCACAAAGATAGAATTCATAATTAGAACACCCCTTATGAGGAACCACTACGAAGGACCTTCTCAATGGTCTATGCTATGACGAATGGTATTTGAACCATACACATGGAGGAACATGATAGGTATATGAACCTAGATGAACCATGGTCATGATAACCTTACAAGGATTTAAAAGCTCAAAGATACACATGATTCTCAATGTGGAGGGGTAAAACTCTACTGTGGAGAGCCACTAAATCACCACTTATGTGAATGTTGCCTCTTCAATGGACATCAGTAACAAATTTTATCATATAATTGTCAAACTCTACATTCATCTATCTAGTAGGACCACAATTTGATTAGATGTATTTATCATATGGTGGAAGGAATGAATGACATCCACATACCAATCATCAGCTACCTAGGGGTCAAGATCCTCTTTATACCTTAGAGGTCAATACCACTTGATCTTTTCCAGTTCAAATTACATACATGAATCCTCATTATGAATTTTCTCCACATCATTCATCTCAACTAGTGGTCGCTCAATATGAAGACCACATAGTGGTACTGCTTTTGATCTAGGGCCCTATACTAAATATTAAAAAGGGGAAGATCATCATCACAATCCCATTGTGGATTCCTATCTATTTGTCATCGTAGTGGCATCCTGAAAAATAATGATAAAATTTCACATTCAAGGGGTATATATGGGGAGCTAAATTTAGAAGGAGAAGGAACTCACATACCATCCCAGTATGATTCATGCACCATTATTTCCCCACGAATAGTTTTCTAATGTAACAATTCCACAAAAAAGTTATTAGATTCTAAGTGAATGAATACATCGGCCACCACAACAACACTGTAACCATTGGATAGAGATATTTACTATAAACAAACTAAAAATATCTATATGAAACCCAAACCAATCTCAGGATATTGTGTTCCCAAAGTGTAAACCTCTTTAATACCACTCTATCATAACCCAACCCAATGGGGCCCACACCACAACTCCCTAAGTCTTCTTACAATATACATTGGGATTTTTAATAGAGCCATGTAGTAATATTATAAAAATGGGAGATTTTTACCTAAGTACCTACACAATCCCACAACAATAAACACATCCATGAAATATTGTAGAGATATAGAATTTTGTAATGTAAAATTCCGGTATACCTTTATACAAAACTAGAGTAGAATATAAGTACTTAAATAATGAAAATAGAAAGAAAAACACCCAAAAATAACTGAAAATTCATAATAACTACTATGAAGTTGATAATAAGTGTGAAATGAAATCTCTAGATAGATAACTAGACCAGATCTACTAAACACATCAGTCGGTCTAACTCACTATACTCTACCTACCTTGGGACCTCTTGGGGATCCATAAAAGTGCCTATGGTCTACAAAACATACAACATGTGTTGGAAAATCATGTGGATGGTTGAGTACAAAAATAATGATAATCTTCCACAATACCCAAAAGAGTAGTGATAATATGAATGTCATCAGTCTGATCAACCCAGTTAGATGGATTACAACAAAGAGATAATCGATATCTCAAACCATCCTCAGTTATACCTGACATTTTAGCACAGTTCACAAGGGGTAAACCTAGACACATGAAAATACCATAGGTACTCCCATAAGCATATATAGAAATACTCATCTCATTCCTCAATTTTGATGTGATTATGACATCATAGCCATCTATATGATTATACTTGTGTCTCAGAGGTAATACAAAACAAAAATAATAGACTTCATTACCTCAAGATTCATAGATAGAACTCTTCTAAGGTATAAACTGCATCTAGAATTTCTATACCATTCCTTATGTTACTTCTTAGAGAACATGTTCAATATGGAACAAGTAAAAATGTTAAAAAACTATTCCCAGCACCATAATCCATCTTATCTCTTACATTGTCCTAGAAAAAAATAATAGAAACCCATATGGAGAGGAATACTCATCACCACTGGGACCCACACCTCACCACTAACCTTTAGCTGAGGGATTACATTCACCTTGGTGACCCACAAAACCTCTACCAATCATGTATAAAGAGGCCCACACCTAACTTTATTGAGGGAAAAATAACTCATAGATAGGTATCAAACATATCTACAGGATGTTACCATTCATTGGGATAATTTTCCATAGACGAGGGAGTTCTGAATCCATTAGTGGACCTACTCCCCATCACTAAAAAATGTTATGAGACTACAAAAATTCAGATAGATTTCCTGCACCATCAATTGGAAGGGTGGTAATAACACACATCTGAGAAAACATTCTATTATGATAGGGAGTTCCGATCAATATTTTGGGGAACCAGACATTGTAATTATAGGGGATTTCTACTATTGGCTAGAGGACCCAAACCATGGTATGAAATTGGTGTAAAAATCAACCAATATGTTCAATATTGTGGACTTGAACCCTAACATGATTGGAGGGTACTGACCCTAGGCAGGAGGACCCAATTCCTAATAGAATAGGTAGATCTAACTTCACTCAAACTACATATATGGGGGAATATTACACTAAAGTAAAAGCATTTTTCAGTATCAATGGACAATGTAATCACAACCTAACATGGTTGGGATGTACCAAATCTATCAATACATAATATATGGAGGACCTATGGATTTTCATGATAAGCTTTTTTTAACTACATGGATAGAAAAACTATACCCTTATTCAATAAGAAAGTACTAAATCTATAAGAACTAACCAATGGGTGAAGAACCCGCACTCTCGATGGGGGGATTTCTTTCACTACCAATGAAGATAGGTCAGGGAAAAACTCAAAATGTTTCAATGTGGGAGTAAGAGTTCTATCACATCTCTCTTTGAACCACACTGTTCTCTAGCATTGATCTATAACTAATAAATGGATCATCACAATATTTATACCTCACATTGAATGAATTCCATTACTAGTGGATCTATGATAAGATACAATAGGGGATATCCGTTGTACCTGAATAATGATTCCTAAGGACCCACATCCTATGATGATATTGGAGTGTGCCAACCATTTCAACTACCCAGTGCTCCATCCTGATCTCTACACATGGTTAGGAATTGCTACTACATCATCATGATTGAATAATTTCATATTGTATCTCACAATCCACTAAAGATGGTTCCATCTCATTATAAGTCAAAAACCTCTCAGGGTAGGATACTCAAAATCCTGAATCTGATCCCCCATGAAGGATTTATGAATGGAGAAAGATCCCCTAATGATCTCTAGAAAGTAAACGTTGTTCACTGGGGTCCGCATTGAATGTGGGCTCGCTCGAGTGATGAGTTCTGTACTCTGGTTGTATATATTGGCATGCCATATAGGTGTACACAATGTGTGTAGACTATAAATGACATGTCCTACCTCACCCTGGCCTATGAGCTATGACTTTCCTCACATAGATAATCTAGTCATGTTTAACACATGGTGTGAACCATATGTACATGAAGAGTCTTTCCTAAATGAATCACAAAAAAATAATTTCAATGTGCCAATGCCTTTCACCCAGTTCCCATGTACCTTGGATGGTCAGTTCTGTAGAACCATGCACAATCTCATTGCTACCATGGCTAGGGCCTTTGGCCACATGATATGGGGTCACTACATTGTGTGTAACCCCGATACCCAATGAATTGTTAAAAAAAATTCTTCCATGTACATGCAAAACAAAATTAATTTATCACTAGTTTACACATCATGAAAACTAGATTTCGGATGTGAATTTCCCAATGAGATTCTTGAATGGACCTTGTTTCCCCAAAAGCGTATAGGTTGGCCAGGAATGGATCATAATATATCATAATAGGAACCTAAAACCCTAATATAGAGCATAAAAAGGGGATCAGGATTAAAAAACCTCTTACCTCATGGAAAATACGATGAACATTTGTGTGTATAAAAATAGCCAAGATCATGTTGCATATTGATCTAATAATGATTGGTATATATAATAGAGATCAGCCGAACCTATTCACCTCAATTCTACCTCTATTTTTGAATCATTTAAATGCGGATATTGGAGGGGGTAATCTAAGCCTATTTTATTCACACCAATCGGGGATGGTTGGAATAATTGAATTTATGAAATTAAATACATTTACTCTCTTTTACTACATAGTCGCCAACTGATATCCAACCAAAAAACATGATGCAGACAAGTTTTATGTTTCATATATCATAAACACGACATTTTGAAATGCAATGTGGTGTTAAAATATCAAGAATAATTTCCAATTATTTATAATTCCACATTTCAATTGAAATAATGCATGGTTGACAAGTATATATTTTATATTTTTTACATCACTATGTATCGTCTCTCCAAGGGCCCTAGAATCCTGCACCAAATTATCTCCTAGCTTTGGAAATACTCCTAAAAATATAAAGAATTATTATATATGAAAATGATTCATTATAAGATATTTTAAAAGGGTAAAATTCCATTCCTGAAATAAAAATTATGATTTATAATATTTCATTTTTTACATATTTTTTTCTATGATTATTCTAATTTAGCATTTTCGACGTTTATAAATTTTACCATGTTTACTATTCATATCGAAAAAAATAAATTTTTTCTTTTTACCAAATTTTAACCATTCGATTATAAATATGATATATATTTAATCAAATTCAATATATATAAGTTGTATAATTTATTTTTATATGTATGAATAAAATACGTGAATATATTTTTAGAAAACATAAATTTAGAGCATAAAACTTGGTTAATTCATTTAATATTTTTAGAAAAGTTTTAAATAAATTTTATTTTTTAATATATAATATATAAATAATTAAAATAAATTATAAATAGTGAATAATTTAATTTTTTGATATAAAAATTCATCATGGATGTGAAAAACATTTTTTAGAAAAATATCTCTTTTACATTCAAATGATTTCTATTTTTACAGTAATTTTATTGATAACCAAAGAAGACATTTATAAATATGTAATAATTTATTTTCATAATTTACATAACCTTATTCAAACCAACCAATCCAATTTCAAGGTGAAAATTATCACATATTGATATTTTAAGAGTTCATTGTGGTTTGTCTTACTCAGTGTTTCATTTAATGAAATATACTGATGAAATTAAATTATTGAATTAGAAATATATTATAAAATTATAGGGTATCATATTCTATCTCCCATAATATTAATCCCTCCAATTAAATAACTCACTTTGACAAAAAAAAAAGAAGATTTCTTGGTTTAATGACTTCATGGGGTTCCAATGTACCATCTTATAATTTTGTGTTTTCAATAATGATAGTTCACTCGGTGAGTAGTATTACTCAATATCACATTATATGAATAATATAAGATTTATACTAGTTATTATTTATAATAAACACCATAACTCGATAGTAAAACCAATGAGTTTAGTACAAAATATGGATCATATTGTATTTCCTTATGAGAGAATCATGGAACACATCCTGATCCTCAGAGAGGTTCTTTGTAATTGAAAATTGTTAATATACCCTGCCAATATGATCAATAATCTAAAAGTGCTAAATATACGTACACATCATCCATACATTCTTCTAGAATCTCACAATATTTTTCCAAGGATAAATGCTATAAAATTTCACTTAAAAAATCATTCCTCAGATCATGTTGATGATTATCAACATAGACATTCTATCAACTATGAGATAAATGTTTTGTTGAATGGCTCAAAATATCTATACTATTTACTCAGTTATCTCATCTCCCAATTGTATTATTTCCCAACTTCATCCTAGTTGGATGGAGTACTAAAATTTATTCCATATAGAGATTAAAAAAACATCTAAATGCTCTATTGAAATATATTTTTATATGAAAAATTGGCTATATGATTGTATTGATGACAAACCAAATTGAAGAAAAAGATCTCATCATATGCTCTCAATGGTTTGAATTTTTATCTCAAATTTTCCATCTATCTATGAAATATTGATAGTGCTGAAATCCAAATCTATATGAAAATTCTAATGGCAACTTCACCTGAACATCAGTGCAAACCTTGGACCTAGATCAGATACAATATAATTTTGTAATCCATGGAACATTAGCTATTCATTAATGTATATCATGGAGAACTCAACCAAATATAAGTATCCAATGAAGGAAATGAACTGTGTTGACTTCATATAGTGATCAACTACAATACTAATTGAATTAAATAACATTGATGTTTATTGACGTCCAAGGACGATTTCCATGGTGATTTTTCCCTTTATTCATTCTTATATGGGTGATGGTTGTAATACCCCTTTAGAATTCCATCTCCTAGGAATAACATAAAAACATATCAACAACTATGATATATAATCATACACATATCTCTTCATGATATCCCACTAGAATTTCATTTCCCTATCATCGTACATCATTCTATATCTATGATAAATTTATAATGATGAACTATGAACATCATCCAATATCTTATTCATCAAATATGTAATGGAAAGAAAACAAATATTGTTCATAAACATAATAATTCAATTTTAATGAAGTTTAAACTCAAGAATATTTCTCAGTTAGTACTATATATCTAAATCACCCATATATTCACATGTAATCTTCACATACATATATGTTTGAACAATAATCTGTGAATGAAACGATTTATCCCGTTACATTAAGACTTATAGATTCATCCTTCGAAATTCAAAAAAATATTAGTTACTTTGTGATCCTCATCAGAGATAAGATATCATTATCGTTTTGAATCAAGAATATCTTCCACCTTGTTCACATTCCCTATGTATTAATGAATTGAAAATTCATATTTTTGAATCATCTCTATCTATATTATCTCATGTGTCATTGTATATTAATGGTATTCATACATTATATAGACATGTTTCTTTGGTATTTCATTCTTCAGGACCATAAATTGATTATTTTCGGAATAAATTTCAATATTGGAAATGTAATGAGATCGACAAAGTTAGTAAATCACATCATAAATATGGGGTAGAGGATTCATGTTACTGAATTTGATTTTTTTCAGAACCTATTAATTAATAAAAATTCACATTGACCCATATATTTGCATAAAAAAATGACAGGTTCACCCAATGGCATCTCACTTGGATGAATGAATCCATTTTCTAGATTATTAATGAGTTTATTCTTAAATTATTTGCTATTGAATTATGTACATTTTATATAGAGACTTTGAAATATATATAGAACCATGTATGAGGTATATTGAGAACTCATTTCCATAATTACATAGAAAACTATAACGCTCTTCCAGAGATACATCAAGTGACTCTCATTCAATAATAATATCATGGATGCTAACTTTATCTCAAACTAGTTTAGATAAAAACCCATTTTAATACGAAAATACCCATTAAATGGTTGTTATTTCCATAGAATTATTATATGTGTCCTAATACAATTATCTTATATAATGTTGGATTTCAATATAAATAAAGAATTCTATTCCTAATCAATTGGTTTGTGATTTATGTAATTGAATCCAATAAATTAAAAAAATAACAGCAAATTAAACTAGTGGGATAATAAGTTTATTATCGTAATGTACATTCCCACAAAAATAGACAATAGAATAATAATAAACATGAGATAAGATAATCACACCATTAACAGTTTTACTAGTAACTAAACATATAATAATTAAGATATGAATTGACATTAAATGATATATTTCATGATATATAAGAATTTATAAAACAATTATAAAGTAGAATACATAAAAAATTTGTATTCTTATTTCCACCTCATCATCATTATTTTATCACATATACATTATTATGAACAAAATGGTTCACACAAAAGTCATAAATATTTGATCCTTGGGAACAATCCTATAAATTAGTAAATATGATTAAAAATCCTCACAACATTATTTATATTCATGACCTGATATGTTTAATCTAGTTCATTAATGATAATATGTTATTTTATACAAATAGATATCCTTAGTGTCCATACAAATTTTTTCTCATCATTATTTGAAAATGTTAAGTATTCCTTGCTCAGATATCATATATATAAATGGTCATAAACAATATAGGATACCTTAGTACCCTAATACACGAGCCGAAAACAACATATCTAGAAGTGTGTTCCAAATACATATGGTGTGCAGACTATCACTTGGATTCTTACACAATAAAATATGGACCAAATTTCCAAAAATATAGAAGATGATAAAATATTAGAACTTATTATGTTATCAATCCAATGGAAGAATGTCCCAAAAACCAAACATGTATAAGAAAACCCATTTAAGTACATCATCAATATACATAGAATCATTAAACATAAACCAAACACATCCCAAGGAAATGGTAACCACCCATAATCCAATTGATCTTGAACATCCACCCCCACTATGTGGTGATAAACCATTTCGTGGACCTAAAATTATAAAATGTACAAATTCTTTAAGGCAATGGTAGGGTGTGATATAAAAATCATAGAATGATCTTACCATGTATTATATAATAAATACCAAAAAAATAAAATATATATTCTAGAAAATTAATTTAAAAGCAAATGACATTACATTTTAATATTTTAAACCATAATGATATTCATAAAAAATAAGGTAGATTTATTAAAAACAACCAAACTACAGTCCTATATAAATAATTTATACATAATAGTTTATATAAATTATATATCATGAATAAAATAGGTCCATAAATCAATAAAATGTATTAATATGTAAACAAAATATAACAAAGAAAACATAATTTCAAAAAAACCAATTTTAATTTAGTTTATTAGGAAATAGGATCTGCACACATCAAATAATGATCTTGGATCTACTCAAGTGTGCAAATATAAATAAATCCCAATAGGGGAACCCATAATAGGTACTCTGCAACCCAATAAGGGGGTCCGGTAATAGATGTTTAGAAAGTAGTTGTTTTAGTAATAGTTTTTATCTAATGTCCATTACTATGGAGTAAAAGTTTAAAGGAGCTATTACTAGTTACCACTAACATCAAAGAGTATAATGTGATTCAAAGATACCTAAAATTAGAAATTAATTATTTAACATCATTTAAAAAAAAAATTCTCAATATCAAATTTCTACATACATTTATCTTTTCATATCCAAATAATTGGTTTTAATCATTTCATTCCATTTCAAAAAATAATTCAATTTATTCCATTTTCTCAAGATCAATCAGCAAATTATCTTCACAAAAACAATTTACAAAATAAGACATAATAATTATAAAACCACCTAAAATGTTAATTCTATTAAAATGGATGATTTTATAAATTTCCAAACACTTTTTAAACAATGAATGAAATGATAAAATTTCCATGTTTATAAATAAATTAAAAAATTATTTCAATTTATTTTATATATTCGGGGTTTCATTTATTTTACAACAAAATATAGAACCACCAATACTTAATCAAATATCAAGAATTTACACCTATAGTGGGATCATCCGATAAACAAATAATTTTTCATTAATTATGGAATGAATCATATTGTGAATAAAATATTATAAAGAGTGTATATTCAAACAATATATAATAACCAATAAAACAGACATGTTGGATAAGGAGATGAAAAATGAATTTAATTGGGAGTAGATCTACATACTCAGTGAAGATCAAATGAGATTCCACATGCATTGATATGGTATGGAAACGGTTTGGGGGTAATAAAAATTCCCATTGGGAGACATAAAATCCAGGGAAAAAACGAGAGTTGGGTGGGGTATGAACGAGTGTTAAAATGGTGGGATCATAATTTTAAAATGATATTTTTGAATTAAATAACCTTACATGCATGGGATAATAGAGAGGGTCATGTGGTAAGAAAAAATCGATGCCCTAACCATGAACCACTATTTGGGGGTTAAATGTTTCTCCTTGGTGTGCTGATGGTTTACAAATGGTCCACTAACCTTGAATTACCTCATTTTCTATAGTCCTGAGTTTTTCACAAGTGTGTGGAAAATTAGTGAAAATTGTGTTCCAACCTTAAATAGCACAAAAATCCACCAAACGTTTGAATATATTACATAAAAAATAGTGGAAAACCCAAACCAACGCATGATCCAAAAAAATCTAGGAGTACCTAAATTTAAGAAATGATATTTTTAAACATATGCATAAAAAATTATTCCTCCATAAATCATGTCATGACGTTTCCAAATAAAATATATAAGGCAAATTCTCTCTTATATGTCCCTCATGTTGTCTCATATCATGAGACTCAAATCCATTCTACCATAGTACCCAAACCAAAGGTATGGTCCATCCATGAAGTAATTTTATCATAGAATCATCTATCTTGACTAGACCCTCAGTCAGAAATAGAAAAGACATAACATTAAGATCTTCCTAGCATAAAACATGATATGGATCAAAAATATAAATCCTATGTGGGGATAAAATGAACACATTATGTGTCGAAATCAGCTATGGTGGAAGAGACAAATGATAATACAATTTACACATCTTCGAAACAAACTATAAAGGTCCAAAAAAATAAGGATAAAGATTCACTTTCACTGCATGATGTTGATGAACCAACTGACTTGAAACTCTCATGAACACTCATTCACCATCATGGAACTCAAACTGTCTATGATGACGATCATAAAATTAATTTTATTTAATCAATTTAATTAAAATTCTATAATTAATAAACAGAATCTTCATCATCATATTGTGAAAAAATAACAGACCAACCAATGAATATTCTCAAATACCCAACCAGCAGAGTAATTATTTACACAACCTCTAATATAAGTCATCAAATGTATCAATTATATTCATGGAATTATAATTAATATTATATGTGAACTCAACCAGTTGAAATTTATCATCCAATGATCCACCAAAATGTTGAAATTGAAATAAAGTATATACTGAAGAATCCATATATAAATTTATATTTGGACACACATTTGCAGATGATATTCCATTGTGAAATAGTACTGAGATCAAATTATATCCTAATGGCCTCACCCAAAATGATAATTTATAGAGTTTCTCAATCAGAGATTATTTCACATTTAACTGCATTAAAATGAACCCTCTAATTCACATTGATATTTCCCAACTCATCAACATCGGTTGTGTCATGAATGGATTTAAAGAGATCTGATTTAAAAGCTAGCCAATGAGAAACTATATCATATTCTTCTTTCAAATATTACAAAGAAATCATAATTTTTTTTGGAAATATCGTCCCACTTCTATGTTGGAATTAGAAGTGGATTAAGGGAACCCAAAGGTCTCTATTAATCATAATTCACCAGAAGACATGTATTAAAAGGATAACCAAAATTACTATTATATCATCTCTTACCTATCCACTAGAACCATCATTATATATCCTAAAACGTTTTCTTGTTTCCATGGTTCACAAACCATTGATAATTATGGAAATACCCCATCATATAATTCCTCATTGTAAATGATAAAATACACTAATTCGAGAATCGTAGATTATCATCTAGATAGAAATATGAATCAACAACAGTCTCCCCATCATGTAGAGAGTTCTTAATGTCACAAAATTCATCATAATATTTTTTCCAAACGAATCATCCCAATAAGAGAGGTGGTTATTTTAAAACATTATAGAGAAACATCAACATATTCTACATGGACACATAAACTAAATAATTCATATAGATTCACCATATTCCACTATTCAAATGATTCGTTCATAGACTGGGTCAATAGTTTCTAGCTCAATGCCTCAACAAAAACATTCCCTTTCCTATGCGTATAGGAAATGGCGATATTATTATATTATAGTTACTAAACCTATTTCTTTTTCTTGAGATTCTAATATTTTTGAAAAAAAAAGATATAACTAATGATCGTGTTGAAAGAATACATGGTAATCCTTTCTTTGAAATATAAATTCTGCCAACTCTTAAGTGAATGCAGCACAGATACGAGTTCACAGTCATTGGTTGGAAAATTATTCTTTTGTGGACTAAGATGTAAGGAACCATTGTCTACCAAGTGATCAACCTACATAAGAAAAAAACCAATGATAATCTAGATAAATAATAGACTAATATATATCCTTATATAGACATTAAAATTGTCAACAATAGATTGCATGTCAAATGGAATTTTATCTCAAAACATAACACTACAATTTCTCATACCAAGTGAACATCTCACCCTTCAAAGTGAGTGTATCCATTAGAGTATACAACATAGAGAAATACTTTTATAATTGGTCAAAATACCCCCACTATAAATAAAAAGATAATAATTAAAAAAATTTACATTTTCTCCAATGTAAAAAAAATCCTTATTAGTATCAACTAAGATACCATGTTATGAAATGAAATATCCCAAAAACATAACCTACCATACAATGAAATCACATTTTCATAGTTGGTAAAAATGTTGGTGATCTCAGAGAAATTCCATAACTAATATAGTATTATTCACATTATACTCTAGGAACTAAATGTAAACTAGTAATTAATTCATAATGATCACCATGAATGTATCAAGATACTCATAGATGAACATGTTCCTCAAATCCATAATGACTGCAAGGTAATTGGTTATACAAAATGGTGTGACAAGATACTCATTATGGTAATACATTCTCTAGAAGGTGGGATTAATAATGTATTTTTCAGTATCAATTTTCTATAACTTGATTGAAGATAAATATTTGAGAACCACATTCAACATTGAAATTGTCAAAAAAATCCATCAATATATGGAAACTTAGATTTTTTTCATCACCATAACATATATAAATTTACAGTAATCAACACATTGGGGTACTGTTATCTAATAATTATTAGTAATGTGAATGAGCACCACCTATTTTGACACAATAAAGCATATAATTAACATATTTTATAGATAATTGAACATAGTCATCAAACTCATTAAATTTAGCTGGTTCTATACTATATATATGAATTGATATCAGTTGAGGACAAGGAACTAAATCAATTGAAAACACTACATCTATTATCATTTTAATCCCAATGATTTATGATGGAAAAACATTAGGTAACTTCAAATAATGGAGGAAGATCATATAAAAATATTCCCAATCCTAATAAAAATATGACACACATATTACATTCAACAAAATTAGATAAGAATGTTTGGATATATTCAATTGAAGGACCCATTTTACCTAAAATATATGACACAACCCATTAGGAACAGTATAAGAGACCAATCGAATATATTAATCAATTCAGGTTATATTTTCAATGAGCTTATCGATCTAGAAAATATCATCAAGAGGTTTTACATATAACCTCGCATTGGTCCAAATTCTGTAATAATCACCATATCATAATAAAAAATAATAAAATTAATATTTATAGGTTTCTTGAGTTGAGTTGATATAAATGATCGAGATATATAAATACTAAATTAATAAACCATGAAGCATGAAGCTATATTGATGGAACCCCACATAATCACAGGATATGTATCAGTATCCTCTAGAGACACATCCACCACATCAAGAAGCATTATTTCGGATTCATATGGATGGATATCTCTACATATTGAAGCATAATATTTCCCCGTAGTACTATTAGGTGCTTATGATCCCATTTAATTATACAGAGTAGAAATGAAATGGAAAATTTCAATAGCTTTTCTGAGTGACCATAGGAACTGTAGATATTGGATACCTCATAACAATCATTACACAAATCCCCAACAGTACTACACATGAAATAAGTAAAAGGGAATATTCCATGAAGTATAGAAGATATCAAGTAAACATATTGTTGATAAACACTATGATACTCCTCACATCATATAATTCCTTTTATGGAACTCATTGTCCACCACTATGAGAAAAAGGAATACTTTTCCAACATTTACATTCCATTCATGTCACATTTAACAATCAATTACCTACTCAACACACCTGCAAATGACGTGGGATTCTATAAGAAATCAGAAGAACCAATATCAGGTCGAAGATACATAACAAACCATAGAGTTAACATCTTCTCATTTGATACAATATCTGGTGAAATATACAAAAACATAGAAACGTGGATCACGTATTCTATCACGGTGTTATCAAACTATTAATGTTTGAAAAAATTAAATTGCCTTAGCAAACACCATAGAATATGTATAGTAATATGAAATTAAAATATATTTGTTGTCTTTAAACTCTAAACCCTGGTTTTATTCCATATCACCATTTAATCCCAGTATCACCTAAAAGGTCCATCAATATTTAAGTTTACACAATTAAACATAATTAAATGTTGAGTTTCTATGAAATAAATTTGGATTTCTATCTTTATAAAACAATCCTTGTCCTCTTGAGGATAATTACATCCTAGAAATGTTGATTTACTATAGTAAAAATTATATTCATCATGAATTTGATATTCATTCCCCTGATACTCCACATCTAGATCAGAAATAGGAATGGGTGCAGGTGCCTGCCCTAGAGAATTTAAAGCATGCATAATAATTGGGAAAATATTATGGACAATGGGAGGATATTCTCGATGTGGTTCTCTAAAGTATTCCTATTGTGGCCTATTCACATGACTTATTAGACTTAAGACTCTAAAAAACATCAGAAAACATCATTGAGTATATAAATGTTTACTCAAATCAAAAACTAAAAGAAGGACAATGGGAATATCAACCCCATTAGATAACTTCTGATAATTTGAATTTAAACATATTAAAAATTTATGATGGAAAAATATATAATTATATAACATTATTCTAAAACACACCATTACCAAATATCATATGGTTAATTAAGGCTTGTTACAAAGAGATCTAGTAAGGAACTCACTGTAACTATATCATGTGTACAGATAAGAAATCTTAAATTTTTTACTGACATAATGGAAAAAATATTAACCTGCAAATTTGAAAACACTTTTTCCAAACCATCCTTGATATCCTAGTACAATGACACTCAATCCGAAATTGACATATCTAAAAGGTACTTACATATCCATAGTGTTTGATGACTAGAACTTAGAAGCATACATCATAAAAGTGGTAATAAGTTTCCTCAAAAAATTTAAGACAAAACATTACAAGTCTGTATGATAAACCATCCAAAAATAGAATGTTCTAGGTATCAAATAAGTATAAAATTTACAAAGCATTACATCATAGTTGTACTCATCATCTATTTATATAACTCCCAAATATCCCAATATAACTACAAAAAACCATGGTGCAAAATATTGACGACATCCACCACCTATATATTATGCTTTTTATTTGTTCAGACCTAGATTGTGAAAATATTTAAATACTAAAGGAAATGGTTTGGATGGAGTTATAAATACATGTATGGTATCACATTTCATTAAATAATTAAATCCTAAAAAATAAACCAAATATGATATCAATTTAAATAAAACTAGTATTGGAATTACATTATAATATTTTAAAACGAAACATGATTTTATATCAGAAGGTGGTAGATGTATCAAACCAACCTTCAAATAGTATTAAAGGAAAATTTGATATAAAAAATCATATAAGTCATTTTGAATATATAAATCACTTTCATAGATCAATGAAATGTATAATCATGTTCAAATAATCATATAAAATAATGAACGTTGTGCAAAATCTTGGTGGTAAGTCAGTTTATCAGGTAATATGATTATCACAAATGACATTGTGGTCATAGATCTAGGTAGGTGTAGAAATAAAAATAATCCTCTAAATTCAAACCCGTAACACATAGTGTACAACCAAATATAGTAACCCATAATAGGTATTTAGGAGACAAATATATTTTTAAATGTTTTTATAGTCAGTTTATTTCATGGTAGTCATGGTCATCAGGTTCTTGTCCAATTAACTTCAATCTAACTAGGCTATAATGTGTTTCAAAAATAAATAAAATATGAAACTAAGTATTTCAAATCAATTTGTAACAAAAATACCCAAATATCAACGTCCTTCTTGATATTTTATTATCAAAAAAGTCATTCGTTTTAATAATTTCACAAATTTTCCAAAAATCACTCCAAATATTTATTTGTTTCAGGATAAATCACCATATCATCATGATCAAGAGTAATTCAAAAAAACTATCAATTTAATAAATAAACCACCAAATTTCAATTACATTTAAATTGGTATTTTAGTCAATTTCCATACCATTTTCAAATATACAATAAACTCATCACAATTCCATGTTTTTAAATAAATCAAACACATATTTCAATTTATTCTAGGAATACATATTTTTAAGGATATGGGAAATAATATTGGAACCACCTACCATTAATAAATGATCATTTATTGACAAACACAATAGTATAAAAAAACTATGAATTAATTCATTAGAGAACAAGAAAAACAACCTATAATCAAGATCCAATCATGTGTAGTTTAGATCCCCCCATTACATGTTGATATATCAATATCTATGGAGTGTGGAAGGAGAAATTAAAATAAACTATTTGATATAATATAAAATTAATTAGTGGAGATTTAACGA
Source organism: Viscum album (assembly GCA_963277665.1). Taxonomy (NCBI): domain Eukaryota; kingdom Viridiplantae; phylum Streptophyta; class Magnoliopsida; order Santalales; family Viscaceae; genus Viscum; species Viscum album. The sequence goes on from OY728122.1 coordinate 639,712,530, forward strand.
CATACACCATGCTTTAATCATCCAAGGAATGGGTTTGGAGCCTTCAAATCTATGAAAAACATTTATTATCAAGTGGGGTTTACAAGGAGATAAAAATGAGGGTTTAATAAGTTAAAAATATTTTTCAAAATAAAATAAATCCATACAATTGGTTTCCTAGAGAAGTCCACATAGTTAAAAGATAATTCATCACATTCATGCCCCAATATTCTAGGGTTGATGGTTTCTCCCAACTAGGGGAACTTTTTTTCAACTATGTTCTGACTATTCATTCCCCCACTACCTATGGATATATAGTTTTCACAGGAGGCATACAGTTTGGGAAACTTTTTTACTAACCATACAGAACCAAATAATCCTTCATAATTTTCAACATTTAACCCTATGAAAAGCATGACAAGCCACAAAAAAAATTAAATAGAATAGTTGATGAGTATCTGAAAATAGGAAACATGATGCTAAATAATCCCAAACATTTGAAAAAATATTTATTTGATAATTTATGTTGAATATTCATTGAATGATATAATAATCAATTTTTTAATTAAATAGGTCTCGTACCTTTACAAATATTAATACTAAAGAAACTAGTTCATATGTGTATCCCATTATGTTTTTTAAAATAATACCTCTCATATGAACTATCAAACACATTATCATGCATCTTATCCTTAGGAAAGTAAAAATAAGTAAACTTGAGCTCAAATTATCAATAAGCGAAACGTATGAGATATAAAAATTAACATAAGGGTATGAGAACATTATTATATCATTTTATTTTTATACCCTTCATATAATATATCATATCCTTGAGTCATGTTATAAAAAATAGAGGATCATAATATTTGAAATGGTAAATGAATTAAATAAAATTATCTATTAGAGAATAAATTTTGGATAACACAGTGGTTTCTCACATACCGATAAGAATAAAAATTAATTTTGGTAGCACTCTAGGATCATTGAAAAACAATCTTAGTGTATTGGGTTAACTCAAAAAATCCATTTACTTATAAAGGTTCACTACCAAGAGTATAATAGTGTAATGTTTTACACACCACAACACATTTTAGTAGTCAGGGATCACACCTAATACAATTATAGTGGATAAAGTCCCTTGCCAAACTGGGTTCACAACCCATTCTTGTTCAGATTATCTCATGATATATCTATCTGTATCCAATTTAATATAGGGATATATAATTACAGGACCACCGATAATGTGTGGAAAATAATAAATATGCGTTCCAGAAGATCAAAAAAATGTCACAATATCAAAAATGATGAGAATAAATGGTTTTTATAAGTATTTCATCATTGAATAAACTACTAAAGAGAAATTAGTTTCTTATACATTTTCTCAATTCATCATAGCATAACCCTTAGAAAAATAATGTTTTTTCTAAACATATTTTCTTTATAAACATAAACCTAATATTAAATAAATAATTATTGTATCCATTTATTGTATCCTAAACACAGAATAAGTAACATCACCTGATGTAATCATAGTTAATAAGATCTATTCCTGGATCACTGAAGAGTAGTTGGGTTTTTTCTTAGTGAAAGCACCCTGTAATCCTACATGAAAAATGCGTTTTCAAAACCTATTGGGCATAGGGTACTATATAAGAATAGTAGCAGTACTGTAGCAGTGATAGCACTGTAGCAATGTCGGGCACTGTAGCAGCGACCTGTCACTACAGTGGCAGCATAATACTATTTAAGTGGAAAATATTGTGCAACAATGTATTAGGTATAGTACTGTAGCATTACAATTCACATAAATGTCCTCGGGCCAAAAACATTGGGCCTACGGACTATGTAATGGGCTAAATGACCATTGGGCCTTCGTGCTATGTAATAGGTCTCTATCTACCCAGTTAAAAGAGGTATTTTCTTTGCTTGAATTAATAAATGAGTCTTCGGTCCCTATAATTAAAAAAAGGATCACTGAGAAGTTTCTTCATTAATATATAATTTTCAATTTGAAGTGTCGTTTTTAAAAAATAACTCATAAATTTTATGGAAAAAAGTTTTTAAAAAATATATGTTGAAACATTTATTGGAAGATTCAAGGAATTAATCTATCATAGTATTGGTAAAATATATTATTTTAATATACATAAAAAAATTATTTAGAAAATTTTTTAGACATTAAAATATCAACTTATTAAAAAATAAAAAAAATAGATTTTTTAAATTGCTATGTATATATTTAAACATGGTTAAAAATTAATTTATTAAACAATTGTAAAATGGTAAAATAAATTATTAAATAATTTATTTGAAAACACGGATATGGAATAGATGTTCATTTCATCCAAAGAGTGATATAAAGATTATTTTCCATAGGAACGTATTTTCAACTTAATCATTACATAAATTGAGTAAAATGAAAGTAATATTTTAAAATTTAATAATTAACCATAGTATAAAAAAATTTCATGTGTTCCTTTAGTGGTAGATGGGAATATTTCATCATCAAAATCATTATCATAAATAATCGTGATAATCAAAGAGATTATGTAATAAAATCCATACAAAATTGGTAAAATTTTAATCATAAGCCCCATGAAATAAATAAACAATTATGGATATATGTGTGAAAATAATGTTAATGATAAGAATGATAAATGTAATTATTGTTTTGTATGTACCACAAATAAATGAATCAATTGGTGAAAATGTTATATGTATTATAGTAATTAATGTTAGAAAAATATCCATTACAATATGTTTGAATTCCGTCACACACATTGGATCATCCTGTATAATAAATACAGATTTATTAATAATTTATTACATAACCATTCCCATATATCACATAACATATATGATTTACATATTAACATTTATCAATTGTTTGGTAACAATTCATTATAAAAATCTTTATTTCGAGTGATATCTGGTTGGTTTTCTATATAGGTTTTGGTTCATTATTTATTTCCAATTTAATTAATGATGGTTAAATCATATATATAAATGTATTAATGAAATAATTATATTTTATATTCATTTTATAAATTTTTAGAGTAATCCATAAATGTTGATTTAGAAAAATGAATTACACTTTTTGTGGAGATGGTTAGACATACATACTCATGAATGCAGTTTATATCTTTCAAAGGAAGGAAGAAAAAAATTGTATATTATAAATCAAATCTATTGAATAATTTTTATATCAAATATATCATATATAATAATTTTATTAATACATGTCAACATCCAATTAAAATAAAGAAGAAAAAAGAGTCACATTGCTTCATTGACTCTGTAGTCGAGACAGACTAACGTTCAATGTTACCATTTTTGAACAACTTGGAAGTTAATAAGGTATATATTGTATTTTAATTCATGATTTATATTTTTCATAAGTATCTTATATAAATATTAATCATGAAAAATAACCACCTATAAATATCGAGATAAAATGTTATATGTATCACAATATTGAAAGGGTAAGTCTTATATATGCACAGACCACACATTTTTTACATCTCATTTCATTAAAGAGGATGGATAAATGTTGATACCAAAAAAATAACATTTTTTATATAACTTATCATTAATATATTATTTTATGATGAGTATGAAAATTTATATTATGTTAAATAATAATTTAAATGTTAGTGATCAGTTTCGGTGATTACCACCACTTCAAAAAACACACTTTCAGATATCTAATTAGGGACCCCAAAAATGGTAATTTTTTAATAAAAACACCACATTAATTATTATATACAATATGATATGGTATTTATGTAGGGTTTTATTGATCTATAATTCATAAAAGGTTTTAATAAGTGAGGGGAGGATTATCTCTTTTATAACTTAGGAGGGGTGATCTTTTGGAATTTCATAATGGACTAAAATATAATAAAGTCATGATATTTCATAAACTTATCCCAAAGTATAGGTATATGAATCTATGATAGTAAGGGGTAGAATGATCATAATCCAATTAAAATATTAAATTAATTAGTTTTATTTAAAACCTTATCATTTTTTATCCACTTCACCATATCATTTTATTATGATCTATGATAATATTTTTTTCATTCTAAACGAGTTATAAAATTTATTATATGGTAAACATTTTCTATAAATTGATATGAAATGAAATATTATACCATATATTGTCATAATTATCCATTTTTAATATGTTTATAATTTCTAAATATTTTTTTTAATGTATTTTTTTATTAAATATCATTATTTTTTATATTCATACTTCTGATTTTATTTTGTCTAAAAATAAATAACGTAGATATAAGTATTCAAATATAGTAGGTAGGGTCTGAAGAAGAAAATATAGGGAGGCTATACCCAATATAATTTTATTAAATACAGAGGATGAAATAATCAATAAATAGAAGAATAATAATGATAATCTCTATCACTTGAAAATAGATAATCGAATGATAATTTATAAACATTCGATATGGTACAAGAAACTGACATAAAATAGGTAAAAAATTAACAAATAATAAAATAAAATTGTAAAAAAGCTTACCAATGAATCCATATTCATAATAAAATATAGAGTACATTCTCACATATTACTCACATGCACGGATACCCATAGGGAAAACAATACATATCATAGACCATGATCTCAAACATGCAACAATTTTTTCTGTTCGAGTACCAAATGGTGTCCCAAATAGGGCATGAGATATACATATTTGGCCCCAACCAATGGTGTCTAATCAATATAGTCAATGAATCTAAAAAATATTGGTTATTTATAATGATGTTTAAGTAATTCAATAAATTGAAATGAAATTATGTTGGGATCAGGTTCATCATGGAAACATGGAAGACCATACCTGGTTTGACCTAACCCAACAATTTCCATAAACTGTTGTTACCATGTATATAGATATATATAGAGGTAGGTATATATATATGAACTATAATAGTGATAACATAAATATAAAAATAAATAGATATGTACTTATACCCAAGACATGAGTCATAACATAGGCTTCCATAAATAATCATACGAGTCTCATATTTTATATAATTATCTACATAACCATATTTCTCGTAGAATACAAAAGGATTACCTACATAATAACATAAATAATATGAAATTTCTTTCCCTATAATTACATATATAATGTGTATTCATTTCTGATTATCACGAATAGTAAGTTGAAGGGCATTTCCCAATATCATAGTTGAGGTGGCATGGAACATCATGTTTAGTAACCACTGTGATGTGATCATACATGTCCAAAATCCTAGAATTAGGGTGTTTAAAACAAGATATCCACAACAATAAAGTTCACTCTATAGTAATTTTAAATAATGTAATCCCACTATCATGAAAACATATTTACAATAGTTTAACCTAAAATGGAACCTAGTATCTCAAATAGTGTAATATAAAATTATTAATATGTTAAATTTATTATTTAAATACATACCAACATAATTTGATAATTCCATTTTACCATGATTCATAATGTTTATTAAAATTGATAATCCATTAATAATAATTTGGAGGTACACATAAGCATACAATCCAGGATACATTTCATCTGTACCTAGGGTTAATCCATTATAATAGTTCAGCAAATAAAAGTCAATGAACATGGGGTTGTATCAGACCCACTTAAAAATTCATTACACATGTATGTATTAAGTGGAAAAGGCCGATTTTTAAATGTTTAATTGGAATAAGGATTATACAGTCCATTAATTTTTAATTTTGTTAAATGATTCATTTCACATAGAGGGGAACTATTATAGAATAATTTATTTATGGAACCTAACATAATTTATTTATCATTTCCACTTATAATTCATGACATCCCATTTATCCATATGATTTAAATAGAGTAATGCTAACCCATCTCAAGGGGTGGTTTTAATTCCATTGCTATACAAAAGGGGCCTTCAGAGTATGAGAAATATACTAGAATGTGTGGTTAGAGATTACTAATCCATCCTCTAATGATGAAATTTTGTGCATAGGGAATAATTAATATTTATACTAATAACAACTTAATATATTTTACATTTAGAATATATCACAAGGAAGGTATAGTGCATGAAATAACCTTTTTCTATAAACTATGTAAATATAAGGGAATGACATATACTACATGCTTATGATGAATCAATCGTTGACTATATATCATTAATTTGATCCTGAATGAATTAAATCAGATAATTAAATTAACAACATTAAAATAGGGGAATGGGTCTCGTAGATTTATCATTCTAAACAGCGAGTTAAACTAAAAAATGAGTCAATTAGAGCCATTGAATTACCAATATGATTCCAATAAATCTTAGTGATTGTGTGATTGTTTTTGTGAGATCCCTTTCAGATTAGTATAAGATAAGGAGAATCTCAAATATGGATTCTAGGCATGGGGTGAGGGGATGATATTGTTAGAAATTAATATAATGTACGGATGGAAATTGGTAAAATTGGTAATTATAAATGTTTAATGGTTTTAATTCATTGTTTTTTCAAATATTATTCCTAACCCTGGACATATAGTAGTTAAGATGAAGTAACAAAGTGATCTAGGGATAGGGTTTGTCCAACCATGTGTAGCCATTGTTCAGTTGTTTTCCAGGTGTTCTACCGCATCTCCATTATGAGATTATGTAGACAAATCATGAACAAAACATGTGGTGAACCTATAATTTATTATAATGTGTTTCATAATTAAATAGGAAACATATCATAGTTGAACTAATTATGTACCAAAAATAAACATGCAACTTGGTTATTATACATGGTTATAAAAAATTATGTGTCAAATATGCGACTATGTCTGACTATAAAAAATGAATTTTTCAGTGACTGATGCTTGGAAAACACATATGAACATCTGAGACACATTCACAACCTTGATCCCATCAGGAAAAATTTGATATTATTTTTTCCATGTCTCATAATCACATTTTGATGATATTATTAATGATTTCCCATAGATTAAAAAAATAAAGTTCCTTAATAAATTCTCCACCTTTCATAACAAGGAACACTAAAATCACTCCACTGTATGACTTATAATCCCAAATAATCCTTTGGGGGAAGAAGAATAATCACCTAACTTTCTCAGGCTTTGAATTCTCACTCAAATCAATGTGTCACATATCTAAATTCACAGCATCCCTTAAAGAATACATTCAGTAATATGATCCTTAAACCACTAATTCTTGATCCAACACTCTTATCCGGCAAAGAAACATCAAGACACTTATTATTAAAGTCATAAATCTTGAGACATTATTTCATTATCATCTACATGCATCGATCAGCCTATGTTGCTCGCAACTATAGGTTCTATGATTATAATGACCAATTTCATGCCATAAAACTTCCACCCTCAAAATTTAAAATTTATATGTATCCATTGTTTCCTATTGACATAGCCATAATGTTTATCATATCAAATATGATGAAACTAATTTCTGTCCTTGATTTTATTGAAATAGTGAGACTCCAATTTACTATGATCTCACTAGTCACAATATATTTTCCACCAAAATTCTAGTTCATTATTTAAATTGAACATAACTTTCCAAAATATATTCCCAAATGTATTCTTTACTAACCATATACATCTAATCTTGAGAAAAAATCTTGAAACCATTCATCTATCTTCATATAAAATATCAATTTCTATGGTTGACATGTCATCATAATAAGACACTAAATCCTTTTTCAATATGTTATATTGAGGTCATTCTTTGATTGATCATTGAATCCTATAACAAAATTCGGAAGAAATCTCATACCTGATGTATTTATTAATCAGTATTTCAATTATTCTATAGCACTAACACTAACAATATCACTATATACCCTCTATGGATAATTATTAAAAACCATAGGCCTAGAGCCCACATATGGATTTCACAAAAATCCATAATCAAATATGTACATTGAATTTATTAAATATTACATCCATAAAAATTATTATTTATTATATTATATATAAGATAAAAAACAATCTTCTAAAGACTAATTTTATTATTCTATAGAAATTCACAAATTACAGTAATCCACTGACAACCAATGCTCACTCCCCACCCTAGGTTCATACAATTAATAGGTTTAACAAAAATAGATTGTGAATCAACCGCCCATGCCCTGTTCATTTATAGACATAACTATGGCATGGCTGAAAAATATGGTCATCCCTGAGCTCATCTGTAAATTTACCAGTGAGACATTCTATATTAATGACAATATATACAAGGTAATTTCATGAATTCCAACAATCATTTAGGGACACTACCCATAAAAATTCATTATTTGACAATTCACCAATAGAAATTATATTAAAATTTTCCTAGAGAATAACTCTCCATGGGTCCTTTTATCATACCTAAGAATACTGTAAGGTATATCATAAAATTTAAAATTATCTCCATTTTTACAATGTCTGATGAAATGATAGAGAACACGATCGCCTCTAACTAGGACTACATCAAGATTTTATCTATTTGTGATATTTCATCGATATGAATATATGGACCTTTTCGGGACACTAAAATAAATATTAGTAGTACCTACCATTAATTATCACTAGATTCTAAATATCCATACTTTGTGGGTCAAGGTATTACTATGGGTAAATCTTCTCCTAAAACCTCATCTACTACCAAATTATCATTCATCCTCGGAACATACTTATATTTTTTTGAAATATATTGGTTGGGTTGTCTATAAGAATCACCAATGAATAATTTTCCAATTGTCCAAACCATGACCACTCACCGATATAAAATTTATATAGTTATAGATTTCTCCTGATATGAACTATCTTATTGTATGTAGTCGGTGTGCTATCCCATACCACCTCATTCAAGATTTGACTAAAGACCATATAATTAATCAATCTGCATTTTCATGGTTACCATGTTGTACAAAATTTCAATTTCTCACATGCTAGGAGCTCCCCTGGAACTCTGATTCTAAATCAACATCCTACATGTGCTATGATTTACTGAATGGAATTTTTCCCTATGGAAAATTCACCCCAAACTAAATTTTATATACTAGGGATATTTTTCAATAGGGTCTGACACATACATAATATCTCGAAACAGAGTTGGTTTTGATATAAACTAAATAGGGTCATTTTTATAACAAAATGGAAGAAGAATCCCTAAGTCATAAACCACTAGAAACTTCGTGTTTCATTCACAATAAGAGAGTGAAACCATGATAATTACAATTAATTTAATTTTAGACCTGGATCCAACCATTCTTCTTGGATTCGTGTATAAATACCTATTGATGATCTACTAGGGTCTAATTAGAATGTGGGGGAATGATTTTATATCCATGTAGATCAAATTTCCTTAGAATGAGAGCCAAAACCCATTTAAGGGATCTTTTACATGACAAATAATGTGTCGGTCATCTCTATTTACAAGATTTAAAACATTGTTAGGTAATTAATCATCTCATTATAAGGGTCAAACATTTCAAAAACTCATACATCATCACCAACCAAGTATAATCCTGTTAGGACCTATTCCCATTAGGTTATCCAAATACGGAACTTATATATTGAGGGTTATAATATTCAGGTCAAGGGTATGGAGCCAATACTCTCTCTATTTATCTAATCTCTAACACACCCTCAAGATATGACTTACTAGAAAACCAACCACCTACCAGGATGTTTCATTACATATCATAAGAGTTATAAATACACCAAATGGATGAAATAGATAGAACCAAGGATTCTATAGATATCGCTTCAAACCCCTACAGGGTCCCCATTTTAAAGGAATTACCTCAACTAGCCAACCCTCATTTACCTTAAGGTGTTGATTTTTTATATTTTCCAGAATAAAATTCACTGGGATATATTACTTTATATATATGTTAAAAAATATAGGATGATTCTATCCAATATCTAATGGTAATGATCTCATTCCTCTTTCTATCATCTCTCATGGTAAAACCCATATTAACCCTTATTCAAGGTATCAATTGGAAAAAACTCTAAATGGACTGATTTTATTGAATTTACTATATAATATTCTCTTTATTTAACTAATTCCAATTAAATTTATAGGAAAATATTATCATATTTTATTTTTAAAATTATAATAATTATATATTTAACCATTTAATTATAAAAATCATTATAGATAAATAAAATTGAAATTCTTAGATACATATAAATTTATCCTTTATCTTGTAATTGGAATATTAATTAACAAAAACCAAATAATAACAATTCTCAAGTAGTTAATTGGTCTAATATACATATGAAATTGGTCAAGTATGATTCCACTAGAAATTTAAATTAATACATATAAGTGGTTGATTGATCCTTAAATAAACATAGCATATAGAATGAATATACCCCCATGTGTTTGAGTAACAATGCATATAAAAAATAATGATGTTTCTGATGGCTCCATCAATCCATCCATTATTTAAATGAGCGAAAACCAATAGAGATTTTTTTAATATAATTACCACACCCTTATTATGGTAATCACATATACTTAAGACATCATGAAAAATCATATCATGTTGAGTAAATTAGATGATTCATAAGTAAAAAAATTTAAATTCAATAAAGAAAACAATATTATTATAATTAATATTCACCTTAATGAGTCATGATTTAAAAACAATTATTTCAATTGTTTGTTAGGTTAGATTAATTACCATTCTCATGTTATAATGAAAATTAAATTTCTAAGTTAAAATTGGATTTTATGTATCTACAGTGAGATTTTATCTTGAATTTTTGGATATACATGTTCATATATAATGTTTTCACTACAATGGTTAACCATCCCAATTAATAGAGGCCCATTAACATTATAAATTTTATTTGGAACCCATTAAATCATTATCATTAATGTTTAATCCCTAATAACCAATGATACTTGTTTGAATCATATCATAATGGGTTAGTTAAATGAAATTAAACTATTGTTATATTCATTAATATTCTATTTATATTGAAGAAGTCAGTGTACTTAACAAACCAGATACCATATCTAAAACAATTAATGCTATTATAATGATATAAATACCCATAGTCATGTAAGGATACAACATAGGACGAGAAAAAGGTAATCCAGGTATATAATAAATCCATTTATTTCTAGTGACATTTTATATAAATTGAATTTTAAATAATTTTCAATGTAGGGTATAAAACTATCAAGTATCTGAAAATATATAATACCATGAACATGGCATGGCATATTCAATGAATGTTAATTCAAAAGTGCATATAATTAAGAATATAATTACACATCCATTTAATTTGGAGATGAGTGTAATAATCCTTAAATCGGTATGAAATAGAAATAAATCAACCGCACATGTGAATATAAAAACAATTATAATGAAAAACATCATTAATAACAGTACCATTATCAGATTGTTGATCTTTCCCCCAAGCCTTTGTTTTCAAAACAAATAAAAAAAGTATTTCCCATGTGATGGAAAAATCATAGTATCATTTATACCATACCAATGTATAAATCAAAATGATAATGATTTATGAAACCACATCATAACGTCCTAACTATGAGGCCCCTAAAACATTTTCCTAAACCAGTTAGTCACATGGCCTCAATAGTGCCTCCCTGGAGGCCAAACACTGGTGAGTAGTTGTGAGGGTCTGAAGGAGGAATGTGGAGGATAAAAGTCCCTTTGGATATGTAATAAATATAGAATAAAAAATAATCATTAATGTTATGAGTAAAATTTATATCACAACTCCTTCATCATAAATGTTATACTTTGATAGTCTTAATTTCCTCTTAGTATTCATATTTTTATGTATCTCCAAATTTCTCGTTGGTTATTTTTTAACTTCCTTCAAATAGGATGGATGAAAAATAAGTTTTAACATTTAGAATAGTTTTCCTTTATTTTTGATTTTCATATCTACCATTTGGATTTCCTTAATGATTGAATCCTTCTCATTCAATATTTTTTACATGGTTTCTGATGTTTTCATACTCAGTGCATCGTCCAAATTATTCTCCACTAAAAATTATAGTGGATTTAGAATTCATATCATAGTTTATATCTAAATATCATAAATTAATTATAATTAGTTCCTCATATGTAAATATATATTTTTGTCCCTTATAGTTGTTATATGTACTACACTTCACTCCATTGAGATAATTCCATGATATTTTTAATGAAATGATTATTGAAATTTAATTTTGGTCTTGTGTATGATAATTTTTCTAATAAACCATAAATTTCACACTTTGTAGGATATGACATTATCATTATTCAAGATTACAAATCTAACGCCCTTTTTGAATCATAAATTTAAATCAAAAAACCATCCCCATGTGTGGGTATTGTGAGTACATGTTATGTAGAAAATATCATTTTCATGTTAATGAATCTCTCTTAACATTCATATTTCCATATGTAATTCACTCCATTAATGTGAATATAGTTAGTGGGTTCAAAAATCAAGAGAATGTTTTCAAAAAGAACCGAGTTTACCTATATAATCCACATAATGAACAGATTTATATTACATATGTTCATCTAGTCTATTACTCATTAACAATAAACATTTAGGGGTACAAAAAAGAATCACTAAATTAGATAATATTCACATGAAATTATAATTTAACCCTTTAGAAAATTCATTTGATGTTTGTTATTTATAACACTCCCTCCAGTAAAGTATTCTCTATAGTACTCAAATTCTATTCTGGTTCAACTTTTTTTGTGGTTTGTATGAACAATATTTATAAATAATAACACAAATATTCTATTATGAAATTTCATTGTGATCAATGTAGAATTTATGTGTTCAAATGGAATTACATTGAAATCATTGTACATATACTTCTTATGATGGGAAATCCTAGTGATACTATCCTTATTCAACTGTAACAGAAGATGTAGATACCCAAAGCATGACATACATGGACAATACATTACTTTTGTGTAATACATAATACATAACTAAAACAGACACGCAAGGATCATAATACTTTAGTGTCTTTGGAAACTCAGAATAAAATCTTCTAATTGTGGTGAAAGATATTCAACATCTCCCAATAAAGATATTCCCTTTTTTCTTACCTAAAACCTTTCTTTATATCCTGGGGAAAAGAAAACATAAAAGGGTTGAACTCAAATGCCCAGTAATGGTAAACATAGGGAACATAAAACAATCCATAAACATTTGAATGGAAAAAACATGAACATAAAATCTAAACATCAAAATCCTGAGCAAAGACATGAATCTTGGAAGTACGTAAGGAATATATCATAAGGTAACATCAATCATGATAAAATATCATGGGAATAAAACATGTAATTGTGGAAACCATTAAGCACAATATATTATTTCCATAGTAGCCAAGGCATTGCTTCCAAGACCATCTTAGTGGACAATGTCCCTTTCTGAATCGAGTTCACACCTCGTTCCAGTTCTATATTACTGAATCGGTTTAACTTTCCATTCCAGTCATGTCTATCTCATGAGATATAAATCTTTACCCAATGAATTGGAGGGAGATATAGGTCCCACCCATCTCATAATGAAATCATTCTTACTTTTTCCACATAATAAACATACATCATTCATAATAACCCAACGAATGAAATGGGTTTCAAAAATATCATCCCATCATCACATAATCCATATAAATTAAATGGATATCATTTCATAATAAAAAAATTGAAACCATGCAAATCATAGAGACATTTTACTTGAAATATACACATATATAATAATGTCATCTTAGATGGAAATATGGTTTTGATAAAACACTTGAAATGAATTCTTGAGGAAAATATCCTTTCTTCTTCAAAATAATTTTCATTTCACAAAATTTCATGCAATTTTTAAAGAATTTTATTTTGATGAAAATAGTCAAAAAATCGTGTAGATTAAGATTCATGAAAATGAGGCATTATGAAACCGTAAAAATTTGTTCACGCCGTATAAGTTAAAAATAACATTCTTCTCGTACTTTTGTAAAAAAAGTCAAAAAGTTCCCCGTGTCGTAAAAAAAGTAAGATTCCCTTCATAACATGTGTTAAATTCCAAAAATGGTTAAAAAGGACTTTAAAAATACATGAAAACATTTTTACAAAACACGGGCATGGATAAAAACAATAACCCCGGTAAATACTTACGAATAACCATCTCGGAGAAGAACGAGATTGGAATAGTTATCCCTTACCTAGTTCTGATATGCTTCGTACGTATCTGAACCTCCTGTATAATGATTTAAATAATGTCATTGACTTATTACAGAATCATATTCATTGTTATGATATCTTATATGTTTCACTTATGACTTTATATTTCCTGTTCTTTTGTAAATTCCAGGTTAAAGCAGTATTTTGGGTAAAATCATTTCATTTATCGTATGTGTTTTGACTTGTCGTTCTTGATATTAATACTTATATCATTATTTACATAATTACAGAATGTAAAACATTATTTATATATAATATATATTCATCATATACATATATATATTATAGATCGATAAATGGAATGAAATACACCGTTCATGGAGACGGTAGGCCGTACGTACGCATGAACGCTGTTTTCGTTTCCATATTGAATTAAATGAAACTAAATAGATTACATACATATATATATACATAAATCTACGATCATTCATATATTTTATTATTATTCATTATATAAACTTTATGATCATTCATGTATGGTTAACATGGAGAATGAATCTCATCGCGTCGTGGAGACGGTAGTCCGTACGTACGCACGAGCGATGATATCGTTACCATAATTATTTAATATAAATGGAGTGGATGGTATAATATATCAGAATAATTATGATGTTATAATAACCATATATACTTATTCTTAACACCATTATACCCATCCATGTAAGGTGTTGGTGGAAAAACAGATTTCACCATGGCGTGGAGACGGTATTCCGTACGTACGCACGCGTGGTGATTTCGTTTTCCGTAGGATGGATAAATGGTGAAATAGTGTTGTTTCATACTTATAATAACATATACGTATATGATTTATACTGATTTTATTACTTCATAATTAAACAACTAAATAATAATATGTGGAAGAAGAAATAAAGTTGAAAGAATCGGTAACAGACATTACCACTTCTTTGAAGAGCCTCTTTGAGACCTCCTCTTAGGGCACTAAATTTGGTCTTTGAAGAAGACCATAACCTCTAGGATGTTTCTATGGAAGTGTAGAAGGGAATTTGGCAGGGTTTGGACGAGCATGAAGGCTCAAAGTGGTGTGAGGAAGTGAGGGAGGAGGTTCCCTTTTATAAGGGAGGAGAGGGGCACCTTTGGAATAACAAAAAATATTATTTTATTATAAAGACATTTTCGGTTTTTCGTAGCTCCAAATTGAGTTGTTTAGAAGCTAAGGTGGGTATGGGTCGAAATCCTCTCATCCAATATAATTTATACAAGTTTAGGTTTATATTTTAACCTTATCATTTAGATTTAACCTTAAGTTAAATAATTTTACTTTTAATGTGTCTTCTTGTTTTCTTACACTATAAGGTTAATAAACTTACTATAACAAGCCAAAATAACCCCATGTTGTTTATTATTAATATATATAACATTATATATGTCATTTGGCAGAACCTTAGATTTTTAGGAATAAAATAACAATTAATAATATAATATTGTTTTAAAAAACTATTTTATGTCAATTTTGACACTATTTGGTAATTGATTTTTGTGAAAATTATAACAGAATGATTAGTTAGAAAAATGTTAACTAAATCAATACTAACATGTCATATTAACCTATAAAATTTGTGGAATTCATAAAAAGTCTCAAATTACATTTTTTTGGGTATTTATAACATCAATTATGTCAACATTTCGTTAATAAGATAATTACTGCATCCTCTTTGTGTCATAAATAAATTAAATTATTTAATGTCTAAAGATTATAAATAAAATACCATTATGTATGAAATAATTTTATCTTTCTAATGAATATTTATAGTCGAATTTATCTTATGTATAACCCTATATTAAAAATGATTTACTTATTAAACATTGATTTTAACTATTTTAACCCTTCTTTAAATTAATATTAAATGTCCTAATCTAATACAAGTGGGCCTAAATGGTCATATTTTATTCCTAAGGTTGTTTTTGGTCTAATTACACTTATCAAATAGAATTAGGACATGTGTTAGTGTAATAATAATATCATTTTTACCCTTAATTATCCAATTTACTTTTAACTATGGTAAATAAAAGTAAAAAGCTACTATTCACCGAAAAAATATTTTCTTCTCATTGAACCACATTTTAGTCCTTGATATTAACCGTGTCTCTCGGATTTTCGAAATTCCACTCACAGAAGCGGTAAAATTATGTTTTATGAAAAATTCTTTTTTTTAACAACCACTTAGTGGTTTCACTATTCATCAAAAAATGAAAGTTTCCAGAAAAATACCAAAAATTAGGCCTAAGATATATTTGATATTATGAATTCAAAAATGATGTCTATTTTACCAAATTCAAAACATATTAGTTTCATTAATTAATTAATTCTCGTCGTCAAAATAAATAGCGTGTTTTTAAGAGATAATAACTATCAAAAGATTGACACTTGTTTATGTCTGGTTTAAATGTGAAATTATATCTAATAACCAACATTATATTAAATGGTAAAAATATATTATAAATATACTTTAAAACCACTCAAATTAATAATTTATCACTATTAATTATTTCAATTAAAAAAATTGTTTTTAATTAAAATTTAGTAATTTTTAATATTCATCAGAATATGAAAGTTTTCCGAAAAGTACCAAAATTTCACCCTAAGCTAATTTTGATATTACGAATCCAAAAATGAAGTCCATTTTGAAAGATAAAATTTATAAAATTTCAAAAAGTGGGTATTACTATTCATAACGGCTAGTTCATAATAATATTATAATAATATCTCGTTTAGTGAAACTCGGTATTGTGTACTACACACGCTATTGAGGAAGGTCTTTATTGCGTGTAATGCAAGCCAAGTCAGGGATGTGTGTTGTGCAAGCTCCTTTTGGTGTAGCATACAACACAAGACATTAATGAAATTAAAAAAGAATATTTTTCATAAAATCTCGGGGTGTTACAGAAGATATGTCAATAGAATATCCAGTATAGAGATATATTGAGGTCCATATATCTGATCAAACTAGTCTTCAATATTTTAACAGATTTTCTTTTTCTTTATAATTATCTTTTTGTGTTCCCAACAATAAATCCATATATACGACAACACATCCTTTATCTAGAAATAGAGAAATATGGTACCCCATTGTGATGGACTATGGTGAATAAATCCCTTATATATATATATATATATTATTGTAGATTCTCATTTAGTTATTCTAGTTCAATAAGGGAAAATTTATAAGTAATAATTGATATCGATAGATATCGAGGTGTTTGATCATTTGTGAACTAAACCACTCAATTAAAAGGATGACCAATAATCTATTTAGGGAAGAAAAATTCATATTCCATTAAAATAGTGATTCATTTAAGAGCGTTTCTATCATTTGAAATTATTTTTTTTATCTAGGTATTATTAATTACATTAAAAAAATTCCCAAACATCTGATAAAGGTTCCAATTCAAATACATAAATTTACCTAAACTTGTACGTAATTATAGAATGATATGGTAAATTGAATTTTATTTCATTATCATTGTAGATGATGTTGGATTTTTATAAAGATAGATAATAAATTTATTTTATATCAAATAATTATGCAATATGGAGTATTAAAAAGTAATTCTAGTTGATTTATCCCATAGATATTTACAAGGGAGGATTTATATACCTGAGATTCAATAATTAAACTATTTTTAATCATTGTTAATAACATGAACTCTGTGATTTGTGGTTTTAATTTATGGTTCTAGGAGACATGAATGAAATGAATTAATGTATAGAAATATAATATGAAATGATTTTGGAAATTAGTTAATGTATATTATGTGTACCTATCGTTATTTTTCTAGGGATCAAATAATTTACAAAAACTGTACTAAGAATAACAGTGGGAATAATCTAGAAAATAAGTATTTAAAAAGAAGACTAAGAAAAGAGAGGTTATAACCCATAAATGAAAACTATTCCCAAACATTTGAATCTCTAAGATCCAATATAGATTATCCATGGTAATTTTCCTATATGGTTTATAACAAAATTGTTTTCCAAAAAAATGAATTTTCAATCACATCATAATGGTTTTTATAGTGAATATGAGTTATCTAATTAATGGACCTAGGGAACTTCAAAATAGGTGTGTAGTTAGGAATTTTTTTCATGTAATATTTAATGATCATTTTAATACACAATCCACAATTTCAATGGTTCTTACTCTTAGTTTATTATATTTTAGACCCTAAATTGACATATATCATCTATACGAGGATATTATTTCTTAGAAAACCACATAACCATAGAATTTACAAAATTTGAAGATTTTATCTTTTAGATAGGATTATCCATTGTTTTTTACTAATTTAATTTCATAATATTACATAAAAATAAATGTAACCATCATCTCATACAAATTATATCAACCAAATCCTTATGAATACAATGTTTCTTACGATTTCACATAAAAATCAAAAAACATATAATCAAAGGATATAGTGGTGAAATTTCTTTGGAATATTATTTAAAAAAATCATCATTTTAAATGTAAAAGATCATCATTATTTTAAACTCCACATAGTTTTACTGACTCTAATAGATCATATAAAACATATTCAGATACCATTGGAAATTTACCTTTGGAAAAGTGTGAGATAGAACCCCCATAAGGGAATATATATATAAATAAATCAAACATGAGATTCAAAGGGTATAACATAATATCATGATAAGAACGACCATAATATTGGAAAAATGTAAACAATAAATTAAATCATAATGTCATGGAATCAAGGAATATTAAGAAACAACCAAAAAACAAGACATATTAAATATATTTCAACATTCACTTTAAAGACCATAATAATATAATGGAATATATTCCACGACACATTAGGTTGACTCAATAATAAAATAAATAAATTCATTGATATATAAACAATTACCCAAAAAATTAAAGGTATATATAATTTCATTCCAACCACCACATAATTAAATTTCTATATATTCATACAACATGAGGGAAAAATCAAAATTAAATCACAAGTATAAGAAAACCCTTAGGAAGTAAGTGGTGTTCAAAATTCTTATTCAAGCTGTTATAGAATGAAAATTCGTAAGGATTAAAAATAGAATACTGAATTAATATATTATAATCATTTATTTTTCAAAAGGTGATATCATTCATAATCATGGTGTTTTATTTTATAAAATTCCTATAAATGATCTTAAGAAGATGGAATTAAATTGAACAAGTTAGTTTGGGGATTACTAAATAACTAAAATATATTTTAAAGAATTTATAAATTTATGGTTTTTTATAAAAACATAATTGAAGAAATATAATTATCCATAAATAATTATGGATTTAGGATCAATTCATGAATTAAATTCATTTAGTGGGGATGAGTCTTCACATGAAATAATATATTGGGAAGTCCCCTAAAATTTGGATTACATTAAATGTGGAATTCAAAATGTAATCTAAAAACGTTTATTAACCCATCAATAAAATGATATTTAATATGAAATATATGGAAGAGAAATAAGAACATAAACATAATAATTTCAAGTGATTTTGAACACATAAAATAGTGATATAGAACGAGATTATTTAACTAATATTTAATAATGGTTTTATGGATGATTCCTCTACTTTTGTATAGATTTTTGATACCATTATGCTTAACTTTAGTAATAATCCAATTATGTTCAATAAATATATATCCATGATCCTTATTCATCAATTATTAATTTTCAATGGATATTTATGATCTTCTAATTTTTATATTAAATATAGTTTCATATTTTTTTGATTATTCTTGGTTGTTCAGTTAAATTATTTATAAACTATAGTTTTTTTAACATGATTGAAGGTCTATAATAATATTTTCCGGGAAACTATGATTTTTTATGTTTTCTTGACATATTTTCCATTAGATGAATACATATAAAATTTTAAGGGTTCTCTTAAAATAGACCCAAAATAATTAATGTACATTGTAAACTCCATTTATGTTATTTTAAAATATTAATACCATTAATTTATAGTTTCACATATATATTGAAAATTATTTTTCCTTATAATAATTAATATTTTAAAAAATATAGTTTTTATAAGATTCATTTATTTTAAATTTAATCCATGATTGATTGTCGTGTTTAATGAAAAATTTCTTTTCATTGAGGTGGTAGTCTATACATATTGAAATCTGACACTTTAGCTTCCTATTCACTGGTAGGAGGTAGGTAATTAAATAAAAATAAAATCATAAATTTAACATTTTAGTATATATCATATTAGGAATTTATTTAACCTCCATTTCCTACCATTTATGGTTGTGAAGAAAAATCATACAAACCATTCCCATAGGTTGTTGTTCTACATATAATTGATAATATTTCATCTATTCCAATGATTTTAGGAAATAAAATATAAATTAATTTTTTATTATAATAATACATAATAATTTTAAATTTTATTTTATTATAAAATCGTAGTTATAAGGGACATGATGGGTGTAAAAGAATAAAAAAATTACAAAATATAGCCTAAGAGTAATACATCTCCATTGGATTTCCCTATTCGGTAACTCCTTATGAACATATAGATTGATATTTTCCTTATAAAAATACTCCCATGGCTTGTTTGGGGTGACTAGGAAAGGTTTCATAAGAGTTTTCAGTGACAAAATTATTTATAATGGGAAGAAAAAGGATTGGGTGGGTGGTACTTTTATAATTAAAGATAATAGCCTAGTTTTAAAATCATTATACTACGGAATAATTTCATTCCATTACTAATGGAATAAGGATTATAAAATATTTAATAATATTTTGGGGAATGTGATAAGTCCTGTAATAAAACCACTATCAAATACCACATATTTTCACATGACTTTATACATTTTCAATATTTTAATACCCTTTTACATTAATTTACCCTACTATGGTAAGTCCACTCTTACCCTAGGTAACTACAATTAATGGAAAAAAAGTGAAATTTAAACTGTTATACAATTTAAAATTTTTTATTTCAAATATAAATATCTTTTCATAAATAAAAATTACGTGTTTTCAAAATACTTTACATATTTATCTATATATTAGTTTAAAACATGTTTCATAAAAAAAGTTAATTTTAAACTGAAATAGTAAGTGTTGCATGATATTTTCAAGGTATATGGTTTTAATTTGAAAAACACTGTTATAAATCAAATATTTTTAAAGATATTTTAGAAAAGAAATTATATAAATAATATTTAATTTAATGTAAACACAAAAACTATTATTTTATTATAAAAAATGTTATATAAGTATGACCATGATTAGAATATGATATGTAATATCAATTTAATACTTTAGAATTCATAAATTATATTCTTTTATAATTATTCAATATTCATAAATATTAATTTAATAAATATATTTTTAATATAGCATAAAAAATAAAATTATGGTAAAAATAGTATTTTTCACTATTCAAACTAATAATCAATCGTTTTTTTTAAATCGAAAAATTGTGCCTATATTTAATTTAACCAGATGAAAAAAATATTTTTTTTATTATATCCTTTTCTTATAAAAGGGAATTCCCCAGTGTTGCCTTTTTGAACCCTCCACATAGAGAGACACCCCTCCCCCATGAAGGGGTAGAACCCGAAGGAATCTCCCCAGCCAGGGAAGGAGCTGTTGCCAACCGAGATTGAAGAGCGTCCTAGAGGGTAACGGCCTGTCAGTGATGGTTCATCACAGCGATCCATCAACAATTGGGCCATGCCTCATTTTTCCCGCCCAGAGAAGTCCAGGAGACCTGGAAAGGCGGGTGGATCCCGTGGGAGAGGCTCGCCCCGAAAGCAGACTCCCAGGATTCGAACCCTGAACCACCCAAAGAACAACCTGTTTTGGAAACTCACCTTCACCCCTGTACCACCACCGAAGTGGAATATTTTTTATTATATTAATATTATATAAGTGATAAAAAATTATATACGGTACAAAAAGTTAAAAATAATAATATTTTAAAAAAAATATCATGAAATATGTAATGACCTGTTACCTCCCATTGGATTGAGAGAAGAATGAGTCATTAATGGTACGTAGAAGACATCCTCAAGATGACAAAGGCTGTCAATAAATGCCTATGGGTCTCATGTACAATTGTGGGATGATTTAACGTTTATGAAAAAAACTAGTAAACTAACAATCCAAATCCAAACCACTCACTAAATGAACAGTGGATAAAAGAAAGACAACTAAACAACTTCATGTATCTCAAAACCACATCAAAGTGTTTAATAGAGGAAGACCAACCAAGTATCCAAATTAACATAGGATTAACAAAATCAAGACTCTCAGGAGACTATAAGACTCCAAGCTCCACAAGCTCTAAGATCCACAATCACTGAACAACCCAAGCATCATGATGTAGTGCTAGAAATGTGGGAAACATAAATTTATCTCTTACCCAAAAAATATCATCTTCAAAACAACCAATATTCCAAAGTAAGGGTGAGTATAAAACTTAGTAGTCTTTCCCCAATGACTTAACTACTCCCACCACTAGTATAGAATGGTTAGCACATTATATAAAACAGTTTATATAAAATAATTTACCAAAACATTTTATAACCATATATAAACATGTCCAAAACAAACTATATCCCAGAGAATACAAAAATAACTGAAACAAATTTCAATCATGGTCTTTATACATATAAATAACTAATCAATTATTTAAAAACCAATTCTTATAGTCCTTTTGGCATACCAATTCCATATTTCTCAACACACCCACACATACAAGATTTGTTTGATAGTTCCATACTCATAAGCAGTCTCTCGTCCAATGACCTTGTTTCCCAATGACACTCGCACCTGATCCAGTGACATTTACCTTGTACCCCAATGATACTAGTCCCTTTTTAGGTGTCTGTTAATCATGAAAATAACCCAACATCATTTATTCCAAAAATTTACATTACCAAACTAAAACAATTTAATAAAACTAAACATTTATTGAAAAACAAAGAAAAAAATTCATAAGAAACACATCATTACACTAAAAATACCCTTTCTTGAAAAAAAAAATAAATCTAATTCCTGGGGAAAAAGTCCAGAAAATCCCCATTTTAAATCTATATTGTAAAACCATGAACAAAAGTAATTTACTCAGACACCCATTTTTTCCAGATTTCACAAACTGTAACTCAAGAACATTTCCAACTGGTAGTTGATCATCCAAGTCACACTCAATTCAACAGAACACATAAAATATTAATGTTTGATAATATATTTAGTAATTTTATTCTAGAATGTAGCCTCAAACCTTGAATTTATTGATGAAAGCCCCAATGAAAGAAGAACACACAAGAAACCCTAGATGATTCTACAAGAACCCCCCCATATATCTCTTCTCCTAGAAATATCATGACAAGATGTAATCATATTTGGCATCTATACACCTATATATACCCATAAAAGAATTAAATTTAAGAATACATGAGAAAATGAGATGTATATCTAAGTATATCTATGAAACCTATAAAGAACAGAGAATAATGATCACATACCTCATGAATTCCACTTCAATTCACCATGGGAATCCTTTGTATTTCATTGGGACCGATGGAAGAACCTATTTTAGCCTTAGGAGAAGAAAAATCACGAGTTAATGCTAGTGTGGGTAAAAATGATAGAGTTATGGAAAAAATGTGTGAGATCCTATTTTTAAGGTTCTCATTCTGACATTGTGCATGGTTTGACAGCATTGTTAGTCAAAGAGTATACTAACCGTGCAATAGACACTACCCAAAAAACTTCTCCTTGAATGGTCTCCCAAACCGTTATCTAACCACACTAGAGATATTTCCTTCTGAGTAACATCATGCATGGTTTGTCTATCTGGTTAGGCCAACCATGTGATGCCCTTGTAACCTCCCATTTTTTCAAAAAAAACACTTCTAATGTCCTCTCAACAATACGAACTATAAACCATAATCAATATAACCATAAAAACAACCATGTAAGGGTTACATACCGGAAATTGGGGGTACAACATTCTCCCCAGCATTAGTCATTCCATCCAAAAAATGTAGAAAAACATCACCGTTCTGAACGTTTTTCAGCCATTACCCTTTCATTTTCTTCACATGTTCCCATGTGTCTTTCAGAATCTGACCATACTTCCATAAAACCCGAACAAGACCGATTTATTTCCATACATTACTTTTTACTACTTATCCACAATATGTATTTGGATATGTATCAATGAAGAATCTGTCTCTAGGTTAGCGTGATCCCATATGATCACATGGTAAGGATCATGCTGATACTGGATACATGGATCACATTATGCTCTGAATTGAACAGTGGTGGTAATAATAACCTATATTCTTCCACTCCAACCTGTTACCAAATCTTGAAAGATCAAATGTATCTAGGATATATCTTTCCCTACATCCCTAAATGATGATGTATAGTAATTAATGATAACCACAAGAAGACCTGGCCATCCACATAGAACGAAAATTTTCTTTTACGGTGATCAGCATATGATATTTGATGACTCTTCGCCATCTCCTTCCTCTTTCTAATCAACTAGATTTTATCAATTTTCTCTTGGACATGGCTAGGACCACCTAGTCAAGTCTCACCCAATTCAACCCAGCATAGTGTGGAATGACAAGGATTCCCATAAAACGCTTAAAACGGGTCCATATGCATTGAGGAATGATATTATTTAATATATGTTAACTCATATAAGGGTTTAGTATCATCCCATGAGACAAAAAAATCATTACTAAATCCAACAACATTTCCTCCAACATTTGTTTCATTCTCTTTTGTTGAACATTCATCTAATAATGATACGACATGCTCATATTCAACTGAGTGCTATGGGATTTCTGTAAGGATTTTCATAAAAGAGATGGGAACCTCAGGTCTCTATCAGAGACTATTGAAACTGGTATACCTTTCCTCTATACCACATCCTGTATATATATTTTTGACAGCTCATCCACCATATGAGTGTCAAAAATTGGAATGAAATGGGCCTACTTGTTATGCCAATCTACTATCACCCAAATGGAATCGTGTTTTTGGACTATTCATGGAATACCTATAACAAAATCCATCCCAATATGCTTTCATATCTACATCGGGACATTTAAATACATCAATGGTCCTACACGTCTCAGATATTGTGCGACAAACTACTGACATTTTAAGCACTACATGGTGAACTCATCCACCTTCCATTTCATGCTGCTCCACCAAAACTGTTCCTATAGTACATTTTACAACCAATGTGTACATAAATGTACAATTCATCTCAAATGTTGGTAGTCATGAAGTAGTAGTTAATAATAATACATAGGTACAACCATCTGATATTTGAAACAAAAAAATTAACTCACATCAAGTTCCCAGCCCTCAATGGTCTCCCCAACTGTAACACCCCAAGAATTCATAGTGTGTTATTTCTTCAAAATAATTCAATAACTTGCACTACACGCAACACCGAGTTCAATTACACCATGAATTACCAAACAAGCCATTCAAAAGAGGCTATGAACAGTATTAACTAAATTTTAAACTTTATATAATCCTTATAATTTTAGAATCCATATTAGGAGTTTCATAGACATAATGTAAGAACAAATTCATTTTCAGTAATGCACTTTTACCAACTTTTAATGGTGAACCCTTTTTAAATAAAATATTTTAATCTTTTTGACTAAATGGGGACATCAAAAAAAATTAA
Organism: Viscum album; assembly: GCA_963277665.1. Taxonomy (NCBI): domain Eukaryota; kingdom Viridiplantae; phylum Streptophyta; class Magnoliopsida; order Santalales; family Viscaceae; genus Viscum; species Viscum album. The sequence continues at coordinate 639,738,447 of OY728122.1, forward strand.
AATGAAACATCCCAGGCTTCCATGGTACGCTTTCCTTTGAATAATACAGTAGCATGTGTTGTACGCAACTTTGAGTTCTAACACACACCACAACCAATCAAACTAGCCGTTATGAATAGTAATACCTACATTTTGAAATTATATATATTTTATATTTCAAAATGGACTTCATTTTTGGATTCGGAATATCGAATTTAGCCTAAGGTGAAATTTTGGTAATTTTCGGATAACTTTAATATTTTGATGAATAGTGAAAATTACTAAATTTTAATAAAACTAAACTTTTTTAATCAAAATAATTAATATTGATAAATTATGAATTTGAGTGGTTTTAAAGTATATTTAGAATATATTTTTACCATTTAATATAATGTTGGTTTTGGACATAAGTTTACAATTAAACCGAACATAAACAAGTGTCAATCTTTTCATAGTTATTATCTCTTAAAAACACGCTTTTTGTTTTGACAGTGCAAATTAATTTTAAATTAATTTCTGCCACTTCTGTGTTTTTAATTTAGAAAAACGGATTCAATATTTGGAATCAGGATGTTTAAATTGTGTATATAGTTATCTTTTATTTTTATACATTTTGAATAATTACTGCGGTAAATATTTTATTTACCATGGTTAAAGGTAAATCCGGTAAATAAGGGTTAAAAATAATATTATAATAATACTAAATTACCCTAAAACGTGTCCTATCCTTATTGGTTGATACATGTTCGGACATAGGCAAATTAGGGTCGATTTTGGGACCCCATGGTGCCACTTGTAGGTGATAGGGACACTTTATTTTAATTAAGTTAAAATGAATACAAAAATGACACAAGCCTATATCTTTTAGCAAAACAATTTGTACATAGGGTTATATATGTTGGATTTTAGATTATAAATATTCATTAGAAATATTAAAAGATTTCCTACATAATGATATTTTATTTATAATTTTTAGACATTAAATAATTTAATTTATTTATGACACAATGATGATGATTTAATTACTATAATAGTGAAAAATTAAAATAATTGATATTATAAATACCCAAATAAATATAATATGAAACTTTTAATGAATTAAACTAATTTTATAGGATAATATTATTTATTAGGATTTATTTTATTGACTTTTTTCGAAGTAATCAATCTGTTATGAGTTTCACAAAAATCAACTATTAAATAGTGTCAAAATTGACATAAAAAACGTTCTTAAAACAAATATTATATTATTAATTGATATTAAATTCCTAAAAATCTAAGGCTCATCCAAGAGACTTATATCATGATAGGTTCATCATTAATGGACCACTTGGGTGTCCCTTGGATGTATATAGTATGTTTATTAACCATATTATCTAAAAATACAAAGAGACATTGTAAAAGTGAAACTAATTAACTTAGAGTTAATACTTAAAGATAAGGTTAATATAAGTACCCAAACCTATCTAAATTATATTTGTTGAGTTTTTTTCGACCTATCCCTACCTTAACCTTTGAATAATCAACTTTGTAGCCATTATAAACCGAATATGAATTTAATATAAACTAATATTTCTAGCTTTTCCAAAGGTGCCCCTCACCCCTCGTATAAAAGGGCACTCTTCCTTCCCATTTCTTCACACCTTCAAAGCCTTCTGGTTCGGCCAAAATCTCACCAAATACTCTCCCAACATCCCTCACTACAACCTATAGGCATTATTTTGATCATAAAGCCAACCTAAGGAGCCCTTTTGATCAAATCAAAAGGAAGAACCTAAAGAAGAGGTAATGTTTTCACCACCCCTTTTCAAGTTCATTTCTTCTTCCACTTATTCTTACTTTACCATTCAAAAATAATAACTCCAGTATCTTATATATACTGTGATGTTATTATAAATATGGTACAACCATATTCAGTATTCTATCCATCCTTTGAATAACATGTCACCATACGTGCGTACGTACGACTTACCGTCTCCACGTCGTGGTGTAATTGTTATTCAATATATTATTATTTGGATGGGTATAATAATGATGTGTAAATAATGTAAATAATAAATATAACATGTTAATGATTCTGTATATATGATATACCATCCATTTATATATTATTTTAATATCAAAAGAATGATATTGTCGCTCGTGCGTACGTACGGACTACCGTCTCCAAGAACGCGATGAGATTCATTCTCCATCGTATCCATTCAAGTATAATTATCATTTGATGATTTAAAAATGATGTTTAAGGACTTGATATCATTCTTGATATGAATAATATACAACCTATCCCTTACAAACATGGCTTACGTAACAAAACATATAAAAGAAAACAAGTAAGTTAACACCCGAAACAACTATAATACTAAGATATTATTATCAAATCAATATTAAAAGATCATATATGATATCATATTAATGTATATGATTCTTGTATAATTTAATAACAATTATTTCACCATTATACAGGATCTTAACCAACCCCAACCAAGGAAAATTACAACATAAGGGATTTTCTTATCTCACTTTCAATTCCGTGAGATTTCCATTGTTCACCACTAAATTATTGAAAGTGGTGTATTGTGTACTTCCATTTGATATATATTATCATGATTATCTTTATATTCATGTTATTATTTAAATAATTTGTTGGTTATTAACTTTTGGCCATACGACTCAATTGATTAACATGGTAAGGGGTTTTCATCTCACTCCTTATTCCCGTGAGATTCATGCCATATTGCCACCATCACCTTTTGTGTGGTGTATGTACTGCCCATAATTATATTCTTTGTGTAATACAATCTAATTTATGTGTATTTACATATTCATTGTATGATATCTCATTCATGGGTTGTATGTTTCATAAGTTACCAAATTGTTAAGGGTTATTTCACAATCTCTTCATTATCCGAGGTTGTTTATTCATAATTACTTACTGGGATCTCTTTATCATCCACATCCATGTTTCTTAAAAATATATTTCAAAACATTTTTAATATTTACTAGAATATGAGTTAAAGTCATTTATACCCTTTTTGACTTTTATAAGTGGTTTATAAAGGAATCTTTCCATCGTTTTCAAAACAAGGTCCTTTTTAACCTTTTCGACAGGATTAAGGTAAGAATGTTTTTTTTACTTATACGGTAGGTGCAGTTATTTTATGCCGTTATAAAATCATCGAAGCTTCCCTTACAAGCTTATAAGAATATATTCAAATTGAATATATTATTTTATAATTATGTTACTTTTAAAATGATTCAAAAAAAGATATTTCTCCAAAATAGTTTTGATTTCATCTATGTCAACATCCTTTGATGGATTTTAAGCTTATTTGAAGTCGATTTATTATGATACAAAACATCCATATTTTATTGAAGGTTTTGTGATATTTATGACTGTGGATAAGTTATTCTTATGTCACTCATGGTTTTTGTTTAGAGTATTGACATTTCATAAGTTATTTGTAATCCAAATGTTTATGTTATATTTCAACCTTTCATTCAGATGAATGTGTTAGACAAGTATGTTCCGGGTTGGGGACAGGTAAAAGTAAGCCCTCCGGTTTGGTCTCCGGTTATTAGAGGAACTTCGTTTTGGTCTCTGGTTATTAGAGGAACTCCGGGTTGGTGTCCGGTTATTAGAGGCACTCCGGGTTGGTGTCCGGTTATTAGAGGCACTCCGGGTTGGGTTCCGGTTACAGTTAGCCCCAAGGTCTTGGGACGAGGCCTTGATAAAGAAATTCAAGTTCAGAATTATGCATTCCATCATTATGAAAGTGGTTAATGATTTTGCATGTGATTATTCGATTAGTAGAATATCCATGTGAATAAGTAAATGGCATTATTTCATTTTATTTATGCCATACTATGTTGAAAGTTCAAGTTTGAAAGGCTTTTTTTAGTTATACATTGCCTTAAATGTTTATTCTTATTTATGAAATTTTCCGCTATATTGTTATCCTTACTGGGCATTTGAGCTCACCCCTTTTCTATGTTTTATTTTTCATAGGAAGTGAAGAAGTAAATTATGAATGACCTGCAGGGATATTATGTGGGGATATGAGTCTGGATTATGGAGACAATATGCTGTTGTAGTAGTTTTTCATTTTATGATGTAATGTAAGACTTATGAATATATCTAGTGTTTCCAAGGCTACTAAACCAATAGGTCTTTCGAGATTTGATCTTTCTTGTGATCATGACAATGTTATGTAATAATGCACCGACTCTGGGTAACTAGGGTCGGGGTATTACAGTTGGTATCAGAGGAAGTTCAGTACAAACCTTGGAAGCTAGATTTAGATAAACTCTGATTAGAGCACATAGATTTAAGATGAATTTTGAGGATTAGTATAGAAAAACTTCCTAGAATTTTGGTATTGTAGAGATTTTGTGAGTTTTCTGAGCAATACATCCCTGTCTGGATACGAGCAGGTAGAGGCGGCTCTGGCACAGATGTACCTAGCGGTAAAACTCGAAAACACCGCTTTGAGCTAGACTCGAACGGGAACTTGTGCACGACAACGGGGCTTGCTGCACTCTTGGTTACGAAACTCCCGGGGGATATGCTTAGGATAACTCTCATTTTCTTTACAAATCATTATGAAGGGTTTATGAGTATATACTTCCTCAAAAGAGACATTTTTATGATTATGGATTATATCCATAAACTATTTAATTTATGTTATGTGTTTCACAAGTTTGGGATTAGGTATTGTTATTCATAAACTAATCTAGTGTATGCCATTGTTTAGAAATGGCTCCTAGTAGAAGGAATGAGAACTCCAGCAATGCACATGATACAAAGAGAAAGAAGGATCATATATTTCATGGTCTTAAGCCAGAATTTATAAGAGAAATAGTATCGCATGTATTATCATCATATGAAGAAATAATATCATGTGTTGATAAGATATGTAAAGAGTTTACTGAGTCCTATGGATTTAAAGGGAAGCAAGAGAAGAAAAGGATGGAAAAGAGACAGATGGATAAAGGGAAGAGGAAAAATATGAATTTTCCCATATGTGATAACTGTGGGAAGAAACACCCTTGAACTTTCCTGAAAGGAATGGGAGTTTGTTATAAGTGTGGAGGAAAAGGTCACAAAGTACATGACTGCAGGGGTAATAAAATGGTCTCAAATGTACAATGCTTCATTTGCAAGGAGTTTGGACACTACGCGAACCTATGTCCCAGTCATCAGACTATGCCGCAAATGATGCTATTGGATAATAATCAAGTTATGATACTACCACAGATAAAAAGGAATTATTAGAGTGCTTGTGTTGATTATGTCATTTGAGTGTTGTATCAACAATGTACTTGTTATAATAATTATGGAGTATATAAGGATTGTACTGCAGTACTATTTCATTAAGGACTTGAGATTGTGTGGAACTATGAAAGGTGACTCAATAGTAGGATATATTTTTGGAAAATATATGGTTGAGAGAATGATAAACCATAATATAGTTCTGATACTGAGGTATTGATTTTGGAATAATACATGATTGTTTTGGATAAATAATATTGGATATTCTTGACTACCTTGGAACTGATTAATGATTTGTATATTCCATCATTGTTGGTGTTTAAAACATTTTTGGATTGATGAAGTATATCCAGCATTCTATATGGAATAAGGGAGCATGAATGTAATCAATAAGGAATATGGTAATTCAGGATGTTTCAGCGTATTAAAAGAATACATGATGAAGGTATTCATATGCTATTATGGGGTAAAAAGGATCTACATTATGTTTACCTTCCTTATAAATGTTGGACTGTGAGTTTGGACAGAAGTATTTTGGATAGTTCTAGTTTGGATTTTTTGGGATTACCATAAAAGGACAACCCAGAGGTCGGGCGGCAACCCATCGCGTCCAGCAAGGCTGCGAGACTTGAACCCGCAACCGATGGGCGACAAGGGTGTATCACCTACCACTGGCCCACGAGATGTCCTGGATTAAATAATGTAGTTTTTTTAAAAGATCTTGTAGATGAATTATAAATTTGTTTATTTTCGAACCCTATACGAATAGTGTAAATAGATTTTTTTAAATTCTATTATCTTTTAGAGTGAAAGATGAGTTTGTGGTAGAAATTTATAAATGGATAAAACTCTAATTATAAAGTAATTATATCTCCTTATGATCTTAGCCAATCTCATAAATAAATTCCTCAACATTAAGAAAAGGAACTTAGAACATAAATGTTGTCCTAGATGGTACCTTAAATCATCACTAATTTATGGCTTTGGGATTGTTGGCCTTTTCATAGCCATGTTCTTTACCACTCTCCATCAGATAATTGATGGTTAGATTTTTCTTCCATATCCATATTTTCCTACATGGAACCCTAGTATGTGTTATTTTCGGTAATCTTCATACTTTCCACTCTTTATTTTAAATAGAGGCCTCATTAATTCATTTTTTCGATGTGGGATTTCAACTAAGATATTTTGAAACGTCAAAAATTTGTTATCCTAATACCCTATGTTTTGTTGAACCGATGGTATTTCAAATCATCATAGATTGATGAATTTAATGACCTCAATTTTACACATGTTTGTGATTGATGACCTCAATCACTACCTATAAATATTTACGTTTTTCCTCCAATTATATGTCTCTAATTGCCACCAATGTTCTCCTAATCGAGATCATAATTTGGTGGTGACCCTTTGATTTCTCTTTTCCTCATATTAAGACTAAATTTTAGTAACCCAATTTTCGATGTGGGTTTCCCCACAAATCTATTTTCTATTTTCAACCTTTTATTTTCGAAGAACAATTTCAAATTGCGAGGACGCAATTTATTGAAGGAGGGGAGAATGTAACACCCCAAGAATTCATAGTGTGTTATTTCTTCAAAATAATTCAATAACTTGCATTACACGCAACACCGAGTTCAATTACACCATGACTTACCAAACAAGTCGTTCAAAAGAGTCTATGAATAGTATTAACTAAATTTTAAACTTTATATAATCCTTATAATTTTAGAATCCATATTATGAGTTTCTTAGACATAATGTAAGAACAAATTCATTTTCAGTATTGCACTTTTACCAACTTTTAATGGTGAACCCTTTTTAAATAAAATAATTTAATCTTTTTGACTAAATGGGGACATCAAAAAAAAATTAAAATGAAACATCCCAGGCTTCCACGGTATGTTTTCCTTTGAATAATACAGTAGCATGTGTTGTACGCAACTTCGAGTTCTAACACACACCACAACCAATCAAACTAGCCGTTATGAATAGTAATACCTACTTTTTGAAATTATTTATATTTTATATTTCAAAATGGACTTCATTTTTGGATTCGGAATATCGAATTTAGCCTAAGGTAAAATTTTGGTACTTTTCAGATAAAATTAATATTTTGATGAATAGTGAAAATTACTAAATTTTAATTTATCTAAACTTTTTTAATCAAAATAATTAATTGTGATAAATTATGAATTTGAGTGGTTTTAAAGTATATTGAAAATATATATTTTTACCATTTAATATAATGTTGGTCATTGGACATAATTTTACAATTAAACCAAACATAAACAAGTGTCAATCTTTTGATAGTTATTATCTCTTAAAAACACGCTTTTTGTTTTGACAGCGGGAATTAATTTTAAATTAATTTCTGCCACTTCTATGTTTTGAATTTAGAAAAATGGATTCCATATTTGGAATTAGGATGTTTAAATTGTGTATAAAGGTAACTTTTATTTTTAGACATTTTGAATAATTACTGCGGTAAATATTTTATTTACCATGGTTAAAGGTAAATCCGGTAAATAAGGGTTAAAAAAATAATATTATAATAATACTAAATTACCCTAAAACGTGTCCTATCTTTATTTTTTGATACAGGTTCGGACATAGTCATATTTGGGTCGACTTTGGGACCCCATGGTGCCACTTGTAGGTGATAGGGACACTTTATTTTAATTAAGTTAAAATGAATACAAAAATGACACAAGCATATATCTTTTAGAAAAACAATTTTTACATAGGGTTATATATGTTTTATTTTAGATTATAAATATTCATTAGAAAGATAAAAAGATTTCCTACATAATTATATTTTATTTATAATTTTTAGACATTAAATAATGTAATTTATTTATGACACAATGATGATGAATTAATTACTATAATAGTGAAAAATTGACATAATTGATATTATTAATACCCAAATAAATATAATATGAAATTTTTAATGAATTAAACTAATTTTATAGGCTAATATGATATATTAGGATTTATGTAATTGACTTTTTTCGATGTAATCAATCTTTTATGAGTTTCACAAAAAATCAACTATAGAATAGTGTCAAAATTGACATAAAAAAAAGATCTTAAAACAAATATTATATTATTAATTGATATTAAATTTCTAAAAATCTAAGGTTCGGCCAAGAGACATATATCACGATAGGTTCATCATTAATGGACCACTTTGGGGTCGCTTGGATTTATATAGTAAGTTTATTAACCATATTATATAAAAATACAAAGAGACATTATAAAAGTGAAACTAATTAACTTAGAGTTAATACTTCAAGATAAGGTTAATATAAGTACCCAAACCTGTCTAAATTCTATTGGTTGAATTTTTTTCGACCAATACCCACCTTAACCTTTGAATAATCAACTTTGGAGCCATTAGAAACCGAATATGAATTTAATATAAACTAATATTTCTAGCTTTTCCAAAGGTGCCCCTCACCCCTCTTATAAAAGGGCACTCTTCCTTCCCATTTCTTCACACCTTAAAAGCCTTTTGGATCGGCCAAACTCTGCCAAAATACTCTCCCAACACCCCTCACTACAACCTAGAGGCCTAATTTTGATCATAAATCCAACCTAAGGAGCCCTTTTGATCAAATCAAAAGGAAGAACCGGAAGAAGAGGTAATGTTTTCACCACACCTTTTCAAGTTCATTTCTTCTTCCACTTCTTCTTTCTTTACCATTATAAAATAATAACTCTAGTATCTTATATATACTGTGATGTTATTATAAATATGGTACAACCATATTCCGTATTCTATCCTCCCTTTGAATAACATGTCACCATACGTGCGTACGTACGGCTTACCGTCTCCACGTCGTGGTGTAATTGTTATTCAATATATTATTATTTTGATTGGTATAATAATGATGTGTAAATCTTGTAAATAATAAATATAACATGTTAATGATTCTGTATATATGATATACCATCCATTTATATATTATTTTAATATCAAAAGAATGATATTGTTGCTAATGCGTACGTACGGACTACCGTCTCCACGAACGCGATGAGATTCATTCTCCATCGTATCCATTCAAGTATAATTATCATTTGATGATTTAAAAATGATGTTTAAGGACTTGATATCATTCTGGATATGAATAATATACAACCTATCCATTACAAACATGGCTTACGTAACAAAACATATAAAAGAAAACAAGTAAGTTAACACCCGAAACAACGATAATTCTAAGATATTATTATCAAATCAATATTAAAAGATCATATATGATATCATATTAATTTATATGATTCTTGTATAATTTAATAACAATTATTTCACCATTATACAGGAGGTTAACCAACCCCAACCAAGGAAAATCACAAGGTAAGGGATTTTCATATCTCACTTTCAATTCCGTGAGATTTCCATTGTTCGCCACTAAATTATTGAAAGTGGTGTATTGTGTACTACCATTTGATATATATTATCATGATTCTCTTTATATTCATGTTATTATATAAATCATTTGGTGTTTATTAACTTTTTTCCATACGACTCAGTTGATTAACGTGGTAAGGGTTTTTCATCTCACTCCTTATTCCCGTGAGATTCATGCCATATTGCCACCATCACCTTTTGTGTGGTGTATGTACTGACCATAATTATATTCTCTGTGTAATACACTCTAATTTATGTGTATTTCCATATTAATTGTATTATACCTCTTTCATGGGTTGTATGTTTCATAAGTTACCAAATTGGTAAGGGTTATTTCACAATATCTTCATTATCCGAGGTTGTTTATTCATAATTATCTACTGGGATCTCTTTATCATCCACATCCATGTTTCTTAAAATAATATTTCAAAACATTTTTACTATTTACTAGAATACGAGTTAAAGTCATTTATACCCTTTTTGACTTTTATAAGTGGTTTATAAAGGAATCTTTCCATCGTTTTCAAAACAAGGTCCTTTTTAACCTTTTCGACAGGATTAAGGTAAGAATGTTTTTTTTTAACTTATACAGCAGGTGCGGTTATTTTATGCCGTTATAAAATCGTTGAAGCTTCCCATACAAGCTTATAAGAATATTTTCAAATTGAATTTATTATTTTATAATTATGTTACTTTTAAAATGATTTAAAAAAAAGATATTTCTCCAAAATAGTTTTGATTTCATCTATGTCAACATCCTTTGATGGATTTTAAGATTATTTGAAGTTGATTTATTATGATACAAAACATCCATATTTTATTGAAGGTTTTGTGATATTTATGACTGTGGATAAGTTATTCTTATGTCACTCATGGTTTTTGTTTAGAGTATTGACATTTCATAAGTTATTTGAAATCCAAATGTTTATGATATATTTCAACCTTTCATTCAGATGAATGTGTTAGACAAGTATGTTCCAGGTTGGGGACCGGTAAAATTAAGCTCTCTGGTTTGGTCTCTGGTTATTAGAGGAACTCTGGTTTGGTCTCTAGTTATTAGAGGAACTCCGGGTTGGTGTCCGGTTATTAGAGGCACTCCGGGTTGGTGTCCGTATATTAGAGGCACTCCGGGTTGGGTTCGGGTTACAGTTAGCCCCAAGGTCTTGGGACGAGGCGTTGACAAAGAAATTAAAGTTCAGCATTATGAATTCTATCATTATGAAAGTGGTTATTGATTTTTCATGTGATTTTTCGATTAGTAGAATATCCATGTGAATAAGTAAATGGAATTATTTCATTTTATTTATGCCATACTATGTTGAAAGTTCAAGTTTGAAAGGCTTTTTTTTAGTTATACATTACCTTAAATGTTTATTATTATTTATGAAAGTTTCCGCTCTATTGTTATCCTTACTGGGCATTTGAGCTCACCCCTTTTCTATGTTTTATTTTTCCCAGGAAGTGAAGAAGAAAATTATGAATGACCTGCAGGGATATTATGTGGGGATATGAGTGTGGATTATAGAGACAATATGTTGTTGTAGTAGTTTTTCATTTTATGATGTAATGTAAGACTTATGAATATATCTAGTGTTTCCAAGGCTACTAAACCAACCGGTCTTTCGAGATTTGATCTTTCTTGTGATAATGCCAATGTTATGTAATAATGCACCGACTCTGGGTAACTAGGGTCGGGGCGTTACACCAACATTGTGTTATGATCTAAGAACTACACATTCTCATCAGATGCTTGTGCTTCAACTAGATTTTTTACCAATTCTGATAAAAGAGTAACTGAAAATAAAATCACAACATCACATACGTTTTTACATTCCACATGCATGTTGGCTTGATCCAACCTAAACATCCATTCATCTAAATCTTCCTTTGTCAAATAAGAATATGACTTTCTGCTCAAAGCATCCGCCACCAAATTTTCATTCCATGGTGCTTACATCAAGACAATGTAAAACATGTGGAGGTATTCGATCCATATTCTTTGAATCAGATTAAAATATTGTAGTGAGAAAATGCGTTTCATGCTATTGTGGTCTGTGAAAACAATGAATTTCTATCCAAATAGATAGCGTCACAATGTTTTCAAATAATTGAGAACTGCAGCTAAATCCAAAACTTTTGTTGGGTAATTTTTCTCATTCACCCTCAACTGCCTTGAACCATAAGCAACCACCTATTCTCCTTTCATGAGAACATAACCCATTCTTGATCATATAGTATCACAATACACCACAATACCCAATCCTGAATCTGGAAAAATCAAGATAGGTGAGGATGTAAGATGAATATTTAGTTACTGAAAATACATAGGGTATTCATATGTCCACTTGAATGGAGCATTATTATTTTTCAATGTTGTCATTGATGTAGCTAGCTTTGAGAAATCATGCCCAGTGTATCATTAGTAACTAGTTAGACAATTAAATCTTCGTATCTTGAATACATTATTTGGTGGTTTCCTGGAAATAACCACTTCTATTTTTTCGGGATGAATATCCCCACCTTTTCAAGAAATTAAATATCCATGAATATGTACATCCTAAATCCAAAAATCACAATTTGATAATTTGGGATAGAAATGGCGATCTATAAATATTTGTAACATTGTTTCTAGATGACCCTTATGGTCATCCCTTGCCTATGAATTAAACAAGACGTTATTAACAAACACCAAAATAAGAGAATCCATATATCCCTGAAATATCTGATTCATCGGGCTATAAAGACCAGTGGTTCATTCAATAGACCTAAAGGCATGATTACATATTCAGAGTGGCCATATCTTCTTCTCATATCTTTCTTTGTAATACCTTATTTCCTAACATGAAATTGGTTTAATCCTCAATGGAATTCAATCATTGAGAACCACTCATCTCCCCTTAAATGATTTAATAGTTCATCAATTCATGGAAGTGGATATATTTTCTTTATCATAACATAGTTATGATTATGATAATCAACACAAAACCCAAGAGTTACATCTGCCTTCTTCAAAAACATAACTGGTGATTCCTACAGAGTTTTACTTAGTCGAATGAAACCCTTTCTTTTTAACTCCTGCAAATTTGCTTCCAAATAAATTAATTTTGTTGGTACCATCCTTTAAGATGGAAATTAAATATTACTATTCCCCGGAAGGAGATATATCATTAAATACACTTCTTATATAGGTGGTAACTGTGAGACGTTATCATGAAATACATATGGAAATTAATCCCAAGTTTCCAGAAAACTAATTTTCTCAATCACTTCCATTGATTCCATCGTCAACACCACCAAATGGTAAAATTAAGTTCCCACCATTTGTGTGAAGATCGATTTCCCCATTAATTATTGTCCTCTCTCCTATAAAGAGGTCTCGATGTCGTCCTCAGTTATGAATGTCACATCCCGTCCTCGGGGCCCATGTCGTGACTACCCCAAGCCCGCCTTCCATAGGCCAGTGGCTGGCGACTAGCACCAAAGGAGTAAATATCGGTAAAAATGGAAGGCATTCCCTTTATAAAAGTAAACAAACACAAAAGAGTAGGCAAGTGAAGTAAGAACTATGTAAAATTGAGTACAAAGTAAGTGCTGGAAAGTTAATGGGATAGTATAAAAACCCAACAGAAAGTATAGTACAACTGAGGAAGAATGTACAATAGTTGAAAATTAAAGCAGAAACCATTGAGTCATCCTCTAGGAATGTCACCTGAAGGGTGGCTACAGATAGTCTCATCGGTACCTCAGGTCCATCCGTCTGCTTTGTGTACGTCCCGCTAGGTGATCCACCTCCGGATACCATCCAGCTCCACAAGCCTTAACTATGATCAGTGATGTCTGTCGTCTGCCACCAACACAACGTAGTGCGGGCATTGCCCGTGAAGGGGTGAGTATAACGATACTTAGTTGGGACCCCAAGACCCTCGAAGGTCTCCCAAAATCCATGAACTATAAAAAACAAAGGAAAGATACAAACACTAAGTATCAAACAACTCTACTTAGAGATATGCCCATACATATACCTAAGTCATCAATCACTCTTAGGATCCAACTTCTGAGCCCAATCACGATCTGGAACACACCGGAAAGAAGTCAAACACATCAATGATAATGATTGAAAGACAATACTACACTGACACTAGTATATTACTCAAGAATATGGGTTGAGATGATTAGATGTGTCATTTGAATCATCTCCTCTACCGAACCCACGTAGGATCCAAGTACAGAAGTTGTCGCTGCTGAACCCATGTAGGATTCATGTATAGTAACCATCGCTGCCGAACCCACGTAGGATCCATGTATAGTCATCATCATTTCTAAACCCACAGAGGATCCAAGTACAGGCGTTCTCACTGCCGAACCCACATAGGAGCCAAGTACATTCATCTTCGTCATCGAACCCACAGAGGATCCCATCACAGTAGTCATTGCAGTTGCAGCCAGCTCTAGGTTTCCCACACAAAGCGTGCTCGATTCCGGGAGGGTCCGCTCATTGAGTAAAGGGGGTCGATACATCAACTGTAACGAAGTACATAGTTTATGTATCCCAAATTTCCGTCTCATTAAAAGGAACTCAACAGAACAGACGGCGTGTCAATCAGATTCTAGTCTGAGAGATATTTTCTTTTTTGTTTTAGGGGCCTGGTTAGAAATACACTCGTTTTTAACCCGTACGTTACCCAATGTCTTACAAAACTCACATAGAGTATCTCAAAAGGACCGCCTCATCACAAGGGTCCTAGTTCCGTAGGCGGTGCATCGATCAGACATGCGGTCTTTTAATTATTCACTTTTATGTGAATACGGGCTCGGCCCGTTATGCCCGTTGGGCTGGCAGGTTGGGTCAATCCTATTTTGGAGGGTCTAACCCAGCAGAGGTGTTGGACCGGCCCAATGAAATGCACGGGTTGGCCCGGTCAGGCCTAGAGGGGCGCGGCCCTGTGGGGCGCAGCCCGGCGGGGCACGACCCGGCCAGGGGCGTCCTGGCAGGCATGGCCAGCTGGCCGAGCGGCTCGGCCCAAAGGCCGAGAGGTCCGAGTGGGGGGGGGCTTCCCAAACCGGCATCTCCAAGCGGCGCCGCCCTCCCTAACCGGTCGGCTGGAGCCGGCCGACCTTCTGGCACATGCGGGCCGCGGCTCATCTGGTGTGGCGCCCTCCTGGCGCCGCAGTATTGCTCCGCCCGGCTGGCCGACTGGCCAGCCTGTCCTTCTGCCAAAGCAGCCCGCGAAGCAGGCCACGGTTCCTTCTGCACAGTAGGCACGATAGCGCAGGCTTCCTCTGCGGCGACCTGCCCTGTCCATGGCTCCACATTCCCGGCACGGGAGGACGGCGTTGTGCTTCCTCTTCTACGGCCCGCTTGGCCGCATCTTTCTTTTCTTGTGCGACAGCGGCCCTTGCACCGCTGACCTCTTCCGCGTTCCGCTTCCATCACTGATTCAAAAAATAAAGACGACCAAACAGAGAGTCATCGGGCCGTGTTCGTTCGGCCCACGCCCTCCATGTTAAGCGATAGCAATAGGGGAGACAATAAAATATGTTCAACGACAAACGGGGAACAATTTTAATCCATTAAAATTCAACTTAATTCCCTACCTCGAATAATTGATGTTGTGTGTTGGGCATCGCGGAAGACGTCGTCACGGGGAGAGGATTCGTAGACGACGTCGAAGTGCGTCCGAGGTGGAAGTGGTGTCCCCTCACTTGTTTCCGAGAAGGGATAGAAAAACACGTCGTCGTTCTTTGTGGAACCGACATTCTTCATCGAAGAAGTCGTTGTTCTCCGTCGGAGAAGAAAAAGATTCTCTCAAGAGCTCTATCTCTTCACACAATGAAAGCCCCACAATAATAAAATAATAAGATACACCTATTATATTATTAACACAAGCCATTTAAAATTCCTACATTAAGACACTAAATTAATAAATTGTAGGATTCAATTTATTAATTAACGTGTTGGCATGAAATAATGGGAGAGTT
Organism: Viscum album; assembly: GCA_963277665.1. Lineage (NCBI taxonomy): Eukaryota > Viridiplantae > Streptophyta > Magnoliopsida > Santalales > Viscaceae > Viscum > Viscum album. Next base: position 639,754,094 of record OY728122.1, read on the forward strand.
GTCAACATTAAACAATGGAGTTTAATTTGGGTTTATGAGAGATATGGGATGTTCAAGGGATTAGGTCATGTGTGGGCCCCACCCCACAAATATCCACTCATGGAAGGTTATGTGGGTGTGGGCCCCACATCTAACTCCCTTTTGGAGGATGCAACCACCATCCTTAAAAATAAAATTGTGCCACACCAATTTTATTTATTTTAATCTAATTTCCCAAATATTAATTCTCAACCTGCTTAAAACGCAACAGCGGTAAAGGTCCCCTTAAGAAATTACCGGCGTTGCGAGTTCATCTATGCCCTTGGATTTCAATTCCAAGCACCAGTTCAAAATATAGAAAAACCCTCTTGTTCTTTTACTGAACATACCTGAGCTAAACTTCGGAAATTGATTCCGGGCACACCGGGCTTCAGAATCAAGTGCTGTCAGAAGCCACAGACTCGTAAAATTACAATGTATTTAAGAAAAAAATTCATTAAAATTTACTAGTCTTTAAAGAACTATCACCACTAGGATTTACATCCCCGTAAAGCTACAACATAAACTAGGGAACCAGATGAGGGTACCGAGCACGCATTTGAGCCTCCTGCTCCGATGTGCTCTCCTGGAGGTTCCCATGCTATCAACGAATGCGCACCTGTGGAATCAACTGTCCACATAGGACCCACTCCTGTCGATCCTCAATCTCCACCAGGACCTCTATGAATGTAGTCGCGTCATCGATGTCCAGCTCCCCATGATCTATGATATGGTTCGGGTCATGCACGTATCTCCTCATATGAGATACCTGGAAGACGTCATGCACCCGGTGCAACTGAGGTGGAAGGGCCATGCAGTAAGCCACCTCGCCTACTCTTTTGTGGACATGGAAAGGCCCGATGAAGCACGTAGATAAATTAATTCCCAAGCCAAATCTCAGTAATCCACATCGAGATGTGACCCGTAAGAAAACGTGGTCGCCATCCTTGAACTCCAGGGGTCTCTGTCTCCTATTAGCATAGGAATTCGGTCTACTCTGTGCAGTCCTCATCCTCTCTTGGATGATCTGCACCTTCTCCATCATAGCCTGAACCATCTCTTGTCCTACAAGTGCTAATTCCCCAGGGTCAGTCTATCACAGAGGTGATCTGCATGGTCGGTCGTATAGTTCCTTGTAAGGTGTCATCCCGATGGTGGAGTGGTAGCTGTTGTTGTACGCAAACTCCACCAATAGTAGGTGATCCTCCTAGCTGGGACCAAAGTCAAGGAAACATGCACGGATCATGTCTTCGAGAGTGTGAATGGTCCTCTCCATCTGGCAATCTGTCTGAGGATGAAAGGCAGTGCTCAAGAGTATCTGTATCCCAAATTCCTCCTGCAACCCCTTCCAATGCCAGGAACTAAAGCGAGCATCTCGATCGGAGACGATAGACGATGGTACACAATGAAGTCGTACGATCCCATGAACATAGAGTCATCTGAAGCTCTCTACTGATCCCTGCTCTATAATCGGAAGGAAGTGGGCCGAAATGGTGAGTCAGTCCATGATCACCCAGATAAAGTTGTGTCCCCTGGATGTACGTGGAATCCCCATCACGAAATCCATAGATATGTCATCTCACTTCCACTTCGGAACCTCTAAGGTTTGTACCATGCTTGCTGGTACATGGTGCTCTTCCTTCACATGCTGGAAAGTGAGGCATCGTGAAATGAACACTACTATATCCTTCTTCATACCCGGCCACCAGTGCTGTCATATGAGGTCTTGGTACATCTTTTCCACTCCAGGATGTACCCCTCGAGGGGAATTGTAGAACTCCCTTAGAACTTCCTCATGTAATGAAATTGGTACCATGGTACGTCCCCTGATGTGGATGACGTGTTCTCCTCCTTCATAAAATCTAGCAGGCACCTGACCAATGGAAATATGAGAACGTCGCGTCTCATAGTCAACGTCCCCATGTTGTGGCTCTCTGACCCGCTGAAGTAGTGGATGCGTAACTGTGAGGGACTGTAGAAAATCTTCCCAATCTCTATCCGCGAAGGATATCTTCAAAACGGCTAACGGCTTCATCGCCTCTCCAAGTAGCTGAATTCCCGATCTTCTGCTGAGAGCATCAGCTACTACGTTCCCCTTCCCATGAGTATAGACTATCTCAATTTCATAGTCCTGGGGAAACTCGAGCCATCACCGTTGTCTCAGGTTTAGGTACTTCTGCGAGAAAATGTACCAGAGACTTTGGTGGTCAAAATAGACTATAAATCACTCACCCATCAGATAGTACCGCCACATATTCAAGGCGAAGACCACTGCTGCTAACTCGAGGTCATGGGTAGCGTAGTTCTGCTCGTGTTGCCTCAACTTTCGTGAACAATAGGCGATCATTACCCGCTCCTGCATTAGGACACACATGATTCCGGTCCCTGATGCGTTGCAGTAAGCCATGTACCCAACACCCTCCTCTGGCAGCCTCAAGATGGGCGCACTGGTCAATCTATATCTCTGCTCTTGGATTCTCAGCTGGAATCTATCTGACCACATGAAGGGTTTCCACTTCTTTGTAAATGCTAAAAGTGGTGCTGCAACTCTGGAGAAGTCTGGCACAAATCTTAGATATTACGCAGCCATACTTAGGAAACTTCGCACCTCCGCCACGCTCCTTGGTGGCTCTCAATCAAGTACTGCCTTGATCTTTGCAACTTCCACCTTCTATAAGACATTCCCCAAGAAGTGAACCTCTCGAATCAAGAACTTGCACTTTGAGAGCTTACCATAAAGGTGGTTTTCTCGGAGTTCGTGCAGTACAACCCGCAAGTGGTAGCCGTGCTCCTTCTCAGTGGTCGAGTAGATCAATATGTCGTCGATGAAGACTAAAAAAACGATAGAGATAAGGCTGGAAGATCATGATCATGAGACTCATGAACACTACTGTAGAGTTGGTCATGCCAAAGAGAATAAGCAAGAACTCGTAGTGGCCATAACGATACCTGAAGGTCGTTATATTCACAGCCTCGTCTTGAACTCTGGGCTGTTGATAGCCTAGCCTGAGGACTATCTTCGAGAGCCAACATTATCCCTTGAGCTGATCAAAGAGGTCATTAATCCTCAAGAGTGGATACATGTTCTTCATGGTCACTTGATTCAGGCGATGGTATTCGACACATTGTCGTAAGCTCCCATCCTCCTTCATAGCGAATAAAATCTTAGAAGCCCAGGGTCAAACACTGGGTCTGATGAATCCCTTTCCCTCTAAGTCCTATAGTTGTACCTGTAGCTCACGAAGCTTAGCGGGAGCCATCCGATATGCTGGAGTAGAAATCGGTGTTGTTCCAGGGTACAGGTCAATGTAGAAATCTACTTCTCTTGGGGAGTTAGTCCTGGGACATCTTCAGGAAAAACGTCTGCATATTGATCCACCACAATAGGAAAACTTGGACTTCACACATCAACCGCTCCTAGGATGATACTGGCCAACTGATGTGTGATTGGCTACCCTCTCTTCTACGTAAGTCCATCCTACACTGCAAAGGCTCCCTTCTCACCATTGAAGGTGAACCTACTCACATCTACATGGACACACTGCACTTTGCGCCTAATACAGTCGATCTGGGCATGGAATGTAGATAACCAATCCATACCCAAGATGAAGTCGTAAGGCCTCGACACTGCTACAAGAAGTTCCCAACTGAATGTCTCGCCTCCTAGAGTAAGCTCACACTACCGGTACCAGTGCGTAATCGTCGAGTCTGCTCCCGTAAGAGTCTCTATCCGTAAGGAACAAGCAAACGGCTCAGTCGGAATCTCCGAGCTCCGAATAGGGGAGCGACAATTAAAGAATGACTTGATCCAGTGTCTATAAGAACTGCAACAAGGGTGGATAAGACACAAATAGTACCTCGAATCATCTCAGGTGCATCGTGGTCGTAGGCCTCGACTTCCTGGAGCTGAGCCTCCCCCAGTCTGCCAGCTCCCTGTGGTCGGGATGGTCCTCCTCGTAGTGGTGGTGGTAGAACCTCAAAGCGTAGTCCACCACCCACTGTTCGGCTAGCTCCACTCCCTCATTCACCTGCTCCCTGCAGACTGCCATGGTTGAACCTTTGCCTATTCCTGGGAGGTCCCTCCACTATCTGCTGCTCGTCTGCATGGCGGGTCGAGCAGTCACGATTCATGTAGCCCGGCCCGCCACATGCATAGCACTGCCTGCCCCTCATATGGCTAGCTCAACTTCGTGTTCCCCGCACATACGAACCAGTATCCTGAGGTCGCCCACCTCATGGATGGGTCCTCTTGGACCTCTTCGAAATCTGTCTACTGTCGGCTGCAGAATACTCCACTACGTGTCGCCTTGTGGTGGGTCTCGCTGCTGGCGTCGGCTCAGCACGAAACCTCTACACAAGAAGGGCCCTCTCTAGAACTCATGCATGCGTCAGAATGATGAGGGAGACCATAGAATCCCTGATCTCATGTCTCATTCCCTTCTCGAATGTACAGGACTAGAAGAATGGGTCACATACCATGCTTGTGGAGTAGCGCGAGAGGTCGATAAATGTCACCATGTTCTGGGGTACTATCATGCTGCCCTGCCGCAGATGTAGTAACTCCTGGATGTGCGTCGCACAAATGGTGGCTGGAAAAAACTCCGAGCAGAAGAGGCTCTCGAAGTCCATCCAAAGTACTGATGCCTCGTCACGCACCTGGAGAATCAGGCTCCACCATATACCTACTTCTGCGTGTAGGAGACTCATGACAAGGATCACCATTAGGTCTGCCAATGTCCCTACCAATTTGAAGACTCTAACGATAGACTCCAGCCAATCCTCGGCAGCCTGAGGGTCCATCTCTATGCAGAACCTGGGCGGCCTCTATCACTGAAACTCTTGCAGCACACTCAGGCAGTGTGCACTCGTTGATGATGGGGCTGGTGGAATCGGTGGCTTAGCAGGTAGTGGTACCGCAGGTGCCTCCGCTATAATGGGGCCCTACACCGAGGCCTCGTCGCTCGGTGGGCTTCCATCTCACACATAGCTCAAAACCCTAGATGGATTCCTTCATGGGACCATCCTGAAAAGAAACAGGTGAACCACGATCAAACAGTATACCTGGTGAGCTAAAAAAAGTAATCACAACGAATACTCTTGAAACAAACATGCAATCAATGTTTTTGTGCACTGAGTCAGAAATTAGAAGTCAGGGTCCTGGTGTATGGATACATCGGTCACCGCACCAACACTGGACTCCCTGGACTGATAACCACACTCAATACTCTAAACACTATTTCTTCACAGAAATAAATAACCAGAGTCCTGAGTTTTGCGGTAGAACCGACTCATTTGATACAAATTTTTCACGACCCGTCCTCGGGTCCCATGTCGTGACTACCCCATGCCCTCTTTCCATAGGCCAGGGGATGGCGACTAGCACAAAAGATGTAAATCCTGGTAAAAAGGGAAGGCATTGCCTTTATAAAAGTAAACAAACATAATAGAGTATGCAATTGAAGTAAGAACTAAGTAAAACTTAGTACAATGTATGTTCTGGAAAGTAAATGGTCCTGTATACAAACCCAACTGAAAGTACAGTACAACTGAGAAAGAAAGTACAACAACTGTAAAGTAAAGCAGCAACCACTGAGTCGTCTTCCGGGAATCCCACCTAAAGGGTGGTTACAGATAGTATCGTTGCTACCTCAGGTCCGTCTGTCCACTTCATGTACGTCCCACAAGGTGGTCCACGTCTATATATCGTCCAGTTCCACAAGCATCAACCACGATCAGTGTTATCCGTCATCTGCAACCAACACAACATCGTGCTGGAATTTCCTGTGCAGGTGTGAGTATAACGATACTCAGTAAGGACCGCGAGACCCCCGAAGATCTCCTAGAATCCACGAAGGATAAACCACACCGGAATGATACAGACATGAAGTATCAACCAAATCTACTTAGTTATATTCCCATACATATACCTATGTCATCAATCTAACCTAGGCTCCAACTTCCGAGCCCAATCACGATCTGGTCCACATAGAAAAGAATTGAACCACATCAATGATAATTATTGAAAGACAAGACTCAGATCACATAGGTATACTACTAACGAAGAGTGTTGGAGATGATTATATGTAGCCTCTGAATCACCTCCTCTGCCGAACCCACGTAGGATCCAAGTATAGAAGCCGTCGATGTTGAACCCACATAGGATCCAAGTCTAGTAACCATCGATGTCGAACCCACGTAGGATCCATGTACAGTCGTCATCACTGTCGAACCCACGAAGGATCCACATACAGTCATCCTCACTGCCTAACCCACGTAGGATCTAAGTACATTTGTCTTCTTCATTGAACCCATGTAGGATCCGAGCAGAGTAGTCATCGTAGTCATAACTAGCTCTTGGGTTCCCGCACACAGTGTGCTCGATTCCGGTAGGGTCCGCTCCTCAAGTAAAGGGGTCAATACATCAACTTCCATGAAGTCCAGAGATGATGTATCTTGAAGATCTGTCTCTTCAAAAGGAACTCAACGCAACAGATGGCGTGTCAATCGGACGCCCGGTCTAAGAGATATTGGATTTTTTGTTCGAGGGGCCTGGTTAGAAATTCGCTCATTTATAACCCGACCATTACCCAAATTCATCCAAAACTCACTTAGAGTACCACAAAAGGACCACCTCATGGCGAGGGCCCTAGTTCTGCAAACGACATGTCGATCAGACGCGCGGTCATTGAATTATTCACTTTTAAGTGAATACGGGCCCGACCATTAAGCCCGGTGGGCTGGAGGGTCGGGTCAATCATGTTTTGGTGGGTTCGACCTGGCAGGGGAGTCGGACCGGCCGGATGAAACACGTGGCCTGGCCCGGCGAGGAGTGGCCTGGCCCGGCTGGGCACGACCCGGCCCGATGCGGCCCGGCCTGGTGGGGTGCGACCCGGTAGGCTCGGCCCGAAGGCCGAGTGGTCCGAGGGTGGGGGGGATGGCCCCCCTTCTCCCCAAACCGGCGGTCCCAAGCGGTGTCGCCCTCCCTAACCGGCCGAATGGAGCTGGCCGTCCATCTCGAGCAAGCGGCCGGCACGGGTGGGCCGCGGCTAATCCGACGCGGCGCCCGTTTGGAGCCGCGGTTTTTCTCCACCCAGCCGGTCGATGGGCAGGTCGGTCCTTCCGCCGAAGCGGCACGCGAAGCGGGCCGCGGATCCTTCCGCACAGCTGGCGCGGCGATTCCTACTTCCTCCTCTGCGGCTCTGCATTCCCGTCACGGCGCGATGGCGCCATGCTTCCTCTGTCGTGGCCCGCTTGGCCATGGATTTCTTTGCTTGTGCGACGGCGGGCCTTGCACCGCAGGCCTCTTCCGTGTTCCGCTTCCGTCGCCGATTTCATAAATAAAAAAGATCAATCAGAGGGTCGTCGGGCCATGTTAGTTCGGCCCGCGCCCTCCGCGTTAAGCGATAACAATAGGCCGAGACAAACAAAGATGTTCGAGACAAACAGGGCACAATTTTAATCCATTAAAATTGAATATAATTCCCTACATCAAATAATTGATGTCGTATGTTGAGAATCGCAGAAGACGACATTGTGGGGAGAGGATTTGTAGACGTCGTCAGAGTGCGTCTGAGGTGGAAACGGCGTCCCCTCACTTTTTGCGAAGAAGGGAATGAAAAATGTGTTATCATTATTCATGGAACAAGTGTTCTTCATCGAAGAAGTCTTTGTTCTTCATTGGAGAAGAAAACTATTCTCTCAAGAGCTCTCTCCCTTCACACAACGAAAGCCCCACAAAAATAAAATAATTTTCTAATCCTATTATTTTATTAACACAATACATTTAAAATTCAAACATTAAAACAATCAATTAATAAATTTTAGGATTCAATTTATTAATTAATGTGTTGGCATGAATTAATGGGAGAGTTGTCAACAATAAAAAAGGATTTTAATGGGGGTTTATGAGAGTTATGGGAAGTTCAAGGGTTTAGGTCACGTGTGTGCCCCACCCCACAAATATCTTCTCATGGGAGGTTATGTGGGTGTGGGACCCACCTCTAACTCCCTTGGGGAGGATACAACCGCCATCCTTAAAAATAAAATTTTGCTACACCAATTTTATTTATTTTAATCTAATTCCCCAAATATTAATTCTCAACCCGCTTAAAACATAACTGTTGTAAAGGTCCCCTTATGCAATTATCGGCGCTGTGAGTTCATCGCTTTCCTCAGATTTCAATTCCGAGCACCAGTTCAAAAGATAGGAAAACCCGCTCATTCGTTTACTGACCGTACCCGAGATAAACATCATAAATTGATTCTGGGAACACTGGGCCTCAGAATCAAATGACGTCAGAAGCCACCTACCCATAAAATTCCAAAGTATTTAAGAAAAAAATTTCCTTGAAATTTCCGGGTCTTTACAATGAAACTAATTTCATTCCTAGAACATTTGATGTGAGCCTTGAATGTTGTCAACCAATACATTCATATGATTACATTATATTCATCCATGTATAACATTTTGAAGTCTTGTTTCTACTCAAATCCATCAATAGTTATATAAGATTCTCTACATAGAATTTCTTGACATTCTTAGGTCCCCAAGGGGTTTTTTCAGTTTTAAATAAAAAGGCATCATATCCAACATTAAACATAGAAAATAAATAGTTGGAAATGTAATGAATGAATTTACTTCACCTGTATTAAAGATCAGTTGAACATGGGACGAATTCTAAAGAATCACACATCTCATAATAGATGTTCCTGTTTGATCATCGAAAATAATATTCTCAACTCCATACAATTTCTTTTTCACTGTATTGTTCTCCTTGTTTCCTTATAGATATTTTCATGGTTGAGGTGCCTTGGTACTTATATATTGACCCTGGCTAGCTATGCTCTGCTGACAAGACTAATTATGTTGTCCTCACCCTATCGAAGCGTACGGGGATTTTGATGCCTAATAAGTGTCCCTTGAATTGTAAAATTGAGAACTACAATAATAGTGCTAAATATGACCCCATAAACTTGATGTTATGACAAGATCATGGTTGTGATGTACACTCTGGAATTATGTGATCAAACGAACCACATTGAAAGAAATCTTCTTTTCTCTAGGGTCATGGAGGAAGGTTCACAGATCCACCCGTCTTGTTAGGATTTCCACTTCCACATTAAAAATTGGCGTCCCTATTCTGCTTGCTCCTAGTGGTTGAGTTCCAACCATTCCCTGTAAGTATCATTAGACATCATCACATAGATCCTATGATTAAATGTTTATCCACAGTATCTATGTTCACCATGTATGTATAATCCGTAATACAGTTCACTGCAATCTTTGATCGAATCTTCAATCGTAGCCCCGATTCGAGTATGTGTGCCTTATAAGATGCACTTGCTTCAACCTCTATTAGAAAACACACTAAATTCATGAATTTTTCTGCATACTCTATGAAAGAATGACTCTCTTTTTTATGGCTGAAGAATCCCTTCATTTTCTAGATCATGAACATCTGAGGATTTAATTGTTTGTTGAACAATCCCAAAAAATACTCAAATTCAGGGCCTTCATCCAATTTAGCCTAAACCAATAAACCCCACCACTAGCATGCAGAATCCTATAACATATACATTTCCATCTTGTCCATTAGATCTACTGGGGGGCCGAAGAAGTCGATGATACAATTCATTCTACTAAGCCACACCTACTCCTACTCGGGTTCTCCATACCCCTAGATGTTATGTGGATTCATCATTATAAATTGGATGGTATGATCCACATTTCATGTATTATTCCACTATTTTACCATATTTATGGCATGAAAATCTTGAAAAATACTCTTAACCAACACTTGATTCATCTGTGGTTCAGGTGAAACCAAAATTTCCACAGCTTCCTCAGGATGGTTTCAATGATGACTATTTGGTGCCATTTTATAAAAAAATAAACACTCTCAATATCACTCTCTAGAAACTAATTTCTTAGAATTTCAAATTCTATCAAATCAACTATCACAAAATTATTTTTTAGGAAAACATTATTCTATTATACCATTTTTGAAACATTCATTCATTCTTTTGAAAATCAAATAATTTTCAAAATACACCAATTTTCCTCATTTAAAAATAATTCATTTGAATATAAATTCTATATTATTCAAAAAAATTCTCCATGCACAAAATCATAGATCTATAATCTAAATAAAATATACAATCCCATTAAGTATTAATTCATATAAAATGCATTTCATGATCATCTAATTTGATAAACCCCTGATAATTAGATTCTATGATCCTACAAGTGTCTTCAAATACTCGTGTACCCAATTCCCTGATAACTTGAAGTTCAGCATAGAAGGGTTAGCTACGTCCTTTTATGATATACATTCCATGTTCCAAAAATCCTATTCATTTCTATAATTTCATCCAAAAGGATAGACTAGAAGGAATTTCAACTCCAGGACCAAGAACATTTTTGACTACTTGTTTGAAAATGAAAACACATGTTTAAAAATTCTATACCACAATGTAATGACCATGTTGATACCATTTCAAATGAACCACAAATTCCAATTTCTTTTAGGGAAAAATGAGTCATTACTGGGCCTTAAGTGATATTCCCAAGATGCCAATGTCTGGAAATAAATGTCGAAGGGTTTCAAGTAAATATGGGGGATGATTTACCCATTGTTAAATCAACTAGTAAACCAAAAAACCAAAACCAACCATTAACTAAATTATTCATGGATAAAAGAAAGATAACTAAACAACATCATGTATCTCAAAACCACATCAAATAGTGTAACAGTGGAAGACTAAACTAGTTTCAATGGAAATAGGAAATAAAAAACTCATGTATCTCAAGAGAATACAAGACTCTATTATCCACATGCTCTGAGCTCCATAATCATCGAACAGCCCATGCTTCATGAGGTAGTTCTAAAAATGTGTGAAATGTTAACTTTTCCACTGTCCAAGAAAATAGCATATGAAAAAGAACCAATGTGCCAAAGAAAGGGTGAATATAAATATCACTAGGTTTTCCCCAATGACTTACCTTCTCATGAAAATAGGATAGAATGGTTAGAAAATTTTATAAAATATTTTATATAAAACAATTTACTAAATCAGTTTTAACCAATTATAAAAACAATTCAAAACCAATTATTACCAGGTGAAAAAAAAATAAGTGAAACCAATTTACATCAAGTTATTTTATTGAAAATAAACACATCAACACTTTAAAAACCAATTCATATTACCTTTTTTCATACCCATTGTGTAACACCCCAAGATTTCATAGTGTGTTATTTCGTCAAAATAATTCAACAACTCGCACTACACGCAACACCGAGTTCAAGCACACCATGACTTACCAAATAAGCCGTTAAAAAGAGTTTATAAATAGTATTAACTAAATTTGAAACTTTATATAATCCTTATAATTTTAGAATCCATATTATGAGTTTCTTAGACATAATGTAAGAACAAATTCATTTTCAGTAGTGCACTTTTACCACCTTTTAATAGTGAACACTTTTTAAATCCTATATTTTAATCTTTTATATATTCGATTTGACTAAATAAATTTACATTGGGGACATCAAAAAAATTCAATGAAACATCCCAAGCTTCTATGGTACGCTTCTCTTTGAATAATGCAATAACGTGTGTTGTACGCAACATCGAGTTCTAACACACACCACAACCAATCAAACTAGCCGTTATGAATAGTAATACCTACTTTTGGAAATTTTATAAATTCTATCTCTCAAAATGGAATTAATTTTTTGATTCAGAATATCTAAATTATCCTATGGTGAAATTTTGGTACTTTTCGGATAACTTTAATATTTTGATGAATATTGAAAATTACTAAATTTTAATTAAAAACAACTTTTTTAATAAAAATAATTAATAGTGACAAATTATGAATTTGAGTGGATTTAAAGTATATTTAAAATATATTTTTACCATTTAATACAATTTTTGTCATTGGACATAATTTCACAATTAAACCGAACATAAACAAGTATCAATCTTTTGATAGTTATTATATCTTAAAAACACGCTTTTTGTTTTGAGAGCGGGAATTAATTTTAAATTAATTTCTGCCACTTCTGTGTTTAGAATTTGTAAAAATGGATTCCATATTTCGAATCAGGATTTTCAAATTGTGTAAATAGGTAACTTTTATTTTTAGACATTTTGAATAATTACTGCGGTAAATATTTTATTTACCATGGTTAAGGGTAAATCCGGTAAATAAGGGTTAAAAATATTATTATAATAATACTTAATTACCCAAAAACGTGTCCTAACATTATTTTTGGATACATTTCTGACCATGGGCATATTTTGGTCGATTTTGGGACCCCATGGAGCCACATGTAGGTGATAGGGACACTTTATTTTAATTAAGTTAAAATAGGTACAAAAATGACAAAACCATATATCTTTTAGAAAAAAAATATTTACATAGGGTTATATAAGTTGGATTTTCGACTATAAATATTAATTAGAAATATAAAAGGATTTCCTATATAATTATATTTTATTTATAATTTTTAGACATTAAATAATTTAATTTATTTATGACACAATGATGATGCAGTAATTACCATAATAGTGAAAAATTGAAATAATTGATATTATAAATACCCAAATAAATATAATTTGAGACTTTTATTGAATTACACAAATTTTATAGGTTAATATGACATATTATGATTGATTTCATTAAATGTTTTTTGAGTAATCATAATGTTATGAGTTTCACAAAAATCAACTATTGAATAGTGTCAAAATTGACATAAAAACGTTTTTAAAAAACATATTATATTATTAATTGATATTAAATTCCTAAAAATATAAGTATCGGCCAAGAGACTTATATCATGATAGTTGTATAATTAAAGGACCACATGGGGGGTCTCTTGGATGTATATGGTAAGTTTATTGACCATATAATATAAATATACAAAGAGACATTGTAAAAGTGAGACTAATTAACTAAGAGTTAATACTTAAAGATAAGGTTAATATAATGACCCAAACCTGTATAAATTATATTGGTTGAGTGTTTTTCGACCCATCCACACCTTAAACTTTAAATAATAAACTTTTTATCCATTAGAGACCGAATATGAATTTATTATAAATTAATATTTCTAGCATTTCCAAAGGTGCCCATCACCCCTCTTATAAAAGGGAACTCCTCCTTCTCAATTCTTCACACCTTCAAAGCCTTATGGTTCGGCCAACCCCTGCCCAAATACTCTATCAACTTCCCAAACTATAACCTAGAGGAATTAGTTTTATCCTAAAGCCATCCTATGGATCCCTTTTGATCAAATCAAAAGGAAGGACCCGAAGAAGAGGTAATGTTTTCACCACCCCTTTTCAAGTTCATTTCTTCTTCCACTTCTTCTTCCTTTGTTGTTACCATTCTAAAATAATAACTCTAGTATCATATATATACTATGATGTTATTATAAATATGGTACAACCATATTCACTATTCTGTCCATCCTTTGAATAACATGTCACCATACGTGCGTACGTATGGCTTACCGTCTCCTCGTCGTAGTGTAATTGTTATTCAATAAATTATTATTTGGATGGGTATAATAATGATGTTTAACTCATGTAAATAATAAATATAAAATGATAATGATTCTGTATATATGATATACCATCCAATTATATATTATTTTAATACCAAAAGAATGATATTATCACTCGTGCGTACGTATGGACTATCGTCTCCAAGAACGCGATGAGATTCATTCTCCATCGTATCCATTCAAGTATAATTATCATTTGATGATTAATAATAGTATCTAAGGACTTGATATCATTCTGGATATGATTAAGATACAACATATCCATTAAAAACATGTATTACGTAACAAAACATATAAAAAAAACGAGTAAGTTAACACCCGAAACGACGATAATTTTAAGATATTATTAACAAAGCAATGTTAAAAGATCATATATGATATCATGTTAATGTATATGATTATTGAATAATTTAATAAAAATTATTTCACCATTATACAGGAGGTTAACCTACCCCAACCAAGGAAAAGTACAAGGTAAGGGTTATTTCACAATCTCTTCATTATCCGAGGTTGTTTATACATAATAATCCACTGGGATCTCTTTATCAGCCACATCCATGTTACTTAAAAATGTATTTCAAAACATTTTTACTATTTAAAATAATATTGGTTAAAGTCATTTATACACTTTTTTGACATTTTATAAGAGTTTTATAAAGGAATCTTTCCGTCTATTTCCAAACAAGGTGCTTTTTAACCTTTTCAACAGAATTAAGGTAAGAATGTTATTTTAACTTATACGGCAGGTGCGGTTATTTCCCGCCATTATAAAATCGTCGAAGATTCCCTTACAAGATTATAATAATATTTTCATAGAAAATGTTATGTTTTATAAATATATGACTCTTAAATGATTTCAAAATAGAAAGAGATATTTCTGTAAAAAGAGTTTTGATTTCATCTATGTCAACATCCTTTGATGGATTTTACGCTTATTTGAAGTTGATTTATTATGATACAAAACTTCTATATTGTATTGATGTTTTTTTGATATGTTTGACTGCGGATGTGATATTTTTATACCATTCATAGTTTATGGTTAATGTATTGACATTTCGTATGCTAGTTTTAATACGAATTTTTATGTTATGTTTAAACCTTTTCATATGGGAATGAATTGGGCTTAATATGTGACGAGTGGAGCCCGCTATAGCTCCTCGATGCATCGGTAGGTCTCATGAGAAGAACTAGTGTCTTGGCACAAGGCCTTGGAAAAATATTATTTGTAGTCTTGGCACGAGGCCTTGGCTATGGGTTATGATAGTCTGGCATTATGCATTCCATCATTATGAAAGTGGTTATTGATATTGCATGTGATTATTCGATTAGTAGAATATCCATGTGAATAAGTAAATGGAATTATTTCATTTTATCTTTGCCATACTATGTTGAGGTTCAAGATTAAAAGGCTTTTGTTTTAAGTTATACATTGCCTTAAATGTTTATTATTATTTATGAAAGTTTTCATTATATTGTTAGCCTTACTAGGCATTTGAGCTCACCCATTTTCTATGTTTTATTTTTCCCAGGATGTGAAGAAGTAATTTATGAATGACCTGCAAGGATAGTATGTGGGGATATGAGTGTGGAATATGGAGACTATGTTGTTTTAGTAGTTTTTCAATTTATGATGTAATGTAAAACTTTATGAATATATCTAGTGTTTCCAAGGCTACTAAAACAATCGGTCTTTCGATATTTGATCTTTCTTGTGATCATGCCAATGTTATGTAATAATGCACCGACTCTGGGTAACTGTAGTCGGGGCATTACAGTTGGTATCAGAGGAAGTTTAGTACAAACCTTGGAAGCTAGATTTAGATAAATTCTGACTAGAGCACGTAGACCAAAGATGAACATTGAGGATTAGTATAGAAGAACTTCCTAGAATTTTGGTATTGTAAAGATTTTGTGAGTTTTCCGAGCAATACATCCATGTCTGGATACATGCATTTAGAGGTGGCTCTGGCACAGATGTACCTAGGGGTAAAACCCGAAAACACCGCTTTGAGGTAGAATAGAACGAGAACTGGTGCACGACAACGGGCCTTACTGCACTCTTGGTTACGACACTCCCGGGTGATATGCTTAGGATAACTCCCATTTTCTTTACAAACCATTATGAAGGGTTTATGAGCATATACTTCCTCAAAGGAGACATTTTTATGATTATGGATTATATCCATAAACTATTTAATTTATGTTATGTGTTTTACAAGTTTGGGATTAGGTATTGTTATTCATAAACTAATCTAGTGTATGCCATTGTTTAGAAATGGCCTCCAGTAGAAGGAATGATAACTCCAGCAATGCACATGATCCAAAGAGAAAGAAGGATCATATCTTTCAGGGTCTTAAGATAGAATTTATAAGAGAAATATTCTCCCATGTATTATCATCATATTAAGAAATACTATCATGTGTTGATAGGATAAGTAAAGAGTTTACTGAGTCCTATGGCTTTGAAGGGAAGCAAGAGAATAAAAGGATGGAAGAGAGAAATATGGATAAAGGGAAGAGGGGAAAGAAGAATTTTCCCATATGTGATAACTGTGGGAAGAAACACCCGGGAACTTGCCTGAAAGGAATGGGAGTTTTTTATATGTGTGGAGGAAAAAGGGCACAAAGTACGTGACTACAAGGGTAATAAAATGCTTTCAAATGTACAATGCTTCATTTGCAAAGAGTTTGGACACTACGCGAACCTATGTCCCAGTCATCAGACTATGCTGCAAATGATGCTATTATACAATAATCAAGTTATGATACTACCACAGATGAAGAGGAATGATTAGAGTTCTTATGTTGATTATGTCATTTGAGTGTTGTATCAACAATGTACTTTTTATAATAATTATGAAGTATATAAGGATTGTACTACAGTACTATTTCATTAAGGACTTGAGATTGTGTGGATCAAAGAAAAGTGACTCAATATTAGGATAAATTTTTGGAAAATATATGGTTGAGTGAATGATAAACCATAATATAGTTCTGATACTGAGGTAGTGATTTTGGAATAATACATGATTGATTTGGATAAATTATATTGGATATTCTTGACTACCTTGAAAATGTTTAATGATTTGTATATTCCATCATTGTTGGGGTTTAAATCATTTTTGGATTGAAGGGGTATATCTATTATTGTTTAAGGAATAATGGATCATGAATGTAATCAATAAGGTTTTATGGTAATTTAGGATGTTGCAGTGTTTTAAAAGAATACATAATGAAGTTGTTCACATGTTATTACATGAAAAAAAGGATCTTTATGGTGTTTACCTTCATTATAAATTTTAGCACTGAAGTATTTTGGATAGTTCTAGTTTGGATTATTTTGGATTACCATAAAAGGACAACCCGGAGGTCGGGCGGCTATCTGTCGCGTCCGGCATGGCCCCGAGACTTGAACCCACAACCGAAGGGCGACAAGGGTGTATCACCTACCACTGACCCACGTGATGTCTGGGATTAAATAATGTAGTTATTTAAAAAAAATATCTGTTAGATGATTTATAAATTAGTTTTTTTTTACCCTATATGAATAGGATAAATAGAATTTTTTTTACGTTCTATTATCTTTTAGAGTGAAAGAAGAGTTTGTAGTAGAAATTAGTTAAAGGATGGAACTCTACTTGTCAAGAATATATTTTTCTTATTCTCTTATTCTATGAAGAAATTAATTCTTATAATTTATTTAAGGAATCCTAAAACCAAAAATGTGTTCTCCTAGTACCCCATGTTTTGTTGAACTGATGGTATTTCAAATCATCATAGATTGATGAATTTACGGACCTCAATTTTACACTTGTTTTTTATTAATGACCTAAATCAATACCTATAAATATTTACGTTTTCCACCAATTATATGTCTCTAATTTCCACCAATGTTCTCCTAATCGAGATCATAATTTGGTGGTGACCCTTTCATTTCTCTTTTCCTCATATTGAGACTAAATTTTAGTAACCCAACGTCCAATGTGGGTTTTCCCACAGAGATATTTTCTATTTTCAACCTTTTATTTTCAAAGAACAATTTCAAATTGAGAGGACGGAATTTATTGAAGGAGGGTAGAATGTAACACCCCAATATTTCATAGTGTGTTATTTCATCAATATAATTCAACAACATGCACTACACGCAACACAGAGTTCAAGTGCACCATGACATACCAAATAAGTCGTTCAAAAGAATTTATGAATAGTATTAACTAAATTTTAAACTTTATATAATCCTTATAATTTTAGAATCCATATTATGAGTTTCTTAGACATAATGTAAGAACAAATTCATTTTCAGTAGTGCACTTTTACCACCTTTTAATAGTGACCCCTTATTAAATCCATCATTTTAAACTTTTATATATTTTATTTGACTAAATAAATTTACTTTGGGGACATCAAAAATTTACAATGAAACATATCAAGCTTCTACAGTACGCTTCTCTTTGAATAATGCAATAACGTGTGTTGTACGCAACATGGAGTTCTAACACACACCACAACCAATCAAACTAGCCGTTATGAATAGTAATACCTACTTTTTAAAATTTTATAAATTCTATCTCTCAAAATGGACTTCATTTTTGGATTCAGAATATCGAAATTATCCTAGGGTGAAATTTTGGTACTTTTCGGATAACTTTCATATTTTGATGAATAGTGAAAAAATACTAAATTATAATTAAAAACAATTTTTTTATCAAAATAATTATTAGTGATAAATTAAGAAATTGAGTTTTTTTAAAGTATATTTATAATAAATTTTTACCATTTAATACAATTTTTGTCATTGGACATAATTTCAAAATTAAACCGAACATAAACAAATATCAATCTTTTGATAGTTATTATATCGTAAAAACACGCTTTTTGTTTTGACAGTGGAAATTAATTTTAAATTAATTTATGCCACTTCTGTGTTTTGAATTTGGAAAAATGGATTCCATATTTGGAATCAGGATGTTCAAATTGTTTAAATAGGTAACTTTTATTTTTAGACATTTTGAATAATTACTGCGGTAAATATTTTATTTACCATGGTTAAGGGTAAATCCGGTAAATAAGGGTTAAAAAATAATATTATAATAATACTAAATTACCCTAAAATGTGTTCTAACCTTATTGGTGGATACATGTCCGACCATGGGCATCTTTGGGTCGATTTTGGGACCCCATGGTGCCACTTTTAGGTGATAGGGCCACTTTATTTTAATTAAGTTAAAATAAGTACAAAAATGACATAAGCATATATCTTTTAGAAAAACAATTTTTAAATAGGGTTATATAAGTTGGATTTTCAACTATAAATATTCATTATAAATATAAAAGGATTTACTAAATAATGATATTTTATTTATAAGTTTTAGAAATTAAATAATTTAATTTATTTATGACACAATGATGACGCAGTAATTACCATAATAGTGAAAAATTAAAATAATTGATATTATAAATACCCAAATAAATATAATTTGAGACTTTTATTGAATTAAACTAATTTTCTAGGTTAATATGACATATTATGATTTATTTAATTAACTATTTTTGAAGTAATCATTCTGTTATGAGTTTCACAAAAAATAAACTATTGAATAGTTTCAAAATTGACAGAAAAGAGTTTTTAAAAAAAATATTATATTATTAATTGATATTAAATTCCTAAAAATATAAGGTTCGGCCAAGAGACTTATATAATTATAGTTGTATCATTAAAGGACCACATGGGGGGTCTCTTGGATTTATATGGTAAGTTTATTAACCATATAATATAAAAATACAAAGAGACATTGTAAAAGTGAAACTAATTAAGAGTTAATACTTAAAGATAAGGTTAATATGATGACCCAAACCAGTCTAAATTCTATTGGTTGAGTGGTTTTAGACCCCTCCCCACCTTAGCCTTTAAATAACCATCTTTGGAGCCATTAGAAACCGAATATGAATTTATTATAAATTAATATTTCTAGCTTTTCCAAAGGTGCCCATCACCCCTCTTATAAAAGGGCACTCCTCCTTCTCATTTCTTCACACCTTCAAAGCCTTTTGGTTCAGCCAACCCCTGCCTAAATACTCTCTCAACATCCCGCACTACAACCTAGAGGCCTTATTTTGATCCGAAAGCCATCCAAAGGATCCATTTTGATCAAATCAAAAGGAAGGACCCGAAGAAGAGGTAATGTTTTCACCACGCCTTTTCAAGTTCCTTTCTTCTTCCACTTATTCTTCCTTCGTTGTTACCATTATAAAATAATAACTCCATTATCATATTTATACTGTAATTTTATTATAAATATGGTACAACCATATTCACTATTCTATCCATCCTTTGAATAAAATGTCACCATACGTGCATACGTACGGCTTACCGTCTCCACGTCGTGGTGTAATTGTTTTTAAATAAATTATTATTTGGATGGGTTTAATAATGATGTGTAACTCATTTAAATAATAAATATAACATGATAATGATTCTGTATATATGATATACCATCCAATTATATATTATTTTAATACCGAAATTATGATATTATCGCTCGTGCGTACGTACGGACTACCGTCTCCACGAACGCGATGAGATTCATTCTCCATCGTATCCATTCAAGTATAATTCTCATTTGATGATTAATAATAGTATCTAAGAACATGATATCATTCTGTATATTATTAAGATACAACCTATCCATTACAAACATGGCTTACATAACAAAACATATAAAAGAAAACGAGTAAGTTAACACCCGAAATGACGATAATTCTATGATATTATTAACAAAGCAATGTTAAAAGATCATATATGACATCATATTAATTTATATTATTATTGAATATTTTAATATCAATTATTTCACCATTATAAAGGTGGTTAAACTACCCCAACCAAATAAAAGTACAAGGTAAGAGTTATTTCACAATCTCTTCATTATCCGAGGTTGTTTATATGTAATAATCCAATGTGATCTCTTTATCATCCACATCCATGTTTCTTAAAAATGTATTTCAAAACATTATCACTATTTAAAATAATATGGGTTAAAGTCGTTTATACCCTTGTTTGAATTTTTATAAGATTTTTATAAATGAATCTTTCCGTCGTTTTCCAAACAAGGTGCTTTTTAACCTTTTCGACAGAATTAAGGTAAGAATGTTTTTTTAACTTATACGGCAGGTGCGGTTATTTTCCGCCGTTATGAAATCTTCGAAGCTTCCCTTAAAATCTTATAAGAATATTTTCAAAGAAAATGTTTTATTTTATAAATATATGACTCTTAAATGATTTCAAAATAGAAAGATATATTTCTCTAAAAAGTGTTTTTATTTCATCTATGTCAACATCCTCAGATGAAATTTATGCTTATTTGAAGTTGATTTATTATGATACAAAACTTCTATATTGTATTGAAGGTTTTGTGATATTTTTTACTGTGGATGTGCAATTTTTATACCATTCATAGTTTATGGTGAAAGTATTGACATTTCGTATGCTAGTTTTATTATGAATGTTTATGTTATGTTTAAACATTTTCATATGGGAATGAATTGGACTTAATATGTGACGGTTGGAGCCCGCTATAGCTCCTCGATGAATCGGTAGGTCTCATGAGACAAATTAGTGTCTTGGCACAAGGCTTTGGCAAAATCTTATTTGTAGTCTTGGCACGAGGCCTTGGCTATGTGGTTATGATAGTCTGGCATTATGCATTCCATCATTATGAAAGTGGTTATTGATATTGCATGTGATTATTCGATTAGTAGAATATCCATGTGAATAAGTAAATGGAATTATTTCATTTTATCTTTTCCATACTATGTTTAGGTTCATGTTTAAAAGGCTTTTGTTTTAAGTTATACATTTCCTAAAATGTTTGTTCTTATTTATGAAAGTTTCCGCTATATTGTTATCCTTAGTGGGCATTTGAGCTCACCCCTTTTCTATGTTTTATTTTTCCCAGGATGTGAAGAAGTAATTTATGAATGACCTGCAGGGATAGTATGTGGGGATATGATTGTGGAATATGGAGACTATGTTGTTTTAGTAGTTTTTCAATTTTTGATGTAATGTAAAACTTTATGAATATATCTAGTGTTTTCAAGGCTACTAAACCAACCGGTCTTTCGATATTTGATCTTTCTTGTGATCATGCCAATGTTATGTAATAATGCACCGACTCTAGGTAACTGGGATCGGGGCATTACACATTGTATAGTTCTCAACACACCCACTTATGCGAGCTTCACTTGACAGTTCCATACTCATGAGCCATCTCTAATCCAATTATCTAGTGTCACAATGACACACACCCCATATCCATTGTCACATCCCTTGTACCCCAATGGTATATGTCCCTTATTAAGGTACCATTAAGAATAAACTCACACCACCACCAATAATTCCAAATATTTCCATTAACAAATAATCTACTTCAATAATACTAAACATTTATTGAAAATAAAATCAAAAAAAAATCAAAGAAACAATTAATATCAATAATAATATCCCTTTTATATAAAACATAAAATCCAATGCTTTTCCATCAATCCATAAAAATCACCTTTTTAGAATCCATATCTTAAAACAAAGAAAAAAATCACATTACTCAAATACCCAATTTTTTCCATATTTCACAAATCGTCACTCTAGAAGGTTTCTAACTAATGTTATGTCAACCATGTCACTCTCAATTCAATAGAAAAAATATAATTCCTAATAGTGGAAGTCAGTTATACTAAGTCGATATGAGGATTAAACCTGCTTCCTTGATGGTAATGCTGAAAACCCCAATGAATGATGAACACACAAGAAAACAGGGTTGATTCTCTAATAACCCACCTTAGATCACATTTACTATAAATATCATGACCAAATATCATCATATATGGCCACCACACACTGATGTATACCCATAATGAGCATATATCTATGAAATCAAGAGAAATAAGGAATTATATCTAATTAGATCTAAGAAACTAACAAAGAAAGAACAAGAATGATCACAAACCAAGAGAATTGATCCTTGATTCACCGAGGGAAGCCTTTTGATCACCTTGATTGCAATGAGAGAACCTTTTTTTGGACTTAGGATATGAAAAATCCCATGATATGTCTATTTTGGGAAAAAATAAGGAGTTATGGAAAAATAGTTTAGATCCAATTTTTAAGGATCTCATTCTGACACCGCATATGGTTTGACTGCATGGTTATGGAAACATTGTGATAACCGTGTGGTAGCTGATAAAAAATGACTTATCCTTGCACGGTCTCCAAAATTGTGCTCCAACCATGTTGGATATACTGCCTCAAGAGGACCACCGCACATGGTCTAGACGCACGGTTAGTCAAAATGTGTGCCGATCATGTGATCTCCCTTTAGCCCTAAAAAACACTTCCATTATTCTCCTGACTATCCCAACTATCACCCTTAAACATTATAACCATAAAAATAACCATGTAAGGGGTACATACTAGATATAGGGGGTATGGAAAAATATATCTTGGAACATATTAGATTATAGATTTTTGATAAGGGAAGATGTGTTCTTATCATCAATATTAACATATTTGACACTTGTATATATATTCATTAGGGAAAATTATCAATAATATTTCAGGTTCAATAAATATCATGGGTATATTTTCTCTTGTGATGATCCATGCATCTTCTGCCAAACATCAATCACTAGCATAGAATCTTCCATGTGCTAGTACAGATGATTTTAAGGATTACCTTTATCAAATTAAATAGAAATAGAATCCTTTTATACAACAAAACATCACACTTTTGGGGTAGGATAATAGTTTATTTTTCTTTTGAGTGTATTACAAAAGGTCATCTCTGGTGTGTAGTAGATTCTTCTATAATTCATTTTTCACAATGAATGAAAACTGTTTTTTTAGAATTATTGAAGAAATAAAGATTAAATATTTACATTAAATAATATATATTTTGTTACTCTGCGAATAATAAATAACAAATAAATATTTTATACTCAAATAATTGTATATTTAATTTCCTAATGAATTAATTTTTTCAAAAATATTCCACTGAAACAGATTTAAAAGTGAATATCTTGTGAATGAGTATTTTTTTATCATAGAAACATACCCAATTATAAATCCATGTATGAAAATAATATTTATCCATAACATTTAATTTGAATAGAATATATTTTCGGTTTTTATTACACATTTTACGTGAAACTCCAATCCATGTTCTCAATAGCATTAGGGTATACCTCTTAAAGTCTATGGTTATCATCTAAAAACATGTTATAGATCCCAAATAGAAAAAATTAAATTAAAACATAAAAACATAAAAAGTGTAATATAATTGATTTATCTCAATATCTACAGTCATTATATTTTCTTGTTGGTGTCATCAACCAATATGATCAATTTCATATTCATTGAATTTCTAAAAATAAACATTCTAAAAAAATTCCATTGACATGGACATAATTTGGTATTTATATTCCCATTTATGGTCAAGACGTATCAAAAATACCTAAATTTGGAAGGGACAATTCCATTATCCCACTATTCATTAATCCAATATCTTTTGTATGTACCAACCTATTCATACCATTCCATGAGTATATATAATCATGGTTTTTTCATCACATCAAATTACCTAACACATGACACACATTTATAACAATCTAACATCTATACTTTATTACACACAACCACACATAGGATCATATAATGACACAAATAAATGTTGATTTCTTATTGGTGGGTCATTTTATCATATTATCCTTTTATGAATATAACATTCTATGTACACCATGAGGAGGCTTCTCTATGACTTATTAGTATTCAAAACCAATAACATGTATCATTTTGATCCTATAAAATGTTTTTTCAATCATTATAACTTATATTTAAGAATAATATCTTGGAACTTATAAGTTATTATCATAGTGGGTAAGTGATATGTCCTTCAATAGTTAAATTAAATCATTAGAAATTATCAAATATTATGTCACGAATTATAATAATCCTTCTGGGATCTGAACATTATATGTTTTCAAATCAATGAATTTTGCTAATAATAAAATATATAAAATTTTATTCTATGTTAATACACCAAGAGATTTTATATACTAAATTATTCTATACTATAGGTTAGTGAAATAACATGTGTATTCTGAAACCACTCTTAATCTGTTAAAAACAATATTAATATTCATCTAATAAAGCTAATATCATTCAAATCTTAGTTAACATTTTTTTGGAAATGAAAATAATGAAACAATTCTCACAAATCATACTTGATATAAAGGTATTCTTTGAAAATTTCCTATAGCAATTAAAATTTTTAGTTTATGACATTATTTAATCCTTACAGTCTTTTAGGGATAAAAAATATACTATTTTTTGTGATTACATGATCCATCAATGAAACTATCTATAGATATAATTTAGAATTAAAAAAATGTTGGTTATTGTATCATCTGTTTTCTGTTGTACAACAGAATCCTGATTATATTCAGGTAATTTATTTTTAAAAAATATTATAGATTATAATCATTATGGACTAAAAATAAATGATTGATTTACTTTTTATTGAATTTATTCATAAAATATATAACGTTAGTTTCGGTATTTCTTCGTCTAAAAAGAATAAATTTGAATTAATAATGTAACTTTCTAGTAAAAATTTTTCCCTTCATCAATAACTCTACATTAACCATTTAATAAAAATAATAAAATTAAAGGTATACCTTTGATATGAATTTATCCCCTCATAACTAACAGTATATGAAATCGTTATAGGGTATGCATTATCAGTTATTGATTTGATTTTATAAATTTAATGATAATAAAAGTAATAACACATTGCTCTATCGTTCTTCTTAAAATATAACGTTGGTTCATCCAATGGTGATGCACATGGTTATATAAATCCAAGATATATATTCTCTTTCTTGATTATTTAATCACTCCTTATCAACTGGGTATATTCAATAAGGATATTTTTTATATTAGCATTGATCCAGGAATGAATTAAATTGAAATATGAATGTTGGGATCTCAGTTGAAACTAGGTGTACATATAGGATATACCAAAATATATTCCATCTAAATTGGAATGTATTCAATATTAATATCCTACCCAATTATTTCATTAAAATACCATGTGTTATTATGTATCAAGTCCCTTACAAAGAATGTAAATTCTATAAATAATTTCTATTTAATGGTTCAATGACAGAAGATGAATTATTGGTTTGGAATATGATATGTGATTTATCTATCATATAATTTGATATGGTTTATTTGTTGAGATAGCCAATCCATTAATTAAATCATAAAAAAAAATTACCAACAGATAAAAAATATATCTAAGATATATATTCTGAAAAATAATAATTAGATAACATTTGAAGACATGGAATATAGTCATTACACCACTAAGAGTTTTCATATATAATTCAATTTCTAGTCACTTTGGTGGTTATATAATTATTTCTTAAATTATTAAATATATTAATTACCATATAGAATAATAA
The DNA here is from genome assembly GCA_963277665.1 of Viscum album. Taxonomy (NCBI): domain Eukaryota; kingdom Viridiplantae; phylum Streptophyta; class Magnoliopsida; order Santalales; family Viscaceae; genus Viscum; species Viscum album. The sequence continues at coordinate 639,780,199 of OY728122.1, forward strand.
TCAGATAATATATATTTTTTGTTTATAAATTAAGAGAAACTATAATTATAATTGTTTTTTCGAATAAATCATTTATTAGAACCAAAATTGATGGCATATGTATTAAATGGTACTAACCAATGTATATAATCATGTGTTATTTAAAAATCAACCACATTTTTTAACATATGACACCATCCCATCAACATATGATATTTTATGTTTCATCGGTAGCAATATCCATACGACCTGGGATTCCCTATGTTGATTCTACTTATTCATCATATCCCTAAACATGAAGACAACTTAACCCCACTCTGATACAAATGGAAAACACATAATCCTAAAATATAAACATATTACATAATTATACCTGAAAAATAATTATATTTTTCCAATAAATCACATCTCATTAACCTATATCATTATTATCCATGTATATTAGATAAATAAACAACTTATGTTACAATAAATCATCAATATCATCAGATTTAATTCAATATATGATACCCTTAAACACATTTCATGAGTAATAATCATATTAAATATGAATGGAATAAATAAATCAAACAATTGGGTAATTAGAATCTTTTCAATAGGTAAAAAAAGAGATACCAACCAATAAAACCAAAAATATGATCCTAAATAATATAATTTACTGTCAGGTGAACATGTCGATATTGAAAAAATCATGGAATATATCAAAAATATAAGGAAATATTAATAAAAATATATAGATCAATAATCATTAATTTGGTTTTTTCACTTAACATATGATATGGGAAATATGAATCTCGCATAATAATAAAATCTTTAACAAGAAAGGGCGTAGAAAATAAATTTTTTTATTTCCACAAAAAACCAGGGCCTACAATACATAATAGAAATAATACCTCAAAATATAGTTAAAAACAGTAGCATCTTAGTACCCATAATATAAAAACTCGTGAGATATAAAGGATTATTTCATTAATTTAAGTCTGTAAAACTGTATCCCTTCCCAATATATAATGATATAACATATATTAGTGTGACACATAATGAATACAACATTAGAAATACATAATAATATATATTAACATTGATAATGAAATAGTATTTCATAACTATAAAAATACTTTTAAATAACATATTTTGAGATATTGTGGTGTTTATTTCAATAGATCATATACCTAGTTCACCATATGAAATATTAAATTAAATAAAAATTAATGAAAAATAAAATAGATAGTCATCATTTAATTATTTATAAAATAAGGAGAAATATATCATTCATTTTGAAAACCATTATTAAAATAATATAACATAAAAATAATTTCATTTACCTAAATAAAGATAATTTAATTAAAAAATAACTTGTAGAATCCTTAAAACATAAAAATGTATCTTCATATTAAAAATTATTTAAAATTTTAGAAGAATGTGGTTGAGGAGAAAATATAATTGATGAGTGATAAAATGAATCATTCCACATATTTTTAAATATGTAAAATCCATTAAAAAGAAAATGTATGTATTCCTATAATAAAACATATGCTCAACTGTAAAACATTAAAAACAATATTCACATGGAGGAGAATGTTTTTTGACAAAAAAGAAGAGATAAATACAATTCCACTTAAGAGGATGATTTCAGGGAAATTTTGAATCAATAAGATGTAAACTGGCATTGAAACACATAAATGTCAAAAATTAATATATCAAGATAAAAAAATTTCATTTATATATTTTATGTCCATATCCTACATATGTATTTTTATTAAATTATATTATCACTTAAAAATAGACATTGGTAAAGTATCTCATTACATTAATCCTAAATCTATCAATTATACATTTACATGAAATATAACAATGAGGAAAATATTCATAAATTATTTAATTACCTCAATAAAATTTATTTGTATATATAATATTTAGCTAAGTTTATTATTTACTTTTTTATTAGTTAGTAATAGTATATTTTCACCCTTCAATGCTAGTAGTTCTACTTTTCTCATACACGTTCTGGCATGGTATGGTTGATCCTCATTCTATGTAAATAGGTTTACCATTTACATATTATTAAATATTGTTTTATTATATAATTATAAAAATTTATATATACTAAATTTTATTTGATGGATGGTTTGAATGGGGTTCAAAATAATTGAATTAATAAAAATATTTTTTCTGGTAATTTTAGAGATAAAACCATGATTCATAATAAAGATCCATATTTATTATCCTAAAATAAAAATCTATATTTGAAAGTTAAATTAAACTTTAATTTCTTATATTTCCAACCATTTTGATTTAATATTCTTCCAAAATATATATACTGAAAACTGTTCATTATTTTTCATATAGGATGTTGAACCGACAAAAAATAAAACTTTTTTTACAAATTAAATAATATTTGGATGGAGCTATATTCTTGTGATATCATTTTTATAGAAGAAAGATGATATTAAAAGAAAATAATTAGTTTGTTTAATGGGAATTATAAATAGTGTACTTCTTAATGTAATTGAAAATTACAGATAAGTTTATTATACATTTACAAAATCACTCATTCTCGAAATATGTTACACTAACCTAATGGATTTAGGTTACATTATTGGAAAAATATGCTAAAAATAATAAATTTTAATTTAGGATTGTAATTTTTTGATGTTTTTAAAGGGAAAATTGTGGAAAATTTTGTTTTTAAATTATTTTATGATAGGTTGGTTTATTGGAGAGTTGGAGTTCGGTTTAGAAAAATACTCATCTCATATTGTGTATTAAAAATATCTTTATAGATAATGATGATCTAAAGGCGAAATAAGGAATATTAATTTTAATAAAGAAACACAATCAGTATTTACAATTTTTTTGAGATATTTTAGTTTTTTAATCAATAATGTTTTCCCTTTTAACACTTTTGATGCTTTTCTATGGAAAATCACATTTGAACTAAGTGATTATTTCTAACCAAAATTAAACTGAAACTCTTTCATAATTTATGATAAATTATTTTAACAATAAAATTCATTTTTAAATATCCAATTCGAAAAGTTGATAAATATAATTATAATTTAATATTTAAAACATATAAAAAATCATTTTCAGAAAACTATTATTTGAAACACTTAATATAAATTATTCATAACTTATAACATATAAATACCATAATATTAATTTTAAATTTTTTATATACATTTTGAATTCTGTTAAATTTTATAATCAAAATATTTTAAATTTAACTCTTAATAAAAATAAATATATTATACAATTACACCAAATAATTAATCATTTTTTCAATAACTACAAATCATTAATTTATTATTCATTATTACACCTTAATTATTTATTAATTTTTGAACATTAAAAATAATTAATTAAATTTTATCATTATATTATAGGGAAATAATGTTTAAAGTGTAATAAAAAAATAAAAATTAATAATTCCGAAAAATGTATTCTTTGAAATAAATATTATGATTAAAAATTAATTAATTACATTATAATTTATTTCAAAACCAAATATAATATTTATATCAAATATGAAGCAAATGTATTCCTAATATAAGATATTCAATCTATTTATTTTTTGTACACATACTCAATGTCTATATAACCAGCATTCATATATAAATAAATATATAATAAGTTTTCATATATATTATAGGAAAACATATCTCCATTCTATGAGCTTAAATTATTTCCAAAACATCATTACTCAAATTTATTAATTTCGATAACATAATTTCTATTACATTTATAATGTTTTATTTAAATACATCACTAAAATAAGATGTATGATCTTGAAGGAAAGTAAGTAGGATAATTATTTCTTTTATGTAGTCATTTTAATTACTAGAATATTTATTATTCTTTTTATTTTCATAATTACATTTCCTAATAAACACTAATAATCAATTATTTATTATATTATTTATAATATTTTATTTTATTATAATATTTTTTTTATTGATGATTCCTGGGAATAAAATTATTCCTCATTTTTAGTGTAAAACCATACGGTATTTTATCAAAATCACAACATCAATTAATAAAATGTCATATTACCATATTAGAATAGCCAAGAAAATCTATTCCCATTAGATTTTTATAGTTTATCAAGACTGTGGTGGAACATTCCACCACCATTAAATCCCACATTACAAAATTCATCATAAAATATAATCCTTATAAATATATAACTTATAAATCAGGTATATAAATTACAAGAAACAATCATCATGCCCATTAAAATTATGTACATTATATAATCATTGAAGACCCATCCATATGTTGATGACCTTCATCATATTCCCTACAGTTACCATTTTTAAAATTGACAAACAATATATTTAAATATAACATAATTCCAATAATGTATTTATATATAATATTCTTATTACAATTGAGACATTACTTTACCTTAATCTTCTATAATTATGGTTAATCATGATATAGATACATTCCCCCTATAGTCACAAAAACCGTATTGTAAACATTTATGTTTATTTTTTAACTAATCCTTATATGTCTAAACTAAATATTTTTATCCAATTATAATCCCCCTATAATCCTAAAATGATTCTCAAGTAAATCCATAAAAAATTCATTAATAATTGTAGCATTCATCACTTCACCCTTTATGAACTATGAAACAAGAGTCTTGAAGGTCTATAATATATTTGATGTAAAATGTGGATGTAATTTCGAAATATCCATCGAATAAGTTTCATGACCCCCAACATTATTGATTACCTCCAATATATAACTGTATAATATGATGTTATTCACATGAAGGTTATTTAAAATGATCTATTATTAATAATTTAAAAAAAATCAACATTTATGTAGTTCATTCGATTTTACATTGCGTAAAGGTTCTTATACAACAAATATGCCTTGATGCCTAACATAAAGTCTCATTAAATACTTATTTTATATGAATAATTTCATATAATACATTATACCAACATTAATATCACATTTTTAACTTTAAAAAATCATTTAAATCAATGAAATTAAAACAATGTAAAAATGATAGCTTAATAACTTTCAAAATATACAGCACAAATAAATCAATCATATGGATTAAAAATGTGAGAGACATTACCGTAGACATTAAAATTAATTTCAAAATATAATTTTAATTTAGTATCCAATAAAAAATTCTGATATGAAGACCTTACAAAATAATAGCACAAGTTCAATCCAATGACATCACTAAGAACATTTTTACAAGGTATAGCGTACATCAAGATGTTCTATGTAACTCATACATCCCAAAATCCCATCCTATCAATACAATATTAAATTAGATAAATTACCAAAACACAATACATAAAAATATTTGATCAATATCACCCTCAACCACTGTTATTCACTTTAAATTTAGATATATAATCTTTTGTACTACCTGGATACCAAATAGACTCACACTCCCACTAGCCTAACCACTAATAAATCAACCCATATTAAAAGTTAATTAGGTGAGGCATATAACCTATTCTAACCATACTAAAACTCTACTATACCTCGTAAAGAACCAATTGTACCTTTTTCAAAATATATAAATTGAAAATCACTTTCAATATTATACTCATTCAGGAAATTTTCACCAATTAAAGAATCCATTGTCTATAAATGTCCATAACCTTTTCAAATAATGCATATAGAAATATATTTATATGGTATACATATAATTAATAACCAACTCTATATATGTCATCACACCATGGTTTCATATTAATATCAATCCTATAGCGTGAAATAGTTTTAAATTTTCCATGTTTTCTTATCTAAATATTTTTACCAATATAATTTATTTTGTAAAATAGTGGGAAATATATTTTTATTTTTAAATTATAAAAAACCGTATTTTATTAATAAGTTTTTTATTAATATAAAATATTGTAAATAACTATTGATTTTATGAAGAATTAATGATGATTTTATGCATTTCCAATAATCATTCAAATTGAGAGTAAAACAATCAATATACTTTTGTTATGAATTTTTTTAAAAAATATATTGATGTAATGAAAATTTTTAAAAAATCAGTTCCCACATCATTGAAAACTTAATCACTGATTAAATATATTAATCTAGGATAATTCATTGATTACATGTTGTGTTCTAATCATCTAAATCAATTTAATAACCAACAAATGACAAAATAACCAGATTAATTCCTAAACACCAATCCTTATGTACCTCAATCATACCAACTCAATGTCCCTATAAGTCCTCATATACGAATCCTCATATTCCAATGGCTGAATAAAATATAGAAGGTTATTTATGTGAAGTAGGATCAATATTAACTATTTATCTTAAATGTATAATAATAATAAATAGGAATATAAAAAATATAAAACACATTAAAATAAAAAATTATTCAATAAATAAAATGATATCATATATCATATGTCATAATATATTAAAATAATAAACATGTTAACTCTAAAAAAAATATTATATAAATTATATATCCTTCATTGTCCTGTTTATATACATGGAATTTCATATAATTAAAAATTAAAAATTGTAAAAAATAGTATTTATAAAAATAATAATCCACCCTTCCTCATGTTAGTCTCATAATCCACACTATGAAGAGGTTCCACAATCCATTTTTTTACTCCTTTCACTAAACATCATAAAAAAATTTAGGGTTATAAGTTCACTGAGGAAAACATTCTAGTATTATTATAGATGTTCCTTAGAAACCACCACTAGTATATAATACTTATAAAATATTTCTATATAGGAGTACTAATATATTGGAATATTCAATGATATGGAAATAAACATAAAGATAACTATATTGAGTCATTTCATAATGAAAAGACCACCACAATGCTCAACCCTTACTTTTTTAGTTGGTGTCGGTGAATCATAGTAGATATGCCACAAATAAACCCTATTGTTTTAATATTTTCAAAATTTTCATTTTGAAATACATAGATTATAATTTATGTATATGGAGTGGATTAATGTTTCTAATATATATATATATAATAAACACAGTATTTCTACAAGATAATAAATTGAAAATAATTATTATAGATGAATTCTACATCTATATCATTATAATGGTATTGTGAAACTAGTTAAATTTATATATAACCACAATATATGTGGTAGACCGCATTTTTAAATTCCCAATAACCTTTATAACATAAAGAACAATCTAATTCATAAAAGTATATTAATAGGGAATGCATATTTGAAAAATTAGTATTAAATATAATCAAAAATATATCATCTGGTCCCCAATGTTCTAAACATCCATCATTAATAGTACAAGACATTTAGACTGAAAAAAATTGAATGATAACTAAAAATGAAAACCACATGGTAAAAAATCATAAGAATCACCTAGAATCCTTGAATATTTTTAGGGTTTTCTTCTTTCAATACTTTAATAATTATCACACAAAATATCGAATAGTAATGATACAACATATTTACATTCATAGCCCAAACCCTTACCCTCAACTATATAGATACAAATCTATTGATTCACCATCCTTATATAACTATGACCATGAATAACACCAATCACATCCCAACCCACTATAATAAAATAGCACCAATCTAATGTGTAGGTTTAAACACATAATTATTATGTCTATAATGATCAACTATAATATATGATCTAACTCATTATTCACATTCCTCAAATATTAATTCAATAAAATTGGGAACATTAGTTAACACATCTTACCCTTAATTTATAATCAAACACAATCATTAATAATAATATATATTTTCCTAAAACTATTCAATTATTTTCTTGGACATCACGAGACACTTTGGCATTAATTTATTACCATCCATACGTTATACCCCTTAGAGGAATGGTTCGTTAATTATCAACATCATGATTCTCTATTTGGGGACTACACTACATTATAATACAAGGACTCATGAGGTATCTCATAGCTTTTCCCTGTATAAATTTTTTTTCACCTCCATAATGGATCTCATTGGCCACTAAAATATAGTTTATCTCATATTCCCACTCTATAAATATTGAATATCTTTCATTGTACCATCCATCAGAATGAACAATATTTACAGATACTCCTACATTTACACTAATAAAATCTATAAGAACCTCTTGAATTATCTCAAATCTAAATACAGATTACTATTTATAATGTCAAAATATTAATGGTTTATAAAAAAACATGGTTTATATAATACCTTAAAATAATCCAGTCACATCAAAACACTTTTCATTATTATATATAGTTCTATATGCACTCTTATCCAAATTATTACTATATTAGTTCTGTTTTAGGTCTCTTTATCTTAGAGCCTCATTATTTTATTATACTTCACACAAAACACATAAATCGTGGTGTAATAATTTTGTGACTACATATCTATTTTCATATAGTTTACACTTTAAGAGATTCTTTGTCATTCAATACGTCCTAAAATAATTCATCTTAGGTACCTATCATCCCATACTTTATATCAATCATTTTAATTAAATATAACATTAAATTTGGAAAAAGAAATATTTTAATGTCACAATTAATGAAAACACACCACAAAGAACTGCAATGATGAACCATACATAATATCATGTGACTACCCCATGTAATTCTATTATTTCTCAAAATAAACATGATTTATAAAAAATCTCATCATAAAAATTAATGAATACTTCAAAAAAATAAAAAAGTAAAATGACCATAAAAATTAACCTTATAAAAATATTGAGAAATGATTTGAGAATTTTAATGAATCCTATATAATATCTTGAATTTCCCCACCAGAGTTAATGGACTTCACCAAAATCTAGGGGATTGTAGTATTTAATCCACAAAAAATAAAATAGTAAATATGTAATAAGAGGAGAAGTTAAGTAAAATTTAATTTTATGGGATATATTACAACAATTATCTGTTGAAAACACATTAATATTAATTACTATACATAGTGTAATAAGGGTAGAATGAGAGTTTATTGAGTAAACGATGATGAATATTCTGATGGAAGACACTCTAAATTATTAAAATATTGTGCTATGAAGAAATGATCATTCAACCACAATAAGTAAAAAACTCATATAGGAATCCCTAGGTACTCAGTGACCCACTAAAAATCTACTTTAGAGGCACCAATAATCAAGAGTATCATCCAGTGAGTATTTCCAAATAATAGGATTCTCATTGGGATCATGGTGTATTATACTAGGTACATATTAATTTCTACTATTGCAGTTTAGTATCTTCACCACTATAACATCAAGTTACCTTGAAGAGTTATGTTTTACCTTTTTTATAATTTCCCATTTGTTTAAATTTCCTTTGAAATAGTTTTATGGATTTTCTGTGGGCTGTAGAGAAGGTACACATAGTTTACTGGAGGTACATGCTGTGTAGGAACAAGTTTCTTACTAAAGGTACACATTTTGTGTGTACACATCGTTTAGGGGTTAAATAACAGATTTTTCAACATGAGGTTATGGGGTTTTTAGTGTAACATATCCATCATGGCACACATGATGCAACCAAGGGGTACACGTCATGAATCGGCCCAGTCCCATCTTAAAGTCACATGTGAGGATGTTTTTCTAATTATACTCATCTCAGACATATTTTCTCTCAACCCTCGGCTGTTACTAGGTGAATTTCATAGGTTCATCAACTTATGGATCAATCCCATTGGTTATGGATCTCATTGCATCTACGGTGCATCTCCCATGGTAATCATTATTTCTATTTATTCATTACAGTTGATCATGATTGTGTCATATATTTTCGGTTCTAGATTCATTGACCTAAGATGGATGTTTCTACAATATTTCATTAAGATCCATTGTGATATCTCATTCTAGAGGCCTTTTCCTTTGTGGGTAATGGTGAGATGGGAGTTCATCCCTATGGTATCTGGGTTTCCTATCTTCCACTTACCACTTGTGTTTATATTTGGATAAATATTGATATGGATTTTATTTTATGGTCTTCATTTCTATTGTTGGGTTTCATTGGATTTCGATTTCATTGTAGGTGTGTGTGACACAAGCATTGAGGTGGGTTGTTCCATCAATATCCTAGGTTTATGAACCTACTTGTTTTTCTTTTAAAATACATTTATTAAAACAACATGATTCCTTATGTATGATGATTTTTTTTTTAAACAAATGTATTTTACCTAGATTTTTGATATATAAATTGTGAAATGGTTTGAAAGGTTTTCAATGTATTTAAATTGATTGTGTATGATTTTGAATGGTTTTCCAAGCATTGAAATGGATTGTGATATTGAGAATGTGGGATACCTTCGGTACATAGGAGTAATGATTATCTTGAGGCCATTTTCTATTGTTTTTTATTATTAAGGGGGTTTGTCATGGGTATTTCATTTTTTTCCTATGCCCGATGTTCTATGTGACTAATATTGACATTGGGCGGGTGACTCATGGTGTATTACACTGCTTCCCTATCATGTTGTTCAAGGATCATAATATGTGCACATTATTGTTGTGGTGAGAGTATTTTTCATCCTAGAACAATAGTATTACTTGGTTTTTTGTTACCTAAGCTTCTATTTTTTAATTCTTGTCTTTCTATGCAGGCCCTGATAAACATGTTTATGACAATGGAAAATGTTATGTAAAATATGAATTGAAACTGATATAACTATTTTTTGTTTAGAACTATGGAAAATGGAAAGTTTACAATGTTTTCTATAAAACTTTTTTCATACTTATCAATACATGTTTTAATTTATAATGAGAATAAATGTTTTCTTATACAGATATTTGATGTGGAACGCCTGGATGGGATCCTGCTGAGAATGTTATCTCACACTATGTGCACCACATTGGTTGTGCGTAGAACTTTTTTTTCTTCCGTTATAGGGAATGAAAAGGTTCTATATGAAGTGGTGAGGATTTTCTCTACTATAATGGGTATCTGGGGGTGATATGGTAGGATTTAGTCCACAAAATCGCTTTGATTAGCCATTGGAAATAGTCCCTTGTAGTTAGACTAGTTTTTTAGGAGTTGTGGATATAGAAACAATTTTATTGTTTCCCATATTTTCTTATAGTTATGGCATCTATATTTTTTAGTATTCAATTGTTTCATTCATTCATTATATATGTATGCCATGTGGTTGTTCAGGTTTGGAGAAATCCTTCCCTTAGTTTTTTTGTTTGATGCACGGGTGTTGGTCTCATGCCCATGGGTATCAGGAAAAACCTTTGAGTTTGTGAGATATCTTGTAGGGTACTGGGGTTGAGGGAAAATGGGGACATTTCGTTCTTTTTTGTTATCAGAGGTGTTATATCCTCAAGATTCCATTTCATGGGACATCAATATCCTGGAAATAGGATTGTTATAACATGCTAGGTTAGTTTATATGAATTCCTTTCTAGGTATTGTCATAAAGAGACTAAAGTTATCATGGGATATTGGGATTTGTGTCTCTATTGTTGGTTTGTGTTTTTAAAATATCATTTTTCCAAATGGGTTATCTAGTTTGTACTGGGATTTGTTATTTTGTCTAATCATTCTCATGTTTTAGTGTGCTACAGTATGCCTCCGAGACATCTTACACAAGTTACTCTAGAGGGTGCAGTTGATGCTACTCCAAGAAATCCACCTATGGATCAGAACCTCATTTAGACAATCATATTTCCAATCCAAGTATATGATCAAAATGTGTCATTATTTCATAAAACTATTGTTGCGGTACAACCATGAGCTGTAGGAGTGAGATATCGATCGCATGAGTTACTGCATAAGAATCCATCATCATTTAAAGGAATGACTCAACCTCATGAGGCAGATGATTGGATGGAAAAGATCGATCAAATATTTGAATTCCTAGAGACACCTGATAATATCATAGTGAAGTTGAAAACATTAATTCTTGAGGGATTCTGTAAGCGATGGTGGGAATCTATGGTCCAGGCAGTTAGACATGTGTTATTGGATTAGATGAGTTTCGAAACACTGTTATTTTTGTATTTTTTTTAGAGTCACTAATGTTGAAACATTCTTTGGATTTATTATCATTACCATAAATAGATCATTAAGTGTCATCATAAACCAATAATTTGCCCGAGATTGTCATTTTTTCCCAGATGTAGTGAATATTGACCAACTTAAGGCTTATAAATACATACTAGGTTTGCAACCAGACAATAGTTCACATGAGTTCATGTTGATGCTTTCTACCTACGCGGAGATGATGGATAGAACCATGATGTATGAGTTGAATATGGTAGGAATGTTTTATGTTACCACCTATTCTCGTACAAATAGTGAAAGCAATAGTGGAAAGCATGGGAAGAAGAGGAAGTGGTAGGACTATTGCAAAAGTAGTGGAGGTGGGTCTCAGTAGCGACCCTCCTCTACACCGTCTGTTTCAACTGGTAGTGTGGCTCTAACATGCTATCAGTGTGCATGGAAATGAACACCAGACATTCTTTTCCCATTCCCACAATGATTTACAATAGCTGGGGATGTGTTGGTCATCTACAACATTTCTATCATGCTATTACAAAGCCTCATCATAGTCAGGGTTCATCGGCTCCAAAGGCTGCTACATTTTAGTCATAATCCTAAAATACAATATGTATCCAACCACTTGCCTTAGTATTGAAACATTTACACATAGTAAATGAATGTCCAATGGAAGTCGTTGTAGGTCCCGAAACAGTGAGATGTACTGTCCTTATTGCATAATCATTAATAATTTCTATAATAAATATTGTTTACTCCCACACATTTATATCTACTTGGTTTTTTTATGCTCTTAAACATCTGTTGAATCTTACACCCTTTAAAATGGAGTATACGAAACCTCTTATAAATATAAAATATAATGGGCTTAGTTGTTCTTGTTTGTTAATGATAAGTGTTACATAGTCCGTCGGGGATTTTCTCATTATTGATCAGGATATGGTTGACTTCATTGTTGGTATGGATTTATTTTCTTCTTATCGAGTTGTGGATGATTTTTATCATTATTGTGTTTCATTTCGTACTGATGATGGAAGTTCTCATGTGTTTCAGGGAGAGTGGGACCCAGTGACTTATCCTGTAGGGCCTTTCCGCCCATCACTCATGAGTTTGTTAGTTTCTATTTCATTTAAGCCCGATGGATTTTCGTCTATTAGTGATGTTCATGTTGTTGTTTGAAGAATTATTCATTTTTTATCAGATAATATCTCTGATCATTATCTAGAATGAGAAGTATTTTTTTATGATTGACCTGGTGTCGGGTAAGTAGCTAATGTCGATACCTTTTTATCATATGGCACTAGTAGAGCTGAAAGTGCTCACGATTCTGTTGGAAAACCTATCATAAAAAGGTTACATTCACCCTAGTGTATATCCATGTGTATCCAAATTGCTTCATTCAAAGAAATCATAGGGTTTACCTAGGTTATGTGTGGACTATAGGATGTTAATCAGGGTAACGGTTAAGAAAAAATAATTTTCCTCATGTGGATGATTTGAATGATCATTTGAAAGTAGTAAAGTGGTTCTCCAAATTGATCATAGGTCATGATATTATCAGCTCAGAGTTCAAGATTATGATATATCAAAGACGGCCATCAAGAGTAGTTATAGCCATTATGAATATCATATGATACCTTTTTGTCTGACTAATGTAACGACAGTTCTTATGGATGTGATGAATAAGATATTCTATCTATATGTTGATACTTTTTTTGTATTAATTTTTAGATGATGTTTTATTTTATTTTAAATCAATGTGTGAGAATGAGAACCATCTAAATTTGGTTATGAAAATTCTGGTAAGTCACCGTTTGTATAGAATAATTCTGAAAAGATGTTTCTAGATTCGAGAAGTGAAGTTATTGGGGCACAAAATTTATGAGCATGGATTATTAGGTGATCTATATATGATAAATAATATTATTTCTTGGAAGGTATTGATTAAATTCATTGAATTTCGACTCATCTTTGTTCGTGCTAGGTTCCACCAATGGTTCGTTAAGGATTTCTCCAAGTTTTCATTTCCTTTTACTGCTCTTACAAGAAATCGATAAAATTCACATTGAATTAAAATGCATTTCCTCTCTTGATGAACAAAAATGAATTCTGACATCGACTTCTATTTTGATTTTACTAGAGATTAATAAGGTGTAGGTGGTGTTTTTTATTGCATATGGTTTTTTATTGGGATTTGTGATTATGCATGATGATCTTGTGGTAGCACAAAGCTATCAACAGCTCAAACCACATGAGAATAACAATACCAATAATTATTTATATGTTCGTTCATTCATGAATTCACATATCTGTTAGGGACACTATCTATTTGGGGAAAAGTTCAATGTCTTATCTAATAATAAGAGTATGAGCTATTAATTTTATTAAAATGATTTGAATATCAGAAAGAGACAATGGGTATAATTCAGTTATATGGTTGAGATTGATATTTACTACACTTTTCGGAAAGGGAATGTTGTTTCATAAGCATTAAGTTGGAAGGTACCGTCACTGACAGTTTTGGAATCGAAGGCGGAGTGGAATATTACAGGGATTTTCATACAGTTTCACTTAGACGCACTGGAGGATGTTTCATGCATGGTTTATACCAGTTCATAATTCACATAATCTCTCCGAGAGACTATTTTTCAATTTTAGCACTATGATGATGATTTTCAGAACTCTCAAGAATCCCTTTATGGTTGAGAGACTGTTTTAGGTTTGTCACTTTCTTCAGATGGTATACATCACATCGAGAAGTAGGTTGTTATCCTGATAACTGTGTGAAGTTCAGTTTTTTTATTGTCATTGATCTTCATGGGATGTTCATCTAGGAACTACAAAGTAGTATTTGGATAGGGGAAGATGATTCCAGTGTCATGGTTTGAAGCATTACATTACAATGTTTGTGTCTCGCTGTTACACCAACCAAAAAATAATGGTAGAGAACGTGAAACCCTTTGGTTTGATTCATCCTCCTTCGATGATGGTTTGGAGATGGTAATAGGTGTCCATGGACATTGATGTTTGATTTCTATGGACAACTCGAGGAAAAATGAAATCTGGGTGATTTTTGATCAGTTAACGAAGTCATATCATTTCATTTAGATCAAATACACCACTAATGTCAATGATCAGGGTAATCTATACATGTAGTAGATTGTGAAGTTACATGGGATTCATTCTACCATTATTTCAAATAGGGGTCATAGGTTTAACTCAAGCTTCTTGATAAGTCATCTAGAGGTATTAGGAACTCTAACCAAGTAGACCACAAAATACCATCCAAAGACACATGGTGAGACAAAGCATGTAATTCAGATCTAGGAAAATTGATTGGTTCCTATGTCCTGGATTTTAGTGGATTGTGGGATATCCATCTTGTACTTTTTAGTTATTCTATGAAAACATTTATCATTATTCGATATGAATGGTTCCCTTCGAGGCATTTTATGGGTTCATGTGCGGATATACAGTTTATTGTGTAGAGGTTGGTGTTGTAGCTCTAGTAGGACCAATATTAATTCAATATACATCTGAAAGGATTTTGGATTTAAAATGAAAATTGTATAAATCCTAGATTTGTTATAAACCATATTGGATATCAGCGGAGTCATACTTTGGAGTTTCCCATAGCTGATAAGGTTTTCATGAATGTGTGTCCTCATTTGGGTCACTATCATCTTGGAAAATAGGTAAAGTGGGCTCTATGATATGTTCTACCCATTGATATCTTTAAATAGATCAATAGGTTCCTTATCAGTTATCATTTTTGATTCATTTAATAGTAATTCATGATGTTTTCCACATATATCTGCTCAGTATGTACCACGCAGATCATATTGTGTTGGTACACACTATGAATTTGAGCTACATGTTGGGTAGGTACACAAAGTGTTCATGAGGTACACATTGTTTAGGAGTTAAATATCATATTTTTTACCTATATAGATGGGTTTTTTGGTGTAACCTATCCAGTGTGGCCTACACAATGTGACCATGGGGTACACAACATGAATCGGCACATTCCCATCTTAATGTAACATGTTTGGTATTTTTTCTCATTCTATTATTCCCAGACTTCGATTCTCTCGACTGTAGGCTTCTATTAATATATTTTAAGAGGCTCCTCAAACTCGGGATTGATCTGATCATCATTTGATATTTTTTGTGTATGTAATGAATATATCCATGCAAGCATTTTGTATAGTTATTTATTACGGTTGATAGTGGTAGCATCCTAGATTTGATATACTAGATCCATTTATCTAAGATGGATATTTCTTCTAGTTGTATTCTACATCTTTTGTGACATCTCATTCTGAAGAACTTTTCCTTTATTGTTCATGTGTCAGAGGGTGTTTATCCTCATGTTATGTGAATTTCCCCACTTCCTAAAACTATTGAGTTTAGATTTGGATCAATCGTTATGTGGATTTTATTCAGTGGACTTCTTTGGCATTATTGGCATTTTTTGGTTTTAGATTCCATTTCGGGTGTGTGTGACTCAATATTTTAAGTTTCTAGTTCAGTCAATAGCCTATGATAATGACCATTCTTGTTTTTCAGTACAAATTGATTTATTAAATCGACATACATGTTTGTATTTGTTGAAAAATGGGTTTTAAAGGGAAATTATTTTTCCCTGGATTTTGATATCCAGATTTTGAAATGGTTTGGAATGGTTTTCTATATATTAAAATGTATTTTGAATGGATATGAATGATTATCAAAATAATAAAATGGATTATCAAATTGAGAACATTGGTTGAGATGGGTACATAGGTTGAAGGATTAGCATGAAGACATCATCCATTCATTTTGATTATCAAGGGGGTTTGTCGTGGGTATTTTTGTTGTTTCCTTGGACCATTGTTCTAGGGGACTGATATTGGAATTTTGGGGGGTTTACTCATGTCGTATTCCTCTGGTTCATATGCCTCCTATTCTCATATCAGTTTTTTTAACTTGATTATTTTGGATTCATTAGTATACGTCCTATACCTATAGTATTCCACAATGTTATGACAACTTTTATTATTTTATCTATTTATTAGATTTTGAGTTAGCCTTGATATGCATGTTTATTCTCATGGAAATTTTATGGAATATATGCATTGAAACTGATAGACATGTTAGTGTTTAGAACTTTGGAAAAGGGAAATGGTTACCTTGATTTCTATAAAACATCCTTCCTCCTAATCATTTTAGGTATTATTTTACTATGAGCATAAAATATTTCTTGTACCTGTATTTTTTGTGAAACACATGGGTGGGATCCTAATGAGCATGTTATCTCACATCCCATGCACCTCAACAATGGTTTCTAGATAATTATTTGTCATTCAGTAAAAGGAAAGGGATGGATCTATTGTGTAGTGGAGAGGATCGTGTTTGCTGTGAAGGGTAACTGGTTGTGATATAGTGGAAGTTTTTCTACACCATCGCTTGGAGTATCAATTGGTTATAGTCCCTTATAGTCGGACTTGTTTTTTTGGAGTTTTTGATGATGTTACTATATTCATGTTTTCCCAGTTTTCGTAGAGTTATGGAATATATATGTGTCATTCTTCCACTATTTTATTCATTACATATATATGTATTTTGTTTGGTTGTTAAGGTTTGGAGACATGTTTGCCTCAGTTTTATCATTCAATGTCAGGGTGATTGTCTCCAGCCAATGGAGATCATGAACAAAATTTGAGTATGTGACAGATTAGGTCGAGTGTAGGGCTTTAGGGATACACAATTCAGTTCATTACACCCTTTTACCAATATTTTAATACATTATTTTCCTTAAATTTTCCTAAAAACAACCAATTTCAATATTTTATTAATACATCATTGAATCAAATGGAAATTTTACCCCCAAAAGTAACTAAACATATTATCTGGTTCTAATGTTATTTATCCATTCACTAATTAAATAGATAAAATAATGAATACTCCCTTTCAATGTTTGATTGTAATTTTTTAAAATAATTCAACCCATTTAATGATATTATATATTTAATAATGTGATCACAATGATATTAAAATTATGAATCAATAACCTATTATATGAATTAGTGATCTATTTTATCAACATGTTTCAATATTTTTCACTTAATAATATTCAATATGGATACTATTAGATAGTTTAAATTGAGAAATAAATATAATATTATAAAATTCAAATAATATAAGATATATAATAATTATGGCTTATTCAATTTGAACTGATGGGTGATCTTATAATATTGATGGATTTAATTTTTATAGGTTCAAAGGGTTACCATTAAACTTTTATTGTTTTATATAAATGTATATTATAATTTGATTGGAGTTTCTAGATGTAATGGCTTGGACCCTCCTGGTCCATTACTTTTCCAAAAACTCATCTCCATCGAAATGTTGGCACTGGTCATTGTGGCATCGAGATGGTGGCACTGACATTGTTGTACCAGTCATCCCATCACAGTGATAGTGGCACCGGTCACTATAGCACAACACTATGATGGTGGAACTGTGATGTGGCACAGTAGTGGCCGCTCTGTCACGGTCGCACATCGAAATGGTGGCACATCTTAAGGCGTTCCACCGAATCGGTGGCACCGTGATGGTGGCACCATTACGATGTCTCACCAAATAGTGTCCTACCATTTGTTTTTCCAATTCCACTCCTGCAAAGAATCATTTGACATAAAAGTGTTTTAATACCACTTTAAAATCCAATTAAAATCAAATAAATGATATCTAAATTCCCCCAAGTGCTAGGAGACCCATGACTTACTAAAACATGTGTCTTTTCCTCGGTGTCACACCCTTCAATCGTATTTTCCAGATCTTCCCCTACTACGCATTTTCCTCTAATTAAATGAAACACTTTAACTCACAGCTATTATGGCCACCTCCCTGATGAGAATCATTATATGACCATTAAATCTATTATTTGTAACCACCCAACCACATGGAGAAACCACGATCGTCCTATAAATATGTTCATGAGTTCATATACTATAACTTCAAGATCACACATATTATCGCACATGAATTTCTCCTTCATTACTAGTCTCTTTCTTTTCCTTGGTGGGTTTAGAGTCCCACTTCCTGAACCTAGTGGTGCACCTGTGTTATATCCATTCCAGCTAACTCTTGGAGTCTTAAGAGATCCAACCATTCAGGTCGTGCAACCCCTGTTCATAGTGCTTGGATAAAAACATTGATCATTCATCATCTAGGTAGGGTTATTCCTTCGTCTATCTTTATGGTGTATCATGAAGTGTGGGTATGTTAATGTATCATTTGGGGATTGATGAAACTAAGCATTAACAAGGATAATAAATGGATTACAAATAATGATGGGGTGTGTTTTCTGATGCTTATGTACTCTATTGTATTTTCTTATATTTGGAGAACTCTATGGGATTATGTCCACTAAAAATTGTGTTTGTTGGTTGTCTTTTCCTTTCAAACTAATGATGCACTTTTTTGTGATGATTGAATGGTTGTAACATGGATATTGGATAAACATGTAAATTCAGTTGATTAAATAGATGTCCCTTGAGTAATAATGCTTGTTTGATCACCCAAGTTAACCAAATAGAAAGAAGGAACATAATGAATGGTGTGTTTGAATATAAATAGACCCCTTGCTCTGTCTTGGTAACAACTATGGTTGTTCTTTTTGATTCTTATGGGGTGATCAGGATGGGGGTGAGATACCTTGTTGTGGTGAAAATGTTCGTTTGTGGATCTAATGTCATTTGGGGGCATATATTGGGGCTTGGATTGGTTCTAGTACATCGAGGTATCTCACATATCACATTTTTTGAGTTTACAAGAGAACTAGGTGTGAATGATTAATTTGATTTTCAGTTTTTCCCTTCCTTGGCTTGTGGTTATGCAAGTTAGTTGTCCTGTAGTAAATAATTATTAAATTTGAATCAGTTGAATACTATAAAAATAATGGGATTTATGGGGAATTGTATTCAGGGAATGAGTTGTGCAATAGTTTTGGTTGTTATGCTTTTTATAAATGAATAGTAAATAGGGTGTTTGTGAATGGTCTAGTTTTGGAATCCCTTGGTTGAGATGAGTGCTTGTTTAACTATATGTATAATTTAGATCTTATGTTTCGTATTCTCACCCCACACAAGTTGATCACTTCGTGCCGAACACCCCCATTTAATATGGGAGGGTGACTTTCCCAACACTCCTCTGAGTGGGTGGTTGTTTTCTCCTTCTTTTCTCCCTTTCTGGAGAAGCCGAGGACGCTTTGGGCAGGCTGTGATGGCCTGGGGTCCATTATAGCCCATGTCTTTTCAGGTAGGTTAGTTGTGGTGGTTGGCCCAGGTGTGTGCGGGCAGGTTGTTTCCCATGTTTCTTCAGGATGAGGACTAGGTGTGTTCAGGCATGGCTGTAGTTGTTTCGGACCAGGTGTCTGCGGGAATGGATACTTGTGGTTTTTGTGGAATGGGTGTTTGTGGGCGGTATGTGTGGTTCTGGTATCCTTGGTGTTTGTGGGTGGGTTATGGTAGTGGGAAATTGTGAGAATGGCATGGGAGGTCTGACTCATAGGATGCCTTCAATAACCCATGGGAATGTGGTTCGGGGTAACAATTCATTAATGTGTTATTAATATTTTTTTATCTATCAGGTGCTATTTGGGGATTGTGCCTTGGAGGGGGTGGGTGGATAGTTTCCTTGCTATGTGTTTTGGTTACCTCCTTTTTCTCATAGGGCATTAGATTTGTTTCCCCACTTTTAGAGGAGAGATTTTGTTTTTCCTTACTACGTATACATGTATGATCACAATATGTATATAAAACTGCTTTTATTTATCCAGGAGGACTTCGAGGAATGTGTTGGACCATATTAGCATGGAAGACAAAACCATTGACGTTGCTTTTTTTCTTTTGGTACTACCCTTTCGATTTTTCTATATTTTAAAGCACAACCTATTGGAACATTCATATGGGAAGGGATTGTTTTGTATTTACTTTTTCTTCTAATTTTTGTGTTGTTTGTGATACACTATCTTATCTACTGATCCTTCTAAATAAAATGGGTAATGCCTTCCATTTTACGTGTTATTCTATACCCTTGGTGCTAGTCGCCACTGTGGAGCCTATTGAAGGTGGGTCACATGCACAATTATATCTCCTTCAACTTCAGGAAGGATGGGTTGGGAAATTTTTTGTCCCTCCCATATTCTTAGTGAAGGCGGGTCCTGAGAGAATCGTATCAGGGGGCAGTTTTTGTGATTTGATGCCAGGACTCTGGACCAACAGAATGACCAAGTGAGGCTACACTGATTATAGGGTAGAGACCCTAGGAAAGATACATAAATCATAATGATTTGGGTTTTTGTGTGTCTTTGGTACTTTGGGGATTAAACATACATAAAAAGTCTAAGAAAAATATGAAATAAATATTCAACTCTACTCCTGCTTAGTCATTCCTTGTTTACCTCGTAGCTATGGCACCTGCACTGCGACCATGGTTAATGTGGGTGATCAAGGTCTAGGATGCTGATTTGGATGATCAGCAGAGGGCTGATCGAGATGAGGAGGATGACCAGTTGGAGAAGCCACTTTATTCCTTTTAGCGACATAACTGCGGGAAGTACGAGGGTAGAGTCTCAGACATGGAGAGAGAGATGGCTCGAGGATCTTGTGATAGCTTTCAAATTTTTCCGGGCCCTAATGATTTAATGGGTTCCTCTAGCTATAATTTAGATGTGGGGAGCAGCGATTCAGTGGTGGAAACTCTATCTTGGGGAGTAGAGGGAGGAAAGAGATTCATTGACAGACATCAAGAGGGAATTCTAGGTGTAATTCAAATCTTTGATGATGTAGGCAGAGAAGAGGTAGTATCATCTCTCCTTGTAGCAGGGGAGCATGTCATTAAGGGAGTTGGGGATCATGTTCAAGGATCTTTATTTCTTTTCTCTAGAACACTTTTCAAATGAGTAGTCTTGGGGGAGATGTTTAGAGGAGGCACTATGTCCATCTCTTTAGAATGTTGTTACTCACATCACTCTAACAATGTACTTCAAGGTCCAAAAGAAGGCTGAAGTGGTAGAGAGGATGCCCACACTGTGAGGTTTTCCCTAAGAGGGGGTCTATTTGGACTCGTCGAATGGGAAATTTGTCAGTAGTAGGCCTCCAGCGTTAGGTCCATCAATGTTTCGTCTAGTGGGGAGCATGCCCTAGCAGTTCTAGTTTCTATCTATCAGTTCTCACCCCATCTTTGGTGGCCCAGAACCAAGTTGCTGCATCTGTGATAGTCATGGGAACCATTGGAATCAGTTCCCGAACCGATTGCAGTATAATGGGGGTGGGTTGGTTCAACACCCACATCAACATCAACATTTTATAGCCATGCACTTTCACCAGAAGCAGTAGAGACATCGAGCTCCCACTCCTCAGAGAGCAGACAATTCAGGAGGAGGATGACCTCAGGGCACTCATCAAGGACCTCGACCTTGGTGTGTTCAGGGAGGTGGTCAATAACCTAGGGGCATAAGATTATAGCGTGGGCAGTTTCACCCCACAGAAGCAGAAGTTCCAGTAGGTCCGGAAGTCGGTCAAGGTACGATCAACTTGTATAGCACTCTTGCCTGCGCCTGGATTGATTTGGAAACTTCACAGTCCTTTCTTGAACCCAGTCTAGCCCATTATTTAGTTCTAGACATAGAGAGACTTCCCATACCCATGGTTTTGTGTGTGACCGACGGAGGTCAGACCAGTTGGTCTCATGTTTATCGAGGATGTAGACTAATGTTGGGACAACATAGATCTAGTTGGGACCTTCTTTTTATGAAAATTCAGTCATATGATGTCATTATACGCATCCTCAAGTTGTTCTCTATGAGTTCCATTATCTACTGCTTCTGGAGAAGGGTCGTTTTTTTAGATGTTGGCGGCCAACGTGTATATTTTTCCAGAGAGAGGGGTTTCCAGGAGGGAAACAGGCAAGGGGAGCCCCACCTTTCTTGTAAGCTGAGCTATCAGTGGAGTCGGCAGATACAAAGATAGTGGATGTACCTGAGATTATTATTGTGTTCGTGGACATCTTCCCTGAATAGGTGGTCACTCTACCCCTTCTACATGACGTCGAGTCCAGGATAGACTTACATCACGGTGCCCATCCAATTTCGATGGCTCCCTATCGGATGGAGCCTTCTGAGTTGAGGGAGTTTTTGATTCAGATTGATGATCTAATGAGAAAAGGTTTTTTTGACCAAGTGTGTCACCATGGGGTG
Source organism: Viscum album (assembly GCA_963277665.1). Classification (NCBI taxonomy): domain Eukaryota; kingdom Viridiplantae; phylum Streptophyta; class Magnoliopsida; order Santalales; family Viscaceae; genus Viscum; species Viscum album. Next base: position 639,803,401 of record OY728122.1, read on the forward strand.
CTCTGGTCCTGTTCTCAAAGAAGGAAGATGGTTGTCTTAGGCTTTGTGTAGACTACCATAGGCTGAACCAGGTGACTATCAATAACCATTACCCCCTCCCATAGATCGATGGCATTTTTGATCTGTTGAAGGGGGATTGATGGTTCTCCAAGATCGACCTGAGGTCAGGATACCACCAGTTGGGTGTGTAGGAGGATGACATCTCGAAGACTGCCATCAGGGGCAGATATGGGCACATTGAGTTTGTGGCCATGTCGTTCGGTGTTACGAATGCACCAGCTGTGTTCATGAGACTCATGAAATCCATCTTCCAAGATTATCTGGATCAGTTCGTAGTCATGTTTATTGATGAAATCATGATATTTTATAGATTATACAATGACCACTTCGAGCATCTATGAATGATTTTAGTGGTCCTTCGACCACTCCAGCTCTACGGATGATGTTCGAGTGCAAGTTATGGACAAAAGAGGTTCACATCTTTCGACATGTGGAGTCCGGACAGGGAATAGCAGTTGATCCGTCAATGGTTGAAGTAGTTGTTTATTGGGAATCAACGAGGAATTTGAGGGAGGTTAGTATTTTCAAGGGTCTGAAAGGCTATTATCATAGGTTTGTGTCTGACTTCTCTCGAGTTGAAGCTCCATTGACACATTTGTCCAGATAGGTCCAAGACATCATATTGAGTGATCATGGCCAAAAATCCATCAGTTATCTGAAGGGGAAGCTGGTTAGTTCCCTAGTACTGAGGTTTCTAGGAAAAGGGGTAATGTTTTATGTTTTTTGTGATACTTTTGGCAAAGGATTTGGGTGTGTGATGACACAACATTAGGGGTGAGCTCTTATGGGTCTAGCCAGTTACCTATCCATTAGCGTAACAATTCCACCGATGCCTTGGAGCTCATAGAGGTTGTGATGGAATAAATGTTATGTCGGCACTACCTCATTGGGGAGATCTTTGTGGTATCCACCAATCACATGATCTTGAGTTATATATTCTATCAACAAGATGTGAACTTGTGGTAGTGGAGGTGGATGGAGTTTTTTAGGAGTTCAACTTTAAAATTTCTTACACCTTAGGAAAGGGGAATTTGGTGGCTGATTACTTGAACATTAAGTCACAGAATGATGAGGTTAGAAAATCAGTAGATGCTTGGAAGATGATGGAGGAGTTGGCTGAACAACACCTCGATGTATGGGTGGATGATGGAAGAGGCTATCTTTTCTATATGAAAGTGAATTCATCTATTTTTTGGGAGGTGGTGGAGTCACAGTGGGGGGACATAGAGGCTGAAGTGATGTGTGATCATGTTAGCCAGGGTGATGCTCTGGGAGGATGGTCAGAAGAAGGGAAGAATCATATGCTGCTTCATGGAAAGTTGTTCATCCCCAGTGTAAATGTGCAAGAGGGCTCATGGTGAGTTCCACAACTCCCCTCAAGCTTTACACCTAAGAGTTTTCAAGATGTACCAAGGACTGAGGGATCAGTTTAGGTGGCTCGGGGTGAAGCGTGCAGTTTCAAAGTTTATGTCAATGTGCATCATGTTTAAGTAGGTCAAGTTTGAACACCACATCTCAAGAGTCTTGTTACAATATTTATATTTCCCTGAGTGGAAGTTGGATTACATCTCTATGAATATATTCATAGGACTACCAAGAGTTCAAGTGGTTGCGATGATGTCTATGGAGTGGGGGACCGGCTGACGATATTATCTCACTTCCTTGCATATCAAGTAGTCGAGTGTGGTGGATACCTTAACACAATGTTATATGGATGATGTGGTGCGGTTGCATGGAGTTATGAGATCCACTTTCTTAGATACAGAAACACAGTTTCCCTCTTGGGTCAGGAAAGTATTACAACATGGTTTTGTAACCCAACTATGCCTCAACACTGCTTTCCACCCCCAAACAGATGGGAAGATAGAGAACATCATCCATACATTGGAGGATATGCTACAGGCATGTGTATTGGACATTGTGGGATCATTGGTAGGAAACTTTCCTCTGGTAGAATTTTCCTTTAATAGTTTATATCACTCTACCATTGGAACGACTCCTTTTAATGCCTTGTACGAGAGGTCGTGTCACTCACTCATGTGCTGGACAGTGGTAGGGGAAGTAGGTGTTCTTGGCCCAGATGTGGTGTAGAGCACGACAGAGGAGGTTCAGTACAGATGAGAGAGGATGATGGCGGCTCAGGACCTGAATAATTCATATACCAATCATATGAGGATACCCTTGGTGTTTTTGGTCAGGGAACACATGTTCTTGAAGGTCTCCCCTCAGTGTGGGTAACAGATTTTTGGTAGGGGAGGTAAGATTTTCCTATGTTATTTGGTCCCTTCGAAGTGTTGCAGCAGGTTCTCCATGTGGCCTATTAGCTGGTGCTACCACTGCCACTTCTGAGGGAGCACAACATCTTCTATGTGTCTCTCCTTCGTCAGTATATACATTAGGATTCACACTTCCTAGACTGGGGGAAGCTTGATATCGAGGATGACACGACATTCATAGAGAAACCTGTGAGGATTGAGGATCATTATAAGAAGATTCTTCACAGAGGAACCATTCCATTGGTTCATGTGTTTTGGAGTCATGGTGGCTTAGAGAAGAGTACCTCAAAACGGGAGGCAAAAATTCATGCCTAGTACACAGAGCTATTTTGAGTTTGGTGCTGTTTTGTTTTGTACTTATTTGTGATGTATTTTTTGACCTTATAACTATGAAATGGACTGTTTTCTTTGTTCTGTAGATGTTTAAGAATTGTCCTAACTATGGGGATGGGAGGAACTGATCCCTAATCAAGACACATCAAAGTGGATGTGGTTAAACCCATACAGGTCAGTCAGTGCCACCCAAAGAGGATAGTGTCTTGACATGGAGGAAGCGACTCCCTAATCCATATGACTGGACGACATGACCATCACATGTTTTTGTGGTTTCATGAAGGAGAGGTGTTCCTAGATGTCAAATAGGTTTACTCATAAGAGGTATCATTCGAGGTGGTTGAACAGATCCCTCTCTTCTCTTCGGGTCTAGTTTCAATTCTCGAGGATGAAAATAGTCTGAGAGGTATATGATGTAATGTATGGCCCCTCCTATTCCATTACATTTCCAAATACTCTATTCCACCCAAATGGTGTCACCATTCATGGAGGAAGTGTGAAAGTGTAACTGTGATGGTGGCACCGGTCAAGGCAGCACAATGATTGTGGCATCAGTCATGAAAACACCATGATAGTGGCACTAGTCACCAGAGAACCATGATGGGGGTACCGGTCACAAAAGCACCATGAACGTGGCACCAGTCACGGTAGCACCTTCACGGTTGCACAATGAAACTATGGCACCACTTATGGTGTTACACCTAACCAGTGGGACCATTACAGTGTCTCACCAAATGGCTTCCCACCCATTAATTCTTTTCCAGTTCTTCTCTCGCAATGTATATATTAATGTTAAAGTGTTTTAATACCTCATTCAATTCCATTTCAAATCCCAAAAATGATATCTAAAATCACCAATGATCTGGGCGGCCCATGACATACCAATATGTGTGGATTTTTCATGCTATCACACCCTTTTCCCGAACATTCCAGTTCTGTCCATGTTACATGTTTTCTTATGATAATAGCAAACCCGTTAAATAACAGCCGTTATGGATACCTCTCTGATGAGAATTATTGTAACGCCCAGACCCTAGTTACCCAGAGTCAGTGCATTATTACATAACATTGGCATGATCACAAGAAAGATCAAATCTCGAAATACCTATTGGGTTAGTATCCTTGGAAACACTAGATATATTCATAAGTTTTACATTACCTCATAAAGTGAAAAATAACTACAACAATATAATGTCTCCATAGTCCACACTATTATCCCCTCATAATATCCCTGCAGGTCATTCATAACTTACTTCTTCACATCCTAGGAAAAATAAAACATACAAAAGGGGTGAGCTCAAATGCCCAGTAAGGATAACAATATAGCGGAAACATTCATAAATAAGAATAAACATTTAAGGAAATGTATAACTAAAACAAAAGCCTTTCAAACTTGAACTTTCAACATAGTATGGCATAAATAAAATGAAATAATTCCATTTACTTATTCACATGGATATTCTACTAATAGAATAATCACATGCAAAATCAATAACCACTTTCATAATGATGGAATGCATAAAGCTGAACTTTAATTTCTTTGTCGAGGCCTCATCCCAAGACCTAGGGGCTAACTGTAACCGGAACCCAACCCGGAGTGCCTCTAATAACCGGACACCATCCCAGAGTGCCTCTAATAACCGGACACCAACCCGGAGTTCCTCTAATAACCGAAGACCAAACCAGAGTTCCTCTAATAACCGGAGACCAAACCGGAGGGCTTACTTTTACTGGTCCCCAACCCGGAACATACTTGTCTAACACATTCATCTCAATGAAAGGTTGAAATATAACATAAACATTCGGATTAAAAATAACTTATGAAATGTCAATATTTTAAAAAAAACATGAGTGACCTAAGAATAGATTATCCACAGTCAAAAATATCACAAAACCTTTAATAAAATATGGATGTTTTGTATCATAATAAACTAACTTCAAATAAGCTTAAAAGCTATCAAAGGATGTTGACATAGATGAAATCAAAATTCTTTTTAAAGAAATATCTCTTTTTATTTTGAAATCATTTAAGATCCATATAAATAAAACACTTTCTTTAAAAATATTCTTATAATCTTGTAAGGGAAGCTTTGATGGTTTTATAACGGCGGTAAATAGCCGCACCCTCCGTATAAGTTAAAAAAACATTCTTACCTTAAATTTGTCGAAAAGGTTAAAAGTGCCTTGTTTGGAAAACGAAAAAAATATTCCTTTCGAAACACATAAGGGTATAAATGACTTTAACCCATATTCTTGTAAATAGTAAAAAAAATTGAAATACATTATTAAGAAACATGGATGTGGATGATAAAGAGATCCCAGTAGATTATTACGTATAAACAACCTCGGATAATGAAGAGATTGTGAAATAACCCTTACCAATTTGGGAACTTATGAAACATACAACCCATGAAAGAGGTATAATACAATGAATATGTAAATACACATAAATTAGAGTGTATTACACAAAGAATATAATTATGGGCAGTACATACACCACAAAAAGGTGATGGTGGAAATATGGCATGAATCTCACGGGAATAAGGAGTGAGATGAAAACCCCTTACCTTGTAATTTTCCTTGGTTGGGGTAGGTTAACCTCCTGTATAATGGTGAAATAATTGTTATTAAATTATACAAGAATCATATACATTAATATGATATCATATATGATCTTTTAATATTGATTTGATAATAATATCTTAGTATTATTGTTGTTTCAGGTGTTAACTTACTTGTTTTCTTTTATATGTTTTGTTACGTAAGACATGTTTGTAATGGATAGGTTGTATATTATTCATATCCATAATGATATCAAGTCCTTAAACATCATTTTTAAATCATCAAATGATAATTATACTTGAATGGATACGATGGAGAATGAATCTCATCGCGTTCGTGGAGACGGTAGTCCATACGTATGCACGAGCGACAATATCATTCTTTGGAAATAATATATAAATGGTTGTTATATCATATATACAGAATAATTAACATGTTATATTTATTATTTAGATGATTTACATATCATTATTATACCCATCCAAATAATAATATATTGAATAACAATTACACCACGACGTGGAGACGGTAAGCCGTACGTACGCACGTATGGTGACATGTTATTCAAAGGGTGGATAGAATACTGAATATGGTTGTACCATATTTATAATAACATCACAGTATATATATGATACTGGAGTTATTATTTTAGAATGGTAATAACAAAGGAAGAAGAAGTGGAAGAAGAAAGGAACATGGAAAAGGGTGGTGAAATCATTACCTCTTCTTCGGGTTCTTCCTTTTGATTTGATCAAAAGGGCTCCTTAGGTTGGCTTTATGATCACAATAAGGCCTCTAGGTTGTATTGAGGGATTTTGGGAGAGTATTTGGGCAGAGTTTGGCCGAAAAAAAGGCTTTGATGGTGTGAGGAAATGAGAAGGAGGAGTGCCCTTTTATAAGAGGGGTGAGGGGCACCTTTGGAAAAGCTAGAAATATTAATTTATAATAAATTCATATTCGGTTTATAATGGACCCAAAGTTTATTATTAAAAGGTTAAGGTGGGGATAGGTCTAAAACCACTCAACCAATAGAATTTAGATAGGTTTGGGTACTTATATTAACCTTATCTTTAAGTATTAACTCTAAGTTAATTAGTTTCACTTTTACAATGTCTCTTTGTATTTTTATATTATATGGTTAATAAACATACTATATACATACAAGATACCCCCCAAGTGGTCAATTAATGATGATACAATCATTATATAAGTCTCTTGGACGAACCTTAGATTTTTAGGAATTTAATATCAATTAATAATATAATATTTGTTTTAAAAACTCTTTTATGTCAATTTTGACACTATTCAATAATTGATTTTTGTGAAACTCATACCAGAATGATTACTTAGACCAAAGTTAATTAAATCAATACTAACATGTTATAGTAGCCTATAAAATTATTTTAATTCATTAAAAGTATCAAATTATATTTATTTGGGAATTTATAATATCAATTAATTTAATTTTTCACAATTATGGTAATTACTGGATCATCATTGTGTCATAAATAAATTAAATTATTTAATGTCTAAAAATTATAAATATAATACAATTATGTATTAAATCTTATTAGATTTCTAATGAATATTTAAAATCGAATTTATCTTATTTATAACCCTATATTAAATTTTTTTCGTAAATAGACTTTGATTTTAACTCTTTTAACTCTTCTTTGAATTAAATAATAATAAATGTCCTAATCTAATCCAAGTGGACCTAAATGATAATATTTTATTCCTAAGGATGTTTTGGTCGAGATACACTTGTCCAATAGAATTAGGACATGTTTTAGGGTAATATTAATATCATTTTTACCCTTAATTACCATATTTACTTTAAACCGTGGTAAATAAAAGTAAAAAGTTAATATTCAACAAAAATTATTTTCATCTCATTGAACCACATTTTACTTCTTGATATTAACCATGTCTCTCGGATTTTCTAAATTTCATTCACAGAAGCGGTAAAATTAAGTTTTATGAAAAATTCATTTTTTTTAACTACCACTTAGTAGTTTCACTATTCATCAAAAATTGAAGTTTTTCAGAACAATGCCAAAATTTCACCCTAAGCTATAATTGATATTCTGAATTCAAAAATGATGTCTATTTTATAAAATTCTAAACATATAAGTTGAATTAATTAATTTTATAATTAATTCTCGCTGTCACAACAAATAGCGTGTTTTTAAGAAACAATATATATCAAAAGATTGATAATTGTTTATGACAAATTTCAAAGTAAAATCAATTCTAATGAACACCATTGGATAAAATGGTAAAAATATATTCTAATTATACTTTAAAACCACTCAAATTCATAATTTATCACCATTATTTATTTTGATTAAAAAATGTTGTTTTTAATTAAAATTTAGTAATTTTCACTATTCATCAAAATATTAAAGTTATCTGAAAAGTACCAAAATTTCACCTTAGGATAAATTCAATACTCCAAATCCAAAAATGAAGTCCATTTTGAAATATAAAATATATATAATTTCAAAAAGTATGTATTACTATTCATAACGGCTATTTTGATTGGTTGTGGTGTGTGTTAGAACTCGAAGTTGCGCACAACACACGCTACTGTATTATTCAAAGGAAAGCGTACCGTGGAAGCTTGGGATGTTTCATTTTAATTTTGTTGGAGTCCCCCATTTAGTGAAAAAGTTTAAAATATTTTTTTTAAAAAGGTTTCACTATTAAAAGTTGATAAAAGTGCAATACTGAAAATGAATCTATTATTGCATTATGTCTAAGAAACTCATAATATGGATTATAAAATTATAAGGATTATATAAAGTTTAAAATTTAGTTAATACTATTCATAAACTCTTTTGAATGGCTTTTTTTGGTAAGTCATGGTGTGATTGAACTTGGTGTTGCGTGTTGTGCAAGTTATTGAATTATTTTGAAGAAATAACACACTATGAAATCTTGGGGTGTTACATTCTCCCCTCCTTCAATAAATTGCCTCCTCGCAATTTGAAATTGTTTTTCGAAAATAAAAGGTTGGAAATAAAAAATATATTTGTGGGAAAACCCACATCAGAAATTGGGTTACTAAAATTTAGTCTTAATATGAGGAAAAGAGAAATGAAAGGGTCACCACCAAATTATGTTCTCGATTAGGAGAATATTGGTGGAAATTAGAGACATATAATTGGAGGAAAAACGTAAATATTTATATGTAGTGATTGAGGTCATCAATCACAAACATGTATAAAATTGAGGTCCTTAAACACATCAATCTATGATGATTTGAAATACCATCGGTTCAACAAAACATAGGGTATTGGGATAACATATTTTTGACGTTTCAAAATATCTTATTTGAAATCCCACATCGAAAAATGAATTAATGAGGCCTCTATTTAAAATAAAGAGTGGAAAGTATGAATATTACCGAAAATAACACATACTAGGGTTCTATGTAGGAAAATATGGACATGGAAGAGAAATCTAACCATCAATTATCTGATGGAGAGTGGTAGAGAACATGGCTATGAAAAGGCCAACAATCCCAAAGCCATAAATTAGTGATGATTTAAGGTACCATCTAGGACAACATTTTTGTTCTATGTTCCTTTTATTAATGTTGAGTAATTTATTTATGAGATTGGTTAAGATCATAATGAGATACACTTACTTTATAATCAGAGTTTTATCTATTAATAAATTTCTATCACAAACTCATCTTTCACTCTAAAAGATAATAGAACGTAAAAAAATTTATATTTATACTATTCGTACAGGGTTCCAAAATAAATGAATTTATAATTCATCTACCAGATCTTTTAAAAAAACTACATTATTTAATCCAGGACATCTCGTGGGCCAGTGGTAGGTGATACACCCTTGTCGCCCTTCGGTTGTGGGTTCAAGTCTCGCAGCCTTGCCGGACGCGACGGGTTGACGCCCGACCTCCGGGTTGTCCTTTTATGGCAATCCAAAATAATCCAAACTAGAACTATCCAAAATACTTCTGTCCAAACTCACAGTCCAACATTTATAAGGAAGGTAAACATAATTTAGATCCTTTTTACCCCATAATAGAATATGAATACCTTCATCATGTATTCTTTTAATACACTGAAACATCCTGAATTACCATATTCCTTATTGATTACATTCATGCTCCCTTATTCTATATAGAATGTTGGATATACTTCATCAATACAAAAATGTTTTCAACCCCAACAATGATGGAATATACAAATCATTAATCAGTTCCAAGGTAGTCAAGAAGATCCAATATAATTTATCCAAAACAATCATGTATTATTCCAAAATCACTACCTCGGTATCAGAACTATATTATGGTTTATCATTCTCTCAACCATATATTTTCCAAAAATTTATCCTGCTATTGAGTCACTTTTCTTTGTTCCACACAATCTCAAGTCCTTAATTAAATAGTACTGCAGTACAATACTTATATACTCCATAATTATTATAACAAGTACATTGTTGATACAACACTCAATTGACATAATCAACATAAGAACTCTAATCATTCCTCTTCATCTGTGGTAGAATCATAACTTGATTATTATCCAATAGCATCATTTGCGGCATAGTCTGATGACAGGGACATATGTTCGTGTAGTTTCCAAACTCCTTGCAAATGAAGCATTGTACATTTGAAACCATTTTATTTCCATTGCAGTCACGTACTTTGTGTCATTTTCCTCCACACTTATAACAAACTCTCATTCCTTTCAGGCAAGTTCCTCGGTGTTTCTTTCCACAGTTATCACATATGGGAAAATTCTTCTTTTCCCTCTTCCCTTTATCCATCTTTCTCTCTTCCATCCTTTTCTTCTCTTTCTTCCCTTAAAAGCCATAGGACTCAGTAAACTCTTTAATTATCTTATCAACACATGATATTATTTCTTCATATGGTAATAATACATGCGATACTATTTCTCTTGTAAATTCTGGATTAAGACCATAAAATATATGATCCTTATTTCTCTTTGTATCATGTGAATTGCTAGAGTTCTCATTCCTTCTACTGGGCGCCATTTCTAAACAATGGCATACATTAGATTAGTTTATGAATAACAATACCTAATCCCAAACTTGTAAAACACATAACATAAATTAAATAGTTTATGGATATAATCCATAATCATAAAAATGTCTCCTTTGAGGAAGTATATACTCATAAACCCTTCATAATTATTTTTAAAGAAAATGAGATTTATCCTAAGCATATCCCCTGGGAGTATCGTAACCAAGAGTGCAGCAAGGCCCGTTGTTGTGCACCAGTTCCCGTTCGAGTCTAGCTCAAAGCGGTGTTTTCGGGTTTTACCTCTAGGTACATCTGTGCCAGATCCGCCTCTACCTTCTCATATCCAGACAGGGATGTATTGCTCAGAAAACTCACAAAATCTCTACAATACCAAAATTCTAGGAAGTTCTTCTATACTGATCCTCAAAATTCATCTTAAATCTATGTGCTCTAATCAGAGTTTATCTAAATCTAGCTTCCAAGGTTTGTACTAAACTTCCTTTGATACCAACTGTAACGCCCTGACCCTAGTTACCTAGAGTCAGTGCATTATTACATAACATTGGCATGATCACAAGAAAGATCAAATCTCGAAAGACCAATTGGTTTAGTAGCCTTGGAAACACTAGATATATTCATAAGTTTTACACTACATCATAAAGTGAAAAACTATTACGACAATCTAATGTCTCCACAGTCCACACTATTATCCCCTCATAATATCCTTGCAGGTCATTCATAACTTACTTCTTCACATCCTGGGAAAAATAAAACATAGAAAAGGGGTGAGCTCAAATGCCCAGTAAGGATAACAATGTAGCGGAAACATTCATAAATAAGAATAAACATTTAAGGAAATGTATAACTAAAACAAAAGCCTTTCAAACTTGAACTTTCAACATAGTATGGAATAAATAAAATGAAATAATGCCATTTACTTATTCACATGGATATTCTACTAATCGAATAATCACATGAAAAATCAATAACCACTTTCATAATGATAGAATGCATAATGCTGAACTTTAATTTCTTTGTCAACGCCTCGTCCCAAGACCTAGGGGCTAACTGTAACCGGAACCCAACCCGGAGTTCCTATAATAACCGGACACCAACCCAGAGTGCCTCTAATAACCGGACACCAACCCGGAGTTCCTCTAATAACCGGAGACCAAATCGGAGTTCCTCTAATAACTGGAGACCAAACCGGAGGGATTACTTTTACCGGTCCCCAACCCAGAACATACTTGTCTAACACATTCATCTGAATGAAAGGTTGAAATATAACATAAACATTCAGATTAAAAATAACTTGTGAAATGTCAATATTTTAAAAAATAACATGAGTGACATAATAATAGCTTATCCACAGTCAAAAATATCACAAAACCTTTAATAAAATATGGATGTTTTGTATCATAATAAACCAACATCAAATAAGCTTAAAAGCCATCAAAGGATGTTGACATAGATGAAATCAAAATTCTTTTTAAAGAAATATCTCTTTTTATTTTGAAATCATTTAAGATCCATATAAATAAAACATTTTCTTTAAAAATATTCTTATAATCTTGTAAGGGAATCTTTTACGATTTTATAACGGCGGTAAATAGCCGCACCCGCCGTATAAGTTAAAAAAACATTCTTACCTTAAATTTTTCGAAAAGGTTTAAAGTGCCTTGTTTGGAAAACGACGGAAATATTACTTTCAAAACACATAAGGGTATAAATGACTTTAACCCATATTCTTGTAAATAGTAAAAATGTTTTGAAATACATTATTAAGAAACATGGATGTGAATGATAAAGAGATCCCAGTAGATTATTACGTATAAACAACCTCGGATAATGAAGAGATTGTGAAATAACCCTTACCAATTTGGTAACTTATGAAACATACAACCCATGAAATAGGTATCATACAATGAATATGTAAATACACATAAATTAGAGTGTATTACACAAAGAATATAATTATGGGCAGTACATACACCACACAAAAGGTGATGGTGGCAATATGGCATTAATCTCATGGGAATAAGGAGTGAGATGAAAACCCCTTACCTTGTAATTTTCCTTGGTTGGGGTAGGTTAACCTCCAGTATAATGGTGAAATAATTGTTATTAAATTATACAAGAATCATATACATTAATATGATATCATATATGATCTTTTAATATTGATTTGATAATAATATCTTAGTATTATCGTTGTTTCGGGTGTTAACTTACTTGTTTTATTTTATATGTTTTGTTACGTAAGCCATGTTTGTAATGGATAGGTTGTATATTATTCATATCCAGAATTATATAAAGTCCTTAAACATCATTTTTAAATCATCAAATGATAATTATACTTGAATGGATACGATGGAGAATGAATCTCATCGCGTTCGTGGAGACAGTAGTCCGTACATACGCACGAGCGACAATATCATTCTTTTGAAATAATATATAAATGGTTGTTATATCATATATACATAATCATTAACATGTTATATTTATTATTTAAATGAGTTACATATCATTATTATACCCATCCAAATAATAATATATTGAAAAACAATTACACCACGACGTGGAGACGGTAAGTCGTACGTACGCACGTATGGTGACATGTTATTCAAAGGGTGGATAGAATACTGAATATGGTTGTACCATATTTATAATAACATCACAGTATATATATGATACTGGATTTATTATTTTAGAATGGTAATAAAAAAGGAAGAAGAAGTGGAAGAAGAATGGAACTTGGAAAAGGGTGGTGAAATCATTACCTCTTCATCGGGTTCTTCCTTTTGATTTGATCAAAAGGGATCCATAGGTTGGTTGTCTGATCACACTAAGGCCTCTAGGTTGTATTGAGGGATGTTGGGAGAGTATTTGGGCAGAGTTTGGACGAACAAAAAGGCTTTGAAGGTGTGAAGAAATGAGAAGGAGGAGTGCCCTTTTATAAGAGGGGTGAGGGGCACCTTTGGAAAAGCTTGAAATATTAATTTATAATAAATTCATATTCAGTTTATAATGGCTCCAAAGTTGATTATTCAAAGTTTAAGGTAGGGATAGGTCGAAAACTACTCAAACAATAGAATTTAGACAGGTTTGGGTACTTATATTAACCTTATCTTTAAGTATTAACTCTAAGTTAATTAGTTTCACTTTTACAATGTCTCTTTGTATTTTTATATTATATGGTTAATAAACTTACTATATACATCCAAGAGACCCCCAAAGTGGTCCATTAATGATGAGACTATCATTATATAAGTCTCTTGGATGAACCTTAGATTTTTAGGAATTTAATATCAATTAATAATATAATATTTGTTTTAAAAACTCTTTTATGTCAATTTTGATACTATTCAATAATTGATTTTTGTGAAACTCATAACAGAATGATTACTTAGACCAAAGTTAATTAAATCAATACTAAAATGTCATATTATCCTATAAAATTATTTTAATTCATTAAAAGTATCAAATTATATTTATTTGGGAATTTATAATATCAATTATTTTAATTTTTCACAATTATGGTAATTACTGGATCATCATTGTGTCATAAATAAATTAAATTATTTAATGTCTAAAAATTATAAATAAAATACCATTATGTGGGAAATCTTTTTATCTTTCTAATTAATATTTACAATCGAATTTATCTTATGTATAACCCTATATTAAAAATGTTTTAGTAAATAAACTTTGATTTTAAGACTTTTAACTCTTCTTTGAATTAAATAATAATAAATGTCCTAATCTAATCCAAGTGGAACTAAATGATAATATTTTATTCCTAAGGCTGTTTTGGTCGAGATACACTTGTCCAATAGAATTAGGACATGTGTTACGGTAATATTAATATCATTTTTACCCTTAATTACCCTATTTACTTTTAACCGTGGTAAATAAAAGTAAAAAGTTACTATTCACCAAAAATTATTTTCATATCATTGAACCACATTTTACTTCTTGATATTAACCATGTATCTCGTATTTTCGAAATTCCATTCACAGAAGCGGTAAAATTATGTTTTATGAAAAATTCAGTTTTTTTAACTACCACTTTGTAGTTTCACTATTCATCAAAAATTGAAGTTTTTCGGAACAATGCCAAAATTTTACCCTAAGCTATAATTGATATTCTGAATTCAAAAATGATGTCAATTTTACAGAATTCCAAAAATATAAGTTGAATTAATTAATTTTATAATTAATTCCCGCTGTCACAACAAATAGCGTGTTTTTAAGAAACAATATATATCAAAAAATTGATAATTGTTTATGTCCAATTTCAAAGTAAAATCAATTCTAATGAACACCATTGGATAAAATGGTAAAAAAATATACTAATTATACTTTAAAACCACTCAAATTCATAATGTATCACCATTATTTATTTTGATTAAAAAAGTTGTTTTTAATTAAAATTTAGTAATTTTCACTATTCATCAAAATATTAAAGTTATCCGAAAAGTACCAAAATTTCCCCTTAGGCTAAATTCAATACTCCAAATCCAAAAATGAAGTCCATTTTGAAATATAAAATATATATAATTTCAAAAAGTAGGTATTACTTTTCATAACGGCTAGTTTGATTGGTTGTGGTGTGTGTTAGAACTCGAAGTTGCGCACAACACACGCTACTGTATTATTCAATGGAAAGCGTACCGTGGAAGCTTGGGATGTTTCATTTTAAATTTTTTTATGTCCCCCATTTAGTCAAAAAGTTTAAAATATTGTATTTAAAAAGGTTTCACTATTAAAAGTTGATAAAAGTGCAATACTGAAAATGAATCTGTTCTTGCATTATGTCTAAGAAACTCATAATATGGATTCTAAAATTATAAGGATTATATAAAGTTTAAAATTTAGTTAATACTATTCATAACCTCTTTTGAATGGCTTTTTTTTTGTAAGTGATGGTGTGATTGAACTCGGTGTTGCGTGTAGTGCAAGTTATTGAATTATTTTGAAGAAATAACACACTATGAAATCTTGGGGTGTTACAATTATTAGGTGACAATTAATTTCATCTTGTGAAACAACCCAACCATGCGGAGAATCCCTGAAACACCATTAAAGTCATTCAAGATTTCATATCTTGTAACTCCGTGATCTCACCTTCTATCGCACATTATTATTTTTCCATATTGGATAGTCTCTTTCCTTTCCTTGGTGCATTTGGAGTCCCCCTTCACGAGTCTTGTGGTGCGCCTATGTAGGAGACTTTCCTACTTGCTCTTGGGGTCATTGGAGTTCCTCCCCTATAATTTGTGCATCCCCAGTTCTTGGCGTGTCAAAACAAACACTATTCATTGGTCATCCGGGTAGGGTTATTCTTTTTCTATATCTATGATGTATCTTATGAGGTGGGTATTATAATGTTTTGTTCATTTATGGATGAAACCAATACTTAACAAGGATAAAAAATGGTTTCTAATGAATTATGGGGTGTGTTTGATGATGTTGTTGTACTCTTTTATATTTTCTTATTTGTTGTGAAATGTATGGGAATACGTCCACTGAAAATAATGGACGTTGGTGGTCCTTTTCTTAAGAACAAATGAACCCCCATGATCTGTGATGATTAAACTGTTGTAACATGTAAATTGTTCAACCATGAAACTCATTTGATTAAATTAATTTCTGGTGAGAAATAATAATTGTGTGATCACCCCGGTTAACCAAATATAATGAAGTAACATAATTAATGGTGTGTTTGAAAATGAAAAAAATACCTTTCTCTGTCTTTGTAACCTGTGTGGATATTCAGCTATATGATTGTGGGGTGATGTGGATGGGATGGGATCCCATGTCGTGGTGCAGTTGTTGGGTGGTGGATCTGAGGTCGTGTGTGAATGTATGTTGTTTCATGGTTTGTTTCTGGTACTTCAAGGGATCTCATAGATCGCTTTTGTTGATGCGACTTTACAAGATAACCTGGTGTGAATGCGTAATTTGATTCTAGATTGTTTTTCCTTCCTTGGTTTGTGGATATGCCTGTTAGTTTCCCAGTAGTGAATAATTATTTAAATGGAATGATATGAATGTGATAACAAGAATGGGTTTGATGGAGAATTGTTTTCTGGGAATGAGTTGTGGAATAGTTGTGATTTTGGTGATTTTTATGAATGAATAGAAATGAGGGTGTTTGTGTATGGGACAGTTTTGGAACATCTTAGTTGGGATGAGTGATTTTTTACCTATATTTACAATTTAGTTCTTATGATTCATATTATCACCCCACCCAAGTTAAGAACATGATGCCGAACTACACCATTAAATTGGGGAGGGTGTATTTTCCAACACTCTTATGAGTGGCTGGTTGTTAGATCCTTTTCAAATCCCTTTACCAAGTAGAAAAAGACTCTTAGGGGTAGTATATGACAACATTAGGACCATTATAGACCATGATTA
Organism: Viscum album; assembly: GCA_963277665.1. NCBI lineage: Eukaryota > Viridiplantae > Streptophyta > Magnoliopsida > Santalales > Viscaceae > Viscum > Viscum album. The sequence goes on from OY728122.1 coordinate 639,820,075, forward strand.
TATGGTAATGGTAGTTGTGGTGGCTTTTAAGGTGTGTGAGGGCAGGTTTTTTCCCATGTGTCTTCAGGATGAGGCCCTAGTCTCTTCAGGCATGGCGGTAGTTATTCTGGCCCAGGTTTCTATGGGCGTGGTTACATGTGGTTTTTTTGGCCCAGGTGTTTGTGTTTGGGATGAGTGGTTGTGGTATCCTAGGTGTGTGTGGGTGGGGTATGGAAGTGGGACAATAGTGAGAATGTTGGGGGAGGTTTGATACGTTGGATGTCTTCAATAACTAGAGGGAAAGTGGTACGTGGTACCTAAACATTGATGTGTTGTTACTATTATTTTTAACTGACTGGTGCTATTTGGGAATTTTTCCGTATTGAGGGTGGGTGGACAGTTTCGATGCAAGGTGCTTTGGTTATATCCTTTTTCTAAAGGGGCATTGGAATCCCAACCCACTTGTGCACGAGAGCATTTGGTATTCCCTACTGAGTATATCTATATACACACCCTATATATATAACTGCTTTTAGGTTTCCATGAGGACATTGTGGATCATGCCAGACCCTATTAGCTAGGACGATGGGGACCGTTGACGTCGCATTTTTCTCTTTTGGTACATCCCTATGGAGTTTTCTGTATTTTTGTAGCACATACTATTGTAACATGCATATTCGATTGTTTTTTTATGGAATTACGTTTAATTACAGTTTCTATGATGTATGGGATTTACTATCTAATCTCATGATCCTACTAAATAAAAATGGTAATTCTTTCATATTATGTGTTATTCTATACCCTTGGTGTTATTCTCCTCTCTGGGGCCTTTTAAAGTCATCTATTGGGAGTCATTATCTCTCTTTAAACTTGAGGAAGGAATTATTTGGAAATTTTTTGTCCCTTCCCTCATCTTGGTGATGGTAGGTCGTACCACTAGACGATCTTGAAGAACAATTATGTTTTATTTGAAAATTTAATAAATTGTCAATTTAGACATAATATATTATAATAATGTATCATTTCGTGATATGTAATCACTAGAAAATGAATTTACATTTATCCGTTAAATCCCAATGTAATAATATAATGGTTCATAGAAAAATATTAATAGATACCCAATTTTTTCATATCCTATTTTGAAAGAATATTTGTTTTTTGATAAAAATTTCATGACTGGATATCCTATTAATCAAATTAAAATAAAAATGTGTTAATTTTATATATTCCTTGGTGTCTGTGAAAGTATTACAAGACAAAAACTTATGTTAGTTAGTGTATCCATATTGAATATACATAATATTGTATATTATTTCAATAACTATAATGACATGTGAAATAATGGAATTGGTTTTTTTTTAATAGAGAATAAAATTTTATTAGGTCATGGATCATAGTTATTTTAGGATCATAATAAATATTACCATAATAAATATTTGGATTTGGTAGTGGTTATATTTTATTTAATGATATAATGTTATTTTAAATATTTGAAAATAATTTTTACACATATAAAAAAGTTTTAAAGTTTATTTTTCGATATAAATAGTTAAACACAATAAAGAGGAATTTGATTCATTTATTAAATAATTTTGTTCAAAATTTAGGTTATCATTTATTAAATGTTAATGATGTCCTTAATTTCATTATATTTTATGATTATTTCCCCTAATCTATTATAATGGTAGAATTATTTCTTAATATATATGATCTCATTCTGACCCAATTTTTCTAAGGAATGCAATTCCATTATATTTTTTCATGTAGATTATAAAAAAAAGATTAGTTTATTTTATATGGAGGAATCAATAATATATTTTTGGGTTTATAATAAATATTAAATAGTTAATCATTTTTGATTTAAAATATAAGTCAATTAAGTAAAAGTGTCTTATAGTTTGGGATTTTATTTTATTTTTTGTTCTGTTTAATGTTTAATAATATAATATTGAATAAGAATGTTTATTAATATTATGTATACATCATAGGATCCCCATAATGTATAGTTATAGTCTTAAGAACTATAGGTTAGAGAACCCAACGTTGAGGATATGTGATGATACATCATGGTGTTTTTTATAACAATGATTCATATATGAGAGGAGGACACAAATATGAATGATGAAATAATTGAATATTCCAATATAGAAATAGGATCGTTTTACATTATATTTTTTAATCGATATTCCAATGACCTAAAATGGTTATGTTGTTATAGTTTATTTGGTTAAATATCTGATAAATTGTACTCATAAAATAATAATAAGACAATATTTATTGTATCATCATCCTGTCAAGTCCAATATATAGGAATCAATACATCATAGAATTTTTTTTAATCTAGTCAAACAATGGTATAAAGATAAATAAATAACTAAATAATAATATTGTACACAATCCCTAATTATAGGCTAATCATTGAACCACTTGAAAACTATTATGTTTCTGTAAAATACCAATAGAATATCAAGGAATTATGGGATAGTTTACGGCATTTCCAAAAAAAATCAACTGAATTTGGTATCAAAGTCATTCCTTGGCGGAATTATAATACAATAATATATTTCATTCATGTATATAAATAGAAATATATTATTAAATTTGTAATATATATTTTTAAACTAAATATTGTTTGGATGAATTTGGGGACTGGTAAATATTAAACAAATAAAATATTAAAAAAAGTTGTTCTTGCATATACATGAAAATAGAAAAAAAATATACTTATTAAATTGATCTATTCATACAAAAAACATAAATAATTAGATTATAAGTAAGTGATCGGGTGTTCTTAATGTATATCCTCTGAAAATAACAAGAGATTCATATGGAAGGGAATGCTTAGACCAAGCTATATCAATTTCTTTAAAATATTATACCTAAAAGATGTCCTATCTTATTATTTAGTGTTTCTAGTAAGACAATTTCATGTGTATAATGACTTTAATGTTTTCATTATATGTAACTATATTAACAAAAACCACATTTACATATAATTATATTCCTATAATTCCATCATTATCTAACATATAAGGATAATGAATTCAAAATTATTGATAATTTGTAAGTGGTAAAATAGAATCCTAAATCCCGTTATGTGAAAATTATTTTGGGATTCCAAATGGTTTGATAACAAATATTGAAGTATGATGTTTAAATAAAGAAGTGGTGTTAGACTTTTCTAATCCAATCGTGTACTAGTTAATTTTTTAATAAAATTCTAATTCGCGTAATAATGTATGAATCGAAAATATATATATATATATATATATATATATTCAAACTTATGTGTCATAATTTAAGAAATTTTTATTTTTATTTATTTATATTAATTATAAAATAAAAAACTGTCAATTCTATAAAAAAATAAATTTATATTATAACACACTAAACATTTTATTTCCTGAATAAATTTATTCCATAACATAATATATTTCTTCATTTTTATTATATATTAAATGAAAATATGCTGAATCATTTGGAAGTCCATTGGACCAAATCCCATATAAAATATGAAACTGTAAGATATATTGATGATAGGAAATAAAATATTATCTTAGTAATAATCAATTAAAAGTTATAAACAAAGAAGAATAGTTGTTTTATTAAAAAATTAAAATATAAAATATATATAGTATTTTATATTGTAAAAAACATTACAAGCCATTAAAAATGGAATGGGGAAATTGTTGGGATGAAAATTTATTTTCATTTTATAATTAGAATTATATATCAGAAATTAATATTTTATATCCATTATAGAATGATTTTTATATTTAAATAAGGATTATTTATCAATGAATATTAAGGTATTGTGATATTTTATTTCTAAAAAATAAATGTTTAATTTACATAAAATATTAAATTCATAATGATCAGGAATTATCTATTATAAATATTATTTCATATTCTCATAGAATTATTTTCACAGAAATGAAAAAAAAATTACTTTTCATTAAAATTTAATTATGAGTTTTTTAAAACAATTCCTAGATGCTATAGTACATTAATGAATAGTAATTCTATGTCCTTCATCTCATATATTTTATATAAATGAATTATGAATAAATTCAATAAATAAATCATTATATAAAACCAAATATATAGATATATAGAATTATTTTTCTATTTTTATGTTATTTGAACCTATTAATTAAATGGGTGAAAAAAATGTAGAAAAACATTTATGGCCATATTTTTAATTATTCGAATAATAAAGTATTTCATTTATATAAAAAAATGAATCCACAAAAAAATTAAATTACTCCCCCACCAATATGTAATAATATAAAAAGTTGATAATATTGATGGAAATTACTTATAATGTGAAATAAAAGTCTTGGGTACTACATTATTACTTTGACTACCATCATATAAGTTATATATTTGCAATCAATATTGATAAATCTACATAACAGATATTTTGGTAAGGATCCATCAGACAACCAACTTAAATGGTATCACAAAAATTAAAAACATATATCTCTTAATAATAAAAATTTAAAAACATTGTGGATATTGTCTCAGTTTGATAATCAAAAAATTATTAACATATGTTTATTGATATTTATTAGTTCTATTGAATATCAAAAAATTCCCCTCCTTATATTATTAAATCTCTTAGAGTTTGTGGATACCTGATATTTAAGGTTTTGGATTATTATAATTTGTTGTATAATAATTGTGATGATGAAAAAAACAATTTTACGATTATTTGAATAGAATTTTGAGCACTATATAGTTTTTGGGTGTGGAATATAACTTTTTTTTGGGTTTTGAATTTTATAAAATGATATTATTTACCAAATACATGTTAACCACTGATTTAATTATATTATTTTATTTTAATTTATAAAACCAATATGACATCGATTTTTTATAAGATAAACATTAGTTGATTTGTGAAATTTTTTCTACTATGGTGGTGATGTGAGGAATTATCAGGATCCAGATAACTGTGTGAATGTAATGTTATTTAAATTAATGAATTGGAATCATGAAACTAATTAATTATGAAATTATCAAAATGATTGATTTATTTTAATTACTCTAATTATAGATGGGATTTTTTGGAAATATATGATTAAATTTATATGAATGTATGAAATTTATAATAATTATATTAATTCCCCATTATAAATAGTCTCTATTGATATATGAAATCATTATTTTTATGTGTTGGATAATTAGAAAGAGGTTAAGATTGATATTTTTAATCGATAGTTTGTGGTGATCACCAAAATATATAAGGAACGTGTTTTGGTGATGTAGAGGGGTGAGGGAAGAATTTGGGGTGATTCACTTATGGTCATTTTATAAAATCATGGAATAATGCAAAATTTTAGAGTTGGAGAACATTTATGACAATGATTTTTGTGGGGTGTTGTATTTTCTATTGGTTTGTATGAAATTGGTGCAATCACATCCCAGTTATAATAGGTTGCATAAATCATGTCACTAGCGAGATACGATAATTATATGAAAATATTACATTTTTGGCATCATATAAAATTAATAAAATCCCATATATAACTTATCATGTTTTGATCTGTGGCGATGAAAATGTAACAATAGTGTTAAATTATGATTCACTATTGAATATGTTCATTTGACATGTGCTAGATATGTCATGAAGTTAGGTTATTCCTAGTAGATGATAAATATTGATGATATGGAGTGGTTATAATCCTTTGGATATTAATTTTTTATATAACTCAGTCAAAGAATAGAATATTTATGTGATGTGTTAATATAACCATGAACCATTGTATCTGAGACATATTAGGGGGGTTAATAAATTGGCAGTATTGATTTGAATCTATTCGTGAAGTATATTAGCGATGTATTACATATAATTTATTATATGTTAGTTCTTTTGTAATGTGTTTATGATGGTGAATATTTTTTGATGTTGGTATAGATATATTGGCTATCCATTATATAGATTTGATTTTTAATAGTGTAAATTATAGTATAGGAGGGGAGATTCCTCAATGGTTGGAACCAATATTATTTTTGGAGTCCATGATAGTGGAGCCTAAGTGTTTTAGGTTTTTGTGGGGAGAGTCCTTTTGGATGGAAATCCATAAAAAGAGTGAGTATCCCCACAGGTGTACAAAAAATCATCCAAAAAAATAGTGATATCATTAAATGGTCCTTGGGAATTGATTGTTACATGGTGGTGGTGATTCTTAGTTAGTGAGTTCGTAGTGGGTGCATAGCTATATAGAAGAAACAAATGATTCCTTAGTAATTTCCTTGTGGGTAGATAGTTATATAGTAAAGTAATTTTCATAATGATGACCCATTGGGTGGAAAACAGCATGGGTGTATATTGGTAATTTTATTTATTAGAGAAATGTATATATGAATATGTGTACAAGTATTTATTCTACGTGGTAATGTAATATGACATTTCATGAAATAAATTTTTTCATACCGTAGTTTGTTTTAGAGATTCATTTTATTTAATATTTTATTTTATTGACTTCATATATAGATGAATTAGATTGTATTATTCCAGAGGAAAAGTTGGATCTACATAGATAATCCTTTCTAAATATTAATATTCTCACTCCCACTTTATGTAAATTGTTTTTTGAATATCTATATAGTGTTGGGTTTTTGTTGAGATATGATATATCATGATATAGAGATAACTCATGTTATAAATGACACACTATAACATGATAAAGGTATAATGGAATATTTGGGGGTCAAACTCCAACTCTCTATCAACATTAGTATTCCCTACAATAAAATATTTATGACAAAATGATATCAATGTGAGTTTTTTAGAAAAGTGATTTCTATAGGATGTAGTGATGTTTTCATTAGGATTTGAAAGTCAATATTTTTCTAACCTAGGGTACATAATAGAGAATAAAAATAATAAAATTATGGGAGTGGTAAACAAATTATACAATACAAACATTAGTAGAATTACAATTACACCTAATGTATAGTATGTTACCAAAAGGGTACTTACATATGTTTGGACATCCATTATGTAGATTCATGTCATTTTAATATTATTATAATTTTCATGGGGTGATTATCTGTGTGATGGAAAATAATGTAGAGATATGGTAAAAAGTGTATACAATGTGGTAGTGTGTGATAATATTCATTATATAACTAAATAAATAAATATATATATATATATATATATATGATCATCAACAATTTGGGTCTATGAAAGTCTATAGAAATTTAAAATTTTCAATTTGTATCAAAGAGTGACTATTTTGGTTTTTCATTAAATGGTTTTTTTCTATGTTGACACATTATAAATCTATATAATTAATACATTGAAGCCTTTTTTAATTATTACATACAAAAATAGTCACATAACCCGAGGACCCAAATGTTTAGATTATTGAAATATAAAAAAATATAAAAAAAGTATGCCATATGTTTTGAACAATTATAAATAATCTGAATCTACATTATGATATTATTAATAACATAGTCCTCATAAAATCTATGGGATGGGAAAATATAATAATGGTTGAGTTCAACTACTCAGTATGAGTTTACATAAGGAAGCCCAGAATGATTTGATTATAATCATGTGGGAAATAATAAATAAGGATACTACTTCATTTAAAAATAATATGTCATAATTATAAGATTGAAATATGAGAATATTAGTTAAAATGAGAACATTTTTATCCTGGAATAGAAAAATAAGTCATGAATCATATTAAATGATCCATTAAAATAGGAAGGAATGTTTCACAATCTGAAATTTAGGATTTCATAACATTTGGAAGTAGACTACTCACGGACTCATTAACTTCTATAATAGTTCATAGAGATAAAATAGAGAATACATACCCTTTCATGACCTATTTTGATGATATATCAGTCAGAAAATAGTTCAATCTCACGAGATCATAAATTTTTCAAGATGTATTATTGTGATATAATGGTCTCACCAATCCCATAATCTATACATTTCTATGCCACATAAAAACAATCATCACAACATAATGAAAACCATATAAATAATATGTATTTAAATACATTTCCAAATAATCTCATCAGGAAACCCTTTGAATAATATTTTTTTCATGAAAAATCCACTTGACATTTAAAATGTAATCCCTTGATACTAAAATAATGATAAAATATTAATATACTGATAGAATAAGAAATGGTGAATTGTTAAAACAGATCTACTAGAGATATATCATTTTATTATAATGAGAAAATTACTAAAAAAATATAATTTTAAATATTTTTTTGTATTAACCATTTTAAATTACTTGGTTATATGTCTATTTTAAAAATATATAGTTTATTTTCATCAGAAATGATAAGAAAACTAGGAAGGGAAATTGAATGGATTTTAATACACATTTTCCGAAAATTAATAAAGACAATATTTTGAAATGTAAATTGATGAAAATTGAAGTTAATATAAGATATTTTTTACATCATGTAAATGAGTATTATTTACAAAGTCCCTTCTCATTAAACTTGAATTCTACTAACAAGATTTAATATCTTTTATCATGATGACAATCATATTAATTAACAATTTCAGAAACATACTCAATGTCAAATTGATTAAGATAATAGTTTTATATTTACATATATATATATATATATATATATATATTTCATTTATTTATCCTCAAACAACTAATAAATATGATCTGATTTTCATTATTTTATGATCTTTGGTGGAGTCTGGGCTTAAATGTGAAAATTGGATAATTTTGGAAATTTAGCAGTTTTCGATTGCATCTATTTTTCAAGAATAATTTATAAAATTTTTAGACAATTCATGTATGTACTTTTATTTTGGATTCCTCTATTTTTGGGATACAAATTATATTTTTGGACCTAGTTCCCATTCAAATTATCAGAAGCCCAATAAAATCTATCAACGAGAAAAATTATTCTGGTCAGCAGAATGGACCCTACCACATTCAATGAGGCTTATCATTGGATACCTCCTCCAAATATATTATTCTAACTGGGTTCAAAAAACTACTCAATGGGTTATCTTGACATTGAATTTCATAGATAATTTCATTCATTATGTTCACCCTTGATACTGTCAATGTGGGGTAGTTTGAATAGTACTTGGGGTCCATAAAAATCTAATTATAGTAATTCACTAATAACATCTCATACATGACTCAATAAAAAATAAAATTGAAATGGTAGATATCTATTTCAATTCATAAAATCTTATAATATTATATCATGTAATGTTTCATCAATTTCGTGGGCATAAACAAAGCATACTTCTAGTAAACATATTCTAAAGGATATATTTTTTTGTTCTTTCTTTTCTTTGTTCTATTATTCTAAATAGTATCAATCCTCATTCTTCCCATTTATTTAAGTATAACCTTATCATGTAGAGGTAAAAATCTATGAGATTGTGGAAGGACATTTTTTCCCCTTTATTATTCTTGTATTCTTTCATTACTAATTTATGATCCTTTTCTCTATTCTAAAATTTTTGTTTCAAATTGCAAAAGTGCATTTTATTATCTTGTGTGATCATTTATTATTTTATTTTTTCTAGTTATTATTTCTTTGGAAAATGATCAGTATCTCCCTCCAATAGGTACTAGTTTACAAACAAAAGAATATACCACAACATTATGGTGATGTACTTGGTGATCTCATATACATGTCGATGGGGTACTGACCATTCGTGATTGTTTGGGATAAAAAATACATTATTAGAAATGTACTAATCCAATTGGGGGTATTCCTTAAGACTTTATAACATATAAGAAGAGATGTATAGAATGTCACGACCCGTCCTTGGGGCTCGTGCCGTGACTACCCCAAGCCCGCCCCCATAGGCCAGGGGCTGGCGACTAGCACCAAAGGTGTAAATCCCGATAAAAGGGAAGGAATTGACTTTATAAAGAGAATAAACACCATAGAGTATGCAAACTGAATTAAACACTAAGTAAACTAAAAACACAATTAACTGCTGGAAAGTAAATGGGTCAGTATACAATCCCAACTGAAGTGCAGTACAACTGAAAAGAAATGTAAAACAACTTAATGAAAATTGCAGCAACCACCAGGACGTCCTCTAGGAACTCTAACATGAAGGGTGAGTACCGTCAGTCTTGTCGGCTCCTCTAGTCTGGCCGTCCTCTCTGTGTATTTCCCTCCTGATATACCACCTCCAGGTACCGTTCCACTCCTCAAGCCTCAATCACCATTAGCTTTGTCCGTCATCTGCAACCAACACAACGTAGTGTGGGCGATGTCCTTGCAGAGGTGAGTATACGATACTCAGTAGGGACCCCGAGACTCCCGATGGTATCTCAGAATCCACAAAGGATAAACTAAAAAGGAAAGATACGAACACAAGTATCAACCAACACTACTTAGTTATATTCCCATTCATATACCTAAGTCATCAATTCTAGTTCTGCTCTAACTCACGAGCTCAAGTACAACCCAGTCCACACAAGAAAGTATAACTCAATCCACACAGGAAGTTAAGTCCCAATCCACACAAGAAAGCAATTCAATCATATTGAAGATAATGATTGAAAGTCATGATTCAGCACACATATGTATACTACTTCTGAAGAGAGGCAGAGATGATTAGATGTAGCCTCTGAATCATCTCCTCTGTCGATCCCACATAGGAACCTAGTACAGAAGTCGTCAGTGTCGAATCCATGGAGGATCCATTTATAGTAGTCATCACTGCCATATCTACGGAGGATCCATGTATAGTCGACAATGCTGATGATCCCACAAAGGATCCTAGTATAGTAGTCATCATCGTCGAACCCACGGAGGATCCCAACACGGTAGACGTCGTCATCGAACCCACGGAGGATCTGAGTACGGTAGATGTCGTCCTCGAACCCAAAGAGGATCCTAGTACGGTAGTCGTCCTCATCGGAACCACTGAGAATCCTAGTATGGTAGTCGTCCTCGTCGAACCCACTAAGGATCCTTGTACGGTAGTGGTCCTCGTCGAACCCACTGAGGATCCTAGTACGGTAGTCGTCAACTTCGTCACGGACAGCTCTAGGGTTCCCGCACACAACATCCTCGATTCTAGGAGGGTTTGGTCCATGAGTCAAGGGGGTCGATACATCAACTGTCACGAAGTCCTGAGTTGATGTATCACAAAGTTCTGTCTCTTCAATCGGAACTCAACGCGATAGACAGCGCGTCAATCGGACGCCCGGTCTGAGAGATATTGGTTATTCCGTCCGAGGGTCCCGATTGGTTTTTAAGATAAAACCAACATTACCGTACTCCATCTGCGTCAAAACCTCGAGCGGAGTAAGCCAAAAGAACCTTCTCACTAAGAGGAATCCAACAAAGTCGACGGAACGTCAATCGGACGTCCGGAGCTCAAGTTATAAGTGTTTCCGCTCCGAGGGCCCAGTTGGTTTTGTGTTCGAACCAACCCGGACATACCCAAAGTTTGTTGAAGGCTTGAGTTATAATACCTAAACGAACGTCTCTATCCAAGGATCCCAACTTAACTGACGATGCATCGATCGGAGGTTTGTAGCCCATGTTATGGGCGTTAGAACAGATCTGTCCGAAAAAAGGGGGTTTGGGGCCGGTCCGACCCGGCCCATTACCCCCCCCCCCCCCCCCGGGTCGTCCCGAACTGGGTCAAGCCGACCTGGGTCCGGGTTCAGCCCGGCCAGGTGCGGTCCGGCCGTGCCACCAGGCTGCTCGGCCTGGTGTGGGCGGTCCGGCCCGACGCGGGCGGTCCAGCCAGGCACGGAGGGTCCGGCCCTGCGCGGGCGGGCGGTCGACCCAGCGCGGGCGGATGCGGAAAGGGGGGAAAGCACCGCCCCCTTGATTTCTAAAATGGAAGACCCCTGTGGGGCCTACCCTAGCTGACCGTCAGGGGTTTCAAACCCCCGGTCTTCTTGGTAACAGTCGGCCGTTTTGGCCGGCCGGTGAGCTTCCGCGGGACCCTCGCGGGTCCCGCCTCCTGATGCGCTGGCGGCAGGAGGATTCCGGCCGCCCCATACTTAACCTTCACGGCCAAAGGGCTACGGCTCTTGCCCGTCCAGCGCAGTGCGACACCGCCGCGCCCCTCTTTCGTGGCCCGCTCTTGGTCGCGGCCTCTTTCGGTTTCACCGGGCACTCCTTCACCGTGGCCCGCTCCGGCCGTGGTCCTCTCATTCAAGTGTGGTGCAACGGAACCGCGTCACCTCTGTTCCAAACCAAAATGAAGATAAATGACAAAAGGGGTGGAGGGTTGGTCGTGTTTTTGCGGTCCGACCACCTCCCGTTATACTGATAACAAGCATCCAATAAAATAACGAAGAATGTCAAAATAATACTTGAACGATGAAACAACCCCTACCTCAAAGAAGATCATGGAAGCTTGCGTCGTGGAAGATGGTGTCGCGTGGTGAGGATCTGTTTACGTCGATGGAGAACGTTCGAGGAGGAAGCGGTGTCTCCCTTTCATTGATGGGGAGAGAATATTGAACGACATGACGACGTTCTTCGTCTAAGTCTTAGCATTCTTCAACGTAGATGATGAAGTTCTTCAAGACATAGAGTATTCTCTCCAAAATCTTCACACAACGAAACAAAAAAATTAAAATAAAGCTTTTTCCTTATTTTATTACTCATGCCAACATTTTTCAAAATTCAAAAGTTGAATTCACTTAATTTAATTAATCTTGAGTTGTCAAAATTAAATGGAGTTATGTTGGCAACATTAATGTGATGGGGTGTCACATAATTTAAGAGGGGTTTAGAGGAGTTAAGGAATTTGAAAAGGTGGGGGCTCGTGTGGGACCCACCTCAGTAATATCCTTATAAGAGGAGTTAGGATTAAGTGGGTCCCACCCCAACTCCCACACATGGGAGTTAAACCACATAGATGAGAGAAATAAAGTTGTGACACAACTTTATTTCACTTAACACTTAAACCTTTTTTAAACAACTCCCCCCGAGAAAACCCAACTCCAACAAAGGTCTTCTTAAGAAATTATCAGCGCTGCGGTTTTATCGGTGCCCTTGGATTTTGATTTTGAGCACTGGTTCAAAAGTTAGAAAAACTCACTCATCCATTCACTAAACGTACCCGATCCAAACTTCGGAAAATGATTTCGGGCACACTGGGCCTTGAAATCAGGTGTCATCAGAAACTGCGTACTCGTAAAATCCCAATGAATTTATGAAAAAAATTTCTTTCAAATTTACGGGTATTTACATTACTCCCACCTCATGGATTTACGTCCCCATAAAGATACATCACAAACTAGGGAAACAAATGAGGGTACTGTGCAGGCATCTGAGCCCCCCACTCCCATGTTCTCTCTTGGAGGTTCTCGTGCTGCCACCGGATGTGCACAAGAGGAATCGACTACCCACATAGGACCCGCTCCTATCGATCCTCGATCTCCAACAGGACCTCTGCAAAAGTCGCCTGGTCATCGATGTCCAACTCTCCATGGTCGATGATATGCATCGGTTCGTGCACGTATCTCCTCAGCTAAGATTCGTGGAAGACGTCGTGCACCCGGTGCAACTGAGGTGGTAGATCCAGGCGATATGCCACCTTGCCTATCCAATTAAGAACCTGGAATGGTCCGATGAAGCGCGGAGATAACATGCCACCCCGGCCAAATCTCCGTAATCCACACTAAGGCGAGACCCGTAAGAAAACGTGGTCGTCATCGTAGAACTCTAGTGGTCTCTGCCTCCTGTCAGTATAGGACTTATGTTTGCTCTGTGCAGTCCTCATTCGCTCCAGGATGATCTGCACCTTCTCTGGCATAGCCTAAACCATCTCGGGTTCTACACGTACTCACTCCAACAATATCCACAAATGATATCTGAAAACACGGCCAGCTGTTGTCTCGCCTCTCCTAACAGTTGAATTCCCGATCTCCTACCAAGACCATCCGCTACAACGTTCCCCTTCCTAGGAGTATAAACTGTCTCGATGTCATAGTCCTGGAGGAACTCAAGCCACCGTCGCTATCTCAGGTTCATGTCCATCTGAGAAAAGATACTCTTGAGACTATTAAGTTTGTGAGAACCGTAAACCGTTCTCTCTTAGAACAATGGGTGAGACTAACCATTTGTAAGAACTCAAATCCACCCTTCTTCATCTACGATCTACATGAGCTGCTGACATTCATATTCTACCGAAAAAGAGACATCTGGTCTCATCCCCTGGATGAACCACATCCTTTGCCTAATACAATCAGTCCTGTCATGAATGGAACTATTTCATTCCATGGACGACGTCGTAAGGCCTCGACGCTACTACCAAGAGTGCCAACCGTTGCTCTTGCCTCCAAGGGTAGAGTCACACTGTCGGCAGCCTTGTGTGATCACTAGGTCTCCTCCAGTAGGAATCTTAATGTGAGGGTCAAGTCAACGGTTTTATCTGGATCCTCTCAGTATCAACTACATAAAAAGGACAGGTAAGAAAATGTCACATGAACAAGTGACTTTTATTACTGCAGCATAAGGTACAAAGACACAAAGCATCCACAAACAAAACATCAACAAAGCTAGAAGAAACATGAACAAAGTCTCCATGTCTGTAGCTAGTCATGCTTCTGTCCATATACTCCAGGAGCTCAATGGTCGTAATCCTCAGCTGCCTGTAGTTGAGCTCTCCCATGTCCAACTGTTCCCTGCGGCTGGGGTGGTCTTCCTGGTGGTGGTGGTGGTAGGGCCTCAAAGCGTTTCCCACCACCCGATGCTTGGCCAACTCCTCTGCCACGTCCGCCTTCTCCCTGCGGACCTCCATGGTCGAACCTCTTCCTGGGAGGTCCCTCTACCGCATGCTGCTCATCTGAAGGGTGGGTCGGGCAGTCTTGAGCCATGTGACCCTCCCCACCGCATATATAGCACTGTCTGCTCCTCCTGTGGATGGCTTTATTTCGGGTGCCCCACACAACTGAACATGTTTCATGAGATTTCTCATATAATGGTTAGGCCTGCTTGGTTTTCTGCGTCATCTATCTACTGCCAGCTACAGAAGACTCTGCTGCAGGTCGTCCTGTAGAGGGTCTCTCCACTGGTGACTACTCAAAAAGAAAACTCTACAATATAAGGGATCTCTCCAGCACCCCCGCCTACGTCGGGATGTTGAGGGAGATCATTGATTCCCTTATCTCATGCCTCAGTCCCTGCTAAAAGATCTGATCCCTGAAGAACGTCTCTCATACCACATCAGTGGAGTAGCTCGAGAGGTCGGTAAATCTCGCTGGGTACTAGGCTACCGTCATGCGGCCATGCCGCATCTGTAGTAGCTCTGAATGCGCACCGTATGGAGGGTGGCTAGAACGAAATCTGAGTGGAAGAGGCTATTGATGTCCGTCCAAAGAAGAGATGTCTCTTCATGCACCTGGAGCATCAGACTCCACCATCTACCGACTTCTGTGTGTAGGAGAGTCACCGAAAAGATCACAATGAGGTCAGGTGGTGTCCCGACTAATCTGAAAACTCAAACAACAGCCTCCAGCCAGTCCTCGGCTGCCAGAGAGTCCGTCTCCCCACGGAACCTGGGTGGTCTCTGACGCTTAAAATCCTACCGTTCACTCGGGCGACGTGCACTCTTAGCTGTTGGGGCTGGTGGTATCGGTGGCTCGGCGGGTAGAGGTACCGCCAGTTCCTCTGCTGTAATGGGGCCCTGTATCGAGGCCTCGTCACTCGGTGGGATGCTGTCTCACACAAAGCTCGGAACCCTAGCTAGCTGCAATCATGGGGCCATCCTGAAATGAAACAGGTGCGCCAAGGTCAATATAGTATACCTGGTGAGCTGAGACAATTAATCACAAAGAAAACATTGAAACACACATGCAATAAATGTTTTTGTGCACTGTGTCGGAAATAAGAAGTCAGGTTCCCGGTGTATGGATACGTCGGCCACCGCACCAACACTGAACTCCCTGGAATGATAACCACACTCAATACCCTTAAAACTATTTCTTCACATATAAGAATGATCAGAGTCCTGAGTTCTATGCTAGAACCAAACTCCTTTGATACCAATTTTTCACGACCCGTCCTCGGGGCCCGTGCCTTGACTACCCCAAGCCTGCCTCCCATAGCCTAGGAGCTGGCGACTAGCACCAAAGGAGTAAATCTCAATAAAAGGGAAGGTATTGCCTTTATAAATAGAATAAACACCATAAAGTACGCAAACTGAAGTAAACACTAAGTAAATTGAAAACACAAGTAAGTGATGGAAAATAAATGGGCCAGTATACAAACCCAACTAAAGTGCAGTACAACTGAAAAGTAAAGTACAACAACTTAAAGGCAAAAGCAGCAACCACCAGGACGTACTATAAGAACTCACACCTAAAGGGTGAGTACCGTTAGTCTCTTAGGCTCCTCTAGTCTGGTTGTCCTCTCCGTGTACGTCCCTCCTGATAGACCACCTCCAGGTACCGTCCCGCTCCTCAAGCCTCAATCACGATCAGCACTGTCTGTCGTCTGGAACCAACACAACGTAGTGCGGGCGAAGCCCATGCAGGGGTGAGTATACGATACTCAGTAGGTACCCCGAGACTCTTGAAGGTCTCCCAGAATCCACAATGGATAAACTAAAAAGGAAAGATACAAACACAAGTATCAACCAACACTAGTTAGCTATATGCCCATACATATACCTAAGTCTTCAATTCTAGTTCTGCTCCAACACACGATTTCAAGTAAAACCCAGTCCATAGATGAAAGTATAACTCAATCCACAAAGGAAGGTGCGTCCCAATCCACACATGAAATCATGTCAATCATATCGAAGATAATGATAGAAGGTCAAGACTCAGCTCACACAGGTATACTACTTCTAAAGAGAGGTGGAGATGATTAGATGTAGCCTCTGAATCATCTCCTCTGTCGATCCCACGTAGGATCCTAGTACAGAAGTTTTCACTGCCGAATCCACAGAGGATCCAAGTATAGTAGTCATCGCTGCTGAATCCACGGAGAATCCATGTACATTCGACAACACTGCTAAACCCAAAGAGGATCCTAGTATAGTAGTCATCGTCATCGAACCCACGGAGGATCCCAGCACGGTAGACATCATCGTCGAACCCACGGAGGATCCCAGAACGGTAGACGTTGTTGTCAAACCCATAGAGGATCCTAGTACGGTAGTCTTCCTCGTCGAACCCACCGAGTATCATAGTACGGTAGTTGTCCTCGTCGAACCCACTGAGGATCATAGTAGGGTAGTCGTCATCTTCGTCACAGCCAACTCTAGGGTTCCTGCACATAGCACGCTCAATTCCAGGAGGGTCCGCTCCACGAGCCAAGGGGTTCAATACATCAACCTTCACGAAGTCCTGAGTTTATGTATCACAATTTTCCATCTCGTCAATAGAAAGTCAACATGACAGATGGCCCGTCAATCAGACACCCTGTCTGAGAGTTATTGGCTTTTCTGTCCCAGGGGCCCGATTGGTTTTTAAGCTAAAACCAACCCAACCGTACTCCAGGTACGTCCAAACTTCGATCGGAGTAATCCAAAAGAACCTTCTCACTAAGATAAATCCAACAAAGTCGACGGCACGTCAATCGGACGTCCGGAGCTCAAGTTATAAGTGTTTCCTCTCCGAGGGCCTGGTTGATTTCGTGTTCAAACCAACCCGGCAATACCGAAATTTCCCCGAAACCTTGAGTGTAATATACTCAAATGACCGACTTGATCCAAGTATCCCAACGCAACTGACGGTGCATCGATCGGACATCTTTAGCCCATGTTATGGGCTTTAGAACAGATCTATCCGAAAATAGGGGGTTTGGGCCCGGTCCGACCCGGCCCATAACCCCCCCCCCCCCTAGGTCGGCCCGAACCGGTTAAACCGACCCGGGTCTGGGTCCGAACCAGTTGGGTGTGGCCCGGACCAGCTGGCACGGCCCGACCCAGCCCCGCGCGGCCTGACCCGTCGCGGGGGCCGGCCCGGCGCGGGCGGTCCTGCCCGGCGCGGGCGGTCTAGTCCAGCGCGGGCAGTCCGACCCAACACGGGCAGTCCGACCCAAAGCGGGTGGCCGACCCAGCATGGGTGGATGCAGAAATGGGGGGAAGTGCCCCCACCCTGATTTTTGAAACGGTGAACCCATGTGGGGTCCGCCCTAGCTGACCGCCGGGGGTTTCAAACCCCCGGTCTTCTTGGTAATGGCCGACAGTTTTTGCCGGCCAGTGAGCTGCCGCGGGACCCCTACTGGTCCAACCTCCTGAAGCGCCAGCAGCCTACTGAGTCTGGCCGCCCCCTTGCTGAACTGTCGCGGAAAAAGGGCCGCAGCGGTTGCCCGTCCGGCGCGGCGCCTGCCCGCCGCGGCCGCGACCCTCCCTGGTGCTCCATTGCGGTGCGACGGTGCCGCGGCCCTTCGTTGTGGCCTGCTCTTGGCCGCAGCCTCCTTCGGCTTCACCGAGCGCTCCTTTTCCACGAAACGCTCAGGCCATGGTTCTCTCATTCCCGCGTGGTGCAACGGCACCACGTCGCCTCCGTTCCAGACCACAATGAAGATAAACGATAAAAGGGAAGGATGGTCGGCCGTGTTTGTGCGGTCCAACCTCCTCCCTTTATATTGATAACAAGCATCCAATAAAATAACGAATAATGTCAAAATAATACTTGAATGATGAAACAACCCCTACCTCAAAGCATATCGTGGAAGCTTGCGTCGCGGAAGGCGGCGTCGCGGGGTGACGCTCCATTTGCGTCGATGGAGAACGTCCGAGGGGGAAGCAGCGTCTCCCTTTCTTTGACGCGGAGAGAAGATGGAATGCAGTGACGGCATTATTCGACGATGTCTCAGCGTTCTTCAACGTAGAAGATAAAGTTCTTCAATACTTAGAATATTCTCTCCAAAATCTCAACACAACGAAACAACAAAAAATAAAATAAGGCTTTTTCTTTATTTTATTACTCATGCCAACATTTTTCAAAATTCAAAAGTTGAATTCACATAATTTAATTAATCTTGAGTTGTCAAAATTAAATGGAGTTAAGTTGGCAACATTAATGTGAGGGAGTGTCACATAATTTAAGAGGGGTTTAGAGGAGTTAGGGAATTTGAAATGGTGGGGGCTCGTGTGGGCCCCACATCACTAATATCCTAACAAGAGGAGTTAGGATTAAGTGGGTCCCACCCCAACTCCCACACAAGGGAGTTAAACCACATAGATGAGAGAAATAAAGTTGTGAGACAACTTTATTTCACTTAACACTTAAAACTTATTTTTTTTAAACAATTCCCCACCGAGAAAACACAACTCCAACAAAGGCCTTCTTAAGAAATTACCAGCACTATGGTTTTATCAGTGCCCTCAGATTTCGATTCCGAGCACCGGTTCAAAAGTTAGAAAAACTCGCTCGTCTGTTCACTGAACGTACCCGAGCCAAACTTCCGAAAATGTTTCTGAGCACACCGGGCATCAGAATCAGGTACCATCAGAAACTGCGTACTCGTAAAATCCCAAAGAATTTAAGAAAACAATTTCCTTCAAATTTACTGGTCTTTACATAGAAAGCTTTGGATTTTTTATGTTTTATTCTAATCATATACTTTTTAAAAAAGGAGTGAGATGACACATTTTTGGAATCATGCGTTTATAGACTAAGCGTAAACAAATTGGAAAAATTAGATCTATGATATAATTAAATTTGGGGAACTAAAACTTACTTGATCACCATTCACATATAACCATTTTAAATATCTTTTTTTATCAATTTTTTCCCGTAATATTATTAAATTATTGTCATTTTTAGTTTCTTTTATTTTCAAAATCATTCCATCAAAAAAATTACCCCATTTTCATTATAAAAGTCAATGTAACAATGGTGATTATTGTGCCCTCCTCTCCGGAGAAAACATACATTGACCAGTATAGTACCTATTACCTTTGGAAATAATTTTTTCGACACCCCGTGATAGTTTAATGTCACAAATACATATATCTTCTATATTAATTACAATTCTCTTCATATATTATATTAATGTATTATCATTTCAATGTTGGGTGGTCTGAATGATCATGATTATTTTAAAACTGGTTTGTAAAAGTTGTTTCGATAATTATTTTCCACAAAAATATAATTATTTACATTATATGATTGGTATTGGAATTTATTTTTTATAAATAAAATATAATTTTAAAATACCATAACATGGTATTTTTTGTGTTCTTTTAGAAATATGAAAATTTTAATTAACTACATTTCATTTATTTACCAATATCTATAGATAACATTATAATGGTCATTACAAAAAAAACGATCCATTATAATGATATTATTATATATATATATATATATAATTTATTTTAATAAATTATAAACTAATAAAGTAAATTTTTGGATGTAATTTAAAACAAAACATGTTTATTCGTGGAAGTAGTACTACACAACACAAATTATTTGTGAATCTATTTATTTAATAAATAAAGGGTTGATGGTTTATGAAAAATTAAATTTTTATAATATTTTAGAGATTATATAAGTCATATTTATCCACATATTTCATCCTTAGTACTACAATTTAGTGGTGTTGATGAAATGATGAAATATTCCCTTCATGGAGGCCGTAATCCACACATACAAACAAAAGATATTCCATATTTTTCATAATATAAAGATGAGAATAAATAATGGTTTTAAAATTATATCAATAACATATAAAAACAATTATTTATCAATTTTCACTATTATACTATATTTATGGTCTTATTGGATAGAAATGAACAAGAAGGAAGAATTCATAATGTTGTGATACCAATGTGGTTCCCTTAAACATCTTCTTGGTGAAGGACTTATATTTCAGGGGCATACGATATTTATCAGTGACAGCAGGAATACGAATTTTTAAGTGAATTCAATGTTAATAAATATTTTTAGGAGTTAATGGAATCTTCTTATTGGTTGTGTGCATTTGAAAGGTTGTAAGATAACTCGTTTTATAAAATATAAAAAGTGAAATTTTGGAAACAAAATTTATATTTTAATAATTATATGGAACATTTCATACTAATATAGATTCAAATATATTAAATTGTTTATTGTTGTTGTCTTTGGTTTGATCATGGAATGATAATTTATTTACACACATGTCATACATGTGTTATATTATTTTTACAATTATGTTTTTATGTTTTTCTATTTTTCTTCAATATTGTGTAGCAAATTTTTTACAACGTAATATTATATTTTATTAATGATATGATATAACATATGTAGGAAAATATTGATTTTAAGGGACTAAATTGAAAATATATTTAACCCAATTGAATCTCAAAATATTATATAATTATTTTAAAATTAAGTTATATAATGTGTATAAACACTTTGTTGTTAGAAAGACGACGTTTTGACCATTATAAATTATTAATCCAATTTTGTACTGGATAATAGAAAAATCATTCTTATCATTTTTATTTATTTTTTATTAAAGTAAATTTAAAAAAATTAGTTGATTTACAATTAATTATATCTATATAAATTAATTTAGATAAATAAGACAATAATTTTAATGAATACATGTTTCAACATTATTTTCTTTATTTGAATTAATGCTAACAATCTATATTTTATATCAACAAATGAAATTGTAAATATTAGATAATCTAGAAATTATTATCCTATAGTTAGTATCGATTTTATAAAATTATCATTTTATTTTTACAAAAACAAATCGTTACATTAGTTCTCGAAATGCTAAAAATTATTATTTTTTAAAATGTTTAGTTTTGTGAAAAAAGATAAATTTCTAAGATTGAAAAATAAATTACATTTATTAAAATTAATTAAAATAAATTATTATCAGTTTTTTATTTTTTATTTAGTAATAATATAAATAAAAAACTTCATTTCATTATTTTTGAATATATTAATCAAAAAAATTGTATTTTTTTCGTTTAATCACATTGTAAACATTAAAAATTTAGTGAAATTATTATAAAATAGACATAGAATTTTAAAATAATATATTACATTTGTTTATATATAATTAAAATTCAATAGTTTTTTAATTTAATTCAATTATTCTGTATGATTTAATAAATGTGATGAAATTAGTAAAATCTTTACCGTCACTATTCAACTAAAAAATAGTTTTTTTAAAACATATAAAATTCATCTAATGAAGATATGTATATGAAAAATCAAATAATTATTTTAATTTTCTCAATTTAATATAATATAATTTGAAATAAATATAAAATAAAATGATATTGTTAAAACAAATTTTTATATGAAATAAATTGGATCATATATTAAATATACATTTAAAATCTGTTCAGGAAAAAAATATTTTAGATATTAAAAATATCGATTTATAAATTTCAATAATAATGAATGTTTGATTAGTTTCATAGTTTTACTAATATATCACATATTTATATACTTTTTTATATTTCATAAATCAATTTCAAATTATATGCCTTCTAATTTTATTTCTATATTATGACCATTTATAATATATTGGATTCTGTGTTGGGTGAGAACCAATCCATATAATGACTTGGTAAACATGGGATAAAAATATTGGTTGTTTCATTCCACCCCTTATGAAAATACCTTCCTTGAAAATTTAGTACTCATAATTATACCATTTGGGGTTAATTTCATTCCTTTAAATAATGATTCCACCATATAACATTGACAAGATGAGTGGTATTGTGCTATAAAACATATTTTATTGATTTAAAATCACCCCTAATATTTATTTATTTCAGTGATCATGTTCAAATTACACAAATTTCACTCATTGTACAATTGACGGGTGTAGTATTTACATTCTCAAACGCAATGCATGAAAAATATCATGTACATTGGAGAGGAATATAGTGAATAATAATTGAAATGATATTTCCCAAATATGATCAAGGATCACAAATGTTACGATGATGAAATTTATCAGATTCTATTTCATCATAATCTCATAAATAATTCCCAAGATGACACTATGATATATAACTTATCACTAAAGTTAAATTATAAATATCATTAATAATTATTAGCATAGATCTTTTTTGATATATTCACCTTTTTTATATGCCCTATAATAGTTTTGAACATCATCATCATTTCTATATAAACATTCGGGATTATTAATTATCATTCAACTACTTCATCGAAACATGTTTTAGTTCATCATATATTACCGTAAAAAGCATCATATTGTTTAATTTGGAATCTAGAATGGAAACAGTTGATATGTGATATCTCTATAAAAGTATGGTGTTGATCCAAATGTCCATAGATGTCTATTTAATGATATATCAAAATATCAACTAAATTTTTTAGATTTACCTCAGAATGACCATCAATATGAGGATGCATTGTAGTGATGAAACTCATAAATTTGTTTAAAAACATCAATTGAAATCACCAAAATATTGACGTAAATCTCATATCGCGATCAGATACAATAGATATGGGTGCTCCATAAATCCTAACAACCTAATTAATGTATTCTGATGAAATATTACAATATGATAAATCCACTTATATGGATATAAAATTCATTGAATTTTTTAGTTGGTCCACTAAAACCCACTAGGAATTTTGAAAGTTAGATTTATGTGGGATTATTATGATGAAAATCAAGGTTATTTTATCCGACATAAATTATGGATGGGGAAATGGTTTCATCAAACATTATTAAATTTTTCATGTGGATGAAACGTTCATGCATACCTTGAAACAATTTATATTCTCATTGATTTCACTCATCATGTTATCTAACCATAAGTTTATCGTTACATCTCTATAAGTCTTTAATCCTCTATGAAGGAGAAATATGGATTAACAATGTGCATCATAAAAAATATACTTCAGGAGTTCTGGTATAGATGAGACAAAAATTTGGTTTCAATACCTTGTAACACCCTCATTATCATTTTTGAACATTATAATTTTTTCATCCATCTTTTCTACCTACATATAATCCTACTAGGAATCTTTGATCATTACCTGGTTAGATTAGTGAGATGAATCATGGAATGGTGTGATTTCTCCCATTTCCTTATAACGTCAACATTCATATATTTTAGATCCATGAGTATTTAATCCCTTTCAATATTAATCTTGTATATTTTATTATTATCATTATTTTCACACCATTATCCATCTTATTTTACTTTCTTGAGAGGTAATTGTATTGTGATTTAATAATATTTGGACATCTCTAACAATATACATTGGTAAATGGTTAAATCATTATGTTTGAATAAATATTTCAAGACCATGTGATCGGTTTATATATTGCACTCTTCACATAAATTAAATTCATGAAAATTGATACTAAAATATTACTACCACTAACATTTAATCTTTCATCAAGTACTTTTTCATAAGACATTTTAGATAAAATTAGGCTTACTAAATTACCTTTCCATTTTTCAAGAGGGAACATTCCAATAAATTAGATTATTCATTACTATAAATTTAATATCATTAATTAATATAGGTTAATGTGAGGAAAAGTTATGTTAATAAAAATTTTTAAGATACTTGAATATTTCACTAAATTCCTCATTCTAGTGGAATTTTAACAAATTGATATATTATGAATATACTTCCCATAAAATAAATTTACATGATAGATTTAATTGAACAATAAAATGAGATTAATAAAACTATGAATATCTATTAAAAAGTTATTATTTTCAAAATTACATAATTTTTTAATTCATTATGTCGTTATTATATTAGGTTAATATTTTGTATTTTTTATGAATATATAAAATTCCCTATGATTGGTGATCATTTTTATTAAATTGTAATTTATATTTATTTTCAAAAAGATATGATAATGATTTTAATTGCATCAAAAATTAATTTAACCATAATATTTTTATAAATAATATAAAATTATACATTTTAATGATTATTATCGATAATTTTAGTATATGTTCATTGTTAGATTTAGAAAATTCATTTTCCATAAAATAGTTTTACATTAAAATTAGTGAGGTTATATATAAATTAATTTCTAAGACATATATGAATTGCATTTCATAAAATAAATTTCATAATTTTAATGAGGAGTTTCATATTATTAAATATGTCTGATTAATATTTATGTGTTATTAATAGTATCCTAAGGAAAAAGTATCACCTTACATAAGGATAATTTGTTTATTAAGTTTAAAAATAATGTGATAATTAATTAATAATTAATCCAAAAATGACTTTATTTCATTTGAATATTATATTTCGTCCATAATATTCCAAAACAAGAAAAATATGACCTTTTTCATTTATATTTTATTTTGACCATTATAATATTATGATAAACTATAAAGTCAAAAATGTAAATCTATTACATTAAATATATGAAATATTTTTCCATAAGTATAGAATGATATTATATTTTTTCATAATTTTTAATTTTAAAGATAAATTAATTTTTTTTAATATTTAAATCTATTTTTAATTATTAGTTATTGAATAATTAGCTAAAATTATTATGAAACACTGGTAATGTACATGTTCAATTAATAGAAACATAAAAATTGATTAAAAAGTTAAATTTTTTCAAA
Source organism: Viscum album (assembly GCA_963277665.1). Taxonomy (NCBI): domain Eukaryota; kingdom Viridiplantae; phylum Streptophyta; class Magnoliopsida; order Santalales; family Viscaceae; genus Viscum; species Viscum album. The sequence continues at coordinate 639,845,561 of OY728122.1, forward strand.
AAAATTATATTATTACATGAAATTTATTAATATATATGAAATGATATAGATGTTTTAATTTATTATGTATAAATTGCGTCTTTCTCTTGATTTATTTAGAGTGAAATTAAATGAATATTGTCGAAAAAGAAATTAATGATATTTTATAATAAATACTATTTTATTAAAGAATTAAAATATATACAAAATACAAAAAAACATCCAAGATAATGGGATATGGATCAAAAAATTTACTGTAGTTCTTTAATGGGTTGTTTGTTTTATTATGGTAACATTCACGACAAATTAAGTGTGGTAGAAATAAATATTTTTGTAATTTTCAAATGACTGATAGATGATAAATCTAATTTTTAAGGGTGAAAAATGACCAAAACATATAATAAATTTACAGTATGAGAGTATTTGGACTCATACTCATAAAATCAGTTATGTAATTAAATTTTGATCCATTTGGATATCAAAACTAATTTAGATGTATTTATTAATTTAAAATAATTCCCATAATTCTCCTCCCCTCACATATAAATGGAGTCGTCCTCTATTTTCTATAGAGCACATTGAGATTTCAATTAGAACCAATTAATACCCATTTGACTTCTCAACATCCATATAAATGTTATCGTGGTTCTATACCTCCCAAAATACCCACACAACGTCCTGTTTATATATAACTAATGAAATACTCCCAAATATGTGGTAATCTTCCTTAATAACTATTTCCTATTTATTAATTCTTCTACTTTTCATAATAATGTGTACCATCATGAAATAATAACAACATTTTAATAAATATAATAAAATTATATTATAATTATTATAAATAAATTTTCCTTCCCTTTTCCATTTTATGAAAATCTCAAACATCGCTTGTCCATATGTATGATTTACAATACACTAGTAGTAGTATAATCTGTTTTTTATCACCACATTACTTAGATCATTATAATGATTGAAAAATTTAATCTAAATAATATTTATGTCACAATTATTTTTATTAAATTATAATAAAATATATTTTTTATTACATTCAAGTCAATTAGAAAATGATAATATTTTCCATTCTTATGTGTGGACTACCACCTCTATGAAGTGATGTTTTTATTTAATTTACATGTTATTTGTATTGAATGAAGGATAGATAAAATTAATAAATAATATATATATTAATATACATGATATAAAAATGATGTACAAATGGTGAATTATTATTTACCATTCCTTGTTCCATCTATAGAATAATTAAAACAACATGAAAACATATATAAGACCAACCATAACCATAAAGTTTGTAATTCATTTATGTTTATCTATATTTTACAGATGATTATGAAGAAACAAATATATAATATTTATAAATATATGATAATTATTTCTCTAATAATATATAGGATTTTTTTGAATCAAGAGGATTATTCAGGGATAGAGACTACTGAATCAATTCATACATGAAAAAAATTTGTTCACACCTCAAATAATAATAATATTTAAATATTTTGGAAAATGTGTGCCAAAATGTTATAAATAGATCACATATGAAATTATTTATTTCAATTTAGTTTATTTATTTATTTATAATAATTTTAAATTCAGTATATTGTGGGTTAGAGAACCTACAATGCATTACAAACTATAGTTAATAGATTCTATCTCAATTTACACGCAATTTAGACATAAATTGCACTACAAAACTATTAAAATTTTTGTGGTGTATAGACTGATAAAATTAGGAATTTAAAATAAATATATACTTATTAATAATGATTAATATTTCAATATAAGATTTCAATTTTAAGGAGATTCCATATTTTCTTTCATATATTCCCCTCTTTGGATCATCAATCCTAAAAAATCTTAAAAGAAACCTGTTCTTATTTCTCTTCTGATTGGGTATATTTTTTTATTTTCCATATTTTTGAACAATATACTAATTGTTATTTTATATTATCCATTAATTTTTAATGTTTTTTTATTTAATCATTCAAAAAAATTCAAAAAGGGATATTTTTCCATTATTTACAGAAACTAAAAATTTATTTATTTAACATGTATGATGGTAAAAACCCATCATCTGGCATAAGTAATTTAATATAATGACAATATTATATATTTTTTAATGTATTAAAAAATAAAATTATTTTATGAAATATAATTTAAATTAATCTATTCTGTTTTAATTTATTCTCCAAATGAAATGAATTTATTTCGAATGCAATATTTATATTGAATTTATGATTGTCTATATCCTCTTATTAATTTTGATGAAATTAATATTCCCTTAAAAATTCACTTTTCTTTGATAAATTTTCCTTTTAAATTACTAATCCCATTAATATCCATAATTGATATTCTTTTTTCATAAACTATATATCATTTTTACAAATGGGGTTTCACTAAGTTCATTATTTGATTTACTATGGCATATCATGATAAATATGTATTATTTACTCAGTAAATTTATTCATTGATAAAGCATATTTTTTTATTAATTGAATCGTTCGCTAGATATTTATGTAATTCATTATATATAATGTAATAGGTGGGCACTGATTGTGGATATCCCCTCGATGCATTAAATGATATCATGATACAAATCAGTTAGTAAAATGAAATGCTTTTGGTTTATACCTATGCATTGATTACGTGATCATGGAACAAGGATTTCAGTGTATTGGTATAATTACATAACAAATCATGAAATCCAATATTAATAATTTATAACATTGTGCATTCAGTTAATATTATCCATGATATTATAACATTTATATTATTTATGGATACATTTCATAAAAATGTTTTTGATTGAATGAAATGTGATTTAGTTAATTTCCTTTTCATATTGATTATGTATTACATAATCATGAGTATCCTGTCTATATGTAACACATATGAATAATATAAGATCTTCCTTTATTTAATTCCATTACCCAGGATATAAATATGGATTGTATAGTTAATATTCATGATGATTGAATGTTTTTATGATATTTAATGTACCTTTCTATTGTTATATGGGAATAATATATGAATCTAGTTACCCATGAATAATATATTCTTTAGTAAAATAGGATTTATTCCTTCAGACATTAATTTTTTTTTAATATTTCACAAATAAGTTACATGATTCATGATTTGGGGTTTCTACTATTGGTATTATAGGTATTTTTTTAGAAACCTCAGGAAAATTATTTTAAATGATAATAGCTGACATGAGAAATATGACAATCCAAAATAATATTTGAAAATTTTAATCATTCTTATGATTTTAATTTTATTGATAAACAATTATAATTAATATGATATAAAGATGTTTTTCATTATTATGTGATAGAATCTAGTTAAATAAAGGGAATCAACACCCATAAAAAATAGGGATTTCTCTACTAATAAATCAAATATAGCTATTATATGAACTATGTAGATCATTTTTATAATGGGGATGCTTTCCCATGTTTTTATGTATAATAATTTCCAAATGGATGATCATATTGTTCAAATTCATGATTCTGTTGTGATGGATTTCTTAATATGTCAAATACAACCGTTATTTAATTAAAATAATAATCCAATCGTAGATTTTAAAAGGATTATGTCTCTGATAATATATATTCACCTTTTTTGGTTGAAATGAATTTTAATGTGTTATTATGGAAGTGATTTTTTATAAGGATAATAAATTAAAATAATAATGATGAAAAATGGGTAGAATAGTGTGAGGATATCATTGAATGATTATCCAATAATTATTCATACTATATAAAACATTAAAAAATCAATATCAACAATTTCAATTATGAAATTAAGTCATGTATTCAAAGGTTACTAGTTTATAATTGTTTTCATATGATTTTGTAGTATCATGTACCAATAATATTGTGAAGAATATTACTAAATAAAATATATTCATGGGAAATAAATATAAGAAATTTTTTTATGACCATCATGATAAGATAAAAACATCCAAGAGGAATAAATGAACAATGAATTTCAATCATTTAAATATGGAAAAAGTAACATCCTAGGAAACGCATTAGGGGAATGGGAATTTTTAACATGTGAGTAGAAAAGGTTTATCTAGTTAATTAATATAAGAAAAATAAATAATCCAATGTTTCATAGCGATTGAAATATAATGATAAGGGGAATTATTTAAAACCACTTCTTTATGCATCATGGAATCCCACCGTAGAAGTAGTCAAGGGGGAAGATGGAGAATTAGGAATTATTATAACCAAAAAGAAAATTTCTAGTGATGTGGTCCAACATACACATATCATCCATTACATGAGTGAAAATGTATAACATAATATTTATTCAACCCACACCTTTATATCTAAGTAATTTTAAAAAGGTACTAAATCACCACCTCAATGATTATATGCTCAATTTTAAGTGAAAACACATAATGGTAAAATGATTGAATATCATGTTTATAGCTCCTCTCAAATATATTTTTCGTGTAATGTGATTCCTTAAAATATTTTTATTCTACATTTTTTTGAATTTGATGATATTTTTTAGATTATAAATACTATTATAAATCCCATATCAATTATTGTGGAATGGAAGTCACATTTTACATTCTGAATTTAAAACAACAATATTTCTTGGAAAGGAAGAAATATTACTCCCAAAGTAAATTATATGGATAATATCTATTTCAATATCTAGTAATGGTGGTTATTCATCCATGATGGATGGGGAGAATATCCCAATGTATTATGTTTCTATTATATAGAATTTTGATGATGTTTTTCAAGATGAGCTTCAAAGTCTTACCTCAAATTTTGAATTTCATTCTTTAATATAACTCATACCTGGTATTACAATTATTTCATGTACTCAATATAAAATGAAATTGATTTACTTGTATAAATTAATGATGAAACACTATTTGAAAAATTCTACGAGACTGATTAATATCATTAAATCAACAAGGGGTGTCCCGTTTGTTTTTTTTATGAATAATCATGGTTCCGTTTTCCTCTTCATTGTATATCATAACATAACCAAATCACTTTTACAATAGTGTATCACATACTTCATATAAATGATTTTTTTATAAATTAAAAGGGTGTCTATATTGTTTAAATGATTGATCCTTTATCTATGTATCATTATCTATTGATAATTATGTAGGATATACCCAAAGAAACATAACTTTTTTTGTTAGGTCGTTATGAATTTATATTAATTCCTTTTGGACCTAATATTTCTCAAGTTATCGTCATGTATTTATTGCATTAAGACATTAGAGATTACCATGTACTCATTATTGAAGTATTTATAGATAGAATTCACATATAATCATATAATATAGAAGAACATCGAAAATAATTTAGGCTTATTCTAAAAAACCCGAGGAATATGAAGTTATATTCCACGACTAACATGTATGAATTTATTCTAAACAATGTCTATTTTATGGGTCACTTAATTTAAAAAGTTGGTATATTGGAGGATAATTCAATAACGATTTTCATTATGTATATTCCATGACCCAACATTATAACCGTGCAATGTAGTTTTCTTGGAATGGATTGATAATATATAAAATATGTAATAGATTTCTCATGACATTGTAATCTACTCACAATTTTGAATTGGGAGTAAGATGAGTTCATCAGGCTGATAATGTTGATGTGAATTACATTGAATTGAAGAAATGGTTCATCATCACTCATATTATTTCACTACCGAAATGTTTAGAAGGGTTGGAGAATTATAGTTTTATATTAAATAATATATTTGTATGTTTTTATATACCTAATGATATGGTGATAGCCTATGTCTCCTGCGAATTGAATATTCATTATCAGAATTACTCATACCATGATTATGATATTGGTGTAGTGATTTTTCCATTGGTGATAAGGAGGAATTATTCATATATTGAATGGTGTGATATAAATAGTTATCAAAAAATCATGAAGTTCATATTTACATAGGAAATGATGAATATTTTCAAGAGATTTTTTTTAATTGATCAATTGTTTTTAATTATTAATAAATTACAAAAAAAGGGATTGAAAATAGGGTGGTTGATACTCTTTGTTTGGAAGATCATATTAATTTATCGATGACGAGGACTGACCGAGAGACATTATTTTTATTATTTCAGATGTTTAATATTAAAATCATGATAATAATGTAAATATATTATGTTTTTAGACTATTTATTGATGATGTATCAATGAGAGGATTATGATGGTGCATAAGGAAGATGTGGAATTATAGAAGAATGAATGGAATGTTCCAAAAAAATAAAAATGATCCTGATAGAATGATAAGGATTAAGAACCACTAGAATGCCCCAAAAATACCAAATTTTATGATGTAGTTATTTTATAAGGATCATAGGTTACCATCAACTTCTCATACTTGATAAATGATGATGTATAGATATAAGGAAGAATAGTTATTGTTGGATAACCAAAAAAAGGGGTGTTATCGATTATGTTTCTTAATGAATTGTGCAGAAACAAATAATGGTTAAGAGATTAATGACTTGGGGATGTGACCATGATTACCCAAACCTAATTTGGAATAGTAAAACATTATCATTTATTTCTTCATAAAACTCAAAATGATTATAAGGTGAATAATACTATTTTGGTTATAGTTGTTTGCATTAAGAAATCATCACATTTTACCATTAGTTGATAATTGTTTTCCCTTTAATATTTTACTAGAATATATATTTAGGACATTGTGAGATTATATAGAGTACCACTCTCTGATGTATCTGATTTTTAATAATTTTTTACATTAATTTACTAAATATTCCTACATTTGGCCCATGATATAGAGCAGATTTATGTTTCTTCTTATCTTACTAGAGTGTATTTTCTGTCTAAGAGTAAAATTCATACTATAGAAGATATTATAGGAGATGTATCTTTGGATATAAAAGATTTTTGGTATCATCAACTTCCAATGGAAGGATTTTAATAGAAAAATAATTTCAGTGAACCATTAAGATAGATTTTCATAAATCCTTCTATAGAAAGAAGTAAAGTACTCACATTTGTTTGACTAAAGCTTTGGAATGAAATAAATTTGGATATGACATATTATAGGGAATGGTAGTGAAAATTATATTCATTCAAAAACACATAACAGATGACCAGATACAATAAAATGTTATGATGAGAATCGACATTAAGATCAAGAGGGTGATGATGACGATAAAGAAATCTAATGAATATTTTCTTTTTATAACATTATGATATTTGGACTTATGGTAATTATGTGCCCTATTATATTATTCTCTTCTGAATTCATGATCGTATTGATATTGTAGCATACTATATAGAACAACTGAAAAATCTCTCTTATATTTTCCATGAAATCCATGTATCTCTCATGAGGATCTAAATAAACGATACATCACATTTACTAAAATTAGAGGTAGAAAAATAGTTGGAATATCATTCTTATGAGGTAGAACATGTGTAAACGACAGATAGAAAAATGTAATTTCTCTGAAACAAGAAAACTCATTAGGTAAATGATTTTTTTGTACTAGATTATTAATGATGATTTTTGGGAGTAAATACTTGTGATGAGGGAAAATTATAATGATATTTTTGATTCATTATAATTCAATTTTGTGGGAGATACTCTTATAAATAGGGAATAATGTAATGGCCCTAGATCTTATGGCATATTTTCAATTAAATAATTATCATTTATATATTTATTTACTCGATATCCCATGTTTAAAAGAATAGACAAAACCTATTAAAATATTATTTTGGGAAAATTATATCTATTTTTTTGTCATTCCATTTTGATCATATGATGAAATTTATTGATTTTTTAAATAAAATATTAATATTTCAGTGAATATTGGAAAATTTTAGTAAAATAACAATCTTTTATTTTTATTGAAAAAAATTATCATAATTATTTGAATTAAATGTAAAAATAAGTAAACACTCATTTAATTATAAATAATATAATTAATTTAACTAGAATCATTATTATACCTAATTTTTGGATATGTTCATTTTTGGACACAAAAAGACATTTTTTTCGAAAACTATTTTTCATCACATTTGGTTGGTTTAAATTTAAATCAATTTATTCCATATTATAAACTAGAGTTTTGAAAAATGGATTCTATATTTGTAATTAAGAGTTTAATTTTTTTTAAAAATTTTAGTTTTATTTTATGTCATTATGAATAATAGTTTTCATAAAATTTATCCTCTTAATAATTGGTAAATTAGGTAATTTAGATTAAAAATGATGTTATAATGAATTAAAAATATATGAAACACATTAAATTACTTAATTTGATTTTTATAGTTAATCATAATTACAAAAAATTATCAAATATGAAAAAAATTTCGTTTTCATTTTAATTTTGTGTATTATAAGATTTAGGGAACTGATATTATCAAAAAAGTTATTCTCATTCTTTTAATAAATATAATATTTTTTCATAAGGATAAAATAAATAATATTTATTATAAATTAAAATTTTAAATAAAATAAAATTTTTATTTTGGATAATTTTTTTTTATTTTTTAGTGATTTAATATATATATTAAATTATTTTGTAATGTTGACATTATATATATTCAATTAATTGTGAAATAAAGTAAATAGTGTAAAAAATTAAAAGTAATACAAATTGGAAAAATTATAGTATTCTAACAATTTTATAGACATATATTACATTTTTTGACATGTTATGGTATTATATTTAATTTCATCTTTTTCAACATGTATTAAAATTCAAATTAAATGACTAGTGTCAACAATGATGTTAATGGTATTTCATAATAAGAAATAATCTATTATATAACATAATATTCATTAAAAATAATATATATTTTTTTGACTTTTAATTTTTTTTAATTATAAACCATGTTCCATTATTGTATCATTTATCCACTTATGATAACATTCTTGAACCATATATGGGTAAAAACCTAAATACTATGGTATTTCTCTGAAGATTCAACAGGGTGCTAAAACTAAAGTATAAGGGTGAAAAAATAACAACAATTGTCAAAATTTATTTTTTCAGAGTATTTTGACTCATAATAATATTATCATGTAATTAAATCAATATAATGACATTTTGACATAAAAAATAATTTATATTATTCTTATAAATTTAGAAATTCCACGAATTCCCCTCTCAACAATTATAAAATGAAACCTATTTTATATTATCATTAAACAAAATTGAGAGTCCAATAACAATATAAACATACTAATTTATTTTCTAAGCATAATTATACAAAATATATAGGTCATGGTCTTCCAAAAATGCCATCTTGTTGTCCAATAAGTGTAGATCTAATAAAAGTCAACCGTTGAATAGGTAATCTTCTTTACAATATCATTCAAACGCATTTCTTCTTCTAGTTCAACATAATGATTTTTTCAATCCTTAAATAATTAATATAATATCATAAATATATTTATATGTTATTATTATTATGGTAAAACCATTTTCCTTCCCTTTTCCATCAAATTTAAATCCCAAACATCACTCGTGAGTACCCATGACTTACTAAAAAATATAGCAATGCACTTTCTCTTCTTCACCACTTCACGTTGACAGTTATAAATATTAAAAAATTTAATTTATATTTATAATTTCTATGAACTAATTAATTTTATGGAATTAAAATATCATATAAACTTATTTACCTTCCATTCATATTGAAAAAATAATGTATCCCATATATATGTGTGGACCACCACCACTACGAATAATTGTGATCCATTTTTCATTTACTCTTTATATGGATGGTAATAAGGACAAATTTAATTAATATATAAGATATATATGAAATATAAATGATCTTTAATGGTCAATATTTTTTCAATACTTTTATACATTCATTTAAAATTAAAAATAACATTCTTCAATAAATACAACCCACCATCTCTAGGAATAGTGAAATTCATTTTCATACCATTATATTTTATTGGTGGTTATAAATATACATATGTTCAATATATTTATATATTTTACTTTCATAATTAATCTTATCTTGGAGATGGTGGAACCATTATAATGACGCAAGGAACAAAGCTTTAGAATCAAAAAAAGACTTCAAAATAATAGTTAGCACCTGAAATGAGGATAATAATAAATAGTTATTATCAAATGGGTGAAAAAATGTTTTAACTGTGTGATATATGAAATTATATATACTGATATGTTTCTTATATAAACTTTTTATAAATTAATAATTATTATAAAATGGGTAATAGTACCAACATTGTAATTTGAACATGAGTTAGGGTATTTCATCTAAATTTCCACTCCCTTAATAAATAATCATTATTTGAACCTATTCATATTTATGTGCTCCATATACTATCCTTTTTATTTATTTAAAATTAATATATATTTATTCATGATAATTAATAATTCAATTCAATTTTTTATAATTTTTTTTAATCCATTATTTCTCCTTAAATTTCCAATCTTTTGTTCATGAGTCTTATAAATAAATGATTAAATGAAAATTCAATCATACTTCACATATTACTAATAATATATATCATCCAGGTCTATATTTCAAAAATATTAATGGATTCCATATTTTATAATTTTAATATTAATGTAATTGAATAGAATATTTCTAATTTCATCAAAAAGGATCATTTTCCACAGTCATCACAAAAAGTAAAATTTTATGTTTTCAATATATACGACATTAATATTTTTTCAAGTCACCATATTTATTTTACATTATTCACCTTCGTAACATTATCTTAAAACATTCACTTTATTTTGAAAATTTCTCATTGAATGTTACAATTATTTTAAATATACATCATAGAGAGTATTATTGATTAATACATATTTAATTTCAACATATGGTGTTTTAGTATTAATTTCATTTCATTAGTTGGGATAAACAGTGAAAATATGTTTTCTTATCTCAGAAAATGTATTTTTTCTATGTAATATTGTTGTTGAACTCAGTTAGTCATAAATATTTTGAGGACTCGATTGGACATGAAGTGATGGGTGGGGTCCATTTATAGATAGCCTATTAATGTATCAATATGTCTCCCAAGACAAATAAGAATGATAAAATAAAATGGGCTTCTGGTGTATACACACCGATCAATTAGACTATATTGAAATATGGAATTGATTGTATAGATATCATGATTACTAAATTCAAGATGTCTAATATTAATAATTATTTTTATTGAGATTTTAGTTATTTTTATCCAAGAGATAAAAATATAGACATTATCTTGGGATTCATTTCATGATTTTCTTGTTGATTAAATTGTATCTATTTTATTTATTTACATTTCCATATAGATTATACATTATTTACTTATAATACCCTCTTTTGTATATAAATCATTCAGAGTATATGAGCTCACCCATTATTTTATTTTTTTCCCAATGATAGGAATACATATATTTTGAATAATACATAGGGTGAAATAATTTTTTCTTTTCAATGTATTTTATATTGACAATGTAATATATAAATCATGAATATATCTTATTACTCTCAACTAAAAAACTAATTTTTCATTTGGGATGAGATCATTTATTTATTATACAAATGTAATAACATTTACCTTATATATAGTTCACTATTGTTCAGGTTTCTACAAGAATATGACTCAATTTCTTGTTTACATGGTCAATGTAATTGATATCTATAAAAAATATCTCTCAATGCATCGATAATATCCAATTAACCCTAAAAAAATCATATTTTAGTTATAGTGTTTTGTATAGTGCATTTCTCCCTATCATCAACAAATAATAAATCTCCTAATTAACACTATCTTGTGATGACATGACACATGAATGATAGTTTCCTAGACATAATTCATAATTGTTGTGTTTGGAAGAAAATACATTCTTGATTAGTTTAATTACACACTACATAAATAATCATCATTATATTCCATTCATTTGGAATATATAAGAATATCATCTATAAATACAATAGAAAATTTATATAGGTATCCTATAATATTACAAATCATAATATCCATAATGGTATTTGGGTAATTATTATGTCTGAAAGACATAATCATAATATCATAGTTTCCATACATTTTTTCAGATTTTTCTTAGGGTTATCAACCCTTTTACCCTCATTTGATGATATCATGGAAAGTGGTCCATATTTTATAAGAAATCATATACTCTAATTTGATCGAATATTTCATAAATAAGATGAATATGGTACATATATAATCATTTTTTTCTAAAGATAATTGATATAGAGACACATTGACCCAGCCATATTTTTTACAAACAATTCTAGTTCACCCTATTGTGAATCTCTTTGACATCTAATACCCTTGTCAATATTTTTTTTGTTTTTTCTTCCTTAATTTCTATAATAAAATGTATTATATTGTATATAGATTCTATGAGATAGGAAATTATTTAGGGATTAGTTCAATTAATAATTTTACCTTATGTTCTTGTGGAAGACAAAGAAATTCTAGAGGAGATACATAAAAATATTACTGCACAATAAGAATGATTTCCATGATTACTTGCCCACTAAAAATATTGGAAATAACAACTTATTTCCCTATATAAACACTCTTAGTATTTAATTTTCATTCAGAAAAATTTCCATATCATTCCATCATAAATGGTATATTTTTTTCTAGTAAATTTATATGAGAAATATATATGGAATTCCAATTTATACCATGCATTTTGGAAAATTCCACTAAAAGGAGAACAAAACTTATTTCTGAATTATCACTCAAAAATATAAAGTGGATAATATTTTTACATGTCAGTTTAATTTTGATGGATAGTAGTTTTCTTCATTGATAGATATATATTCAATGTTTTCATTGGTGGATCCGTATTCATATAGAAGTTATAATATGTAAATGAATTTAATGAACCAGAATAAAAAAAATGGAATTCATAGTTCTAGAGTGTAGAATGATTATTAATTTCACAAAATATTTATTTGAGTCCTCCTCTGTAGTACTAATTCCATAAACCCTCCCATTTTCCATTGTTTTATGATTCTAATGCTACCTATTACCATTAATAACTCTTTATTCTGGGAATGGATTAAAATATTTCTAACACTCATTCAAATTGAAACCTTAAATAATTAGTGTATCATCATCCACTAACTTATTCCACTAAATGGTGTTATTCAACCACTTTATACTTATTTGGGAATCACGGGAATATTTGATCACTTTACCGCACATTCAACATTTCCTAGAAACACTATGACCATTACTCGGGTTCTTCCTCACACAATATTAAGTAGTGTATAATTTTAATTTTTTATAGAAAGAGACTATAATTCAGGGTTTATATGTTAATATAGATTTATTTGTCATTATATTGAATCATATTGGTCTCCATCTTCAATTTGTATCTTATGTACACACCAAATAACATCCTCATAGCATCTATATTGCCTTATGTATTTTTTTGGAATACTAAGTTTTATACCCCCACAATATAGATTAATATTCATTATAGGTATAGATATAGACTTAGAGACATATTTTGGGAGTCTCATTAAGATTTAATCATAAGATTCTACATACATACATTACTTTTTTTATCAGTTCATTTAATTATACTTATATCTTAGTGTAAATTGTTTGAGGGGAAAATATAGTGAATATTATTCCTAGTAAAACCTTCCACTTCATAAAATAAAATTCTTCCCATATTTTATTTATTTCCAATAATATTTTAGTATTGGATAGCCTTCCATTCTAGATGGTAAAGTCAAAAACATGTTCTAATGCTCAGTGAATTTATGTAATTTCAATATATTTTCCAACAAATTGATCTAATACTAAAAAATAATGCATTCTAAAGGCCTAATATGGCATAGTGGATGCTGAAAAATAAATGAATCAATGGAAAGATTCACCCCTATTGGTGTGTTTGGGTGATACAAATTATTCATGTTATTTTTTATATCATGATAGATTTTAGTGATTAATTAAATGATATTTTGAAATAAGAATCCCCTATCATTTGGAAAATAATATAATTTCCCATTTTATCCATAATTAGACTATTTCCTCCTACATCCCACAATATTCATGGAAATGGAATATTATTATTGATAGTATATAAATTAATAAATTTATAAGGATGAATATTATGGTCATAAATGGAAGAAAAAAATATATCTAGTATTTTTTGTCCATAACAACTCAAAAGATTTAATGTAGGTTATCTACTATTATTTCACAAATATATTAACTATAAAAAATATAGTAAATAGGATAGAAAAATAAATTTTAAAGTCTCATAATGAAATTTGGGAATTAAAGAAAAAATATCTTATGGGAGAGTCATGTTAGGAGTGTTGTATGGGTTTTTTCACTGTGTACCTGAATGATGGCCAATATATACTCGACAGACTAATTTGAGGGTTATTACAACTAGATAATATATATCAAAACCATGTCCAATATTAGTTACTAGAAAGTGATGTATTTTTAGTGAGACATCCTAATATATTCATTAAAAAGGTATTTTAATATTATCTTTTACATGCCTTTGGGGTTTTAAAAATGATATTTTCATCCTTATCTACAAAATATCTAAAACCACCTCTGATGCCCACTAGATCCACCATTTCTAGGAACACTGTATTAAAACATTGGAAAATGAAGTAATTAAAATATCTACAAATATTATCATAACTGAAGAAAGTTAAAATTTGTAGTCATGGACCCTAGTAATATAAAAAACATATTTCTCATGTTCTTAATATTTACCCATTATTAAATTTGACTCTAAAACCTTCCTTGTGAATACTTCATTTTCAAATTTTAGATAAAGGAAAATATAAAATGGGGTGAGATGAAATGGTAAGAAATAAATAAGATAATAGAGATCATAATGATTAGATAAAAAATTGGAAAATAATTAATAAAGAATCATATATTATTGAAATGAACATAATTACACAAGTTATAAAAAAACTTGGAAATGGATATATCCTCTCTACGGTTAAATATTTTACTAGGGAAAAAGAACATGAAACAAAAGTCAGATAACCAGAAAAAAGAATGTAAGAAAGAATGTTGAAAAATCATAAACATATGATTTGATAACATTGTGATCCTGGATACCTTACAACACATTCACTTGTAAAATAATTAGTAATGCCAGTAACCATAACCTCCACCAATTTCAAAGATAGTAACTTTCTTAATATGTTTTATAAAATATCAATCTAATTATATTTAAAACATTACTCCAATAATTTTATTGAAATATTGGTACCATAAATCTCATAATCTATACATTTTTGTGGGAAATTAAAATTTACAATCCATCATAAAATAACCCATATAATGAAAATGAGTTTTTTGACATTTCAAAATAATCACATAAATAACCCATGAGAATATAATGGGTTTTATAAATCATCCAAAAATCCTAATTAATTAGGTCACCTTTAGAAAAACCTAACAAACTGAAATATTCAGACAATAACATAATAATATTGGTAGAATAATGAAACATAATGCCATTTGGTAGAGATTGTTATAAGATAATAAAAAAATATAAAGTTAATTTTGAAAACATTTTTCAATCCCTATTTTGAAATTCATGGTTACATGTGTCATTAAAAATGTATAGTTTGTTTTCAAGAAAAACATAAAAAATTTCATTTCAGTGTAAATAGTTTTTTTCAAAAAAAAATATCTTCCAAAAAAGAGGTACATTATATAAAATGTAAATAGAATGAAAATGAAATAATGAAAATTATGTTATCAATTCTGTCACCTTTAAAAATGACATGATAAATAGTTTTTTAACCTCATTACTCATAATTATTTTCATCTTATTTTCTTATTTAATAAATTTACTCCTGTAAAAATACATTCATATTCTTCATTATTTATAATTATCATCATGTAGTAGAATGTTATTATCATTTTTCAATATTTTTTTATAATCATGGCGGTATTAAACAACTCTTATAAAATAAGTGTATATATTTGTTTTTCTAAAAAATTATCGTAATTTAAAATAATTACAAAATGATTTCTTTATTAATACTTATAACGTTATAAAACCATTATAATGGAATTTAAGTTATGTTCCAGGAATAATAAAATGGTAATTAACTATTTGTAGGATATTTTACCATATCATTAAATATCTATATAATTATCATTAGACCAAAGAGATCCTCTATAATGACATATTTACTACTTATATATATCATAAATAATCCTTCACTATATTCTGAAACCATCTTGATTTTTTAGTTAAGGAAATAAAACATTTTTATTCGTGGGGAAAATATTTGTCACAGTACATGATTAGCATTTTTATTACTAAATCAATGGGATTAATGATGGTGGATAGTAAAAGAAAATATTTTTATTATAATTACACTATACAAATCATATATATTTATCAATACCATAATTATTACCAACCATATGTGTTTGTGAAGAGAGACTAGAATTTTCGCTTCATGGAGATGGTAATACGCACACACACACACAAAATGGTTGTTGTTTTTCTTAGTCGATGAAATAGAATAAATAAGGATTGTACCATTATTTAATTGACATATAACCTCAAAAATTATTCCAATATTGTTATTATAGTATGTAAATTGTTGTTTAATAAATAAATAATAAAAAAACATTAATAATATTGTGATACCTATGATGAGACATTGAACATGCTTTTGATGATGACCTTATATTTTTTGTACTTAATGTAATTTGAGTTTAGTATGGGAATAATTAATTTTAATGAAATTCAACGAGTGGAAAAAAATTTCAAGGATATTTCTAAGGGTTTTTTTGTGTATGAAATAGTTTAAGTGACTCCTTCTAAAAGAGAGGAAAATTGTACTTCTGGAAAATACCTATATATTGTAATAATTCCAAGACACCATTCCAAGGTCAATGGATCCAAATATTGGATATTAATATGTTTTGGTTGTATTTGGGTTTATAAATGCACAAAAATATCTTTCTACATGTATCATAATTAGGTTAAAATAGATTATACCTTTTAATTTTATGGAGACAATATATTAATTGAAATTACTTTTTTTAATTTTCATGTAGAAAATTCCATCAACATTAATAGTTTATAATGGGGGGAAAACTCAAAACATTAATTTTTCTACGTGTTTATAATGTTAGTCTTTTGGAAGGACTTCCAGAACAGTGCCTAAAGTGTTGGGGATTAAATTATTCAATATGAAGAAAGTATCGATGTAATGAATGGGAGTAAAAACACTACATTATTTAACTAAGGGTTAAGAACACAATTATGAGGCATTCACATGACAAAAATATCTCACATTATGATGGTGTTTCACCTTGGATGGATCCATCTACATGGGGTTAGGGGAGTAGGTAACCTTTATGGTCCTTTCGTGATGATGAATTTCTAGTGAACAATATTATTACTTGTAGTCAATCATTCCACAACCCATAGTGGTCATTTCGTGATGGGGTCCATGTGTAGAGGCATTATAGAGAACCATTTATTATCAAACCATGAATAAATTATTTTCATGGACCCTATTTGTAATTTTATGAAGGACCTATTATGAACCATTTAAATGATTCATACGAATAATTTTTCATGAGAGGGGGAAATTCAACATTGTTCTCTCTATTTTATACCCTTTCCCTCTATTAATTATAGGTTATTAAAAATATCTTTTTTTTCTTCTGTTTGGTAATGTTTTTCCACTTCCACTATTTGTTAATTACCCTTTAATTTTTCTAATTTTAGTTTACCTTGTTACAGTTTTGGTGATCTAACTACAATGTAGAATGGTTGAATCATCAGATATCATGGGGATTTTGTTTTTAGAATATGTAGGATGTTATGGGTGGGGATGCTGTTGTATTGTTTCATCATTAACAATATTTAATTTCTCCCCATGATTTATTTTGAGTATTTCAAGAATTTATTGTTAATTATCCATTTTTTTGGGATAATTAATAGGGTCTTGCATGTGTCCTAGGTCCAGATGCTTTTCAAGAGTAGACAACACCCCCATTTCATATAGTTTTATGCAGCTATGAAATCTAGTTTTATGGAGAATATTATTAAATTATGGGAGTTTGTTAATATTCTAATTTTATTTTCATAATGGTGTTTATGGTTCTGTTATGTTATTTTGGATGGAGTAGTGGTCAATACATTCCTTGGTTCTATTTATTTATCACATAGTTTCAAAATTTATATCATGAAAATTTTTGTATATATATATATTCATTATATCTTTTTTATATTTAAACCAATATTTTAGTTTATTAAAAAATTTGGATATTATACATATTCATCATTTGAATCATTTAATGGTTTCTCTCTATGCTTCCATTTTATGTAAAATGGAATTAATTGAAAATTTAAACATTAAAAAAATTCATAATTAGTTTGATTTATTCATTTGTTTTTTAAAATTCATTAATTTCTCTATCCAAGGGAATTCAGTTATAAAAAATATGTCTAGGTCTTTGATGAATTAAAAAGATGGAAACTAATTTTTTTAGACATTGTTTATAGAATATAATTCTATGATTAATTTATATAATTTCGTCATGTGTGTTACTGATTTGTTAGATGATTTATTTAATATGTGGGAAATTTTTTATTTTAATGTTGTTTGGTTGAATTTATAAAAAATAACACCAAAATATTTTATTGTGTTATTTCATAGTATGTATTTCACAAAAATAAAATAATAATTTGGTTTTTCTAATTTTTTTTATAATTTACCAGTTGGTACACTGTTAAAATAAGTTTTCTTAAAAAAAAATCATATGATTTTTATATAGTGATGTTGTTTTATAAAAGGTAATATGATGTAGATATTATTTGATTTGATGAAAATATAAAAGACATGGGATTTATTTCCTATATTTTATTCCTAAAGAGAAATTAGTTGACTCTGTTAAGGGTGTTGATTAGTAATTGGGTGTTAATTTTTTGGAATTTATTTTTGGAATTTATATTTCAAAAATATTTGATATTCATGATTTCATGATTTATTTAAATTATGTCTTTGTAGTTTTTCATGGAAACCTAGGGGATATAATTATGGAATAGTAGGAAATGTATGAACTTGCATTGGAACACCTTATATAGACATAGAATACCAATCACCTACTTCATGGTATTATTTCATGTATAAAGACTATCAATATGAAAACACACAATTCTCTATAGGATCTCAAGTGGGATAGATTATTATTTAATATGATTGGATTCTTTTATGATAATTCTCGAGGATATTAGGGTTAATTGAACATAGTATCATAGTGTTACTCATATTTGGACATTTATTTTTCGATTATCAATTTTAGGCTATTTTAAGTGATATTATTTTATTTATCCATTATCTGGTTGAAATTATTACTGGTTATTTTTTATATAGTTATTTATACCAATGTATGTATATTTTTGTGCTAGTAGAATTACACAAATTGTGTTAGTGTTTATTTTTATCATTTGTGTAATTAATTTTAATTGTTTAAATCTAAATCTCTAATGGTTATTAAGGTGATTTGGAAATAAAAAAATGTATGGGTTGTTTTATATTAAATATAAAATTGGAGTATTTTTTAGGCATAATTTTTAAAAAAACATTCACCGTAAATTCCACCTCTTAATAAAAATATTTTAAATGCATGATTAAGTTGGAATGGTATAATTGTTTAAAATAAATTAATATTTATCATATGTTATGATCTAATGTGACATATATTGATCAAAATATATGTATCAAAATCATAGTTTTACTTCCAATATATTCTGGAAGTGTTTTTATATTAAGGGTACTATAGGGGTTGTGTAAAGGATACTAGATGGTCTTTTTGTGACATATATATAAATTTGAGGGTTATTTAATGTTCTTCTTCGATGAAGGGGTTATACACTATATTCTAGTTCAATAATTACAGTGTATCCATTCATAGAGGAATTTTATCTTCAAACATGTGAAATTTGTGATTGTGATTTTTATTATTTTGGAATTTTAATCTCTTGATGTATCATGAAATATTAGTTATATATTTATTATATCTCATTGGATAAGTATTTATTTGTATTTTCATATCATCCATTATTTATATTGAATTTTTTATTGATATTTTTTTATTTTATTTTTATTTTAATGATTAATTCATTATGTTTATGCCTTCTTTGGTTTCATTTAATATTAAAATAGTTTATTTTTTATAAGTGATTATATAACATATGGAGTTTTCATGATATAATTCTAGGTTTATATTCCATGTTATTCCTATTTCATGATGTGAAATAATTTTCTTTATTAGACATTTTATTCACATTAGCTATTTTCTATATCGTGGGAATTTGTTACACCCTTCAGGACATTCCTTGGGACAAATCATGTGAAATTTCTTTGGTATCTCTTATTGGTAGGGGAAATTATATTATAGAATCCATTTTATATAGTATTAGTTGAGTCATTGTAAATAGATTGTTGGATTTTTATATATCAACATGTATCTATAAAGGATAGCCTTGACAACACATTATGTACCAATCCATGAGTTATCAGGGAAATTTTGGAGTGAGAGATCATAGTTTTTGATTCAGTTAATCATTATTTACTGGTACAATGGCACAATTACAATATTATTGAATAGGAACCAATGAGATTCATTAGTATGGTGCAATGGTTTTATTCAATCAACATGGTCCATGTATTTTAGAAGAAAATTGTTTATTTTACTTTTCCTATGTAAATGTTTTATAATGTTTTTTTAGATATAATTAATTGATTCAGATTAATATTGATTATATTTATATAATATCAAGATGCATATACCCATGTTTTCTCTATGATTGAATGCAATTGAGATGACTTATTTGATTTATTTTTGGTTCTCATTTCATATGTTATGACCCTTGCTGTTTTATATTCATGTTTAGGATTTTCAAATTGTTTTTTGACATATAATAATTGTTATTTATGATTACTTTTATTCTACATTATGTTTTAGAACATGAATTTTTTATTTTTTTAGGATTTCATAAAATGGAGTGGGACATATACCAATTTAATATCCAATAAATATGTTTCATATCAATTTTTAAATGAAATAATTTACTGAAAACCTAATTTTTTGGGGTTACTAGTTCATTTTATGGTCAAATGTGTATTAAATCATTCTTAAGTCATGTCAATAAGTTTCATTTATTTATATGATTCTTTCTATTATGATTCCTTTATCACAGTTATTTTTAATTAATAAGGATTTCTTTTTTTTCATTTATTGATATGATCTTTTAAAAAATTTCAATTTTTCATATAATCTTTGAGAAGATGTTAATAAATTAAAATGAATATAAAAGAATTTCTCTCAGTTCTGTTTTTAGATAATATAAATCATGTGGTTTGAAATATGATTTTGATTCTTACAAATAAATATATTATTCAATTTTGATTCAGATAATAGATAACGAATATTTTTGCTTGATGTGTTGTTTTATATGTTATGAACAACTTGGTTTAAAGAGATAAAACTCATTCAATTAAATATATATGAAATAAATGTTATGAATTTTTATTACTTCATGTCATTAAATATTAATTTATATGATAATAGGGTATTATGTATTCAAGGGTACTAATATTTTTGAATTATTTAGTGTAAAAAGATTTTGTTATTTTTATTGATTAAATTATCTAAAAAATTCACCATAGTTATTGATTTTATATTTTTTAGGTATAATTTTTTTAAAAAAAATTGGTTTGTTATAATGGAAATGTTTTATAATGGGATGTAACCATACAACATATACTGTTTTGAAGAATGGATTCATCTTTGCGATATAATACTTATAATATGTAAATATTCCATTTTTTTGTATGTGATTTCATACTAAAGAATATCATTAGAGTTTTCGTGGAGGAATATTTTTTATGTTTTGAAGGTTGCATTGAATTTTGTTTTTCAAAGATGTAATTTTTTAAATATTTTTTTTCCTATTTTGTTAATGGTTGATATTTTTATTATGGTTTTAAATTTTTTTAGTAGTTTTTCGATAGTGTTTTTCTATTGGAAGAATATATGAATATATTTTTTAGAGATTTGGGGATGAATTCCTTAGTAGGTAGAGTGTTAGGACATAATTAATATGGCTCATGCATCAAATGAGTATGGATAAGGGTTTGGAAGGATTATTATATATAGTTATCCCACAACCCAAATGGTCATGTGATGATGGAGGTTCACTTTTCAATAGGACATCAATATTGGGGATTTCACATTACAAGGCAAAAGGATTACACCGTGATGATAGTTAGTAAGGGATCAAGCTGACAATATAGGGACTATCATTTATTGTAATATTGGAGCTAGTCCATGGTGTGACCTTAGTGATGAGTTTTTATGAGGTGACTATTATATCTACTTTGTTACATAGTTGATGGTTATTTTTAATATAGGCACTTTATAAATGGTTTTGGTTCCAAATTATGAACTTTTTCTGGGATCCTTGCCTTCAATCATTCATGAGTGAAAAGGGTTCCCTCTATTATAAATATTTATGGATTTTATAAGCATTATGTCATGATATGTAACATAAAGACAGAAAAGATATAACACTATAAAATCAAGTGACGTTGTTTCTTGGGATAATTTTATTCATAACACTAAAACATGATATAATAATTCAACATTTTTTAAATAAATACCCTTACATTCCAATAAATTAATTTGATATTATAAAATGCAGTAGTTAACCTGGGGAAATAGATTTGAACAGTGTTGTCCATAAAACCATGTAAGGGAATAATAAACTAATAACATGTTGTTTTTAAAGAGTCATATCAAGGTGACCTAAAATTGTTGATAATCATATAATTGAACAATGGAATATGAAATTAGATGATAACATCAAGGAAACATTGGATTTTGGAAATTACATAAACCATTGCATCATAAGAATTAGGCAAGGATAACAACATATACATCATAACAAAGTGTTCTTAAGATAACCTCTCAAGAACCTACATGGCTTTTCAGGAGATAAATAATTACCAAATTCATAAATTAGAAATGTAATGATAGGATAACCTTTCACTTTCTTATCAGGTACATTTTTTTGTAACACATAAGTCATACAACATAAAAACATATTTTGTCTGTTTTAACCCCATTATTATAGAAAATTGGTTATATACATAGAAATAAAAAATAAATTAAGTAAAGGTACATCTATGATATTATCATTAAATGGAAATGAGGATTCATATTCACATCAATAATGTTATTCCTAGAAAATAAGATGACAAATTCCTCAACTTAAAGGATGTAAAAAATAATTGAAGTGTTTAATGGGAGTAAAAGTGGAATATAATTACATGAAAATAAAAACTATTGTAAATAGATGTGTAAAAATATATTCGAAAATATTTAAATGGAAAGTATATCTTATAATAGAAATAAAGTGCATTAATATAAAAGAGGATGTAATCCATTACCTTGGGAGGGTGCTTCTAAAATCATGGAAGTAGTTTCTTAGGTGTATGAGAACACCTTTATAGGGATATATAGAGAGATATAGAGATATAATTCATGTTAAATGGGGTTTCATTTAGAAGTAGTGTGATTTTGGGTGATTATTTATATAAAAATATTGTGAAATTCATTATTAATTTCTAAACATAGGTTTCTAACATTATATAGAAATATAGTAAAAACCATGAACCTAAAAATGGGGTTTCCCTAGAGTTTCACGAAACATTATTGGTTTGAAATATTTTATATTTCTATGGAAATAAAAATATGAAAATAATTACATTGGTGATGTAGAAGTGATTTATGTTTATGAAGAAATTATTTTAAATCCTTAAAATATTTTATATTATTTGGTGGATTTGTTAAGGGTATTTAAAATTGATAAGATAACATCATTATCTCATTATTTTAATAGATAAATCTATATTAGGTTATATATTTATTTAATATTATTTATTACATCAATTTTTGGATTTTATATTGTCATAACATGTACTATTTATTGATGCACTATATAATTTTTACCCAAAAAATCCATTATTTCAGAATATGATTAACAATTCACCTTGAAAAAAATAAACATATTGATTATAAAATTGATATTTATTTTCCAATATTATTTTTTATAAATTCCATAATATAAAGAATTTAAATGACTAAAATATTTATGGTAACCCATTAGTTTTCCAATTATTTTCATATTCTAACAATTATAAAAATTATATTGGTCTTCATAATATTATATTATCAATTATATTTGATGACATATTATTTAATAAAAATATTTTCTTAAAATAGAATTTTTTTTCTTAAATATATTAATTTATAAAAAGGGAGTATTAATGGAAAGTACATATTTTAAAAAAATTCAATATTGATTTCAATTTATGAAAATAAATATTTAAGAAAAATTAGTATACTATCATTTATTTAGTAATTATAAAAAATGGATAAATATAATTTTTCATATATTTAAATTGGAAAATATAAATTAAATAAAATTACTATGTTCTTGATAAATAACTCCATGTTATACTAATGTACACCATAATGGTAAGGTGTGTTAAGGGGACACATTAATGGGGAGGCCTAGTGAAAATTATTTGTGTTTTAATTGTGATATGGATGAACATACACCAAAAATAGTTTCACAAAAGATTTAGTTATTAAAGATTGGCTTGGGCATGTTTAATATAATATTCTATGGATTTCATATGTCACGACCCATCCCCCAGGTCCCTTATCGTTACTACCCCAAGCCCACCTTCCATATGCTAGGGGCTGGCGACTAGCACCAAAGGCGTAATTCCCAAAAACTGGGAAGGCATTGCCTTTAAAATTCATAAACACGCACAAATAGAGTAAAGAAGAAGAAAAAACTAAGTAAAAGTTGTATAACAATTGTACTGAATGTAAAGGGGTCCAGAATACAAGCCCAACTATAAAGTACAAATACAAATTAAAGCATGTACTACTGAAAAGGGACAAACAACTGAAAGGTGAAAGAAGCTCCTGGATAATCCTTTTGGATTTCTACCTGATGGGTAGGTACAGATGGCCTCCACATCCCTCCACGTCCACCAGACTCCACCACGTACTGATACATCTTAAGGTCCTCCTCCGGGCACCGTCCAGTCCAGGCACTCTCAGCCTCCGTCAGCGATGTCACTCGTCTGCATCCAACACAACGTGGTAGGGGCATAGCCCGTACATGGGTGGGTATGACAATACTCAGTAGGGACCTCAAGACCCTCAAGGTCACACAAAAATCCAATAAGGATAAACCACAAAGTATGAAATCAATGGATAACCATTACTTAGGTATATTCCCATAATTATACTTAAGTTATCAAGTAACCCATCTCAATCATGCGGAGAACACAAAGGTCATTGACTCAGCTTAAAACAGGATTTTCATTATTGAAACCACAATTGCTACAAAACTCCTCCTCTATCGAGAATAGTGGGCATGTCCTGACACCGAGGCGCTTCTCACTATCCTTAGAATGCTGATGTACACCCCATGTCGAGTACCGTGGATCTGCTTCCAACTACCAGGTGCTCCGTCCATTGTGGGTCTGCCGCCAAATATCGGGCACTCCCCCTAATAACCTGCAGTGGTAATCCTCCTATCGAGTACCGTGGGTCTACTGCCAACTAACAGGTACTACTTCACCATGGGTCTTCTTCCAAATACCAGGTGCTCCCCACTGGGCTAGTCGAATCACTCTGAATCGAATTGGTCAAGCAGTCATCAGGTCTGTCAGCTACTAAGTATCTACACTCTGTATGCTTGTCTCCAGGAGAATCCAATCCATGATCAACTGGTCTATACTCCATGTTTCAATATGTCTCAAGTGAATGTATCTCAAATTACCACCACGTCATACGGGTCTCAACGCAATAGATGGCCCTTCAATCGGACTCCTGGTCTGTGAGTTATTGGCATTTCCGTCCCAGGGGCACGGTGGGATTTTAGGTTCAATCCAACCCGACCGTAACCAAACTGTGTCCAAACATCAAGTGGGGTATTTCAAAAAAATATTCTCTCTCTAATATTTCTGTAACCATAGACTGTTTATTGATCGGACACCAGTGGCACATGATACGGTTGAAAAGGTGTAATCGGGATAGAGCGGGTCTGAGTTCGGTCTGACCCAGTCAGACTGACACGGCCCGACCCAGTCCAAAACGGGGTCTGACCCGATCCACAGGTCTGACATGGTTTGTGGGTCTGACCCGGTCCACGGGTCTGACCCGGTCTAAGGAAGTGGGCCGACTCGAGTGGACGGCCCGCCCGGAGTGGGCGGCCCAAATCGAGGGTGGCAAGCCCCAAGGAGCGGCATGACCCGGAGATGCGGCCCATCCTAACTCTAGGCAGCCATGCCCAAGACGGCCCGACCCATGGAGGCCCCGCCTGAAGGCGGCCCGGCGGCCCGGTTGGCCTGGTCGGCCTAGCGACCTAGCGGCCCGGCGGGGGTCCGCCTTAGTCGCGGCCAGGGGGGAAACCACGCGCCCCTGGCACCCGAACGTCATAGCCATTTGGGTAGAACCAAACTGGCTTTGTGTGGCACTGGTCCAGCTCACACGGTACCCAACGGGGTCCCGTACCTCTCGGTTGGCCGCTCGGGCCAGTCGCTCCGAGTCGAATTGGTCAAGCAGTCGTCAGGTCTCTCAACTACTAGGTCTCCACACTCTGTCTGCTCATCTCCAGGAGGATCCACTCCATGAGCTACTGGTCGATAACCCATGTGTCACGAAGCCTCACGTGGATGTATCTAAAAGGACTACCATGTCATACGGTTCTCAATGGAACATACGACACGTCAATCGGACGCCTGGTCTGCGAGTTATTGGCATTTCCGTCCTAGGGGCCCGGTGGGATTTTAGGTTCCATCCAACCCGACCGTAACCCAACTGTGTCCAAACCTCATGTGGGGTATGACAAAGGAATCATCTCTATCTAAGATTTCCGTCGCTGTAGATGGTTTGTTTATCGGACACCAGTGACCTGTGATACGGGCGAAAAGGTCTAATCGGGCCATAGCGGGTGCGAGTCCGGACCAACCCAGTCGGACCGACCTGGTCTGCGTGTCTGAACAGGTCTGTGGGCCTGACTTGGTCTAAGGAAGCGGCCCAGATCGAGTAGACGGCCCGCCTCGAGTGGGCGGCCTGAACCGAGGGGGCGGCCAGGCCCGAGGGCGGACCGGCCCGATGCGGGCCGACCGAGGGCGGCCCAACCTGGCTCGAGGCGGCCAGGCCCGAGACAGCCCGACCCATGGCGGCCCGGCCTGAAGGCTGCCCGACAGCCCAGTTGCCCCAGTCGTCCTGGAGACACAGAGGCCCATCAGGGGTCCACCTTAGCGGCAACCAGGGGGAAACCACGCACCCCATGGCACCAGAACGTCTTAGTTATTTGGGTATAACCGAACTGGCGTCGTGTGGCACCGGTCCAGCTCATGCGGGACCCGACGAGGTCCCGCACCTTCCGGCTGGCCCGATCATCCATCCGCTCCACATCACAGTGCCGCTCGACGATGCCGCTCCCCTCATACTGGTCTCTACACAGTGCGTCAGCGCCGCACCAATCGTCTGACGCCCGCAGACTTTCATTCTGGCATGGTGCGATGGCACCGCGGCCCTCCGGCATCTCCGCGGCTCAGTTATTTGCGTGGCATGATGGTGTCATGCCCTTGTGGTGACCCAGTGGCCTTGCGCCGCCAGATTCTTCGTGGACGGCTCGTTTCAGACGCCACGTGTACCACCTCTGTCATCATTGAACAAGAAAAAAAATGGGGAGGGTCGGGTCGTGTTTGTGTGGTCTATATGATATTAGTGACTAGGGTCGCTTATCAGACCAATGACTTTCCCCACAGTACAACACATGTTCTTTCAGTTTGTTTTGTCTGAACTCACACACACCCTGAGAAACTTCTCAGATGGTCACCCTCCTGATTACTACTCCATTCCAAGAATGCTTAACTATGGATTTATAATCAGACAGGGTCCTGAAAAGAAAGATTCACCTTGTTGACATCGGTAGTAAAATTTATCCTTTTGAGTCTTAATTTTCTATGGGTGTTACATTATCAACCCCTTTAAAGCACAACGCCTTCATTTTGGACCCCAAGCCTCAAACCATGGCAGTGCCTATGCACTTCCAGCTGTGTATTGGCTCTGATACCATTTTCACAACCCGCCTCCCCAGGTCCTGAACCTTATCATCTGGCCCCATAGGTCTCCTATAATACCTTGGTTTCCTTCCCAACACAACATAGGCTATTACTCACTATGGTCACTTATCAGACTAATGACTATCCACACAGGCCAACACTTGTTCTTTTAGTGTGTTTTGTCCTCACTCAAACACACCCTGGGAAACATCCCAGAAGTTCACCCATCCCGATTACTACTCTAGGCCAAACATGCTTAACTGTGGAGTTCTAATCAGACAAGCTCCTGAAAAGTAAGGTGCACCTTGTTGACTTGGGAAGTAACATTTAGTCTTTTAAGTCTTACATTACAAGGGGTGTTAAATTATGCTTTCCTTCATTGCAGACTATTCTTTTGGAATACCCCACTTGAGGTTTGGAAACATTTGGGGTAGGTCGGGTTGGTTTGAACCTAAAATCCAACCTATCCCCTGGGACGAAAATCCCAATAACTCACAGACCAGGCGTCCGATTGACGCGCCGTCTATTGCGTTGAGACCCCTATGACGTGGAGGTACTTTGAGATACGTTGACATGAAACTTTGTGACACTTGGATTATCGACTAGTAGCTCGTGGAGCGGATCCTCCCGGAGCCAAGCAGACAGAGTGCAGAGACCTAGTAGCTGAGGGACCTGACGACTGCTTGACCAATTTGACTTGAAGTAATTCGAATAGCCTGGTGGGGGGAACATGGTATTTGGTGGAAGGCCAATGGAAGAGTAGTTCCTGTTAGTCATCTTCAAACCCGCTCTACTGAACATGAGTAGTACCTCTTTTGACTATTAATGGGAGTGCCCGGTATTTGGCGGCAGACCCACAGCGGACGGGGAGCCTTGTATTTGGAAGCATACCCATGGTACTTGACAGGAGGATTACCTTAGCAGTATAAGGTTAGTGATAATGGACTCTATGTTGCGACATGCACATAGTTCTTGACAGAGGAGGAGTTCTCTAGATGTCGTGGTTTCGATAATGAAAATCCTGGGTTGAGATGAGTCGACAACCTTTGTTTTTTCCCCATTATTATGATGGGTTTACATGATAACGTAAGTATATATATGGTAATATACCTAAGAAGTGGTTATAAGTTGATTTCATACTTATTTGTTTATCCTAGTTTGATTTTTGTGAGTCCTTGAGGGTCTTAGGGTCCCTACTGAGAATCGTTATACTCACCCATGCACGGGCTATGCCTGCACCTCATTGTGTTGTATATAGATGACAAACAACACTGACGGAGGCCCAGAGCATGAGGATTGGAAGCTACCCTGAGGAGGACCTTAGGACATATCAGTACATGGTGGAGTCTGACGGACATGGATTGTTTTGGAGGCCATCTGTAACTACCCATCAGGTCGGAACCCCAGAGGACAATCCAGGAGCTGCTTTCACCTTTAAGTTGTTTGTCCCTTTTCAATTGTACTTATTTTCTTTTGTATTTGTACTTTACATTTGGGCTTGAATTCTGTTCCCCCTTTACTTTCAGTACACTTGTAATACTTCTTTTAATTATTTTTTTCTTCCACTTATACTCTGGTTGTGTGTGTTTACGAATTATAAAGGAAATATATTCCCAGTTTTAGAGTACTACACCTTTGGTGCTAGTCGACATCCCTAGTCCTATGGAAGGTGGGCTTGGGGTAGTCACGATACGAGCCCCGAGGGATGGGTCATGACAAATTGGTATCATAGGAGTTGGTTCTACCGCATAACTTAGGACTCTGACATTTATTTTCTACGAACCAATTTTGTTATTGGTACTGAGTGTGGTTTTCAGTTCAGGGAGTCCAGTGTTAGTGCAGCGGCTAACGTATTCATACACCATGACCCTGACTACTGATTTCCGACATAGTACACGAATACACTGATTGTGTGTGTGTTTTCAAAGGTTTTCGTTAAGTTAGCTCTGATACCATTTGTCATGACCCACCTCCTTGGGTCCTGAACCTTATCATCTAACCCCATGGGTTCCTGTAATACCTTGGTTTCCTTCCCAACACACCATAATCTATTACTCACTAGGGTCACCTATCAGACTAATGATTTTACCCACATACCAACACAGGTTTTTCAGTGTGTTTTGTCCACACTCACACACCCTGAGAAACTTCCTAGTATGTCACCCATCCGGATTGCTACTCCAGGACAAACATGATTAACTATGGATATCTAATCAGACATGCTCCCGAAATGAAAGTTGCACCTTGTTGACATGGGTAGTAACATTTAGCCTTTTGAGTCTTTATTTTATTGGGGTGTAACATTAGCCACCCCTTTAAATCACAACGCCCTCATTGTGGACCCCAAGCCTCACAGCCAGGAAGTGTATAAGCCCTTCCTGCTAGGTATTGGCACTGATAAAATTTTCACGACCCACCTACCCAGTTCATGAACCATATCATCTGACCCCATGGGTCTCCTATAATACCATGGTTTCCTTCGCAGCACACCATAGGCTGTTACCCACTAGGGTTTTTTATCAGACTAATGACTGTCCCCACAGGCCAACACATGTTCTTTCAGTGTGTTCTATCCTCAATCACACACACCCTGGGAAACATCCCAGAAGGTCACCCATCCTAATTACCACTCCTGGCCAAGCATGCTCAACTTTGGAGTTCTAATCATACAGGCTCCCGAAAATAATGGTGTACCTTGTTGACATGTGTAGAAACATTTAGCCTTTTAAGTCTTACTTTTCCAGGGGTTTTACACCATATCTCAGGGATGATATGATAAATGGGGTTTGTTGTGTACTATACAACTTGTATACTCCATCTCTTTTTTTTGTATCAACTATATTTAATTAGAAACCATAATTCCTTATAATCATAGTGGACACTATAAACTGGAAATTTCATCGTTTTTTATTAATCTAAATTTCCATTAAAATTAAATTGGATATAAGGGTTCTTAATATCCAAATTATTTCATTTTTTATTTATAAATACATTACATAATAAAGAGTTTATTAAATAAATCGTGAAATTAATTTATAAATGATTGAGTCATTACACTTTTCCCCACCATATAAATTTCACACATTTAAAAGTATTACGTAAACTAAAATATTTTTGGGTACTTATGTTTCATCCAATATTCTAGTTCCAATTTTGTTTCCTTAATCTTTTGGTTCCACCAAAATAATATTACTATATAAAATTTCATACATCATCGATATTTGTCTCTATGATCAAATATCTCTATTGGATAATCCTAATATGAATGATATTTCTACAGGGGTACCAACACTAGATTTTGTACATGTTAACTGTATAGTATGTACTCCATCAATATGGATACATAGAACACATTCTATAACTGAGATTAGTTACATTTGAGTTCTAGTTAATATTCAAGTACTATAATACGATCAAGGATCGTAAAGGGGTTGATGATTCTAGGACCAAGCATTTAATTCTTCCAAAACAACTTGAAATTCTTACATGATGTTATACAATTGAAAACTATACATTTTACCTCAACACTCCAGTTAATATCAATGATTGTATTTATAGATTTTCAGTAGACTATTAATGGATTTAATATATCTCTGAATGGTTTGGATCTTCCCTATCATATTGTGGATAATATTGGGTCCTATCAACATCATATATCTAAAATTATAATATAATGTTATTTTCTAACACCACATACCATATAGATCCTCATAAGGAGCCTATTGAATGATACATTGAAATTAATTTTTATTTGAATCCACTACTGGGGGATGTTGTTGATCCCGATAACTTTGAATGTTCTTTGAACATTATATAAATATATACTCTAGAGTTTGAATAGATCTGTCATACTATCCATCCCTCTATGTATGATAATTTGTACCTAAAATAAAATATCTATCTGAAAATGGATGATGGTTTTCTAAAACATAGATGTAAACCACATATCTATATCAGAAACGATGGAGTGTGAACCTACTTTTGGTCCTAAAACATATCTTACTTATATCATGATATGTTAGTCATGATAGAGATATTCCCTAAAATTAATTAAATGATATGACATTGTATATTGTTCAAATATAACTCAGATTGTGTTATTTCCCCAAGATTACCTTAGGATTAATATAGTGATATTTATTTTTATGCATTCCCAATTCCAAATGGTTATGGTCAATGGATTCAACATATCATTTGTCTTATATCATTTGTACATTTCTTGTAGGGATACAAATCATTAAGATATAAATTTTATAATATCTCTCATCTTGTTATCCCACTATATTTATTTACTTTAGATCTCAATACATAATAGGTATTCTTGGATGAATTGATAAGGATGATCTATGTTCATCATCTACTGGTTCTCGATTCAGTTCCAGTTTTCATGGGACATAAATCTTGATTCTAATAATGATTACACCTTCATAATAAAATTATCACTCTGGAATACTTAAAACTTTTCCAAGAGAACAATATCAATTTTTAGGTCACATTGATCCTCTCATGAATTGATTGTTGAGTATTTATCAGATAATCATGGTGTGAGTATACTTTTAATATTTCCATGTCAATAATTTTCATGTCCAGGATTATTTGATCATATTGAATCCCCATCGTGAATAGTGTTGGAATATCCTTTCTTCTCAAAGCATGTTCCAATTAACTCACCCTCCTTGGATTTTAATGGACTAAACAATAAAAATATTTTATCAGATTTATCAACCACTATAGGAACATATTTCCATACTTCTGATTGACTGTATAAAAAAGGATTATATATATATATGTCAAAAATATAACTATATAGATAATTTCAAAATATATTTAAAGTTTAGATCACTTTATCCAGTTCCAAATCCGGATTTGGGTTTTTCTAATCCTGGATGATTAATTGATGACAGTCATAGGATATAAATAACTCACTTTCATGATTACCAAACCCATGGCAATTTTCGATGTATTCTTGTAGATCAAAACTCCACCCCCTAGTGGGTAATATAATAATAGTTTTAGTTATTATAAACCAATTTAATTCATTAATTTTCTTTTCAAATTCATTATTCTATAAAAACATCACTCCCTTCGATTTTAACATGGTTAGGGGGATTCAATATCTCTATATGATTCTCAAAAATCAAAGATAATACTGACCTTATCATAAGTAACTATGGATTTTCATCAAATATGATGTTATAGACCGTCCTTAAATTTCTTATTTTTTAGTGTCTATTGATATCACATTATTGGTTATTACAAACCCCAACAATGTTAACTTCTATCTATAGAACACATTATTTTTTAACACCACAAATAAAATTTCCCTTTTCATGGTATTCAGTATAAAATTGAAATAATACTCATGTTCCTATATACATTTGATCTTGATATGAATAT
Organism: Viscum album; assembly: GCA_963277665.1. Classification (NCBI taxonomy): domain Eukaryota; kingdom Viridiplantae; phylum Streptophyta; class Magnoliopsida; order Santalales; family Viscaceae; genus Viscum; species Viscum album. The sequence goes on from OY728122.1 coordinate 639,879,151, forward strand.
AATATATAAATATTACCATTAATTATCAAGGTAACCCCTAATAAAACTATTCATTAATTCCATGAATATAGTTTCAGGTTTAGTGATTAAAAATGGAATCACTATGAACTCATATATCCCATAAATTGTAAGAAATGAATTACTCATGATATCATAAATATTCACCATTACATTATATTATCTTGAATGAATTTACATAATAAGGATGTATTGGGATCCATTGAGTTGATTTCAGAAGACATAAATATATTTTAGATTATACTTCTTAATAATTATTATTGGCATCATGATATTGAATGCAACAGTGCATTTCCCCATCAATATACTTGATGAAAAATACTAGTTTAACCAATTTTGATGCAAATGGGTGTATAAATCCTTTATCTATATTCTCCTATATTTTTATCATTAACTCTTCATAATAAATATAAACCATTATATAGGTATTCTAGGATATTTTAAAAGATCTAGGTATAATATCAGTTGATAAATAAAATTATTGGGTAGGAGTGAAACTAGGAAATTATAGGAAAACACATTAGTGAATTCCATCGCAATTTAAATGAAATAAAGGACAATGTATTCCTTCTACTAAGTCATTTGAGTTAGATATTATATCTCAAAATGTAAAAATATCCATTCTTTGGATGGTGATTAAAAAATAAATTCATCATCCTATAATATATTTTATATAATCATAGTGTGATTTGGGACAGAGTTAGTGATTTATCTCTCATAGAAATGTATGATGGATCTATAAAAGGAATGAAAATATATAAATAAAATAATATCAAACCAAACTAAATGTAGTATCATAATTTTCAGGGTGGAATCTAACATAAAATGTTTTAATGGGGATGGGTTCTATGATTTGGAATCAATAATTATCCCATTTTCCATCATTGTAGATTCCTATTAATCCACGTTTTATGTGGTTTTTAGTAATTATACTAAACATGTGTAATATGAAAAATGTGTAGAACCAAAATTAAATAATACATTCCATATCCTTTGATTAATAACAAGAATATCATCCATAGATTCAATGTTCAGATCCACCTCTATAGATGTGATGGAATAAGATCACCCAGTCTCTTTAGGCCTTAGAGGTTGTTGTCACCGGTTATCATAGAAAACACCTTCCTTAGTGCATTGATTTATATATTATCCATGTTCTATACAGTTTAATCAGTTGACATGAGGCTGTTGGTTGGGTAGATTATTTCTTTATTCAATCACATTAGTGGGATTCTCTCATCGAAATTTGCAAGTTGGGTGTTGTTCCATCCCCCACCTAATGAATTTATCTATCCCCTTATGAATATTTCAAATATTATTCTTTTTATACTTTATAAATATTGGATGTTAGGCATTAATTACACTATGATATTTCTCCATCACATCCCCACGATAAAAATCCATTCTCCACATCCACTCTCATGACCCAAGAGACCCTTAATATTCTATGACCCCTATTTTACATTGAGGGAAAATAGGAAAATTTTATCAGGGTTTTCAATTTCTTGAATCTATAAACAATTACATAGGTTAATCTATAGCAAAATAAGGATGTGGTCAAGTTATACTTTTAGGTCAATGAAGAATTCAGAGGCGTATCATGCTTGTATTTTGAATTTTACCTCATATTACATGTTGTATTCATCATTATTTTTCTTGAGGCATAGGAAATACATATTAATTTTATTCTAGTGAGTTAATGGAAAGTATTTATAAAAAAATTCAAAATAATGTCGATTACATCACATATATATCATCCTCAACCTTCGAATTTTTGTTTAATTTCCTCCATTGATATTATTTTTCCTCCAATTAATAAATTACTATTATGATATTCTCTTTCCCCAATAATTAAATGATAGATAAGATCATCTCAATAATATTTATAAATAATTCCATGATTAATGGATTGAAGTATTGGGAATAAAATTTAAAGCATTTGTCACATAAAGTTAACGATTTCAAGATTATCTATCATAGTGGGATGTGATTTTTACAAATAATTACTTTGTGTGATATAAAAGAGTTTATTTAGTAAGAATTATTTTTTGACATTTTACCCTCTCATGTTGGAAATATCATTTTGACAGGTATGACATTTTCCATCACATTACATGTTGTCTAAATTCCTCCTACTTCTATCAATTGATTAAAATAAAGGAAAAATTATGCCTTTTAATTTTTTAAATATTGAAGATGTAAAAGTGATTTCTGAATGGTTATGGGATAACTCATAGATGAAATATATTCCTTAACCAAAGAATATATAGGATTAAATCTAATTTATCCATGGCCTATTTCCTATCGTAAAATTTTATGGTAATTTTTTATCCTAAATAATGGTTCATGGATTGATTGTGAAATTACCATAGAATATATTATATATGATTCAATATACATGTGTAGAAAGGCCACTTTATTATGATCAAGGAAAATATTTAGTTAATACCCAATTCTTCATTTTCATGGTTACTACCCCAATGTAAATATGTTCAACATCCACATTAACAAATAATATATAAATATGTTTTTTTTAGGGAAACCACATACATGGTAATCAATCAAAGCATTAGGATGTTTTCATTACTATTGTATTATACCAAAGGTACTCAGTAGACTGGTCTAATCCAAATCTCTTGAAATAAAAAACAATTCACCCTAAAAAACAATGGGAATCATTGCTTTTACTGAAAATGAATTCATGAAATTTTACATTAAAATGATAAATTCAAACAAGGCTGATAGGCCTACTAACATGAGTAATTAATTACTAAAAACCATAACATGAAATAGGGAAACACAAAAACTATACAAAAAACCAACAAAATGACCATAAATTCCGTTGACCATCTAAAACTACACTAGACAACCTTGGTAATAAGTATGAAAGGGGTAAGATATAATAACCACTAGTGGAATATTGGATTAATTACATGATGTTTGTAAAGATACATATCAAGGTGACATAAATTTAGTGATAATTATAATTTGGAAATTAAAATCATGAAATATTACAATAACATCGAGGTGACATGGGAATGTGGAAACAGTAAAAAATGAAATCATAATATAAAGTATAGGATAAACATCAAGAAATCACGACATAAATATCTTATGATAACCTAATCTTCATCATATCTCATTTCTCATGAGGTAAAGACATTACCCATTATATTGGAAGGATATATAATAATTATCCAACATGTCATGCTCATATCATGTATATACATTTTTTCCCCCATAGAACCTAAAACATAATATTACCTTCATCACCCTCAATATCATGACTATGGAGTGTGGGTTACATATATATATGTCGCATGTAAATTAATTATAATAAAATTCTTGTGAATTTCCTTATGTCTAATGGGGAGGGATTTTTACAACACAAACTTTGGGCATAGAAAATCACAGATGAATTTTGGATGCATAATGGTTGTAAACACTCGTATTCTCCATGTAATGTTTTTTTAAATATATAGAAATATTACGAGTATGCAAAAACTAGTGGGGAGGGATTATGAGGCCCAGTGTGGTCGAAATGAAATTCTGGTCTTTTTTGGTACATTCAGTAAACGGGTGAGAAGCGTTTTGTAACTTTTAAACCGGTGCTCGGAATTGAAAATTGAGGACACATTTGAACTCGCAGCACTGATATTCTCTTAATGATACCTTCAACATGAAAAAACTAGGTCATGGGGGAATTTTAATTTTCAGTTTTTTTCTAGGATAATTGAAAAATTAAATAAAAACATTTATTTGTTTCATGAAACCTTTCATTTTAATTTCGGTGGTGGGAACCCCCCGAGGAGGTTGGGCATTTAATGTGCGGCATTAAATGCATGTTTACAAGTAGCGTGACACATGGAAAACCCCATTAATGACTTCAATTAAATGTTTATTTGATGAGGAAATTAAACATAATTAGGGGGATTGGATCCTCGCCTCTCATGGTGGGGATGTGTGGTAAAATAGATTGGTGGAAGAAAATCCTGCAACAGGGAACCTCGTCCAACGAAAAACGAACCATATGATCAAGAATGAGGATCTGAAACTCGAGGCCATATTAGAATCCTGATGCGGGAGCGATGAACATCAGCATCTCCTTCAACATCATCATCCTCTTCTTCACACCATCCCCAATGAATGTTCAAGGTAGGGTTTGTTAATTATTGTTCATCATTAATTTACGTTGAATCTTTCTTCCTGATCTGCATGTTATCGGTCTAACATCGATGGTGTGGGCCAAACGAACATGACCCAATCCCTCCACTACTTCGTTGTTTGATATCTTCTTCGTGGGTGATGCTCCAGGATGAGCGGATGCCCACCAGCGTGATGGCACCGGCTATCGGTTCCAGTGAATGGAACATGTACGGTGCAAGGTTGAAGCCGACACACCGGTCGGCTACAAAGGTGTCGACGGTGCAACCGTTCAGTCAATGAAGGTCGTGGTGGTGGAACATGGGGGCCGACATGCCTGTTGGCTGCGTGGAGGAAGGGAGGCGTACGTCGCCCCCCCCCCCCCAGTTTAGGAGGAGGCCGCGACTCTTGAGGCGTGTCAGCACACCAGGGAATCCGGCGACTGGCCGGCTGCGGGAGGACAGCAGCGCCGTCGTGCCGCTCTAAGGGGATAAGGCCGGATTTTCGGCCATAAACATCATGACGAGCAGGACCTGCTTCGGTGGTTCCCACATGCCCAGAGGCGGCACCATTTGGCGCCACCGGGTTGTCCAAAACTAAACCACTCCTGGCCCATTCCTGAATCCAGGGGGTGCCTCCCTCTGGTGTCAGCTTTGGAAGGCCCCTCAACAGTAGGCCACCCCGGCAGCAGGCTGCCCAACGGGCTGTCTAGCGAGCCACCCAGTTGGTCGCAACAAGAGTGGGCCGGACAGAACCATGGCCTACCAACTGGCCCTTCCGCGTTCTGACCCATCCAGGCCACACCCATTCAGGGAAAGGCGGCCCGAACCGGGTCGGGTTGGCCCAGACCAGGTCGGGTCGGGTCGGACCGGAACTAGGCCCATTTAAACCCAGATACGCCATTTTGGCAATATCTTGAGGACCAAGCATCCGATTGATGAACCTTTTTTGGCACCAGAATCCTTTGATAGGGAAGGGTCTTTTGGTATGATCCACTTCAATTTTGGGTAAAGGTGGATTATGTCCGGGTTTGATCGAACTCGAATCCAAATGGGACCTCAGAACGGAAACACTATTAATTTTCAGACCGAGCATCTGGTTGACATGTCATCTATCGTGTCCGTACCCTTATGACATGAAATAATATTAGGATACTTTTTCATGAGACTTCATGGTAGTTGATGTATCGACTAATGGGTTGAGGAGCGGATCCTCTTAGAATTATGCAAGCGTAGTGAGAGAACCCTGTCGCAGGTTGTACTTGAAGAATCTTTAGATCATATGTGGTTTATCTTCAGATCTTGTGTGGGTATTCATCAATTCATGTGTGGGTCAGAATCTATCAAATCATGTGTGGGTTAGTTCTCAGTGATCTTATGTGGGTCAAGGCTAACCGATCCTATGTGGGTCAGATCCTGTGTGGGTCAGTGGTGGTTAGTTACATATCAATCATGTTTGGATCAGAATAAGTGCTACTAAACATAATAATATGATCTAGAATTTAAATAATCATATGTACTTTTGTACTTATGTTATACATGTTGTAGGATGAGACTTTACCTTTTTGGTTCACATCTATGTGGTGATACATTCATGGTATTCTTCTATATGGTGTTACCATTGTGGTACACCTCTGTGTGGTGATACCATCGGGGTATTAATCTATTTGGCATTACCTTTGTCATACATACCTTCGTGGTGTTAACTTCATGGTGTTCTTCCCTTCATGAATCAACTGTGATTTTGGCTAGAGAGTTGGGCCTTGTGATTCCTCACGAAGGAGATAAGTACACTTCATAAAATAGTTATAAGTATGGGAATATACCTAAGTAGGGATGATTGTTATTTCATTATTGTAAACTTGATGTGGCTTTTTGGATTATCCTTCATGGATTATGAGAGTCCATCGGGGGTCTTGGGATCCTTATTGAGTATTGTTATACTCACCCCCGTAAGTGTTATCCCCGCACCTTATTGTGTCTTGTGTAGATGACGGACAACATTGATCGAGGCTAAGGGTGCTTGAACTGGAGGCTGCTCTGAGGTGGACCATTAGACGTGACGTATAGAAAGGAAAACCGTTCGAATGTTGCACCTAACCTCCAGGTAGGATCCTTGGTGGGTGTTCACATGAGTTTTTTTCAATTTTACTAGTACTTTCTAGTTGGGCTTGTATTCTGGCCACATTACTTACTTTACAAACATTATAGACTATATAGTTGTCTTTGTACTGTTATCTTGTTGTGTGCTTGGATTGTGAGAGTTTCTAGGTTAAAAGGAAATGCCTTCTCGGTTTTAGGGATATGCCTTTCTAGGGATAGTCTCCATCCCCTAGATTATGGAAGGCGGGCATGTTGTAGTCACGACACAGGCATCCTGGGGAAGAGTCATGACAAATTGGTATCAGAGGAGTTGGTTCTACCAACATACATGGACTCTGATATTTTAATCGAAAATAGTGTTAATTGTTATGAGTTTATTTTTCAGTTTGGGAAATCCAGTTTTTTTGCAGTGGCCGACGTATCCATACACCAGGACCCTGAATTATGATTTCCGACTTAGTTCACAAAAACACTAATTGCATGTGTGTTATTGATTTATTTTATTGTGATCTCTTTGAGTCATCCCACAAGTTATAACATATTGAATGTTGTGCACATGTTTCTTTTTAGGATTCCTCTACGAAGATAGATTGGCAGAGTTCCTGGTAGAGTATGGTATGACAGCCCACTAAGCGACGAGGCTTTAGTACAGGGCCCACTTTTTGTAGTTGTACCATCGGGTGGTGTACCTGCATCACCACATCCCATTGGGAAACCGATACCACCATCCCGAGCAGTAGAGGGTGCATGCCTTTTGAGCATGTCTCACTAGTTCTAGCATCGGACGCCACTAAGGATCTGGGGAATGATGGAACCATAGGTGACTATGGACTGGATGGAGGCCGTGGTCAGAATTTTCTAACTGCTAGTGAATCTAACTGATCTTATGGTTATCCTTGAAGCCAGTTTTCTTCAAGAAGAAGTGGGGATATGGTGGACCTTGATGCTCCAAGTTCACGAATAGGTGACTCTCATCTAGGAAGACATCGAGAACCTTTTTAGGGGAGATTTCATCCCAGCTACCTTACGCTCTATGCATATATTGGTGCTCCTCCACTTGATGTGGGGAAGCATGGCTACGCCTCATTATTCAGCAAGGTTCACCAAACTCTCATGCTACACCACTAACATGGTTCAAGACAATTTCTTCAGGGGAAAGACCTTAGAGTTGTGGTTCAGACAAGAGATTATATCTTTGATAATTTATTTCTGCATTCTGACGCAGGTAGGGGTGTTAGAGATATCACTATTAGTAAAGAGCTTCCATGCTGAGCAGTCACCGATAGCGAGACCCACCACAGGATAACATGTAGAAGATTCATCTAAAACTAGCTACAGACAGATGATGTAGAGTCCCAAGAGGACTAGACCTAATGGTGGATGACCGTAGGATACTGGGTCCGTTGTTGGGGGCTCTCGAGATAGAGTAGGACAAGCAAGGAGCAGGTAGTGTTACTCGTGTGGCGAGTAGGGTCACATGGCTCGTGACTTCCTGACCCGTCGTACATTCCTTCAGCAGACGGTCGAAGGAACACTTGGGAAGAGGTGAAGATTCGATCGTGGAGGTCCGTAGGCATCAGGCAGACATGGTAGAGGAGCTGGTTGTGTAGTAAGCGGTGGGTGGCGATTCGAGGTTCGACCATCCCCACCTCCTGGAGGTCTACCCCAACCACGGGGGGCAGGTGGACAGGGACGAGCTTAGCACTAGGTAGCTGAGGCCTACAATCACATCGCTACGGAGATGATTTGAGTTTTGATATGTGTATACTCCACCATAGTTGCAGTAGTTTTAAACACAGGTGGAAAAAATATTTTTTTACAAAGTCCCTAGTTAGGAGCTTGATGATTATGGTGGAGCCATTGGCTCAATCCTTATTCCTTAAGACTCCTATGGACGGGTATTTGATGATTACACACTACTTCTGGTAGTGTGAGATTATTTTTAGAGGTGAGATATTAGGCTGGGATCTTCTAGTAGCGGCTTTGAGGCCTCATAACGTCATCTTGGGTATGAATTAGTAATCTACAGTCCTTGCTCATATCTACTTTATTAGGCCTAATGTGAAGTGTGTCCGCAAGGATGGGACCAGGTTTTACTTCACTGGAGATATGGGAACCATTTTAGAACACGATGGTATTACTCGAGAGAGGGTGCAATCCATCACGCATTAGTTGGCAAGCCTTACCCTCGGAGCGGCTAATGTTGAGAGTCAGAGCTATCCTGTAGTGGTGGACCAGCACACTAATGTTTTCCCTCATGATGTTCCAGGTCTACCACTTCATACATTGGTGGACTTTTACATCAAATTGTACCTCGGGACAACACTGATATCTACACCAGCATATTGGATGACTCCCATGGATCTTCAAGAGCTATGAGTACAGCTGGAGGACTTGTAGTGGAAGGGGTTCATTTGGCCCAGTGTTTCTCCCCAGGAAGCCCCTATTTTGTTCTCCAAGAAGGTGGATGGGAGTTTGAGTCATTATGTGGAATATAGACATCTGAACCATGTGACCATGAAGAACAAGTACCCACTACCATGGTTTGATGACCTCTTTAATTAGATGAATGGAGAACGGTGGTTTTTGAAGATAGACCTTTGATCAGGGTATCACCATCTCACGGTACGAGGCAAGGATGTGCAGAAGACGAAATTAAAATGTTGGTATGGCCACTATGAGTTCTTGGTTACTCCATTAGGTGTAGCAATGCCCCAACCATGTTCACGGGACTGAAAAACATGATCTTTCATCCATACATCAATCGCTTTATGGTGGTCTTCATCGACGACATACTGATATACTCTATTGCAGAGGAGGAGCATGCCTATCATCCGAAGATACTTCTCGACACACTCCTAGAGCACCCACTTTATGGTATACTCTCAAAGTGCCATTTTTGGATCCGAGAGGTTCACTTTCTGAGACAAGTCTTCTTTTAGGATAGAGCAGCAGTGGATCTAGCGAAGATTAAGGCTCTGCATGCTTGGGAGCCAACCAAGAGTGTGACGGAGGTGCGAAGTTTCTTGGGTCTGGCCAGTTACTATTGGAGGTTTGTGCCTGACCTTTCCAGAGTTGCAGCATCCTTATCAGCATTGAAATAAGGGTCAACACTTCATTTGATCAGAGAGATTCCAGTGGAGTTTCTAGGAGCGGAGGCAGAGACTGATGAGTGCCCCCATCTTGAGGCTACCAGAGAAGGTTTTTGGGTACGTAGTCTTCTGCGATGCATATGGGACCACGCATGGATGTTTCATGTTTAAAAAGTTATAGGTTATCACGTATAGTTCACGACATCTAAGATAGAATGATAAATACAACACTACACATGACCTAGAATTAACAGTAGTGGTCTTCTCCATGAATATGTGGCGACATTAATTGATTGGAGAACGTTTTATAGATTACTCTGATCAGAAGTGTATCACTTATATATTCTCTCAGAAGAACTTTATTCGGAGAAAACGATGTTCGATTGAGTTCCTCAAGGTGTATCAATTTGAGATAATCTATACTACTGGGAAGGGGAATGTAGTAGTAGATGCACTCAGCAAGATATCTGGTATACTGTTGCTGAGTGAGGTGACAGAGCTGCTAGTTGCTTTGTAGATATCCTACATGGATCGAGATGGAGCAGATTATCTTCAGTCTCTAATAGTCACTCCACAACTCCTTCAGTGAGTCTGGGAGGCGCAGCTTAGGGAAACTGACTATGAGGTTCGACGTGCTCAGATATCTATAGGATAAGAACCTAACAGATTTTCTAAAGGTGGGGGGCACATCATCTTCTTCAGAGGGCATACTATGGTACCAGTAGCGCTATGAGTGGAAGTGTTGAGGGAGTTCCATGTGTCCCCTCCAGTGGTGCATCCAGTAGTGAAAAAGACATAAGAGGACATATGACATTACCACTGGTGGACGAGAATGAAGAAAGTAGTGGCAAAGCTTGTCTCATGGTGTCTCACTTGTCAGTAAGTGAAGGTAGAGCATCAAGTTCCAATGGGATTAGTTCAGCCAGTAGAGGAACCCGAGTGGAAGTGCTATGGGTTTTCCTAGGACATCATTACAAGTCATCAATGAATGTCCAGGGGTCATGATTCTATCTGGGATATCATGGACCAACTCACCATGTTGGCCTACTTCCTACAGAACAATGATCAAGGATCGGTAGAGGGTTTGAGACGCCTCTACATATGAGAGATTGTACGGCTTCATGGAGTGCCTTATATTATTGTCTCTGATAGTGATGCACATTTTACTTCCCAATAATTTAAGTTGGTGTAAGAGGCATTTCGAACACAACATCATTTGGGCACCACCTTCCATACACAGATAGATGATCAGACAGAGCGGACTATTCAGACCCTTGAGGACATGATGTGTGCTTGTGTCCTTGATTTCAGTCGTAGCTGGGAGGATCACTTTTCCTTGGTGGAGTTTATATACAACAATAGCTATCGCTCCACTATCAGTATGGCACTGTTTGAGTTATTGTACGAACGGAATTGAAGATCACCTGTGTGCTGGATTGACCCAGGGGAGTCAGCAGTCATGGGACTGGAGACAGTGCGAGCTACCACATATAAGATGCAGATCATCCATGAGTGGATGAAGACTGTACAGAGTAGGATAAAGTCATATGCTAACAAGATACATAGACATCTCGAGTTTGAGTATGGTGACCATGTCTTCCAATGGGTCTCACATCGAAAACATTTCAGAGATTTGTTCGGTGCGGCAAGTTATCTCTAAGGGTCATCAGACTGTTCCATTTCCTCAGTAGTGTTGGTGGGTTGGTGTATCACCAAACTCTTCCACCTCAGTTACACCAAGAGTGTTACATTTTCCACATATCCCAAAAGAGGAGATAATACATGATCCTGCACACATCATTGACTGGGGCGAGATGTACATCGATGATTGGGTGACATTTTCATAGGTTCTAGTGGAGATTGAGGTTCGACCAGATAGAATCGTTCATGGGTGATCGATACCACTGGTGTGTGTACGTTGGCATCACAAGATCATTTTAGAGAGCACATGGGAGTGGGATGCTCAGATTCATTCTCAGTACCCCCACTTGTTTCTTTAGTTTGTGTTGCGGCTTTCGGGGAAAAAAATCCTTGAAGTGGGGAGAATGTAAATTCCCAAATTTTCTATTTAATTTTTTTTTAATTATATTGAAATTTTACGAGTCTGCGAAAATTAGAGGCACGTGATTTTGAGGGCCGGTGTTCCCAGAATGAAATTCTAATATATATTTTTCGAATACATTCAGTATACTCATGAGGGGAGTTTTGTAACATTTGAAATGTTGCTCAGAATTGGAAACTGAGGACACTGTTGTACTTGCATTATCGATATTCACATAAGGATTCCTTCAACTAGACCACAGTAGGTTGAGGGTGGAAGTTTGTTTTTTCATTTTTCATGAGAGAATTGAAAAAAGATGAAAAAATATTATTTTATTTCTTGAAACCTCTAATTTGAATATTGGTGGTGGGAACCACCCGATGATATTTCCCATTTAATTGCTTGAATTAAATTCTCGGTTACAAGTTTTGTGACACCTGTAAACCCCCATTTATGACATAAATTAAATGTTTAATTGATGAGTACTTTAAACATAATTAGGGTGGATTGGTTCTTCACCTCTTGTGTTGTGTATTTGTGGCAAACTAGATTGGTGGATGAAAATATTCCAACAAGGAACCTCCTCCAACAAAGAATGAACCTTCGAATCAAGAAGGAGGAACCATCGCTCGAGGCCGGATCAGAAGCATGTTGCGGGAGCGATGAATGACAACATCTCCTTGAATGTCTTCATCCTCTTCCTCATTTCATCCCCAACGAATGTTTGAGCTAGGATTTGTTTATGACTGTCCTTCGTTAATTTTTATTGAATCTTTATTCTCGAAAATATTGATTTTGGTTTAACGCATGGGGTGTGGTCCCAGCGATCACATCCCGATCCCTCCACAACATCATTGTTTGATGGGTTCATTGTGGGTGATGCTTTAGGTTTAGTGGAAGCACATCGGTATGACTGCACCAGCGTCTTGAGACGACAGGGTACAAGGTGGTGGTCGGCACACCGGCCAGCCGTGAAGGTGGAGGAGATGAAACTGTGCCACCGAAGAAGGTCATGGCCCATCTGCAGTAGTGCTGGAAGGTGGTGTCCGAGATGTCGGTTGGCCACATGGATCATGGGTGGTTCACGTAGGTTCCCCTTGTAGAGGAGGAGGCCACAACTGTTGATCTGTGACAGTGTAGCAGGGCAGCCGGTGACTAGGTTGGATCGAACCCAAATCCATTCGGGCCCTTGGAATGGACACGCTAATAACTTATAGACCGGGTGTCTGATTGATGTGTCATCTATCGTGTTGGGACCCTTATGATGTGACAGAACCGCGTGATAATTCTTCGTGATATTTCATGGAAGTTGATGTATCAAACAATGGCAGGAGGTGGGAATCCTCTCAGAATCATGTGAGATTAGTACATGAACCCTATGGAGTGATGTACTTGAAGAATCTTCGGATCTTGTGTGGGTCATATTCTATCGGATCCTTTGTGGGTCAGAGATCTGTGATCCTTTGTGGTTCAGTGCATACTGATACTGTGTGGGTCAAATCTTGTGTGGGTCAATGGGGGTTAGTTATCTATCGATCCTGTGTGGTTCAGAAGTTGTGCTATAAAACAAAATAAGATGATCTAGCTTTTGAATAATCATCTGTACTTCTGAACTTAAGTTATACCTGGTGTGAGCGGTTTCTTTACCTTTGTGGTAGACTTCTGTGTGGTGATACCTTTATGGTATTCTTATGTGTGGAGTTACCTTTGTGGTCCACCTCTATGTGGTGATACCTTCATGGTATTCTTCTATGTGGTCTTACCTTTGGGGTACTTACCTTCATGGTGTTACCTTCGTGGTATTCTTTCCTTTTTGGAATAGTTGTGCTTTTGGATAGATAGTTGGGCCTTGTGTTAACTCATGTACGATATGGGTAAACTTGATAACATAGGTACATATATGGTCATATACCTATGTAGGGTTTACTATTGTTTAGCTCATGTGAAAATGGTGTTTCTTTGTGGTTTATCCTTTGTGGATTTTGAGCGACCTTTGAGGGTATCGGGGTCCCAACTGAGTATTGTTATACTCACCCCTTCAAGGGTTATGCCCACACCTTGCTATGTCTTGTGTAGACAAAGGAAAACATTGATAAAGGCTGAGGGTTCTCGGACTAGAGGCTGCTCGGAGGTGGATCATTAGACAAGACGTATCGGAGAGCTGATCATTCGAGAGTTGTACCTATGCTTCATGTAGGATCCTTGGCGGGTGATCACATGAGATGATTCCAGTTTTACTTGATCTTTCTAGTTGGGCTTGTATTTCGGCCCTTTTACTTATTGTACTCACCCTATATGCTATATAGTTTACATTGTGCTTGTATCAGGCATTGTGCACGGATTGTGTGAGTTTTCAGGTTAAAAGGCAATACCTTCCCAGTTTTTGCAATATTCCTTTCCAGTGCTAGTCACCAGCCCCTAACCTCTAGAAGGCGATCTTGGGTAGTCCCGACATGGGCCCTAGAGGACGGTTCGTGACAATGGGTTGCCTAATGATTCTTTAATGGGTTTATTGAAAGGTAATAGTTGTATATAATTACATTAAATTCTTAATTATAGAAATTGAATGTGTAAAAACATATTTAAATAAGAACATGTGTTTATAAAAATGGGTAATTGAAGGAAAACTCTTATATAATTATTAGTCGTGAACCCTTACCTTGAGGGGGAGCTTCTAAAAACATGGGAATAGTTCTTTAAAAGCCCATGGACACCGTGTAGGGGATTTATGGAGTGACAGGGAGAAAAAAGTCGTACTCAATTGGTAATTATTGATGTGTAGAATGAGGATTGTTGTATATTTATAAATAAAGAGAGTCGAATTCATTATTTCATTTTAAACATTAGTTTTGAACACTATATACTAAAATAACTATAAATTAAAGACATTCTATCATATCAACTAGTTTATTAGAAACATGATTAGTTTAAATAGTATATATGAATAGAAAAAATATTAAAATATTACCATTGGTTATGTGTATGTTAGTCAAACTCATATGAAAATTGATTTTAAAAATATAAAATATAATACGGTATTTGGGGGATTCTTTAATTATTGACAGTTAAAATAAAATAACATTAAAAATAAATTATGTTAAAGGGTATGTTTGTTTTTTTTCATTATTATGTTTTATTTTAAAAATGACATTAGTTTTGGGTTTTATGATGTATTAATATGTACCATATATATATATATTATTTATTTATTTTTTACATTCAAAATGGACTATCTCAAAAAATTTAGAAAAAATCACCATTAGAAAATTTCTATGGGTTCATTTCAAAATTGATATTTATTTTACCAATATAATTTTTACATATATTAAATTTTTTAATCTGAATTAAAAAAACTAATTTACATGAAAATTCTAGTTTTTATGTTAAAAACCACTTTTTTTCCTTAAAAATTTACATTGATAATAATTAAAATATAATATTATTGATATTTAAATAAATAATATTTATTAATAATATTTTATTAAGATTATATTTATTTCAAAAAATCATGAATTTATCAAAAAAGTGTGTCTTAATTTAAATTATATATTTCCAAAAAAATTAATTTTGTTTTATTTTTATTTGAAAATAAATATTACAAAAATAATTATATAATAACTTATAATTTAATAATAAAATGTGAAAAATATAATAATTATTAAATTTGAATGAAAAAAATTAAAATTCATTATATTACGGCCGAGATAAAAAATCATTAAAACACTAGTATAATCCCTAGGGTTAATGTGAGATATGGTAACATATTCATATTGTTGTTTTATGAATATTGTTTGCATTGTGCCCTTATTAGTCTTGATGTTCTATCATAAATGGTTTCCCTTAAGCTTCATTTGTGGGATCTTGAAAAATTCTTAATCATGGGAAATGCATGGTGATTCCAACATCCATTGTTGTTAAAGTAATGGCATTCATATTGTACAATACAATTTTTTGAGTCCATAAATTATTAATTCTATGTCAATTGGATTTTATTATAAGAATAAATATATTCTAATCATAATGATCAGTTTAAAATTGTTTTATTAACAATGGATATGATTCATAGAGGTAATTTTAATATGATGGCCTATAATGTCCCAAAAGTGCCGAGTTAGTGAATTAAATTTCTCATAAATTAGTACATTTTAAGTTATATATTAATTAAAAAAAGAAATTCATTCATAAATTTTTTGTTCTTTGTATATATTGACCTCCATTTCTCCACTTTTGATCACATCATATAGTATTTTTCTGAAGTGTTTTTCTCATCTAATTTATGTAATAACTTCCCCTTCCACAATATATTATTCCTTATTATTATTTCAAAATTTATGCATTCTAGATTATAGATTTGGTGATTCATTTCATTGTATACATAGTGTTAACTTTCCATTTCTTGGGGATTTGTTGTGTTATCTATAGACAAGTTATTAAGGGGACATGTTGTTATCCCAATTCATCATTAATCTCAATGTATGTTACCCCATTATTAATTTAGATATTACAATTAATTTGTATCTAATTTGGCACCATGTTTGTGAGTTAATTATAGGATTCCTTTTGATTAGGCTCTTTCACAAGTCGGGAGGGGCAACACCCCCGTGTTTTGGTTCGGAGTAATTATGTCATTCAATGAGTTTGATCTAGATATTATATTATGTGATAAGTTTTCTGATTCCTGGTTTATTATATTAGTGGTGTTTATGGTTGATTTAATTTAGTGTTTATAACGACCCATACTTTACATACATTATTATTACTTCAAAATTTAAGTACACTTATTACAACATATAACAAAACCCAGAAAGGATCGTATAGGTATAGTGTCTTTAGAAACTGGGAAACATAAACAACTGGTTCATAAAGCGTCTACACTGTCTCCCATTTATTTCATCATATCTATAGTCCCTTTTGGCATATCTTACTTAATAACCTTCTTCCTGACCTGGGGAAAGAAAACATACAAAAGGTTGAGATCAAATGCTCAGTAAGGGTAAACAAAAGAAATATCAATCACATCATATTCATAAGAACATAACATTTTGGAAATATTAACCTGCAAAAGATATCATAATATCATAACATGGGATAAATCATAGTATTGAAATGTAATCCCAATAATAATAACATAAAACATGAAACTTTGTGTCATAAACACATAATCATAGAGAATCATTTATTATTAGTCAAGGATCATTTCAAAGACTATCTTAGTGGACAAAGTCTATTTCTGAACCGAGTTCACTCCACGTTTCAGTCTTGTTTCACTGAACCGGTTTAACCTGCCGTTCCATCCATGTCTATATCATGAGATATAAAATCTTTACCCAATCCATTGGAGGGAGATATAGGTCCCACCCATCTCATAATGATACCATTCTTATGTGTGACACAAAATCCTAAACCACACATCATAGCATAACCCATGTAATAAAAATGGGAATCTTAAACATCGTGACATCATAAAACAATTCATATAAGATAAAATAATTCATAAAAATATTTCCATCACAACATAATAAAATCTATTTAATAATAGGGATAGAAATAGAACCCTTTTTATCTTAAATGGAAAATAATTTTGATAAAACACTTGAACTCCATTCTTGAGGGAAATATCCTTTCTACATCAAAAACATTTTTTCTTTCTTAATATGTCATAAAATTCTAAACTAAAAGAAGTTGATTAAAAATAAACTTGAAAACTTTTAACGGAATATTCTTGGAAATAATTTTTTAAAAATCCATTCATGCCGTATAAGTTAAAAAAACATTCTTCTCGTACTTTTGTCGGAAAAGTCAAAAAGTACCTCGTACGAAAAACGACAAAAGATTCCTTTAATAACTATTACTAAAAACTCACCAAAGGGTAAAATTGGATATAAACTATTGTATAAGGGAATATATTGAGGAAACATGGATGTGGATGATAAAATACAACCCAGTAAATACCAAAGTACAAACAATCTCGGATAATAATGAGATTTTGATATTTTCCCTTACCTTAGGTCCGATTTGCTTCGTAAGTGTCCGAACCTCCTGTATAATGATTTAAATAATGTTATTGACTTATTCCAAAATCATAATTATTTTTATGATATCATATATGGTCATATTATTAGCTTCTTATTAGTAATATTTCATTACTACTTGTTTATTCTGGTGTTTATTACTTTTTGTTCTTATGCGTGTTTTGTCGAATAAATTCTTATACTTCTTTTTAGGTTATAGATACCTCATTTCCAGAATGGTATTAGTGTAATATATATAATATTTATTCACTTAATTCATTTATATAATCATTATTCAATGAAGATCACGTAGAATGAGTCGCATCACATCGTGGAGACGGTATTCCGTACGTACGCACGAGCGATGATATCATTACCATGATCGTGGAATTGTATTGGAGTATGTATACTATTTCAGAATCAATATAAATTTACAATAGTCATATATAGTCATTATTTACACCATTATACCCATCCAAGTAAGGTGGTGGTGGAAAATAGATTACACCACGGCGTGGAGACGGTATTCTTTACGTACGCACGCGCGGTGATTTCGTTTTCTGTAGGATGGATAGATGGTGAAATAGGGTTGTTTAGTAATTATAATAAAATATAAGTATATGAGTGATACTGATGTTATTACATCATAATGAAACAACTAAAGAAGATTAAGTGGAAGAAGAAATAAAGTTGAAAGAATCGGTAACAGACATTACCTATTCTTTAAAGCGCTTCTTTAAGACCTCCTTTTAAGGCACTAAAATTGGTCTTTGAAGAAGACCAGGACCTCTAAGATGTCTCTAGGGAAGTGGAGAGGAGAAATTGGCAGGGGTTGGCCGATATTGAAGGCTCAAAGTGGTGTGAGGAAGAGGGGGAGGAGGTGCCCTTTTATAAGGGAGGAGAGGGGCTACTTTGGAAAAACTAAAAATATTATTTTATTATAAAGTCAAGTTCGGTTTTAATTAGCTCCAAATTGATTTATTTAGAAGCTATGGTGGGGATGGGTCTAAATCCTCTCATCCAATATAATTTAGACAAGTTTAGGTTCCTATTTTAACCTTATCATTTAGATTTAACATTAAGTAAAATAATTTTACTTTTACTGTGTCTTCTTGTGTTCTTATACTATAAGGTTAATAAGCTTACTATAACAAGCCAAAATAACCCCAAGTTGTCTATTATTAATATATATAACCTTATCTAAGTAATTTGGCCGATCCTTAGATTTTTAGGAATAAAATAACAATTACTAATATAATATTTGTTTTAAAAACTATTTTATGTCAATTTTGACACTATTTAGAAATTGATTTTTGTGAAAATCATAACAGAATTATTAGTTCGAAAAAGGTTAATTAAATCAATACTAACATGTCATATTAACCTAGAAAATTAGTGTAATTCATAAATAATCTAAAATAACATTTATTTGGGTATTTATAACATCAATTATGTCAATATTTCCTTAATAAGATAATTACTGCATCATCTTTGTGTCATAAATAAATTAACTTATTTAAAGTCTAAAAATTACAAATAAAATATCATTATGTAGGAAATATTTTTAGATTTCTAATGAATATTTATAGTCGATTTTATATTATGTATAACCCAATATTAAAAATTATTTTCTTATTAAACATTGATTTTCACTATTTTAACCCTTCTTAAAATAAATTAATAATAAATGTCCTAATCTAATCCAAGTGGGCCTAAATGGTAATATTTTATTCTAAGGTTGTTTTTGGTCTAATTAAACTTATCCAATAGATTTATGACATGTGTTAGGGTAATAATAATATCATTTTTACCCTTAATTACCCTATTTACTTTTAACCGTGGTAAATAAAAGTAAAAAGTTACTATTCACCAAAAATTATTTTCATCTCATTAAACCACATTTTACTTACTGACATCAACCGTGTCTCTCGGATTTTTTAGATTCCACTCACAGAAGCGGTAAAATTATGTTTTATGAAAAATTCAGATTTTTTAACTACCACTTAGTGGTTTCACTATTCATCAAAAATTGAAAGTTTTCAGAAAAATACCAAAATTTTACCCTAGGCTAATTTTGATATTCTGAATCCAAAAATGAAGTCCATTTTGAAAAATAGAATTTATAAAATTTAAAAAAGTGGTTATTACTATTCATAACGACTAGTTTGAATAATATTTTAATAGCATACTGTTGTTTATTGAAACTCGGTATTGCGTACGACGCAAGCTATCGAGGAAGGCCGTTGTTGCATGTAAAGAAAGCCAAACTAGTGTTGTGTGTAGTGAAAGATTCCTTTGATAATTTATATAACATAAAAACAAAATATTTCTCATAAAAGTATCGGGTGTTTCATTCTACCCCCCTTAAAATGAATTTCGCCCTCGAAATTTGTCACTTTGTAACAAACAGATGAGGATACCTCTCCCTCATCATATCCTCAAGCTCCCATGTAGCTTCTTCTAATTGGTGGTTCCTCCATAAAACTTTCACCAATCGAGTGGTCTTGTTTCTTAGGACTTTTTCGCTACGATCCAAAATCTCTATCGGCTGTTCTTCCTAAGAAAGATCTTGCTCCAGCTGTACAACTTCTGAGCTAAGTACATGTGAAGGATCAGGTATGTACTTTCTCAGGATATATACATGGAACACATCATGAACTTGAGAGAGATTCGGTGGAGGCGTCAATCAGTAAGCTACCTTCCCAACACGATCCAGTATTTCGAAAGGACCGATATACCTAGGGCTCAACTTTCCCTTCTTTCCAAATCTCATTACTCTCTTCCAAGAAGATATTCGTAAGAACACATTATCACCCACTTCAAACTCTAAGCCTTTTCTTCGGTTGTCAGCATAACTTTTCTGTTGACTCTGAGCTGCTCTTATGTGTTGTTGAATAGATCTGACCTTTTCTGCCATCTCATCAACAAGATAAGTTCCTAATAGCTTTCTTTCCTCAACTTCATCCCAGCAAGTTGGAGTCCTGCATTTCTTTCCATAGAGAGCTTCATAAGGAGCCATATGAATACTGGAGTGAAAGCTATTATTATAAGAAAATTCCACCAAAGGTAGGTGTTGATCCTAACCACCTTTGAAATCCATAGAGCAAGCTCTCAACATATCTTCTAGAGTTTGAATTGTTATCTCAGACTGACCGTCTGTCTGAGGATGATAAGCAGTGCTGAAACTCAACTCTGTATCCAGAGTATGCTGAAGACTTCGCCAGAACTTTGAGGTAAACATCGGATCCTGATCAGATATAATAGAAAGTGGTACTCTATGCAATCTTACCACTTCCTTTACATA
The DNA here is from genome assembly GCA_963277665.1 of Viscum album. NCBI lineage: Eukaryota > Viridiplantae > Streptophyta > Magnoliopsida > Santalales > Viscaceae > Viscum > Viscum album. Next base: position 639,899,862 of record OY728122.1, read on the forward strand.
TATCCTGGCAAGTTGATCCAGAGAGAAATCCTCTCTAATAGCAATGAAGTGTGCAGACTTTGTAAGACGATCAACAATGACAAAGATAACATTATTGCCTTTGGATGTTTTAGGAAGTCCGGTGACAAAGTCCATAGTGATGTTTTCCCAGTTCCATTCGGGTATGGGTATTGGTTGTAACATCCCCTTAGACTTATATCTCTCAACTTTAACTTGCTGAAAAACCAAGCATCGAGAGACATATTCAGCAACATCTCTTTTCATGCCATACCACCAGAAGTACTCTTTCAGGTCCCTATACATCTTCGTGCTTCCAGGATGAATAGAGAATGAAGAACTATGAGCCTCATCCAGCAGCTCCTTCTTTAATTCGGGGATGGGGGGAACAAAAACCCGATTCCTGAACTTTATTATCCCATCACAATCAAGGTTGAATTCAAGAACATTTCTCACCTTCTTTTGTAACTCGACATCTTCTATTTGTGCCTCTTTAATCTTCACATGTATAGATGGTTGAACATTCATTTGAGACAAATAATATTTTTCCCCTTCCATTATAATTCCAACATCCATCCTTTGTAAATCCATAAATATTGGATCTTTTGTGATCCTCATCATGGATAAACTGTCATGGTCTTGTCGACTTAATGCATCTGCCACCTTGTTTGATTTCCCAGGGTGGTAATAGATAGAGCAGTCGTAATCCTTAATCAGCTCCAACCATATTCTTTGGCGCATATTCAGCTTCTTTTCTGTGAAAATATACTTTAAACTTTTATGATCAATATAAATGTCACACCTTTCCCCATAAAGATAATGCCTCCAAATCTTTAATGCAAAGATTACCGCAGCTAACTCCAAATCATGAGTTGGGTAATTTTTCTCATGTATTTTCAATTGTCGTGAGGCATAAGCTATCACCATATCATTTTTCATAAGAACACACCCCAATTCCTTCCTGGATGCATCACTGTAGATCACAAACCTTTCTCCACTACAAGGAAGTGTGAGCACAGGTGCACTGGATAACCTTATTTTCAACTCCTTGAAATTATCTTCACATTCCTCCATCCAGACAAACTTAACTCCATTCCGAGTCAACTTGGTGAGTGGATTAGATAATCGTGAGAAATCTTGCACAAAACGTCGATAATATCCAGCCAAACCAAGAAAACTTCGGTTCTCAGTCACTGTTGTTGGTCTCGACCATCTTTCTATAACCTCTATTTTTGCTGGATCCACAGATATCCCCTATTTTGAGATTATGTGACCCAATAATGAATCTTTTTGAAGACAAAATTCACATTTGGTAAATTTGTAATAAAGCTTCTCCTTTCTCAGGGTCTTCAATATAATTCTCAAGTGATCTTAATGTTCTTCATTGCTCTTTGAAAATACCAAAATATCATCTATAAAGACTACCACAAACTGATCAAGATAGTCTCTAAAGACTCTATTCATCAGATCCATGAAGATAGAAGGGGCATTAGTAAGACCAAATGTCATCACTATAAATTCATAGTGTCCATACCTTGTACGGAAAGCCTTCTTTGGTATATCCTCCCTTTTGACCCTTAATTGATGATACCCTGAACGAATATCAATCTTGGAAAATTATTGAGCTCCGCGTAGTTGGTCAAATAATTCATCAATGTGTGGGAGAGGATATTTGTTCTTGATAGTGATCTTGTTAAGTTCTCGATAATCAATGCAGAGTCTCATTGATCCATCTTTCTTCTTAACAAACAGAACAGGTGCTCCCCAAGGTGATGCACTAGGGCATATGAACCCCTTATCAAGATTCTCTTGGAGTTGCTTCTTCAATTCTTGCAACTCAATTGGGTCCATTCTATAAGGTGTCTTTGAAATAGGCAAAGCACCCGGTACGAGTTCTATTAAAAACTCAACTTCATGATTTGGTGGAAGACCCAGTAATTCCTCCGGAAAGACATCGTCAAACTCCCGTACAATGGGAATATTCTTAATCGTGAGTTTCTCACCAACCATTTGAGATAAGTAACCGTAATTTAGTGGAATCAAGACCCATAAGATGGAAGAAATTTCCACTGGGAGGTTATGTTCATCCTTGCATCGATAGACGATCATAGATTGATCTAGAATATGAAATGTGACTTCCCTTCTTTGGTAATTGATATGAGCTCCATATAAAGAAATCCAATCCACGCCAAGAATCACATCAAATTACACTATAGGAAGGATCACAAGATTTTCCGGAAGCACTTTCCCACAAACTTCAATCGGAAAAGAATTATAAACTTTTGATGCGACTGTTGTTCCATTAGGGGTTGTCACAGCTAACTCAACATCTAATTGTTGAGGTAATACAGTGATATCCTTAGAAAATTATTCAGAAATAAAAGAGTGGGTGGATCCAGAATCAAATAAAACAGTTGATACTTTAGAGTGGATGGTATGTGTACCTTTCACCACATCATTATCGTACTCCACATCACTGATAGAAATTGCATGTTACTTTCCTTTGCCATTAGCCTTAAGAGTTTGTTGACGTCGAACATCATCATCAACCGTTGGATTTGGGCATTGATTGGCATAATGCCCCATATCCTTGCACTTGAAACATTGAAGTGTATTAGGTTCATTATGTGTATCCATTCCTTTGTTTTCATCATTAGACATCTTCTTCCAATCATTGCGGCATTCAAATGCCTGATGACCTTCCTATCCACATTTGAAACATTTACTTGTCCCATTAAGACTACTCCCTCCATGTTTCTTTCCACACTTTGTGCATAAGGGAAAGCTCATCTTCTTTTCAGCGTGCTCTTTATATTTTCCTTTGAATTCCATTTTCCTCTTCTTATCAAACCCATATGACTGATGGGTTAGTCCAATCTCCATCTCGACTTTGAGAGAACATCGAACGATTTCCTCGTAGCTATTGAAGTCCCTTATGGATAACGCCCTTCGAAGACTTGGTTTTAAGCGACTAAAGAATCGATCAATCTTACTCTCGGGTTGGATAATAATACCAGAAGTGTACCTTGATAGTCTTGTAAAATTTGCTTCATAGGTACCAACATATTTATCATCCTTTTTCTTTAGTTCATGAAACTCCTTCTCCGTCTTTGTTCAGAAAATATGAGGGAAGTACTTATTGAAAAATAAGTTCTTGAACTCGTCCCATTCCATGGACTCAATTTCATCTGTTTGCCTCGTATTCTTGATAAGATTCCACCATTGATCAGCATCACCTTCCAAATGATACACTGCTAAGATGACATTATCATGTTCAGATCATTGAAGAACTGAAAATATCTTTTCAGTAGTACTAATCCATTGTTCAGCAACTAATGGATCAGTAGACCCGCTGAATGAAGGTGGACACTGCTTCATGAAGGATTCAACAGAATGTTGCTCCTTCCATTACTCGTTTGGAAGTCCTTCATGATTCATAGCTTGAGAAAGTTGTGTGAGCATGGCTACAAGATTTTTCATTCCAGCTCCCATAACGTTTGGTTGCTCAGGGGGACAATCATTGCATTGTCTGTTGCATTCTGCATTAACACGGTTCCTTCGGGTTCCAGCCATTGACTAAAACCAAGAAGAATAGTGTTAGCAACACTAATTATAATAGGAAAACCACACAATCCAGAATAAAATTTCACACTTAAGGTCTTATCCTAGGTTATTCATGGCCATTTCTAAAACACTAAGATTGTGTTCTATGCTTAGACTTATCCTTAGGGTTCTTACTAACGCTTTCACATCCTAGTTTCCAAAGGTTGACTATACCTTTCCTCTGATACCACCTATAATGAACCATACTTTACATACATTGTTATTACTTCAAAATTGAAGTACACTTATTACAACATATAAAAAAACCCAGAAAGGACTGTATAGGTATATTGTATTTAGAAACTGGGAAACATAAACAACTGGTTCATAAAACGTCTACACTGTCTCCCATTTATTTCATCATATCTATAGTCCCTTTTGGAATATCTTACTTAATAACCTTCTTCCTGGACTGGGTAAGGAAAACATACAAAAGGGTGAGCTCAAATGCTCAGTAAGGGTAAAGAAAAGAAATATCAATCACATCATATTCATAAGAACATAAAGTTTTGGAAATCTTAACCTTTAAAAGAGATCATAATATCATAACATGGGATAAATCATAGTAGTGAAATGTAATCCCAATAATCATTACTTAAAAAATGAAACTTTGTGGCATACACACATAAACATATATAGTCATTTCTTATTAGTCAAGGCTCATTGCCAATACTATCTTAGTGGACAAAGTCCATTTCTGAACCGAGTTCACTCCTCGTTTCAGTCCTGTTTCACTGAACCGGTTTAACCTACCGTTCCAGCCATGTCTATCTCATGAGATATAAAATATTTATCCAATGCATTGGATGGAGATATAGGTCCCACCCATATCATAATTATACCATTCTTATGTGTGCCACAAAATCATAAACCAGACATCATAGCATAACCTATGTAATAAAAACGGGAATCTTAAACATCGTGACATCATAAAACAATTCATATAAGATAAAAGAATTCATAAAAATATTTCCATCACAACATAATCAAATCAATTTAATAATAGGTATTGAAACAGAACCCTTTATTATCATAGATGGAAAATAATTTTGATAAAACACTTGAACTCCATTCTTGAGGAAAATATCCTTTCTACATAAAAAACAATTTTCATTTCATAACATGTCATACAATTCTAAACTAAAATAAGTGGATTAAAAATAAACTTGAAAAATTGTAAAGTAAGCTTCTTGGAAATAATTTTTTAAAAATCCATTCATGCAGTATAAGTTAGAAAAACATTTTTCTCGTACTTTTGTCGGAAAAGTCAAAAAGTACCTTGTACGAAAAACGACAAAAGATTCCTTTCATATCTTTTACTAAAAACTCACCAAAGGGTAAAATTGGATATAAACTATTATAGAAGGAAATATATTGAGGAAAAATGGATGTGGATGATAAAATACACCCCAGTAAATACCAAAGTATAAACAATCTCGGATAAAAATGAGATTGTGATATTTTCCCTTACCTTAGGTCCGATTTTCTTCGTAACTATCCGAACCAACTGTATAATGATTTAAATAATGTTATTGACTTATTCCAGAATCATACTTATTTTTATTATAAAATATATGGTCATATTATTAGCTTCTTATTAGTAATATTTCATTACTACTTGTTTATTCGGGTGTTTATTACTTTTTGTTCTTATTCATGTTTTGTCGAATAAATTCTCATACTTCTTTTTAGGTTATAGATACCACATTTACAGAATGGTATTAGTGTAATATATATCATATTTATTCACTCAATTCATTTATATAATCATTATGCAATGAAGATCATGTAGAACGAGTCGCATCACATCGTGGAGATGGTATTCCGTACGTACGCACGAGCGATGATATAATTCTCATGATCGTGGAATTGTATTGGAGTGTATGTATACTATTTCAGAATCAATATCACTTTAAAATAGTCATATATAGTCATTATTTACACCATTATACCCATCCAAGTAAGGTGGTGGTGGAAAATAGATTACACCACGATGTGGAGATGGTATTCCGTACGTACGCACGCGCGGCAATTTCGTTTTCTGTAGGATGGATAGATGGTGAAATAGGGTTGTTTCATAATTATAATAACATATCAGTATATGAGTGATACTGATGTTATTACTTCATAATGAAACAACTAAATAAGAAGAAGTGGAAGAAGAAATAATGTTGAATGAATCGGCAAGGGACATTACCTCTTCTTTAAAGCGCTTCTTTGAGACCTCCTTTTAGGGCACTACAATTGGTCTTTGAAGAATACCAGGACCTCTAATATGTCTCTAGAGAAGTGGAGAGTGGAAATTGGCAGGGGTTGGCCGAGCTTGAAGGCTCAAAATGGTGTGAGGAAGAGGGGGAGGAGGTGCCCTTTTATAATGGAGGAGAGGGGCTACATTGGAAAAACTAAAAATATTATTTTATTATAAAGTCAAGTTCGGTTTTAAAGAGCTCCAAATTGATTTATTTTGAAGCTAAGGTGGGTATGGGTCTAAATACTCTCATCCAATATAATTTAGAAAATATTAGGTTCCTATTTTAACATTATCATTTAGATTTATCATTAAGTAAAATAATTTTACTTTTACCGTGTCTTCTTGTGTTATTATACTATAAGGTTAATAAGCTTACTATAAAAAGAAAAACGAACCCCAAAATGTCTATTATTAATACATATAACCTTATCTAAGTCATTTGGCAGAACCTTAGATTTTTAGGAATAAAATAACAATTACTAATATAATATTTGTTTTAAAAACTAATTTATGTCAATTTTGACACTATTTAGTAATTGATTTTTGTGAAAATCATAACAGAATGATTAGTTAGAAAAAAGTTAATTAAATAAATACTAGCATGTCATATTAACCTAAAAAATTAGTGTAATTCATAAAAAGTCTCAAATTACATTTATTTGGGTATTTATAACATCAATTATGTCAATATTTCATTAATAAGATAATTAATGCATCATCTTTGTGTCATAAATAAATTAACTTATTTAAAGTCTAAAAATTACAAATAAAATATAATTATTTAGAAAATCTTTTTATATTTCTAATTAATATTTATATTCGAATTTATCTTATGTATAACCCTATATTAAAAATGATTTTCTTATTAAACGTTGATTTTAACTATTTTAACCCTTCTTTTAATAAATTAATAATAAATTTCCTAATCTAATCCATGTGAGCCTAAATGGTCATATTTTATTCCTAAGATTGTTTTTGGTCGAATTACACTTATCCAATAGAATTATAACATGTGTTAGGGTAATAATAATATCATTTATACCCTTAATTACCCTATTTACTTTTAACCGTGGTAAATAAAAATAAAAAGTTACTATTCACCAAAAATTATTTTCATCTCATTGAACCACATTTTACTTACTCACATCAACTGTGTCTCTCGGAATTTTGAGGTTCCACTCACAGAAGCGGTAAAATTATGTTTTATGAAAAATTCAGTTTTTTTAACTACCACTTAGTGGTTTCACTATTGATCAAAAATTGAATGTTTTCAGAAAAATACCAAAATTTCACCCTAGGATAATTTCGATATTCCGAATCCAAAAATGAAGTCCATTTTGAAAAATAAAATTTATAAAATTTAAAAAATTGGTTATTATTATTCATAACGGCAAGTTTTAATAATATTTTAATAGCATATTGTTGTTTAGTAAAACTCGGTATTGCGTACGACGCAAGCTATCGAGGAAGGCCGCGGTTGCGTGTAAAGCAAGAAAAACTAGTGTTGTGTGTATTGAAAGATTACTTTTATGATTTATATAACATAAAAACAAAATATTTCTCATAAAAGTCTCAGGTGTTACAGTGTTATCCCATAAGAGTTTAGTACGAGATTTTAATTAATTTTTAGATCATCGATTAAGGTAAATATTTGTACCCATAACAATTAAAATTTAAATAGAATATTTATAGTCTAATATTAAAACATCATTTCAAATTCATATACATTATGAAATGTGTACTTATATATCCATTTCAATATGTATTGGTTTGACTATAATTTTTCATATTTGGTATAGATGGATTCTTTGTGTTTTTATGATGAAAACATACTTTCATATATATTTTGCAATATTAAAGTGTTTATTAACATTGTATATACTCTCCATAAATCAAAATTTTGTTATAAAATTATTTATTTGGTTATTAATGATAATAAATGGAAGTAATTTTTTTGAGAAAATTGTTATAAACAAATTTGTGAGAATTGTTTCCCTAATGTTTCCTTTTTTATTTAATTATTTTATAATATTAAATATTTATTATCTATGATATTACAATTTTAATGTGGTCATTTTGAATATATATATATAATATTTAGGTATCAGTGACATCTTTTATGGATTGGTTTTCAATGAAATGAAATAATAATTTTTTTCCCTGATTTGGTTCTAAAACTCCCAGTTAGCACTTTATAAAAAATATTACCCAGTTTTTTGTAATGCACATTATGTGATTTTATCAATGTTGTTATATAAAAATAAATTTTAATATAAAATTATGCGAGTTGATGAAAATTTATTGGATATGATATTTGTTTTATATATTTTATTATTGATGTGAAATATTTAGATTCCTTTAAGTGTTTTCAATGGTGAGCCATAGGGCCGTTGAGGCGTGGATGAGTGAGGGGGTGAGTTCCATTTTATAATGGTGGAGGAGTGTAATTCATGTAAATACACAAAGTTAAACACCATTGAGAGTTCTATCTTAGCAAATGTTCTCCAATAATGGCCCTTTAACACCACATAATGATAAAGGGTTAAATGACATAATGGTATGACTAATATCAATAAGGTGCACCTTCCTTTTTGGGATCCTGTCTGATTAGAACTCCACAGTTAAAAATCTATGGCTTGGAGTAGTGATCAGGATGGGTGACCTTTTGGGATGTTTCCCCAGGTGTGTGGGAGTGAGGACAAAGAACACTGGAAAGGACATGTGTTGGCATTTGGGGACAGTCATTAGTCAGATGACCCGTTCAAGCATTTAGGTGAGCCCCAGGGTGGGGACCACATGTTTTCTGGGCAATTGGTGGTACCTGGAAGGCCAGGAACTGACGACCATGTTATGGTGGGGTGTTTGTGTTGTCATCGTGGCCCAGTTTTCACATTTGGTATTAGAGGTGGTACCCAACATTATGTGTGTTTCACTTCCTAGGTTGAGATGTAGGGAACACAATGATGATGTTGTGCTCTAAGGGGGGGGGGGGGGGGTGGGTGAATGTAACACCCAATAATGATAAAGGGTTAAATGACTAAATATATTGAGTCAAGTCAACAAGGTGATTTTTCCTTTTCAGGAGACTAACAGATTAGAACTCCAAAATTGAGCATGTTTGTCCTGTAGTAGTGATCATGATGGGTTACCTTCTTGGATATTTTCCTGGGTGTGTGTGAGTGAGAAAAATCACAATAGAAAGGACATGGTTTGTCCTGTGGGGAATTCCATTAGTCAGATTACCCGTTTAGGCATGTGGTGGGCCCCACGGCGGGGACAACATGTCTGTTGGGCAACTGGTGGTACCTGGTAGGCTATGATATGACGACCATGTTAAGTCGGGGTGACTGTGCTCTCAACGGGGCCTAGTTGTCAAATGTCTATTTTCTAAATTTGATGGTAAAATGTGTATTTCTTCCAATTCAATGGGTTTTTTAATATTTTTATTGATCATTTTCCCCCATTGTGTTAGATTTTAGTCCCCAGGAAAACTCACTTTTCTTTTAATTGTTGTAATTAATTTTTACAATTTTCAAAATTATTTTTTATAAAACATAAATATTACATTATTATAATTTATAAAATAAGATAACAAAAATATAGAATCTTTTTTTCAAAAATATAATCCCATAAGTGGAATAATGTTGTTTCAAAAAATCACATACACAGGACAAAACAACTAGATTTTAATGTGAAAATGTTCAAAATATTGAGATATTTTCAAATCCAATTTCTAGGTGAAAATGAATATAATGAAAAAAAATACTAACAAATGTATATTTCATATAAATATTATTTCAATCAATATTAATAAATAATTTAAATATATAAATAAATTAGATGAAATATCATTTTTTAATTAAAATTCAGTGTTTTCATTATTTTAAAAAATAAAGATCATAGAAAAAACAAATTATTAACCCACATTACTTCTTATATTAATATTTCAAAAATTAAATTTATGTTTTTTCAATTAAAAATTAAAAATTTATCCAAAATTATATTTAAAATAATTCAGTCATTAAAAGGAGGTAATATTTTATTTTATAAAAATATATCATTCTCAAACTAAAAATGGATTTGTTCTTATTTTCATAAAATCAAAATTATTTGGTGAATATCAAATCATTTTTTTCAATTTATAATATATAAATTTCACTAATGCCTCTCACTAATATTTATTAATCTAAATTCATATTATAAAATACTTTAGGTGGCATAAATATAGTCTTTTTTCTTAATAAACATATCTGATATTCAATTGTTTTTTATTTTCAATTAAAATTAATTAATAACTAAAGAAATCATTTTCAACGCATATAAAGCATTATTTCATAATTTAGTTAATAATATTCATTAATGGAATTTTAATGGAAGGTTGAAATGAGTAAGAATGTTTTAATAATAATAATTTAGTTTGTTAAAACTCGGCCTTTGGTTTAACAAAAGATGTTGAAGTAACTCAACCTTTTGTGTTATAGAAGAAAAATATTTTGTACCATTTAACCAAATATAAACTATGTTTTATGTGTAGGAAAACATAATCATGATTTTGGGTATAAATGAAGCATAGATAGGTATATAATCTTATGAAATCCATAAATGAGTCTTATATTATTCATAAATAAAAATTAATAAAAACACATGGTGTTATACTTAAGATATTCAGGGGTTTATGTATATCAAATTATTATTTTTAATTTTTTCGGTGGAATGGTGTTCTATTATTATTTTTTTTCAAAAAAACAACCTATTGAATTGTATCTATAAGGATCCAATGTTCTTGTAGAATTATATCATAGGGGAAATAAAATATCAATGTTTTGTAAGAATATTGATTTCTTATTATATTACTTATGGAATAGAGAAATCCCATACATCAATGAATTATATTATTAATATTATAATTGTGGTATATTTTATTCCCATCTGGATTTTTTATATACTAATGGTGAATACTTTAACGGGATTTGTATTTTATGGGACCGAGTGAGATATTAATTTTAAAATGGTGTGGGATGAGTATTACTTATATATTTTTGGGGGAGTGAAAACCAATGTCCATCTTCTGTAACCCAAGTGGTGGAAACAATCACCAAGATGTAAACATATATTTATTCGATGCATTACCATTTCAATCAAAATAAAATAAAATATTAAATCAGTAATAATTCTTATCAACATAATGATACATGATAATTAGTAATAATAATAATATTGACGAATTCATGATACGTTATAAATCGAGAAAAAAAATTAGTATTAATAAAAATTTATTCCAATAATCTTTAATATATTAGATATGTAACGTTAAATAAAATATAAAATCCTTCAACAAAAAATAAGAACCGTGCAGTTCAAATTAGAAACCTCCAAAATGCTCATAAAATGTTTCAATATAAATAATAAATACTTATTCCGATATGATTTGAATTTATTGTCTACATAATGGATAATGTTTCAAACTCAAGTTTACTTCTATCATTGTCTCTCCATAGTCATGTTCCCTTGAAAAATATATAAAAATTCATTACAAATAACCCTATAAAAAGAATATATAACGGTAAAGTAACCAATAACCATCTTACCATAAATATCATTATCTCTACTCTTCATCAGAAACAATATATTATAATAAGGTAATAAAAACATCTTAAACAAAAATTTTAAAATTTAGTGGAATACAAAATCCCATTAGAGGGAAAAGAATTTATATCCAATACAACATGAATGTTGTGTTATATACATAATCGAGTATAAAATGGCTGCTAAAACAAATTTGAATGAATTCATACTGTGGTTAAATAGTGTATGGTGGATACTATAACATCCATTACACAATGAATATATAAATTTAATGATATAATCATATCACCAAATATATGATGTAACTCATTATAAATATTTTTGAAAATTCAACCCCATTTAAATTTAAATATTTTCCCTCTATGAATACATTTTATCGAGGAAATGGATTTAAAAGTTAACAATATCATAAAAAACCATCCATTTCATGATCATCCAATGAATCTATAATTCATAAATTGTTCAGTTTTTATATAAGTAATTATATCTCAATGCCTCCCATGATATCACATAAATATATTAATACAGTAATAATTTTTAAAAAATGATATATCATTATTATTAGAACTAAAGATCCGAAAACAATTCTACATAAAACATATCCTCACCTCTTCATTTGGAAAAATCGATATTTTTTTGAATTTTTTATGTGTGAATGATTTTTTTAAATGATAAGTATGTTTCAAAAGTGTGGATAACACTATAAAAAACACTATATAATTTATAATGGTTGGGATAATTGGTGGTCCAACTCATCCCAACCATTAGGTGAAATTATTTCACACTTGGGGTATCTTTAAGAGATTTACGAAATTTTCATCAATCCATCACAAAATTCCAAGTAATATTTGATACACCATATTATATATTTGTGAAAACAATTTTATGATGTAAAAATACTTACATATATATGAGTTTCTATATCATTATATTTTTATATATCAATATTATGGTTTACAATTTTAGAATGAGAACTCAAAAGTTTATCATTGTCCATTGAGGTAGTGGGAGTTGTGGTCTTATGATCAGAATGTTTAAAGTGGATTCCTATTTATCCTTTTGAATTAAATCATAACCTTAGTGGTTATGTGCTAAATATTATAAAATACAATACATTTTATAGTTTCTAAACAAGGAATAGTTAATTTTGTTTTCAGGTATGGCATCCTAGACAATGTGAAATAATGTTTCTGTTTATTTATCTACAATATATGATGTGGTTTAATTGATCCTAATATTGTTTTACTAAAAATCCTGTGTCAGATGAATCAAATGTCTTGTAGTTATATATACATTGTTTATGGTTTAATGGTAGTAAATACCAATGAAATTTAGTGTTATGAAAAATGTATTATTTTACATAGTTTATTGTAATCTAGAAAAGACATATAAATAATGGTACATAGTTTTAATTTTTGTGGGAATTAAGAATGATTGGAACTTTATGGATCATAATTATTTTTATCATAAAATTAGAAGAGATTTTATAAGTTAAACATATGTAATATAACTATTTGATGATGTTAAAAAAACATTAAATATATCTCTTTGAGGGAGATGGAATTACAACAAATATGTACCTTAGAGGAAGATGAACTCATATGGTTTATGGCCTTCTTGTGAAATTTTCATATATGATTCAAATATAAGTGGATTTCTTGGGGTATACACATGGGTTAACCTTGTATGGACCAACAAGTGATTTCCAAATGTAGGAGGCCCACATTGTGATTCACTTCACAAGAATTAATTTTGTGGAATGGTTATAAAACTTTTATCACAATGAATATGGATCAATGTAGAAGTGTCTGGGAATAAAACTAAAAGGATACATCCCCATAAATATACATCCCATCGATTTATTCTTATAAAAATATATATATAAATGGACTGGTGGATGATATGTCATCAAGATAATTACATTGAGTCTTACCCATATTTTTATCATATATGTAGAATCACAATACATTGATTATATAAAAAATAAATAAATGATGAATATATTCAGGTGGAATTTTTCCTCATGAGAATGTGGTTTTTCCATAAGAATGTTTTTTCGATCATCAATAGGTGACAAAATTCTATTCATAATTCTAATCTGACCCTAGAATTGAATTTGAGACTAATGGCTGAAGTCTTGAAGAAAATATAAATAATGTGAGGCCCTTTCACTTTGTTATAGGATCATTTCGTTGAATAGTGGGTCTCGCAATTACACATGTATGTTGGATGGCTGATGTGGTTCAACCATGTTTATAAGCATTTATTGAGTGATGACTCACCATTATTTTCATTATATAACTCTCATAATCAAGGAATTATATAATCATTACTACTTTATGGGTCTCATTTTTTATGGATTATATCTCAGGACAATCCTTTTATTAGTGGAATATATGATAAATGGTGTGTACATTATATTGTTGATATCATCATGTATTTTTGGAGACCATTGAGGGTGCCAAATTTAGTAGGTTCATTGGTTAGAGATGTGGGAGAAATCATTTCATATGTTTGTAACCTAGGTGATATCATGATTATCCAATGTTCTAGGATCTATTCCACGCACTAAATTATGGAGTATGGTCTAGCGATGCTCATGTTGGGGGTTAAAGATAATGTTAACCATTTAATGGTTGTGTGTAAACCTAGTTCCCTTATTATGAGAAAGGGTGAATATGTATCCCTTGTTGGGTAACTAGGGGAAGTGGTCTCACAAGAAAGGTTCCATGGGTGATTAGTTAATATATTATTAAGGGTGTGGTGAAATTTATAACTAATCATTGGGTAGCCTTCATATAAAACCCTAATTAATTCCATTGGTTATAGTTCACGATGATATAGAGGATTTAAAAAAATATTTATTTAGTTTATGATTGGTTGATGTGGTCACCCTAATATTTGGAAGTGAGAACTGAATTAAATAATTATAAGGCATGAGTGAGAGTTCTACCTTGTAAGGAGGTTATTGAGAATGGGTTGGGCACATGGAACCGCAATATATCATGTCATATGGATTTAATTTCTGATTCCTTGTATAAATATGTAATAAGTGGTCATAGATAATGGTTTATATGTGTTAATCCATCATGAAACAAAATTATTCCCAAAATTCAATTAGTCCTATTAGGATTTTGTAAAATTTATTCTACCTCGTCGGGAATATAGACTAAGGCAAGATAAAGAGAATTCTCTTAAGGAATGCCTTTATCATCCAATATATTTTTCCAATTTTGTAAAATTTACACTAATTGGTTATATTTATAAACAAATATAAGGATGAATTATAATGAATTCTATGTGAATATTATATATCAAGAAAGATCCATAGAGTAGATATCGGGTTCCCTTACACATGTGATATATAAAAAGGAGGTGTTTGACTAGGTGAAATCATCCTTGTGGACTAAGGTCCACCATGAAAACTGGGAGTGTTATGATTGGTTCATTGAAAATTACAATAATGAATTGGTTTGAATGCATGATAATGGTTCATGGTGAAGTGATATTTCTCGTCCGGATACTTTTTCCATCACCTTATGTATGTTTCTATACATTCCCAAAAATGAACCTCTATTAAATTCCCATACCTATTCTGAATTTGATATAATTCAAAATAGATTATATAATTATGAGGTAAATTTGATTCTTTTGTAATTGTGTATCCCATGGGAGATTATTTTTGCTTAGGTAGGGATACAATATGATATTATCATGCTAAGACGAATCAATATATTTTGTTTCTTGTTGAAAAGTGATGAATTATGGGGATTTGATCTAGAAACTAGGAAATAGAAATATCATTGAGTCTTATGATTAATAAATGGATCCATTCTCTATAGTGTCGGACCACCCTCACATCTACTCACATGTCTAACCCTCTAAAAAGATACAGTTTTGTAATATATTTTTTCAGAAGTATCCCACCTAACCCAAGGTATGTATGACACTTTTCCTATTTTTCAATCCCTATATGTGGATTGGGATTTTGTGTATGTGTGTGTGTGTTTATTGTATATATATCATTCACATTGGTACATTATCTATAGGAAAGGGTGCAACAAACATATATTTCATTATCTTCTTTCCCATAATTAAGTCATTTATATTCAATAGAATTCTCCACACACAACACTAAAGTAAAATGAAACTATCATATGACTACACCATTATTAGCTAGTTATTGAATTTCTGTATATGAATATGAGTAACAAAATTTTGATATGTATTAATTTATATAAATATATATAACATTTTTTATAATAAAAATAATTATTTTATTATTGTTTTTATTAATCTTACTTTTTATGTGTCATAATTTTTATTAAAGAAAACTATGTATGATGTCGTTAAAATATGATTTTATTAAAATATTATATTTAATGGTAAAAGGGGCCATTTTTAGTATTTTATAGAATCAATGATTTAGAACAACTATTATTAAAAAATTATTTTCACATAAAAAAAATTCCTCTTGTATTTAATGATTTCGTTTAACATTTTGAATACAAAAGTCAAGAAAATTAATTTTTTAAAATAAAATTCTTATAGGATTAATAACTCAAATATTATTTTAAGATCCTTATTTTGTTATTTTAAATATTTTTTAATTGAATAGTTATAAATAATGTTTTTATAAATACCACAACTTTTATGAAACTATTATTAATAAAATATGAGTTCGAAATTTATTAATCATTATTATAATGAAAAATATATAGTTTTGTATGTGAAATTTTTTTTTTTATTTTTTTTTTTAATTGAAAACTCGTATTTTCCATTATAGAACATAGGATAATTTTTTAAAAGAAATTTTTTTTACATTTATATTAAGTATTTTATAATTATTTTTTTCAATAATATAAGGTGAATATAGTAAAATTATTTAATTTTTTATTCATCATGTGAGAATGAACATAAATTTTTTTTCTTATTTTTTAAAAAATAATATATTTATATTTTGATAGTGGATAATTGAATTTTTATTGTAATAATGACTTATATATATCTTATATGTATAAAATATTAAAAAATTATCGTAGAAATAATTTTAATTTATTTATTTCATATTATAATTGTTTCTTTTGATACTTTTTAAAAAATTAAAAAAATTGTTTAATCATATAAAAGAATATTAATATTTTAATTCAAATAATTTAAATTGGTCATTTCATTTAATGAAAAATTATTTTGGTAAACTTTATTTTTTGATAGATTTTATAACCAAATAACATTCATTTCCATTTTATAAACAAATTTATATCTTGTAAATAAAAAACATTGATAATATTATCCCAAAAATAATTTTTTATATTTAAAATGATCATTTTCAATAAACCTTTTTCTTAGAAAGTTCTCTAATAATAAAATAAATTCATCGTCCTATTATAAATTTTATATTATAAAATGGTTTTAATTTTTTCAATTAAAATGTTAAAAGTATTAAATTTATTAAATTTTAATGTTGGAAATTAAAATCTATTACTTCGTTTGAAAGTGGAGTTATCACAATAATTGTAAATTTGATTAAAATGGTTTGACCCATTTGAATGTGGGTACAACATGTGAAAAATGTGAATGATATTGGAACATTGTGGGAATATAAAACAAATCATAATTACCAAACCATTTTTCCAATTTTTTATAATTTTCCTTGAATATTTGATGGATATTTTTGAAAAATAAATATAATTTACTGAAATGACACTATCATTTTTTATAAAAGGAGCTCACCTCCACCTAATTTCGCCACCAATTCCAATGATTTGGATAAAATAAAACTCTTACATAGTGTCTACCCAACACCCTACCCATACCATTGTATCATTGGTCACACAAAAGTACAAATCTATTGGGTCTTAAAGAGTTACCCATGTCAGAACATCCAAGGGAGAAGACATATGTGTAAGAAGAGAACACATCTAGACTTGAGTTAAGGGGTCCTTTATACCATCCTCTTTACGTTTGAGTTACTTGTTTATTTACATTATCCCTTTGATGAATATATATTCATTTAAATTTTCTTTTTTTCATACATATCCCTTTTGTACATTCCATGTTAAAAATAATTTTCACTGTAGTGCTTATACTAATTTTTGTCTCGCATAAAAAATTATTCATTTTAGGTAAACACAATTTAAGTGAAAATTCATTTTTATTATCTCATGTTGAGCATCACCCCGATAAAAAATTTTAAACAATGGATGTATTCTATAAAAAATATACATATTATGGACATAACTGTTGTCTATATTCTGGTTTTATTGAAATCAATAAGGTACCCCCTTATTTAAAATGATCGTTTAATTATTACATAGAAATTTTAATAAGAGTTATATTTTTATCCTTTCATTGACAAGATCATAATAAAGATATATATATTGTAAATATACGATCAATACCTAAGTTTAATTTGGAAATATGAATATACAAATTATTTTATTCCATTATCACTTGGAAATCCTTATGATTTATCCTTCTATTATACATTGAATCAAACTTTTGAACCCCACTCCAATGTCATGGGTATGATAATTTATAGTATTTCTGTATGGTTTATATTACAATCATTCCACACATATATATTATATTCATATTTGTGTTGAGTGGGAGTATAATATTATATCCCCATAATTAATTGTATAATAGTTTAAATTTCAAGAAATTTTATTTAATGGAAGTGTCACTGTACCCACTCCCCCATGGATATTTATCATCTTTATCATGATAGACTCTTGTGTGGCCCATGAAATACATTTATGATAACATATATTTTTTTTCCACATATTTATAATATTATGACATAATTTTTCAATTCTATATCATTAATAATATTATTACCCTCATTATGATGTCATTTTAACATTATTAACTCAATCATTATGAGTTACATCCCTATTTACTCCCTTATTTGGCTTTCTTGGTCTCTTGACTTCCATATGTATTTTCCATAGGTTATGATGTTTCACTTTACACAATATATGGGAGTTAATATAACTATGTTAGATTTTATAAAAATATTTTTTAAAATGTTTAATATAATGAATTTTATTCTAGTCAAAATAATAAATTATACCTTTTGATCACATACTTGTATTTTTTGGAAAACATTCTGAAACATTATGATAAATAATTTTTTTATAGATTTGTATCTATAGTTTGTATCATAGGAAGTCCTTTTGATGATTTGGATGAGAGAAATATTTTCAAAATTATACATATTAATCAAATTATATAATAATATCCAATTATTATTATAAGGTTTTTATTATATGGGTTTCAATGAAAATTTTTCCAATTTCGAGATATAAAAATGATGATGTAGTGTTATCACAGATTACCATATGTGTAATCACACCGAAAATGTGGGTTGATAATTGACTCTATCATCAATCTTAATCACTATGAGTTGCATTATCAATAAAAATATTTCTAATATCTCTTGGGGGTTACTATATTGTTTATCAAACTCCCCTAAAAACCCACTATGAATGAATGATATCCTAGTTACATGGACTGAATAATTAGAGGTCTAAAATTAAACCCAACATGAGGTACATTTGTATGAATCAAAACACATATCGGTTGAACGAAGGATGATATAATTTGATGAAATAATTATATAGGTTATATAGAGTGTTATATATTTTAAAAAATGAGTGACATATAATGACATAAGTATTTATAAGATAACATTTAGGGTTAATAATGGTACTCATTATTAGGTTAATTTTCCATTTTATATATCACAAATGCTTCATATATGAAGATTACATATCATCACCTATGTCATAACATTTTTTTGTTCAATTAAATTATTTAAT
The DNA here is from genome assembly GCA_963277665.1 of Viscum album. Taxonomy (NCBI): domain Eukaryota; kingdom Viridiplantae; phylum Streptophyta; class Magnoliopsida; order Santalales; family Viscaceae; genus Viscum; species Viscum album. The sequence goes on from OY728122.1 coordinate 639,919,122, forward strand.
TAGAATAATATAATTTAACAATTGGTGTAATGGAAAATTTAGTGACATTAAAAATATTAAAACCTCTTAAGTGGGATTTGTATTGATAAATCTCATGATTACGGTAAACAAACATTCATGAAATCAGACTAACAATGTTATCAAAGTTGAAATCCTAATCCCATAGAATAATAAAATGAAAGTGATTCTTGGGAACTTGTGTGATGAATAAGATATGTAAAATCATATTCCGCATCCTACTTGTCAAAAAAATGGGATAAACTAAAAAGTGAATTGCTACAGGGGGACTAGAGAAAATATTATATATGGTAATTTATGAAAAAATGAAATGAGAGGTTGATGGAAAAGGAGGATACAATGATGTGGGATAATATTCTTTATATGGATCCAAAAATTATTCAATGTTTCAAATGTGATGAATTCGGCTACTATACTACAAAATGAAATTATCCAATGGTTAATGAAAAAAAGTAAAACAATCCAACTATTAGAGAATTGGAAGAAAACAAATCTTATGTGATGACTTTTATTGAGGTAGGTCAGTATTTTTGTAATAGATTTTTCAAAATAAAATGTCATGTATGATTTGACCTATTGGGTATCAATATATAAATGAGATAATTTTTTATAATTATTATATCAGTGGTTCACGAATCATCTTCATGTTCTATGGAAGGTAATTCCTTATAGATTTTTCACTTTTTAAATTATTGACATTCAATTTGGAAAGGATTATCGAAATTTACAAGGTTCTAAAATCAAATTTTATATAAGGAAATTTCACATCATATCCTAAATAGTCCCATGATCGAATATTATTTTGTGGTTAATTAGGATCTCCATATAGAAATTACTTCCATCTAATATGTATTACAATTTCATAACCTAGTTTCATTAAGGGGTGAGACTGTAATTACAATAGATTTTAATATATGGTGTCCCCTAAATAAAGGCCAAAATATACAACAAACTTTTCCATACTCAACATAGAACTAAAACAAAATTGTGATATGTTTAGACCACTATGACCTACTCATAGAACCTGTTGGTACTAATAAGAGTAACTAAATTATGATGTATTTTAATTAGTATATTTGTATATAATTATTATTATATAATTATTTACATAATGTAATATATATTATATAAAGGTAAATATGTTATTAATAAAAGATTATATTAACATGGAATATTATTTATTTATCAATTCCAGGATTATTATTGTTTTGAATAAATTAATAAAAATAATAATAACTATTTTTTAAAATTTATTTTCTTACAAAAAAGATTTCACATGTTATTTTTATATTTTATATTAAAGATAAAATTGAAAAATATAAAAATATAATTTGAAATAATAATTCTCACCATTAGACTGATAGTTTCAAAATTATCGATTGATTTGTTTTAATTTTTTAAGAATTTATATTTATGTGATTAGTTCAAATTATTGTTTCTATAAATAACATGAATTGTATGAAATTATTATTATATAAGTTTGAAATGGAATGTAATTAAACCATTTTATAATACAATATAAGTATTTTTTGAATTGGTAGTGATGAAAAATTCATTTTTTAATTTAGATATGCATATTTTACATTTTAGAACATTAGTTATAATTTAAAAAAAACAAATTATCATTAATACTTTTACTATATTAAAATTAAATTTTAATCACATATATATTTTTAATATAATAAAATGACATTAATTTCTATTTTCATCTTGTAAAAAAGTATATTAGGATTAAATTTTTGGAATATGTCTAAAATAATTGATTTTTAATTGAATAGTGAAATAATTTAATTTTAAATTTAATAATAACATTTATTACCATCTCACTATATTAGAGAGGCATTGAATTTTAAAAAAACCTTTTCAATGATTTAATGAATAATTTTACACATTTTGGAAATATTTTTTAAAAACATATAAAAAAATTTAACCACAAAAACCAAAAGAAATATACTAATTCAAATAAAAAACTATTTTTTATCTTTTTATTTAATTAACGATATTTTGAAAAATATTTAGTTGTTTTTGTTGAAAAATAAAATTTTTATTTCTTATAATGAATTTTTTTATCATAATATTAAAATAAGTTATAATATGATCCCATACAAAAAATTTATTTTTAAAATGAAACTTTCCTAAGAATCATTTTTTATGTATTCAAAATTGTAATAATAACATTTAATACTCTAACACTTAAAAAATTTATCTTAAAAAATATTTTCATACATGGAATTTTTATCTTAAACTTATTTAATTATTTTAATTATTTTGATAATTAAAATTAGATACTGAAGCTGAAATTTGAGTTACTATGTCCAGTGGAAATTTTTGGGAAACTGTTTAAACCATCTGAAAGGGGTTTCAAATTGTAAAAAAGATGTTCGATATTGGATGGTAGATGTATGATTGACCATATATATTTCTTCAAACAATAATTGGTAATTTTATGAGAATTTGGGATTCAATAATGGAGTGAAATTATTTAAAAGTGACGGATTTTAAAAAAATTGACAAAGTCTATACATATAAATGTATCACACCTCCTCCCCATTTTTTCAGAAATTATAATGAATTAGCTAAATCAAAAATCTTCTCCAGTGTCTCATGATATCCTTTCCCATACCATCTAAGCCTTGGTCGTAACAAATTATCATGTTATGGATCCTAATCGTGTTAACCTATTGAGAACATCCATGGGGGAGGATGTTAATCACAGGTGTAGAACACATTTGGACATGACTAAATGGATCTTCTATAACACCCCCATTACCTTTGAGTAATATGTTATCCTTATTTTCATACCTCATATGAAATATTTTTATCATGTACCAATTATTTTTTAATATATTTCCATTAAATATGTTCTAATATAAATATATTTTTCATTGTTTTTTATATATGTTTATAATTCCAATTGAGATTCCCACATCCATCTAATCCAAATTTTATAGAAATTTACATTTCTGGACTCAGAGTAAGCATCAACCATATTAATGTTTTATAATCCTTGAGTGTATAATAAAAAGACAACATTATGATATGAAAAAACCCACTTGGATCAATTATTTTTTATAAAGAAAAATAAGGTACTTCATTCATTAAAATTTTCATTTACTTATTTGTAATGATTTACACAACTGGTAGCTTTTTATTAATTCTTCTCATAGACCCTTCTCATAAAATATCAATATTGAAACTAAATGATAATTGATTACATTTCAGTTTCATATAGGGATATATTAACTATATAATTCATTATTCTATTTTAAATCCTTATAATTTAGTCTTCTATTATTCCATGAGATATAACAATGAAGAACACTACTTTCTCAGTTTTTGATCGTTCTCATAATATATGTGGGGTTATTTTTAATCATATGGATGGAATTTGTACGATTTTATTTAATATAATATGTTTTATTTTGATTATATATCCTACTAGTGTATTATTTATCACATTAAATATCATGAGATGTTTTGTATGAGATTATGGAGGGAACTGAATCCAACATGGTAATTTTTCCACCTTAAAAATTTAGTCACAACAGTGACCATTTAATTTTGATAATCATATCATTTTTATGTGTTTTAAAAAAAATTATGATATTATAAATCATTTCAATATTATTTTTCTCCATGCATAATTTCACCCCATTTATGATATCATTTTATTCCTCTTTACATTCATGTTATGTTTTATTTTCTTGTTTATTACCTAACTCTACTTTCAAAATCACCCTTTTGATTATGTATTTTTTCCTAGATATCTTATGTAGTTTTTGATGATCAATATTAATTAGTATCAATATATGTAAATTTAAATATTGATTATTTTTTAATGTTTAATATGATTTATTTGTACATATAATCTTCTAAATATACCAGACCTCTAGATACTCAGCTTATATAGGGTGTAAAAATTTGAAAATTATAAAATGGTATGTGTTCATGGTTTGGGTCTATAATAACATGAAGCATAATTACTTTGAGTAAATTTATACATTAATACAATTATACATACAAAATGGATCTAATCATAATGTATCAATCATTTTATAAGCCTTATATAATGGGATACATATGTGATTCTATTTTTTACGTTGGAAGTAAAATAAAAAAATATTGTAATATAAAACATCTATCATAATTTAAATTATTGGAAGACACCTTTTTTATATCCTAGGAAAGGAAAAAACTAAGGGTTATCTAAAATTCATAGTAATCATTTTTTATAATGGTAGTTATTTGGTGTAAAAAATTCACAACTAGAATAGAATAATAACTAACTGAAAATAGAAGATATTTAATCAATTACATAAGGATGAAATTAATCCAGGGGTAATATAAATACAATAATATCCTAGAAAATATTAACGAAATTAGTTATGAAGGAAATTTGTAATATTTTTAGACTGATCTCCAACTTCATGATATCCTTTTCAAAAAGAACTTGTGCTAAGACATTTTATTAGAGGTTATTTATGCACAAAAATCCTATTTAATTTGGCTAGCTAGTTTCTCCCATGAGATCTATCAATGAATCGAGGAACTATATACAGCAAGGTACAACCCATCACTATATGTACAAAACATTCTTCATATATTTAATTATCAATTTAATTAAATAACAATAGAGTGATAAATATATATATATTTCAAGAAAAGAATACATATTTATCCTAGTTTTCCTCAAACAATTAAATATCTTTTGTAGCAAAAAACCTCAATGATAAATGAAATATTGTCTATGAAATAAGAGTATACATGATGTAAAAAATATGGAGATTAAGGGAAAATAGTTTCCCTTGATAAAAAAGTGAACATTTCCATGGAATGATAAGGACCAAAAAAATAAAAATAGAAAATATATTTCCAGTTGTTCATTAGGAATATAGGTTTTTTTAAAAGTCATGTCCATTGGAAAAAAATAGAATTGAAATATTAAAAAAAATATTTTATTATGATATTTATTTTCAAAATAATAAAAAAAAATTATAATAATCTAAATATTTTAAATTGGTAATGGTTGTGAGGAAAACCATTAACGCCATATACGATAAAAACACATATTTTCCCTTTTTATAAATATAGAAAAAATATAACATTCATAAAACATTATAAATATTCTTTTAAATTGTGTTAAAAATTTCAAAAACTCATAAAATATCATTAAAAGGTCCATTTCGTAATTGAAATGAAATTTGATAACCAATTTTATCTAAAATAATTATGTGACGAAAAATATACATGATTAACATAATTGTAAAATCATTTTATCACATTCAATATCATTGAAGGAATCAATTTTGTAATATATTAAATTTAAGAATAAAATATTTAATCTATATTAATTTCATGGTTTTTGTATAACAGAATACTTTTATGAAGGATGGATAGGAATATTTTATCAATGAAAATTAAGAAAATCCCCAAAAAACATAGCAAAATAAATCCTTGCATAATTTGTAAGATTTAATTTTTAACCTTTTGAAATTATATAGCTTCATTATAACCTTAACCATTAGTAATAAATAGGTATTCATGTTAAATATACTTAATGGGTTTTATTTACACAATATAGAAGTAAATTGGTTCATAATATCATATATGTCTCAATGGAATGGATGTTTTGATGAAATGAATAACTGCATACTTCCCATGAGTTGAAATATTTTTAACATGCAATATAATGTTTTAAAAAAAATTATTATTATATACCATAACATTATTAAAATTTATATAATAATATATGATTCTATTATGACATGGTTTCACATTTTGTATATTAATATTTCACTATTACCCTTGTTTTGGGTATGAAATACTTAATTTTTATAACATGTTTTTTATGGATGTTCTGATTCTTGTAAATAAGATATTTTAAAATTATATAAATAATTTTATTAATGTTTTAAATATCTTTTTTATTCATGTTATATATATTTTTAATCCGCATTCATGTTGAGACATGAAATATGAATTACATCATTTCATGGAGATGGTATGCCATATGCATGGATGAGCGATGTAATCTTTTCCATAATAGGTGTAAGGGTAATGAAGTGGAAGAAATGATTATTTTTGTTTAATAAATATCATGTAAGTTGTTTCATATATATTAATTATTTCAAAAAATTTCTCTACCTATGTGATAAGGTGATGAACAAAAATTACATCAGTTTGCGATAGGATAGTACTTTGTACATTGGAGCTATTTTTTTATTTTACAAATAAGGACAATGAAAATTAATATTTTATTTTCATAAAAATATCTCATAATATTGGATAGAATATTATGAATATTTTTTATTATTATTTTTAGATAATTTATGGTGGTGAATGAATATAGAAAAAAAGTTCATATTGAAGATATTTAAAATCACTAATAAAAACATCTATGGGATATATTATTGAGGGACAATGGATAGTCTTTTGGGAGGATTAGAAACTCTTGATCATGGATAATGAATCTAGGGATGAATTTTCGTAAGGGTTTGTTCAGTTAAAATGCTTAGACATGGAAATAGGTGAGGGGAAGAGTGGGGCTTTTATAATTTAGGTGAGTGGTTTATTTGTAATTATCATTGTTTTAAAATATTATCATGTCAATTTTAGGGAAAGGATTCTCAATAATATCTCATATTAACAGTTGATAGTATTAAATTATGAATACAACAAACCCATGGGGTTGAAAATTGTTTTTAATTAATATTATCCATTATCTTTTTATATTAACCCATGGTGTACAAATTTTTATCACAACTGCGGTAATTAATTTTTACTATTTTTACCATACATTATGAAAATAATTTTAGATATTATATAATTTTAATTAATATTTTAAAAAATATTGATTCCCTTTTATCAAAATCAATATCTATTATTGGAAAATTTTAATTTAACATTTTACCTATAAAACGTGACATTATGTTTTTTCATGAAATGAATTTTTCAAATATAAGATGACACTATATTAACAGTTTTTATAATAATAATTATTATATGGATTTGAATTAAATTTTTTATAAGTTTTATAAAAATTTAAATTAAATTATTCATCATTAGATATATTTTTACTTGATTTAAACTAATGACATTCTCCCTTAAAAAATATTTCTAATAAAATAGTAAACTAAGAGTAACAACTTTTCAAATAAATTGATCATATAATTAGTAATATAACATTAATTATAAATAAATTTAAAATTATATATATTACAAAACATTATTATAAATAAATAGTGTAATATTTAATTAATAATTTTTAAATTTTTCATAAAATCCTATTTCTATGGGAAAAATTAACAAATTCATTATTGGATATTTTGACCTATTAAGATCAAAATAGATATTAATCATATCTAATTAGTGTATTTTCCTTGAAATAATAAAATGTGAATTTCATAATAGTTTTATTAACTTATTATATTCACATATTATATTTTAACCTCGGTTATCACAGGGACACTATAAAGGGGTTGAGTGACGACACATGATTGAAGCAACTTAGGTGAAAAACATTACATTTTCAATGTTTTTATTTTTTTCGTTGGTTATTATATGTATAAAATCCATAAAATTCTATTTAATTTTCTATAAAGACCTGAAAATTCGATGTAATTTTTTTAATCTATATGGAATTTTATGAGTCTGCAAAAATTGACGGCGCATGATTCCGAGGCCGGGAGTGCTCGGAATAAATTTCTGAACTTTTTTATGTACGTTTAGTAAACGTGCGAGTGGGTTTTTTTAACTTTTGAATTGGTGCACGGAATTAAAATCTGAGGGCACCATTGAACACCCAATGTCGTTATTTTCTTAAGCAGACTATCACCTCTATCACAGTAGGTCAGGGGTAGAAGATAGTTTTTCAGTTTTTCATGGGAGAAGAAAAATAAAATATTTAAAATTTTATTTTTATCTTCAAATCCCTCCTTTTGATTTAAGGGGGTGGGGACCTCCATAACTAGAAAACCACCATTCTTAAATTATAGTTTTGGGGACCACCCGAACCCCTCTTTATAGTGGGGAAGTCCCTTGGAATCCTCTCACTTATATATGCCAACACAATAAAATTAATTGTGCCACTTAATTGTGCCAACATTAAATGTTCCAATGTATATTAAATTGGTAGTCCTATTTTAATTTTTGGGATCCTCTTTTCCTTCGAGATATCATTGGTGAAAGGGAGGCTTGTGGAGAAACTTGTAGAAACTCTTTCTCTATCGAAGAACACCATCTCCAATGAAGAACATACTTCAGAATCAAGAATGAGTATGACACTTCAGCCCGAATTCGGATGTGTGTTGCGAAAGCGACGATCATTAGCCCTCATCACCTCCATCGATATCATCATCTTCCTCTTGACACCTCAAATGAACGACAAGGTATAGATTGTTATTTTTGAATACCCCTTACCCGTTCTTGAGGTTCTTAATGATTCAAGAACAAATAATCTTCTTGTTTCCATACTGATGTGGTAGGTTTGAGCCAAACGATCACGACCCGTCCTCTACACAGCCTTTGTGGATTTGGTTATTTTAAATCAATGGAGACATCTAGAGATGAGTGTGGAAGACTATGAAATGAAGAACGGGCCACAAGGGCCTGCTCGATGCCCTAAGAACACTGACGTCAATCCGTGCTGGCGACCGGCACTAGTGGGGCTTGGGAGCGGTGGCCGGCACTTCAGTTGGCCGTGAAGATGGCAGCGGCAGAACCACACTGCCATAGAAGGGATGCGGCCCATCGGCCGTAGCAAAGCCAGGGCGGTGTTCGACGCACGACCTGCAGCGTCACTGTGGTGGTAGCGCGCGTCCTCTCCACCTGCCGTGCAGGGGCTGCGGTGCAAGGACAAAATGGCAATGAAGGGACGGCTGGCTCTTTTCCAGCCACAGGCGAAGGTGTGGCACATGACTGCTCCACGTGGAGGATGTATGGCTGTCTGGCTAGTCACAATCCGAGTGGGCCAACCAGCGTGCCGCACGGTGGCCGCGACGGCGTGTCAAGCTAGGCCTGGAGCAGTTTCGAACCTTTATGTTATTTCAATCATCTCTTAAGCTAGGTGAATCCTTTTAACGAACCGTCTATGGAACCAAAATCCTTGTATCGAGACCGTTATTTTTACATACCCCACTTGAGTTTGGGATAAATTTGGGGTATAGTTGGGCTGGATCGAACACGAATCCAATCGGGGCCCTAGGACTAAAAGTCCAATAACATACAGACCATGCGTCTGATTGATGCCCCGTCTATTGCGTTGTGACCCCTATTATGTGGTGGTCCTTTGGGATACATCCTGATGGGACTTAGTGGAAGCTAGAGTATCGACCTGTGGATTGAGGAGCAGATCCACCTGGAATCAAGAAAGCATAGTGTGGGAACCATGTAGCTGGCTGTAACATGAGAAAATGGTTCCTATGTGGTTCAATACCTTGGTATCCTTCCTAGGTTTCTGCTTTGGGATCTTACGTGGGTCTGTAATCGAGATTATCACCTGGATATGCTCAAGGATTCCACGTGGGACAACTCTAGGATCCTACGTTGGTCTGTACTAGGATCTTATGTAGGTCTGTTAATTAAGGATACTACATGGGTATACCACATAAAAGAGTAATATGACTAAATAGTTACATCTAATCAACATTAATAATGTACCTATGTTATACTTAGTGTGAGATGAGTCCTTTACTTCACAGTAATACCTTTGTGGTATTCATTTGTGTGGCGTACCTTTGTGTTACATACCTTCTTGGTGATACCTTTTTAGTATTCTTATTTGTGGCGTACCTTTGTGATACTTACCTTTGTGGTGATACCTTTGTGGCATTCTTCTGTGTGGAGTTACCTTTGTGATACTTACCCTTGTGGTGTTACCTTTATGGTATTCTATCTTACATGGAATAGTAGAACATTGGCTAAGAGTTTCCCCTTGTGTTTCCTGATGATTGTGATGTGTTTATATGATAACTTAGGTATAAGTATAGTCATATACTTAAGTAGAGATGTCAGAGGTATTCGTGTTTTGTGGTTTATCCTTCATTGGTTGTGTGAGACCTTCTAGGGTCTCGGGGTCCCTACTTTGAATTTTTATACTCACCCCTACACTGGTGACGCCCGCACCTTGTAGTGTTTGGTGCAGATGACGAACAATGCTAATTGGGAACGAGAGTACCAGGATTGGAGGTAGCTCTAAGGTGGACATTAGACGAGGCATACTATAGTGAATACTAATCGAGAGATATACCTACCCATTAGGTAGGATCCTTGCGGGTGTTTACAGGAGCTGTTCCATTTTACTTGTACTTTCCAGTTTTCTTGTTCTTTCATGTTGGGATTTTATTATGGCCCCCTTTTTTTACTATACAAACTCATTTTAATTTATAGTTTACTAGTGTTAGTACCATGTTGTGTTATTGGATGTGTAATTTTACAGGTTATAAAAGAAATTCCTTCCCAGTTTTAGGGATTACGCATTTTGGTTCTTGTCGCTAGCCCCTGGCCTATGGAAGGAGGGTTTTGGGTAGTCACGGCACGGGCCCCGAGGAACGATTCATGAAAAATTGGTATCAGAGGAGTCGGTTCAATCATAGAACAATGGACTCTAATCTTTTTAACAGCTATAGTGTTATGTGTAGTGAGTTTGGTTATCTGTTTAGGGAATACAATGTTGGTGCAGTGGCCGACGTATCCATACACCCGGAACCTGATTTCTGATTTTTGACTCAGTGCTCCATATATGATATGAGGTATGGTCTTTGTCTACTCCACCTAAGTTGTAGTACTTATAAACACAAGTACCAATCACTCTATTACTTCCAATTCTCTTGTTCAGATCTTGGAGATTCCAATAGAGTCGTTGGCTCGATCATTACGGATAGAGACTCCTATAGGAGTGGATTCAGCGATAAAGAACTGGTGCTGATAGTGTGAGCTTACTCTAGTGAATGAGAGCATCGGGTGGGATCTCTTAGTAGCGTCGTCGATGCCATCAATTTTCAACATGGGTATGGACGGGTTGTCTACAATTCAAGCTCAGATTAACTGTATTCGGCGAAAAGTGCAGTGTATCCATGAGGATGGAACTGTGTTTACCTTCACAGGTGAGAAGGGAGACTTTGCAGCATAAGACAGACTTATCTGGAAGAGGATGCAGAAGATCTCTCATCAGTTGGCTAGCCTTACCCTCAGAGCGGTTGATGTGCAGAGTCCAGGTTATCCTGTAGTGGTGGACTAGTACATGGATGTCTTCCTTGATGATGATCCAGGTCTACCTACTCATAGAGAGGTGGAATTTTACATTGACATGAACCTCAGGTTGAAACTGATATCTACACCAGCATATCGGATGGCTCCCACGGAGCTTCGAGAGCTGCGAGTACAGCTTGAGGACTTATAGGTTAAGGGTTTCATCCAGCCCAGTGTTTCTCCTTGGGCAGCCCCAATTCTATTCACCAAGAAGGTGTATGGGATCTTTAGACTTTGTGTGCACTATCGGCGCATGAACCAGAAGATAGTGAAAAATAATTCCACACTCCTAATGATTGACGACCTCTTTGATCAGCTAAAGGTATCATGATTGTTCTCGAAGATATACCATAGATCAGTTTATCACCAGCTCAGAGTACGAGATGAGGATTTTTAGAAGATGGATATCAGATGTTAGTATGGACACTACAAGTTCTTGGTCATGTCATTCGGCATGACCAACACTCTAGTATTGTTTATTGGACTCATTAAACCGATCTTCCAGCAATACCTTGATTGATTTATAGTATTCATCATCTACGATATTCTGATCTCCTTGGATACTGAAGAGGAGAATGCCTATCATTTGAAGATAGTTCTGGACACACTGTGAGAGCACTAGATTTATGGTAAGCTCTTGATGTTCTAATTCTGGATCCGAGAATTTCACTTTCATGGACATTTCATCTCAGAGGCTGGAGTTGTGGTGGATCCAGTTATGATTTAGATGGTACATTCTTGGGAGCCACCCAACAGTGTGACGAAGGTACAAAGTATCTTGGGTTTGGCTGAATACTACAAGAGATTTGTTCCATATTTCTCAATATTTACAGCACCATTATTAGTGTTGATGAAGAAGGGGAAACCCTTCATGTGGTTGGAGATATTCCATTGGTGTTTTCAGGAGTTGTGGAAGACATTTACTAGTGCCCCCATCATGAGGCTTCTAGAGTCTGGAGTTGGGTACGTAGTTTACTACGACGCATCAGGGACTGGTCTCGGATATGTCATGATATAGGAGTGATCATTCATTGCATATGGTTCTCGAATTTTGAGACATCCTGAGAAGAACTACACTACCCCTGACATGGAGTTAGCATCAGTGGTCTCCACATTGAAAATGTGGCGACATTACTTAAAGGATTAATGTTTACAATCTACTCAGACTACAACCGTCTCAGGTATATCTTGTCTCAGAATGACCTAAACTTGAGACAGCGAAGTTGGCTCGAGTTCTTCCTAGACTATAACTTAGATATAGTCTATAATCCTGGGAAAGGGATCGTTGTAGCAGATGCACTCAGAATGAGATCTGGTATACAACTGCTTGGTGAGTCAATAGAGCAGCTTGCAGCTTTACAGATTTCCTTTGTGGAAAGTGATGGAGAATATTTTCTTCAGCCTCTTACAGTCACCCCACATTTTCTTCATTGAGTCAGGGAGTGCAACATGGGGACACTGACAATGAGGATCTATGTGCTCAGATATCCACAAGACAAGCATATGATGTATTTTATGATGTTGGGGAGCACTTCATCCATTTCAGAGGATGTACCATGGTACTAGTGTCACTTCAAGAGGAATTGTTTCGGGAGTTCCACACGTCCCCTCTAGCGGTATATCCACGAGTGGCGAAGATGTACCAGGATCTCTGACGATATCACTGGTGTCCAGGAATGAAGAAAGAAGAAGCAAAGTCTGTCTCTCGGTGCCCCACTTGTTAGCAAGTGAAGGTAGAGAAAAAGGTACCAGCATGCTTTATTCAGCCTTTAGAGGTCCTATATTAAAAGTGGGATGACATATCCATGGGATTAATGATTGTACATCCATGTACATCTAGGGTTCATGATTCTATTTGGATGAACGTCAATCGAATCACCATGTCAGCCCAATTCCAACTGATTAGAGAGCAGAGTTCAGTAGAGAGCTAGGGACGCCTCTATGTTCAAGAGATTGTGCGGATACATGGAGTACCGTCGATGATGGTCTCCGATCGTGATGTGCGTTTCACTTCACATTTATGGATGTGGTTGCAGGAGGCTTTCGGAAATCAGCTTCATTTGAGCACCACCTTACATCCTCGCACAGTTGGCCAGACTGAGCGGACCATTTAGACCCTCGAGGACATGTTTCATGCTTTCCTCATCGACTTCAGTTGTAGCTGGGAGGATCACATTCCCTTGGTAGAGTTTTCTTATAACAACATATATTACTCCATCAATGGGATGACATTATTCTAGGTGTTATATGGCCGACCATGCAGATCTCCTTTACGCTAGACTGAACCAGGGGATTCAACACTCATGGGATCATACATGGTACGAGATACCACAGAGAAGGTTCTAATCATCCAGGAGTGGATGACGAATTCACATAGCAGGCATAAGTCTTATGCTGACTGGAGACTGAGATCCTTGGATTTCAAGGATGGAAACGATGTCTTTATATGGGTCTCACCTTGACGAGGTTTGCAAATATTTGGACATGGTGGAAAGTTATCTCTGAGGTTCATCGGACCCTTTTAGGTCCTCAGTAGTGTTGGTGAGGTGGATAACCGCTTATCTCTTCTACCTTAGCTGCACCGGGTGCACGACATCTTCCATGTATCCCCACTGAGAAGATACGTGCATGAACCATTACACATCATTGAATGGGGCGAGCTGGACATCAACGATCGAGTGACCATTTTGGAGGGTGCAGTGGAGAATGAGGATCGAATGGAGAGAGTCCTTCACGGGTGATCAATAGCTTTGGTGTGTGTACGTTAGCAGCATGGGAACCTCCATGAGAGAACATGGGAGCGGGATGCTCATATTCCTACTCAGTACCCCCACTTGTTTTCCTAGTTTTTGTGATGTGACTTTTGGGGATGCAATGACCTAATATGGGGAGAATGTAAAGACATGGAAATTCAATGTAATTTTTTTAAACTATTGGGAATTTTTGGAGTCCGTGAAAATTTACTCCACAAGATTCTATATCCCATAGTGACCTAAATGAATATGTGAACTTTTTTTAGGTACGATTAGTAAATGTATTAGTGGTTTTTTGTTACTTTGGAATCCGTGCTCAGAATTGAAATCAGAGGGCACCGAGGAACTCGCTGTGCCATTATTCGCTTAAGGAGACTTTCACCACAACCTCTATAGGTTTAGGGTAGAAGATAGTATTTTAATTTTTTTAATGAAGATGAAGAATTAAATATTTAACATTTTATTTTTCATTCGAAACGCCTCCTTTTGAGTTATGGTTGTTGGTACCTACCAAACTAGAAAACCCCCATTTTTAAATTATACTGTTGGGGACCACCCGAACCCCTCTTTAATGTGGGAATGTCCCATGGAATCCTACCACTTAATTGTGCCAACACAATACAATTAATTGTGCCATTTAATTGTGACAACATTAATTGGGCCAACATAAATTAAATTGCTAGACCTATTTTAATTTTTGGGCTCCTAATTTCATTAGGAAAATCGTTTGTGAAAGGTAGGCTTGGGGAAAACTTTGGAGAAACTCTTTCTCCAATGAATAACGTGTTCTCCAACGAAGAACATACTTCATAATCAAGAACCAGGAAGATGCAGGAGCCTGACTTCGGAAGCATGTTGCAGAAGGGACGATCGTTGGCCTACATTGCCTCTATCGACATTATCATATACATGTCTAAACATCCAATTAACAACAAGTTAGGGTTTGTTATTTTTGAATAACCCTAACCCTTTTTGGATGTTCTTCATTATTCAAGAACAAATAAGCTGCTTGTTACCATTTTAACTTTGAGGGTTTGAGAAAAACGAACATGTCTTGTCCTCTTCGCAACCTTTTTAGATTATAGTGATTTTAAACCAATAGCTACGTCTCAAGATGAGTTCGGAAGACTTCAGAATGATGAACGTGCAATCGAGCCACGTCCGGTGACCGGTGAAACGTCACTGGTGATTTGGACGGGCAACTGGCACCAGTGGGGCTTGGGAGCGGCGTACAACACCCCAGTTGACCGCCTGATGGTGGTGGTGATGCGCGTCCGCACCGCCTGGTGTGCAAGTGCCACGACGCATGGCCACAACAACAATGGAAGGGAGGTCGGCTCGCTGCCGGTCCCAGTGAGGGCGTGGTGCACGACCGCGCCACTCGAAGGAAGGCGGGTCGTCCGGCCAGCCGCGAGCCGAGCAGGCCGCCTAGCGTGGGCCAGGCCAGACCCTGCGGGCAAGGTCAGACCTAGGGCCAGAGCGGGGTCGGCCCAGTCGGGGTCAGGCCGGGTTGGTCTAACTGGGTCGGAGCGAACTCGTACCAGTTTTGACCCTTTTCTCTCTTTCGGTTATCTCTTGAGCAATGTGCATCCATATGGAAAACCATATGTGGAACTGGAAACCTTGGATCTAGACAGTCCGATTGACATACCCCACATGATATTTGGATAATGTTGGGGTATGATTGGGTTGGATCGAACACGAATCCAATTGGGCCCTCGGGACTAAAAGGCCAATAACTTAAAGACTGGGCATCCAATTTACCCACCATATATTGCATTGAGACCCTTATTGTTGGGTCGGAAAAAGCAAGGAAATGATGGCAAGAGGGGGGGTGAATTGCCTTTTAAAAACTTGATTAACAAATTAAAAATCAAAGTAAAGTGCAGCGGAAATAAAGAGGCAAGACACACAAAATTGATAACGGAGTTCGGCCAAAAACCCGGCCTACGTCTCCGCTCCCAACTCAACCGTTGAGAGATTACTACCGCTTGCTTTTCAATGGTTTTAGCAAGAAACCCACTAGGCTTTGAGGTAGCACTAGGACCTATTACAGCTTGCTTTTTGTGGTTTAGCAAGAACCCACTTGCTTTTAATGGAATAGCAAGAACCCACTAGCCTTTTTAACGGGTGAAGGCTAGCTCACCGACAACTCAAGCCCTTTAAAAGGAAAGGCTTGAAAAACCTCTTCACACCTTAATGGTGGTGTGAGAACCCAAAGAAAGAGGAATAGAAAAGGAGTTGGGGTTTGTAGGCACAAACCCAATTTTAAGCTCAAAATAAAATAAACAATAAAAACCGTATTGGAGGAAGACTTGGGCGCCAAGGGTTGAATGGAGTTGATGTAGCGTGCTCTCCCAAGCTTCTTGAGGTGCTCCTTGGATTGGAAGTTGTTGGAGCAAGGTGGGTTCCCTTGGAGCAATCCGCCGGAGGTTGGCCAAATGATGGAGAAAGTGTTCGTTGGCTTCACAATGCTTAATTATTGTCCGGCTATTGTTCTGGGGCTTCAAGGTGCTTTATTTATAGAGGGGGAACCCTCATATGGCCGTTGGAGGCCTTTGGAGCCGTTGGAAAGGCTTTCGGAGCCGTTGGGAGGCAAGTGGAGCAGCCTGGTCAAAGCTCCAACGGCTAGTTTGACTGGCTCCACCGGCTGGCCGGTACAGTCCCACCGGTTGGCCGGTGTTTGCAAAAAGTCATTGGATTCCTGTCCAGGGGCCACCGGTTGACCGGTACATCTCCACCGGCTGGCCGGTGCCTTGGTAGAGAAGAAGAGTCTTGATCCAGGCTCTACCGGTCGACCGGTGAGGAGCCACCGGCTGGCCGGTGGAAAGACAGTAGGTCTCACTATTTGTGCTGGGTGCCACAGGTCGACCGGTGGCAGAGCCACCGGTCGACCGGTGGGGAGGCAGTAGCTACCCCTTGAGTCTGGGTGCCACCGGCTGGCCGGTGGTGAAGCCACCGGTCGGCCGGTGGACTGAATTTCAGTCCATTTCTGCCTCTTCCTTGGTCAACTTCTTGGCAATCAAATGCCTATCAACACAAACACTTAAAACACAATGTTAGATAAAAATGAAAGTGATTGTGATCATGAAAATCAAACAACGAGAGGTTCGAGATGTACAACAATCTCCCCCTATTTTGATGATCACAATCACTTAAACAATTAAAGTAAAAACATGAATTGAAAGGAATGCTTAAATAAAATTAAATGTAAAGCAAAGCATGAAAAAAAGTTTCTCCCCCAATCAATCAAGAAATTCTCCCCCTTTGTGATTATCAAAAAAGAGTGGGGCATAAAACTTGATTGAGGGAAACGAGATTTGAAAAAACAAGATTTGAGATTTGAAAAATGAGTTGAGATTTTTGAAATGAAAGTTTTGAATCAAAAGTTTGAACTGAAAGTTTTGAAATAAAAGTGAAAACAATTTAGAAAATTCTCCCCCTAAATAAAAACAATAAATCACCGGGGAGTGGGATTTTGAAAAGAGACAATTTTAGGCCCGGAGAGACTCGCTAAGAGGGATTTTTCAATCCACACTTGCCTTGTAGCGGGTCTTCTCCTATAAAATTCGTCCGAAAAGAAAAAACTTTTGGGTTGACCATACCGGGCGTTTTTACAATTACATTCATAAATGAGGTGCCCGGGTTTTTTACAATAGTTACAAAATTTAAATTCGGAGCTCCCCCTTACAAATATAGTGGGTGCATGGGAGGAGGAAGCTCGGTTGGTATATCCTAGCCCTTGGGTGGTTAGGGAAATGCGTTGGGAACCAAGCAATTTCGAAAGGTTTTGTTCCCCTTGGGTGAACTTAGCTAGGGATTCTCTAAGGTCCTTGATGGTTGATTCCAAAGAATCAACATTGGGAAAATTTTGGATTTTTAGGGAGAGTTCCTCCTTCTCTTTAAGAAGTTGTTCTTTTTCGGAGGAGAGTTTTTTGAAAGACTTTTTTAAAGAAACAAATTTTGAAGATAATTCATGAAAACCTTTTTCTAATTGGTCTCTAGCATGTGAGAGTTCCTCATAGGATAAATGATTTAAAGAATTGGAATTTGAAGAACAAGAAGAGGAGGAAGAGGAGGAAGATACCTCATGTTTTGCCATTAGGCATTTTTTACCATGGTCGCTCAAGGAGAAAGAGGAGAATGAAGAGGTGGAGCTATCACTCCATGTTTTCTTTAAAGCCTTCTTCTTCTTCTTCTTGGCCCTTTTCTTGTGAGGTGGGCAAACGAGTTTGATCTTTTCGTCGGGTTCTTGCTTGATGACGAGTTCTCGCTTGTTGTCGGGTTCTTGCTTTGGAGCCTTGCTAGTACCTTCATAGGTTAGCTCTAAAAGCTTCCAAATATCATGAGAAGATGTGCAAGAAGAAATGCAATAAAAAACATTACGGTCTAAGCCACAATGAAGAGCATTCATGGCTTTGCCATCAAGCTCAAAATTTGCAATGTCATTGGGGGTCCATTTAGATTCATCGGGAGAAGAAAGGGTGAAACCATGCATGACAATTTTAAAAATAGGATAACCAATGCTTTTAAGAAATGTGGTCATGCGGGTTTTCCAAAAAGAATAATCGGCTCCATCAAAGAATGGAGCACGATCCAAAGAAAATCCTTCGGGGGATTGAGAGGAAGAAGCGGTAGAAGCCATCAACAAAAAAAAGGATCTTTAATTTGAAACCGGTTAGGGAATTATTCAAATACGTGCTCTGATACCAATTGTTGGGTCGGAAAAAGCAAGGAAATGATGGCAAGAGGGGGGGTGAATTGCCTTTTAAAAACTTGATTAACAAATTAAAAATCAAAGTAAAGTGCAGCGGAAATAAAGAGGCAAGACACACAAAATTGATAACGGAGTTCGGCCAAAAACCCGGCCTACGTCTCCGCTCCCAACTCAACCGTTGAGAGATTACTACCGCTTGCTTTTCAATGGTTTTAGCAAGAAACCCACTAGGCTTTGAGGTAGCACTAGGACCTATTACAGCTTGCTTTTTGTGGTTTAGCAAGAACCCACTTGCTTTTAATGGAATAGCAAGAACCCACTAGCCTTTTTAACGGGTGAAGGCTAGCTCACCGACAACTCAAGCCCTTTAAAAGGAAAGGCTTGAAAAACCTCTTCACACCTTAATGGTGGTGTGAGAACCCAAAGAAAGAGGAATAGAAAAGGAGTTGGGGTTTGTAGGCACAAACCCAATTTTAAGCTCAAAATAAAATAAACAATAAAAACCGTATTGGAGGAAGACTTGGGCGCCAAGGGTTGAATGGAGTTGATGTAGCGTGCTCTCCCAAGCTTCTTGAGGTGCTCCTTGGATTGGAAGTTGTTGGAGCAAGGTGGGTTCCCTTGGAGCAATCCGCCGGAGGTTGGCCAAATGATGGAGAAAGTGTTCGTTGGCTTCACAATGCTTAATTATTGTCCGGCTATTGTTCTGGGGCTTCAAGGTGCTTTATTTATAGAGGGGGAACCCTCATATGGCCGTTGGAGGCCTTTGGAGCCGTTGGAAAGGCTTTCGGAGCCGTTGGGAGGCAAGTGGAGCAGCCTGGTCAAAGCTCCAACGGCTAGTTTGACTGGCTCCACCGGCTGGCCGGTACAGTCCCACCGGTTGGCCGGTGTTTGCAAAAAGTCATTGGATTCCTGTCCAGGGGCCACCGGTTGACCGGTACATCTCCACCGGCTGGCCGGTGCCTTGGTAGAGAAGAAGAGTCTTGATCCAGGCTCTACCGGTCGACCGGTGAGGAGCCACCGGCTGGCCGGTGGAAAGACAGTAGGTCTCACTATTTGTGCTGGGTGCCACAGGTCGACCGGTGGCAGAGCCACCGGTCGACCGGTGGGGAGGCAGTAGCTACCCCTTGAGTCTGGGTGCCACCGGCTGGCCGGTGGTGAAGCCACCGGTCGGCCGGTGGACTGAATTTCAGTCCATTTCTGCCTCTTCCTTGGTCAACTTCTTGGCAATCAAATGCCTATCAACACAAACACTTAAAACACAATGTTAGATAAAAATGAAAGTGATTGTGATCATGAAAATCAAACAACGAGAGGTTCGAGATGTACAACACTTATTACGTGGCGGTCCTTTGGGATACATCTTCATGGGACTTCATGGATGATGGAGTATCGACCTATGGCTTGAGGAGAAGATCCTCCCTGAATCAAGTGAGCTTAGTGCGGGAACCATGTAGCTGGCTGTAACATGAGAAAGGGATCTTTTGTGGTTCTGTGCCTTGGGATCATACGTGGGTTCGTGCTTTGGGATCCTACGTGGGTTTGTGTTCGAGAGTATCACCTGGATCCACTCTAGGAATTCATGTCGGACTACTCAAGGATCCTACGTGGTTCAAGTTTACTGGGATCCTACATGGGTCAATTGAATTAGGATCCTATGTGGGTCTGCCTCTTAACAGAGTAAGAAGATTCAGTAGTTACATATAATCATCTTTACTAAAGTAATTATGTTATACCATGTGTGAGCTGAGTCCATACATCTGTGGTAATACCTTTTTGGTATTCTTCTATGTGGTGTACCTTTGTGGTACGTACCATCACGATGATACCTTTGTGAAATTCTTATTTTGTGGCGTACCTTTGTGGCACATACCTTCATGGTGATACCTTCATGGTGATACCTTCATGGTATTCTTCTATGTGGCATTACCTTTGCGGTACATACAATTGTGGTGTTACATTTTTGGTATTATTTCCTATGGGGAACAATTGTACTCTATATAAGAGTTGGTCCTTGTGTTTCCTCATGATTATGATGGCATTACTGGATAACGTAGGTATATGTATGGGAATATAGATAAGTAGAGATATCAGATGTTTTCATGCTTTTTGGTTCATCCTTTGGGGGTTTTGTGAGACCTTCGATGGTCTCGGGGTCCCTACTAGGTATCGTTAAACTCACCCCTACATAGGCTATGCTCGTACCTTGTTGTGTTTGGTGTAGACAACAGACAACGCTGACTGATAATGAGAGTACCCAGACTAGAGGTAGCTCAGAAGTGGGCATTTGATGATGTGTAGCATGGTGGTGACTGATCAAGAGCTGTACCTACTCTTCAAGTAGGATCCTTGGCGGGTGTTCACATGAGCTGTTCCAGTTTACTTGTACTTTCCAGTTTTCTGGTACATTCTAGTTGGGCTTGTATTCTGGCCCCATTTTCTTAATATACACACTCTTTTTACTTTACAGTTTACTTGTGTTCGTACTTTGTTGTGTGATTGGATGAGTGTGTTTATAGTTTATAAAGGCAATGCCTTCCCAGTTTTAGGTAATACGCCTTTTTATGCTAGTAACCTACCCATGGCCTATGGAAGGCAAGCTTGGGGTAGTCACGGCATGGGCCCTGGGGGACAGGTTGTGAAATTTTCGTCGTAAATTTAATAATCATTTTTTAATTTATCATGTAGAACCAAGGTTAGTCATATTTAAATAACCATATTAAATATTGATGTAGTTACCTATATGTAGTATATAAGTGAGATTTTTTATCCCATCTCATAGTATGTTTCTGGTATATGCCATATAATAGGTGTCCCGATCCCGGTGGGTGACATTGTCCCATGTGCGTCTCCCCAAATTTCAGAGGTTGTCGACTAACATTAAGGTCCTAGGGTGAGTCTGTGGGAGGACTATTCCATCATTACTTATGTTTAATTCAATAGATAAATATAAACATTTCTAAATTGTAAAATAAATACATGTAAAAAAATGCACAACAGAAAATATAAACAACAATAAAAATATAATATATAACTGCAATAATATAAAGGAATACAATAACTGATGATGATATGTCATGTCACTAGAAATCTAGAAAACATGTATACAGGATACCATGAATAACATGTTCCTCCAAGGAATAATATAAATTAAAAGTAAATTCCATGAATCAAGGGCTCTATGATAGTCATCTGGTATCTATCTCCATCCCAAAATGCTAGCAATCAAGTGTTCGAAGACATATTCTTCCCCTTATCAACACCTACATTCATGCAATCTAATCCATGTACCAAACTGTGCCCAAAGTGGGTGTGAGATAAATCTAAGTTGGCCACCACCAATGTTGTTTATATCAAAATCCCCATGTAATGGAAATATAATAGTGGGATAGCATGAATATGTAATGTAATGTTATGAAATGTACTATATACCAATGTACATACATCAGCCATCGGATTGTGTCGGAATGTAACCAATCAATTAATAAATTATTACTAGTTTAAAAATAAGTCACATGTTAATAATAGTGGATATTAAACCTTTTGAAAATGAATGCAACAATTATATTTAATAATGAGGTTCCATGGTAACATCCAAGGAAATATAGACCTCTTGTTTTAAAAACTCAGTAATAAATATTACCTGGGAAAGGGTAAGTGTGTAATGCAAGAAGAATATTCTATTTAATTACACAATATGATGCCTAACGAATCCAAGGTGATAATCCATTGTAAAATTGGGCAAGGCAGAGATAGGTCCCTATGGACTGTAACCATGGAACCGACTAATCAATTCTTGATTCAAGGAGTGTATCAAAGGAATAGTTTAATACAATGTGAGGGATCTGACGACGCCATATCTGGTATCCAATAAAAGGAAAGTATCACGATCTTAGTGTGTTTCAACTTATGAATGATGTATCCTTGAATCATAATTTTGTTACCAAGTTCTCAAGGCATTCACTGATTATAATCCCCTGCAATATTGAGTTAGTCATCTAATATTTAATTAAGAAGTAATTTAATTTTTTATTTTTTTCAAGACATTCGTTTCATTGGTGGGATAAGGGAAAGTAGCATGAAACCATTTAATTTAGTAATAATTAATCATTAAATTCATGTCTAGATTGTACAATAATTAATGTACATTCCTCTATATTCCATTAATGTGGTATGGGGTGATATAGCCTTACAACCTATTAATCATACACATTTAATCCGGTCAAATCATATAGTTAGTATACTCTCCACTTTCTCATTCACATTTAATTATTATTTTTATTCACTTTCCATAGGTTGTTCAAGTGGAATATATATGGTACATTCCATTAACTATTAAATTATACAATAATAATTAATGACAAGGAGGCCAACCAATAGTGTATTCATGCTCGACCATATTCGAACAATTTCACAAAAGTATGAAAATAATAAAAATGGAATTATAGAATATCATCAAACATTGGATGGAGGGAGTTGTTGTAGTAACCACTAACAACTAAAAAAATATGGAAATATAATAATTATATGTTTTTAATAATTATTATCATGACATATAAATTCAAAAAAATGCCACCCGATGAAATCGTTAGGCCCCACAAGACAATTCCAAAATCAAAAATCATGAGGGATGAGTTATAGACTACCCTCTATTGGGTTGTCTGATCCTTATCATATGATATCAAACAATAATTTGGCTTATAAACGAGTAGATATAGGAAAAAGGTGAAAAATTATCAAAAATCAAAATATATGTTGAGAGAAAAAGAGGAGGAGAACAGCGAAAATGAAATTGATTACATATCATTTCATATCCAACATGATGAATAAAATCATGATTAGAAACCGAAAGAAGAATGTATTTCAATACCTACCTATGCACATAAATGATATCCAAAATTGATTAAAATAGGTCAATCATTCATATCATCATATTAGGAGGAACTACAACGGTTTATTAGATGAGTATGGAGATGAAGGTCATTTTTTCCAAAAATTGCATGTTCATGGATTGACCTCATTGTATTCCATACTCTGCACCAACCATGCATGGGTACCAAGGGAATAAAGGGTATATTCTTGGTTAGGTTGCATGGTAAGAGAAACATTACACAAACCATGTAGTTAGGGTCTATCCAAAAATTCACCATCCACAATGTTTTTCATAAATGCGTGGTCTTGGGAATAATGTTCGCTAAACTACATGCCTTTCTTTGTTCCCCAAATTATGGATTATTGGAACAAAAAAACCTCAAGCACTACTGGGACTTTCCCTATCACATTAGGAATCCATATTTGTCCAAAACTATGTAATTGGATCGAAATTTATAGGATCCAAACCTAAGTGAAAACACATGATTTTATAGTATTCAAACCTTAAAATAACTCATCCATAACTTCATCTTCCAAGAGTTATGAAACACTATCTGAGAAAATTTCTATCCCATAATCACGTATTTTGGCCTCCCACTCTCAAGTCACTTCATGCACATCACCAAGATCACATAACAGCTATACCATAGGGACTAACCGTCCTCAAAGAAACATCATTATCTGGTCGATGATGCATACTTGATACTTCTCAATGGTATAATCAATATCTAACAAAAATTCCTCAAGATTAATGTTATGAGATATTTCTGTAAGATACTGTCAATGCTGTGAAACATGGATGATTTTAAGCATGTAACTGAACATCTGAGTTAGTATAAACTAATATTCATTGGCCCGACTCTTTCTAGGATCTCAAATGGACATACATGATGAGGCGATATCTTCCCTTACTTCTGTAATCGTCTATGGCCTATCCTGGGTGATACTTGAAGGAAAACTCGATCCTCTAGCTCTAACTATAGAGGTCATTGATGGAGACTGGCTTAAATTTTTTTTCTATATCAGGTAGTAGTCATATTATTTTTTATCAATTGAGCCTTATCAGATGTTTTCATATATGATATGAGTACCTAGTAGGTCTGTCTCACCTAACAACATCCAAAAAAGTGGTGAACGACACATCCTACCATATAAAGAAACAAAAATAGCCATCAAAATTGTTTCTTGGAAGTAATTAATATTGAAACATCGAAGAGATGGATTTTTTTCCCATGAACTATTGAAATCACAGAAACATGATTAGAGCATATCCTCTATAACTTGTATTGTTCGTTCTGATTGTCAATCGGTCTGATGCTAAAGAGAAGTTCTTAGAAGAACATGTGATCCCATTTCCTTCTATAATCCCTTCCAAAACTATTATGTAAAATGAGAATACCTTTATTAAATTATTGTATGAGGGACCCCTTGGAGTCGTATGATCTCACATAAATAAAGTCTTCCTAAATCATCATCTGAAAAAGTATCCCAAATAGGTATGAAGTGAGCTACATTTTTCAGTCTATCAATGAAAACCCATACATCATTTCTACGTCAAGTAATCCTTGGTAAATAAACTTAAATTTCAATAGAAGCATCTTACCATTTCAATTTCTGGATTGGACGTATCTATAACAAGCCTGCACATCTCCGGGGCTCTACCTTCACCTGCATGAAGTCAGAACACCTGCTGATAAAGTCTTCTATCTGATGTTTAATTATAGGACACCAAAACTAGAATCAAATGTATCCATATATCTTAAATTGATTCTTGAATGAATTTCCCACTAAGAGGAATGTGAATCTTTCATCAAATCATCTCTCATAACTATAGGGCCGCAGTCAGGTCCCTATATATGTAGGATGTCGTCTCTGCCTACAGACCAATCTAGAGGTGAGTTATATACTGATATACACCCAGGGAGTACCAATCATTTAGGTTCTAAATTTTTTTAACTATTCACTTTATCATAGAGGGAATAGGTAACTGAATAAGATATGAGGTGATGATACTTGTGACCATCATGAAACTATTGGTGCATCACAGATAAGAGGGCCATTAACTTCCATTAATCATTGGCTTCCTTTACTGCTTGTTCCTGTGTTATCCAACTCATTGCATCTTCAACCACATTTCCCTTATCTAGAAAATAGGAAACCTCCAAATTGAAGTATTCTAGATATTATACCCACATTTGTTATCTATGGTTCAAGTCACACCGAGTAATGATATATTTTATGCTATTGCGGTCTATGTACACCACACAACGGTCACCTAATAAATTGTGTCTCTAATAATGTATGGTGTCGTCGACATCTGCATGTAGTTATCATGCATCTAGTAATTTCTATCACGATTCATCAACTTCAGAGATCCACAAACAATTATTCTATCTTCCTGCATAAAAACTACTCATAGGACAATTCCAGATGCATCATAGATGACTATATAACCTATACATGGCTCAGGAATGATTAGAACATGTTCTAAGACAAACATTCCTTTCATCTCTTTAAAGGATTTCTCAAATTCTTTTGTCCAATGGAACCTAGAACCATTCATTGTAAGTCTAGTAAGAGGTGAGGCAAGCTGTGAGAAGTCTTCTATGAAATACATGTAATATTCATCTAGAACTAGGAACCTAGGTTCAATGGATGCTCCTATAAAACTAAAATACTATCCTTTTCTTGGTCAATATATACACAATATTCTAAGATAATATCACCTAGAAAGTGAACTATGTTGTTGCACAAGTGGCACAAAGTAAGATTACAATATTGTTGATGCTCTCTCAGGGTACTCAGAATGAT
Source organism: Viscum album (assembly GCA_963277665.1). NCBI lineage: Eukaryota > Viridiplantae > Streptophyta > Magnoliopsida > Santalales > Viscaceae > Viscum > Viscum album. Next base: position 639,945,537 of record OY728122.1, read on the forward strand.
CACAAGATTATTTTCATGGTTGAAATGAGTGTCAAAATACACCAAGATTTCTCTACAATGACCATGAAGAATAAATAAAAATAGATATAGAATAGACTATTCATGAGATCCAAGAAAATGACATGCATGTTTATTATTCTTAAGGGTATAATAAGGTTCTCATATTGGTCATACCTTCTAAAAAATTTTGTACGTGGTTTTTCTGATGGTATGAATATCACTTGACGATAATCCAATCTAATGTATGCCTTAAAGAAGACCCTAGTACCTTAGATCTAGTCAAAGAGATCATCTATTAGAGGTAGTGGATACCAGTTCTTGACCATAAGGTGGTTTAACATTCTTAAATCCACTTAGATACGTAAGGTTCTATCCGACATATTATATAAATGAATGGGTGAACTACAAGAGGATGCAAAAGGCCGTATAAAACCATTAGACCATAAATTCCTTTAATTTCCAATCAACTCCTGAAGCTCCATAGGTGGAATCTTGTAAAGAGTAATGGACACTATTGATTCTCCTAGAACATGCTTTGTTTTACACTTTACCTCTCTCAGGATGTAATCCTGAAAAATCATTGAGGAAAGAAAGAAAAAAATGATCCAAAAAGAGAGGGAAATCAACTTTTCATTATCCCTGATCCTCCATGAATATATTTTCAATATGTGTGGTTACTCCACCTTGACCATGATGCCCTAGTCTAGCTCTACCAGTCGGGACATCCCAATCCCCCTTTTGTAGATAACTCCTACCCAATAGTGATGTAAAAAAAACATATGGCGATAGAAATATACAAGAGACGGAAAGTAAACCATCCTATCCCTCCTGCGAATGAAATTGAAGCCTATTAACCTATGAAAAAATAGGTTCTGTAAGACTACGTAACTGCCTAACTCAATGGGACAGTCCCTACACTATTTTATTCCCCCTGTTCATACCCCTAATGGAATATCTAGTGTCATTACACCATAATAATACTATACCTATACTCCAATAAATTCCATGATAGATAAGAATATACAAGATTTTGAATCACCCCTATAAAATAAATAAGATACTATGGTAGATTCCATAACGATAATATCTCATACTGAAGATGGTCCCACAACATGATTCAAAGTGATTGGTTGTAGTGCATGAAATTGACCTAATCAATGACCATGTGCATCATATGGACTACCACATTCATAACTTCTCTATTGGTTCTACGGGTTATCAATGTAATGGCCTACATGGCCACAAACCCCTCCTTAGCATGTCTTTATGGATTTATTCCAACTCCCCGCTTGATGTGGACAAAAGAACCGATTAATAAAGGAGGAGTTGGCATGGATACATTAGAACTCAAAGATGATGGAAAGGTCATGTAGAACCTATTAATTTTCCATATACCTCTACAAGAACATCACTCTATTAAGTCTTTATCATAATGAGTATTCATGTTCCCCCATTTTCCACACTGATGAAACACTTTGCTGCTATCGAAATTGGAACGGTTGGTATAACTTCCATGACGATAAACCTAGAGAGAATGTTTCCTTCCACCAAATGAACTACTGTAATGACATGGAACTAATCCTCTATCATTGGTATTATTTTCATCCCTCATGTTATGTTTACTGATAAGAGCATGATTTCAATAATTTATAAAATGTTAGATAGGTGAAAGACATTCACATGTGTATGAATGGAATACTGAAGCCCATCCTTGAAATGTCTAGCATGTGATATATCATCACCAAATAGAAGCATTGTAATGTGTTAAAATTATATGAAATGAATTTAATACACTATTACTGACATAGAACCCTTCTTGAGGTGTATAAATTATTTGGCTCTATCAGCACTCATCATTTGAGGAAAGAACTGATCATAGAATTCACTTGGGAAACAACCCACAGTAATCCCAGAAGAATTTCATCTGATGTAATCTCATCCAACATGAACTTTTCCAAATACCGAAGAATGTATATGGAAAGAATGAACCTCAACTATTGAGTAATCTCCAGATTCTCAAAGATAGATATGGTGGCCTCTAGCCAAGACTCAGCATCATAGGGACTTCCATCCCCTGATAACGTAGGAGGATGAGGCAGTTTTAACTCACAAGTCATATCATCCATCGTAGGTGATTTCATGGAGAACCATGCATGGGAAACATTATATATTAGAAACTATAAAAAACATGGGAAGAATTTCCATGATATGATATAGTATGTCATTCCTCTTGTGCATCTCATGGGGGTAAGAGTGGCGGCTCAAGGCACACCACGTCTGGAGTGTGGTCGTCGCCAACATATTGGCATACAATATGGCGACTTTGTGGTAGAATTGGTCAAAAAATTACATTAACATACCACCAAAAAATAATAACCATAAATATATAATCACATGATGAAGATGAACTTAATAAAAATAACTACCCATGAAATACTACCCCAACAACACACTTAGACAAAAAAGTATCAGTAAGTGCTCAAATATAAATTTCAATTCTTTTAAATTTCATTACTATGTTCACCCCATTGACATTCATAAACACGAAAATGTGGGAAAATGACATGAAAACATTAAATATTAATCATTATGATTCACATTATAATGGATATCTGTTACTATTAAATTAGTTCTCATACATCTTATCGTAGGAAACAACACCCTTTAGTTATAACATAATGGCTTGACTCAGTAAATTTCTCATCTCAACCCATAAGTTCCTATTCAACTCAAAAATTGATACTATAAATCAATAAATCACATCCCATAATAATACTATAATACAAAATCAATCAAAACATCACATAATAATGATAAGCATATCAAATAAGGAATAGTAGTGAAATTCCCTGACATGGAATGGAAATATGTATGACACGTGAATTATATGTGAAAATATGATGAACATAAAAATGCACCTTGAAATTCAACCATAGGGACAAGGATAAGATATAATTTCAATCAGAATAATAATCAATAACACCACACATCATGTGCATCGCCCAATGGAGAAATAATTTCATCTATAATAGGAAATAGAAGAAGAGAAATTATATTTTGGGTAACATGGATTCTACCTCGAACATGGGTTGGTGGTGCCCAACCATGACTTATGACCATGTTCTCAAGCATTCCAAATGTACAAAATATTGTTTGAAAAAAGTAACGCATTAATAGAACCTCATATGATACCACATTGGGACATCTTGGACCCAGATGCCACTTAACAGGTGCCCAGAACCAAGTTGGCCGCATGACTTCAAGTGAAACTCCACAAATGTCAGTGGATAATGAAAAGAAGTGAGGGCCTAGGTTGTGTCTATGGGGAGACTATTACCTCATTAACAAACTGTAGCATAGTGGATAAAATTAAATAAACGTAGATATTGTATGAAATACAATAAAACTGAAGTCATGATGTAAAATGGAGAAAACCATAACAATAACTGTAATAACCAGACAAAAATAAAAGAATAAAACAACTTATGCTGCTATGTAATGTCACTAGATAACTAGAATACCTTGATACAACACATTTGGTATAAAATATTCCTAAAATTTATAATGTAAATCAATATAATATCCCAAGGATCTAGAGCTTTAGCATGGTAATCAGCTATTATGTTGCATTTTAAACAGCAAAAAACAATGTGTTGAAGCTATTTTTTTCCTTTATCAACACATGAATTCATATAATATACTTTGTGTACCAAACGACACCATGAGAGGGTTTCAGATAAATCACAGTGGGACACCACAAACTGTGTCTATATCATCTATCCTATGTTATGAAAATGTGTGTGTAAGCATGCATATATAAGGTAATTTAGTACAATGTAACTAAATTCCCAACTACCTGCTTCATCCCTCACCTTGAATATGTACATATCCACTCAATTAAATTACTATTACATGTTTATTAATTAGTCACATGTTAAAATAGTTAAGGTTCTATGTTACGATATTAAAACCTACAATGACAGTTAATAATTATGTTCTATGATAATAATGAATGAAACATAGAGCCTAAGGGTCACAAACTCATTAATAAATGTCCCCAGGAAAAGGGTAAGAGTGTAATTCACGAAATATGTTCAATGGAATTCCACAATAAGATGCCTACAAAATCATAGGTGATCATCAAAAGTAAATTGAGTCTATGAATTGATATGGGCATATGGGTTTTAACAATGGAACCTACTTATCAATGATGTATCCAATGAGTGTAACAAAGGAATCCTTTTATACAATGTGAGGGATCATATGGTGTAATATTGTGCATCAAAGAAAATAATAGGATCAAGATCTAGGTTTTTCCCAACCATTGCAAGCCATAACCTTCAATAGGAATGGTGTTTCGAAGTTCTCAAGGCATTCCCCAAAAAAAATCGATGGGAAGCGGGAGTGTGGAAACTCTTATTTAATTATGAATTTTGGTAATATTTAATTCGGTTCAATCCCTTCCATTCATTATTTTTATAAAGTCAATTATAATGAATCCTTCTAATAGATTGATAATTTTCCTTAAGCCCATTTCAGGCCTATTCAATAATTTTGATTCATTCATTTAACCTTTTTTAATTTGGCATGGGGTGAAACGAAAAAGAATCATATTAATCATTCACATTTTATCTGGTCAAGTCATATAATTAGTACACCTGCCAATTTCACATTCTCTTTATATTATCATTTTGAAGCAGATACCATAGTATGGGAAAGTGGAAGTGACAGGGTAGTTTCCATTAACTATTACATGAGACAATAATAATTTACCATAAGAGGGGCCAACTTTTATTCTTTTCAAGCTCATGCACATCCATACAATAAGTCAAAAGTATCAAAAAACTAAAAACTAAATTATGGAATATCATCCTACATGGGATGGATCTAGTTATGGGAGTAAACACCAACCACTAAAAACATATATAAAAACATAATAATCATTTGGTTATAATTATTATATGCACAAAATAAAAATTCAATAAAAGGAACATGATTTAATCGGTGGGCCCCACATGACAATTCCAAAATCAAAAAACACGAAGAAAAATTTATAGACCACCCACCATAGGGTTTTAGGATCCTTATCATATGATATAAGCCTATAATTCATCTTTTAATGGATTAGAATTGATAATAAGGTAAAAAATCAGACCTCACAAACTAGGTCGAAAGAAAGAGAGGGGATGAATTGATAAATCAGACTGAAGTACATACCATTGCACATCCAACATGACGAACTAAAGCTCGACCAGTTTACGGGAAACTAACATCTTTCAATCCATACCTTAAGAATTTAATGATCACCAATGGGGAATAAAAATATTTCAATCGAACAAAAAGTCAAATTTGGAGTAAGGAATAGGATTAATTAGATCATTAAGGAAAAAATGGTCATTTTACCCACAAATTAGCTTCTGCACTGTTTTGCCACATGGTTTTCCAAAAAATATAAAAACCATGCATTCGTACCTAGGAAAAAAATGGAACTTGCAAAATTCACTCACACGTTTAGGAAAATCATGCCCCAACCTTGTGATAAGGCTATATCCAAAAATTCTCCATCAATATGGTTTTTCGAAATTGTGTGGTCTTCCCTCACTGATTTCTCCAAATCATGCACCAAGCATATTTTAGGATAAATATGTGTGTCGGGCACTAAACAAACCCCAAAAACCCTTTATAAAATCTTTAACACATTATGAATCCATATTAGGCCCAAAATCAATATTTAGACTAAAATTTAAAGGATCCATACCGAAGTGAGAAAATTGTGTTCTTATAATATTTTTGACGTGGCTATAATTTGATGTATATATAAAAAATAAATTTCATTATATTTTAATCAATTTATATCCAATATTTTATTAATTTTATAGTAAAATTAGTTTAGATAATTTGAGTATAAATTATAAATCAATGAATTATTAGATTAAAATTTGTCATTTTTTTCAAAATATGTCAATTGTTATTTTCTATTACATCATTATCATTAAAAAATAAATAATCATACTAATTTTAATGGTATTAAACTGAAATTTAGTTTTTATTATCACTGAAATTAATTTAGGATTATTAATTTAATTATTTCAATGTTCTATGATTAATATTTTCTATGAAATTCGTTCTAATAATATATTGATCTAGAATCTCATTGCTTTAATTTGGTTCATTTTTTATTTTTCAATTTATCTCTTACTTTGTTTATTCTAGATTTGATATTCCTGTCGTATAGTACATAAATTCATAAAATTTATTCTCTTCCCATGAGGATTAAATGCTACATCATCTGTATGTTTCAATTTTAGAATGTGTGTACGACTCATCCCATACATCATTTGTAATAAAATGATCTAGTGCATTAGTCTTAACTACAACAACAAATGAGCGAGTAAGAGAAATTCTAATATGAGTGAACTAAATGTTTTTATGACCCCTCTACTAACCCAAAATCATAAAAATTAATTTTTGTCACAATGTGGGAGTGAAATCAAGCCTCATTGAAATGAAGAATAATCCATATGAAGAAGAAATATGACCAGCTAAAGTATGAAAATAGAACATCAACCGAAGTAGAATGACCAATTATCCATTAATGAAAAAAATTATACAATTTCCAAGAAAAAAATGGAGAATCAATATTGTGAGTCATAAATATATATAGATTTTATCTGTGAGGTCATTATTTAGTATATTTTTTAATGTGATGATGTTTGACTACTTTCAATTAAAAAGTGAAACAAAATAATAATAATTTTTGAAATAAAATCGTGAAAAACCCCAAGGTTATGCTAATACATATTAATAAAATGGATCTATACTCATGAACTTGTGTGATTAATATATAAATCCTTATTAATGTTGATTGAATGTTGATGAACCAATGTAGACTGATAACATGGATGAACTGATCTTCTCATGGAATCAAAGTTTTGATAAGTGGATCGATTTTATTTATCATGTCATTTTTTGAAAGATGAATGATCCATTGAGATACTATATTTTAAATTAATAGGTATATGGATAAATTAGTACGATGTTCTCGAAAAAATCCAATTGATGATCTGTTATTTTTATGGTAGTGTTTTGACTATAGATGTCTTGGTCAATTTAGTTGTTGTTCACTCGATCCTTTTCTTCATAATGAATTTGATATATCCATGCTCGTTATTTGGAATATAGTTTCCATAACAAAAAATGTGAAAATGTTGTTGGGGGAGATATTAAAACCTTATTGGCAAGTGTATCAGGTTCCATTTTATAAATATGTAGATTTCTCATGTCTGAGACATTGAATAGGAGATAAAGAAGTTGTAGAAGGGACACAGGACATCACTGTATGGAATAAAAGTACATCATGAAGTAAAATATGATAATCTAATACAGATTTGGTATGTTATTTTAATTCACTAACATTTATATTGAAAAATTATATATTGAAAATTATTTAAAAATGAAATAATTGTTCAAATTAAATATATGATAATAATATATTCCCCTAGCCATGTGCTCTGTGATGAGGTAGGTAAATTAATAACTGTATTGGGGAATCCAACATGATGAATTAATTAATGCAGTTTTTGACGAAATGGAGTCTTTAATTTAATCTAGATTCATCATGTTATGGTCCTAATAGACATGCAAATTGGAGGTTAACAATTTCTTTATGATATTAGCACGACACCATACAATGGAGATAATTTTTATTCATCAAGGGACAATGTGATCAGATTATGTGAGCTGTGGGATGTTTTTTGGATAAGAAATTTTTTTGACATCATCAAATAGGGTTTGGCAAAACATATGAATATATGATCATTCAAATATTTTAAAAGATTTTCCATTTACGTGGAATGTGTTAAACCATAAAGGCATTGGTACAATGGTAATTATTGATTGAGAAGGTACTGTGATTGGTTCTGATAATTCCTCTTCACATTCCCTTTATTCATTGTTTTAAATTTATTAAGGTGTAGTCTATATATATATATATATATATTTTATATTTAAGTTATCATTAGTAACTGTACTTACTTATAGTGTTGGATTTGATAAATTGAATCTTTTTCTTGTTATTTCATCATTTAATGCATAGTGGTAAGTTTTTCTTCATATAATTGTTAAATACATTTTCACAATTTGTAAAATGATTATTTGAACATTGATGTTTGAGTTTCATTATATTTTGTTGATAGAAAGTCAAATCAATCTCAAAAAAAACTGAAAATAGTTGGGGTTTTCAGTAGATCTCATTCTTTTGTAACATCAAACATATTACCTAAATTGGATAAGATTGAGTGTTTGTTTACTCATTGTTGAATCACTCACACCTATTTCATTTTATAGACATCTCATCCCTAAATGGAGTTCACTATGAATGGTTTAAAACCATGATATAGTTATTTTATTCAAATAAATTCCATCATATCTATTAGTACCTCTAGGATTTATTTCAATATGATATAATAGATCAATACATTAAATCACAAACACAGGTTCTCTTAAATCCTTTCATTATGAAACCATTATCTTCATTTTTTTTGTTTCATGCACTTATTATAGAACATAATCGTTGGTTCTAAAAAAATTTCAGCGTTTTTATATAATATATATATATATATCAATAATATTTTTTTCTTATTCTTTTTATATTTTGTTTTTTGGAGTTATTCTTTTCATAAAATTACCTTATTCGTGGTTCAAACCTACATTCCACTATCATGTTTAATATTTTTATAAATTTTAATTTATATGTTATTAAATAAAATTCATTAGATAATTTTCATAATTAACGAGGAAGTTTTTATATGACCAATGAAAAAGGAACAAAACATTAAATATGTATCAAGGAAATTTCATAAAAAATCAGAAAACTCCATGAATTTTTTGTCGTTTTCTATAATTTTTTTACTCTTCTATTTTCAAACCCAGAAGGATATAATCCACTTCTGAACTAGATCCTTTCATCTTAGTAATATAAATATGTTATTGTTCCCGTATAAATAAGATATAATTTAAATAGAGTATCCTAAGAATAACAGAGGTGATAACATTAATGAAAATTGGAATTATATCACACCTCAAACAAGGATACAAATTATAGGACTTATTAATAAAAAAATTCAAAGTAGAATAATAAAAAAAATCCTTATATTTATGTTTGTCCTGGAGGTGTTGGAACTTTGAAATAAGATAATCATACATCTCTATGGTTCCATCTATTAATATCCTCCATAATGTGAATTATCATGAATTCATCAGAGATGTTTATCGTGTATAATAGAATAACATTACAATAGACATAGTGAATATGAGATTTGGAATAGAGTGTTGCAATTTAATTTGAAGGAAATAGAACATTGATGGTTCCAATAACTGTATAAGGACATATTTGACTCATGGTTCTAGGTATTCATATATATTTTTAAAAAAAATTCATAAGAACTTTAGGATTTTGATGATTCATAAAATCAGTCATTTTTTCAAGTAATGTAGAAATTATTCATGATTAATGTAGTACATTTTTAGGAATTCTTATGTTGTATCCTAACCTTGAAATTCCTCCACATAAAATCATGGATAATTTGTATTATGGTCTCACCAAATACTAATAAACCAAATTATACGATTCCAAATAAGGTGATTCTTCTAATATGAAAATGGTACTGTTGAAATATATTAATAAAATAATTCATAAAACATACTAAATAAACCATCTATGAAAATAATTATTCATCAATGTGATTTATGTGGTCAGACTATAGAAATTTTTAATTATTGTAATTATATATCAATAATAAATCTATGAAATTAATGTTTATTGATTAGGAATAACAGGATTTATTTCCATGGTCATTATCTTTCATCTTATCAAAATGCGAGTTCCCTATTTGTGCATTATATGTCTTGAAACCAAGGTATAAATGTAATATTTTCAATAACCTATAATCCTTTATATTATACACACAAAAAATATCATGGAGAGACCAATGGGATATGAAAAAAAATCGCTTGGCCATTAAATTTATCAAATGAATCAATTTCAAAATAATACTAAACATTCTAATTATATCCCTTATTCTGATTTTTTAGATATTTAATTGACAATAATGGTGAAATGTAAGGAATAAAGCTGTAAGAACCATCAATTTCAAATGTATAAAATGTAAAAATATTTTATCTGGTGATAAATGGATAAATGGAATAGAATAATTGTGATAAATTCAAAGGAAAAAGTGTTGGATGTTACAATAATATGTTTTCTGATTATTATTTAAGTTGTTGGGGTAAATCATATAGGAGTTTAAAATGATATTTTAAGTGATTTAGTGAATGATAACAATGAAATTATTAAATCATTTAAAGGTTATACCATGTTCCAAACATATAAATAGATGATTAATCGATTGAAAGAGATAAATAAATAAATATTATGAAATATGAGATGATCTATGAGTGGGAAATTATTAGAATGAGTAAATAAAAAATAATTGACCGATTTTACACTAATATGATCCTCTCATACCCTCCCCATAAAGGGTTACAAATATTAATTAAGAATATGTTTACCATAAATTTTCAAATGGGTTAATATTTTCCTCATGAACATGCCTTGTTTTGTAGCCTTGTGAAAAAATCCCTTATTATGTGACCATTCTCAAAATAAATTAATATAATTATAGGTATATAGATGAATTTTACCTGAAGTGAATACTTGAGGACTGTAGTGTTGTCCTAAAAAAATTTTCAACCTCTAAAATAATACATATAAGTAATCTTTTTATTCCCTAAAAGAATAAGATAAAGTGAGTGGAAAATAATTTGTTAGTATTTGGAGATAGTTTCAACCTTATTCGTTACGATATGTTTAATAATTCTTTTCTAGTAAATCTACAATATACATATGTATATCTACAATTGGATTACCTATCGGTCAGCTATCCTATCGGATTACTGGATGGAATTTTAATCAAATTGGGAAATCACTTACTACCCACTTATTTCATTATTCTATAACTGTAGTGTAAGAATGGTTCGTTTAATTCTTTGAGTTGAATTTAATTTATTGTTGGAGAAGTTATATATATTTCAAAAATAAAAATTTACCTAAATGATAGTGAATATCATGATGAATTTAATTTTTTTTAAAATCCAATCATAATATAATTAGTATATTAATTGATGAGGTTGGAAATATTTTTTGGAATAGAATTGGTAAATATAGTCATATACATTTTAAGATAATCATTCAATTATCCGTTGATGAAAACATTGTTTCAATGATCATGAATATGATTCTACACAAGAACATGAATAATTTTAAGGATTTATATAAAATAATCTCGTTGATGAGGAACATGATGAAGTTTAACATGAAAAAAAGTAATTATGAAAATAATTATTACTCTAGTTGGTGACATAAAATTGAATCTATTTTAGAATAAATGATTTCCCTAGAACCAAACAAGGATTTTCTAATGGAAATCATTTATCAAGAGTTATTTTATCCTGATAAATAAATTTTCACATATGATATTAAGTATTTAAATGTATCTATAACTGGGTAAAATTATAAGATAAGTCATTTAAAAAATAAGGGAGTGACCAAATTTTATTTTCATTATCATTTAAAATTTTTCAACTAATTTTATTGATACTATGTATATTGAAATAAAATCTATTTTTAAACCGGTCACTTCATTTGATTTATGTTATGACCCTGAATGATATATTTAGAGTCTATAATTTTAAATTTTATTGCGGGAATCCCTTATACTATTAAATCTTCATGTTGTTTAGACTCATTTTATATAAATTGTGTGTATGATACATATAATTTTTTAGTTTTTATTTTTTTTGGTTTTTTATTAGTGTTAGGGTTGTTTTGATAATATTTGTGGTCATCTATGTTGTTTTTATTGTATTGGGAAACCCATTTTATGTGATGATGGTGTTATATTTGGAAATCAAAAAGTAGTGGACTATTTAACATGTCCTTCAATTTTAGATAATTTCATGAATCTTATTCATACTATTGGAGTATTAGTGGAAATTCATAATCATTTTTTATTTCCTTGTGTGCCTCTTGTGTGGGATATCCTAGTGAAATTACCACTATATATCCATTATAACTATCAATGTTATTTTTTCAATATCCTGTCATTTTTTAGGACTTTTTGTGATTTAAAATTATATTTTTGAATACCCATATACCTATGACATTGGAATATTTTATTATAATTTGGATAAATTGTAATGTTCTAAATATTTTTATAATGGTTGATGAGGTTTCCACATAAAATAGTAAAATAATAAAGGGTACCTGAAATCCATTAATTGTTTGTGGTTTAAATTTTAGAAAGAGTTTTCAATCGAGGTTATTAATCATAGAACATCAAGGGAGGAAATATATGGTTTTTTAATATCTCACTATATCATTTTTCATAAAGAAATGTTTCCCGCAAAACGTCTTTGTGTATCCCACCCACTACCCTCTTTTACCTTGTAACTGTTACCCCATTTTTAATTTCACCACTAATGTCATGGATTACATTTTCCAAAAATGACATTATTTTCTATTATTTTTTTATTTATGGTTCTATATCATGATTGATTTTTCACATTATTTTCGGTATATTAATAGGATAAAGAAGCTATATATTGTCTCATTCATGGAACATTATTTTGGATTCTAAGAATGGAACCACCCCAACTATCTGAGGAGTATACCTTTTAATTCATATATGGAATTTTAATTTCTAAATCTGACTACCTTACACATAGGTTATGGTATTACATTTCAATAGTTAGATTAATTTTGGGTTTAATCGTGTTCCTTTTAACATATCTTATAAATCATGTTTAAGCCTATGTTTCTGGAAATTATTTTCAAAATATTATTAAACCCTTTTCATGGACCACATAAAACATTAATTTCATTTGTTCATAGATTTTCAATATTAGGTATATTATGATTACATGTTAGATTCATTATTGAATAATATATTTTTCAATGTATCATTGAAAAATCTATTTGTTTGTAAAATAAATAAAAATATTGGGAATAATGAAATATATTTTTCCCAATGGTAGAGTTAATGTAATGAATGTCCCTTGAGAAATTTTGTGACCCTAAAAAAAGTTTTTTAACTAGTTAATTTAAAACACCTTTAACATATATTTTTTTATTTTTTGTTTCCATAATAAATATCAACATGTATAAGAAGTATTTATTTTAAAATTTATGTGAGGTATCTTAAATTTTATAATATCTTTTTTATGATGTTCTTGAAAAACCCCTAATACTTGTTTTTAAAACATATTTTTTATCATCAATTTGAAATATTGGGGATTGAATTATTTTATATAAAAAAATTATAATACTTCTTTCACTAAGGTAGAACGCCTTATCAATTTATCCATACAGTCAATTGGGTATCACCGTTTCTATATCTACACTTTTATTTTTTATTTATAATTTTTTATAATCTCTAAAATTCTTGTTGAATTTGAAAAGTTTTTCGAGATAAAGTAGTTATCATTGCATTAAAATGGTTTATGAATTAAATCACAAACCTAGTGAATATTTATTAATTCTAGAATTTTTGGTATGAGTTAATTATAATTCTTATAAATTATTATACTAAAGATTCTATTAAATTGGGACTATTAATTCTATGTGCTAACATATTTTTGTTTGTGTACTAAGGAGAAACATATAAATATGAATTAAAGGTTAATACAAAGTAATATTTGTATGTTCTTTTTAAAAAATTAAAATATATTCAACTTTGTTAAACTATAATCAATATTTTCACCAAAATAATTTCATTATGAAAACTTAAATCAATAATTTTTAATTGAAATTCCCTTTAAGGAAAAACATTTATAATGTTCCCCACATTGTTTGAATTTTAATTCTTTCTATATTTAGATTAATTAAAATTAAAAAACATCTTTAATTGATCACTTGAGGTTAATAAATAGGATATGCATGTGAAGATTTTATGATACATTAATTTAATGCATTCATTACAATACTTTTAGATGTAATTTTTAATGAGTTTTAATAAATTATGTGCATAAAATTTTAAGTAATTGTTTTTATATCTTTTGGGTCTGAAATGTAATCCATATAATTTTTCTATAAATATAATATAATTTTTTCAAAATTTATCAGTTTTTATTTCAATATATATTCAAATTATTTATAAATAATTAATCATATTTTTTTGTGGAATTAAAATGAATTTTTTATATATAATTAAAATTGTTTTTATTGACTGCTATTAATTACATAATTATTTCATATTTTAATTTTCAATATAAATTAATAGAATAACTTTTTAATGCATAATAACTTTGTTTTAATGTACTGAATGTATTATTTTTCATTATATCTTCTAATTGATTTTTATATTTTGTGAAATTTTTATGAATCATACTACATATATTTGGATAAGTCTCATTCTATCCATAAGTATGAAATGAATAAATATATATTAAGTCATTTATATAATGTGAATATGAGTTATCTTAGAAAAAATTATATTTGTGATAGATCTTCTATTTAAGTTCCTACAACATCAATTTATGTCTGAAAACCAATAATATGACTATGAGTAAACTTAATGTTTGTATGATTCCTCTTCCACCCAAAGATAAAACTACTAAGTTTAATTAGAAATGTGTGTGTGGAATTTTTACATTTTTTATTGAAGTATAAATAATATAATGAATATTCAGGACAATCCCAAGAATCTAAATACAACATTGATAGAAGCAGTATAACTCGACTTTAACTGAAGAAGGTAATTTGAATGTTTCTAAGAAAAAATAAAGAACCAATGTTGAGAATAATCATTCCTTATACATGCGGTCAATGAGGCTAGTAATTCATGGATCTTAGAGGATAATGGTTTTTGAATATCATCTGGTAAAAAATCATGGAATGAATGGAGTCATAGTGAAATTTAACATTGATGAACATCATAGATAAATTTCATAATTCATTTTAAATAAAAGTACTCTCTAGAGATCAAGATAATTTAAAGGAATTCCATTATTTGGATGATTGAATTTTGATGATGCAATGTTTTCCAAAGACATTGTTTAACTATTTTTACGATCAAATTAGGATTTCAATCACATGAATATTTGTATATTTGAGGTCTACTTTTATATGTGTAAGGGGTCCTTGAGATAGAAAATTCTACATATACAGATTTTTTGATCGATTCACACCTTCTACAAGGCACTATAGTTTATATCTCTTCATTGAGATCATAAACAACATTATTGAGGTTATTTTATTTTGACTGATCCATTTTCGTCTATATAATATGGTTGGTCCATGTTCATGGTAAGGAATCAGGTATCTTTAACTTGATCATTGAATTAAGATTCTAGTGAGAGTCTAAAAACTAGTTCAATATGATGTGAGATACAGTATATGATGATGTCAAGGGTATATGTATGATATTTTTATGGATAGATACATGAGGTGGAAAATGATATTCAAACATTAGTTTGTGTGACAATAGTACATCAGGAAGATTACATTATTCAATTTGGATATGGGAGTTTATATTTGTATTCACTAATATTTTGAAATAAAAATATAGTTAGGAAAAATATTATATAAATAAAATAAGCATTCAAATGAATTTTAAGATTTCTATCAATTTACCTAGTGAATTATAGAAAGATAAAGAAAAGGAATTTGTATTTGTCTTGGTGACGCCAAAGTGGTGTATCATGTGATGAAATATTAGACAGAATGAAGATTAAAATTACATCCATATTCATCATTCATTAATCCAAATAACTGTTGATTTTTTATGAAGTAATTTGTTTATATGAATTTAACATGAGAAATGATGAAGGACTTGAAGAATAGTTATTATGAAACATAGATCTAGATGGGTGAAAGATAAGGGAACATGAATTTGAATGAAACAATTGGAAGTTCATACATATTTGTATGATAAATAATTTTATTAGATAATTTATAATGGAAAAATTTTTAGGGATCATACGAGTAGAATTGGAGTATTCCATGATGTAGTTTTTCAAAGGAAATTGTACTTATATACTAGATCATGCTCAGAAGAGTTGATGACTCAATATCATTTCTTTATTTGTTAAAATAATTGACTTGAGATATATTCATTGTGTATTTTTGTTGATTGTTTCATGAACATGTGTAACTAAAATTATTATGGGGTTATATATTGGATTAATTAAATATACTTTTCATGCTCATGAATAGTTTTATTCGTTATGATCTATTGTTCATCCTTCCTTTATTTTCTACCTTCATCTCTCCACTATCATAGGATGTGTAGATAAATTAATTTGGAATTAAATTCTTTTCCATATTTAAAATAAATTCAATCATCACTATGTTTTTCGAATATAGATATTATCATTTGAAGACCAATATTTTGTTCTAATCATTCATTTTCCACATAGTAATTCTTTAGAAGCATCACTTTTACACTACAACAAGTATATATTGTTGAAGAGTAATGGATCACTTGAATTTGAATCATCAACTAAAGTACATTCTTTAGAAAAGGTCACGATATTGTTTTCTCCATAAATATTCCTTAATTTCTATATTTTTGGATAGACATGTAATTTTTCAATAAAGTTCACTAATTAATTTTGATCACTATGTAGAATTTATGTGTTTTATATCAATTATTTTATAAAATTTCTCATTATTTGGATTAATATTTGGGCTAGATCTGATATTATTTTATCATAAGAGTATATTCGAGATCCTCTAAATTTAATCATTGTCATTACCTTTAATTGTTTTCATTTGTTCTCACATATTCCATAGAACCTGATCAAATGTTCGTCATCACTATTAAAAATATTATATTTCAATACAATAATAAATCAGATTTATTAATTATTTAAAAGTATTTGTTTTGGTTTTCTTTTCATGTTTTCATATGAATTTATTTCATTATGGTTTAACCCCATATACTAGTACCTATTTTAAATATGTTTTAATATATATATATTCTTTAATATTAATAAAAAAATTTCTTCCAGTTGTCATTCCACAATATCATTAGAAAAAAATTCTTCATGAACCACCTTTTTTAACTTTTTTTGTCCATTATGTTTTCGTTACATATATTCAGCAATTTTATTAACAATCAAATCAACGAGTATAACAATCATATTCATGTAATTCAAAATATATTTCCAAGATATTTTTTTGAACAAGTAGCTTAATTTATTTAAATATATTTTATGATTTGAACAATGATGTATTTTATTATTTACACTTTTCTATATTGATTATTACTGATCTACCATGGGTATAATCAACCATCATATAATTTTTCTCACTACATCAATAGAATGTATGAAATATTTTGTGTTACCTCCATCATGAAGGAATCTCATCCAATGGTTTTTCTTTTCCAGATTGAGATAAACAGGGTTGTGTTTAACTAGTGGACTATTTTAGAGTTGTAATACATTAGGATTGCATTTAGGAGACATAATTTTTACGTTATTTTAATCATTCCCTAAGCCTAGCGTTATTTTATCATTATTGTTGGAAGATCAGAACATTTAATTTTTTACTCATTGAGGTTTTCATTATTGTCTATAACATTTATAAGATCACAGGAATCCAAATAATTGGCGATGTGTATAATGGTTTTATGTATCCCATTATAGACAATGGTGACATTGAGAAAAAAAATTCCTATGAAGGGGGGTGCTATGGCGGGTTAAGAAGGATCGGAAGAAAGAATTATAAACACTATTGAACATCCATTTCATGACATGTATTATGATATTATCATGTACACAAGGATTCAATTTAAGGGTGAAATTGAAAAGGACCCACCTAAAATTTAATTTTAGTTATTCCCAGAACACATAAATTTCAATAATTTACAATTTTTGGCTCAAATATGGAGTTATCCAGAGAATATCTAATTTTTTCAATTTAGTTAATAATATTATTAAAATAATTATATGAATATATACACAATCATGAAATGGATTATAAATTATGAATGAAGGATCACAATGACATGAAATTTTTTTAGACATATAATATAAGATAACATCCATTTCCTACATTTTTTAAGAAAGTCCAAAATTTCATTTTAGAACATCATTAAAAATGAATGGGTGATTCTTGAAAAGTCGGGATTCTGTTATCATGGTGATGGAAATTACCATTCTGAAGGATAAACATTTCTACTAAAGCGAACTAAGGAATTTTATCATTACATCTATTGGAATGTTGTCTCAAGTGTTATAACATGTTTATTCCAGGATGAATGCACTCATGTCTTCCAACCAAACACATTTTTTTACAATAGAGACCCTAGATCACCTTTATGAATACATGCTAGGGATTAACACTATGAATCCTCAATTTACTAGTATAATATTAGTGTTCGACATCATGGTTTATCCTCCAATAAGTATAGAGACCCACATTCTAGAACACATCCTTAGGGATAAATAACAATTCATATTTAGAGACTTTGAGTCTCCCATTATTACACTGGTTGTTGGCATCTATTTCTCTACTTGGGATTTCTCATACAGAAGTGTTCCACATTATGGGGCACTAAAAATGAGAGTTAGGAAGTTACTTATATGTCACTATTATATTCTATATATATTTGGAAATAAATTCTACTTTTTTAAATATGTTATATCATATCATCATGGTATTGTGTGTGAGGAGAAACATTTAGAAATCATATACCAATTTTTAATGATGATGATACATATTGGAAACATTCCAAAAAATATTTAATTATTTTTTTGGATAATTATTTCTAATCTACACTACACTCATTCATTTAATAAATATTAACTGGGTATAGTATTTAATGGAACCACTCAATAGATACATGAATCTAATTTTCTAATTAGAAATTAAGCCCAACAAGAATCAAATTTTATTATAATGGATACTTCAAATACTAAAAGTTATACCTTTATATCATGGTGGTATTTCATTTGACAATGTTATAATTTACAATAGCCATGTTGTATCATTGATGATATCAATGGCCTCAAAATTGTTTGAGAAATTTTATGCCAAACCTCCCCAAAACAGACCCACATAATTTGAATTTATTGAATTTGGTCAAAATTTAATTTTATTCAGTTCCAAAAACATCTTTAGATGAACACCTTATTCTATAGTATAACTCGGTTCAGATGGATGAATATATTTCTAACAGTGAGGCCACTATCATGAATCCGCTAATGAATGTGATGGAATAAAATATGTTTCATTATTTGGTAACAAAAAATTGACTTATTCTGTTGGGTAGTAATTCATATTGAATATTAAAAATGTTAATGGGACTTGGAACTAGTGACACTAACTACTGATCCATTTATATTCACTTTCAAAAAACCATGCTACCAATGAATAATCAAAGATCTAGTAAACTACTCATCAGTCCTTTAAATTTATGAATCACCAAGGGGAATCTGTTACCAAAATCAACCATGTTCTAAAGTGTAAAAATACTATTGAGGCATGACTTGGGGACATTATATCTGCATTGAAAATTTTTGTTGAAGAACATGATGATCATATATTGAAACGCACGGCCGATTGTCGCCTATCGACCGGTCAAAGTTCCGGTGCTCTGCTAATGTGTATAGCAGCACTCGGGTCGAATTCTCGGCGATGATACTTTGAAATAGTCGTTTGTTTTTAGTTGATTGTATTCTGATTGGGGGGGTTTGTTTGCAGAGCTTAATTTAAATAACTAATTGATTATTATTGATTTAACAAAATTATAATTATTGGGTGAGTTCATTATTAGGTAGTTAAGCTTGTGAAATCCTTGAGCTTTTCTTTATATTGCATTTAAATTAACACCCAATTCACAAGTTGACGTCGATTAGAATTCCTAAGTGTTAAAGCTTTAATCCAAGCCTTAACTTAACTAGGATTCTAAAATCAATAAGTACTTGTCTATGGTAGTGTATTTATGGTTTCAATAATCCATGGAAACCACATGCTAAACAAAATATTTCATTAATCCATGACATATTATGTCCATCATACACAATGTTAAATTAATGAATACTCATCGAGCAAATACTCTCAATCACTTAACATCCCTAAATTTTGACTCACCCCAATGAGATATTTACTTAGCCATTTGGGTGTTTAATATTCTGGTTATAATAATTATGATGATAAATTAATAATAGAATAAAAAGAAAGGGATTAGAAAAGAGTGGTACGTCGAACACACACACACGAACAATGATGATAATTAAAAACAGATTTTTGATTGAATGAGGAAGCAAAATAAGGGAAGGAGATTTAACTGAATTTAAACTATATTAAGAACATTAATATTAAAATACATAATCTGGATGAGAATAAGAGATATTGAAGAAGTAAGTCACATTAAAACAAAATTACAAGGAAAGAGAATTACAAGATTACAAAAATGAAGAACACGAAAGTAAGTGAAAACAAAGAGAGGAGGAAAGGTCTCTCAATTGAAAACTAGAGTATGGCAGGTCCTCCCAAGACTTTAGAAAGTATTTTTTCGTGCTAATATGATCTCCTCTCTTCTGAAATGCCAACCCCTCTCAAGGAGAGAAGGGGAGAGTATTTATAACCCAAGGAGTGGACTGTTTGCATTCCCAATTTTTTCCTCCAATTTCATCGCCAATTTGTCTATTCAGACAGCCGAATATTCAAATA
The DNA here is from genome assembly GCA_963277665.1 of Viscum album. NCBI lineage: Eukaryota > Viridiplantae > Streptophyta > Magnoliopsida > Santalales > Viscaceae > Viscum > Viscum album. Next base: position 639,966,274 of record OY728122.1, read on the forward strand.
TCTCCTTATTCAAAGTTGTAGAAAATAATGTTGGCCGACTACTCTCAACATTTGGAGTCATTTGGACTTAAGGATCAAACGTTATGGTCGGTTGATTAAACAAAGTTAAACTTCCCATTTGAATCCAGTCTTTTTAAAGTCCATAATGGGAAAAGGTTTTTGAATATGAAGATGCCTTCAAATCCGATTGGTTTTTAAACAAAGGAGGCCGCCTATATCTCCTCTTTCACACTACAAAATCGCAGCTCGATTTGATTCATACATCATGAGATATGTCATGCATACTATACTGGTTTTAATTCTCGTACAGAATGGTGGGCTGGACTTCAATGCATATGTTGGGCCCCTTTTATTTGGAGTTGGGCCTTGAAATTTTTATCCAAGATTACATCTAGTGTCCCCCGAATTATGGTGGAGAGTTATGGTTTTTGGACTTCTGGATTGATCCCAGTAAATCAATCTTCAAGGCTGGTTCAGTTTGTTCACAGATTCTTTGGTCTTGTTTGCGAGGACCATATGACCCTTCAAATGGCATAATTGGCTAATGGCACCTTCTAATGAAACGTTTTATATTAAAAGGATAATCCTAAAAAACAATAACCACACAATTTGGATCAGTATAGTGATAGTTATTATTAAAAAATTAAACTGCCTCAATTGGACTACTTAAAAAAATGCCCAAAAATTATACTTTATGTTAAAACATTAATATTTCACACAAATTATGCACATTTCATATAAAATAAGTAAAGGGAGTATATAATAAGTCATATAAATATTAATAACATCAACTCCCCCACACTTAGTTTTTTTCATTTCCTCATGTGCAACAAATATAAAAACATGAAAAAATCATTTTTACTCACCAACAGATTTTAAAATTTTGTTTTCTCCAATCAGGGGAGGTTTAGACTATTTCACTCATCCATTTTGAATTCTGCCACAAATTGTTACAGAAAGAATGTTCCAAAAAAATTCATTTTTCATGCTCAAAATTAGAAATAGAAAATGTGGGCACTCAAAACTTACTCCACTCAGGATGATAAAATTAATTTATGGAGCTTCACTCATTCACCAACCAAAAGTGAACATCTTAGAGTTTGAAAGAGATCTCAGCTTCCATTCTCCATTCTAAAGTGCACCAGAATCAAGAGGAATTTTTTGGGGTTTTTCTGTGGCTATGGGACGGTAGGATTATAATTTCCAAAAGGGTGGAAAGAGGGGCTAAAACACTAACATGGATAAAAAATTGCACAATTTTTTTGAAACTGAAACATGGAAGAAAATGAAAACACATTTTTACAAAGGGAAAAATGAAGCATGACACAAAAGTGGAAGAAAATTTGATGGGGATGAGAAGATGGAATATTTAAAAAACACAAAGCTTCTCCCAATAACATAAGTGTTCCTTTTTCTTTTATTTTCTTTTTTTTTGTATTTTTTCAAAAGTTGAACTTGAAATAGATCTCACACTAATCCCCCAACCGATGATTGATCTCCTCATGACACTAATTGTAATAGTTATAACAAGATCAAAGGTTGAGGAAGAGTGATTTTTGACCTAACCAAGACACAACCCATTCTTTTCATTTTTTTGTTTTTGATATTTTTTGAATTTTTTTGAACACTTTTAAATAATATCTGTAGAAAAGGACGTCAATATGAGTCCATTAAAACAAAACTCACTAAATTATAAACTCTCCCCCACAATAAAATGGATGCTTGACCTCAAGCATAGGACAACACGTTGAAAATAAAAAAAAGGATACCCAAAATGAAATCCATCCTCCCCACACTTAAATTTCAAGAAATTATGCAATGTAAATCCATGTAGATGTTGGGTGGGAAAAGTTGTTGGGTTTGTAATGTGGCTTTCAAAGAAAAGGTTTACATAGGCTTTAAGGGGCTTTCAAAAGGAGGATTAATGTAGGGTAATGGGAGGCTATTTGGCCATTTTGATTCTCATGAGGTAAAAAAAATGCCTCTATCATATTAATGCACACCAAAGTAGGAAATTTAGCTCGAATTTCCACAAAATCAAGACTCAAAAATGGGGGTGAAAAACACACATTTTGAAAAGATAGTCATAGGTGACCTTGGCATGAAATCTAATGATGTTCCTCATGGTAGGGGTAAATCATTTTCCAAATAAAAAATTGGGCATTCAACATTTATTATTCTTGACAAAAAATTCTTTATCCAAATTCATGATGAAAATGAAAAAAATTTGAGATGAAAACATGTCTTTCGATTCCCCAAAAATGTTCGACAAAATTTGAAAATTTAATGGTGAGTAATTATGACTCTCTTTTTTTACCTTTTGTATTTTACAATTTTATTAGTGTTTTTTTAAATACATATTCACACAAAAGAGAACGATAAAAAAAGGGTTTGATGAAGAAAGTGGTAAAAAATGAAAGAGAGAGGAAGAAGAAGAAATAGAGAGAGAGGAAGATAGAGAGAGTTAAAGGGAAAGAGGTGCCCCCTAGTTTGGATTTACTGCGTCTCCATCCAGTGGTGGTTCTATTTAAGTGGATGGGGATTCAATGGAAGTCGCATGGTTCCCGGATTGTGAGACCTCTCATGGTGATGCTTTAACCGATGTTCATTAACCGTGAATGTCCTTTTGGAAGAGGGGTCTTGGACTTGCACTACACCAAATGGGTAAACATTAGTAATAACAAAAGGACTTTCCCAACGAGAATTAAGCTTACCTGGGTGAAGTCGGAATCGAGAATTGAAGAGCATTACATTTTCACCTTCATGAAATAGCTTTCTCAGGATGTGTCTATCATGGAGTACCTTAGACTTCTCTTTGTACAGATTGGAATTCTCATAGGATTCAAGTCGAAGCTCCTCCAGTTCAGCCAATTGCAATAATCTTTCTTCACCAGATTTTTCACAATCAAAATTACAGGTTTTCACAGCCCCAAAAGACTTATGTTGGATTTCAACTGGTAAGTGACATGCTTTACCAAAAAATAGCCTAAAAGGAGACATCCCAATGGTTGTTTTATAGGGAGTTCGATATGCCCAAAGTGTTTCACCAAGTCTTTCAGTCCAGTCTTTTCTGGTGGGTTTTACAATCCTCTCAAGCACTCTTTTCACTTCTCTATTAGAAAGTTTATCCATTCCATTTGTTTGGGGGTGATATGCAGTTGAAGTTTTATGTAAAACCCCATTCTTTTTCAGAAGAGATTCCATGGTTCTATTACAAAAATGGGTTCCTAAGTCACTGATCAAGGCATGTGGCGTGCCAAATCATTGGAAGATGTGGGTCTTTAGGAACTCACTAACAGTATGAGCATCATCCTTCCTAGTGGGATTGGCCTCAACCCACCTTGAATCCTAATCGACCGCAAGATGAATGTATGAAAATCTATTGGAAGGGGGAAATGGTCCCATTAAATCAATACCCCAATCATCGAAGATTTCACAAAAGATTAAGGGCTTTTGGGGCATTTCATTTCTTTTAGAGACTATGCCAAAATTTTGGCATGTGGGACATGATTGACAGAACTCATGTGAGTCCTTAACGAGGGAAGGCCAGAAGAATCCAGAGTCTAGGACCTTTCGGGAGGTCCTTTGTGGTCCAAAGTGGCCACCACCAGGCATTGAGTGACAGCATTCTAAGATGGAAGAATGTTCATCTTCATCAACACGTCTCCTAATTACCATGTCTTCCCCAGTTTTCCAAAGTTTATTTTCTTCCCAAAAATAGTATTTTGAATCACTTTTCAACTTCATTTTTTGTTCTTTTGAAAAAATTTCAGGAAAAACACCAGAAACCAAGTAATTTACAATTGGGTCATACCGTGGTAGTTTTGGAGTGAGAGATGAAAGGTGCTCAATTTGAAATTCAGGATCAATGATTTCAGAATGAGGAGAATTAGGAATTCTACTCAAGTGATCAGCCACAGGGTTTTCATTTTCAGGTCTATCTTTGACTTCAAGGTCCAACTCATGGAGAATTAGAATCCATCTTATTAGCCATGGTTTGGAATCACTTTTCTTGAGTAAGAACTTAATATCATAATGGTCTGTGAAGATGATGATTTTGGAACCGAATAGATAGGGCCAAAATTTATCTAAGGCATAAACCACAGCTAAAAGTTCCTTTTCAGTCACAGTGTAGTGAGATTGAGTTTCATCCAATGTTTTTGAGGCATAATAGATGACATGAGGAATTTTTTCTCTTCTTTGACCAAGAACAGCCCCAACAGCTCTATCAGAATCATCACACATCAATTCAAAGGGTAATGACCAATCTGGGGGTTGGATTATCGGGGCAGATGTGAGAGAATTTTTGAGTTCAATGAAGGATCTCTTGCAAACCTCGTCAAAATGGAAAGTGACATCATTTTGGAGCAAACGAGTGAGTTGGAGGGAAATTTTACTGAAGTTATGGATGAATCGCCAATAGAAACCAGCATGACCGAGGAATGATCGGATTTCTCGAACAGAAGTGGGTTGAGGAAGTGATTGGATCACTTCAATTTTGGCAGGATCAACTTCAATACCATCTTTTGAAACTATGTTCCCTAGAACAATCCCATTAGCAACCATGAAGTGACATTTTTCAAAATTTAACACAAGGTTACACATGACAAACATTTGAAGGACTAGAGAGAGTGAATGCAAGCATGACTCAAATGACTCTCCATAAATGGTAAAGTAATCCATGAATACTTCCATGCAGTGTTCTATGAATTCTGAAAAGATACTCATCATACACCTCTAGAATGTTGCAGGAGAATTACAAAGGCCAAAAGGCATTCTTCTATATGCATATGTTCCAAAGGGGCATGTGAATGTAGTATTTTCTTGGTCCTGAGGTGCGATTGGATTTGGATGTAGCCGGTGTATCCATCAAGAAAGCAATAGTGTGACTTTCCGGCCAATCATTCTAGCATTTGATCATGGAATGGAATAGGGTAGTGATCTTTTCGGGTTTCAACATTAAATTTCCTATAGTCGATGCATACATGCCATTTGTTCTTCACTCAAGTTGTGACTACCTCTCCATGTTCATTTGTGACAACAGTTATCCCACCCTTCTTAGGTACAACATGAATTGGACTAACCCATTCACTATCAGAAATTGGGTAGATAATACCATCTTGAAGAAGCTTGGTGATCTTTTCCCTAACTACATCAAGGATGAGTGTATTGAGTCTTCTTTGTGGTTGTCTAATTGGATTGGATGATTCCTCAAGATGGATGTGATGCATGCAAAGGGAAGGGTTGATTCCTGGTATGTCATCTAAGGTCCAACCTAAGGCCTTTTTGTTTTCCTCTAACACTTGAACAAGTTTGGACTCCTCTGTTTCAGTAAGTGTGGCAGAGATAATGACAGGATATGAGTGATCATGGAAGAGGAATGCATATTTCAGGTGTTCATGAAGAGGTTTCAGATCAATCTCATCTTTCACTTTTGGGCAGGACAACTCATAAATGGAGGAAGGGACTTCAGTTTCTTTAGATTCATTTTTCTCAATGTTGTCCAAGGTGGAGCAGTAGCGATCAGAGTTGATGTGGGATTCAAGAGAGTTTTCAAGTTCCTCTAGATTGATGGGGTCTATGAATGAGAGATCCACATCAACTTCACCATTTATGACATTGTTAATCATGGTACAGATTTCACAAGATCCTTTATCATTAGAACATGAAGAACATGGTGGATTGGGGTTCGATTGAGTCTTAGAAGTGTCCTCAGAAGCATGGATTGAGAATGAGGAGTGATCCTCAGATGGGTATCGCATGGCTTGGAAAATGTTGAACGTAACCAGTTGGTCACCGAATTCCATGGATAAGATGCCTGAATGGACATCAATCTTGGTTCTCGTAGTCATGAGGAATGGTCTTCCTAGAATTAGGGTAGATCGAGAAGAGTTATTCTCACCTTCCATGTCAAGGACATAGAAATCAGAAGGGAAGATAAGATCATTGACTCGGACAAGGACATCCTCAGTTATTCCCTCAGGACTGGTTGTGCTTCGATTGGCTAACTGAATGACAACACCCGTTGGGTGCAAGGGACCTAGACCAAGTTTGGAGAATATGGATTTGGTCATGACATTAAATGAGGCTCCTAGGTCTATGAGTGCATCATCAAAGTTGGAACATCCAATTTGGCATGGGACTGTAAAGGTCCCTGGATCTTTGCACTTTATGGGAATAAAATGCTAGGTGGAAACATTTTCAAAGGTCCTAAGTTGCCTCTTGTGGGTACACAACTCCTTGAGAAACATGGAATACTTAGGAATTTGTTTTATGGAATCTAAGAGGGGAATGTTGACTTCAACATGTATAAATATGTCGAGCATTTTAGGATCAGGTTCAAAGGACTTCCTTGGTTTAGAGACATCTTGAGGAAAAGGAATTGGGTTCCTAAGTGGAATGGAAGGAGGTGATGGAATGGATTTAGATTCCTTTTCAATTTTGTTTTTATTTTCATTTTCTAGGTCAACATTCAAAGGAGGGTTTGAGGATTTATCTTGAGGTATAACAAGTTTCTTTCCTGATCTAAGGGAAATTTCACTTACATTACCCTTGGGGTTGGGTAATGGTTGAGCTGGGAGTTAGGAAGAATTTGATTGTTGTTGCTGGCTCAGGTGGGATGCAAGTTGACCTATTTTAGTTTCAGTGTTTTTAAGGCTATAACAGGTGAAGGAGGAAAGATCTTACACTGCACTTTCCCATGGTTTCATGGAAGAAGAGGCTTGTCCCGGATAGGGATTACCTTGATCTTGGTTCATGGGAAAGTGATTTTATTGGGTTGGGAATTGGGAATTCTCATTCAGATAGTGGAATCCAGGAGGAGGATTGTTCCTTTGATGTTGAGGAACAAAAGGATAAGGTTGATGGAAGTTACCACCACCTTGACCATATTGGAATTGGTTTTGATTTTGAGGAGGGTATTGAGGGGGGTGATACATGGGGTTACCATACCTAAGGCCTTAGTTATAGGAAGAAGAGAAAGGCTCAGAGTGAGGTTGGTTGAAGTTTCTAACAAACTGACCTGATTGTTGAGGGTTGGGGTTCCGCTGAGCATATACTACATTGAGCTCCATTGGTCCAAATGAATCAGGTTGATCCTCCTGAAGTTGTGGACATGTGTCTATTGGATGATCTGGGGAGCTACAGATTCCACAATTCTTGATAGGTCTAGGAAATAGTTACTGTGGAGAAGATGAAGTTGGGGCTTTGGTAGCCACCGCTAGTTGACGCACAAGACCTGCAAGTTAACTCATCCACTCAGTCATCTTGTTAGGATCTATGGATTGATTATCTTGGTCTTGTTTGACTTGAGCATGTGCTCGATTATGTAATTGTTGTGTGTTTGCAGCCATGTTACTTATGAGATCTCTTGCAGCTGCAGGAGTTTTATCAACAACAGCACCGCCACTTGCGGCATCTATGAGAGTTCTCTCCATAGCCAATAACCCCTCATAGAAGTATTGGATCAAGAGTTGGTCAGGGATTTGATGATGTGGGCAGGTTGCAACAAGCTTTTTGAACCTCTCCCAATACTCATGGAGTGATTCATTTGGGAATTGACGGATACCACTTATTTCCTTTCGGATGGAAGCGGTACGAGAAGCACGAAAGAATTTTTCTATAAAGAGACGCTTCATGTCATTCCATGTAGTTATGGAACCAGGAGGGAGGTAGTAGATCCATGACTTGGAAGAGTCATCTAGGGAGAAAGGGAATGCTCGAAGTTTGATTTGTTCCTCAGAAACCCCTTGAGGATTCATGGTAGAGCACACTACTTGGAACTCTTTAAGGTGGAGATGTGGATCCTCACCAGCTAGCCCGTGGAAATGAGGAAGAAGATGAATCAAACCCGATTTGAGATCGAAGTCAGCCTCTATGTTTGGATATTGAATACCAAGAGGTTGGTAATTTATATCAGGGGCAGTGAGTTCTTTAAGGGTTTGTTCCCTATGATTGGCCATTTCAAATTCAACTGGTTGGATGAGGACTGGTTCTTGAATGAGTTGATTATCTCTTATGTTCCTCCTAAGTTGGAGAAGTGTACGCTCAATTTCAGGGTCAAACAAATCTGAGGGATTGTTTGGAAGGCTACGAGGAATTCAGAGAGATTTTGGAAGAAAGAGGAAGACGGTTTTTTCTTTGTATTTTTTTTCAGTTTATGATATTTAAGAGGAAGACGGGTTTTTATTTGTGATTTTTTTTCAATTTTTTTTTAATTTTTTTTTTTGGGTTTTTTTGACAATAACCAGAAACTAATGACTACTTAAAGCATCATCCCCGGCAACAGATCCATTTGAAACGCATAGCCGATTGTCACCTATCGACCAGTCAAATTTCCAGTGCTCTGCTAATGTGTATAGCAGCACTCGGGTCGAATCCTCGGTGATGATACTTTGAAATAGACGTTTGTTTTTAGTTGATTGTATTCTGATTGTGAGGGTTTGTTTGAAGATATTAATTGAAATGACTAATTGATTATTATTGATTTAAAAAAATGATAATGATTGGGGTGAGTTCATTATTAGGGAGTTATGCTTGTGAAATCCTTGAGCTTTGCTTTATATTGCATTTAAATTAACACCCACTTCACAAGTTGACGTCGATTAGAATTCCTAAGTGTTAAAGCTTTAATCCAAGCCTTTACTTAACTAGGATTATAAAATCAATCAGTACTTGTTTATGGTAGTGTATTTATGGTTCCAATAATCAATGGAAACCACATGCTAAACAAAAGATGTCATTAATCCATGACATATTAAATCCAACATACACAATGTTAAATTAATGAATACTCATCGAGAAAATACTCTCAATCACTTAACATCCCTAAATTTTGACTCATCCCAATGAGATATTTACTCATCCATTTCGGTGATTAATATTCTGGTTATAATAATGATGATGATAAATTAAGAATAGAAGAAAAATAAAGGGATTAGAAAAGAGTGGTACGTCGAACACACACACACGAACAATGATGATAAGTAAAAATAGATTTTTGATTGAATGAGGAAGCAAAATAAGGGAAGGATATTTAACTAAATTTAAACTATTTTAAGAAAATTAATTAATATTAAAATACAGAAGGTGGATGATAATAAGATATATTGAAGAAGTAACTTGCATTAAAACAGAATTACAAGGAAAGAGAATTACAAGATTACAAAAATGAAGAACACGAAAGTAAGTGAAAACAAAGAGAGGAGGAAAGGTCTCTCAAGTGAAAACATGAGTATGGAAGGTCCTCCCAAGCCTTTTTCAAGGCTTTGGTCGTGCCAATATGATCTCCTCTCTTCTGAAATGCCAACCCCTCTCAAGGAGAGAAGGGGAGAGTATTTATAGCCCAAGGAGTGGACTGTTTGCATTCCCAATATGTCCCTCCAATTGCATCGCCAATTTGGCTATACGGACAGCCGAATCTTCACATATCTCCTTCTTAAAAGTTGTAGAAAATAATGTGTTCCGACTACTCTAAAAATTTGGAGTAATATGTACTTAAGGATCAAAAGTTATGTCCGGTTTATTAAACAAAGTTAAACTGTCCATTTGAATCCAGTCTTTTTGATGTCCATAATGGGAAAGGTTTTTTGAATATGAAGATGCCTTCAACCCCGAATGGTTTCTTAAACAAAGTCGGTCAACTATATCTCATCTTTCACACTGAAAAATATCAGCTCGATTTTAATCTTACATCATGAGATATGTCATGCATACTATACTGATTGTAATTCTTGGACAGAATGGTGAGATGGACTTCAAAGCATATGTTGGGACCCTTTTATTTGGATTTGGGCCTTGAAATTTTTATCCAAGATGATATGTAGTGTCCCCCGAATTATGGGGGAGAATTAAGGTTTTTGGACTTCTGTATTGATCCCAATAAATCAATCTTCAAGGCTGGTTCAGTTTGTTCACAGATTCTTTGGTCTTGTTTGTGAGGACCATATGACCCTTAAAATGGCATAATTGGCTCATGGAACCTTCTAATGAAACGTTGTATATTAAAATTAGAATCCTACAAAACAATAACCACACAATTTAGATCTAAATAGTGATATTTATTATTAAAACATTAAACTGACTCAATTGGACTACTTCTAAAAATGCCCAAAAATTATACTTTATATTAAAACATTAATATTTCACACAAATTATGCACATTTCATATAAAATAAGTAAAGGGATTATATAATAATTCATGGAAATATTAATAAAATCATATATCAAGAATGGTATAATAATAGTAAAAATCATTATTCAGCCTTAAGGATTCCCTATATAGAAATTAAGAGTTATTTTCATTGATTGGGGAAGTGTGCCCATTAGAAAAAAACTAATCTTCTAAAATGGAATGCTAAAAAAATTATAAGAATCAAATTTGGAATTTTCTAAATTATATCAATCAGAAAAAAAAAATTCATTTTTCAGCTTCTTTCACCATTTATTCTATACTTTTTCCTTGTCGAATATGTGTTGTGGATGCTCCAACCTATAATGAAAGTTAAAATTATTGTCCTACTGGTTGATATTCCCCTTATTTTCTCTTTATAATGAATGATATGAATTAAATTCTGGGAAAAATATTCAATCCTCTATTATATATTCATCATTTTTAATAATAATCAGTGAAACTATTGAGGTGTAACATAATGAATAATGAAATACACATAATAATATTATGATGATGGATAATGTATATCAAAATATTCCAAACACATTAGAAATGGGTGACATATGGGGCATAACATGTATATATAAAAAAAAATTAATGTTGGAGGGTCAAATATTATGGCTTATATATTATCCCCATAATATGTGTTTAAATCAGGAGATGGTGTATTTCTGCATTTTTTCTTTCTATGATCACACAAATAGACCAATATAGAAAATTTATATATAGAATTATATGTTTCAAAGTAATAGGAATGTTTATGTAATTAAGATATATTAGATCATATCATCCTAAAATTTTATGTTTGATATGTATTAGATAGATTGATATTAAGATATATGTACCATAATTATACACTATTGTTACTCTATTAGAATATGGGAGGTTAATAACATTGATTTATGAAAATAATAAATGTGGGATGTGAAATGTGGATTACAATTTTCTTGTGGGTTTGAGGAACCCAATAATATACCATTATGAATTCCACATGCAGGAAATAAACAAATTTATCGAGGGAATACAATAGGGATATAATTTTTTATATGTCTACGGACATAAAGAAAATCTACTGATTCTTTTTTGGTAATATTATGCACAAAATAATATTTTTATTACTTTTTTTAGCACCATATTTTATATATTAATTGGTTGGGAGAGTACCTGTGGGTATGTAGTAATCATTTTATCAAGATTCACTTTTACTGTTTTCTTCATAAATAATTTATTCCTTTTTCATTTTAAAATTCCAAATATTAACTACATGATGAAAAGCGAATTCCCATCATGATGGGAAGTGAAATATACATAGGCAACCATTATGTATTTTTAACCTAGAGAGTTATATGTCTCTTCCCTTATGAATTTTAATGTCTTGTAAGACAAAACAATATATGGGGTCTTCAAAATCAATTATATTGACCATTTTATGTCACAATTTACACAATATGAAGGGAAATATAATCCAAGAATGAAGTAAAACCCAATCCCACTAATGAATATATCCTCATGGTAAGGTAAAAAAATTTAATTCAAGATTCGAGATGAAAATCTTATTCATGTTTAAGGTTTAATATCCTTTAAAAAATGTTAATGTGTGTGATTGTGTGTGGGATTTGGGATAAAATATGAAAAGTTGGTAATGAATAATGGTATCTTTATGTGAAATCACAATAGCAAATGAAGTAATAGATTATGTTTGTAGTGTATATAACACTTTCTTTAGATATTGAACGTCACACAACAAGGGATAATAGTGGTTAATGATTAATAAGGCATATTATTACATTGAAATTGGTTATGATAAGTGTATGTGTATCCTAAAGGGTATTCATGCCCAATTTAATATATTGTTTTAATGATTTTTAATTATTTATATGAAAAATTTGATAAAGGAAATAATTGTATGGAACATATATATGAGGGATTTATGTTGGGAATATTCTAAAAGTCATATTCTGCTGCACTGTGTTAAATTATATATGAGCAATATACAACCTTATTGTTACTATGAAATATACCTATTGGATTGAAATTCCAAAATTTTTTATGGGGATAATTTAAAAAAGTGGTATCTCCCATTGTCAAACACACTCTTTACTGGTTTCCATATAATGATTAAAAATACTCTAACATTTTAGGAATGACATAGTCCAATAATTAAAAGAATATAGATGAAGGATATAGAACCTGTAAAGGTTAAAAATCCATTTTTTGAAAAAAGTATTATTAAAAAATGATATAATATGGACAATTTTCCCATAAATTAAATATAGTTGTAAGAGTATTTTCCCTATCATTTTTATAGACTAGTAGGTTTTACCTAAATATAATGGTTTTTTCTAGGGTAATGTGATGGGCACTACATATATTGTTCCATATTTTATATGAAATATAAAATTTTAACATGTTATGAAAATGGATGAATGAGAAAGAAGAGACATGGATCTCACATAGTCCTCCCATTTTGGGTTTTTAGCCTAGAAAATCTTTCTGGACCCATTAATTTAATTTTTTAGGGTATGGAATTTCAAACCACTAATGACTGAAGTTAAAGGTCATAAAACGTTGACCAAATGTTTTTGGGGATTTATGGTCACAAAAAATTATACAAATAACATGATATTCTATGTAGAAATATTTTTATAAATAAAACATGAAAAAAGAGCTCATTGAAATATATATTATCAAGGAATGGTATACAAATAGTTTGGTGATATAGTGTTACTTGTAGAAATGATATATATCATTTTTACTGTGGGAAATTAAAATATTAATGTTATTATACTTCCTCCTACTACTACAAACCATCTCAATGTATTGAAAAAAAAACTTTAGTGTTTGGGAATTGAACTAAAATAGAGATTCAAACAAAATTTTCATTATAAATGTATAAAAATTCATGAATTATGAACCAACATCTACTACTAACATTCAATGAGATATGAAGATAATTTATGTTTATAACAATTTGACTCAAACATGAGATAACCAAAAAACAAAGGATTTTTTGATGTCATAATGTTAATAAAATTCTCATTTATAATATTTACCATCTCATGTGGTGATTCATTTACATAAATTTCATGGTTCTTAGGCATTTGGAATAGTGTCATGATATAACAACCTACTGTGATATCAATATATTAAATCACAATATATTACTTTTATAGGGAATTTGAATGATTTGAATCCATATAATTGGTATTCAAAACTCGAAGTAATTATATTGTATGGGAATATTGAGGTTATCATTAATTGATATTCAAATGATGGGTTCCACAAAAATGACACCAGATGTAATGATATTAGAGGACATCCTCATGATGAAAAAATATACATTTGGAATGAAGTGCTCAATATGGAATAATAAAGATCATTACAATGATGGCATGTCTTGTAATGATTTTCACTTTTTTATAAATTTATACGAAAAGATTATAGTGATTCAAAATTATATAAGCTAGTGGACTGGATTTTTGAGAAAAACATCTAATAGGTCGTTGGATAGATCTAGTACAAAATTAACCACAGTTATGATTTTTTGGGATGTTGATGGAAACTATATTTATATGATGATTTTGATTGGTTTTGAAAGATGTGGTACATTATTCAATAAATATCCTAAAATAATAACAATCAAGACATAAAATGTTCTTATAAAAGATTTTTCATCCCAACATAGGGTACGATATTGAATGTCCATACATGAATGAGGAAATAATTTATGATGAGGGGTTTTTTGGTGATGAAATTTGGATCTGAATCAAATATATATGGGTTATAAATCACCATGTATCCGTAAATAATATAAATAAAAAACACTTAGTAATTATAAAAGATACTCCATATAAAAATCTAGATTATATGTAGAGAATGATAATTTTTTAATTTCATGGATATAGATTCTATAATACATCCAAGTATTAATCATGTGAAAATATTTTTGGACTTTCCCAAAAAATATACATTTATACCCTAGTGTAGGTTGATAGATATGAACCGAATTATAGATACCCTTACTCTTATTTGGCTCTTATGTTGGTATTATGTATTATATTAAATGAAAAAAACTAAATTTGTAAAGGTACCATAGAATGAAACATATGTTTTTTTTTTATTAAAACCGTTGAATAAGGACTCTAATGTAAATTCTAGAGTATTTTTCATAGATAATTCACCAATCAGGTTGGCCACATGGACACGTTCACATATCCATGAACACCAGAGGTTTCTATCTAGCAGTTTGTGTCTATGATGGTATGGTGGGGGGGATATACTCTCATTATACTAATGACATGCAGTGGTGATAAAAGATAAATCAGTTGAAGTAAGATAACATAGAATGAAAAGAATAATCATCCACATATAATAATGAGATAGTCATAATCATTAAGTCAATCCACAACCACTATTATATAATTTTTTTGACATTATTAAATAAAAAATGTAGAATGCACAGGAGACATACATGCAATGTAAATTATAAAAAAAATAAACCCAATGGAAAAAATCAACATACAATAACAGAATAACAGAAACCATGATACTATACTCTATAACTCTATCCTAGAATATATAATAAAACATCCAATTCTAGGAACATCTCATTGTCCTTACCTATATAAATACTGTTTTTTGGGAACCAATAAGCTTCCCAAAAATGGAGTCTGTATAAATTAGTAGGCCACTACCAATGGTTTATAATTCTATTTAATAAATAATTATATAATGAAATAGTGTGAAGGTATAAAAAAAAGTAATAAATTATATACAAAATACCAACGCTCATATTGGACTCCCATGGATTAATCTTCTAATGCCACCTCCTCCAGCCTAATCTGGTAAGTCCATGAGTGATTATGAGTAATTATGTAAATTTTATAATTTTCCCTAAATCTGATGCTCATTTCTAAGGTTTACCGAATTGATCATAGTCCTCTATGTGATTAATATGACCCTTTACATTTTAGATTTAGTTAATATATTTTAATGATGTCGTCATGTATGAAAAAAATTAACTAAATCCATTTATGTTTTTTTATTTGGTAGATATCTAATTTAATTATTTTATTGGTATCTTATTCCTAACAAATATGTTCCATATAGGCAATGAAGATATTTCTCCAGGTGTATAATAAGCACATCTCCCAATGATATTGTCCAAAAAAATCCTCATAAGATACAATGTACCACTCGAGGCATGACATAACTATGTTTCCTTATAATATAATCCATATCATTCCATGTAGGGATCCAATGTAAAACACATAAAATAAAATAATGAAATTACCTCTATTCACATTTTTTGAATTCAACACAGGGAACACAAGTGTCTCCCACGGCGAAATATAATGCACTCTCCTAGCAATCCCATCCATGTTATTCTATATAGGAATCCATTTTTCCCCATTACATGGAATAATTCCACTATAAATCATTTCATTTGAAATTAAATATATGTTTATATGGGGACTTCCTAGGCATAACCCATATATCATTCTCAAAAAAACATATTTATTGTTCTTGGATCATAGTAGATTCACACCATTGAAAAGTCATTTAATTTCATTTGGTCATTAATTAAGATGGAATATAATAACCTGATGTATGTATGATTCAAGGTCTATGGAGTATGTTATCATTGATCTCCTTCACATTAATCCATTTTATATTTAATGAAAATCATTATAACATCCAAAATAAATAGGGGGTAATGTTACACATCCCACCAGTGGATCAATTTCATATTCAAAACGGATCATTTCATAAAATTTAATTTCACACCCCAAGGAGTGGATTAAATTGTCATTCTCAACTTCTATTGATATATATGGGTATGATAGTTCACGTAGTTCGTGGACCATGCATCTAATATTTTACAATATAATGTTATGAGTGGATGCATGGAACATCCAATTGACAAAAAATCATGCATAATGGAAATATTTATATATATAGGTAAAATAATTAGGCCACATATCATAGATATGTGGTAGATTCTACATAGGTTTGTGACCCTTAATACAATATTTAAATAGATAAAATGAGGGAATCCAAAAATACCCTAAAAACACAAAATTGATTTTAGATATGATGTAGAATTTTTTATGATGAATAAATATTAGAAAGAATGGAATATAATTGAATATATTATAGATATTTAACCAATTAAATGAATGTTTTTTGAATAGAATAATGAAATATGGAGTTATCACTAATACTATATGAGAGGGGGAGGATTCCATTTTGGGGGAGGAGATTTTGTGTGTTTGGGAAAAAATGGAGAATATAAGATAAATAGAAAGCTGGAAAAAATAATCAATATCATCCCTTTCAAATTGTCCGATGGTTTCTCTAAACCATTTACCAGACCATTCTCTAATTTTGTACACCATATACCTTGGGTGGAACCCCCTATAATTGTTTTCACATGAGTTAAAAAACAATTAATTTCCTGTATAGATCACCTCTACAACACACATTCACTATGATACATTTACTGGTGGCCTTTGGTGCATTGTTTGAGAAAATTTGTGACTCTATCCATGGTCCAAACAATTTTGGTGATGTGTTATCACTAATATTGATGTATCTGAGTGTCTCACCTATTACTCTAAAAAATTAGATCTCCTAGCATAAAAAAATACATATATGATCCTAAAACCTTCATTAAACTCTTGTGAACATTCATATAGATAAAAAAAATTTATACTGAAATTTATATGATCTATTCCTCATATGAAATAATTTGATATTAGAACCGCCCCACCTTAAAAAAAATCATAACTTTGTTTCCCTTCCGAGGATAGAAAAACATGTTTTGATAATAGATCTGGCCACTAGGTATATAGATCAATATCTCAATCATATATCACATACTATAAATTTTCATGTTTCATATAACTCATACTGTAGAATAATTCCGACTGTAGCTAGAATTCATAATATGATCAAAAATAAAAATTGGGTGCTCCTCAAAAGATGCATGAATGTCCAAATCAATATCATTAGACTGATGTAAAAGAGATAGGTCTTCATAATAATAAAGTAACTAAGAAATGTGAATTATTTTATACATACCGCAGAATAGTTGAGGGAGGAATCTATAATAATAAACATGTCTGGACCTCTCGGATACCTCCAACAATCCTAAAAATCCTAGTACTATATTACCATACAGCTTAATCCGTCTATGCACCCATCTAGGAGAGACATATAAGAAAACCATATCTCCCACCTCTAAATGTATAGGTTAGTAAAGAATATTATTATATGACTTATTCCTTGAATGAGATGTATCCATACCCTAGCCGATGAGTTATACTATCTTTGAGGTCTCCATAATGCGATATGGTCACAATAGTACTTTGTCTCCTACCTCTATCCACTATTGGTGTAAATGGAAGGGTCTACCATATAGGAAATCACAAGGATCCATCTATATATATTTTTTGAAATATATTATTATAAGAATATTCATAATGTGGTCATATTTTCACATAAAATCCTAAAAAATATAAAATTCATAATGTAATATTGTCCATTAGGATTCATCCTATACATGGTCATGTTTCATGTCACTCATACTAGAGGAAAATACCCGCCTTATAGATCCTTAGTTCTCTGATCAACAATAAAAATAGTGTGCTCCTAAAAATAAGCATCAATATCCAACTGAACTTCATCTAGCTGAAGGACATGACATAGGTCCCGATAGTAATGATCCAACTAAGAAATTTTAATTTTTTTTAATACCTCATTATCTATGAGGGATTACTATTCGATAAGAAACATTTCTAACCCTCTCAAATACAAAAAATATTACAAAAATTTAGGTTCTATGACATCCTAAGGCTTAATATATCAATTCACTAATCTAGGTGAGACAAAGACAAAAGCATTATCTACTACCTAATACTCTATTGGTTGGTAGTGAATATTGATACAAGACATATATCTCAAGTGAGATGTATCCATGTAATATGTGAGTTTCTATACCCTCTCTATAGTCTCTATAATGATACTAGGTACCAGTAGTTCTTCCTCTCTTACCACTAACTAGTATAGGGGTTAATTCTATGGCCTACCAAATAGGGAATCAGAAGGATCCATTTATATATTTTCCAAAATTCAATTATTATATGAATAATCATAAAGAGGTATGTTTATGACATAGAAATGTCAAAAATCTTGAATTTATTTTGTAATATTATCCTCTAACATTGTTATCATACACATGGACCCACCATCAGTTTGAGGGTGATAGGATGCACTACATAGTAACTGTGGACCTAGATCCTTCTGAGACCCCCTATAAATCAATTATTTGAAATGATCATCCTTTCGTAATATGATGGTATATGGAAATCCATGAAGTATTATGATCTCCCTAAAATATATCATTTCCTATTTTTTCATTATTATATCTATTTAATAGGTAAAAAGTGATTGAAATTTCAAAAAAAATATGATTATTCACCCTCACAATGTTACTACCTAAATATGACTAATGTATAACCACAAAAATTAAATGGTTATTTCATCCCATTTCCAATAATATTTGTAAAAGGATGGGAAAACACTATTGGAAACTACTGTTCCACCTACACATTTTGACAGGTCGAACACCGCATAACAAAACTTGTTACCTCACTATTCATTCCTAAACACAAATATTGACAGGATATGTAATTATGAATATTGGGAAGATGAAGAAAAATAATCCAGGTTGATGAATGAAAAAAATCACATAGATTACAATCATATTTATTTGGAATCCTAGAGAGGTCTCTGAATTTAAATAACCTCTACTCTATCACTGACCAAACCAAGAGTTTGGTTCCTAACATAAATTGTCTCTTATATACCTAATTCCTAAGGGTATAAAATAATACTCATCTGCATTGTATCCAAATGTTAATATGTCACTTCTAAATATGTATTGATATGATAACTATGATTCACCAAAAACCATTACATTGATCTATAAAATAGAGAAATTGGTTTTCTTTCATTACCGACCTCCTGAATAGATTTTTTCTGAGTCTTCAGTCTTATAGAATATTTAATAGAATTTTACAATTAATTTTTGTAGGAATAAATGAATTTAAAAATACTATTGGTATAAAAATTTCCTATAATGTCAATGATCTAATTCATCAACTATAAATATTCCTTTTTTTTATTTGTTTTGTATAACCTTTGAGTACATATTTCTTCCAAAAATTCAAGGAATGAACTGCTAAGGCTAAATGGATATTATGATTTCAGTAATGATGATCATGTGACATCAATTAGAGAGACCCATATGAAATGACTAGATCTCTATTGATCAGAATCCCTATTTTAAATTCATCCATGTTATATTTATATCCTCATCTAGACTCTTGAAAAATCATGATCCCGAATTGTCCATCCTTTCATCATTGGAATGTCTACCTCAGGTTATTTAAGACACATATGTTAGTCCCCATTTTGGGTCAATCATATGAGTGTTATGAAAATACATGGTAAATCCTATATAATGTGTAAGATCCTGGTTTTTGGAAAGGTATTTTTTCATTATGTTTTGGTTGAATCCATTGTTTTGGGCTTCAAGGGATGTCTTTTGAATGTATGAGAGGTCTTGGGGGTGTTTCGGGGGTTCGGGGAATGAAAGAAAGGAAAACGGGGCAAGACAAGCCTGGGCGCACGACCTGCACACAGCCTGGGAAAATCGTGAGCCTGCCCAGGTAAACCGTGCAACCCTCTTCCTCCAGACAGTAGCATGGGCACGGTTTGTCAAACAGTACGGCCAAACCGTGGAGCTTCTTAAAGTTGAGAAAAATTACGAAATTTCCACCCCAGTATTTTAAGAACCCACTCGGGTTTTCCTCTCCATTCCTCCCTCTTCACCCTAGGAGCTAACCAAATCCCCCAATAGCTCCAAGATGTTGATCTCCCTCATCTCTAAGGCATTTTTGGTGCCATTGGATGCAGATCGAAGCTCCGAGTAAGGCTAATCCCATCCTTTCTTCTCTTTTTGGCCTAGGGTTTGCATCTTCTCTCCCTCTTGTTTAGAAACTCTAAAACCCTATATTTTGGATGACTTCTAGGTTAAATCTCCAAAGGCTAGTCGTATTGAAGTCTAAGGAATTGTTAGGGTGTGCGTTCCACCGCGGTTTTGAGGTAGGTGGTCTACAAACATTATCCCATAGTTTTATGGTGGATTTACGCATGTGTGGATTTTCTCATGGTTTCCTTGGTGAAATATGATCAACCTTGATGTGTTTTGTTATAATTTATTCTTAAAGATGGTAAATGGTATCTCTCACAATCCCCATGGGATGCGTTGAGAATGGTTTGACCTAATTGGGGGCCATCCATGGGATGTGCCAGATTTTCCCAGGCTTTGGGATTGTTATTAAATAAGTGACCTTGTTGTAATAAATGGTAGAGCCCTTGAAGAATATATTGGCATGGTTAGTTGAACTTGGAATAGAAGTTAGGTGATGCACCTAGACATGGAAATAACCTCAGGGATATTTGTGATGGTTTTAATGGTTGATTCATGGAGATGATGAACGGGTTAAATGGGTTAATGTGTAAACTGATTAAAGACCATAATGGGATAGGTTATGGATCTAGTGTTGAATTCTTAGTGAGATATGCATAACATATGGGAATTGGTTGAATGGTTAAATGACATGAAATGTTAATGTGTTAATGGGTTAAGGCATAATGTGAATTCCCGTGTGGTTTGTTATGAATGGTGTTTGACAAGGAGAAATGGTATGTTGGGTTGATGGTTACTTATATATATAAGCATGTGCACATGTCTTGGTAGTGTGGGGTATGACTTGAGGATCTAAGACCATGGGTCGAGTGAAGACTGATGCTCAGAACTACACCATAAATTCATGGGTTAGGAATGGGGACTCAGGCTCTATTCTCCTAATGGTTTCATCCAACTAGACTGAGGCTTCGAGGTGAGGATATGGTTGCATCCACCCGGACTGAGGCTTCGAGGTGAGAATATGGTTACTATGAGGGGGGGGGTTCGTCTTATTGAGATAGGATAACCATGTGTTTAGCCTCATACATGTGGTTGTTGGCCTTAGACCCATGTAACATAATGTATGTGATTAACCCATGGAAATGCGATGAAATAGTAAGTGATGATAATTGGTGTGAAATGAATGGTAATAGAAGTGGCAATGGCTTCAGATCTGAACTGGTTAATAGAACATTAAATAATTACTTGATAGTTATCATTCATATTCCTTTTTCATGCACTACTTGTTCATACTGGATATTTTTTAGACAATGTTGGTGGTGGCCTACTGAGTTGTACTCACACCCTGCTCGGGCCACCATTGGGCACCTGAGCAGACTTCATTTTTGCATGTTAGGAGAAGGGAAAGCGTCCTTCCTAGATAGTTGAGTGGTCATGGGTATCACTTGGTGGAGGATTCGGCCATGGAGTCAGGACCATTTTGGGGATTTTGGCAGTTGTCTTTATTTTTGTCTTTTGTTCACTTCTACACTTATAGTATGACATGGCATATTTTATTGTTGGAAATGGTTGTTATACATGTTCCTTGTTTATTTATTATTGTTTCCGCTATTGGTTTATTTCTATTGTGGCTTACTCTGATAAAAAGGGGCTATAGTCTCCCCACTTGACCACATACACCCCCGCCGCTAGTTGGAAGCCTTTGGCGTACTTGGAGGACCTCTTAAGGTAATGTAATTACCCGGCTCAGATCACCAGTTTAGTGGCTTCCGGGTATGGGAAATTACAAATTGGTATCAGAGGAGGTCTTTCTTCTCCTTCTCTGAGGTCTTGTTATTTGGGATAGGTTTCCAAGGGTTAAGATGTTTTGAGCCTTGGTAAATGAGCTCGTGTTTGGGAGTAGCAAACCCATGTATGAGGGAAAACCCAAGTAACCCTAGTTGGGAAATGTTATTCTTGGTTGTGAGTTGTTACATTTGATGATATTTCACCGTGGGCTGATGCAAATGTGGTTTGATGTGGCTGTTTTTTGATAGTTTTCTCGTGGTCTTAACGGGACGAGGATTTGAATTCATGCATCATTGTAGGCACCTAGAGAGATAGGTGACATGCATTGTGTTAGGCACACACACGGGGTGGTTGTGTGAGGTAGGAAAGTAGGGTGTATCACACATTTACTGAAACTGTGAAATAATGAGAAGAACGAAAGAAAACAAGTGGGTAAATGATGTTTAATTAAATAATAATAATAAGGTTTATAAAGGAAGTGGAAAATGTTTTTTTAAAATGTTGTGTGAGTTTGGTGGTGGTGCATGGTTTTTTACCCCATGGGGACCACATCCTGCGGTAGGGGTGGTCGATGCGGTAAATTTGAGGTGATAATATTGTTAAATTAGTATATGAAAATGGGTTGTTTTGGACACTAAAGAGATTTTTTATGATTTTGTAAAAGTTTTGTGGTATGCATGCTAAATCTCGTGCTTGTCAATGTAGAGAGATGCCACCACGAAATCAGTTTCCAGTTGGGCAACGAGAGGATGTTGCTGAGAACACTCCAACGGTAGGAGAGCATGAAAATGTGGTGATCAATGAAGGTAGAGAAGACCGGTTCCAGGAGAACATTGCTCGCCTTATGCAGATGATGGATCAGGACCCAGGGCGGGTTGCACCGAGTACGTTTGAACTGATCAGGGAGTTCCAACTACAGCACCCTCTGACCTTCACCGAAGAGGGTGGTCCAGAGTTGGCGGAGTTTTGGTAAGAGTCTATACAGACGATATTGGATCACATGGAGACCCCTATTGAAAAGAAAGTAAAGCTGGTCATTTATATGTTGTGGGTCCAGGCAAGGCACTGGTGGGACATTCAGGCTCAAACCAAGTAGGCTGAGAGGTTGTTGTGGAAGGTTTTCTAGGAGAAGTTTCTGGAGCATTATTACCCAGAGACATTGAGGCAGGAGCGGGATTCAATGTTTATGAGCCTGAATCAGGGATCACTATTGATGATGGACTATGCTAGTAACTTCAATGATTTGCGAAGATTTGTCCCACTGTTAGCAGTGGATGGGGCGGTTGTATCAAGATGTTTCCAGGATGGTTTGAGACTTGAGATCAAGTATAAATTAAATATCTTCCACTTGAATTGGTTTTTAGAGGTGATATATCATGCACTCATCTCTCAAGGGAACCTGAAGGGTGCTTCGGGTGGTGGGCTTCTCGTGCCAGCTGTCCGGACAGGTGGTGGATTTTCTGAACGTTTGAAGTTCCCTTTGGAAGGTTTCCAGCAAGGTGGTCAGAAGAGAGGGCCAGCCTCTCAAAGTGGGAACTAGGTGTGTTGTTATCAATGATTTTGGCCATGGAATATGCATGTTCAGTTTCTTTGACCTCTAGTTGAGTGTCATTCGTGAGGTATGATGGGGCATGTGCAGAGTTTCTGCAGGAAACCTTGGCAGACAGGTGAGCATGATTATGAAAAGCAGGTGCGTGGTATGGGAAGGGGATCAGTTTCCCCGTATCAGGCAGGAAGATGGAGCTCCACTGGCCGTACTGGTAGGGGCAGTGGACATGGAACCCTAGGGAAAGATTGCTCACACTAGCAGGGCAGTGCAACACAAGGTGTTCAGGCTAGAGCCCAAGGGAATGGGGGAATGTCAGCTTCAGGCAGTTCAGTTTACGCCTGGTGATGGCGAGGTCGGTCCGTCAACTGTTCGAGGTAAGATTATTATAGCATCTATGATTTCTCGTGTGTTGTTTTACATAGGTTCCACACACTCTTTTGTTTCTGCTCAACTTGTGAAAGCATTGGGTTTACCTGTGGAGGGGGTGTGTGGAGTAATGTCAATTGAAACCTTGTTGGGGGTGTTGGTTGAGGATATCAAGCAGTGTAAGGGATTTTCCTTGTAAGTTGGTGGGTATCGTTTTCTGTGGGACTTGTTCAAGATTTCAGGGTTTGAACAAATCTTGGGAATGGATTGGTTGGAGTCGTTTCTATCACACATAGACTTTTATCACCACAGAGTATCGTTTAGGTCACTAGAGGGTGATTCTTATGTTCACCGTGGCGAACAGGATGTTCGAGCAGGGCGTGTGTGACCATTTTTTTCAATAGATGAGTGGAATCATAGCTCATGTGGCATTTCTCATGCTTGATGATGATTAGGGAGGTGAATAATATAATTTTCCTCCTGTGGTGGATCAGTTTCAGTAGGTGTTTCCAGAGGATTTCTCGGGGTTGCCACCCGAGAGGGATGTCGAGCTCATGATCGAGTTGCTGCTGGGAGAGAAGCCAATTTCTATTCCTCCACACCGAATGGAACCGGAAGAACTCTAGGAACTGAAATTTCTGCATGAGGAGTTGGAGCGTAAGGGGTTTATCTTTAATAGTACGTCTCCTTGGGGATCTCCCGTGCTTTTTTCAAAGAAGTCCGACGGGTCGTTGAGGTTGTGTGTTGATTATCGAATGTTGAATCAGATGATAGTGAGAAATCGGTACCCTCTTCCTATAATTGATGATCTGTTTGATCAATTAAGGGGTGCATCAGTGTTTTCTAAGATTGATATGAGGTCAAGTTATCACTAGATGAGGGTGAGTTCTTCTGACGTACCTCAGACAGCTTTCCAGAGTCGGTACGGGTTGTTTTAGTTTTTCAAAATGCCTTTCAGCTTGACCAATGCACCGGCTATGTTTATTTATTTGATGAAATGCATATTTCATCCATATCTAGATTAGTTCTTGATTGTCATTATTGATGATATCATAGTGTACTCGAAAACTCATAACGATAATTCACAACATCTTGACGTAGTCATAGGTACGCTAAAAGAGCATCGTCTATATGCCAAGCTTTGAAAGTGTTAATTATGGATAGGTGAGGGGAATTTTTTGGGTCACATCATCTCGGAGGCTGGTGTGACAGTGGATCCAGAGAATGTGCTGGCATTTGTATCTTGGGAGCATCCAAAGAATGTTTCGGATGTTCGTGGAATTCTCGCTTTGGCCGCGTATTACCGAATGTTCATTCAGGATTTATCTCACTTCGCATTACCACTCTTGAGCTTGACCAAGAATGGAATCAGGTTTGAGTGGTCTGAGGCCTATGAGAATGCCTTACAAGAGTTGAATATGTGGTTGATGACCGTACCTATCTTGATCTTCACTAAGCCCGGTAAGAGGTACATCGTGTTTTGTGATGTGTACGGAGTCGGACATGGGGTTGTGTTGATGCAGGATGACTGAGTTGTGGCTTATGGGTCATGACAGTTGATACCCCATGAGAAGAACAATTCCACTCATGACCTTGAGTTGGCGGCAGTGGTGTATTCCTTGAAGTGCTAGAGGCACTATCTGTTGGGAGAACGGTTTACTTTGTTTACCAACAATAAGCGATTAAAGTACATATTCTCAAAGTGGGATCTGAATCTTTGGTAGTGAATATGGGTTTAATATATCCAGTATTTTGACTTTGAGTTGGTGTACACGCCGGGAAAGGGAAACAATTTTGCTGATGCTCTGAGTAGGAAAGTTCAGAATCAGGTGGTTCAGGAGTCCAGCACCGAGTGGAAGGTGATGGATTTATTTGCAGAGATGCACTTGGAGGTGCAGGAGGAGAGTGGTCAGGTCACTCCTACATTCTTAATGATGGAGTCGAAACTTTTGATTCAAATTAAGGAAGTTCAGCTTGATGATCCTGAGTGTCTGATCATTAAGGAGATGCTTAAAGGTGGGGACCTACCTTCTGGTTGGGCCATCGACGTGGAAGGTGTTGTTCGTGTTTGTGATCGCGTGGTTGTGCCAAAGTGTGTGCGGGAAGAGTTGATGCGTGAGTTCCATGCATCAAAGTGGGATGTTCATCTTGGTTTGACCAAGTTGTACGGTGATATGTGAAGGCCGTTTTATTGGTCGGGAATGAAGAAGGAAGTTGCAGGCTTTGTGGCATGGTGCCTTACCTTTCAGAAGGTGAAGGCTGAGCATCAACACCCAGGTGGTTTGTTTCATCCATTGCCCATCCCAGAATGTAAGTGGGATGATGTAACCATGTATTTTTTCATGGGTCTTCTGAGGATGTCATAGAAGAATGATTCAATTTGGGTGGTTGTGGATCGGTTAATGAAAGTGGCTCATTTCGTACCAATTCAGGAGACCATTATAGTCGACCAGTTGGGTGAGCTGTATGTTCGGGAAATAGGGCATTTGCATGGTGTTCCGCAGACCATATTTTCAGACCGAGATACACATTTCACATTTTTTTTTTGTCAAGGGTTGCAGAAGGCGCATGGTACGCAGGTGTTTGTGAGTACAACCTTCCACCCACAGATAGATGGGCAGTCGGAGCATACAATCCAAGTGTTGGAAGAAATTTTAAGAGCTTGTGTCATGTACTTTGGTTGTTCTTGGGAGAGGAACCTATCATTAGTTGAGTTTGCCTACAACAACAGTTTTTAGGATATGATTCAGATGGCACCATTTGAGGCACTCTATGGGAGGCCATGTAGATCTCTGTTGTGTGGGCTAGAGGCTGGTGAATCTGAGTTGTTGGGGCCATGTCTCGTGCAGGAGACATCAGGGAGAGTTACGTTGATCAGGAAGTTTGTGGCTATGGCTCAGAGTAGGCAGAATTCGTATGAAGATCGGAGGCGTATACCTCTTGAATTTGTGGTGGGTGATAAAGTGTTCCTTCGGGTGTCGCCAAGGTTGGGTCACCGTCGGATTCGAAGGCAGGGTATGTTGGCGCCCAGGTATGTGGGACCTTCTGAGATTGTGGAGAGGATCCGACAAGTTTCTTATTGATTGTCTCTTCCATAGTTGTATGGTGGGATGTATTTTGCGTTTCATGTGTCACATCTTCGATGGTATCACCCTGTCCCATCTCTCGTGGTTGATGTTGAGGATGTGGAGTTGAGGCTGATGCGTCCTTTGAGGAGCATTTGGTTCGTGTGGTGGATCATAGTGAAAAGGTCTTTTGGGGCATGATTGTTCCATTAGTGCGAGTACAATGGCAGCATGGAAAAGTTCATGAAGAAACTTAAGAGTGGGAAACATATATGCAGGCTCAGTGGCCCAAACATTTCGCTTCGGTGGATCAATGAGGCTTGGAAACTCAGCTCGAGGACGATCCATTATAAGGTGGGGAGGTTGTAAGATCCCAGTTTTTGGAAAGGTATGATTTCATTATATTATGGTTGAATTCCTTATTTCGGGCTTCAAGGGATGTATTCTGAAAGTATGAGTGGTCTTGGGGGTGTTTCGGGGGTTTGGGGCACAAAAGAAAGGAAAACTGGGCAAGACAAGCACGGGTGCACAGCCTGCGCATGGCCAGGGCAAACCGTGTGGCCTGCCCAGGAAAACTGTGCAACCCTCTTCCTCTAGATAGTAGAATGCACATGGTTTGCACACAATTTGGCAAACCGTGTGGCCAAACCGTGCATCTTCTTAATGTTGGAAAAAATTACGAAATTTCCACCCAAGGATTTTAAGAACCCACTTGGGTTTTCCTCTCCATTCCTACCTCTTCAACATAAGAGCAAACCAAATCTCCCAAGATCTCCAATTGGTCGATCTCCCTCGTTTCTAAGGAGTTTTTGGTGTCTTTGGATATGGATCGAAGCTCCTGGAAATGCTAATCCCATCCTTGATTCACATTTTCATTTAGGGTTTGTATCTTCTCTCACTCTTATTCCGAAACTCTAAATCCCTATCTTTTGGGTGAGTTCTAGGTTGAATCTCCAAAGGCTGGTCATATTGAAGACTAAGGACTCGTTTGGGTGTGCTTTCCACGTTGGTTTCAAGGTAGGTGGTCTACAAACATTATCCCATAGTTTTATGGTGGATTTATGCATGTGTGGCTTTGCTCACAGTTTCCTTGGTAAGAGTTGATAAACCTTGATGTTTTTTGGTATAAATGATGCTTAAAGATGGTAAATGGGAACTCTCATGATCCCCAAGGGATTCCTTGAGAATGTCTTGACCTAATTGAGGGCCATCCATGGTATGTGCCGGATTTTCCCGGGCATAGTGATTGTTATTAAACAAGTGACCTTGTTGTAATAAATGGTAGAGCCCTTAACGAATATATTGGCATGGTTGGATAAACTTGGAATAGAAGTTAGGTGATGAAGCTGGACATGGAAATAACCTAAGGGCTATTTGGGATGTGTTGAATGGTAGATTCATGGAGATGACAAATGGGATAAATGAGTTACTGTGCAAACTTATTGAAGACCATATTGGGATAGGTTATGGGTCTAGTGTTGAATGCTTAGTGAGATAGGCATAACACAAGGGAATTGGGTGAATGGTTAAATGATATGAAATTGTAATGTGTTAATGGTTTAAGGCATAATGTGAATTACCATGTGGTTTGTTGTGAATGGTGTTTTCCAAGGGGCAATGGTATGGTGGGTTGATTTTTACTTATATATATAAGCATGTGCACATGGCTTGGTAGTGTGGGGTACGACTTGAGGATCTACAACAACGGGTCGAGTGAAGACTGATTCTCAGAACTCCACCCTAAATTCACGGGTTAGGAATGATGAATGAGGCTATATTATCCTAACGGTTGCATCCACACGGACTGAGGCTTCGAGGTGAGGATATGGTTTCATCCACCCGGGCTAAGGCTTCGAGGTGTGGATATGGTTTCATCCACCCGGGCTGAGGCTTTGAGGTGAGAATATGGTTACTATGAGGGGGGGATAGTCTTAGTGAGATTGGATAATGATGTGTTTACCCTCTTACATGTGATTGTTGGCCTTAGACACATGTAGCATAATGTATGTGAATAACCCATGGAAATGTGATGAAATGGCATGTGAAGATAATTAGTGTGAAATAAATGGTAATGGAAGTGGAAATGGCTTCAGCTCTTAACTGGTTAATGGAACCTTAAATAATTACTTGGAAATTATCATTCATATTCGTTTTTTATGCACTACCGGTTCATACAGGAAATTTTTTAGACACCATTGGTGGTGGCCTACTGAGTTGTACTCACACCCTGCTTGGGCCGCCATTAGGTACCCGAGCATACTTCATGTCTGCATGTCAGGAGAAGGGCAAGGGTCCTTGCTAGAAAGTTGAGTGGACATGGGTAGCAATTGTTGGAGGATCCAGATGTAGAGTCCGGACCACTTTGGGGATTTTTTCCATTGTCTTTATTTTGTGCGTTAGTTCTCTTTTTCCCTTATAGTATGACATGGCATATTTTATTATTGGAAATGGTTGTTATACATGTTCCTTGTTTATTGATTATTGTTCCCACTATTGGTTTATTTCTTTTGTGGCATACTCTGATAAAAAGTGTGTATAGTCTACCCACTTGACCACATAGACCCCTGCTCTTAGTCGGCAGCCTTTGGCATATGGGGAGGTGCGCTTAAGGATATGTAATTACCCAGCTCGGAGCATCGTTTTAGTGGCTTCCGGGTCGGGGACGTTACATAATGCACTTGTAATATCCTTTCATCACTAACAGATTTCTTATGTAAGATAAATTCATTAACTATCCCCAGGAAACCACAGTTCTCACTGTATCTAGGTCAAATAATACAAAAATTTAAATATGATATAAACCTAGTTGTGAATATTATTAATCTAAAATTGGATTTTTGTGAGATTTAAATCTAGATAAAACTCACTCAGTGTACTCATGATGATATCAATATGAATTGAATCATCATGTAGAGTATGTAAGTACCCCCAAAAAGTAGTCCCTAAAGAATACAAAAAATGAATCATGATATGGGTATAAAATCTAATTCATCAAATCTATGAAATCGTGTATCGGGTTTTTGAGACAGATTAGATGGAATATATACTCATACATGCCATATATTCAATATAATCTTGTATATGGTATATTTGATTTTATAACATGCACCTAATTATAGCCCAACCCCAAATCAATTTGGGAGAAGCCCTTCATGCCTAAGAGATGGTCAAATAATTTTTCTACAAGAGTTACATGATATCACTTCCTTGTGGTATGTTGATTGAATTTTGGGTAATCAAAACACAACCTAAGGTTTCATCAACCTTCTTTATGAAAATAATTGGTGACCCCCAAGGTAATGTAGTGGGTTTTATAAAACTGTCCAATTCCAAGTAAAATATATGTATTTTGACAACATATAACTCAATTGTTGGAATCATATGAGAAAGAATGGATAATAGTGATGTTCCAAGAACCATCTAGATAGAAAACTATACCACTCTCTCAGTATGTATTCCATAATAATCAACTTATAGGAAATCTATAAAATAACCCACTATAGCAGGGAAAAGTTTCATCATGTTCCCTAATCAATATGAAAAATATAATAAATATTGAATATCAAAATTCAATGTACATGATTCTTAGGCCCATAATGACTATCCTAGACCTCACATTTTACATTTTGAATATATTCATCACCCTTGAGTATTTTGAGAGACTCAATCCACAATTAGAAATAAAATTTTTTGTGATAGGGAACTAAGTAGTTCTTCAGGGAATGTTGTAAAATACTGTTAAATCCAACATGAAGAGGTACCATACAAAATGATAGGCATGTACCTCATGGGTAAAATCCACAATCTGTCGTACACACTCTGAACAGTTCCCCAACTGATTTTCATGTGTCATTACCCCATAGATATACAATATCATGGATATAATGACTTCCACTATTTTCATATATAAAAATGAGTGGGACGAACATGTGTCAAATAAAACAGACACTAAATTAAAGGCTACTAAAAATGTACATTTTTTTTAAAATGGTCGGCACTCTTCTCCTCTTGTATCAGCTCAACTGCATATATCTGGACCGAACCACGACCCTAAGATACAACCAAATTATAAGATGAATTTATATACAAATTTTGTATACATTTATATACTTATTATTCCTGTATTATTTGATAATGTAGTGGGTTTTGGCTTTTCCATAGAAAATAAGAATTACTGACTCAATGGAAAAAATATTGAGAAATGGAACTCAAAGGATTTTCATATCATGTATAACATTCACAACTTGTATCACTCATTCTCATCATACATGTTGTTCCATATTCCAAATTATGAATAATTACGTAATTTGAAACTATTAAATAACAACTAAACACATTACACCTCATGAAAATTTCAAGATCATAATCTTGATGAAAGTTAATTAAACATTGTACATATAGAATTAATATGATCTGTGATATTAAACACCCCACTAATTTAATGTTATGAGATTCTTTTCTATAGGATATTGTTGATTATAAGTACATGGTGCGACTAATTATTTCACATCATGTAAAAGTTGAGATTGAATCACACAAATTCAATAAATTACATGAATACGTTACACATCATATAATTTTCAGGCCTATATATTTTTTGTCACCTCCCACCATGTAGGAGGATTCGACCTATGCAATTTATCTCATTTTATTCCACATTTTTTACCACATTCCTCTTCCAGTGTAGTTTTAATATATTCATTTTATTATTTTATTACATAATGTTCAAAATTTACATCCAATTTTCATTCTTCTTCAATTCATTGATCATTTCAATTCTGTTACCTTTCTAATGTTGATTTAAAAACTAATTATCATTCAACATCAACTCATTCACTTATCGTCATCAGTTTTTCATTCACCTTAAGAATGTTGAATGACTATTTATTCATTCTTGTTTGAATATCTTTCATATCCATCATTTTATGATAATTATAATCATGTTTATTTTTTATCAACCACATCATGTGTATAAAATATGTATAGAGTTTTAGGTCGAGAGTACGAGTGTTTTTGAGCTTCATGAATCGATGAATTGAATTATAGTTACCATGTGGATAGTAATTATGTTAAAAAAATTATTTTATTCTTCTGAGATTCCCTAATTATTTTTTGGAATTGAAATATCGTAAGATAATTTTAGTTAATAAGGCAATGTGAATTACACAATGATGCTTTATACCAATGTAACTAATTGTAATGAATCTATATTGTTTGGTGTACTTAGAAAAAGTGATTATTACAGTGTAGGTAAATCCAATTGGTTTGAATATAACTAATTTATAAACCCTTCACCACTTTTTTCCCATCCCATATGACTATATAATTCTATATTTAGGATTATCTTTTACCTATGTTTCTAATATTGACACTGATCCATTCATTTTTATCCGGTCAAAATCCATGATACATATTTAGAGACAACCTCAACATGAATAGTGAATGTGAAGAATCATTATATAGGGTTTGAGTCACCATGATGTCTATTTTATAGTTTTCCATGTGTGTTCAACTAGACACAATTTGTTTAATTCATCCTGATAGTTTGTGTAGTTTGGGAACAATAAAATTATAATCATATCAATGATTTAGTGTATTAAATTATGCATGCTATCATATAAAATTTCTAATACATTATTAGGATATACTATTTCCAATGAAATGTGAAATTCTTATCGAACCCAAGATTACATTTATAATATATTTCTCCTTTTGATTCATTTTATTCCTCTATATTTTTCACATATTATGCATGATTGTGGTCCCAATGACTTGATTGAGGAGCCTTGTTTCTCAAGAAAAACTTCCCTTTGATCTTGAGATTGATCGATCCTTATCTGTATGATGATACTTCACAAGGGATGATTGATGAAATCTTACATATTCCAATAAAAAATATGAAATATATGCCACCTATCAATTTAGTATAGTTTTCAACACTTCTAGAGAACACAATTATGGATTACATATTATTGTCTATAAGTGTTGATACATCCAAAATTATTCACCCTCATATACATGAGCATAGTTTTGAGATCAAACATGAACTAATCCACATGATCCAGAATAATTTTTAATTCTTTGAGAGTCAAAGCAGTGACCCTCATGAGTTCATATATAATTTTTTAGAGTTCTGTGACCCCTTTAACTGCTAGGGTTCATCATCTGATTGAATTGGATTATGATTTTTTATAATCATCTTGTGTGACCCAGACAAGGAATGGCACAAAACCAAAACTACAGAGTCAATCACAAAAAGGGATGACTTAGAAAAAATGATACTATATGTGTACATATCTTCGAAACAGACTTGGAAGCTTTGTAATTACTAAAAATGAATTGACATGATAGATAAAGAGTCATCTTGGGGAATCCATTGATTGGTTTATAGTGATTTCTATAAAATGACAACAACAGGGACATGGTGTGTGGCTTTATCATCAATAGTTATATTAAAGAAATATACTTGCTACATGAACTGTTGTAGGCATAACCATTGATATAAGGAAAACAGTTAAGATTCTTAATGACGTTCAATCTATTATATATGAGGAATAAAACAATTTTTTCCTATTATAGATTGACTGAGGACCTTCTTGATGTGAAATACACAATGTGAATACAATTACCCAGTTCAAAACACTTGTGAAATCTCTTATAATGACTCTCAAATATTTTTGATTATCTAGTACTCCACATCCACCTCCTACTACTGTGATGGAATTCCAATACTATGAGATGTGTGGAGAACCACACCCATACCATGGCTACATTGTTGTGAAATAGGAACCACCAGTCCAATATTGTAATTAATTCAATTAAAAATAATAATTAAAAAATTCCAAAATACTAAAAAATAAAAAATCATTCGTAATACTTTATGTTGAGACCAGCATAGATGACATAATAGAAACACGACCACAGATTCTATCAATAAACTCTACAGGAAAATTACAATTTTTTGGCAGTTATTTTGGGATATGTTGGCAGTTTAAACAACCACAATATGCTTATGCGGCGTTTTCCAAAAACCACCGCAAAATTGTTTGTTAGGATACTATTGGAAGTGGTTAAACCATTTTAGTGGTGGTTTTTGGGAACCATCGTATTTGGATCATTTCGCGGCTCTTATAACATTTTTAGTGGCATTTTTTCCGGTAGGGGATTACTTTTTTTAGAGGCGGTAAAAACCGCTGTGAAAAAAAACTAAGCCCTTGGCTGGGAAAACAGCTAGTAAAAACATTATTACCACTGAAAAATGCATACAGAAGATAGGGTACTGTAGTGGTGGTTAAAACAACTGCTAAATTTATGACCTCAGTAGCGGTAAGAACCACATATAATAAAAAAATGGCGATAGTTAGCAGAGTTTAAAACCCCTCGTAAAATATACCTGTTATAGTTAGTGGCAGTTAAAACCACCGGTGCAAATAAATTTACAAAAAAAAATCATTTTCTGGATCCCCTGTACCAATGCCCTAAAAAACCATTCCATGAATACCAAAAGACCAAAAAAATACATTCTACAATCATTATGAAAATAGATGCTTTACTAAGAAAAACTAGTGCATCGTTCTATTGGTAAAGGAATGCAGAAAGACATATCACATGGCTATTAGACCTTTAAAAAAAATTATAAACAAGCATGTATGTCATATTTCATGAAGTATTTTCCAATCCTAGTTTCATCCTATTCCATCTATACTAGTTACAACCTTGACATTACCATTCATATCTACATACTTCCCAGTATCATAGGTGCTAAATACTCCAAAAACTCAGGCCTCCCTACCCATAACTCATCATCCAATAACCATCCCATGATCACAGAACATCATATATAATGGCCAATATCCAGAGAAATAAAAACAAAAAAATATCAAATAGAGTAAATATGGAATCCAGTCCCTAAAATAAAAATACATCCATCATAAGAAAATGGGCATACTTGACACTGTAAGTTTATCATTATCGAACTAATTGTTCAATTAATGTTTCAGATTAATCAATTTATTTATGATCTATTACTAATATTGAAAATACAAATTAAATAGTCTGTCCACCATCAAATATTATTGTTTAAATAAAATATAAAGAATAAATTCATAATAATATGACTCTAATATGAAAAACTACATGAATATTCAGCTTCATTCAATTTATCCAATTCCATTTACATATTGATGAACAATTTACATAAACATTCATTAGGAATCAATTTATTTCCATCAAATTCTATTTAATAATATTTTTGTAAAAGATAATTATTTCATTATTTCATAAACCAATTATACCCAAAATTACATTTCAAAATGATTACCATCATATTATACTTTAGAGTAACTTGGGTTTATATCCAATACTTGGTTGAGTTGACCTACAAATAAAACCAGAATTCCATTCAAATGACACATTTTGATGCTCTTTATGGTTGGATGTTTCACTCACTAATATGTTAGAATTAGGTTGGGAGGTAGTAATTGAGGGTCATTTGTGATCTCAGAGGCATTACGGAATCAATGATTGTATAAGAAAAGGATGCTGGAATAGATGTTTATGGGGATATTCAGGATTATCAATAGTGTCATGATAGTGGAATTATATTTTTAATTTCCTCAATAATATCACAGAATGCGTGTTTTTTTACATGTATCTTATATTCATGTGTACATTTTTGATCAAAATTATCTATTCAACTATGAAAAATTTCAGTTGGAGCCTTTCCCAACATTTGTGGGGTGTTCGGTGTTGATCAAAACTATAGTGAGAATTTTTTTAAAGAAAATTGATGTCACTTGTTAGAGTCATATGGGAGCAAGGGCGTATTCATGTAGAGTCTTACATGTGATAATATGGTGTGAGAACTCGATAGCCCTAGTTTTTTGGGTGTGAAATGTAGAGACAATACTGAAGGATGATAAATCCTCATAGGGGGAGATTATAATAACTTGATGTTTTCTAGGGGCCTTAAGGCTTACATTCTACCCTTCCTTAATTGTTTCTGAGATATTTTTTATTTGGAGATATTTTTAGGTTGTTTGTTCTTGGGTTTTATGATTTATAGAGGCCTATAATTGGTTGAATGATAGAAACATGGTCATGTGAAGCCATATGGTTCCCCCAAGAATTCCATGTAACTTGGTTGAAGAAGGATACTAGGTGGGGAACATTTGGAACATAGTAAGAGATGATCATGAAACATTTACCTAGAAATATTTGTGTCTCAGAATTGAGTAAAAAAAATCTTATCCCATAATTTTCTGAATGAGAATATTCATTCAATGATGATGTGCAAGAATCTCATATTCAAATAAGGATGAATTGAGTGAAAGGATTATCATGGAAAGTAGAAATGACCAAGTGTATCATGAATACCTGGGAAAGTAGAAATTTTGATGTTCAATATTTTTGAATGTTAGAAATGGAAATGTAGTGGTAAATTCATTTGGATATAAATTGTAAGATATAGGAAAATTGATTTCATAAGTTGAATGGAATATATTATCTTCAATTTATACTAGTTGGTGGGTGTAGTTGAGGTGTTAGGGGAATCAATGTGGGTATCCTTAGAGATAATGACTTCATTGGATAAACAAGTAAATACAAGTTAGAATATTGTTCTTGAACGCATCATGATGTGTGATAGGTTGGAGGAATGTGAAAATATTTCAGGATAGTATTTTGATATCCATGGAGTTTTTATAGTTTGTAGCATGGTAATGGTCACATATTCCCTGATAGATGGGTTTATAAGGTCTTATAATGCTTTTTTGTCGGATGTTCACCCATGGTCGACAAACCTAAGAAATTTAGGAAAAAGGAATCCTAATAAATAAATCATCACAAAATGAATCGACATATATGCTGCATACCACACTCGAGAAATCATGACATAAAATGAAACATCAAAAATAAATAAAATGCTTAAAATGAAACATGAGAAATAAAGAAATTGTTTGGTCATGAAAAAGATTGGTGGAAAATATGTTCCACACATGATACATAAACGAACCAATTGATACCATATTTTTATAACATAACAAAAATACAACTAATAATAGTCTGATAAATAATACAATCATTGGGGAACACGTGTATTTTTTTATAATTTAGTCCAAGCATGTTAACAACTTTTTTCATATCATAAAATGTTTCGTGGATTTATTCTTCAGTAAATGAATAACACAACAATTAGAATATCATAGACATTGCCTTATTTGTAATACAACATAGACATATGATATTGTAGAACTTCAGCAGAAAAGAAGGTTTTGAATATTTCAAATATTCACTATACAACTCTTGATTTCCATCGTCAACTATATGATTAAATGTATTTTCCTCAGAGAAGTTTTCTCTTACATTTTTCTCTACATAATCGAGAGGAGGATCCAATTATATGTAACAATCTTGATATGGTTGTGTTACATTCTCAAAAACATCACTTTTCACATTGCAAATTGTAGCACCCTCATCTGGTTGTTCTGTAATTTTTTTATGTTGATAGTGGTGTCTTTCAGTTCTGAATGCATAATTTATGAGGTTTTTAATTTCATTTTTCATTGTTGATAAAGTTGGGAGCTCATTATGTTGATTAACATCAATGGTCAAACTTTTTATAATGATCGATTCTTCATGCCAAACCCAACACCAATATTGATTAGGGAATTTCTTCAGGATTAAATCTTCATAAACATCATCTCTCTTCAACCATCTTATAAATTTAAATTTAGAACATGAACATCTTATTCACCCTTCAATGGATATATTAGAAATTTCAAAATCCACAATCTCTTTAGAACCATTAACATAATGAGGTGTGTTCCTTGGTAATGTGATCTAGATTTTATCCATGTATTTCACAATGTGCCTACACAATATTAAGAAAACTTAAAACACATAGTTACCACTAAATCCGGAAAGATTTTAATATATAAAAGTTGAAAAAATATATAAATTTGTTACACCATGTTTTCATATATAATTATATATGTTAAATCACGCACTAGAAATCCAAAGAATGAAAATTAAAAAGATGAGTAAAAGAAGACGAGAAAAAATATCATCCCTGTAGTTTTTTATATGTTATGCTCCACCAAAATAGATGAACAAACCGATGATACCAAAACATTGATATCACTATTTTAATGGCTTGAGAAATAATATAATAATTGAATAGAAGTTAGGAATATGAAATGAAAAAAAACACTTACCTTAAATTAATACCCTCAAATTATGATCCAAAGAGTTGGGTATGGTCTAGGGTTGAGAATTTTAGAACATGTGGAGTATCATGGTGAAGTTTTATGGCTAGCAAAATGTTATGACCCAACATGTGATTAAAATTTTCAGATCTGTGGTGGGTCATGGAAAATCAATGAGGGTTGAAACATAATGCGGACCTCTGTCAGAAATAAATTATAGTCGGCCCTATGAAGTTTTCCTTTTAGTATTTGTATAGATAGGTAAGTATACAATGTATTATTTGACCCATTGGTGGGTAGGTATATGTATAATAACAAAGATGTGAAAAATCCATGTATTCTTTGAAATATAGAGGTTGGGTTGCCTTCTTTGTTTTTTTGGGTCCCAATGTGTACTTTCTTCGCATGGTAGTGATGTAATACTATAGAAATGGAAATAGATTAGAATACATTGATTGAATTGGATGTTATTGTGGAATGTAGAAAGGGAAAGTTGAGGCATCCATTTGTAAACTCTTTTCAGGGTGTTACTAGTAAGAGATCATGTCGCCCATGTGAATTAGAAACTGACCTTGGTGGATTAAGGAGAGTTGGTCATAGGACATGATCTAAGTACATGTAATCTAATATGACCAAACATTTAATATAGTGAATGATTACATAAACATAATATAATAAAGAGGATCCATTGATCATAATGTAGGAATTTAAGAGTGCAGAGTGTGCATTAACATTTACAAGTGAGAGTACAATATTATTATTAGGAGATAATATAAATAGTAGAAAAGGATAATTCCTATTTTATTAAATATCACGAAAATAATGAGATATTTTGGGTGATGAAATTGTTGTTAATGTTATAATACATGTTAATGATATACACTTCTCATTACATCCATCATGGTGTTTTTAGTAGATCATATAGGCTTAGGTGATTCTGGATCATGCAAAGGGATAAATAATGAATTTGGGTGGTGAAACTTGTATATCAAGTGTCTTTTTCTATTTTTTTCCATAGTGTGTGTGCTTTAAGTGGAGATTTTTCTCACTCTCATAGGTAAATTCTGTTTTTTTTAGAAATCATAAATAGGGAAACGAATTACAGTTCACTGGTTCAAACCCATCTCACATAAACAACTCTATACCCAGGTCCATAACGTGATGGTATTGAGA
The DNA here is from genome assembly GCA_963277665.1 of Viscum album. Lineage (NCBI taxonomy): Eukaryota > Viridiplantae > Streptophyta > Magnoliopsida > Santalales > Viscaceae > Viscum > Viscum album. The sequence continues at coordinate 640,005,587 of OY728122.1, forward strand.
ATATTTTATTCACTCATAGAACAGTTACAACTTATTTATCATTCTCTACACCAAATTTGGTCTAAGATTAATTAACTCTCTAACCTCATTCCAATAAAATAGAGACATGTAAGAACACTCATAAAATTATTTAGATGGATTTTTAGTAATGGTTAATCAATAGTTCTTATCATAGTAAAACTAAACCAAAGGAAAATGATTCCCCCAAGAATCTATAAAATATAGAATAAACATCATCAATACATCCATTAGAATTTGGATCATTCCCTCTATCTAACCTTCCATCTGATGATGAAAAGTACCACTTAGAAAGAATAATTAAAAAATCATTCTATAAAATATTCTACAATTGGGTGGTATATTAATATCATGATCATATATGACCATTATTGAAACCACATGAATCCACACCACAATGGGAACCTATAAATAGAAGAACATACAACAACAATCAAGATATAAAATAAAGTATGATTCAACCAACATTAATGAAATCATCCCAAAATCATACCACAACTAGACAATAATGGTATGAAAACCTGCATGGAGGGGTGGAAAAGGTATTCAATGGTGTCAATGGGAGGAGAGGCGCACTGAGGGGTGGCGAGAACCGTCCAGTAGTGGCATGGGTCCGGACCAGCAGTGGGGAGGTGAGCTAGGGCTTCGGGGGTTCAGCGGTGATGGGAAACGAGGTGCGGTGATGGTTAGTGAGAACCATCACCAGTGGAATGAGTGGGGATCTGTTCAATGGTTCAGGGCTCGCAGGGGTTGGGGGAGATGGTGGGGTCACGGGGGTCAGAGTGAGACGGGGGTTTGCAGTCGTGTGCTGGGGGGACGTGTCACCACTGTAAAAAAAGGGGGGGTTTAGCGGCAGTTTTTAATATACCACCGCTAAACCCTATAAAAAATGTTTAGCAGTGCTTTCGTAAACTGTCACTAAAAGACCTTATCTAACGGCTATTTATGTGGTAGTGAGAGGATTGGTCAATCACCATAATGAAATTTGGGAACACTTAGCTACCCAACATAAGTTTATTGTCCTCAATGGGAACATAAAATACCAATGGAACCAATTCCCCCAATAGATGTGAATCAGTAACATACAACTCCATTGATGCCACTACAACAAGCCCCACCATAAAAGTCTATCATTAAATTCTTTATTTTATATATAGTTAAGAATATAGGATTACAGAATGGCTTAAACTGAGACTGAATTTCCAAACCAATGATTCTCCTTGTGAAATGCATAACAAAAAAAGTGTTAAATCTAAATGTATTTTCCAGATAAACTACCAGGTACATTGCATGGTAACAATAATAAGATACCAAGATAATTCCAAAGTACAGAGGTTATTATGAGTGGGAATGTGATAGAAAATCAACGACAATGAAAAGTTGAGTAAAAGAAGACATAAGAACGTAAGAATCATGTGATTTTCATTAGTGATGATGAATATTATAGCACTAAATGTGACAGTTTAGAAACATATATAGATTCCTCCATTTATCAATCATTTCCACTCCATTTCCCTTGTGACATCCCACTCAATACCAATTTCCATTCAATATCAATGATTTCATGATTATTCATTGGGTTTTCATTTAAATTAATTTTTTCATTATTTTTACTTATTTATGTTTTTGGTACTTAATTCTCTATAGTTTTATGCTTTTTCTAGGATGTTGTGTATTCCATTACTTTTGATCAACACCTTATAGTAATGTTGATCAAGTTACTGTTATGGGTTGTGAGTATTGGTGACTTGAAGCCAAATAAATCTATGAATTGTACCATGGTAACCATATATATATTAATTAGGTTAATAATTATTTTTGTAACTTTATCATGTAAATATCATATGATGTGAGGTGTAATTGAAAAAATCATTCTTAATTTTAGATGAGAATTCTATGACTAATAGAATATGAAACTTTATATAACAGAATCTATGTTTGATGAATCTATGTCGTTATCTGTACATGGAAATTGGATATAGAGAACCTATTATATTAAACATATTATTAAAAAAAATTATGATAATAATACCTAAATTAGAAACCAATGATTGAAAATTATTGTTTTCTAGTAAGACTATATACACAATTAGAAACTATAAAACTACATTAAAACATTTTTTAATTATTCTTAATTATAAAATCATAACTTCATTTGTGATCCTAAACCTACCTATGATAACATGTGGAATAAATATAAAAAAATGGATGAGCTAAAAACCATATTAATTGAATAAAAATTTGAATGAATTATAGCACATGAGATAGAAAGGCATAGAATCATAACATAAAAGGCATGGATCAAGAGTAATCATATGGAAGCATAACATATAAAAAATTGATTTATATAATAATTGAAATATTTTAATGTGGATATAACATATAACATTAATAAACATGAGAAAGATCTAGCTGCTAAGGCAATATCACATGTTGGAAAAACCCCATAATAGATTAGGTATTTTCACAATTCTCAGGAACGATGTATCATGAGTCTAAAAATTATCCAATGTATAGTAGTGATATCTAGGTTCACCCATCAGAACATGTTCAGGCATATGTCATCCATATAAATTATAAAACATAAGGCTTACCCATTAAATGAAATGAATATTTTAATCCTGTCATAAGGCATAACCGAAGGGTGTGTCATAAAGGTATCCATGGATGAAGGACTTAAATTATTTTTAGAAGAGAAAAATATAAAAATAAGAACATTTAATTAATAATTGTGCAAAAAAAATTGGAATACATGAAAATAGAGTTTACAATACATTACAAATGAGCAACATTATTGCAGTTCAAGGGAAAATATTGATGATTATTTAAAGTTGATGATACAATAATTGTTTTTCTAAATCATGAATTGTTCTAAAATAGTTATTCAAAAAAATATTATTTATATAAAAATATATTCTTTTAATTGTTTATGGTTTCTAGTTGAAATTATTTATGAAATTTGGATGGTCCCTTTAATCAAGATTGCATCTTGGGATGGATTGAGAAGGGAATCATATAAAACATGCATTTCACCAACAAAGAATGATTAATTTATTTGTATACATAATTTTTGACATGTCAATAGAATATAGAATATTTACATAAGATTAATGATGAAATAAATTTGGGTAAATATAATGTGTGTCTAACAAAATTGTAATATTAAGGTTTGGTGAGATCTTTTACCTTCGGTCTAAATGAGCTTTCTACATTCACTTAATGTCCTTGATAATCAAATTAGATTCATTAATTAGTTAATTAAAAAACAATTATACATGTACTTGATTTATTATAATTTTATCATGATCATTTAGTCACATTTTGAGTAGTTCTGATGTTAAATGCCATAATTCTGGGAGCATTCGTTTCCACGGTTTCATGATCGGTTCACTTGTATATAAATATAGATTTTCATGTAAAATAGAATTAATTTTATCTAAGTAAAATGAAGTGAGGTTAATAAATTTAAAAAATTCCTAAATTGTTCCAAATATTGTTTTTTCATGTTAGAGGATGATTCATTTGAAAAATAGCAAATGATAATTTTTTTTATTAATTTGGTTGTTTTTTTGGTCACCGTGAAATAGTTTATTTCAATTTAGCATTGTGTCCTTAAATTATTTCCAAAACGAATAAAAATTATTATATAAATATTAAAATCTTATATAACCATAAATATGGTTTTATTTTCTTCCTTGATGGTGGTAATGGATAATGAAATATTAACTTCCATGAAGGTGGTGAGACAACATATTATAGATGATAATTTCATTTATATAATAAATAGATAAAATTGGAGATTTATTGATAAATATTACTTTTACATAATAAAATTACAATATATATATGATAAATGGCTATTTTTTGTTGTATTTTATTTAGGATGTGAGGATATGATTAGAAAAGAAGGGAAAATAAAGGGAATGATTGAGGATTTTACATCTTGATTTTCATCTCCTTGAGAACATACTTATCTCACCTAGGTTTAGTCTCTTGCTCTGACAAGAATCTATTGGACTTGGGAAAGTATCTTTATAAGAGAATAAATAAGAATATTGAAATGATATAAGCCTTAAATTATTGAGGATAAGGGGTGGTGAGGGGAGGAACTTTTAGGGGAGGATAAGGGTATTTATTAATATTAAATTCATCTATTTATTATTGTGGATCATGCCTATACATATTGTTGATTAATAACAATAAATATAGTAAATGGTTCAATATAGTTTGAAAAAATGGGTTCATAAATCATTCTTCACTCAAATCATCTTGTATTTACCTTATAATGTCAAATACCATAAATTATCCACTTTCAGTATTCAAAAAGAAATCTATTTTACAAACGACCTGCAAATTGATCCTGAAAATTTATGGACATGTAGAGTTCCAGAATAAAACCCATTTTATTAAAATAATTTTCAAAATATGGGAATTTTTTTTAATTAAATTAATTATTTATTCAATGAATACAAATACTTATATTATGATCGATTTTATAACCCTTTGTAAAAATTAATTATAGTCTCATTAAATTATAAAATATATATAATAGAAAAAATATTAATTTATGAATAAAATTTTATGAAAATTAATTTTCTTTTAAATAATTACATAAAAAGTAAAATTATAAATAAATAGTCATGGGTTATAAGAATGAAAACACTTAATATATCATTTTAAAAACATTTATTTACATATACCAAATTGTAAATATATTTTATATTAATTTATAATATTCCAAAAATATATTTATAATTTCATAGGTGAGATTCATATTTGGATGGTCATATTACTATTCTTAACGGTAATATTACAATTCAAAACATAAAGTTATTATATCAAGGATGTAGGTTCCATAATTTCTATAAATACCATTTATTTCATTTATTATCCAAAAAATTATATTTTATCTCAAGGATATATATATTCCATCATTAAAATTAATATTATATTATTACCATTATATTTAATTTTTGCATCTTTTTTGGTGAGTGTGGTCATTCTTGTTGATCGAGAAGATCCAACATTCCCCTTCCCATTATCTTAACTTGTATTTATTATCCTTTTATTATATTTTGAATTATTATTGGATTATATAATGATAAATTCTTCATTTATAATTTATATGAAAAATGTTTTTATTATGTTATTTATAATTATAGGAAGGTAAATTCCATTGAAAAAATTATTGGTCGATACATTTATTCACCCTTATGATAATTTACCCTTGAAATTTAAATTTACATACTAATGTGAAAATACATGAGGATATTTATCCTTCATTTCTTCCTCTATTTCCCATGTTACTTCTTCAGTCTTATGTTTTCTCTATATTAATGTGAATAAGAGAGTGGTGTTTTTATATAACCTTGTCTCTAATGTCTAAAATCTTCACAGGTTACACCTCACAAGGGTGATTAGTTTCCAACTCTACTACCTATATGTTCTGTACATGTGAGGGTTTTGTTATGTACATCCTCAAACGGGGTATCTATAATGCATCATGTTCATGAGACATGGTTGGTGGAAGTGTTATACGAGTGGCCACAGATCTCTAATGATCAATAATCCAGAAACGAATGATATACCAGGGATATAAATTTCACTTATTCCAAAATATCATCACTCTCTTCCTTGGAGAAATTCATAGAAATATTTTATCTCAATAATGAATAACTAAATATCATAGATGATTATATTCATTGATCATCCATTGAATTTGGGAATCATGGATATTTTTTTGATGGTATTTAACATTTCCTCCATTTCAATGACCATTTCACGTCCCTGTAGTTCTTTTCACCAACTACCTCCTAGCATATATGTGTTATATATCACTTCTCTTAATGGTATTCATAGGGATCCATTTGGATGCTTGAGTGGAAATAATTTTTTTATGATAACTCATCATGTTGAATATTGATATCATATCATCTGTTGATGTCAATTGGTCTTTCTAACAACAAGTCTTCCAACTTCATAACAGTTTAATTAGATTAGCCATAATTTTGGGGGTGATAAGCATTTTTGGATGATTAGCTCAATGTTTGGACCATTTTGGAGACATTTACAGAATATTTAGGGAAATATTAAAAGAAAATATTTTATAATAAAAATAGTACTCCAGGTACACTTACAACATCTCTTTTTTATATCTTTGCATGTTATTCAATTGAGACAACCTATTAAATATCAATAAATAATAAGTATTTGTATTATGATAAAAATTACCAATATATTATTATTTTCTCTAAATTTCTTAATAAGTCCTCTCAGAATTTCCATTGTGATATTTCCCATTTCCATGTAGGTATGGATAATGGTTGCATCATCCCATTAAATTTTGGATTTCATCCTTCAATATATATCTTGATAAACACATTAATATTAATTTGGATATTTATTTTTTTATATTTTTTCACCAATAGTGTTGGTAGAGAACTTTATTCATCCATCTGATCCATTTGTGAATATAGAAGGTTGTGTTTTGTGCATCATTAAAATGATCATTATTTATCTATTGATTTTATGTTATAAATAGTCTTGAAAAAAATCTGTTGTAAAAATAAATAAACTCAAGAGGGGGTGAATTGAGTTCCAATAAATGATTTGGTATAAAATTTTTATTTAAAATCCTCCAATTTCAAAATGAAACATCATAGTCAAAAAATGAAGTTGATATAATGATGTTCTGATGGTCAAATGGATTTATAAAAGATTTATTTGTTCTCAGTTAAAACAACTTATGTCATTATTCTAACTTTTGAAATCTGTCTACTAAAATGATTTATAATATAAATACTATGTAAATATAACAATAAAAGAAAAGATTTGTATTGAGTAATAATTAAAAATAAAGTGAATACATATCATGAAAACACATGGTAGAAGTAACCACGAGGTTAAATCCTAAGACAAGACCTAAACCACTACACATTATGATCACATGAAACCAATAATTTTGTTTAAAATAAATTGTATCTGCATCATGGATGGGTGTAATAATAGTATACAAAATTTCCATATCACTTGACCTCTTCAAAATTATATGTTGGAGTCTAAAACAAATAATTATAAATTCCACATAGGGACCTCTTCCACTAAAATAAGTGGGAATCTAAACTATAAAAAGACAAGTTGGTGAAGATATCTGTGTGTCTTCCAGTTTAGCATAAGAGTCCATGTGTGTTTATAATACAAACAGACACACACTTCTCGATGTGTAAATGTAATTAAATTTTAGAGAAATTTAATCATCATAGGGTATATATTGGAATGTGTGATGTTATATGAAACATATGGACTCCTATAAGATAGTAGAAGTGAAGCTACATTCATCTTTCAAATATAAAAAGCAAAAAACAGTGTTATTGTTTGCTTCTGTATTTTTTTCTTAATTATCTTTGATGTCTTCTTTTATTCTAAGTTGTTTCATAAGAGATTGGTGGTCTATTGGTTCTTATAAGTTTCTACATGTCAAAACTGTAGGGAGCTAATTTTTTCTACAATAAGGTACGTGAAAAATCTATGTTTATTTCTTCTAGGTTGCCTCTTTCACAATATGTTTCTTGTAGATCTAGATATTCCCATTATACCTATAATAATCTTGTTCACTAGTACCACTTACCTCATACTGGTCTCTGGAATAATTATATTTTCCCTAATAAAAATATACACACTCATTATTTTATTAAGAATTTAAAAATTTCATAAAAATGAACGTTAAACATATGTCCAAATTTTAGAGATAGATAATCAGTGAATCCGTCTATTGGCTTCTCAGACTGTCGATGTCTCCTGATATCAGTAGATTATTGAATCGGTAGATCATTTAAATATATATAAAAAAATTCCATCATTCATTAGAGTTTTTAGTAGATGTTGTGTTGGTAGATCAGTTGTCTATATGTGATGCATTAGTAGCTCAACTGTCAATAAATGATGCATCTGTAGCTTGGATGTCGGTAGGTGGTGCATTAGTAGATCAATAATCAGAAGATGATGTTTCAGTAGCTTGACTGTCGGTAGGTGATGCATCAGCAGCTCGACTATCAGAAGATCATACTTAGAAAAATTATGAGTGAATTTCAGTCACTGTATTGGTATATCCAACATCGATAGGTCAAGTTGTCAGTTAATCATATATACTAAAATTTTTATCCTCTCAATTGGTGACTCATCTATTCGATATCTTATTAGATTGGTAGCTCGTGTATCATTGACTTCTCTATTTGTAGGACATGTATCGATATCACAAACATAACCAAAATCATTAAATTTTTCTATGATGTAATCAATATCATCAGGCATTAAAATTATACTTGAACCTGAATAAACACAATGTATCTTAATAAATCATAATTGAAATATTTAAGCATGATTTGTGAGCATTAGAAAAAGATGATGCCAAAAATATCCCACTTTTTTATGATCACAATTAATAGAATTATACAACATAATAATTGAATTTATTTATGATTATTAGAGAAAAAATTTCCATTACACAGTACCTAGATTATTGAGATGAAATTTTAAAAGAAACACATGTACATATTACATGTTAAATGTACTTTGTCAATTATATGTTCCATTTTTAATATCAGGATTAATATTAAGATTCCCTGGAAATATATTCAATATTATTTCTCTCCCTTTTTGGATTATCAAAAATGATATAGTGAATATAAAAATGAGATGAATTCACATATGGTGATCTATTAATCAAGGAGTATAAGGGATGACACAAATAGTTCCACAAAAAGACTACATCAAATACCTTTCAAAAAAGTGATCCAACAACTTATTTTTCATATCAGAGTACATCAATTGCATTCCATTATCATTTTATGATAAGGGAGGTGTGGAAGGTTCATTTGTATGTGTGGTGGAAGGCATTGAGTGGAAACTGGGGGAATCAAGGAGAAATCTAGTAAAGACTGAATGTGAAAGGTTAGGTCTAGTCAAAGAATCAAGGTCTATGAGTTCCTTTGTTATAAAATTTTTAACATTTTGTAGTGCTTGATCAGGGGTCATAGTCTATGGTACCAATGGTATAGAAGAAGAGGAGGTAGAAGCATGAATGATTGGTCTGATAAGAGATGTAGGAGGAGAAATAATAGTTGTGTTGTGATGGTGCAGGTAATGTTTGAACAGTAAGATGAAGTCCATTGTAACTTCACCATAATATTTCTTTTCATTATCAAAATAATAATTATTTTCCATAAACTTCTCAAGTTTAGGAGTAAACTGTTTCAAAATCCTAACTTGCTCTATGAATTAATGAGTCACAAGGGTAACCTCAATTTATCCACCAAATATTTTAAGTGATTAGTGATCTGGATTATGGTGTAAATACTATTTAAATAGAAATATACTTTTTTTTATTTTCATCTTATGACTTTGTAGATATAGTGGAATAAAACTTTACAATGTCGTAAATAAGATCACAATTCTTCATTATTTTTGAGATACTCTCCTCCTCAGTTCTACCCATCATAGTATGATGTTTGTCTATAATCGCATTTATGAAAATCTCAATATCTATTGTGAGGGAAATAGGATTAGCTGATCTAGAGGAACCTTTCACTATATCTCTAATATAATATATCAACAGAGTTTCATCAAGTGTTGGAGTATGAGAAAGAGTAGGTTCCTAAGAAGATTTAGAAGTGGTGTCTGCAATACGTTTCAGAACTTTTTCTAAAGAAGTTATATATTCAGTGGTCAAACCATTATAATATGATACCACATCATTCAAATCATTCCTTATCTTATAATTGTCTAAAAGAACAACTTATACATGATTTATATATCTTGGTTGAACATGAGATAGCACCGTCTGAGTAATCTACTTATAAACTCTTTCAAAAATTCTAGAAATTGTAGCAGGTGGCTATGAAGGGTTGGATCGATCAATAGCTAACATCTCTATTTAAAGGAATTAAAATCATCTATGATTATATATTAAAATATTTCTTAACCAAAAATAGTTGTAGGAGAAGTCCTCTCCTCTATTTCATGATAATACAATCCAAGAGTCACATACCATGGGTTCTTCCCCCATATAAGAATCACAAAATCATCCAACAGAGAGAGAACATGAACCTTTTATCTTTTATAATGTATCCACCCTCAACTGATGGAATCTTTCATGAATACTCTAGATCCCTCACAAGATTCATAGATACAATCATTATATCCAGAACATCTTCCTAACATGTACAACTGGATCACTCTATCCAACCATAGCTGGTTAAACTTGTGCCTCAGAATCCATTTCCTCAATAAAAACCTAGTTAGTAGCTCCATGGGATTCCAAAATAGGTTCTTGTTTCCCTAAGGCAGGGCCACTAGTATTCTCATGTTCAAAATCATATTCAGTTTGATAAATAACATCACCACAAGGTCCTTGGTCATAATAACCATTGTCAGATCTACTATCTAATTCATAATTTTCAACATCTTTCCCTTCAGACTCATCTTCACACCCCCCCCCCAAATTTTCAATAATATTCCTCAGCTTAATCATGATCCTCATCATCATATCATTCTTCACTAACACATCCTTATTATTCACGAGAATCTTCATCACTACCATAACGGATCCCAGAAAATTCATTTTTTGACTCTTATATCGTATCACTATCATTCATAGATTTAGAGTTTCCTTATAAGGTAAATCTCTCAGTGGAATTATGGAAAGATAAGACATCCTCTCTGGACTGTCAATAATGTCAGGATCTGTCATGTCATCTATAAGAGATTCATTTACTTGACCAAACTCAAACACATCGTCATCAGAATACACACCAGAATTATCTAGTCCTAAAAAATCATAAACCATTTTCCTTATCCTTAGGGGATGGTCAACATTATTAAATTTCTCAAACATCATGTCATTATCCTATACCCACATCTTCTTAGAAGTATTCTAATAAATGTTAATCCTATGATAGATAATTTTGTTTAGACAGAAACCATGACAAGAGGATACTATCTCTTCACCTTCATTTATAAATCTCGTATCCATCAACATATTAGAGATAATTTTAGGGAAAATTAAATATTCTTTATTGAAATAGGGATTGATCACCTCACTGATCTGAACCATCTTGTATTTGTAAATATTTACCTTATAAATGTTCTCCAAAAGATACAACATTCAACCATCCTGAATCTTAACTAAACAAAAGTCCTCTTTCCTGAAACATAACTCATACTAGATGAATTTTATCAAAATCCTACACTCAACATCAAGCCTTGTATTAATAGGCCCCACTATGCTCTCCATTTCTATCAACTCAGCATTATTCCCAAATCTTGGATGAAATAGACACTCTCTTTCCATCAACTATTGACATTATTCAAAACACCTCAAATCCTTGTAGTAGAAACTCATAAAACCGGAAAAACACTTGTACCATATATATATAATATGGCCTCTCATTGTTAGAGAACCACTCCAACCACCATTGAGTTTGCAATAAATTTTGTAAAAGGGAATTAATGGAAAACATCCATTCCAAATGTATATCGATTATAGTTGTTTCAATATGGTTTACGAGTTCTGGATGAGAAATTTTTCCCATAGGATTAGGCTGACTAGATTCACCTCTTTTCTTCTAGGATGAATGTGACTCATCTTCATATCCTATAATGATAGTCCTGACACGATCTATTTAGAGTGGTTAGAAGGGATCATTTTGAGTGAGAAAGGTATAAGTTTAGGAGAGAAAGTCTCAAGGGTATGTGGATGAGAGTAAGAATGTGAGTGTACAATGTATTGGATCGACCATTAATTATATCACATAGGTATTGAAAAACATAAAATAATAAATTCTTGTAAAAATAAAATAAAACAAATAAAACGGAGACATCTCCAAATATATATAAGAAAATAATTATACATCGGTCGGTGAGATATATCGGTGAAAACCTTCATTAAATCACCATTAGTGGGTCATATTAGTGATATATTATCAGTGAGTCATGTCAGTGGGACATTGTCAGTGAGTCATGTAACTGAGACATCATCAGTGAGCCATGTTGGTGAGTCATCATTGATGAGTCACATAGGTAGGTTCTCAAAAATTGATCATCCATAAGTAATGTTTGATGTATCTAATCAACTTATAATTTAAAGTCATGGTAAAAATATTAGAAATCTGGGTTTGTATGATAAATAATTCAAAATTTGTATCACGTTGTTTTATTGATCACTCAAAAATTGACGTATTACATCAATATGTTTTGTTCTACAATGTGAAAATAGATTTTTTGAAATATTTATCGCACTTTTGTTGTCACAATTTATATGGACATGTACAAACTGATATCCATTATCTATTAATATGCATTTAATCGATAATATATGGTAAAAAAGCTACATGAAGCTCTTTATTCATCTTCAATAGTAGATAATTTAGCAAGGTTTTTATATTTTATTACACCATGTTACTAGATGCTTTCCAAAAAAATTAAAGCTTACATATGGGATTTTTATTTCTAACATACATCCAAAAATATCAGCAACATAATTACTAAGTAAATCAATTGTTTTTCCTCTATGATAGAACAATCCTATGTTTGTTGTATACTTGAGGTATTTAAAAATTCTATTAATAGCACTAAATTGAGATGCTTTATGCTTTTCTTGAAAATGAGAATACATACACACCCTAAACAAAATGTTAGGCTAGATAGTAGTTGTGTATAATTAACTTCCAACCATACCAACTTAATTGGTGTGATCAATATATTTTCCATTTTCAGGAAGATCTAATTTATAGGTGGTACTCATTTGAGTATCACAAATATTTTCAATATAATTTTTTTTTTCAAAATACAAATAGTATACTTAAAAAATGATATAAAATATTTCTATCTCTATTTTTAAAATTTTGAAATCCAAGAAATAGTTTGAGTTCACCCATTAAACACATCTCAAACAATACATTTCAGGATTTTTGAAAAATCAATACATAATGGATTTTTATAAGATACAAAAATAATGAAATCAATATATATTTCAAAAACTAAAAAGTCTTGAGAAATTATTTTTATAATAATAATAGGATCATCTATGCATTTTGGAAACCCTTTTTATATTATATACTTGTTGAGCCTATCATACCATGATCTTAGAGACTGTTTAAACCTTAAAACGCTTTTGATAAACTGAAAACATAAATTAAAAAAAATTGGGATTTGTAAAATCGGGGTTTGTTCAACAAACAACTACCAGAACTATATACCCATTTATGAATGTACCTTTAAAATCAATTAGATATAGTTTGGAATTGAGTTGTGATGCAAAATTCTAAGAAAATTATAATGGATTTGTAAAGACCCGTAATATTCAAGGGAAATTTTTTTCTTAATTTTCATTGGAATTTTACAAGAGCGCGGTTCTTGACGGCACCTGATTCTGAGGCCCGGTGTGCCCGGAATCAATTTCCGAAGTTTGGCTCAGGTACGTTCAGTGAACGAATGAGTGGGAATTTCTAACATTTGAACCGGTGCCCGGAATTGACTTCTGAGGGCACCGATGAGCTCGCAGCGCTGATATTCGCTTAAGGAGACCTTTTTCGAGGTTGCATTTTATGCGGGTTGAGAGTTAGTTTTGGGGGAATTAAAAAAAGAAGTTAAATAAAATGTGGAAACACATTTTAGTTTTACCCATGTTGGTTATATCCTCCCAAAGGGAGTTAGAGGTGGGACCCACATCCACTTAACCTCCCTTGAGAGGATTAAGTGTGGTGGGGCCCACCCGAACCCTAACTTTTCAACTCCCCTTAAAACTCCCAAATATCTCCTCTCTTATTAATTAGACAAGTTGAGTTATTAATTGAGTTGAGTTGTTTAATTTCAAACCTTTGAAATTCAAAGTGTTTTAGTTTTGTAAATAAAATAAGGATTATACTTATTTTATTTTGGTTAGATTTCTCTTGCCCCCTTGAGAGAATTTGGGAGCTTTCTTCTTCTTCTTCAACCACGACGAAGAACGCGAAGAACACTTAGGCTCCGACGAAGAACGCTGTCACGTGCCGCCTCATCTCTTCCTCGCAGCCGGTGTGTTTCCGAAAGGAGACGCCGCTTCCTCCTCGAACATTCTTCATCAGCTTACGAAGTTTATCCAGCGACGATACCTCTTCGGACGCACCTTGACGTCAACAGAATCGACGTTCGATTACCGCGACGCCCGACCTACGCGACACTTGTCTTCCGCGGATTGTTGACGTGCTCCACACTTGAAACCGAGGTAGGGGATTGTTGTTGTTTTATTTAATTATTTGCATTCTTGATTCTAGAATTTCGAACTTCGAGGATAATGAATAAATGTTATCGTTTAACGAGAGGGTGGCCAGACCGCACAAACACGGCCGAACCCCCCTCCTATGTTCATATTTGTTTCCTCGCGGATGGAATGGGATGGCGTGGTGCCGTCGCACCATGCGGGAATCATACGGCAAGTATTGCGCGGCACCGTCGCGCTGCGCCGTGAAATGAAATTCAAGAAAGTGACGTCGTCACGCCGCGTCAAAAGAAATCGAAGGCGCCGCGGCCGGAGCGGGGCCGCGGAAGAGGGGCGCGGTGCCGTCGCACCGCGCCGGACGACAAGGGTCGCGACCGGTTCCGGGCCGCGGTGTAGCTTGGTGACCGGCGGCCAGCCGGGCCGCCGGTGTTGGAAGCTGGAAGGGGACCGGCCTTGCCGGTCCCGTTGAGAGGGAGCCGGCCGGCCAAGTCGGGCCGGCCGGAATGAAGAAATCCGGGGGAATTTAATTCCTCCGGCCAGCCAAAATGGCCCCCCATTATGAGGGGGGGCGTGGTTTCACAAAGGGGGGCAGGCGCCCCCCGTTCCTGAATCAGCTCGGCCGAAGGCCAAGCTGGCAGCGCGCCCAGCACGCTGCCTTGAGCCGGACCGGTGCGCCAGGCCGGTCCGCCAGGCCGCGCCGTGCCGGGCTGGGTCGACCCGGTTCGGGCCAACCGGAGGGTCTCGGGTCGGGACGGCCCGGGCCTGAAACCCCCGTTACCGAGCGGTTTGGATTCAAATGCCCATAAATCAGGCTACAGACCTCCAAACGACGCGCCGTTAGCGGTGATGCGATCCTTGGATCGAGACGGTCATTTTGGTATATCGCACTCAAAGTTTCGGAATACTTTGAGTTCGGCCGGGTTGGTTCGTACACGAAACCAATCGGGCCCTCGGAGCGGAAACGCTCATATCTTGAGCTACGGACATCCGTTTGACGTTTTGTCAGCTTTGTTGAGTTCCTCTTAGTGAGACGGATCTTTTGGCATAATCCTACCGAGGTTTGGACGTAGGTGGAGTACGGTCGGGTTGGTTTTGCCTTAAAAACCAACCGGGCCCCTGGGACGAAAAAGCCAATAACTCTCAGACCGGGCGTCCGATTGACGCGCAGTCTGTTGCGTTGAGTTCCTGTTGACGATAAGGAACTTTTGGATACATCAACTATGGACTTTGTGACAGTTGATGTATCAGCCTCTCGGCTCGTGGAGCGGACCCTCCCGAATGAGCTTGCTGTGTGCGGGAAACCTAGAGCTGGCTGCGACTGCTACTGTGACTGCGACGACGACTATGCAGAGATCCTTAGTGGATTCGACGACGACGACTACAGCACTCAGCGATCCTGTGTGGATCAGTGCTACCGATCCTGTGTGGGTCCGATCCTATGTGGGTCAGCGCTCAGCGGTCCTGTGTGAACCAGCGCCTGCAGATCCTGTGTGGGTCTTTGCAGGGGTTAGTACCTATCGATCCTTTGTGGGTCCGACGACTTAGATGGATCAGTGATCATATCTATCATCATTCGAAGAAGTATACTTGTGTGAGCTGAATCTTGTTTACCTTCCTATGTGGATTGAGTAGTGTTATCCTGTGGGGATTACGTTTTGCTTTCCTGTGTAGAATACGTATACTTTCCTGTGTGGACTGAGTTGTACTTGGGCTTGGAGGTTGGAGCAAATTGAAATGATGAATTAGGTATATGTATGGGCATATACCTAAGCAGTGTCGGTTGTTACTTCGTGATTGTATCTTTCCTTTGTGGTTTATCTTTTGTGGATTTTGGGAGACCTTCAGGGGTCTCGGGGTCCCTACTGAGTAGCTTATACTCACCCCTGCACGGGCTATGCCCACACTACGTTGTGTTGGTTGCAGACGACGGACAACGTTGATCGTGGTTGAGGCTCGCAGAGCAGGACGGTACCTGGAGGTGGACCACTGGGCAGGACGTACTCGGAGCGGACGGCGGAACTCGTGGAGCAGTGGAGCTATCTGTACCCACCCTTCAGGTGGGATTTCCAGTGGACAGCTCGGTGTAGCAGCTTTTACTTTACAGTTGTTGTTTTCCCTTTCGAGTTGTACTTTACTATCAGTTTTGGGTTTGTATACTGGCCCATTTACTTTTCCGCACTTTCAGTTGTACTCTGTTTTTACATAGTGTTTACTTTTCCGCTTTCTTACTCTGTGGTTCTTATTTACTTTATAAAGGCAATGCCTTCCCTTTCTATCGGGATTTACGCCTTGGTTCTAGTCGCCAGCCCCTAGCCTATGGAAGGAAGTCTTGGGGTAGTCACGGCACGGGCCCTGAGGACGGGTCATGACATGATTCATGTCTAGAAATGGGTGAAAATTTCATTATAATCAATTCCTTATTTTTGGATATATCCATGTGAAGCCAGTCTATCATTATATCTTACTATGATACCGGTGTCATATACATTATTTCTAAACACCCATTTAGATCATATAGTCAATATGTATTTAGGTCTATCAACATGTTTCTAGACTTTTTTTATTTCAATCTAATTTTACTCTTCGTGCATAGCTGTTACCCAAAATTCATCATTGATTACATCGTTGATGTTCTTTGGTTCATGTGATGACAAGATGGGATGATGTCTAATCTGGTTCCTTAAAGAATTTGTACTCTAGGTTCCCCTATCTAAGTCTCCAAATATAGCATCTAATGGATGTTTTAAAGTGTTACAAATGATCTAGAAATATCGCATGTAGAGATTAATTTTTCTTTTATAGGTTTGTGTTCTCTATAAATAGTGTCTGTGGATTATCTAGAACTGGGGACTTTTTCTAATTTCTTAACAGTAGAGTTAGATGGTTTAGAATTTATGTATATATTAGACAAATTAGCCCCAATATTTTCTAAGGAGGTTTTAGGATCATTTTTATCTATTTCATTATATTTTATATGTAGATATTATTCAACACCGTTGGTTATTTTATCGAGGACACCATAATCATTTCTAGGGGATGAATAAATTAGGAAAATTTACATCATCACTTTTGGAAGAAAACATGTTAATATAATATTTTTTATTATGGATTCAGACTTTTCCCAAAAAACATTAATGTAATTAACCTTTGGATTCCTATTGTTCCATAACTCATACTATGAAAAATGTAATTAAAACTATATTTATTATATAACATGTTGTATAGATTCTTTCCAAAAATATATAGGAATGATATACTCATTGAGAATAGTTTAGGCTATTTTATGTAAGGTTATATTCCTTCTTTCTACAACTTCATTCTGTTGAGGAGTGCTAGGAGCAGAGATATTATGATTATAGCCATTATTAGTTAAGAATGTTTCAATGTATTAGTTTTTAAACTCATAGGCATGGTATCATTTCATGGTTTTAATTATAATACCACTTTAGATTTCTACAATTCTGACATACTAGGTGATGTAGGAACATGCTTCGCTTTTGTGAGATAAAAAGAATCTCGAAGTAATATTAGGAAAGTCATCTATAAGAACCTAAACACAATTCGTAAAATTTAAACTATAAAATATATGTGGTCTAATCAAATCCATTTTAACAAACTCAATAGATTTAGAAGATGAAATTTTATTCTAATATTTGGAAGATATTTTCTGTCATTTAACTTTTTGATAAGGATTATAGGCTTTTTCATTTGGAATCTCATGTTTTGGTAGATCCTTGACTAGTCGTTTACTAGTATGATTTCTAAAGGAGTATGTGTTATAATGGAATAGTATTATATTCTTTATTCAAGACTCTATGAAAAGAACTCAAGAAGGAAACATTTTCAGAAACCAATGAATATAAATTCACAGTATAATCATTTTCATTTCTAAAATTAGTGAATACTAAATCATATTCATAATTGAAAATTTTACAATCATTATTTTCACATTTAACATGAAATCCATCATCACGTAATTCTGAAATGCTTTGTAGATTGTACTTAAGACCATCAATAAAAAGAACATTAGAAATTAAATTTGAGATACTGTTAATAATATGGGCAAGGGTAATTAATTTTCGAATTTCATTATCACCAAAGGTGACATTCCAAAGATTAATAATGATAATGTTACTAAAGATAGAATAGTACCATGTAATATGTCTTGAAAACCCACTCTCAAATTTCTATAAGGTCATACATGAACTATTCAAGAAACTTTACCACAAAAAACAAATCGAACAAGGAACGATTTTGGTACCCAGATGTTCCTTAGTCCAACAACATTAGAAATAATGTCTTCGAGAACCTAGATTTATATCATGGGTTTAATATAAGATTTTTTTAATGTCTTAGAAAAAAAACTATATTTGGTCTATATGAACATAATGTAGTAGAAGATGTTCCATCCTTAGAACTTGCAAAAAAAATCTAGAATAGGCATAAAACCTGATATTCTCGATTTTGATAAAAAATTGTTTTTAAAAATATTTATTTCTCTAGGTTCATAACCAATAATATTACTATAATTTGGAGAAAATAGTTTTCCATGAATTTGAACAATGGTGTCATTACAATTTTGGAATCTTTCTCAGACCATTAATTTCTCCTTATACAGTTTACATTAATTATTTTCTTAGAGCAACTGATATTTCAATTCCTTTTAAATAGTTAGTTCATATTCAATAGAAATAGTAATATAATTTTCCCTTTCTTGAGATATATATACTTATCTTTCAATTCATTACATACATCCTCATAAATTTTATAGCATTCTATAATTTCATAATTTTTCATATTTTCATAATCATATTAATTTATAGAATGGTGAGATTTTTTACATGAGATTCTTGGGTTTCCTCATATATGTTTTTCATTAAACACATATTGTCTTTATCAGCCATGTAATTATATGAAGATTTATATTCACTAGAGCTATCCCTAGAAGCACTCTAGGTGTCATTCATTCACTTTTTATAATTTCTATCATTTTCATAATATTTAATTTTTAACATTATTTTAGGATAGTCATCCTTTACATGTCATCATATCATACAGTCATATCATACTATTTCTTCTGTATATTCATTTCACATCCATTAATTTATCCAATTAACATTGTTTTCATACTTCTAGTTGTAACTGATACTTCTAAATAATGTCTTCTTTTTATTAAACATTTTAATTATCTTGGCCTAATGATCTATCTCCTCCTCACTGTCACATGATGAATCATATTTCTGGAACATTCTGCATGAACTTTCACACGTTCATTTTTTTGTAGGATTTGGTTTTGATAGCCATTTTAATTATATTTGGTACATATTCTTCTTCTTGGTTGACCTTCAGTTCATCCAAGTACATCGTTAGTTTAACTATCATATCCATTACTGGTAGAATGTTAATGACATAGGCTTCCCTAATTGATATTGTGGTTCATCTCCATATTTCTATTAGAAATCAGAGAATTTGAAATACTTCTTCCTTCGATACGATTAAATTTCCTAGAGAGACCACCATATTTACTATCTCACTGAACCTTTGATACATGACATAAATAATTTCATGAAGATTAATATTAATGCTATCATTTTTAATAGTATATGTATTAGGTCTCATTTCATAAACACTAGTGGTTCCTTCATGTGAAATAAAAATTGTATCCCAAATATGATGTGTTGTTTTACATGAAGAAATCATATTAAACGTTTCATCTCCAAAAGATAAGTATAAGGAATTCATATAATTAAAATTATTATTGTAGGCACCCCTGGTGGCATCATACCTTGTGTTTCTAGTAGTAGAATGATACTTATATTCATCTAAAATTGAAGAATATATTTAAAAACCAAATCATTATAAAGGAGTTTTTATTTTAAATATACGCATATCAAAATTTGTGCCATTAAATTATGGAGGTCTATTGGTAGCAGCACTTTCTTGTCGATTCCCCATATTAAATTATTGGAATCAAATTTTGAAGAACTAAAACATTTGAACTGATATAAATTTAGAGATATTTTAAACACAATAATAATCATATTTTAAAAGGATTTGGAAATTTTAACACATTGAAATGGATGGATAAAAACAATCGTTCATACTAAATCATGGTCATATTGAGACACTCAGGAGGGTGTGAATTGAGTTCCTATAAAAATTTCAATCCAAATGTTCATTTAAAAATACATCAATTTCAAAACATAATTTCAAAGTTAACAAAAGTAGTAGATTTATAAATGTTTTTTAATGAAATTTCTCAATGATTGATTAGTTATCAGTTAAAATAATATAAATTATTATTATAACTTTTGAAATCATTGCACTAAAAAAATTCTAAAATTAAAAGTATCTAAGATTAACTATCAAATAATTTTTATGTTTTCAGAAATAATTACAATTATATTTAAATCAAAACATGAAAAAACACAGTAGAAGTAGACAAGAGGTTCAGTTTCATTTCGAGACCTAATCAACTCTAAATTGTGATTTCCTTCCATGAAGAGGTTTATATTATATAAGCATAATAAACACCCTTGAGTGGTCTAACAATAGTATACCGACTCTACAGGTTAGTATACATCTTCCAAAAAATGAGTGATACTATAAAATGGAAAAATATACAGGACATAGAGGGACCTCTTCAACAGTTATACATGGAAATATAATGTGTAAAAAGATGATTTGGTGAAGATAATTTTTCATCTTTCATTTTAGCCAATGATTCAGTGTGTGTTTATAAAAAATACATACAAAAAATTCACAAAATGTAAATATTATTTCGTACAGTAAGAAAATATAATGTGAATTGTCTTTAGAGTACTTTGTGTGATGTTCTATGTGGCTTTTGGACTCCATCTACATTGTAGATGTGAAAGATTAGTTTTCTTATAATAATAGATAGAAAAATAGAGATTCATTTTTTCCTTCATTATTCACTTCATAGTGAGATTTGAAATGTTCTTTTCTTCCATATTTTTAATGCAGGGATTTATGGTCATTTGGTTCTTCACATTATCTTCATGTAAGAAAATTAGAATAAGCTGTATTTATTTCTTCTCGGTCACCTCTTTCTAATTTCATTTCTTTTTTATCCATATGTTACCATTATATAGACAAGAATCTTGTTCTCTAGTACCTCTAATATCTTAATAGTCTGTGACATAATTAAATATTGTCTAAAAAAGATAGACATGCTCATTAATAAAATAAACATTACTAATTTTCATAAATTAGGCCATTAAAGGTATGTTTTAATTTAATAGGAAGATCATCAGTGACTCAATCTATTAGTAGCCTAGAATATTGAAGTCTTATTCTATCAATAAATCATTCTATTGGTAGATTATTTTTTTGGTAGATCGAAATTCTATCAGTAAATCTATCTGTGGGTAGATGATGCATCGATATCTTGGGTGTCAAAATGTGATGCATCAGTTTCTCAATTGTCAGTAGATGATGCATCAGTAGCTCGAATGTTGGTACGTCATGTATTAGTAACTAAACTCTTAGTAGATGATGTGTTAGTATATTGACTCTCAGTGTTTGATGAATCGGTAATTCAAATGTTTGTAGATCATATTTAGGGAAATAATGAGTTTAAGTCAGTCACAATATCGGTAGTACGAATGTTGGTTGGTCAACCTATCGGTGACTCCTACAAAGCGAAATTTCTTAGTCACTCTTTCTATTTACAGATTATTGGTATAATATGTCATCAGTAGCTCATGAATATGTGACTTGACTATTAGTAGGAAAAATATCGGTATCTCATACTAAAAAAATATGCAATTCTATCATATGATGTATACACTAACACTAAATGTGAAAATTATACAAGAACATGATTAAACACAATTCATCTCAATAAATTATAATTAGACAAGTTAAAAAAAGATTTATGAGCATTAAAACTAGAGGATCCCAACAAAATCAAATAACCCCTTCATCACCAATATTAAAAAATTATTATTTTCACATTCTTGTATCTTCAACCCTATTATGAATTTATGGATTATATGGAATCCTACGATTATATTTCATAACTTTTCATTACATTTTACAAAAATAGGATCTTTAAAGTCTACTGCCTTAGAAATCTGGAACATAAAATATGAAAAAACATAAAACATTCTTCTAATACACTTGTAAGGATTCATAATATCTTAATCCTATGTAAAATTGCTTTATCTCATAACATGGAGACATACTTAAAAGGAAATGGTGAGCAAACTGTATAGTAAGGAAATCAAGGGAATCATTTTAATTGTGACATCAATATGAACTTGATGAAAACCACAAGACACGAGAAATAGAAAAAGGGGAATATCATAATAAAAAGAACATGAATAAAAACATGGATATGTGGATACAAAATTTCATTTATACGTTTAGGAACATATCGCCAAGGTTCAATCCCAAGGTGTCATAAAATCATTACCAAGGTTATTCACTAAGGTATCATGTAACTTGTCATCTCTAGAGATTAATTCTGCACCTAATGCATCTGAGCACTATCAGGCTGCACCCTTGATATGTCTTTACATTCATGTGATCCACATAGATAATAATTGAACATTTCATATGTATCCCAAATAGAATAAAATAAATGGGTTTTATTTCAAAATTGTTTCGTTTTAAAAGTGCTTAAAAATAAGATCATTATGTCATTTATAACCCATGGAAAGGGAATGAGGGTTATATGCATGTCAATTACTATATCAAGAATACAAATATTATGTGTTTAAGAACACCCATTGAATTAAATAGGTCTGGGTATTCACATAAATAGGATAAGAGAATTTCTAGAGATAAAGGGAGGGGCATATTGAGGTGAAATTTCGGCAGAATACTGTCTATATAACAAGGTTTTAGAAAACAATAAAAAAATTATCAAGGGTCTCCCATCCATAAATAAATAATTTTACCATAGAGTGAAAAAATAAAATAGAAATATGATCATTATGTGGATATTTTAATGACATAACACATGAAAATTATACATGTACGAAAAGTGAAAACACGATTTCTTTTATTATAAAATTTTGTAGCATAACAATGTCACATTAAAATCTAGAAAACAAGTTGATGGGAGTGGAAAGTATCTCTAATAAATTGAAAATGAAATGAAAAATAGTGTATATATTTATGAACAAACCCCAACATAAAAAAAATTGAAACTATAAGACATAACATAAAGGAATCCATGACTTAAAATAGGAGGGAGAATGGTTCCCTTACCTTGAAGAGTATCTTCTAAATATCAAAGGATGGGACCTTGCGGGTCTTGAGGGAACCTTTGAATGACTCATTCAGTGGTAGAGAGTTAAGTGCTTCATTGAAGAGGTTTTTTTAAGGAAATGAATGAGTAAATGGCTTGGTATTTTATAGGAAAATGAGGGAATATTTAATTAATTTCCAAGGGACACCTCATAGATGGTATTTGCAAAACCATGGGCTTTTCATTGGTATTTTCTAATGGTTTTGGCCCCATGGGACACCTCATAACAATCATATTATACACAAGTCAACCATATTTATTAGATCATCATTGGTGTCATTAAACACCTAAAACTGAAAACATTATTTTTACTATTCATCGAAAATTCCACTATTTTAGAAAAAATCCCAAAAATTCACCCTAACCTCATATCGATGCCCTGAATTCCAAAATAAACTCCATTTTATAAAATAATTTTTTATATAATTTAAATTTAAATTTTTCATAAAATCCTTATTTATTAAAAAAACAACTCTAAATGTATATATTATTTTGTAACTCCTTGAAAAAGTAATCAAGGTCCTGTAAAATTATATTATTTCCTTAAGATATGAAAGTAACAATTTATGATTGCATTTTATGAAAATAAATTTTTATTTTTAATTATTAAATTAATAATAATGTTGTAATTAAAATATTTATGACATACAAAAATTTCAATACTTATATTATGACAATTTTTTCACTTTTAAGATGTCTATATTATATTTATACATTCAGAGGTGAAATGTCTTATTTTTTGGCTGATTTACTATTCATTAAAATTCATTACTATTCATAAGGGTATAGTACTATTCATACATTTCTATTCACCAAAAATTATATTGATCATATTAGACTCTAAATTTCATACTGGTTACAATTTAATAAGACCATTCTGTGAAAATCATTTCACATTATTAATGATTTTTTTTATAAAAAAAATATATTAAAATACCCTTTTTACTAAATTAATCTATAATATTCATCATATATTTATCCAAACATTTGAAAATCAAAATTTTTACTATAAAAAAAATAATAATTTAATTTATACTACTGGATTAAAAAACGTATCTAAGGCCTCATTACATAGCCCCTTATAATTCCTGCAAGGGACACAAGTGTAATGTGTGATATGGTGATAGAATCTTGGGTCAGCTCGGACAATGTTTCCCAAGTGGTGATTTCTATTAGCTTGAACATTACCCTTAGGAAATTTCTTTCAAGCTTCACATGTTGAAGCTCAGCTTGTGCTGGGTCGAGAGTAAATCTCAGAGATGCTACCTCCATCCCAAGATCTGACAGATGAGCTTCGTATGACCCGAGTCTACTGGATGAGGCTTTAGACTCTTCTTTCTGTAATAATTAACCAAGATTACATGAATTTATAAATAATAATTTTAACTTTAAGACTTTAGTATCCAATGATCATATTGACTGATGATCCTATGATAGTGTAAACCCAAAGGTTCCACTTCATTAATTAAATGATATAGTTTTCTAGAGTATAAAAGGAAATAACACAAAAATAAAGGAAACAAATATTATTAAAATGTTCATGTCATTTCATTCTTCCACCTTTTGAAATTTTGTCCCCAAAATTTTATCTCGTACCCTTAGAAAAGAAACAGTTTGGGTACTTCTGCCTCATAGAATCCTCTAGTTCCCACGTGGTTTCTTCGCACATGTGGTTCCTGCCCAACACCTGAACTAGGTGGGTAGTTCTCTTGCATAGTACCATGTATCTATGATTCAAGATCTCTACCAGCTGTTCCTCATAAGAGAGGTCATGTTTCCATTGTACCACCACTAGATTTAGTATATTTGAAGGTTTAGGTATGTACTTTCTCAAGAAGGATACGTGGAATACATTGTGAACTTCTGCTATCTATTATGGAAGTGCAAGATGATTGGCCACTAATCCTACACGATCAAGGATTTCATAGGGGCCAATGTGCCTAGGTATGTGGTTCCATTTTTTTCCAAACCACTTGACTCCCTTTTGAGGTGAAATTCGAAGAATTTCCTTGTCACCAACATCAAATTACAAGTCCCTTCAATGGTTGTTGACATATATCTTTTTCCAAATTTGAGAAGCCTTAATGTGTTGTTGGATGGGATGGACTTTTTCTATCATCTCTTGCACACGAATAGGCCCATGAAACTTTTTATCACTAGCTTCATGAAAACATGCAGGAGTTCTACACCTCTTACCATATATAGCTTCATAGGGCTCCAATTAAATTCTCGAGTGGAAGTTGTTGTTGTAAGAGAACTCTACTAAAGGGATATGTTGATCCCATCCTCCATTAAATTCCATTAAGCAAGTTATCATCATATCCTCATGTGTTTTAATAGTACATTCAGATTGGCCATTAGTTTGGGGGTGATAGGCCATAATGAAATTCAATTTAGTGCTCAGTAAATGTTGAAGACTTATCTAGAATTTTGATGTGAACCTTGGATCACAATCAGATACGATAGAAAGTGTAACTCCATGCATCGTTACCACTTCCTTCATGTAAATCCCAGGATGTTGATAATGAGAGAAATATTCCCTATTGGAGATAAAATGGGTAGTCTGGGTGAGATGGTCCACAATAACGCATATCGAATTGTTTCCCGTGGAAGTTCTTGGGAGGCCAGTGATGAAGACTATAGTGATATTGTCAAAATTTCCATGATGGTATGGGTAGTGGTTGCAATACCATTTTAGGATGTTTTTTCTCTACCTTTAATTGTTGACATACAAGTCACCATGATGTGTATTCATAAATATCCCTTTTCATATTATCCCACCATTAATTATCACGAAGGCCCCTATTCATTTTTTTTCTAGGATGTATAAACAATGTAGATCTGTTAGCTTGATCCATAATCTCCTTATTTATTTCTAGAATAGATGGAAAACATAGTCTTATACAAAATTTCAGTACATATTCCTGATCAATATTGAACTCAAGAAACTTCCCATCCTTCATAGCCTCAAACTTCTTCTATAACAAAGGATCTTCTTTCCGAGCTTTCTTGATCTTCTCCAGTAATGATAGTTGAGAAATCTTTTGGGTTAGGGTTGATGATGTCCCTTCCCTTATAAATCCCATGTCTAGATTTACTAGGTCATTTATAAATGTATCTATTGTAATCCTCTTCATGGAAAGAACAACTCGGTCTTTCCATCATAATGCATCCGCGACATTATTTTATCTTCTAGGACGATAATAAATTGAACAATCATATTCTTTGAGAAGTTCCAACAATCCTCTCTCTCTCTTGTTCGACTCCTTTTCTGGAAAAATACTTCAAACAATGATGGTCTGTGTATATATCACATTTCTCCCCATTAAGATTGTTCCTCCATATCTTTAGAGAAACAATGACCAGAACTAGCTCCAGATCATGTGTAGGATAGTTCTACTAATGAGTCTTCAACTATAGAGATGCATAATAAATGATTTTTTCATTCTCCATGAGGATGCACCCAATCCCTTTCAGAGATACATCACTAAGACTAATGAATCCTTATCCACTTGAGGGTAGAGTTAATATAGGTGTAGTAACCAATCTCTTCTTCCTCTCTTGGAAACATTCCTCACACTCCTTTTTCTAGATGAACTTGAACCTTTTAGAGTGAACATGGCTAATGGATTTGAATGTCCTGATTTTTTTTTGAAAACCTTCTATAATATCCCACTAATCCATAGAAAATACGAATCTCAGTTATTTTTGTAGGATGGGTGCACTCCTCTACAACTTTTTTTTGTAGGGTCAACTTTGCTTCCTTCATTGGTAAATATGTTCCCCAAGAAAGAAACATGATGTAACCAGAATTCAAATTTTCTGAACATCCCAAAAAACCATTCCTTCCATTGAGTTTCAAGAATACCTATATATGATCCTCAATCTCCCCGCGACATTTGGAATATTTTAAAATATCATTAATAAAATCTACCCCAAATTTATCAAGGTATCCATTAAAGGCTCAATTCATCAAATCCAAAAAAAATAGTGGGTGCATTAGTCAGTCCGAAGGGCATAACAACAATATCATAATACCCATATCTTGAGATCCAGTCCATCCTAAATATAATGTCAAATTATATCATGGGAATGACTAATAGATTTTAGATAAGCTTGTTATCACTAAATTTAATACTATAGTTTATAAACACTGACGATGCCTAGATAATCCCACCCAGAGTCATGACTGATATCTCTAGTTTTAGAAAATCGGTGGTTGATTTTAAATTCATTGAAAACATGGAGGAAATAAAGGAATACATTGAACCAGTATCAATCAAATTACTTGTTAACATTGAGAGAACACCAAGAGTGCCTTCCTCTAAAACTTTTGGAACTTAAAATTCAGCCATATTGATTGCAAAAGAACGACCTTTATTCTTTGGACTATGTTGAGGCTAATGATGATTCCCCTCCATTGCCCTCAGATTTGGACAGTGATTGGAAAAGCACCCAAGTTGTCCACACTTATAGCATTGGACATCAGGTAGGGCATGCACCATCATCCCTTGGTCATTACTGTTTGGAAGTTGTGGATTCACCTCACTACGAAAATTCTATGTGATGTGTCCATATCTTCCACACTTATAGCATTTCCCGCACCTGATCTGGAAGTTCCCCGAATTCTTCTTCCCACATTTATTAAACATAAGATGTTTCACTTGCATTCCTGATCTTCCCTAATCGACGATCCTCCCTAATCATGTCTCCATAGATCATTTCTTATCATTGGATTAATGATACCATTGTGTCTCAACATACTCCAGTTCTACATTCATCGCACTTCACATGATAACATCATAGCTATCATAATCTTGGTTGGCTAGATTCTTCTGTAGATGAGGTCTTAGTCCACTGAAGGTTCTATCAACATTACCATTTGGATCCATGATAAAGCTAGATGTGTAATGTGAAAGCCTTGTGATTTTCATCTCATATCATCCCACAGATTCATGTTCCATCTACTTCAACTGGAGAAACACCTCCTCCATTCTTGTTCTAATCGATCTTGGAAAATACTTGCTGAAGAAGATCCCTTTTAACTATTCCCAATCAATATCTTCAACCTCCACTCTTGGAATCGTGTTTTTAATTAGTTTCCGTCACTGATTAGCTTCTCCCTCTACGTGATATACATCCAGGGTGACCTTATCTTTCTCTAAATAGTGGAGTAAAAAAACATCTTCTCGACATAGCTGGTCCACTATTCAATAATCAATGGGTCGGTGGTTCCACTAAAGGTTGGTGTTCATTGATGCATATAGGATTCAACAGAATTTTGTTCCCATTGTGGTGAGATAGATCTCTCAGCATGATTCATGTTATTTCCCATTACATTATTCAGTTGGTTCATCATTCACATGAATGTTTTCATTCCGGCAACCATCAGAGGGTCGTCATCACACGGTCTATTGCGGTCACCATTTGAACAGTTCCTCCTATTTCCCACCACTTTCTAAAATAATAAAACCGTAGTGAAAAACATATTTTATTTACAAATCTATTAACCATAAATGATTTTATGTCTTAAATCATCATGCTTTAAACAATAACATTTCTTTATAAATACCTCATAATGATTCATAAAAATATTTTGATTAACCAAAAATGTCCCCCGAGAGTATCGTAACTAAGAGTGAAGCAAGGCCCATTGTCGTGTACCTAGATACCCCGGGTCCAGCCTGAAACTCCTTGATAGAGTTTTCACTCCTAGGTACATATGTGCCAGAGCCACCTCTATCTACTCTCATTCAGACAAGGATGTATTTTCTAGATAAATTACATAATCAATACTCACCAAAATACCTTGATGTATAATTATATATAAAAATTTTCACAGGTTCCATCAAAATGTTTTCATAGAATAATTTTTATAAATAACATAACATTATTTTCATACCAACTATGTAATCTCACCTCTATATTACATAACTTTTCATTACATTTTACAAACACTAGATATTTATAGTCTAGTGTCTTGGAAATCAATAACATAAAATATCAGAACAACATAATAAAATTTTCGAATCCACTTGTAAGGATTCATCTAAATTTCATCACAAGAACAATGGCTTCATATCATTACCTGGTGACATAAATCAATGGAAAGGGTGAGCAGAAGGCCAAGTATGGAAATCAAGGGAATCAGTTTACTTGTGAAAGTAATAACATTTTTATTAAAACCACAAGACATGAGCAATAGAAAAAGAGGAATATAATAATAAAAATAACATGAATCACAACTTTAATATGTAGCTACAACATTTCATCTATACATTCATGATCATATCACCATGGTTCATTCCCAAGGTATCATAAAAACATTACCAAGATTATTCACCATGGTATTGTGTAACTTTCCATCTCTAGAGATTAATTCATTACCCAATGCATTGGAGCGATATCATGAAACACCCTTAATTTTTATTTACATTAATGTGATCCACATAGATATTAATCGACCATTTCCTAAATAACCCAAATAGATTAAAACAAATGGGTTTCATTTCAAAATCACAACATTTTAAAAGTTTTTAAAAATATGATTGTTATGTAATTTGTAACACATGGAAAGGGAATGAGGGATATATGTATGTCAATTCTAGAATAAATAATATAGTTTTTATGTATTTATGAACACCCATAGAAGCAAAATAGGTCTGGGTATTAACATTAATAAGATAAGATAATTTATTTAGATATAGGGAGAAAAATTTTGTGGTAAAATTTCTGCTACATAACAACTATATAACATGGTTTTAGAAAACAATAAAAATGGGACCAAGGGTCTCCCATCCATAAATGAATCATTGTATAGTAGAGGGACAGAATAAGATAGAAATAAGATCATGGTGTAGATATTTTAATGACATACCACAAGAAAAAGGAAACTTGAAAGAAATGAGAAAATGTTTTTTCTTTTACAAAAAATTTGACCGCCTAACGGCACCACCTAAAAATGAAGATAACAAGTTGATGAGGGTGGAAAGGGTATATCATCATTTTAAAATGAAATGGAATGTTTTAGGAATATAGTAGAACAATTCCCCACGTAATAAAATGGAAACTATTAGACCTAACATAAATAAAGTCAGGACATAAAAGAGGAGGGTGAAAGGTTCCCTTACCTTGAAGAGTATCTTCAAAAGCATGAAGGATGGGACCTTGGGGGTCATGAGGGAACCTTGGGAGGACTAAATGAGAGGTTTAAAGACTATAGCATCCTTGAAGAGGATTAGGTTTCAAATTAATGAAGGGATGGATTCGTATATATAAGAAAAGTGATGGAATATTTAATTAATTTCAAAGGGACACCTCATCGGTGGTATTTGCAAAACCATGGGCTTGACCAAGGTATTTTCACGTTGTATTGGCCACATAGGACACCTCATAACATATATTACTATTGAAAAGTTGACCAGATATATTACATCATTATTACATCATCAGTGATGTCATTAAACACCCGAAACTCCAAACTGTAATTTTATTATTCACCGAAAATTCTACTATTTCAGAACAATCCCAAAAATTCACACTAACCTAATATCGACTCTATGAATTCAAAAATGAACTAATTGTTATGAAAATAATTTTATAAATATTTTATATTTAATTTGTAAATAAAATTATTATTTATTCAAAAAAATACTCTAAAACTATGATTAATTATGTAACACGTTGAAAAAGTAATCAAGGTCCCATAAAATTATCGAATAAACATTACACAATAAGGTAACAACTTATTATTAGAATTTATGAAAATAATTTTTTTTTAAATTATTAAAATAATTATAAAATCATAATTCAAATATTTATGACATAGAAAAATACCAATATAATATTATGACCATCTTTTCACTTTTAAGATGTCTAATTATATTTATACATTCATGGGAAACATTTCTAGGTTTTTGTCCAATTTACTATTCATAACTATTCATTAATATTCATAAGGGTATATTATAATTCAGACAATACTATTAACTAAATATTAAGTTGATCTTATTAGACTCTAAATTTCTTGCTGGCCACAAATGTAGAAGACAATTTTCTGAAAATCATTTCACATTATTAATTATTAATGGGTTACAAAAATATTTTAAAATAACATTTTTACCTATTTCATCAATAATATTCATCATATATTTATCCAGATATTTGAATATCACAAATTTTACCATGATAAAAAATAAAAATTCTATTTATG
This sequence comes from Viscum album, assembly GCA_963277665.1. Taxonomy (NCBI): domain Eukaryota; kingdom Viridiplantae; phylum Streptophyta; class Magnoliopsida; order Santalales; family Viscaceae; genus Viscum; species Viscum album. The sequence continues at coordinate 640,037,351 of OY728122.1, forward strand.
CCAAGGGGTTACAAAAAGTATCTAAGGCATCGTTACATAGACCATTATAACACCCACATTGGACCTAAGTGTAAGCTGTGATATGGTGACAGAATATTGGGGTGGCTCGGACAACATTTCCTGAGTGGTGATTTCAATCAGCTTGAACTTATCTCTCAGGTAATTCCATTCATGATTCACTGGTTGAAGCTCATCTTGGGGTTGGTCCAGAGCGAAGCCCAGAGATGCTACCTCCCTCCCAAGCAATGATTGATTTACTTCGTACGACCCATGATTGTGATGACCCAGACCCCCCTTGGTCCCTTCCTTTGACAAAATCTGGATCCTTAAGGGGTGCCGATCGGTGCGACTGATCGGTGAGACCGATCGGTGAGACGGATCAGTGCGACCGATCGGTGAGACCGATCGGTGAGACCGATCGGTGAGACGGATCGGTGCGACGGATCGGTGAGACCGATCGGTGCGACCGATCGGCGGAACCGGCCGACGTCACCCGGCCTTGCCAAGTTGTTCCAGTAACGCGCACAAAAGTTTTAATTAGATACTGAATCGACTCATGAGTCGGTTTAAACCACTCAGCACCTTTAATGATGAGTCAAGCCACGTGGTCAACCCACGACTTCCACGTCTTACGCGGTTTCGCGTTTTCACCTCAACCATCCCCGGCTCTTATAAATTAAGGGTTAGGTCGTGGTTTCCCCCTTCTTCGATCGTGGCTCTTCTGGTGCATCGGGACCGCCGCATCGTTATCCGTAAAGTTCCGCGCCCCCGCCCTAAATGTCGATCATCTATCAACAAGTAGGGAATTTCTCTCGTCTCTCACTTTTGTGTATCATGCGGGGTGGGCGTTATTTTTGTTCCTATGGAATTGGTTGAACCGAACCTTAATAAAGATAATAAACAAAGTTCTAAAGAAAGAAAGGGAAGGGGTTGTGATCGTTGTTTATGCTTTATCTTGTGATCATCCTTTTTAGTTGTGCTGGTTTATGTTTTCTGAAAACGGAGGCCGTTGGTGATCGTTGTATGTGCACTGATGAATCCCCTCGTGAAGTTTTAAATGGGTTGCTGAAATTGTGAACTCCTGCTGTGAAATTGGTTAATCACGTATATCCGGCTGAATAATTTAAAGCACCAGGATCAACCCTTCTATGATAACTCCCGGTTAGAACACATGGAATTTGAAATCATGGAGTGTGTTAAGTCGTTTAAATATGAAAATCCATGACTTGTGTTGGTATTGGTAGTTGGTTGTTTTCCTTTCGGGCCGATTGCTGGAAATGTGGGAGGGGATGGGATCCCCTGTTCTTTTATACTCTCGGTGGTTGTGTGAATTTGGGGGATGGGATCTCTTGTTGGTATGGATTTGGTGGTTGTGAGTTTTAAATCCGAGTGGTTACTTGTTGATATCACAAATTGGGGAGAGATCCTTTGTTGACAGAACCGGGTGTGAGTGTTTTGGTTGATCCTTGCTTTTGACGCTTTCCTTGGTTATGCTTATGGTAGTTGCCCAGTAGTGCTTAAAATTAATTGAACATTTGACTAAACGTGAAACAAGAATGGGACAAATGGTTTTGTGGGCAAGGGTCGTGAACTGTGACTCGGACGCAGTGGTGTTGTGTTCTGTAGTTTGGCTAGGAAAACCTAAGCTTTGGGTGAGTGTTTGTTACCTACATCTATACTTGTAGCTTTGTGTTTCTTATTCGCGCCCCACCCAAGTTGAGCACTCTGTGCCGAACACCCCCATTTATGGGGGAAGGGTGTTTTTCCCAACACTATCCTTAGTGGCTGGTTATTAGCTCCTTTTCTGCTCCCTTTCCCGGATAGCCCAAGTACCTTCAGGCAGGCTGTGATGGCCTGAAGTCCATTATTAGCCCAAGAATCATCGGGCGGGGCGTTGTGGTGGTTGGCCAAGTGTGTGCGGCAGGTGGTTTCCAAAGTGTCTTCGGGATGAGGCCCAGGTGTCTTCGGGCGTGGCAGTGGATCCTTTAGCCCAGGTGTCTTCGGGCGTGGCGGTGGTTGTTCTGGCCTAGGTTTTTGCAGGCATGGTTACATGTGACAGTTGTGGCCCAGGTGTGTGCGGGTGGGATTCAGCAGTGGGACTACGTGTGGTTGTGGCCCAGGTGTGTGTGGGCGGGTGTGGCAGTGGGACTGCGGTGAGAATGGCGGGATTGGTCCGATGCGTAGGATGTCTCAATAACTAGTGGGAAAGTGGCGCGGGGTACCCAAACATCGATGTGATCTTATTATATATATTACTTGACTTGCATTATTTGGGGAGTGAGCCTTGGTGAGGCCTGGGATGGATAGTTTTCCTTGTTAGGTGTTTGGTTTACTCTTTTTCTCACGGGACTTTAGTACGTTCCCCCACTTGTGCACGAGAGTCTTGGTTTTCCCTACTGAGTGTACTTGTATACTCACCCTACGTTTACTTTCAGGTTTCCAGTAGGACTACCAGGGCTGTGCGGGACCCTACTAGTCAGACAGTTGGATTTGTTGCTATTGTCGTACCTTTGTTTTCTTTTGGTATTGTACCTTGATCCTCTTTTTGTACTTGCACCTTATTGTAAACTGTTTAAACATGCATGGGGGATTTTTTTGGGTTTATTTATTTACACCTGTTTCTTTCCCTTTTGGGGTGGTTGACTTGTCCTATTTCCCGATCTTGAAAAATAAAAAGGGTAATGCCTTCCATTTGCGAGAATTTTATATACCCTTGGTGCTAGTCGCCACTCCAGGACCTATCGAAGGCGGGTTTTGGGGGTCATTATCTCTCCTTCAACTTAAAGAAGGAAGGGCCTGGAAAACTGCTGACCCTTCCCTCCTTTTGGTGAAGGTGGGTCGTGACAGAATGGTATCAGAGGTGATGGTTGAGAGATAGGACGGAGTCTGGAGTTAGGCACAGTGAGGATTGCATGGGGTGGTAAGGCAACGGTGTTGGGTGACCTTGGAGCGTGAATTAGGCCAGGGAAGACCGGCTAGGACACGGGATTTTAGGGCCCCCCATGATCCGATGCAATGACTCTGGACCTACCGAACGACCAAGTGAGGCCACACTGATTGTAGGGTAGAGACCCTATGAAAGGTACATGCATCATAATGACTTGTGTTCTTGTGTTTCTGGGATGTCTTGGGAATTAAGAATAAATTAAATCTTAAGAAGTTTTAAGAACGATATTCTGCACTACTTGGGCTTAGAAATTCCTTGTTTACCTTGCAGCTATAGCACCTGGAAGGCGACCACGTGTGGTACAGGTGATCGAGGCCCCTGAGACTACTTTGGCCAATCGGCAGAGAGCTGATTGAGAGGAAGAGGACGACCAGTGGCAGAAGACTCTGCGAGCCTTCCAGCGACAGGCCCTCGAGAAGTATGAGGGTAGCACCTCCGATATGAAGACGGAAGGCTGGCTAGAGAAGTTAGTTATAGCCTTCGGCCTGATTCGGGCCCCAACCGAGTACTAGGTTCCTCTGGATGTTAGCCAGATGCGAGGAGCGGCACGTCAGTGGTGGATGCTTCACCTGGGGAATAGGAAAGAGTCTGAGGTTTCTTGGGCGGATTTTGAGAAGGAGTTCCGGGCGGAGTTCCTCTCATCGACAATGAAGGCGGAGAAGAGGCAGGAGCTACTCTCCCTCCAGTAGGGGAGCATGTCCGTGAGGGAACTTGGAATCAAGTTCAAGGACCTCCTACGTTTTGCTCCGGACCTCTTTCCCGATGAGGAGTCTCGGGCAAGACGTTTGGAGGAGGCGCTCCGACCCTCCCTCCAGTATGCTGTTACCCCCTTTACCCTTCCGACATACTTAGAGGTCCAGAAGAAGGCTGAAGTGGTGGAAAGGATGCATGCTCTGGGCGGAGTGTCATGAGAAGGAATCCAGCTGGGACCATCAAAGGGGAAGGCCGTCAACACCAGGCCTCCAGCATCGGGACCCTCCAGGTTCCGACCCGCAGGGAGCAGACCGCAGCAGTTTCAGTTTCGATCCCCTGGCCCACCTTCTTTCCCTTCAGGCTCGGGACCACGGTGCTTCATCTGCGGGAGCCCTGGACATCTCTGGAGTCAGTACCCCGATCGGGTGCAGTACAGCAGTGGCAGTCATCCCCAGCATCCGCCGCAGTAGCAGTTTCCAGCCAGACCCTTCCGGCAGCAGCAGCAGGGACAGCGAGATCCCGCTCCTCCGCATGTGGACATAGGAGGAGGAGTTCGACCTCAGGGCGCTCCCCAGGGACCTCGACCAGGGCGTGGTCGGGGAGGTGGCCGACAGCCGAGGGGCAGGGGAGCTGGGCGTGGACAGCTACATGCCGCAGAGGCAACAGTTCCAACAGGGCCAGAGGTTGTTCGAGGTACGATCAATGTGTTTAGCACTCTTGCTTATGCTTTGTTCGATAACGGAGCTTCGCACTCCTTTGTTGCACCCAGTCTAGCCCGTGCCTTGGGTCTAGATGCCGAGAGACTTCCAGTGCCCCTGGTGTTGAGCACACCAGTTGGAGGTCAGACCGACTTGCTGTTCGTTTGTCGGGGATGTAGACTGATGTTAGGGCCACAACAGTCGGTTAGGGATCTCCTTCTGCTACAGATTCAGCCGTAATATGTCATCCTAGGCATCGATTGGTTATTTTTTGTGTGCGCCGTCATCAACTGTTTCCAAAGAAGGGTGGTGTTATCAGGTTTGGACGGCCAGCGTGTTACCTTCACCGGCAAGCGGAGCTGTCTGAAGGGAAACAGGAGGGAGGAACCTCTCCTCTCCTTGTTGACCGAACTGACGGTAGAATCAGTAGATGCGGAAATGGTGGAAGTGCCAGAGATCGTCCGTGATTTTATGAACATCATTCCTGAGGAGGTGACGACTCTACCCCCTCGACGTGATATCGAGTTCGGGATAGAACTGCAGCTCGGGTCTCGTCCAATCTCGATGGCTCCTTACCGGATGGCACCTTCGGAGCTACGGGTGTTGCGGATATAGATTGACGATCTGATGAAGAGGGGTTGTGTTCGTCCAAGTGTGTCACCGTGGGGCGCTCCAGTCTTGTTCGCAAGGAAGGCGGATGGTGGCCTCAGGTTGTGCATCGACTACAGGAGGCTGAATCAGGTAACGATCAAGAATCGCTACCCTCTTCCGAGGATAGATGATCTTTTCGACCAGCTGAAAGGGGCAGGATGGTTCTCGAAGATCGACCTGCGGTCTGGGTACCACCAGCTGAGGGTGAAGGATAGCGACGTCCCGAAGACAGCATTCAGGTGCAGGTATGGGCACTTCGAGTTCGTGGTCATGCCCTTTGGTGTTACGAACGCCCCGGCCGTGTTCATGGGGCTTATGAACTCCATCTTTCGGGAGTACCTGGATCGGTTTGTGGTGGTATTCATCGACGATATCCTGATCTATTCAAGGTCAGAAAAGGACCATGCAGAGCACCTGAGGAAAGTTTTGGAATTCCTCTGACAGCACCAGCTCTACAGGAAGTTGTCCAATTCGATGTTCTGGGCACGAGAAGTGCACTTCCTCGGGCACGTAGTGTCTGAGCAGGGGGTAGCAGTCGACCCATCAAAGGTTGAGGCAGTTGTTTCTTGGGCAGCACCCAAGAATGTGGCGGAAGTCCGGAGTTTCCTCGGACTGGCAGGTTACTACCGGAGATTCGTACCCAACTTCTCCCGAGTAGCAGCCCCTTTGACGGCTTTGACCAAGAAGGAACAGGTTTTCGTGTGGAGCGAGCAATGCGAGTCATCCTTCAGCTACCTAAAAGAAAAGCTGGTTAGTGACTCAGTGTTGAGATTACCAGAAGAGGGGATGGCCTATGAGGTATTTTTTGATGCTTCAGGACAGGGCCTGGGATGTGTGTTGATGCAACAACGAGTGTGATCTCTTACGGGTCCAGGTAGCTACGCCCCCATGAGCGTAACTACGCCACCCATGACCTGGAGCTTGCAGCGGTCATTTTTGCGCTAAAGTTATGGCGGCACTACCTCATCGGGGAATGCTTTGTGGTCTTCACAGATCACAAAAGCTTGAAGTATATCTTCTCCCAGCGGGACATGAACTTGCGACAGCGGAGATGGGTGGAGTTCCTCCAGGACTACGACTTTGAAATCTCTTATACTGAGGGCAAGGGCAATGTGGTGGCCGATGCCTTGAGCAGGAGGACACAGAAGGATGCGGTCCGAGAGTCAGCAAATGCCTGGAAGGCAATGGAGGAGTTGGCTGCCTTACACCTGGATGCGAAGATGGATAGTGGCAGAGGCTGCCTATATTATATGATAGTGCAGTCATCCCTGTTTCGACTAGTGGAGGAGTCTCAGTGGGGAGACCCCGAGTGTGAAGTGATGTGTGATCAGGTTGACCAGGGCGATGCTCCAAGAGAATGGACAGAGGACGGTTAGCACCGGATGCTTTTCCAGAAAAGGTTGTTTGTTCCAAGAGTGATGCGTGGTAAGGTTCTCAGTGAGTTCCACAACTCACCCCTAGCGGTGCACCCAGGAGTTACCAAGATGTACCAGGGGCTGAAAAGGCAGTTCTGGTGGCCCGGAGTTAAGCGAGCGGTGGCAGAATTTGTGGCTAAATTCTTAGTATGTCAGCAAGTGAAGGCTGAACACCGGGTTCCAGGCGGCCTACTGCACCCTTTAGCTGTTCCCGAGTGGAAGTGGGACTACATCTCAATGGATTTTGTCATGGGACTACCCAAGGTCCAAGGAGGGTGCGACACCATCTGGGTGGTGGTGGACAGGTTGACGAAATCGGCTCACTTTCTGGCAATCAGGGAGTCAAGTATTGTGGATGCTTTGGCACGAAAGTACGTAAATGATGTGGTGCGGTTGCATGGAGTTACGAGGTCTATAGTCTCGGATAGGGATGCACGGTTTACCTCGCGAATCTGGAGAGGATTGCAGCATGCATTTGGCACCCAGTTACGCCTTAGCACTGTTTTCCATCCCCAGACGGATGGAAAAACGGAGCGAACCATCCAGACCTTGGAGGATATGCTACGGGCATGTGTTCTGGACTCAGGAGAGTCATGAGTACGATACTTGCCTCTAGTAGAGTTTTCCTACAATAATATCTACCACTCTACCATAGGTATGGCCCCGTTTGAGGCCTTGTACGGGAGGCCATGCCGTTCACCTGTGTGTTGGACCGAAGTAGGAGAGGCAGGCATCCTTGGCCCGGAGGTGGTGCAGAACACGACAGAGAAAATTCAGCTCATACGGGAAAGTATGAAGGCGGCCCAGGACCGGCAGAAGTCGTATGCTGATACCAGGAGAAGGCCCTTGGAGTTCGAGGTTGGAGACCACGTGTTCTTGAAGGTCTCCCCGCGGCGTGGGCAACGGAGGTTCGGCATGGGGGGTAAGCTTTCCCCTAGATTCGTCGGACCCTTCGAAGTGTTACGGCGGGTCGGCGAAGTGGCTTATCAGCTAGCGTTACCTCCGCCGCTAAGGATACATGATGTCTTTCATGTATCCCAGCTCCGTCGTTATCTGCACGATGATTCACACGTCCTTGATTGGGGTGAACTGGACATCGAGGACGACGTAACCTTTGTGGAAAAACCAGTGATGATCGAGGATCGCAAGGAGAAGGTGCTTCGTGGGCGAGCTATTCCCTTGGTTCGTGTGTTGTGGAGACATGGCGGGCTCGAAGAGATTACATGGGAGAGGGAAGCACATATGCGTGCCCAATACCCCGAGTTGTTTTGAGCTTTGTTCCTTTTGTACCTGTTTTGGTAGAATGTTTGACTTTTGGCTATGAAATGTACTGGTTTATTTCCTCTGTTGTGTGTGAAAAGCCCCGGCTAAGGGGAAGAGGGAACCCGACCCCTAATCAAGACGCATTAAGGTGGATGCGATTAAACCCGTGCGGGCAAGTCAGTGCCGCCCAAAGCGGATAATATCTTGACATGGGGGAGGGAAACTCCCCAAACCCACATGATCGGGCGGTTTGGCATGGTATGTTGCTTAGTTCTTGACAGGGGAGTGTTTTTAGTTAGCATAGGTTCACTCCTAAGAGGTATCTTTCGAAGATGGTTGTTCGGACCCTCTCTTTCCTTCTGGTTTGTTGTGATTCTCGAGGACAAGAATCGTTTAAGAGGTATCTGATGTGATGACCCAGACCCCCCTTGGTCCCTTCCTTTGCCAAAATCCGGATCCTTAAGGGGTGCCGATCGGTACGACCGATCGGTGAGACCGATCGGTGAGACGGATCGGTGAGACCGATCGGTGCGACCGATCGGTGTGACCGATCGGCGGAACTGACCGACGTCACCCGGTCTTGCCATGTTGTTCCAGTAACGCGCACAAAAGTTTTAATTAGATACTGAATCGACTCATGAGTCGGTTTAAACCACTCAGCACCTTTAATGATGAGTCAAGCCGCGTGGTTAACCCACGACTTCCGCGTCTTACGCGGTTTCGCGTTTTCACCTCAACCGTCCCCGGCTCTTATAAATTAAGGTTTAGGCCGTGGTTTCCCCCTTCTTTGATCGTGGCTCTTCTGGTGCATCGGGACCGCCGCATCGTTATTCGTAAAGTTCCGCGCCCCCGGCCTAAACGTCGATCATCTATCAACAAGTAGGGAATTTCTCTCGTCTCTCAATTTTGTGTATCATGCGGGGTGGGGTTATTTTTTTTCCTATGGAATTGGTTGAACCGAACCTTAATAAAGATAATAAACGAAGTTCTAAAGAAAGAAAGGGAAGGGTTTGTGATCGTTGTTTATGCTTTATCTTGTGATCATCCTTTTTAGTTGTGCTGGTTTATGTTTTCTGAAAACGGAGGCCGTTGGTGATCGTTGTATGTGTACTGATGAATCCCATCATGATGTTTTAAATGGGTTGCTGAAATTGTGAACTCCTGCTGTGAAATTGGTTAATCACGTATATCCGGCTGAATAATTTAAAGCACCAGGATCAACCCTTCTGTGATAACTCCCGGTTAGAACACACGGAATTTGAAATCATGGAGTGTGTTAAGTTGTTTAAATCTGAAAATCCCTGACTTGTGTTGGTTGTGGTAGTTGGTTAAATTCCTTTCGGGCGGATTGCTGGAAATATGGGATGGGATGGGATCCCCTGTTCTTTTATACTCTTGGTGGTTGTGTGAATTTGGGGGATGGGATCTCCTGTTGGTATGGATTCGGTGGTTGTGAGTTTTAAATCCGAGTGGTTACTTGTTGATATCACAAATTGGGGAGGGATCCTCTGTTGACAGAACCGGGTGTGAGTGTTTTGGTTTATCCTTGCTTTTGACGCTTTCCTTGGTTATGCTTATGGTAGTTGCCCAGTAGTGCTTAAAATTAATTGAACATTTGACTGAATGTGAAACAAGAATGGGACAAATGGTTTTGTGGGCAAGGGTCGTGAACTGTGACTCGGACGCAGTGGTGTTGTGTTCTGTAGGTTGGCTAGGAAAACCTAAGCTTTGGGTGAGTGTTTGTTACCTATATCTATACTTGTAGCTTTGTGTTTCTTATTCGCGCCCCACCCAAGTTGAGCACTCTGTGCCGAGCACCCCCATTTATGGGGGAAGGGTGTTTTTCCCAACACTATCTTTAGTGGATGGTTATTAGCTCCATTTCTGCTCCCTTTCCCGGATAGCCCAAGTACCTTCGGGCAGGCTGTGATGGCCTGAAGTCCATTATTAGCCCAAGAATCATCGGGCGGGGCGTTGTGGTGGTTGGCCAGGTGTGTGCGGCAGGTGGTTTCCCAAGTGTCTTCGGGATGAGGCCCAGGTTTCTTCGGGCGTGGCAGTGGATCCTTTAGCCCAGGTGTCTTCGGGCGTGGCGGTGGTTGTTCTGGCCTAGGTGTTTGCAGGCATGGTTACATGTGACAGTTGTGGCCCAGGTGTGTGCGGGCGGGATTCAGCAGTGGGACTGCGTGTGGTTGTGGTCCAGGTGTGTGCGGGCGGGTGTGGCAGTGGGACTGCGGTGAGAATGGCGGGATTGGTCCGATGCGTAGGATGTCTCAATAACCAGTGGGAAAGTGGCTCGGGGTACCCAAACATCGATGTGCTCTTATTATATATATTACTTGACTTTCGTTATTTGGGGAGTGAGCCTTGGTGAGGCCTGGGATGGATAGTTTTCCTTGTTAGGTGTTTGGTTTACTCTTTTTCTCACGGGACTTTAGTACGTTCCCCCACTTGTGCACGAGAGTCTTGGTTTTCCCTACTGAGTGTACTTGTATACTCACCCTACGTTTACTTTCAGGTTTCCAGCAGGACTACCAGGGCTGTGCGGGACCCTACTAGTCAGACAGTTGGAGTTGTTGCTATTGTCGTACCTTTGTTTTCTTTTGGTATTGTACCTTGAGCCTCTTTTTGTACTTGCACCTTATTGTAAACTGTTTAAACATGCATGGGGGTTTTGTTTGGGTTTATTTATTTACACCTGTTTCTTTCCCTTTTTGGGTGGTTGACTTGTCCTATTTCCCGATCCTGAAAAATAAAAAGGGTAATGCCTTCCATTTGCGAGAATTTTCTATACCCTTGGTGCTAGTCGCCACTCCAGGACCTATTGAAGGCGGGTTTCGGGGGTCATTATCTCTCCTTCAACTTAAAGAAGGAAGGGCCTGGAAAACTACTGACCCTTCCCTCCTTTTGGTGAAGGCGGGTCGTGACAATGACTACAATATTAGGATATCAACTCTTCTTTCTGTATTAATTATCCAAGATCACTTGTATTTATAAATAGTAATTTTAATGTTAAGTGTTTTCTTTCCAATGGTCATATAGACCAATGATCATATTACAATTGAAACCCAATGGTATCACTTCATTAATTAAAGGATGTATTTTGTGGAGTATAAAATGAAATAAAACACAATTTTAGGAAATAAATATTATTAAAATGTTAGGGTTAGTACATATAATATCTTTAAGAAACCATTATATATTCTAAATGGTATGGTTGTATGTCATGATGATTTGCATTCAACAATTATTACATTTCCATCATTTTCATAATTAAAAATATAAGATCCTTATCAATTTTCATAATTGATAATGTTATAATTATTTCTATTTACAACATCTTCCACCTTATTTTTTTAACTATGAAGATATTGGATTGAGTTTTCTTAATCCCTGAAGAGAAATATCCATATTTGTTGATTAATATTATTCTATTTATGTGTGAATATATATATATTTGAGTCGCTGATATTCATTATTTATCTCACATATATCCCAATAGAGATAACACCACTAGATTGTAAAAGTGAATATAACCGCTTCAAAATCCAAATCATGAAAGGAATAGTTCATCTAACTTGTGTCGTAGGCTATCACATTATCATTTTTCATTAATACACGTCATAAGATATTCTTTAAAACTTTGATGCATATGGTAAAGAGCTCTACACCTGTGGGTAGTGTAAGTACCAATGTAGTTAGAAGCCCCTTATTCACCTATTTGATATATTATTTTAACTTACTTGTTTAGATATTCTCTAATCCCTTACATTTAAGTTGGTTAGTGGATTGAAATTCCATAGAAGTTCTCCACAAATCACATGTAATGCCCATTTGGGAAAAGGAAACTATGGATCTCTATTACAGATTTTGGCATGTTATAATCCCCAATTATATTTGTTTTATAAGGGTAAAAAATATTCCTTTCATAGTTATAAAGTTGTAGAGACCCCATTTCTTCCATTTATTATTTATATATATACATGTGTGGAGTTTTGCACTAAAATTTAGTGTGATTCTGAGGCACTATGTATCCAAAAATAATTTTATAAATTTTATTTATATATTTTTTATTATGTATGTGATGTTTCTTAAAGAAAATGGGATAACTCATAAAAAATTATTTGATTACAAATATGAGACCACATTTGAGTCTAGAACACGATGATTACCATAGGAATGACCTAAAATAGGTTGGTGTGGTGAATATTGGGAAAAGTAGTCATGGTTGGGTGAATTAATTTAAATAACTAAATAATTTTCTATTCAATTTAATCAACATTAATTGATTTTATATTAATACACCATGGTGGAAGGATTACCAAGGCTACCTACATAACCATGGTAGAGTTTTAGAGGAATATTTTTCCTCCCCTCAATGTAAAATCGAATATAGATGATGAAGAACCTTTGAATCTATGATGATCTGTGAGCTTTGAACACAATGACTCTAATCATTCATTGGTGATCATGTTATTCAATCATGTATGCTCCAATCACAATTAGGACTCTTCATTTTTGGATTATTCCAAATTTATTTAAACGATTGAGCAAGATCACCCTCCTATCGTTGATATGAACATATTTCCAGACATTATATGCACCCATGTACAAATTTAAATTAATTATTCAATTTATTTATCAAGAAAATATCCCCAATTAAATTCGTTGGACATGATAAAATGCATAATTATTTTTTTCAATATTATTTCTAGTTAATTTCCACTTTTTCTCATCGGTTTTAACATATATATATATCATTTTTTGTGGGTGTGTTTGTCTATGTTGTTTGTTATGTTCTCTAGTTCTTTGGGTTGAGCATTATACATTCTATATATCATGTCTATTATTCCTACCCTTCAAATTTCAATAATTCCTACCGGGTATCAATATACTCTAAAAAACATGGAAATATCCCAGATGTTTCATGTCTTATATATATGATGGAAAGGTTGGTGAAGACTATATAGAAGCTTTGGGATACGTATTTCATTACACCATGTACGGTGGCCAGAGCTTGGAGATCAAGAGTTGGGCTTTTTCAAAATTTTATATCATGGTTTTTTTAGTTTTGGACAACTATTTCATTGGGAACACGTTTTTTCCAATTACTTTCTGTTTCCATTGGCATGCTAATGCAGTTCGACTTTGAAGTGGTCCATCCATGAAGGTTCATGAAGATGAAGGCATTCGTTTCTTCCTTACATTGTTCTTCGAGGTGCGTTGAAGTTGATAACGTTCTACTGGAATTTCTCATTCATCATTGGAGAGGTAACTCACTGGTGGTTTATCTGAGAATACCCAGGGATTGATTCTCAACCCACCAACATGATAGATTAAATAAAATTAAACATGTCTCAATGTTTCTATTATGATGCGGTGTTGCGTCATTACATAGTTTCATTTATGAAATTGCATAGCTATTATGCTTCACTAAAAGCATAGTTACACTATGCCTTAATGAGTCATTAAGGGGATTCCTGTAATGCTCCTTGTCACTACACACCATCATTTTCGTTTTCTGCTCAATTTCATGAAATTTAATAAAATAACCTTTTCTATGTTATTTTATTATTTTCTGAAATGTTCTAAAATTAAATTTTTCTTCGGACACTTTCTGGTTGTAGTTAAGTCCATTATAGGAGAATACTAACATTCCAAGTTCTAGAATGACATCAGTTTATCAATCCGAGAACCACTTCAAAATTTAGAAAAACCCAATCATACATTTACATAAGTGACCCCAAAAAATGTTCTTTATTCTGTTTGGGGCACATCTGGCCATGGAATCACGTGCTGTCAAAGTTTGTGGTCCTGAAATAATTTCAACCAATTTTAAAAAATTACTAGAATTCCGGGACAATACAGTTTCAGTTGTTCTCTTAATCCTTATGTTCATGAATAATTTTATAGATCCATGATCATTATTTGAACATAGTCGAATGAACTCAACATGTGAATAAAGATGATGGGGAGAGACTAAAACTGTATTGGCATGAGAATTTGGTTACAATTTATTATTATGTTGATTTATCATGTCTGAGACATAGATTAATAGATAGAGATGTCGAGGGAGGGGATCATAAATTCTCTAGATGGAGTAATAGTAAAACATGGTTTAATATGATCATCCAATCTATATTTTATGTTTGTGGAATTCACTTACATTATGAGAGTAAAATTCAATACGAATAATGATTTAAAAATATACTAATTTTACAAATGAAATAATGTATAACTGTAAATTACTATATTCTTTTGTTGTATGATGGGGGATAGAAATTAAGAATTTAATTGGAGAGCTAATGATATGTATCATATAATGTTGTTCCTAGCTAAAGGTAGTTGGAAATTACTTCAAGATTACTCATGTGTGGATCTTCAGAAACATGAACATGGGAAGAGAACATTTTGTTTATGGATATTATCTCTACTACAAGAAACCATGACTTCCGTTAAAGTAATAGATTGTTTCTCAATCAGTTTTGAGTAGTTTTTCAACAAACTATAATAACAAGGATGTTTTTGTAAAATTATATATTTGACACCATGTACTTTCAGTACACATCATGTACCCATACCTGAGTGTGAAGGACATACATTGCATGTGAGGATGTTGGTCGGGTGGATATAAATAACCAAGTACAAGCCATGTACACATTGTACTCATCGTGTAGTCTGATCCGTGTATGGTGGATATACCTGGCATGTTGAAATGACGGCGAGTTAGAGGGGAAAACCATGGAAAATTCGCGTACAGCCTCATACACGTTGTGTAGTCATGTCAGAAGGCCATTAGTAAAATTTCATCTGTCTTAGGAACAATAAAATGATACACACAATGTGTACAGATATACACACACTTTGTATTTATGTTTTTTCTAAAATCGTCAGTAGCTTCGTTTTGTGGCTGAAACTCAAACACTCAATGGGTTTTAGCAAGGAGAGTCGGTTGATGTACATTTTTTCTCCAAATTGTTTGTCTGAACTCTGTTTCAATCATCATTGAATGGATTAGAATCCCAATGGTAAGGCCTTCATTCCTCTTGATCAATTTCCTTTGATTCCTCCTCTTGACCATGTTATCAGTGGTTGACTATTTTTGACCATTTGGTACATCTACTACATTTTAGGCCGAATTAGTGGTTGATACCAGGGGAGGATCATCGTACGTGTATGAGGTAGGTTGTACATACCTCCATTTGTGTTATTACAGTCTTTTTGCTGGCACGAATTTTAGCACATTTTGGGTTATTTTGAGTGGGACATTATTTATTATGCAGTTGCATGTGAAATTTATTATTAGACATATGGGATACCATTGTGTATGCCCTATTACCAGTTTTTCATGAGCAAGGATGTGTGAGGGGATGATGTTCAAATAGGGAATTTTTGCTGGGTATTCCAAAATTTCATAGAATATAACTGTTTTTTAAACTTTTGAGTTTATATTTTTTATTAAATGATTAAGTTTGTTAGAGTCTTTCAAGACATCGATGGTGGTATGGGACAACACCTGGCTAGTGCAGTTCAACTGTTTAGTTTATCGTGCCTGTTTAAATTATTTCATTGTGATTATATATTTGATATGTGGTATTGCATATGATAGAACCTTGAGGTTGTGTTCCATGTGGACCAGATATTCTTGAGTGATGTTAATCACATGTTGGTTTCGGCCTGGATTACATTGGAAGGTTTGGAACATGGTATTGGGTGTCATGGATGTCGGCTTCTGGCAATGTGGGTGTCTAGTTGGGCATGTCCCAGGTTACTTGGATGGCAAGACCATTAGACTTGAATGACATGGTCACAGGGACCTGAGGTATTAGAGACTTTGTGGCTAGGGTTCTGTACTTAGTGATTAATTCTCACCTGGGACATTGGGTCAAGTGCACACAGCTGAATATATGATGAGGTGGTTTCGACAGCGCGTGTGGGTAGAGACCCCTTATTTGCGTTTACGTGATTATGGTTAGTGGCTCATTCTATAGAAGCCACATGGAATGTGAGGTGCCTTCAGATTGATTGGGAGTTCCAACAGGATATCGGTTGTTGCGACAAGGGGTGTCAGGAGGCACATGGTGATGGGTTACTGTTGTGTGGGAGGTGAGGAGACTTCAGTATTTGACACATGAGGTGTCAGTGGGCACATGGTTCCAGGTTATTATTTCTTGTCTGTGCCTAAGAGACATCGATACTTGAGACACGAGGTGTTAGGAGGAACATGGTGTCAAGTTACATGTTCATGGGCTTCCTAAGAGGACATCTGTACTCGGTACATGCAGTGTTATGAGGCACTTGGTACTGGGTTACATGACTGAGATTCTTGCGTTGGATAAAATAGGTGACGATTATTGGTGGCTGCTGAGCACTATTGGATTTTATGTTTATTTGTTCATAATTCTATTTAATTATTTCCTTATAAATTAATTAATTCTTATCCACTTATATTAGGTATGAACCATTGGTTTTTATCCGACTGAGATTCGTCTCACACCCTACACGGGCCCTTCAGGACGTGTGTAGACAATAAGAACATGCGTACAGGAAAAGGATCATCCATAGGAGTTTTACCATAGTTATTTTTTGCATGGATAATGGTATGGACCTTGATTTCATTCCTTGCTAGTGTTTAAATTGTTTATATTAATTTTATGTATCAACATGTGTAATTTATTTTTTAGCTATTGTTTGTTATTCATTAAAGCCCCATTATATCTTGATTTCCTATGGATAGTTGAATTCTCTATTTTAGTGGTTGTTATAAGTTGTTTTAGCATGTTTTTGTGTTACATTATTCTGTATCTATTGGTTTATCACTTCCATTGTTTATTTGAAATTTTTATGCTTCCAATCTACGGTTCTGGTTCGAGTCTCCTGAGTGGTTTATTTCATCGGCATGTTATATATTATTACTCAGAATAGTACCATTATTATCCTCATAGAGGGTATATCCTCCACACTATAACTATTCAGACCCTCACATCTATTAAGCAGCCTTTGGTGTTCAGGATGGTGCGCTTATTGTAGTGACACCCCACCCAATAGCATTGTTCTTGTTTCTGTTCAAAACTGAGATATTACAATGTGGTATCAAATGTGTTCTTTATAGGGATTTAGTGGTAGTTCTTTGCGGGATACTAATGATATTGATACTTCTATTTTTATTTCAGCTGGTTTACTATTTACGATTCTGTATACTGGAGATAGGTTTTTGTAGGAACTACATTTGTAGCTTGTTCTTGGGTGCCTGCAGCCCCAGGTTTGAGGGATGAACCTTGTTTCCTTCGGTGGGAATTACTATTTTTCTATTTCTCAGATTATTATTTATATGATTTCCACCTTGGTGGCTCAATTATTATTATATTTTATTGACACTGATATGGTACCCTTCACCTAGTGAGGTATGGGAGAATTGGACAATTTACTGATACGGTAAGGAGCATTTTCTTGGTTTTTAATATGAAATTTTTTAGGAAATTTCAATTTCATAACTGCAAGAATTATTTGTGTTGTGATAATACCTTGTGAATAATTTAAATTTCATTGAATTGAATTCTTTTGAAATGTGATGTGTGAAAATCATAATAAAGTTTCTTTTTGATTGCAATGTAATGTTCCACGCTTTATATATATTGTATAATTGCATGTGGAAGGGGTTTTGGGTTTGGATCTTTTATGAGCATGCATGTACTATGGTTGAGGTGATTTTGATCATCAAGATTGGGTGACTCGATCTTTTTTTTTGAGTAAACGTTGGTTGTCATAATGAGAATGTTCCAAGTTAATTTGGATACTCGGCTCTATTGAGTGCAGGCATGTAAGGAGGCCATGAGGCTGAGATGTCGTGGGTATGGATTATGATAAGGGAGAGAAGTGGTAGTTGTTATATAATAACTCTTTACTTATTTATTTATCTACGTTGAATATATTGCATATATATATGGATTGTCTGACAATTTATGGTATTCAACAGGTTCCTTTTGGATGACTCAAATGGAGCATCATGCGAGAGATGGTATAGTGCCACAATTGAAGGACCATGTTCAGGTTCTGGTGCAGACAGATCATGAACCGTAGTTACATGCTTAGGGGAAGTATTAGGTTCAGGATCCTATGTAGGAAGAACAACCGGGTTTGGCCGTGTTCGGGCCATGGCTCAATGAACATCTCCAAAGTATCCTGGCACGTGTCTTGCATGGGGTTGACAAAGGTGAAAAGGGTACAAATCCATCTGTGGAATATCTAATGTGAGATTTCCAGTCACAACATCCACCACATTTATAGGGTGAGGGTGGTCTACAGTCGGCTGAGAGATGGATAATGAGAAAGTAGATGATCTTCGAGCAGCTCAGGATGCCTCTGGGGTGGAGGGTCAAGCTAATGTTATACATGGTACGAGGACCATCAAAGCATTGGTGTGATGTGTAGATTCAAACTCACATGCATGAAGGACTGGCATGGAAGGTCTTCGAGGTTAGGTTCCTTGTGCCTTTTTACCCAGAGACACTAATCAATGAGAGAGATCAGAATATCTTGAGCCTTTAGTAGGGAGACATTTCTATCATGGACTATGAAAAAACCTTCGCTATGATGTATTTATTTTCACTAGGTATGGTAAGCGATGACTCAACAAGGGTGATGTGTATTGAGGATGGATTATCAAACACCATTTCGAACCAGGTAATTATTTTCAGTCTGGGTTCATCCTCAGAGGTGGTGAATCAATATCTCATAGAGAAAGGCAACGAGAAAAGAGGTATCATTTAGGCTGCACAACAGCTTCAGGTCATGTTTTGGATAGCAGGAAACGAGGTCTAGATGAGTTCCAGTAGGGAATTCAAGACAAGGAATCAGCTAAAACAACTCATAGAAGTTATTCAGGGGTTAAATTTCAGTGAGGGAAACCAAGACATATCCGGACTTAGTGCGATAGGCCTCCAAAGGCGAGTTGGGCATGTGGACATGTCAGATATATAGATAGGTTCTATAGCCATCCTTCTCAAACAGTTGGCATGTAGGGATCAGGATAGAATATAGAGTCATGAGTTGGTTCAGGTTTGGTGCTAGGAGAGGGTTGCCGAGTTTCAGCTGCACGTGGAGGACACGACAGAGACAGTGGGACCTATTTGAGGAGTCAGTGGCCTGTGAATGGTGTCGAACCATATGGAGGAAATGCTTCACGAATTCGTGTTTCAAGATATGTGCATGTCTTGGAGCTTCTGAGGGTTGATTAGGAAGGTGAGCTGACGAGGGTTAGAGGTACACTGTGGGTTTGGCTATGATCTGTTTTTTTACTTGTTTGGGCATAACATGTTGGGGAATGTCAATTTTGAGTGCCTGAGGTGCACAATATATAAGTGGAATGAACAGATGTTGTTCAGTTGGTTTAGTACTGTATCAGGTGCAATATATTTATATATATGTATTATGTGTTTTTCATCAGGAGCATAGTTTGATGTAGGTTTCTTGAGGTGTCATGGGCATCGGGGCATCGATGATGGAGGTTACATGATGTTAAAGGAACCAGGTTTTGTTTTGAGCATCCATGGGATATAGGACCTCATTTAGGCGGACACCGATGCAGTAAAGATATGTTTTTTGTTGAATGAAACGTGGGAGCACCTAATGTGTTGTACGAGTGGTGATACAACATGAGAGAACCATGAGTCTTGAAACAAGTTAGTAATCTTGTGCTAGAATTGAGTTTTGGTCTAATGTTTTCCCGAAATATACTCATCGCCACACTTGGAAGGGAAATTCAAAGAGAAATTTCTTTAAATTGGAAAGTTTATAAGAACACAGTTCTATCTTTGAGGTCCTGGTTTTTTTCATTCAATTTGTGACTATTTATTGATTAATCTGGAAAAACAGGGAAATTTCTGGAAAATTCCATATTACACACGGTGTACCTTTAGTACACGCCGTGGAAACGTGCCCATGTGTGAATGTCATACATGGCATGTGATCATGTTGGCAGGGGGGATATAAATAACCATGTACACTATGTATACACATAGTACATGTTGTGTAGTCTAAGACGTGTATGGGGATATACATGGCCTTTGGGTTTGTCAGCAAGTTAGATGGGAAAATCTAAGGACACATCATGTAAGACCTCATACATTGTGTATAGTCATGTTGGAAGGCCCTCGGAGCAATTCTAGCCATCTTAGGACAATTAAATGATAAAAAAATCGTGTACTAATATATATACATGTCGTGTATTTATGTTTTTTTCTCTAAAACTGGTAGTATGATCATTTTGAGGCAAAAAACCCAAACAGTCAACGGGTTTGAGCGAGGAGAGCCTTCCATAGCTCGTTTTTGCTTTTGATCGGCCATCCGAACTTCGTTTCAATCACTGTCAGATGCATTGGAACCCTAATGGCAATCCCTTGATTCCACTTGATTTGATTTCATTGATTCATCTTCTCTACAACATTATTGGGGGTTGATAATTTTTGACCATTTTTTAGATCTACAACGTTTTAGGCCGAATTGGAGGTCGATGGTAAACGAGGATCATTGTACATGTATGTTGTAGGTGGTGCATACTTTATTTTGTGTTTTTGAAGACTATTGGATGGTGTGACCTTTAGCGCATATTCGGGTATTTTGAGCATGACCCTATTTATTCTATAGTTGCATGTAAATTTATTATTAGACCTTTTGGTATGCCCTTTTACCTGTATTTCTTGAGCACGGCAGGGAGAGGGGTCATTGCTCAATTGGGGCATTTTGGCCAGGTATGCCAAAATGTGGTATAATTTATCTGTTTGTTTGAACTATTGAGTTTAGATTTTTTATTGAATAATAATGTTTATTAGAGGCTTTCAGGACCCCTATATGGGTATGGGATCACACCTTTCTAGAGAAATTCAACTATTTAGTTTGTCATCCTTGTTTAATGTATTTCATTGTTATTATATATGTGATACATATTATTACAGAAGTTGGATCCTTGGGGTTGTTTTGGGAGTGGCCCAAAATATTCTTGAGTGATGTTGATCACTGTTTGAGTTTGGCCTGGATTACATTGGGTGTTTTGGACCATGGGATTGGGAATCATGGATGATGGCTTTAGGTAGTGTGACTGTCGGGTTGGGCATAGCCCAAGTTACATGAATGGAGAGGCCATTAGAATAGAGGGACTTGTTCATAGGGATACAAGGATTTGGACATGTAGTGGCTATAGTTCTGTTATTGGTGATTACCTCTCACCCTGGGCTTTGGGTCATGTTCACACAAAGAACTTTGTGATGATGTGGTTTTTGACGGCTCTTCTGTGCAGACACCCCCGTTGTTGCGGTATGGTGATGATGGTGGGGGAGATTTCCGTGGAATTCATGTGGAAGTATAGAATCCTTCAGATTAATTGGGTATGCCTACAGGGAGTTAGTAGTTGAGACACAAGGTGTCGGGAGAAACATGGTGCCAAGTTATTATTTCTTGGGATGTGACGAGCCTTAGTTACATGAGACACAAGGTGTTATGAGGCACATGGTGCTAGATTACAATTTCTTAGGCGTGCCAGCGGGATGTCAGTAATTGGGACACGATGTGCCAGGAGGTACATGGTTCCTGGTACTATTTTGGGGCATGAATTTGGGATGTTATTAGTTGGGACACACAGTGTTAAGAGGCAATTGGTGCCTGGTTACGTGATTGAGATTCTGGCATTGGCCGATGCAGGTGACATTCCATGGTGGCTTCTGAGCACCTGTGGAGTTTATGTTTATTTGTTCATCATATTGTTTACTTATTTCCTTATAAATGCATGTCTTTTTAGACACTTATATTAGGTACTCACCATTGGGTAGTATCATCCTGATATTCGAATCACACCCTGCATGGTCCCATCGGGACACAAGTATACATTATAAACTTGTGTGTAGGAAAGGGTTCATCCTCATGTGCTAGATTATATTGATGCTTGGCATGAAGACTTCTATAGACAATGAGGTCATGCCTAGCTGGAGTTTTCATATTTAATCTTACTTTTATATACCAGCATGTGTACTTAATCTTGTATCTAATAATGGTTAGCCATTGGATTCCATTTATATCTAGGATTTCTATGAATGTGTGACTTATCTTTTTTAGTAGTTGTTTCATGTGGTTTCAGGGTGTTCTAGTGTTACATTATGTTGCTTCTATATCTCTATTTCTTCTATTGTTTATTTTAAATTTTTTTTGCTTCCTCTCTACGGTTCTTGTTTGAGTCTAATGAGTAGTTTATTTCCACTGCATTTTATATATTATTACTCGGACCAATATCATTATTATCATTCGATAGGCTATATCCTCCCTAATATACCTATTCAGACCCTCGATGCTAGTCGGCAGCCTTTGGGGTTCATGGAGGTGCACTTAAGGTGGTAACAACCGACCAGATAGCACTGTTCGGGTGGCCCACTACAAAATATATCACTTTTTCCAACAGGAGTATATCTGTTGGTAAAAGTGATTTTTCTGTTGGTAAAATTTTTTACCAACATATTTTTTCCTATCACTAAACTGTTGGTAAAAACTGTTTCACTAAATGTTTTTGCGACAGATAAAAATAGTTTTGTTGCAATTATAATAATACCAACAGATAATATATATATTGGTTAAAGTATTTACCAAATGATCTAGTGACAAATTTTTCTTTTGGAAATAATATTAGTAGAATATAATATTGATTTATAAATTAAATATGAATTAAAATTAGAAATTTTTTTATTAGAAAAACTTCATGTTATATTTATTAATTTATCATATTTAATACATCTATTTTAATTATTAAAATGAAAAAGATTTTAACACATGTTAAAACCTAGAAAAATAACAATTATATTAACAATGAAATTAATTAAAAAACGAATCAATACAAAAACAACACCCTCGATAGAATCCCAACCCCCCCCCCCAAAGCTGGATCCCCAAAATAGGATCCATCCCCATGCTTGCAACAAAATCCACGCATGTAAGCAGGTTTCCTTTATTCCATGTATCTATTCATACACTTGTACTTATGGGTGGAAGTAAACATCTAAGAGATGATTTTCAATGTCTTGGTTCACCATGGAGGCCCCATTAAGGATGTAGAAGGTCCCTTTTCTTGTACTTATTCTTACGATTAAAAGTAAACTTCTATAAACTGTTTCCACTGTCATGGTTTACCACTCATGTAAGCAAGTCCTCTTTCATACACTTGTCAATGAATGAATCTCTTCCTTTATCTCACAATGAAAACAAAAAGATTATAAATCATCAAATAGTCGAACTTGAATTCATTTCAAAGATAATTAATATAGAAATTTAAAATAGGTTCGAGAAAATTACTATAGGGTTAATTACGAGTCGATGGAATCTTAACAAAAACACAACAACAATGTTGATTAATACAATATAGTTTAATGGTATAAGAAAATATCAAAATTGTGTTTTTACAACATGATGACAAAAAATTCATGGAAGCAAGAAAATACTACCTATATTTTTTTCAATGAGACTCATGGGAGATTCCAAATTATTTTGGATGTGAAAATCCAATGCCATCCAGGTTCCTTTACATGTGTGGAAGCGGGTGCAATGTGGACAACTCTGATAATGAATTCAATAGAGTCCCAAACAACCACAATCCACTATGGATGCAACATTCGGTCGATATCCAACATCAAGTCCTCCAGAATACACCTGCAAAAAATAAATCTTAATAAAAAAAATCTCATTATTTCATAATCGGGACTCATACCCCCATAAAATCATGCTTGAGTTATAGAAAATACTTATGAAATAAAAACTCAATCATTTTATATAAATCCTTACCATTCATTCCATTATTTGTAGCATCCATGTCATTAAATAGTTTATATGTTACATAAAAGTATAAGCCCTTGATAATTTGGGAAATAAAGCATAGGTAAATTTAGTATAAGAGAACAATCCAATACTGAACAATAAATTCCTTGGGTTTAAGACAATCCAATTCCTAATTTTGATTGACAATGAAGCAATCTATTTAGATGACCTATACCATAATAACACTAATATTTTTATGAATTATATATTACTTGAATAATCCTAAAATTGTTCACAGCTAGTGGAAACACATCAAAAAAATCATACCTAGGACATAGGCCAATGATAGAACCACTTCTCCATTATGATCTAGATGTGGGCATGCCCAACCATTGAAGAGGTGACTAAGAACATATTTTAAGCCTCCCTCCAGCACCTTTTGAGAAGTCTACTTTATCAAGGATTAGAAAAGGGTGAGTTCCCTCTTCATTGTTCCCCCACCCACCCCATGGGATTTATATCCTTCACTATAATAGACAGCCTTCCTTTTGCACATGATTGACAAGGAGCAAACCAAACAGCTAATGCATTACAAAGAATGATAATATAATAACATTAATAAGATGCACTTACCCTTCATGTGTTGTGGAGAATTCTGCAGAGAATGAAATGAAATCAAGGTTTAATTAAGTGTCAATCTCACAGCCACTAATATGCTAAATGGATTTGAAGCCACATGGATGAAATATTCCACATATCTTCTGGCATCCCCCTGCAATTCTATGACCCTTGTTAAGAATTTCACTTTCCTTCCATACCTTATTTATTATAAATTTTTTATTTATTTCTTTCGATTGAATTCAAAATAAACTCACTCACTTCATAATGTCATGTTTCCTATAATTGCTTCAATGCCTCTTATGAAGTACAAAGCTTCCTAGAATCAATGTGAGTCGTGGACATGAGCATGAACCCTATGCATTGCCCAATTGGTCCAACATCATTTCATGACTTGAAAATAAACAAAATGATACAATTTATAAGATTCAAACAGGACTTATGTTTTCTAATTCAATAGAAGTATATCATCATCATAACAGTGTTTTCTAATTTAGTAAAAGTATATCATCATCATATTGTTCCAACATTCAAAGTGATTCACTATATGATGTCAATGAGAAAAATGGTATGGTGTACCTGGGGAAAAGTATTTACTTTCAATTTTCCTGAAAAGTGGTATCATAAAAATTGACTCGGTATATTGTGTAACTATGAATCCAGCTTCCCATACTACACTTCAGAACTACATGGGTGCTACTCAAATAGGTGATGCCAAAACCTTCCCTTTAAAAATGTTTGGCTGCTCGCATAAAAGACCAGTCAATGCTGCTACATAATATTTACTGCATCTGACATGAAGAAACCTATACAGGTTCAATTCCATTGTCCATATAAAAATAATAATATTACAAAAACACAGAAGTCATGCTCCAGTAAATTCCAAAATTAAACAAGAATATAACACTAGAATTTAAACAATGATTCTAAAAAAAGATATCACCAGATCAAATATTTTTTACCAGCATCCAAATATGAACAAATAAAAAAGGAAGAATAAAGCCTTACTGTTGAATGAACAATATCTGGAAACCTGGAACTCTTCACTCACCTTGATGGTCTTCTATAATTTTACTAATGTCATCCAATTCAATTATACACAACATAAACACCTGTAAAATCTCATGCATGACCTATAAGAATCTCAATTAATATGAATCATAGAGAAATTTCACAAAAAAATTGAAAAAAACTGAAGAATCAACCTTCGGTGAATCTATGAAATCATAACATGTCCATTATATCAACAAGATTCAGAACACATTTAAAAATATAAATCCACTACCGTGAAAAGTGTATGAAAAATAGGCTCCATTTTATAACACATCACGAACACTGTAAAAAAATAATAATAATTACTTCTCTATGCTGCCACTTAGTTATGTTGAGTTCTTCTAATATTAAATTGTTAACATAGCCATAACCCCTATGAAGAGGAGAAAACATGTCAAAGAGTTACCAATATGTATCTGGATTTTCCATGCCACAATGAGAAGTCTGAAGTTTATTCTAATTTCAAAGAATAATATCCAAAAAGTTATCCATTAGTTTTGGAACACAAATTATGTTGCATAACATTCTTTAAAAAATAAAAAACATATAAAAGATACAATAAATCATCCTTTGAAATAACATTTACAATAATTAATTTTAAATACTGAAATAATTTTTGGTATTTACATGAAACACAACTACTACTTAATCACACAAATATATCATGGTGGTTTTCAATATATATATCAACTACAATAGATATTTCAACTAATTAAATATATGAACATGAGATGGCTGTGATGATTCAAATATGTCAATTCTTGCTACTGTTAAAATTTTCGATTTGCTTACTACGGATGAAATGAGATCTGAAGTGAAACTGTATTAAGAATTTGATTCAGACGCTGAAGAGGAATTGGTGAAGGTTGGTCCAGTTGACTCCATCAAGGATTGTGAGAATCATCCATAGGGTATTGTCTTGGTGATGTTAAAGGATAGGAATGATGCAGAACTGAATAGAGGGTGATGGTTTGGTGGGAGGCAGGATGATGTGAGAATTGATGATGGGAGTGTCAGTTACACAATGTTATGGGACCTGGATGCTGACATTTCCCTGGTGGAGAAGTTCATCTCCGGGCATGAATCAAGAAATGCGGATAAAATAGATTATGCACAAAAAACACCTAAAATTTCTTCAACAAATGCTACTAAAATGAACAGATTATGCACTAACATAAAACGACTATAACAAACACGTCTAAAACAAACCTCAATCGAGGCTCAA
Organism: Viscum album; assembly: GCA_963277665.1. Lineage (NCBI taxonomy): Eukaryota > Viridiplantae > Streptophyta > Magnoliopsida > Santalales > Viscaceae > Viscum > Viscum album. Next base: position 640,063,700 of record OY728122.1, read on the forward strand.
AAACCCTAACCATCAAGAATCAACAAATAAAATACCGAAAATCGGGTTAGGGTTCGGATGGGTCACGTGTACCGCAATGAATAGAAGGAAAAACACATTGAAAAAAGAAGAGGAGAGCGGACGAGATAGAACGCTAACCTGGGGAGACTGCTAGAAAAATTGGAAGGATTGATTACCCGATTACATGGCCGGAAGATGAGGGTGGGGCAAGGTCGGGGATCCTCCTAGCTGGGGTGCACGATGCGAATAAGAAGGGGATGGGGTGGGGTGATATCGGTGGAGGATAATTAAAAATAAAATGAAATATAGAATTCATAATAATAACAAAATATTTTTTACAATCCTCACACACCATTTAGAAGTATAAAAATAAATTAACATGATTAGTATGTGACAATAAAAATGCTAACGATAATGTTATCATTGTGTTTTGAGACTTTTAATTTAAGAGTCACATTATTGGTAAAATTTTTAATAATTAACATGATATATAATGAATTTATATATAATTTATATATAAATAAAATGATTTTAAATCTATATAGCTTCTAAATAAAAAAGTATATTATATACGTATAATGAAATTATATATATGCAACTTTATTTTTTTAGTTTTTTTCTAGTGCACAATCGATCTTATTCGAGTTATCAAAAATTATAATCATTTATCATCAGTTTAATATTAGATGTATATATTATATATCACAAACATATAATTTGACAAATAAAACATATTATTATATGATTTTATTAAAAACATATATTTATATCATTTACTGTAAATAATATACATATATCAAAACGTTAGTATTAATATGATAAAGTAATAGATTTAACTGTAGGTAAATTTTTTTTGCTATTAAATGATCAATATCATCATATATAACTGTTGGTAAAAAAAAGTGTTGGTACATAAAATCAATACCAATAAAGCATAACATATATTGTAATTAATAATTTTTACCCACAGATATATTATATGTCAATAAATATCTGTTGGTATAAGAAATTTTTTTTGTAGTGGCTGTTCGTTTCTAGGATGTTACATCTACCCAGAACAAAGGCGACGATTAATAGTGTTTATTCTATGAAGAGGTCAGATGGTGTGAATGAAGAGATGGTTTGTAAAGACCCGTAAATTTCAAGGAAATTGTTTTCTTAATTTTCTTTGGAATTTTACAAGAGCGCAGTTTCTGACGGAACCTGATTCCGAGGCCCGGTGTGCCCGGAATCATTTTCCGAAGTTTGGCTCGGGTACGTTCAGTGAACGGACGAGCGGGTTTTTCTAACTTTTGAACCGGTGCCCGGAATCGAATTCTGAGGGCACCGATGAAATCGCAGCGCCGGTATTCGCTTAGAAACGCCTCTTCCGGAGTTGCGTTTGCTCGGGTGTGGTTTTTAATTTTCGGCCTTAAAGTTAAGAAATAAAATAATTTTGCGACAACTTTATTTTATTTCACTTAAGCCACTTGGAAGCCACTTGAAACCACATAAAGGCGGCTTGAACTGAGTTGGACTGGATAGGATGCTATCCAGAAATATCCTACCCCCTTGGTAGGATATTTGTGAGGTGGGGCCCGCACGAGCCCCGCCGTTTCTTTCCGCTAAGAAACGCACCCGTGAAAACCCGTTTTAATGAAAGTCAACCGACGCGTTTTCTAAATTCTTAACAGACCATTTAATTGGGCGGTTTATTTCGTAAATTAAATGGGTTGTTTCTTTCGTGAATTAAATGGGTCGTTTCTTTCGTTGAATTAATTCAACGAATTGATGGATCATTTCTTAACTAGTTTTTCAAATTCGTTGGCGTAATAATAAAATAAGGCCAACGCTTAACCTCTGGTTATTTGCGCTTGAGAAGATTTGAGAGAACCCTCGTAACTTCTTCTCCCTCGCGAAGAACGTGAAGAACGCGAAGAACGCGAAGAACGCGAAGAACGCCGAACCCGGAAATCGACGACGCCTTCGCCCGAGACGTTCTTCCGATCTCCGATCTCCGATCTCCGATCACCGACCATTTGAGGTGAGTGATCTCGGACTTCCGCTCAAGGTTCTTTCTTTGGGTTTAAACACAGATTTAATTATTTATAATTTAAATCTGTTGTTCTTGGTTCGTTGAGTTCACCGACTCGACGCCGGTTTCCGCGACGACGCGACGCCTCCCCGCGACGACGCGACGATCGATCACTTCCGCGACGATCTCTTCCGCGAAGAACGCCTGCGCACGACGATCATCAAGGTAGAGATTTCATTATGGGGATTACCCCTTTGAAAATTAATTCCCGTCTTTGTTTCTTTAAAAATTAAAGAACCGGATTCAAGGAAACAATTTTATTTATTTTATCAAAATTAAAATTGTTGGTTCATGTGTTGAACAAATTCTTCCGGTTGTTTATTTCTAACGCGGATGGTGCGGGCCAAACGAACACGGCCCGACGACCCTCCAACGTTCTTCGTTTTGTGCGGATTTCACGGTCGACGACGGAACGTGCCGCAGCGGACGTTTGACGGTCCCGCAGTGAAGAACGGATCCCGGGAGGAGCAACGGCGCAGACGGGAAGGAAAACGGGTCAACGGAGCGACGCCGGCGGCCCGCGGAAGTTGTCGGCGGCGCGCCGCCGGACGAAATCCGCCGCGGCTGAAGCCGCGGCGGCGGCGGCCAACAGACCCGCGCCGCGCGGCCGAGCCGGCCGAGCCGGGCTGGGCCAGCCGGGTCGGCCCGGGCCCGTACCCCCCCATCTTCAGACGTTTTCGTTCAAACGCCGGTATCTTGAGCTTCGTGCCTCCAAACGACTCGCCGTCAGCGGAAACGCGATCCTTGGATCGAGACGGTCGTTTTGGTATATTGCACTCAAGGTTTCGGAATACTTTGAGTTCGGCCGGGTTAGTTCGTACACGAGACCAACCGGGCCCTCGGAGCGGAAACGCTCATATCTTGAGCTACGGACGTCCGATTGACGTGCCGTCAGCTTTGTTGATTTCCTCTAAGTGAGACGGATCTTTTGGCATACTCCGCCCGAGGTTTGGACGCAGGTGGAGTGCGGTCGGCTTGGTTTTGCCTTAAAAACCAACCGGGCCCCTAGGACGAAAATGCCAATATCTCTCAGACCGGGCGTCCGATTGACGCGCCGTCTGCGACGTTGAGTTCCTGTTGACGATACGGAACTTTTGGATACATCAACTTCGGACTTCGTGTCAGTTGATGAATCAGCCTCTCGGCTCGTGGAGCGGACCCTCCCGAACGAGCTTGCTGTGTGCGGGAACCCTAGGCTGGCTGTGATTGCTACTTCGACTGTGCAGAGATCCTCCGTGGTCTCCGACGACGACCGTGCAGAGATCCTCAGTGGACTGCGGCGACGACTGTGCAGAGATCCTCCGTGGACTCCGACGACGACCGTGCAGAGATCCTCAGTGGACTGCGGCGACGACTGTGCAGAGATCCTCAGCGGACTGCGACGACTACTGCACTCAGCGATCCTACGAGGATCAGTGCTTCAGGTCCTGCGTGGGCCCGGTCCTGTGTGGGCCCGATCCTGTGTGGGTCCGATCCTGCGTGGGTCAGCGCTCAGCGGTTCTGTGTGAGCCAGCGCCTACAGGTCCTGCGTGGGCCCGGTCCTGTGTGGGCCCGATCCTGTGTGGGTCCGATCCTGTGTGGGTCATCTCTCAGCGGTTCTATGTGAGCCAACTCCTACAGGTCCTGCGTTGGCCCGATCCTGTGTGGGTCACTGCAAGGTTAGTACCTATCGATCCTTCGTGGGTCCGACGACTTAGATGGTTCAATGATCATCTTTATCGTCATCCGAAGAAGTATACCTGTGTGAGCTGAATCTTGTGTTTCTCTCCTTTGTGGATTGTGATGAGCTATCCTGTGTGGATTTACTGTTTACTCTCCTTTGTGGATTGTGTTGTTCTATCCTGAGTGGGTGTACGTTTTGCTTTCCTGTGTGGACTGGGTTGTGCTTGGGCTCGGACGTTGGAGCCGAACGGGAATTGAAGACTTAGGTATATGTATGGGCATATACCTAAGCCGTGTCAGATGTTACTTCGTGATTGTATCTTTCCTTTGTGGATTATCCTTTGTGGATTTCGGGAGACCTTCGGGGGTCTCGGGGTCCCTACTGAGTAGTTTATACTCACCCCTGCATGGGCTATGCCCGCACATCGTGGTGTTGGTTGCAGACGACGGACAGCGCTGATCGTGGAGGAGGCGTGCGGAGCAGGACCGTACCTGGAGGTGGACCACTGGGCGGGACGTACTCGGAGCGGTTAGGTGGACCCAAGGAGCAGTGGAGGCTATCTGTACCCACCCTTCAGGTGGGACTTCCGGAGGACAGCTCGACGCTGCAGTTTTCCCTTTTCAGTTGCTGTTTTTCCTTTCAGTTGTACTTTACAGTTGGGCTTGTATTTCCGGCCCCTTTTTACTTTCAGCACAGCTTGTACAGTTTTACTTAGTGTTTACTTTTCCGCTTGCTTACTCTGTGGTGCCTGTTTACTTTTCAAAGGAAATGCCTTCCCTTTTTGTTGGGATTTACGCCTTGGTGCTAGTCGCCAGCCCCTGGCCTATGGAAGGCGGGCTTGGGGTAGTCACGGCACGGGCCCCGAGGACGGGTCGTGACAAATTGGTATCAGAGGGGTCGGTTCTACCGCAGACTCTGAACTTTCTTCTATGTGAAGCAATAGTGTTTAGCGTATTGAGTGTGGTTATCAGTCCAGGGAGTCCAGTGTTGGTGCGGCGGCCGACGTATCCATACGCCAGGACCCTGACTTCTGATTTCCGACTTAATGCACGAAAACATTGATTGCATGTGTGTTTCAAGTTTTCTTTGTGATTACTTGTGTCAGCTCACCAGGTATACTGTTCTGACCGTGGCATACTTGTTTCTTTTTCAGGATGGCACGACGACAGCAGCCAGCTAGGGTTCCCAGAGTAGGGCGCGACGACAGCCCGCCGAGCGACGAGGCCTCGGTACAGGGCCCGTTGACAGCAGAGGCACCAGCGGTACCTTTACCCGCCGAGCCCCTGATGCTTCCAGCACTGGCAGCTGACGACGCACGACGCCTTGGAGCTCTGCACGAGTTCCAACGCCAGCGACCACCCAGGTTCCGTGGGGAGTCGGACCCCCAGGCAGCCGAGGACTGGCTGGAGGCGGTCGTCCGAGTTTTCAGGCTAGTGAGGACGCCAGCAGACCTCATGGTGATCCTCACGGCGAGCCTACTGCACGCAGAAGCCGGACGCTGGTGGAGCCTGATGCTCCAGGTACACGATGAGGCCACCCTCATCTGGACGGACTTCGAGAGCCTCTTCCGCTCAGAGTTCGTCCCGACCACCCTTCGAGCGGTACGCATCCAGGAGCTTCTTCAGCTGCGGCAGGGAAGCTTGACGGTCGCTCAGTACGCGGCGAGGTTCACCGACCTTTCTCGGTACTCGACAGACATGGTACGGGACCCCTTCTTCCGGGCCCGGACCTTCGAGCAGGGTTTGAGACACGAGATCAGGGCATCGCTGATCTCCCTCAGCATCCCGACCCAGGCAGGAGTACTGGAGCGAGCCCTCCTGATCGAGAGCTTCCTGGCTGAGTCCACAGCGAGACCTACCGCAGGGCGGCAGACAGCGGAGTCTTCGGCAGCTGGTAGCCGGCGGATGACTCAGGGTTCCAGGCGGACCAGACCTTCCGGCAGGTGACCTCGGGACACTGGCTCAGCAGTGCAGGGCACCCGACCCGGAGCCGGCCTTCTGAGAGGCAGACAGTGCTACGAGTGCGGCGGGCAGGGCCACATGGCTCGTGACTGCCCGAACCGTCGTACCGAGGGGCAGCAGACGGGGGAGGGGCCACCCAGGCAGAGGCAGAGGGTCGACCGTGGCGGTCCGCAGGGAGGAGGCGGACGAGGCAGAGGAGCTGGCCGAGCAGCAGGTGGTGGGCGATGCTTTGAGGCTCTGCCGCCACCACCACCAGGAGGCCCGCCCCGACCACAGGGAGCTGGCGGGCAGAGACAGGCTCAGCTCCAGGCAGCGGAGGCCTACGACCACGGCGCGCCAGAGATGATTCGAGGTACGATCTATGTCTATTCCACCCTTGCTTCAGTTCTGATAGACATAGGAGCGAGTCACTCTTTCATAGCCACTGCCCTTGTTCGGAGCTCGGAGATTCCGACAGAGCCGTTGGCTCGATCCTTACGGCTAGAGACTCCTACGGGAGCAGACTCGACGATTACGCACTGGTGCCGGCAGTGTGAGCTTACTCTAGGAGGCGAGAGCTTCGGCTGGATCTTCTTGTAGCAGCATCGAGGCCTTACGACGTCATCTTGGGCATGGATTGGTTATCTACGGTCCATGCTCAGACTGACTGCATTAGGCGCAAGGTGCGATGTGTGCGCACCGACGGGAGCAGGTTCACCTTCACCGGCGAGAAGAGAGCCTTAGCAGCACAGGATGGACTCCCGCAGAGGAGAGGTCAGCCCATAACTCATCAGTTGGCTAGCCTCATCCTGGGAGCAGTTGACGTGCGGAGTCCCAGTTTTCCTGCAGTGGTGGATCAGTACGCGGACGTCTTTCCCGACGACGTTCCAGGACTACCTCCTCGCAGAGAGGTAGACTTTTATATCGACCTGTACCCCGGGACAGCCCCGATGTCCACCCCAGCATATCGGATGGCCCCCGCTGAGCTTCGAGAGCTGCGGGTACAGTTAGAGGACTTGCAGGGCAAGGGGTTCATCTGACCCAGTGTTTCGCCCTAGGCTTCCCCGATTTTGTTCGCCAAGAAGGCGGACGGGAGCTTGCGACTGTGTGTCGATTATCGTCGCCTGAACCAGGTGACAGTGAGGAACAAGTATCCGCTACCCAGGATTGATGATCTCTTCGACCAGCTCAAGGGAGGGCGGTGGTTCTCGAAGATAGACCTCAGGTCAGGCTATCATCAGATCAGAGTTCGAGACGAGGATGTGCAGAAGACGGCCTTCAGGTGTCGGTATGGCCACTATGAGTTCTTGGTTATGCCTTTCGGCGTGACCAACGCTCCAGCAGTGTTCATGAGCCTCATGAACAGGATCTTCCAGCCATACCTCGATCGATTTGTCGTGGTCTTCATCGACGACATTTTGGTGTACTCGACGACGGAGGAGGAGCACGCCTACCACCTGCGTGTTGTACTAGACACACTCCGAGAGCACCAGCTTTATGGAAAGCTCTCGAAGTATCAGTTCTGGTTACGTGAGGTCCACTTCTTGGGGCACGTCATTTCTGAGGCGGGAGTTGCAGTGGATCCCGCGAAGATCGAGGCAGTGCTAGCTTGGGAGCCACCCAAGAGCGTGACAGAGGTGCGGAGTTTCTTGGGCCTAACCGGATACTATCGGAGATTTGTGCCGGACTTCTCCAGAGTTGCGGCCCCACTCTCAGCGTTGACCAAGATGGGGAAACCCTTCGTGTGGTCAGACAGATGTCAGCAGAGCTTCCAGGAGCTGAGGCAGAGGTTGACCAGCGCACCTATCTTGAGGTTGCCTGAGGAGGGAGTTGGATACGTAGTCTACTGCGATGCATCAGGGACCGGACTCGGGTGTGTCCTAATGCAGGAGCGGGCCGTGATTGCCTACGGATCACGTCAGTTGAGGCCTCATGAGAAGAACTACGCTACCCATGACTTGGAGTTGGAAGCCGTGGTCTTTGCCCTGAAGACATGGCGACACTATCTGATGGGCGAGCGCTTCACAGTCTTTTCTGACCACCAGAGTCTCAGGTACATCTTCTCTCAGAAGGACCTGAACCTGAGACAGCGGCAATGGCTCGAGTTCCTCCAGGACTATGACTTTGAGATAGTCTATACTCCTGGGAAGGGGAACGTGGTGGCAGATGCCCTCAGCAGGAGGACGGGCATCCAGCTACTTGAGGAGGCGACAGAGCAGCTAGCCGCTTTGCAGATATCCTTCGTGGATAGAGACGGAGCAGCCTTTCTTCAGTCTCTCACAGTCTCTCCTCCACTTCTTCAGCGGGTCAGAAAGGCACAGCGTGGGGACGTCGACTGTGAGACACGGCGTGCACAAATATCCTCGGGACAGGCACCTGATGGTTTCTCCCTTGGAGCAGAGCACGATGTCCTTTTCAGAGGACGTACCTTGGTACCAGTCGCTTTACGAGAGGAGGTGCTGAGAGAGTATCACACTTCTCCTTTAGCGGTACATCCTGGAGTGGCAAAGATGTACCAGGATCTCAGGCGACAGCACTGGTGGCCGGGCATGAAGAAGGCTGTGGCAGAGTTCGTTTCACGGTGCCTCACCTGCCAGCAGGTGAAGGCAGAGCATCAGGTACCAGCAGGTTTGGTACAGTCCTTGGAGGTCCCGGAGTGGAAGTGGGACGGGATATCTATGGACTTCGTGACTGGACTTCCATGCACTTCCAGAGGTCACGATTCCATTTGGGTGATTGTTGACCGACTCACCAAGTCGGCACACTTCTTACCCATCCGAGAGCAGGGCACGGTGGAGAGCTTGGGGCGTCTCTACATTCAGGAGATTGTACGACTTCACGGTGTGCCATCGACTATCGTCTCCGATCGGGACGCTCGTTTTACTTCTCGGCTTTGGAAGGGGTTGCAGGAGGCGTTCGGGACGCGACTACGTCTAAGCACCGCCTTTCACCCTCAGACGGATGGTCAGACGGAGAGGACCATTCAGACTCTAGAGGACATGCTCCGCGCATGTGTCCTCGACTTTGGTCACAGCTGGGAGGACCACCTACCCTTGGTGGAGTTCGCGTACAACAACAGCTACCACTCCACCATCGGGATGGCACCCTACGAGGCGTTGTACGGCAGGCCTTGCAGATCTCCTTTGTGCTGGATAGACCCTGGAGAGTCAGCACTTGTGGGACCAGAGATGGTCCGGGCCACGACAGAGAAGGTCCAAGTCATCCAGGAGCGGATGAGGACAGCACAGATCCGGCAGAAGTCATATGCTGACAGGAGGCGGAGGCCACTAGAGTTCGAGGATGTCGACCACGTCTTCTTGCGGGTCTCACCTCGACGTGGTTTGAGGAGATTTGGCCGAGGCAGCAAGTTGTCTCCACGCTTCATCGGACCCTTCCAGGTCCTCAGCAGGATTGGCGAGGTGGCTTATCGCCTGGCTCTGCCACCTCAGTTGCACCGGGTGCACGACGTCTTCCACATATCCCAACTGAGGAGATACGTGCACGACCCGACGCACATCATTGACTATGGGGAGCTAGACGTGGATGATGGAGCGACTTTTGCGGAGGTCCTAGTGGAGATAGAGGATCGAAAGGAGCGGGTCCTACGTGGGTGATAGATTCCTCTTGTGCGCATCAGATGGCAGCACGGGAACCTCCAGGAGAGCACTTGGGAGCGGGAGGCTCAGATGCGTGCTCAGTACCCACATTTGTTTCCCTAGTTTTTGATGTATCTTTACGGGGACGTAAAGTCCTGAGGTGGGAGTAATGTAAAGACCCGTAAATTTCAAGGAAATTTTTTTCTTAATTTTCTTTGGAATTTTACAAGAGCGCAGTTTCTAACGGCTCCTGATTCCGAGGCCCGGTGTGCCCGGAATCATTTTCCGAAGTTTGGCTCGGGTACGTTCAGTGAACGGACGAGCGGGTTTTTCTAACTTTTGAACCAGTGCCCGAAATCGAATTCTGAGGGCACCGATGAAATCGCAGCGCCGGTATTCTCTTAGAAACGCCTCTTCCGGAGTTGCGTTTGCTCGGGTGTGGTTTTTAATTTTCGGGCTTAAAGTTAAGAAATAAAATAATTTTGCGACAACTTTATTTTATTTCACTTAAGCCACTTGGAAGCCACTTGAAGCCACTTAAAGGTGGCTTGAACTGAGTTGGACTGGATAGGATGCTATCCAGAAATATCCTACCCCCTTGGTAGGATATTTGTGAGGTGGGGCCCGCACGAGCCCCGCCGTTTCTTTCCGCTAAGAAACGCACCCATGAAAACCCGTCTTAATGAAAGTCAACCGACGCGTTTTCTAAATTCTTAACAGACCATTTAATTGGGCGGTTTATTTCATGAATTAAATGGGCTGTTTCTTTCGTGAATTAAATGGGTCGTTTCTTTCGTTGAAATAATTCAACGAATTGATGGATCGTTTCTTAACCAGTTTTTCAAATTCGTTGGCGTAATAATAAAATAAGGCCAACGCTTAACCTCTGGTTATTTGCGCTTGAGAAGATTTGAGAGAACCCTCGTAACTTCTTCTCCTTCGCGAAGAACGCGAAGAACGCGAAGAACGCGAAGAACGCCGAACCCAGAAATCGACGACGCCTTCGCCCGAGACGTTCTTCCGATCTCCGATCTCCGATCTCCGATCACCGACCATTTGAGGTGAGTGATCTCAGACTTCCGCTCAAGGTTCTTTCTTTGGGTTTAAACACAGATTTAATTATTTATAATTTAAATCTGTTGTTCTTGGTTCGTTGAGTTCACCGACTCGACGCCGGTTTTCGCGACGACGCGACGCCTCCCCGCGACGACGCGACGATCGATCTCTTCCGCGACGATCTCTTCCGCGAAGAACGCCCGCGCACGACGATCATCAAGGTAGGGATTTCATTATGGGGATTACCCCTTTTAAAATTAATTCCTGTCTTTGTTTCTTTAAAAATTAAAGAACCGGATTCAAGGAAACAATTTTATTTATTTTATCAAAATTAAAATTGTTGGTTCATGTGTTGAACAAATTCTTCCGGTTGTTTATTTCTAACACGGAGGGTGCGGGCCAAACGAACATGGCCCGACGACCCTCCGCCGTTCTTCGTTTTGTGCGGATTTGACGGTCGACGATGGAACGTGCCGCAGCGGACGTTTGACGGTCCCGCAGTGAAGAACGGATCCCGGGAGGAGCAACGGCGCATACGGGAAGGAAAACGGGCCACCGGAGCGACGCCGGCGGCCCGCGGAAGTTGCCGGTGGCACGGGTCACCGGCGCGACGGCGCAGGCGGCCGGAGGCGGCGGCGCCCCGGCGCACCGCCGGACGAAATCCGCCGTGGCTGAAGCCGCGGCGGCGGCGGCCAACGGACCCGCACTGCGCGGGTCCGGTTCGTCCAGGCGGACGCGGCTCAGCGCGTCCGCGGTTCGCCAGCGCGGCCCGCACGCGGGCCGCGGTTCTTCATCAAGCCGCGGGTCAGCGCCCGCGGCCTCCACCCGCGCCGCTCGGCCGAGCCGGCCGAGCCGGACCGGCCCTGGCTGGGTCGGCCCGGGCCCGTACCCCCCATCTTCGGACGTTTTCGTTCAAACGCCCGTATCTTGAGCTTCGTGCCTCCAAACGACTCGCCGTCAGCGGCAACGCGATCCTTGGATCGAGACGGTCGTTTCTGTATATTGCACTCAAGGTTTAGGAATACTTTGAGTTCGGCCGGGTTAGTTTGTACACGAGACCAACCGGGCCCTCGGAGCGGAAACGCTCATATCTTGAGCTACGGACATCCGATTGACGTGCCGTCAGCTTTGTTGATTTCCTCTAAGTGAGACGGATCTTTTGGCATACTCCGCCCGAGGTTTGGACGCAGGTGGAGTGCGGTCGGGTTGGTTTTGCCTTAAAAACCAACCGGGCCCCTGGGACGAAAATGCCAATATCTCTCAGACCGGGCGTCCGATTGACGCGCCGTCTGCGACGTTGAGTTCTTGTTGACGATACGGAACTTTTGGATACATCAACTTCGGACTTCGTGTCAGTTGATGTATCAGCCTCTCGGCTCGTGGAGCGGACCCTCCCGAACGAGCTTGCTGTGTGCGGGAACCCTAGGCTGGCTGCGATTGCTACTTCGACTGTGCAGAGATCCTCCGTGGTCTCCGATGACGACCGTGCAGAGATCCTCAGTGGACTGCGGCGACGACTATACAGAGATCCTCCGTGGACTCCGACGACGACCGTGCAGAGATCCTCAGTGGACTGCGGCGACGACTGTACAGAGATCCTCAGCGGACTGCGACGACTACTGCACTCAGCGATCCTACGTGGATCAGTGCTTCAGGTCCTGCATGGGCCCGGTCCTGTGTGGGCCCGATCCTGTGTGGGTCCGATCCTGCGTGGGTCAGCGCTCAGCGGTTCTGTGTGAGCCAGCGCCTACAGGTCCTGCGTGGGCCCGGTCCTGTGTGGGTCCGATCCTGTGTGGGTCCGATCCTGTGTGGGTCATCTCTCAGCGGTTCTGTGTGAGCCAACTCCTACAGGTCCTGCGTGGGCCCGATCCTGTGTGGGTCACTGCAAGGTTAGTACCTATCGATCCTTCGTGGGTCCGACGACTTAGATGGTTCAATGATCATCTTTATCGTCATCCGAAGAAGTATACCTGTGTGAGGTGAATCTTGTGTTTCTCTCCTTTGTGGATTGTGATGAGCTATCCTGTGTGGATTTACTGTTTACTCTCCTTTGTGGATTGTGTTGTTCTATCCTGAGTGGGTGTACGTTTTGCTTTCCTGTGTGGACTGGGTTGTGCTTGGGCTCGGACGTTGGAGCCGAACGGGAATTGAAGACTTAGGTATATGTATGGGCATATACCTAAGCCGTGTCAGATGTTACTTCGTGATTGTATCTTTCCTTTGTGGATTATCCTTTGTGGATTTCGGGAGACCTTCGGGGGTCTCGGGGTCCCTACTGAGTAGTTTATACTCACCCCTGCACGGGCTATGCCCGCACTTCGTGGTGTTGGTTGCAGACGACGGACATCGCTGATCGTGGAGGAGGCATGCGGAGCAGGACAGTACCTGGAGGTGGACCACTGGGCGGGACGTACTCGGAGCGGTTAGGTGGACCCAAGGAGCAGTGGAGGCTATCTGTACCCACCATTCAGGTGGGACTTCCAGAGGACGGCTCGACGCTGCAGTTTTCCCTTTTCAGTTGCTGTTTTTCCTTTCAGTTGTACTTTACAGTTGGGCTTTTATTTCCGGCCCCTTTTTACTTTCAGCACAGCTTGTACAGTTTTACTTAGTGTTTACTTTTCCGCTTGCTTACTCTGTGGTTCCTGTTTACTTTTCAAAGGCAATGCCTTCCCTTTTTGTTGGGATTTACGCCTTGGTGCTAGTCGCCAGCCCCTGGCCTATGGAAGGCGGGCTTGGGGTAGTCACGGCACGGGCCCCGAGGACGGGTCGTGACATGGTTTCTATATGTGAAGAACATTAGAGTTCATAAATAATGGTGTGGTGAGGCATATTAGTACATGATCCTTCATATAGTGTAAAATATAATCCATATAAGTATAATGGGATAAACCATCTACATAATGGTTCAATGGGAATTCAATATTGGTAATGGACAATGATTAAGGCATTAAATTAGTACCCACATTCCTCTAATTCATAATTATAAATGTTTTTTGAATTATTCTATGTGTATTTTTTCCAAAGCTGTGGAAATGTGTAAATATACTACATTATTAAGATTTATTTGATGAATTGAAACATTTTTTATATTATTTCATTTTCTTTTTACATAATGTTATATTATTATTCCTGAAATTGTTAAATATCACTTTTATGGTTTTTATAATGATTAATTTGAAACTGATGTTTCAGTTTGACTCTATTTGAAAATTATAAATAAAATCACTCAATAGAAAAATTAATAAATAGATGTCTGTTTTACTCAATCTCATTCCTTTGTAACATCAGCCAAATTACATAAATAGAACATTATTGAGGTTTAGTTTTTTCTTTGTTGAATCACTCATTTCTAATGTTTTTTATAGACTTTAAATTATGTATTTGAGTAAACTATGAAAGGTCGATCGCCATGTGATAGTTATCTGTTTAAACACTTTTCATTCATATATGTTCATACCTATATGATTAAAATAAATACAATATCATAGACAATTTTATTAATTTTCTCATATATGATCCCATAAATCCTTTTATTATTCTACCCTTGTCATCCTTTTCAATTTTTCACTCATATACATTAGCACATATTAATTGGTTCCTAAAATCATTTCATTATTTTTTATTGTATATATATATATATTTGTGTCATATTTATATCTTATTTTTGATGTGTTTTGGAATTATTATTTTTTCTAATAAATTATGTTCATCTTGGATCGACCTTACCTTCCACTATCCAGTTTAATATTTTAATTTGAAATGCTAATTTTGATATTAGTAAATATAATTCATCCCACCATTATAATTTTTATTAGGGATGGTATTGTATTGAGAATTAAGAAACACAAAAAAATGAAATAAATCATTAAATAATTTTCATGTAAATTACATAAAAAATAATAAAAATAAATGTTTTTTTGTATACTATAATTTTTCATTTTACTATTATATTTTCACACTAACTAGGATTTCATCCACTACTAAACTAGATACATGCATCACAGTAATTTAAATACATTATAGTTTCCTTATAAATATGAAAAAATTGTAAGTGAAGAATATTTTGATTGATGTTAGTGAGAACATTAATGAAAATTTAAATTATAATACACCTTAACCATGGATCTATATTACATAAATTACAATTAATAGATAAATTAATGTGTCCAATTTTTAAAAATAATAATCATCATGAATTTAAATATCTATGAGGTGTATGAAATATGAATTAAATAATATTACCTCTATATGAATCTGTCCTTTAATTGACTTAATCATGATAATTATCATGAATTTTTTTGAGACATTTACATTATAGTAATACAATTATTATTTAATGGAGTTAGTGAATATGATATTTGGTTGAGAGTGTTTCAATTTAATTAAATATGAAAAGAGGGATGATGGTTCCAACAACATGATAAGTAATTATATGACACATGGGAGTAGTTATTCAATTAATTTGTTTGGAAATTATACAATAGTAACGTCAATATACAAATGAGATTAAAAAAACACATTTTTTTAGAACAATGGATAATTTTTTCATTATAAATAGAATATATTTATAGGTCTTATTAGGTATTATCCAAGAAACCAACATAATCTCACCCAACACTTTGAAGATACATTTTATAATTCTCTCACCACTTACAAATAAACCATTGTATACCTGTCCTTATTTGATGATTTTTATGATATGAAAATTTTGGAGATGAAATATATCTGTAAAACAATTATTAAACATACCAAATAAAAATTCTATGAAAATTACTATTAATTAGATTGATTTATGTATTCAAACTATTTAAATTTTTTATTATGGGATGGAGTGGTAATTTATATCTGATTGAAGTCAATTTGTAATATTTTGAATTATTAAGAACTATTTAGCTAATTTTTATCTTTTATCTTATTAAAATGTGAGTCCTCGGTTTGTGGATTTTATAGCGGGTAACCTAGGAAACAATGTATATTTTTCTAACCACAATAATCTTAAATATTGGAACCACCCAAACATATCATGGAGATAATAAGGTGTTTCTTATAAAAAATTCATGTTCACTGATATTAGACAATTAATCAATTTCAAAATAATACTCGACATTATAATTATATGACTAAATGATATGTTATATTTATTATGTTGTTAATAATGAGGGATTATCACCAATCTAGTAGTTAAAAAATTCAGTTTTGAGTTGATAAAATTTAAAAATATTTTATAGGAAAATAAAGGGATAAATTACATATAACAATAGAGGAAAATTTAATGTTATATCTTATAGATTTTATAATTATAATTTTTTAGAATAAAAAATAGTTTTTTGGGGTTCATTTTAGAGGATTTGAAACTGTTGTTCTTGGTGATTTAGAAAATGAAAAAAGAGAAATTAATAAATTCGTAAAAGTTGATTCCAAGGGCCAATCAGACAAAAACATCATTTATAAATTTAATAAGATAAATAAAAAAGGATTATTAAATATGAGATGATATAGGAAGTGGACAAGAATCATGGGAGATATTAATTAAAAAGACGACTTAATTTACTCTAATTTGATCTAATCATACCCTTCCATTAAAAGGATATAATGATGAATGATTTACCTTATTATCTAAAATATTTCTAAATGATAAATATTATCCACATGAACAATACATAGATTTTCCACATAATTACAATTTCATCTTATATAATATTTCTAAAAAACGTTTTTAGAAAAAATGATGGACATAGAAGAATATTAATTCAAATGGTTAATTGGGGAATATAGTGTTTTACTACAAATTACGTCACCTATAAAATTATAATTTCATATACGATTTTTATTCCCTAAAAATAGTATAAAAGAGGAGAAAAACATATTGTGTTATATTTTGGATTCTATAAAATATATTCCACAAACTATTTTAAATATATAGGGTCTAGGGAAGTAGAAATATACATTTGCATCTCTATAATTTGACAATGCTTTGAGAACCCAACCATTAAAACATGTGGATAACCTTATAGTAAATTTTGGATAGCTCATGCTAACCATTGAATTATTTATACTATAAATATTTTTTAATAAAGGTTCATATAATCCAAATATAGACATTTCCTCTTCATTTTGGATATGTGATCTATATTTCCAAAGAAACAATGATCAACCACGTTAGTGATGGGAAAAATGATATTAATTTTACCAAAAATAGAAACATTATATATATATATATATTAATTGATATGTGGGGAGAAGTTTTTTAGACACATATTAGGAAATATAATCAAGGTCATTTTAAAGAAATAATTTAGCATTATATTAGTTGAAACATAGGGGAAATGATTTTGAATATAAATGTACACAATGACATGAAAAAATATAAAGGATTCATATAGAGGAAACTCAGTGTTGAGGAATATGATTTGGTTGAACATGGTCAATGTACTTATGTCGAAAATAGTTAATTTGTAGCTGGAAAACATTAGAAATAATCTATTTTTTTGTCAATGATTTCTCCAAAACTAATCATGGAATCAATTTTAGAAATATTTTTTCTAGATTTATTTGATCATGTTTTTGAATTATCACAATCCATAATAATGAATTTGAATGTATCTATAAATAAGACTGTTTTGGGATAACACATTCGAAAAAACAGTATAGTGATTAATTTTTTCATGTATTATTTCGTCAAATATTATCACCTTAAGTGATTGATAAGGTTTATATTTAAATCTATACTATTTTTAATTAGTTCACTTCATTTAATTTATGTTAGGAAACTAAATGTTTTGTTTCAGGTGATTAATGTGGAATAATAAAGTGGTAATCCACTATACTATTAAATTTTCAAACTTTTTTGGACTCATTTTATAGAAATTTAAATTATCTTACAAATTATTTATCATTTTTATAAGAGATAGAAAATTATCTTTGCATTAACATATATGTGATAATATTTATAGTCATCTAATGGATTTTTATAGGAAAAGGTAACCATTTTTATGTGTCTAATGCATTATTTTAGAAAATGAAATTGAGGGGGACTACATAACAAGTCCTTCGATTTTATTGAATTTCATGAATATTTTTCATAAAATTTTAGTTTCATAAGTAGTTCGTACTCTTTTTCAGAGTCTTTGGGAGCCTAAATTGTGGGATATCCTAATTAAATTCCAATTTTCAATATATTTAATTTATCTATCATCTTTTCTTCTTTATCCTATATTTTTATTTGTTTTTGGGAAAAAACATAATTTTTTACAACAACATTAGAGTTAATTAATTTGAATATATGAATATATATTTTATATATTTTAATTCACTATAATTTTTTAGAAAACCTGATGATGTTTCCACAAAAAATAGTAATGTAGTAAAGTGTAACTAAAATCCCTTAAGTGATCATGGTTAAAATTTTAGAGAGGTTGTTTAGTGGAAATATTTATTCATGGATCATCATGAGAGGAAATACATAGTTTTTATAACATCATATCCAAAAAAATTTATAAAAATAAATGTCCTTCATTCTATCTTTGTGAATCCAACCCCCTACCCTCTTTTCCCTTATCCGTATTCCACGATTTTGAATTTCACCATTAATGGATTAGATTTTGATTCCAAAATTCTCCACTAGTTAACATTAGTTATATAATTTATTATAAATTATTTGTTCTCACGACTAATTTAACCTGTTATTTTAGGTTTCTGAATATGAAAATGAGGACATTTATTGATGTGTAGAATGATATTTATTTTGGTTGATCAAAAACGAACCCCACAAACTATCCAAGGGTATATTTTTTAATTCATCCTTGGAATTTTAATTATTAAATTGGACTACCACACTCCCGTGTAGTGGTATTAATTTATTCAGTTACTTTTAGTGTGTTTTGAAACATCATCCTAGAATCATTTCTTATAAAGGTATCATATTTCTACATTGATCAATTTTTTTTGAAAATATTATTTAACACTTTTCCTAGAGCCTAGAAAAAAAATATCAATTTTTTGATATTTTTTGACTTTTAGTGATATTTTGAATACATGTTGGATTCATTGTTTGATATTCTATTTTTCTAAGTCACTTTTATGAATCATGATTTTATTTAAAATAAAAAAATATCAGGAATTATGAAATCTATATTTCATAGTGCCAATGTTTGTGGAAGGATTGTTTCTTAATAAATACTGTGACCCTTGAACATGTTTTATAACTACTAAATTGTTATCATTTTTGAACGTAATATTTTTATTTCATTTTAGACAATGAATATAAAAATTAACATAAAATTTTTAAAAATAAATTGGGGGAGGGATCTTATATGTTCAAATCATTATTTTATGATGTTATTATAAAAAATACAACCTTAAATTTTTATAAATATATTTATCATTGATCAATAATTTTCAAAATCAGTGGATGATTTTAAAAGAAATATATATTTATTTTCCTCGCTGAGGGGGGAATCAATTTCTATCTATTAATGGACTCAATTAGGTGACATAATTTCTATGTCTATACTGAACTATTTAATTTATATGTTATTTATAAATTTTAAACATTTTATAATATTTGATTTTTTTTTTAGAAAAAAAATAATTATCAATGGAATAAAAATATTTGAGAATAAAATCATAATCCGAGTCAATCTTTTTAATTAAATAATAACTGGATGGGTTAATTTTACATGTTGTTAGTTATTAAACTAACACATCAATTAAATTGTTTCTCATATATATATGTGATATCATAATTATTTATATCCACTAAGAAGAAAAATAGAAATTTTAATGACAATTTAATTCCAAGTGATGTTCCCTTAATTGAATTCAAAATTTCCAAACTAATTCATCCTTTTACTAAAAGAAGAAATTATTTTTACTGAAAAAATTAATTTTTAGAAGTGAAATAAAAAACATTAAAAGAATGAGATTATAATGAAGAAAATTTATAATGATTCACACATTGTTGGAATTTTAATTCATTCATTTTTGAAGATGAATTTGAACTCACAATATATGATTAATTGGTCATAATATTTTATGAAATTGGTTATGTGTGGGGGAATTTTATGTTTAATTAATTTTATGCATGCTTTACATTCATTTTAGATGAGATTTTAATGAATTTGAAGAAAAATGTACATTAAATCACATGTAATTGATTTTGTATCAATTTCTCCGAAATTTTAATTCAAGGAATTATTCAATGAAACTCTTAAATATTTTATCAAAATAGACAAATTGTTATATTCATTTATTTTAAAATGATATATTAATATGTATTCATAATTTTAGTGTAATTCAACTGAAATTTTATTTTTATTTATCATTTAAATAGTTCTTAGTGTGTGATTTCAATCCTTCATTATTTCATATTTTGGTCAATATAAATTAATAAAATATATTTTTAATCTAAAAAAAATATGTTTTAATATTGTTGATGTATTATTTTTATTTTAATACTATAATTTATTTTTACATGGATTTAAATATTTATAATGTAGAATACATGAATATTTATAAGTATTATTTTCACCATATGTATGAAATTATTCAGTATATATTATAGTGAATTATAGAAACTGTGTATGATTTATCCTATAAATAATTATATGAGTGAAAGATCCTATGTGTAATTACCAACTACTGTAATATATGAGTGAACATCAATCAAATGTATACAAGTAAACTAAATGTGTGAATTAGTCATCTTCCACCACAAATTCATATGATTGAATTGAATTAGTAATGTAAGAGTGAAATTGTTCCATTGTGAACTAATGTATAACTCTTATGATGAATAAACAATATACTATGAATCATCTAAATATAAACTTACAGAAGTAGTATAATTGGAGATACACTAAAATAGTGAGTAAAATGGTGCTAACAAACAATAATTAATGAATATTGAGACCCATAATTATTTATATATATTGTCAATGAGGCCATTATTTCATAGAACATTGAGGGAAAAATCATGTGAATATAATCTGTTTAAAATAGATAGTGAATTTTAGGAGACTCTGAGAAATTGAACATTGATGAGCCTAATAGATAAAATTCTCAATTCATTTTAAATCAAAGGAGACTCCTGAGCTCCAGAGAAGTTGAGTGAATCCCATTATGAGGATTATTGAATGTTTCTAAACCAATGTTGATCAAAGAATCCAATTAAGATATTTGATGTTAGAATTAGGTTTTCAATCACAAGGCTATTAGTATATTATAGGGATAATTTTATAAGAGTAATGGGGAATGATGTACCAAAACACATCATCTACATATTTATGGGTCGACACACACCATTTAAGAAGAAAAAGTATTCTCATCACTTGATTAAGAACATAGATGACTTCATTGAGGTTACAGAGTTTCCAATAACCCTTTTCAATCTATAAAATATGATAGAGCCATGTTCATGATTTGGAATCTGGTTCCAAAATTTTATTATTGAATGAAGATACTCATGAGTGTCTAAAATAATTGAGACATGGGCTATACGATTAAATTTTTGATGATTTCATGGCTACATGTATGTGATTTTTGGGAATATATACACAAGATAGAAAATGATATCTAATCATTTCATAGTGTAATTATAGTACTTTAGGAATAATAAATTTCTCTATTTGGATAGATATTATTATCTGGGAATTCAATGAATTATGGGTATCAAAATATAGAGAATAAAATGATTTTAATAATAAAATAATATTTTAAATGAAATTAATGATTTATATAAATTTAACCAGTCAGATGTAGTTTTCTATTATAGAGAAATTAATAAATGCGTTTTTGTATCCAATGAGGCATGTTACGTGATAAAAATTAGGACTGAATGTTTTCAAAAATTATATACATATTCAACATTCATGAATCCAAAGAAAGATTATTTTTCAATAATGAATTCTGTTAGGTAATTTTAACTTGAGTCATGATGAAGGAGTTATAGAATAACGATTATGAAACATAGATAATTTATGGTAGACAATGGGAGTAGGTGTCATTAAATGAAACCATTAAGTGTTATTTCATATTATAATGAAAAATAATTGGATTTGAAGAATTGATCACAAATTAAATTTGAATGATAATATGAGATGATTAGAAGTAGTACATAAAATATTTGTTCGTTAATATATGACATTAAATAGGTTATTATGATTGTAATAGGTGATGCCTCATTATCTTCACTTCATTCATTATTCTAATTGTTTTGAGATATATTCATTGTTTATTTTAATTTATGTTTTCATAAACATGTCTAACTAATATTATTAAGGTGTACAAATTGGATTAATTTAATATTATTTTCTTTTTTCATGCACAGTTTTATTATTTTGGATAAATTTTTCTTCCTTCATTATTAACTATAATCTTTTCTATTATATCTGATTATATTTTGTCGAATTAATTTGGAGGTAGATTCAATTCCATTATTAAAATAAGTTGAATATACACTTTTTTTCAAATATTGTTGTTTTTCACAAGAAGTGCAGGTGTGTGTTATATTTATTCAATTTTCACATAGTCATTCTTCATAAGAATCATTTTTACATTACATATTTTATATATTAGTGAAAATTAATGGGTTACATCACATTTAAACATCAACTATATAAATAATTTGGGACTTTTTTGGATTTTTTTTCTCAATAAGAAGTCTTTTATTTATATATTTTTGTATTGACATGTCATTCCTTTTGATATATCACTAATCATGGTTGGTCACAATGTTATAGTTCTATGTTTTATCTCATTTCCTTTATAACATTCAAAAATACTTGGATTTATATTATTTCTAGATCAGATATTTTTTATTTGTTTTATATTATTCAGTATCCCCTAAATCTATTCATTTTCATCATTTTCTTTCATTCACACACATTCTTTGAAATCTCCTAAATTTTCATCATCATTTTTTATAATGAAACATTTTAGTACAATAATAAAAAATATCATCTTTATTATAGTCATTAATTTTGTTTTATTTTCTTTATTTTCAAAAATATTCATTTCTCTATTTTTTTAGAACTATATAGCACTAGCTACTTTAATTACATTTTATAGATATTATTTAATATTATCCAATAACAAACTACCAGTTATCATACAAAAATATCATTAAATGAAAATTTTTCTTGAATCACCTTCCTTAATTAATATTTTCAAGTAGGTTCAATTATATATATTTTTCCTTTTGATTAACAGTCCAATATTGGAATCTAACAATCATATTCATGTAATACAAAAATTATATCCAGGAGATTTATTTTGAACTAATATCATATTTTATGTCGATATTTTTTATCAATGTGCCAATGGGGAAAATTGTTATCTGGACCATTCTATATCGATGATGACTAATCGACCATGAGTTTACTTCACCGTCATAAAATATTCCTCACTATGTCAATAGAATGGTAGAAATATTTAGTGGTACCTCCATCATGTTGGAAACACCTCCAAATATTAGTCATATCCATTTTACAAAAATGAGAGCTATATTGAACTAGTAGATTGTTTGAGATCTATCAAAAATTATAAATCCTTATGGGATACATATTTTATGGTTATTATCATCCATTCCCTGACCTATAGATTTCCAATAATTGTTTCTGAAAGATAACAACATTTATGTATTCACTTATAGAGGTTTTCATTTGTCTCAATATAATTTAAAATATAATTGGAATCCCTATCCTTGGTGGGATAAATTATTAGTTTCTAAAACCCTTTAGAACAATTATGACATTGAGAAAACCATAATTCTAGAAACGGGGATTCTGCTGATGTTTGGGGCAGAGATATTGAAATATGTCTAAACACAATTAAACATCATTTCATCACAAGTATTATTATATTCTTATGTCCAATTTTAATTTAAATATAGGAGAATTGATAATGACCTACATAACCATATATTCTAGTTATTCCCAGAACACTTACTTGACTATTCATGAAAATTGTTGGTTCACAATATGGGGTTTCTAAGAAAAAATAATTAATTTTTCATTTCAATTAATAAAATTATTAGAAAATAATATTCAATAAATACCTAAATAAACATGTAATAGATTCAAAATAGAGAATAATGGGTACAAAACATGAAAATATATTATTCTATTAAGATGATATAAAAATAATTTCATTATTTTCTGATGAACCAAACAAATTCCATTTTCTGAAATCATTAAAATGAAAATGTTGTTCCATGCCAGCTCATGTATCCTATATTGGGGTAAGGGAAATTACCATTTGGATTTCTACACATAAAACCAAAAGGGAACTAGAG
This sequence comes from Viscum album, assembly GCA_963277665.1. Taxonomy (NCBI): domain Eukaryota; kingdom Viridiplantae; phylum Streptophyta; class Magnoliopsida; order Santalales; family Viscaceae; genus Viscum; species Viscum album. Next base: position 640,087,320 of record OY728122.1, read on the forward strand.
AATCTTCCAATTCCATCCTCAGGGAGGTTATATCAAGTGTTATACCATGTTAATTAAAGGAATAGCCAACATAAATCTTGCTACAAAACCCATATTTTCAGGTTGGACAATAGAGAACCTTTATAGATTCATGTCAAAGATTAAAAAATTAAATCCTCATTTTAATTTCATAATATTAGTGTTGGATATCATGGGTGACCAACTAATAAGTATAGAGACCCATGTTCTAGACCACCTCCTCATTGAAAATTCACTATTCATCTTCTCAGTCATTAACTATCCCATTATAAAATGGATGGAAGGTATCACTTTTTCTACAGTATATTACAAAAATAAAAAAGATATACATTTTTGGGAACTCATAATTATTATTGGGGAGTCCCTTATATGTAAATATTATATTCTATATAGGTTTGTTGATAAATTTATGTTTTTTAATATTTAATTGTTCTCACAACTATTGAGTGACTGAGGATCACCATTTGACAATCCGGTACAAATTTTGAATGAGCCATATACATATAGGTGGCCTCCCAATAATTATTTCACCATATCATTCCCTAACTATTTTTAATATTGGGTACTCTCATTCATGGAAATGACATGAACCAGGTACTTAATTTTATTGAAGCACTCAATGGATGAACACACCCCCTTTTTCTAATAATAAGTGAAGCACATAAAGTATATAATTTTACCAAGATGGAATCTTCAACTTCTAAAATGGAGACCTTTGTTGGTTATGGTATAATTGTATTCTATAAGGTTCTAATGTGTGAATTTCATATAGGTTCATTGAAGATATCATAGGGGATTAAATTTTTATAAAATAATCTTTGGAAGAACCTCCCCAAAACAGAACTAAATAACATGAATGTCATGAATTTCGTCACAATTGAATCTATGTCAGCTATATAAACAACATATGATCAACATCTTAATGTAGAGCATATCCCATTTATAATGGATGATGATATAATTGATGGTGAGGTCACTATCATGAATCACTGACGAATGAGTTGGAATTGATTCATTTTCATAATCTAGTCACCGGAAGTCCACTTATTAAGATGGGTTGTAAATAATATTTTATAAGATAAATGTTCATGGGAATAGTAACTAGTATTGTTGATTAATGATATAGTTACACTAACTTTACAAAAATATAGCTACCAAATAATATATGGAGATACATTACTGTGATCATCAATCCATTAAATATGAGAATCACCATGTGGAATCTATGAAGTAAGACACCCATCTTCTAAAGTGAAAAAAGACTATGAAAGAGTGAATTAATGACCTGATATCCACATTTAACATAGATATATAGTAAAGTGATTCTTTTATATTAGGAATGATATAAAAATAGAGGGACTCATTATTCATACATGAGTCTTGTCTATAGGTAAATAAATGATTAGTGGTAGTGATTGGGGAGGTGTGTCAATTAAGTTAATCCAAAGCTTCTTGGTAGAAAAAAAATATAAAAATTATATGCCTCCATCAAGAATTTTCTAAATTATAGGACTCACCTAAATAATTCTTTCTTTTTGGTCTTTCATTATTTTTTATCATCTTTCTTTCTCGACTAGATATGTGTTGTGGATGCTGCAACCTTTTATGACCACTTAAATGAGAATCCATCTAGTTGACATTCCCCTTCTTTTCCTTTATCAATGAATGATATGAATTACCATCCTACTAAATTATAAATCTTCTATTATATATTAATCATATGTTAATAATAATTGGTGAAACACTCAAGGTGCATTATATTGAATAATGAAATCCACATTAGTATTTAATAATGATGGATAGAGTTAATCATAATTTTCGAAACACTTTAGTTGAGGATTAAATATGATTGAATCACATATGATTATAATTTTTACCTATTTACAAATATAGTTTGTTCAAATATTGTGACATATATACTATCACTATATGATGAGTTTAGTTCATGAGATGAAGTTCTATTGGATATTTTTCTATCATAAGAATAGAATCATAGTATGATATAGGCAACATAGGTATAACATTATATGTTCTAGAAAAATAGGATAAGGTTATATAATTAATATATAATGTATATTCTAATCATTAAATTTTCTCTTGGATATGTGTTGGATGGATGGATATTATGGAATATTTACCATCATAACACACAAGATTAAATCTCTTAAAATATGGGATGTTATTGAGTATGAGTATTGAAATTGCAAAATGATGGATTTGAAATGTGGATTCATGTGATAATGTGTGTTTGAGGACCCCATGAATACACACTAATAAATTTCTCATGAGATAATGGAATCAATATATTAGGGTAATAATAGAGTGAAATGTTTTTTTCATAGTTATAGTGATGTAACAAAATTTATTTTATTTTTTGGGGGTTATATTATGTGAAAAATATTATTTCAATCACTTTTTTAGCCAAATATTTTCTATAATGGTTGTTTAGGAGAGTACTAGTGTGTAGCTAGTCTTATTTTAATTACGCTTCCCACTGAGAGTTTTCACCCTGAATTTTTTAACATCACCCTTTAAGAAATGAAAATTTTCTCAACAGCATGAAATGTTAATTCCCATAATGTAGGGAATTGAAATTTACATATCCATCCATTCAAGTTTATTAACATGGAGATTTATCTATCTCATTAACTTGGAATTATATGGTCATGAAAGAAAATGAAATAATGATGGTTTTTATAGTGAATCATTTGGAAAAAATTGGTGATACTATTTACCCAGTATCAAGGGAAATATAAGTCAAACATGGAAATAAAATCCAATTCCACTAATGTAATAACCACCATGTGTAGTTAAAAAACATGAAATTCATGATTCTTGATGAAAATTATGTCAATGTTTATGGTTGTATTTCCTTTAACAAATGATAATGTCTACGAATTATGTGTCAGTTTTGAGTAAAATTTAATCAATTGAGAATGAGTAAGGGTATCCATCAGTAAAAACATCATTTTAGAAGGAACATGTAGTCTACAATTGTAGTTACAAGATCAATTTATTGTTCTATTTATGGTCACACAACAAGGACCAATAGAGGTTCACGAGTATGAAGAGATATTCATAATTTTAAAATGGTTATGATAAGTGGATGTGTCTCCAGAAGGGTATTCACATCAACATGAATATCTTGTTTTATGTATCTCAAAATCATGACTTCCAACATTAGAATAAGGAAATATTATGATATAACATATATATGAGGGATTTTTTAGGATCACTTGACTAATGGTTTCTGTATCAATGATTTCAAGGACATAAGTTCATTATAGGAACTTCTCCATAGGGTTAAATATTTCTCTTGGACAGAACTTCCAAATATGGAGTCAAGGAGATAATTTAATAAAGTGGGGTCCCTGATAGATAAATACACTCATTACTGATATCATTTAAATGTTTACAATGATTCTAATATTTGAGGAATGAAATGGACTTATAATTAAAATGTTATATTTGAAGGATAGAGGAATCCTAATATCTAGACAACAATTAGTTAACACATTCATATGTCAAAGGGATATAACATGATAATATTTCACCAAAAATGTTTAATAATATATATAATATCTTTGATAAAATTATCAAAGACTATTAGGATCACAAAGAATAACATGTCTTTTTCTAGTATAATATAATGGACCCTATAAGGTTTGTACATTTTTTGTATGCACTCAAGATTTTTACCATATTATTTAAATGGATAAATTAGAGAGGAGAGACTTGTATTTACTACTGTAATCCCATTATTGTTATTCAACATAATAAACATTCATATCTCATTCATTTGATTATTGAGGCTAAATGAATTCATATCACTAAGGATTCATGATTAAGGAAATATGACTATAACCAAATGTTGATGGGGTTTAAAGGTCAAACTAATTTTAAAAAATATAGATATGGTCTATGTTGAAAAATTGAGATAAATCATACATAAAAAATGATCCTCATAATAATATAAACTATTTCATAATGGGATATACCTGGTTTGGAGACATAATACTAGGACAAGAAAAGATAAATATCATTTGTACCATGGGAAAGGAAAATCTCCATCTAAGTAGACTAACCATTAATAATAAACGCCATATCTATGGGGTGAAAATGGTTTCGCGATTGGAAGGGAACTAAAAATGTCAGATAGTCTCGTTTTCATATTGAATGTAGAACCATTCATCAATTGAGAACTCGGTTCTAATATTTACCATCAAAGATATATAAACATATTTTAAGGTCATAATACGTAGATTAAAAATGAGATATGATATAATCATATGGAATGTTTTCACCCCATTGTCAATAAGAAGCCGAATTCTAGTACAAACCATCTCTTGTGTGTACTCATGTATGTTATGGTCATGGTTCTTATAAAAGTAGAATGATGGAATTATATTATAACACAATGTTATATTAATAGATAAAATCCCCAAATATTTCAAAAATAGGGATTAAAAATAATGTAAATCCATACCATATGTAATCAAATCATGAATTAAGGATATAGTATGAGCAAAATGAGGGTGACTATAGATATATATTTGAATTATGTGTTCCAAAATAATTTCATCAGAATGAATATACATTAGACAAACTTATTCGGATGAAAAAATATGCATTTGGATGGTAGTTATGAATAAGGAAGCATGATGATCATTACCTGGAATAGGTTTCTTGTGTAGATTAATACCTTTTTTATTAATATACATGAATGTTTTTTGGGGATTAAAAATGATCTTGGCATGTTTAGTTGAGTATTGATGGAATCATCCAAAATGAATTTGGAACAATGTAGTCCCAAATTAACAAACATTATGTTTTTTAGGTATGTTAATGGGAAATGTAATTGTATAATGATTTTTAATTGGTCTATAAATATGTGGTTCATAAGTCACTACAAATACTAAAATAATAAGAATAAAGACACACAATGTTCTTATAAAAGAATTTTCATCCCAATATATGGAATGATGTGGAATATCATGACATGAATGAGGAAACTATTTACGATGAGTGCATTGATGGTTATGAATATTTCATATGACTAAAACATATATTTTTTAGAAATCACTATGTTTCAATAAATAATAAGAATACATCAAATCTATGTAATTGTAAAAGGTAAATTGTGTAATGATCAATATTATATATAGCGAAGGTTAATTTTTTTTATTTAATGGGAATATAATATAGAATATTTTTGAGGTTGAGTCCCATGATATGAAATTTGTACTTTCCACAAGAATATTGATTTATACCCTAAAATAGGTTCATGGATAAGAACCACATTCCAGACACCCAAACACTAATTTTTCACTTATATAGTAATTAGGGGTTACATTAAATGAAAATCACTTAATATTTAAGGTACATATAGTATAAACCATATGTTTTTTTGTTTATAATGTTTTTAAAAGGACTCTTTGGAGTCATATCGAGTCTGGTTCATAGCTATGTGACAAATCAGTTTGGCCACATGGCCTCTTATACAACTCCTTAAAAAATAGTGCTTTCCAACTAGAAGTGAAGTTAAATTATTGTTTTTTCGGGGGACTATACCATCATTATCATAGTGACATGTAGTGGTGATAATAGATAAATAAGATAAACTAAGATAACATATTAAAAAAAGAATAGTCATCCATATATAATAATTAGATAGTCATAACCAGTATGTCGAACCAAATACAGTGATATATTCAAATACATGTCATGATTATATAAAAAATATAGAATTCAAAGAAACATACATGTATTTTACATGATATCCATAAATATGAAAAAACTAAAAACCATTATACAACAACAAAATGAGTGAAATCATGGTCCTCCACATCAAGACTCATTCATCCAAATCTAGGAAAATTCCATAGTTCTTACGAATATAAATAATGTTTTTTGGTTATTAATAGGTGGTCAAATTAGGCTTTGAGTACGAATCATTTGGCAACAATAAGAGTTTCTAATCCCATCTAATCAAATAGTATACCATGAAATAGTGTGTGGGTAAAATAAAAAATAAATAAATAATATACATAATACCCATGCTGATATGGGACTCCAATAGTTCACACTTCCCATGCTACCTTTTTAGCCTAAACTGGTATGTCCATGACTGATTATGGGTTATGATTTGATTTTTAAAATAGTTTCAAGACATGGGGCTCAAATATAAGGCATCCCTTCTTGATCATATTCACTTAAGGTTTGAATAAGTACCATGAAATTTATTCTTTTAATAAGGAATTTTAATATGCTCCTTATGTATAAAAATATTCAAATAAATCCTATTATGTTATTTTACTTTGAAAACATTCCATTAAATTAATTGATTGGCCACAAAATCCCATCGACGGAGTTCGGTATAGGTAACCTATGTTTCACTATTGGTGTATTATTAATACAAATCCATATAATCCAATCCATAACATTCTTTATTTGAACCTAGGAGTATCCCAACTCATTGTATAATATCATTTACCTATAATCCCATCCTTGTCATTCCAAGTAGGTTACACATGTGCTACACTGGGAATAATATAATGAACAATCCTCTATGCCCATGATGGGAAATCAATAAAGGTATCCCAAGTGCCACATATGAAACAATACATTCACCTCACAATCAGATAACATCAATGTTATTTAATATATGAATCCATGTATTCCCCATGACATGGTATAATTCCATTTATTATTCATTGTAATTTGGTAATCCTAATGATTATATCCAATTCATTCTCATTCAGAACCCTTTTATTACCAATAGTATAACATATTGAAATTTCATGGTTCGTAGTCTATCCAAAACATTTAAAAATCATTTTATTTCATTTGTTCATTCATTTAAAAGTAATATTCTATCTTGAAATACATATGAATCAAGGGATAATGTGTACGATATCACAATTATCCATCCAATTAATCCATTTTATATTTCATCCATTTTATTATAATATCTGAAATAAAAAAAAATCTATGGAACACATTCAATTGGTGGTTTAATTTCGTATTCAATCCTAATAATTAAATATAATTTAGGAGCACGATGTAATGGGTTTTTTGGGATTGTGGTTCCTAACCTCTATTAACATTTATGGGATGCATGGTTCACTAATTTCTAGTAAAATACATCTATTTTAGGGAAAATACATTTCAATTGGCCACACATGGATATTCTGGAGAATGAAAATAAAATCTAACTAAAATATATATATTCGGGTAAAATCTTTAAATCCTCTACCATATTCTGGTGGTTGTATCCTACTCAGTTATTAGACTCTAAAAAGAAATTTAATGGGTGAAAATGTCAAAATCCATGAATACACTATGAATGAAGGAAAGTTTCTAACATTGATATGGAATTTAAAATAGGGAAATAAAATAAGAATGAGATGAATATGAATTAATATCATATTAAGATAAAGAAAATGAGAAGAACATTTCTAATATTAGACAACGTATGATGGAGTTATCACAAAACCAATATGAGAGGGGGAGGATTCAAATGAGAGGTATGAGTTGTTGTTTATTTTAGAAATGAAAGTGTATAATAAAAAATAAATAAAAATAGAGAAAATTACAAAATATAAAAACGTTTTAATGTTATCATGGTTTTAAGAAATAGTTGTCCAAAACATGTGTTAACCATGCATACCCACCATCTTGGGTGACATCCCCCTTTCATGGTTTTCACATGGTTAGAAAAATATTGAACAACATGTGTGGATCACCTCTACCACACAAATTCACTAATTTACAAGGATGTGAATCCTTTGGTGCATTGGTTAAAAAAAATGTGTCACCTCATCTAATTCCCAATTATTTGATGTGCATAGTTAGTACTATTCATTCACTAACAGAGCACATCACCTATTTCTTTAAAATCCAGGTGATCCATGTTCCAAAATAGCATGTGACTCCCCTAAAACCCTATTTAAATTTGTAAGAACATTAATATAGGTATAATGAAATGATTCAAATGAAATATATATGATCTATAACTCCTATGAAAATATTAGACCTTACGTCCTCCCCTCCCCAAAAACAACTCATCCTCGATTTTCCCCTCTATGGGTGGTAAAGCATCATTTCAGAATTGTTCAAGCCACTATGCACATACATAAACCTCTCACTAATAGGTATCATCATATAGATGGTTGTTACACATATAACTAATAATAGAGAAATATACCTACCTTAGAGTGCCTCAGTGTTATGATCAACAAAACAAATAGGCTGCTCCTCAAAATAAGAATCAATGTCCAACTCAACCCTATCTGGCCAAAGGGCATGAAATGGGTCTGAATTGAAATGATGTAGCTATGAATCATGAATGATGTTATATATACACTTATATCCCTTTGTTAGCACTATTACATTATAAAAACATATGAACCAATATGTGAAGAATTCCTGAAAATATAGGTTCTAAATTTCCCTACATCTTAATCCATCAATTCCCCAATCTTGTTGAGATTCATGAGAAAACCTGATCTCCTACATCAAACTGAAGAGGTGGGAAGTGTACATCATTATACGACTTATTTATCTAGTGCGATGTATCGATACACTACTTGATGAGATATAACTACTCTAATGTCTTCATAATGAGACAATATTCCAACAGTGAATCCTCTCATACCTCAATCAAGCCAAGTGTTTAACGATATAGCCTACCATATAAAAAATAATTATGATCCTTATGTATATTTTATAGAAAGATATTTTTAGATGAATATTCATAAATTGGTTGGTGTTCCTCCCCAAAACCTCCAAAATGTTGAATGGATTCAAAAAAAAATATCCTATAACCCTTTTATCGTACACATGGACAGACCATCATTTTGAGGGTGATTTGTTACACTTTATAGTAATTTTGATCCAAGATCATTTTGTAACCCCTTCCAATACTATGTTGTGAACTGACAAACTATTCCTTATAGGATGACTTGTTGAACTCCATAAAGGTGTACTATCTCCCTCACATGCATCTTTCAATTATTTTACATTAAATGGTCCCCTGAAATTGGTTATATTTGACCAACGTTTGTAAACATATCTATGACCACCCATATAGTGTCACGTATTCAATGTGAATAAGGTAAAACCATAAAAATATACATAGGGATGTCATCCCATTTCCACTTTGGAATTAGAATTAGACCAAAGATACCCACTGGTCACTAATGGTTGATCTTATCCTAGAGATAGGTCGAACACCACATAACAAAACCACCAATCTCACTTATCATTCCCGACCACCAATATTGATGTAATATATCACAGTATATTTTGGGAAGAATAGTATGAACTATCTATATAGAGGAATGTGACTCTATCATAAATTAATCATATATTTCTATAACAACATATAATCTCCCATAAATTTTTACAAACTATACCCAGTCAGCAAACCAACAAAAATATTGGTCCGTGCCTAAAATACTCCCCCATAGAAGTAGTCATTGGGATCCAAAATTATCCTTATCTTAACTTTATCCCAAAGTAACGTGGTTTCTATTAAATCAATAATTCGTGGTTCCCTATGATGATCCAAAATCTCATGTTCCATCTATGAAAATATATAAATTAGTTATTAATCATTACTAACCCTATGAACATCTTCTGTCATAGTATGAAGGCTCAGATATCTAATAAAAACATTTCACGTCACATTATTATAATAAATAACATTGTCCAAATAGTATTGATATTAAACCATAATTTTATGAATGATATTCAATTCATGTATGGAAAATAAATTGATTCATTGATTTGTGATTACAATTAATTACCCTCCAATTAATTAGTTCATTCGAAAAATGCAAGGCATGAACTGCATCTACTAAATCGAGATCAGGTTTTGGGTAATTATTCTCATGTGACCTTATTTGGTGAAATCAATTTTGCATGAATTGATCTATCTAAATAATAATGCCCATTTTAATTTCATCAATATGAATTTTATTACCTTATCCAGGATCAGGAAAAAGTAGGATCATGTGTAATCATTCATTTTAACTCTTGAAATGACGTCTCTCATGATTTTGGCCATGTAATATTGTCACTTTTTTCTCAATCTTCGGAGTAGTAAATAATTTCATTGTAAATAATATATAAAGAACATATTATATCCATCCATACCTAATTAACACCATATTTCAAATAAATTCTTTGGATTCTATAAGGAAACTGACGATGTCACCTTCTCTGGGTCCACTAATACTATTTATTCTAATATGATATGACCAATGATGTGAAAATCATTAAACATCATGTTGAATTATTTTATATTCACATTTATATAAATGTCTCTAACTGTACAAATTATTACATCATGATTTTTTGGAATGTTCATGGAGATTATATGAGTACACCATGATTTTTTCCCTAAATACTACAACAAATGAATCAAGATATGGGTGGAAAACATGATTCATCAAATACCTTAAAATTAATGGCGGGTTTTTGAGATATAATGGAATGAATAAATACATATATAATCCAAATTTTTTTATGGAATTATCAATGTGGTATATCTGATGGTCTACCATGTAACCGATGATAGCCCACCCTTGAATCAATTTTGGTGGATCCATTTATTCCATATAGATGGTCATTGGATTTATCTATAAAAGGTAAAGGATACCTTTTTTTTCGTGGTATTCTTATTAAATAGATTTTAACCCACACACAACCTGTGGTTCACTTTTTCTTCTTGGTGAAAAGAACTAGGAAACCCAAAGGATAAGTACAAAGTTATATAAAACTATTATCATCCATGTACATTAAATATCTTTTGACATCAAATAACATACTATTATACATCATTTATGGTGAAATGGATAACTATTATTCTACTAGAACCAACTGAATTTCAAACTCTACCCCTATCATAGTTTGTATACAAAAACAAACATCGTGGATGATATCCCTCGAACAACCATCTTTAGGGGAAATACATACATCATGCTCCCTGATGACTAATATAAACTTTTTCGGTCTAGACTATCACCCTTTCCATTCCATGATTTAATGTTCATTTTCAACTCTGTTGGAACTCCCATTCAGCAGTGTGAATGTAGTAACCGCCATTGAGTGTTGTGAATGAAACCTTCCAATAATAGAAATAATTTTTTTCATTATATACAGTGAAATAATTCAAATTGAAAATGGTGTAAAAACTATCTTATCTAGAATGAAGTGGAACCATATAAAATGATATCCACATAACTGAAGCGGAATCCCCATGAACTAGTATACACATTCTGATTGGATCCCCAGTGGAATGTTAAGTGTTATTACTCAAAAAACTAATGAAACTTGTGGATGAGTACATCCAAAATTTCCATATATATAATGGAGTGGGAATAAATTGTGTCAAAAAATATAGACTAAATTAGATTCTAGTAATATTGTACATTTAACTATAAATGGTTTGGAACACTAATCATATGGTATCATTTTCACTGTACATATCTTTATAGAAATGCGGCCCTATGATACATCCTGATGATAATTTAAAATGATACACTCATTTTGGATTCATTTATTTGAATATTATTAATGTTTTCATCAATAATTAATAAGTTTTTATGGATTTAACATACAATAATTTGAAATTTGGACTCGAACTTATTAATTTTGAAAAATGAAAAATTAGGTTTTTTCACATAATGTATAAACATTACGAAGTGTATACCTCTATAAATGAATGATTTATATTGAACATTCCAACCAATGAAGACATTCATGACGTAAAAATATTACATGAAATGTTCATACATTACAAATCATTAAAATTCAATGAACATAATCCTGAACAGTTTGAATTAAGTACATTTTATATAGAAATCATATGATGTGTGATGATCAAGATCCCACATAGTCAAAGATTGGGGATGATTTTTTTGATGATATCGTGGATTCAATGTACATGATGTAATGAATTCATATATATTATGTAAGAGTCTACATAGAAGCACTTAAATTCAATACTTTATGTGAAGGATTTACACATCATGTAAATTTTGAGCTTATATATTATATGGAATTTCCCACCATATAGGAGTATTTGTCCTTTGTAATTATCCTTTATTCATCATCTGGTTTCCTCTAATTTCAGTTCTAAAATATTATTATTTCATTCCATTCATAATTTTGTTAAATAATATTCATTATTTTACATTATATGTATGTTATTCATTATTTCATTGAGCATTTTTATTTTAATTCTATTCTAACACCTGTTTCAAAACCAATTTTTAGGAAACATTAATTCGTTCACTTCTCTTCACTGGTTCATCATTCACAATATTTTTTTTGGTTATTCCTACTTATTTCAAGTCATTATTAGTTATTTCTCAATCATATCATTATTATTATTATATTAATGTTTATTATTCATACTATTTTAATCAACATCATCATGTGAGAAAAAATAACTTTGGATTAAGGGATTAGAGTAGGGGTGTTTCTGATGCAAATTAATCTATGGATTGATCCTTGGTAACCATATGACATGTAATTAGGTAAAATGGCATTTTTTCACATTATATTAAATATCCTTAAACCATGGGAGGTTAAATTGAATAAACGTACCCTAATTGGAGTTAATTATGCTATGACCATTATATGGGGATTCTTTCTACCAAATAACTAATCTGTTATGAATCTATATTGTTAGTTATACTTGTAAAAATTTATTTTTATGACACAGGTGGATCCAATTTTTTTGACTATATAAAATTGACCACCATACACCACCTTGGATCCTAATATATTAGACTATCCCATGATATATTTAAAATGATATTTTAACTAAATATATAAAATTTACATTGATCCCTTATTTGTATCTTATCTAACCCATGGTACATAATTATATAAAAACTCATCATGAAGAGTGGACATGGAGAACAATTTTATAGGTTTTCAATCTCTATATAATATGTTTTCCATTTTTTCCAGTGTGTTTAACCCAAAAATGTCTATATAATATGAATTAATATAAAGTGATGTTAGGGATCACAAAATCTATAATCAGATCAATGATCGAGAGTATTAAATTATGTTGCAGGAATAATTTTTTTTTGCATTATTTCTATGGATTATTGTTTCTGAGGAAAAGTGGAATTCAAATCAAACAAGAGATTACCTCACATTTTCCACCCCTTTTGATTTTATATTTTTCTCCTTTTGAGGCATTTTAATACAATATTTTTATCATAGATATAGTATGAGTTCAAGCACTATGACCCGTTTGAGGATCCTTCATGATCATAAACTTCTACACATTGATCCTATCATAGATCAATCCTTAGTTTCATGTTGATGCATCACAATAAATTATCCATGAAATTCTGCATATTCATACTAAGAAAATATAAAATACATGAAACCTGCCAATTATGTAGAGAATCTAGCCTTGTTGGGGCATGTCGTTATGAATTAAATCTTATTATCCATTAGAGGTGATATTCCCATTATTCTGCACTATCATATACATGTGAATACGTCTGAGATAAAACATGGAATAATGTAGATGATCCATAATAATGTTTAATTTATTTGGAATAAAAAAAATGTCACAGATCACAACATATCTAGTTTTTTTAGAGTTCTGATATACATTTAAATACTAGGGAATGTCATCTGACGAAATAAAATTATGAGAATTCTTGTTATTAATACACAATAAAGAAATTTATTGGATCAAAATCCAAATTCTTGAGCCTATTAGAACATGGGTTGATCTATAAAAAAATTATATTCAATTACTTCCCATAAATGTGTAATTAGAACTTCATGAATGAAATCATGGGAATTTCCCAGGTAGATGGAGAGTCAGTCTGGGAATCCAAGGATCAGTTTATAAAACTCACCATAAAATGACTGCATCGCAAACATGATGTGTGTCGCTAGCATAAAATTTTATATCAAGGAAATATAATCGGTAAATGTAATATATTATATGCCACTAAATTTGGAGAACACATCATTAAGATGTTTGATGTTGTAAAATCACTTCTAGATGAGGCCTACAATAATTTTAATCTCTTTCAGAGTGATCAAGGAACAACCTAACATAGAATACCCCAAATAGGGGATAGTTTTGACCACAAATAAAATTTAAAATACATTAGAATGATCCTAGAGTGTTTCAAATTATCTAATACACCACCACCCATTCCTACACATTTGATGAAAATAAAATTCTTTGCGATGTGTGAAGGCCTGTAAAAGTGCCATGACTACACGGTAATGAACGAGGAACCACAAGACCAAGATTGTAAATATATCAATTCAATTCAAGAGATAAAACAATTAATACAAGATCGAAAATAACAACAATTGTAATACAACCAATTGAGACAAAATTAAAAACAATAATTGAAACACATAAATGGTTACTATCAGTATAGGAATTATCAATCAATATAGTGTAATCTTGGAATATATTGTTACTTAGATCAAGATCCACCTCATTGATGACTATGGAAAATACCTCATAACCCAATTCCCCTATTATCTCACCAGTAATTCCATCATTCTCCCCAAATACCACTATAATAAGGACCTCATTATAAGTCTAATATTTAATAATCATTCCCAATTTTTTTTAAAAGATGATCAGAGAATGAGTGTAGAGGAGTCAAAAAACTAAAATCAATGAGCTGGCATGCGAAATCACGAGCACCAAAATTTTAAAATCTCAAATACCATATCTGATGGATTGATGAGCATGTTTCCTAGTAACACAATGAAGTACCCAGGATAATAGGAAATGGAAATGGTTCTAAGAAGTGGGATTGTGATTGGCATTATACAACCATGAAAATAAGGGGAAATGAAATTGGAGGAACTAATAATCTTGTAACAGTCATTAGTGAGTATGACAATGATACCACAAAAGAATATATTTGCGAAAAAAATACATAAGTAGAATCCATTGAAAAACATTGTTAAAAGAAATTCCGAAAATTAATGAACTACATGTTGGGATGATAGAATATAGACCCCAATTCCCCAACCATAAAAATGTGGAAATGAAATATTAAAGGCCAATATAAAATGTTTATAAATATGATCAGTCAATTATACATCAATATCCCCTTCGTTATGGACATCACACTGATGTGTACCTATGATATATTATTAATTGAATTTTTATCCAAGAATAGTATAATAGAGGATTTATGTTTCATCACATTAAACAAAAAATCTCTTCTATAATTCAATATCGACTCCCACCTATGATATGAGACCGCAATAGTTTCACAATTCATTGATCTATTGGGGAATGAAACATCAATACATAATTATTTGGTCTAGGAAAAAGAATCAATCTAATACTAATAGAATTTATAAAAAATAGGTATTAATGAACTAATTCTAAAAATATAAAAATTATAACTCCTTGTCTACTCATTCATGTATCCTTGAGGATGTCTCATGGTTTTTAGATTCAATGATATAAAATTCAACATTCCAATAGATTTCATAATATTTGGTAGGGGAGAAGTGGGAGACATTTTAATTATTCTATGATGGCCATTTTTAACTTATGGGAAGGAACTGATTGAAACAAATAAAATGGTTATTATTATTTAGCATCTCGTATGAACATATTTTCTTTCTACATTACAATGGATTCAATGTAAGATGATGATTCATTTTATAGTAAATCCATCTACAAGAATTAATAGAAAGATTATTTTATTACCATTAAGGATAAGAGATAGAAAATATCCCCTAATTAAGGTGAAGGCAGTCATCATGATGATGTAAATAACATTTAAAGATGGGAA
This sequence comes from Viscum album, assembly GCA_963277665.1. Taxonomy (NCBI): domain Eukaryota; kingdom Viridiplantae; phylum Streptophyta; class Magnoliopsida; order Santalales; family Viscaceae; genus Viscum; species Viscum album. The sequence goes on from OY728122.1 coordinate 640,103,162, forward strand.
ATGGACACTATCCCACCATTATTAACCAATATCATAATGAAACGAATTATAGAACAGAAATTTTTTTAAACATACTCATGTATTTAATAAAATATACTAATGATGCTCTAAATTTCATTGTCATCTTATAGATTTCCAAAATTCGTGATTAAAAGTTTATTTTTATCCTAAAAAGACATACTAAATATATTTAATTTTTAGTGAATGATATTATGGGATCATCCCCACAATATCTCCCCAAATTTTGTTTTTTTGGGAGAATGTGCTAAACAAAATCACCAACCCCAGATGAGACTCCCCCGACCCATGAAATAGTTTGATATGGGAGGGTTGATGATACTTTTAGATGCTAGAATAATATTCTCAATATCTAATAGGGAATTATGAATTCCATTGGAATTAATTCTATTGATTAATGACCCGTAAATCATGAATGATAATGAAGATAACATAATCTCTACTTGAACCATCACTAGATGTCAAGTATGAGTTGATTATTGGAACTATAATATAGAATCCAAATAATATAATTTTCTACATCCATCTATGGATAAAATTATATAATTAATATAATTGAGAAAATTCTATTATTTCCTAGATAAGAATTAACTATAAAATAAAATTTCATTATATCAAGATATGTACTACACAACTACATTAACTTGTCTCTTTGGTACCTTTTCCTACAAATGTATTTTATTTTGTATGTGTAATGAAACAATGACTATTTAATGGGGCCTTCAACATATATTCCAAGGTATAGTCGATGAGTTCTTAGGGATCTCCAAGAATTATTTATCAATTAATGGAATATCATATGATGTGTTCCTGAGTAACTGGGATTTATTCTAAAATCATAATGAATAAAAATTATAATTAATAAAACCTGAAAATATTCATTTCATATTACAATTAGAAATATTGCTCATATATAAAATTTCAAAGATCTAAATGGAAGTATATCGATAAAAAATCAAGTTAATGAAAGACTTACCAGATCCATCAACATTTAATTTCATTAGGAGCTTTATGGTCAATGTAAGATTATACCTCCACTTCTTAAAATACTTTGATAAGTATCCTTCCCCTTGAAACATTTTTTGTTCAACGAAACACATTTAAAATTCACTAAAATTTTGAAAAGGTCATTGAGTATCCTAAATAATATGATGGTTTTCACTCTTATAACGATTTCGCTAGATTGGGATAAGTACATTGACATGATGTGTGATTCTATTGACTTAGTTATTGGTGTTGTCTTAGTAAAAGAATCCAGAAATTCATTTTTCTATATATAATATTGAAATTACATAATGAATGGTAGTCATATACTTAATAATACTTCTGATAATGAAGTTATGTATTTTTCTTATGAGTGTGAAATGTGTCTCTTATACTTCTTTCTATCCAAATAAATGGTCTACACTGATCATTTAACACATAATTATATATATTATATAATATGGATTCCAAAACCTAATAATTACATTGGATCACACAGTTGTAAGATTTAGATATCATAAGAAAGACAAAAGGGTACTAATAATGTTATTTAATATCATTTTCAAAAAATACTCTGCAAAATATTCTGGATGACGATAATATTGAATTCAATGATTTCATCTTTGAGGAAAACATGTTCATGATAAATACCGAATCCTATCAATAATTTTTTGATATTGAAAATTATGCCTCCATATGATAAATCGTCCAAAAAATCACCAACCAATAAATTAATATAATCTTATATGAATCATCACTTTACTACTAAGATGATATGATTATTTTTAAGAATTTTGTAAATGTGTTATTGTGGTGATGTATCCCAAAAGACAAAATCTAATGAATACTAGACATGTTTCGTACATCACAAGAAGTAGGGTACCCTGTAAATAAATGTTCCATAGCCAAAATACATTATTGTGGTTTATTCTATCCCAAACTTCATCAAGATTTACAGAAAAAAAATTTAAATTTATTATTGGTTATTATAGACAGGAACCTTAGGAAAAAATTGACATAACTGAAAATCCAATCTGGGAAGTCGGTCACTTCGACGTTTGGGGGATTGATTTTATTGTACCATTAATTATATCTCATGGGATGTTTTAAATCATTAACAGCTCTTATATTTATCAAAATTTGTATAATATTAGGTGATCACTCATTAGATAGAAAAGGTTTTCCTGAAATTTCTATATAAAACGTTATTTTAAAGATTCATATTTCCTCAATTAGTATTTAGTGATTGGGGAATTAATTTTATAAAGACATTTTTGAACGGATTTCTTGGAATTTATGGAATTCAATATAACAATGGTACTCCCTACCATACCTTGATTAGTGGAGTAGTTGAATTTTTAAATGGGGAAATTAAATATTTTCATGAGAACATGGTGTACATGAGTTTAATGGATTGGAGTATCAACAATGATGACACACTTTGGATGAATTTCATATCATTGCAGACACCCATTGGCACTACTCAATTTTGAATAGATTATAAAAAATTTCATATAAAATTGTAATTTGTGGAAGAATTTTATTTGGATAAAAAATAAAACATGGATTGTCAAATTTATGAGGAAGATAGAATGATTTAGATTTATAAGCTAGAAGAAATCATAAAAAATTATTATGTTAATACAAAATATAAAAATTAATAGAATAAGAATTGTAATAACCACCACATTGTGAGATGAATCCTTATAACTAGGGGTAAAGTTCACATATTCAACCCTCGAATGAAATTATTCCCATGAAATATGAAGCCCCAATAGTAAGTTCCCGACCAATTCATCAATAGTTTCACATATAGTGTAATTAGAATTTTCAGAGGTGGTGATACACACTTCATGTTTAATGGTTAAATGATATAGATATTCCATGATCCATTACATTAGGGATGTTTTATTACATTCAAATTAACCTGATCATAAAAATTATAACTCTCATTTTTAAATGAAATTCTTACTAGGAAGAAACCCATGGAACGTATAATAGAATTTAAAATAATGTTGAAAGTCTATGAAATAATGAGGTCACACTGGAGTAAAATTTAAGATTTATTGTTCCAGGAAAGTTCCTAGATTTCAAAATTAATGGCATGTATCCTTCAAAAAGTGTTTAAATTTCATGGACCAAAAAACCATATATTAAACATCAAGTATCTCATTCATGAAATGGGAAATTAGAGGTTTATTTAAATATCATTAACACTTGGTTCATGCCCCCCCCGGACAGACCCTCCCATGTGAAAACCGTCTCCCCTCCCCTCCTCTCATGACCACATATCCTCCTCCCATCTTCATTATCCCTCCTCCCAGATTGTCCCTTTTTCTTCACAATATTCTTTATTTATCACCTACTCTTAAATTCTCCTAAATTATGTCATCCAAATTTCCCAGAACCAAGACAATCTAAACCACTCTTACCAAATGTGATCCTAAGGAAGATGATATTCTTCCACCACCCATGTGATTGAAGGATACTCACATTCCACCAACCATAGAGCCTTATATATCCTCTTCTACTTACGACACTGCCTTAGCTCCTACATCTGAGGACTCTCATACAATATAAAACAAGACATAGGGTTCTTCTCTTTGACAACTCAATAACTTATTTTAATCCTTATCACCTATGAACTTGTCCTAGTTGGTCCATTTCTAGGGGAAGCCTTTAAGGAGGGAAAACCCCAGGAACATGATATTCTTATGAGGATATATATTCACCATTATGTCCATGACCTCATTGGAAAACCACACCACTCGTCTATTACCCAGATTCATGAGGATACCTTTTAGGAGATCATCATCAATTTTGTGGCTACACTAAATATTTCCATCGACTTTGTCTTATCCAGACTTAGAGAAAGGCAATTGAAATTAACCTTTTGAATCATTGGTGCATTCCTCGACATTTACTCCACCAAAATAGTAACCTCTGATGTTTTCCAAACTCTTCATCATGATCAAATAATGGTGTATTTTTCATAGCATTGGGTGATGACATACATGGAACCAAATAGCATCTATGATCACACACAATGAAGAGAACTAATCTACACAGTATTTCATTTCAGATCCTTCACATTACCCTATCTCATAGATAGCTAGAATATGGTAATGCTCAAGGGTTTGTGAGCTTGATTGAGGTATTTATTCATGCCTCATCCATGGGTGACCTAGATATCAACCATACCATACAGTTAATTATGTTATACTTGACAAAGGTGAGGTAGACCATTGGTACCCTGATGGGATGTTTCATCATTACACATCTATCCTTAAATCATTGTGCCTACAATGGATGCTAGCCTCTCATTTCTGTCATGCCAATGGAGAGTATCAGACAAATTTTTCACCACAATATGGGGCTATAGATGAATATTTCAATCATATATCGATAATAAATGATACATATTGAGGATAATGATGACACTCCATCCCAACATGTAGAAGACCATCTTATCCTAACCATGTCTCTACCTTCAGCAATTATACCCCTTCCACCATATCCACCACATCCTCCACCCCTATTACCAATACCATACTACTCACCACAACTACTTTTACCACTACCACCACAACACCTGTTGAATCATCACAACATCTACCCATTCCCATTGTTATCTTTCAATTTCTCTTCACCATCATTGAGAACTGGGGAGAACTTTTTCTCCATCTATAAGTCATGTACACTGACCTATCATATATCACCACCCTCCCACTCTACTAGCACTATCATATTATTACCCCCACATCCAACCTTGACCAACATATAAAAATATCTTATTAACCTTTCATGTTGATAGTATAACCTATTTATTTATGAAAAATTGGGTAAGGGCCACACCATTCTCTGTCCATCGTAGGTAAACCTAATTAAACTATTTATTAGACACATGTCATTAGTACGTATTGGATTATCATCCCCTCTATCATTGAAAAATAATTATTTAATCACCATAACATATATTGTTATATTGGATCATCCAACCCCTTCCTCCATCGGCGAGATCAATTTGGAAGACTTTATCTATACCATGTCTATTTGGGAGGGGACATCAGATTTATAGATTAGTAATAATTCCTTAGTTTTTTAGCCTTGTCTTAGTTCTATCACCTATTGTAAACAATATTTGGTGTCTATTTGGGTATTTCCATGTATTCATATATGTATCATATCTCATATATATAGATTTTAGAGAGTTTTTTTTATGTTGCTACATAATATATCATTTTCATTTACTACTACATTATTTTATCCTTAAACAGATCGTTTCCTCTTATGTGATCACTAATTGACCTACCATTCCATCCTCATAAATCCTCCTTATGTTCCATCAGCATGTGTCTATGATACATAGTTTATTTTAGGAGATCGAGATATAGATTTTACATTATTACTTTCTTCCTCCAAAATGAGAATTAAATTTAATCGTTCCATAAGAGATTCATGGGAAATGCCATCATGAGGTTATTAATTGGGGTGTGTTCTGTAGTGAGCACAATGATACCACTAATTATTCTTTTGTAATGATTCATACCTCTAAGAAATTGGTTATCACTGACAGATTACTTTGTCAAAAAATATTTCTAATGATGACATTTTAACGCAATATGGGAGAAATTGAAAAAAATACTTTTTTATAGTTATTTTTTTGGATCCTTGATTATCATTTTGTTGTTGTTCATCCCAAAAATCAGTGTACTCACCTTGTTGCATTTATCATTGCTAATTTTACTTACTATCAACTATGTGCAACTGCCTAATTATAAAATTAAAATTGGTTAACCTATGTGAAATAATGGTTTATATAATTTAGGTATTTATTCGTTTCAAACAATATATGTTGGTATCCTAAATTCAAATAACTATTCATATGTTTTCTTTGTATATTAAATATCACTATAGGGATATCTATATTCTATATTTTCAATTCCAAAAAGTCCATTTAATGTTTCTCCAAGAAATAATTTCTTTATCTCCTATGATTCATTACATTACTATGTGGAAACTATCTCATTTAATGTGTGGGGGTCTTTACCGATCCTTAGTTTCAATTCAAATCCATTATTCTTTATTTTCACTTATCGAGGAACCATTTTTCATTAAAATCATCATTTAAACATGAAATTTCATTGAACCGAAATAAATAAAAGAAAAGGTTATATTGGATACTATTTAAATCCAATTTTAATATGTTTATATTTTTATCGTGATTTTTAATCTAATTAATTTAATTATAAATCATGTATCATGAAATTTCTCCGGATTGTCTGGTTATTTGATTCTATATGCAAATTGTTCAAAAGTTTATTTTGTATACTAGAATTCTCAAGATTATTCTATACTTAATGTTTTATATTCTTTTCTAGGAATATTTAATTTGAGATAATTTGGACATATAAATCTATTAGAAATTTCAAAAAGATCTTATTCATTCTTTGATTTAAATAGTATACTCATAAAATTGTTAATGGAATCATCTTAAGACATTTTATCCTGATAACTACCTATATTTATTTCCTTATAGAACACATAGTAACCAAAAAAAATTGTTAGGATGGATATTTTTCAATATTATAATAAATTCCCTCACTAATTATTTTAATATACATTAGCGAATTCCCTAATCATTGATCTTGATATTTTCACATTCGCACCTTCCCTGAGCCTTATTAATATTTTATCCTTATTAATGAATCCCTCATGAATGATTTTTTGTATTTATGAAGAGGTGATGATATAAAAATGTATGCTTATTATTAGGAATATGTACATAATGAGTGTGTATGACTATTGCTTAATTCTACAATTAGTGATGAGAGAGATTTTATTGTGACATAAATCTGAAAATTGATATAGTATTTATTGAAATGTTTTAAAATTGTAATTAATTTTTGAAAGAATTTTAAGAGAGATCCAAAAAAGGAAGCATGAATATTTGTATCTAAATACATGATTTTGGAGGACATACTTTTTCAATTTAAGCATAGTTTCATTTTCTTGGTTATAATGCAATCGTCTAATTTTAAAATTTGTTTCTTTTTGAATATTTGTTGGGACACATTTTCTTGAGGACAATAACTTGTTCAATTGTAGTTGAATTTTATAATAGTGATTTATATATACATTTTTATAAATTTATTTGATGTTCATTCCTTTTTCATTTTAAAATGTAGTGGTTTATGGTTTTTTAATAGGAATTAATAATTTTTGTCATAATGGATGAAATGATGAAATATATGGATAAATAGGATTTTCATGTTGTTTATAATGTTCACAACTTGTGTACATCATTCAAATCATTCATGTGGAGATATTGGCCATCAGAAGAAAACTTACATTACATGAAGATGGTACACAATATGTATAAACATTACACATAATTTTAAATTCAAAATCAAAATCATGATCAAATTGAATTAAATACTTGTTGGGATGATTTTACAGAACCAGTTATGTTCAGGATCCCACCAACGTAATGATTCATGATAATTTCCTAGATCAAAATTTGGATCTTAAGAATATTATCCTCAAAATGTTTACACGTCATGTAAAATTTTATAGATAATCAATTAAATTAAATATGTTATTTGATTTCATTACACATCATTTACCTTTTGAGATTAATTTTTTTTTCACTGCCTATGGAAAAAGACAATTGAAGCTATGCACTTTTACTCCGTTTCTATAGTATTTTCCTTTGTTTTCACATAAAAACTAGTTTTAGTTCATTATATTCACTTTTTTGTAAAATAAATTTCGTTTTTCTATCATCCTACATCCATACCCCATCTTTTCATCAATTGTGGCAATTATTTTCCATCACGACTCCCCATTCAATAATAATTTTCAGTTAACATCAATTATTTCACTATAAGTCATTGGTTATTCATAGAATTTATGTTTTTATTTATTCTTATTTTTTCGATGAATATATTGAATATATATCCATCATTTTATTATTATATTGGGCATGTTTACTATTATAATTATTTTGATAAACACCTTCATGTGTGGATAAGCCCCTTGCGGTAAGGGTTCATGATTAGGTGTGTTTTTTCGCCTAACGAATATATGAATTCATCCTTTGGAACCATATGAATAATAATTAATTAAAAATAAAATTAATAACATTATCTTTAAAATCCATGAATATGTGAGATGAGATTTAAACAACATATCCTAATCATAGTTGACCATTCATTGATTATTATCTTGTGACTCTTTCTACAATATAATCTATGTGTAATGCATATAAATTTTTATATATACCTGATCCCCTGGTATAATGACTCTATTCCATTATACACATTTTAACATTATTTTAAGCATAATTATCCACAACATACAAACTATGGATTGATAGGTCTTGTGTCTTTAGAAGTCTCTCTATGTAATTATAAAAAATAAAACTAGAATAAAACATCATGTAGTTAATCATATTATGATATCCTAACGTCCATTGAGCACATACACCTTTATGGGATATCATATGGAATATATAGATAAAAAGGGATGAGTAGAAAATCCTAGTTTGGGGATAAACAAGGAATGAATAGCAGTGCAAGGGATAGAAAGGCATACCATGATAACATAGAAGGCATAGATCATAAGTAATCATATTGAAAATAACCTATGAAACCAATAATTAAATGATAATTGAAATATTGGAATGTTTTAGTAACATATAACATGATGTAAACATGATTCAAATCAAACTAAGATGACTATATCACATGGTGGAAAAATCCCATAATGAATTATGTTTCATCCCTAATACCATGAAAAACATCTCACAAGAATAAAATTTACCCAATGCATTGGTATAATATCAAGATTCACCCATCATTAAAGTTTCCTGTTTACCTATTTCACATAGAGAATTTGACATGAGGAATAAATATATGGTTTTCCCATGGAAAGAAATTGGTATCATAATCATGTCATATGGAATAACAAGTTGGTGTGTAATAATGGATTTCATGACAGAAGGAAATAAATCATTTTTGTAAAATCATAAAATAAAAATTAGAATCAGTCATTAATAATGATTTCAAATTAAATTTAATACATGAAAATGAAAATTTATAAAACTTTTGAAATGATCCCTATTAGTGGGGTTCAAGGGAAATATTAATGAGTCATCATGGGAAAAAGGAATGATTTTTCATTTATAAATTGAAATTAACTAAGGTATATTTTCATGACCAAATCATATATTTTATAAAAATAATTTTAATAATAAATAGATTATGTAGTTTACTTGAATATGGGTATAAAATGGGGATGTTTCCTTTGATCGGGTATGTTTATCAGTAGGATTGAGAAGTGAAACTTTTAAAAAATGTATTTACCCAAAAAGTATGGATGAATTAATCTAGATACATATGTTTTGGAATCATTCATATATTATAGAATATAATATTATAATAATGAAGAAATACATTTGTTTTTATAGAGGGAAAGAATAACCAATACATAATTTCGAGGTTTGTAGAGATACCCTACCTTATACATGAATGCATTCTGTATGTTCACTATGTGTCATGTATAATGAAATTTGAATTATTAATTACATTACATAGAACCTATTGTAAAATTATTTTATTTATTATTATTCTATTTTATTTATTGAGGTCAGTTTTTATGACTTTTAATGTCCCATTTCATTATTGTGGGATCATTCGTTTTAATGGTTTTAAGATCAGTTCACTTCTATATAATTATACAATTTTTGGTAAAATAGGAATAATTTCACAGAAATTAAATTATTTGATATTAATACAACTAAAAAGTCCTAAAATGTCCCATATATCATTTTTAGTATGATTATGATTCAGTTGAAAAAATTGTAAATGATAAATTTGTTGTTTATTTTGGTGGTTTTTTCGACTATTGTTAACATGTTTCATATTATTATATATTATATCAATATATTTTTTACATAACATCAAAATATAAATTATATAAATATTAAAATTTGATTTGAACATAATATTATTTTTATTACAATATTTTAAGGAGCTAATGGAAATCTAAAATTAATCATCAATGGAGTTGGTGAACCGACATATTACTGAAGAAGTTTTTATTTATATAATAAATTGAGAAGAAAATAAATTCAAGGATATATTTTAAATTAAAAAAATACTATTATAGAATATATAGGATACTAGACTTGTCATTTATATCTATATAGGTGAGGTTAAGAGCGTATAAAAAATTAAAAGAAATTTAAAAAAAGGATTGTGGTTTTTACCTTGTGAATGTTGTCTCCTTGGGAGCCTCATTACGTAACTTTGGTTTTTAATTTTTTTGATAAAAATAGCTCTTGTACACGGGTAAGAGTATTGGTAATGTTATTTGGAATAATATAGACATGATATAAGGTTTATAAGGTGTGTGGATAAATGTGGGTGAGGGCAGGCACTTATAGGTATTGGAGATGGGTATTTTTGATTATTATATTCATTAATTTATTATTTTTCCTCATCAATATAAATAGTGTTGATTAATAACAAATGTATAGTAAATTGTTCATGGTTGTATGAACTAGTAGGTTCATACATCATACATGGCTCCAAAATTTTTGTATTTATATTATAATTATAAAAATTATAAATTATAGTATTTGACTATTACCCATAAATTATTCTATTATAGAAAAATCTGAAACATTCATCATAACCATTTATAGGTATATAAATACAAAATATTTTAAGAAATTTTATGAAATTAGTTTTTTAAATATGAGAAATTTTATTTTTAAGAAAAATAATATATTATTAGAAAGATAACGATTTTAATATTATGATTTATTTTTTTAACCTTTCAAAAATTAAATAAGGCTCATAAAATGTATGTATAGTTGTAATAAAACAAAATATTAACTTATGAATCATATTTTATGATAAATGATTTTATTTTAAATCTTTATACTATTTATAAAATTTTAAACAAATAGGTCATACAAGGGAACAATATGCCCCTATATGTTTCAGGTAGACCCGTTAATGTCGATATCATAAGGGCACATCATGAAAACAACTATAGGATCAATATCATCTGAGTCCTAACCCTATAATATTAGGGATATAGGGAAGGGGGCCTATAACACAAAAAGATATCCATTTAAGGGTATGATATGATTGATCAATGACACGAGGGAAATAGAAATCTAAAAAATCAATTTGGGGAGCTGATATTTGAGTCTTAGTTTATGGTTATTGATTAAGACATCACATGAAATGTCCTAATCCAAATTCCCATGCACCATAACCATATGATGGTTCCGTGAAAATTGCATCAATTTGTGAAATACCCCATCTATGGAAATTTTTGCATAATATACATTGATAGTTCCCCCTATGAAAACCATTAACCCACATATACTGAATAAATCGTTTAAAAATGGGAGGAAAACAACTGATGATGGATGATGATAAATAGGTTTCAGCTCCCAATGGCTAGGGGAAGCACATAAAAATCCAATGAGAATGATTGACAGTGAATATGTGCTCCTAATAAATTGATTCACAATAATAGACATGACCACATAGTTCCAATCTCCTCCTATACCGACTTAAATTATAAATGGAAATCAACATCAGAATCTATCTATGAAAACTCATGCAGTAGGGGATTCTAATATCTCTTCATGTGTCCTCCATCTCCCTAATAGTCAAGGATAATCCCCCATATTTCCATCCTCATTTGAAAATGTATCCACAAACCTGGAATTTGTGGAAGATGAGTATTGAAACTCCTATATATTTTAATGAAATATTTTCATTAAATAGTTTTATTTCTTTTATAGCTTTCATTGTATGTAATCGTGAGTAAACTAAACCATGAGACAAATTTTTTAAAAAATATCTATTTTAAGAAAGTCATTAGTATAGAATGAACAAATATAAATAACTTATGAAAAATTATTCTAAAGTCATTCGCTAACAATTATTTATGAAAAATATAAATCAACTATATATTTTCTATTTTTTATTAATAAATTGATGGAATTACTATTAGTAAACAACATTAATGAAATATATATGTTATATAATTAATAAAATATTTTTATATTCATCTAAAAGATATTTTAGTTGTATGTTATGAATAAACCTTATTTTATGTATAAAAATATTTTTTTTAAAAATGAGTAATTTTACACCTATTAATGGAGAACCCATTTTTAATTAACATTTCAACACAATAATAAATTTTATATGAAAATAATAAAATTTTCATTTTATATAAGATGTAAATATTTTATTTCGATGATATTTTTATTTTTTTTCTTATAACATTCAGACTTTGATAAATAGTAAAAATACACTAAATTTAAATCTAAAATAACATATTTGTTCAAAATAATTTATGTTGTAAATATTAATATATTAAGTATTATAATGTGTAAATAGATTATGTTTTAATTTTTGAATATAATTTATGTTGTTATAAATAATTATACATTAAATTCGGATATAGAAACATTTCAATCTTATTTAATGTTTTAACATTGCAAACTTGTTCTCTCTTTCTGGAAAAAAGGTTAATTTTAAATTTATTAATACAACATCTATTTTCTTGAATTTTGTGTAATGTATTCCATGTTTAGAATCATTAGGTCTAAATTATGTTAATAGTTTTATTTTATTTTTGGTTAATATTTATAGTAACTACGATTATTTTTTAAATTTAGTAAAAAGGAAAACATAGTAATTAAGGATATGAATACTATTATTAAATTACATTTAAAATTTTATTATTAGTATAGAATGAGTCTACTTCAATTTAAATAATACTGGGGTCGAAATGGTGTCCTTTTGAATCAACATGGATGGGATTAAAACATTTAATTTATTTTATTTAACGAAAAGTTAAATATTTATCACCCAGATTTTAAAAATTAAATTTTTTTATATATGTTTATAAAAAAGATAAATTAGATAATAAATGATAATTTGGAAGCAATTTTTTATTCTTTATCATGACTAATTTTTATAAAAAAATTATGAAATAAATTATTTCAATTAATACATTGACTTTGATAATGTCAACATTAATTAATTGATGAGAAATTAGTATAATAATTTTTTTTAAAATACCAATAACCATATAAAGACAAAAAAACTCTATTAAATAGTATTATTCTAGTATATCTCTACCATAACAATCCAAAGGGCATGTCAATGGCCATTTTGATCTATATAAAAGAGATTTTTAAACAAATGTTATTTTATTTAAAATTATGTTAAAGTTGTCACATTCATAATTTAATAAGTATAACATTTTAAGTATTGGATTTTACAGCAGATAGATTTGACTAAAATTATTATTCTAAAATTTATTATATTTATCTTCATCACTGTATTTTATTTTTAATTTTTATTAAAAATTTATGAATATAAAATAATTACAAAAAATTGATTTATTTATTATTTTAATAATAGATATAACAAATCAATATTATCAAAAATATGAATATGAATATAATTTTGGATAATTAATATGTATAAATAATTTTCTATTTTACATTAACCTCATTAAAATATAATGAAATTATTATTTCGATGATAAATTGTTATCTTAATTTTTTTAATCAATGAATTAAATAGTGTCAAAATTGACACTATTGATTGTTTATCAAAATAATGTTTTATTAATTTGTTAAAAAATCATAAAATGATTTTAGAAAATATATAACATTTAATATATAGTTTAAAAATTTCTAATTAATTTATTTATGATCTATTTGATATAAAATAAATATATATTCAATCGTTTTAATATTAAAATTTATATTACCGAAGGAAAAAATTAAATTAAATAACTATGTATTAATGAAACTGATATTGATGAAATTTATAGAAAAATATGTACAAAATATATTGGATTTTTATATAACAATCCTATATAATCTCATCTTCTAAATTGTTATTTTTTATAGTTTTTATGGGTATTTATTTTATTATAAATTTACATTTATGGAGATCCCAAAAGTGCCCCTCACCTAAATTATAAATGGGAACTTCTTAACCCACCTTTTAAATTATCATTGAAACTACTAGATAAGAAATACCCTCAAATTTTATCTTCTCAACTTCTCTAGTGACATTCTAGAGGTTATGGTCTTCATAAAATTCAATATATTGTTCTCTTTGAGGTGGTTTGGAAGAAGCGCGTCGAAGAATAGGTAATCTCCTCTACCAATTCATTCAAACTTATTTATACTTATACATATTTTTTTGAGTGGTTTCAATATAATTTAATAACTATAGTATCAATTATATATTAATTTGTTATACTTATTATGGAACAATAACATTCCACATTCTATCCATCTTAAAAAAATTAAATCAATAAGAGATCGAACGTACGTATACCATCTCTACACTGAGGTGTCATCAATTTCTTACAACCATATTACATGGGTGGGTAAAATTATGGAATTAATAACTAATATAAGATAATTATAACATTTTATTGAATATTATAAAATATACACTATTCAATTGAATACCATTCTACAATTAGGGGAATTATATCGTCGCTTGGGCATATGTACGACCAACCGTCTCCATGATGCGATGTGATTAATTCACCATGATATTCAATAAGTAATGATTATATAAATTTATAGAAGAGTGAAAATATATATATATATATATATGTAATTTTAATTTCATTTTTAATGATATAACTATGACATATAAAGGAGAAACATATCTTATTCGAAAAAACATTCCTTTGGAAATGAAGCAGATAAAAATGAATAATTGGTAATAATTAAATGTTATTACCAAATGGATTATAAGATGATATTATATGATATCCTAAAAATTTCAATGATTCTAAAATAATTCAATCAAATTATTTAATTTAATATACAATTGGTCTGGATATACACAATCTAAATCAGACGAAAAAGGAATGGGATATTTTTGCAATCAAATTATGATCAGAGATTGTTTATATGTATGTATTTGCAAGAGAATATATATCATCCATGTCCATCATTAAAAAATATGTAATATTATTTCTATTAATATAAAACTTTATAAATTCAATTATAACTATTAGTGATTTTTTATTCAACGATAGAAATATAATATTTTTCTTTATTAGATATAAGTTACTTTTTGACTTTTCTGTCAAAAGTATGAGGCAAGTATTTTTTTAATATTATACATCATAAATGGATTGTTAGGACTTCATAACTCCTTATTTCCA
This sequence comes from Viscum album, assembly GCA_963277665.1. Lineage (NCBI taxonomy): Eukaryota > Viridiplantae > Streptophyta > Magnoliopsida > Santalales > Viscaceae > Viscum > Viscum album. The sequence continues at coordinate 640,118,408 of OY728122.1, forward strand.
TGAATATTTGTTTAAATTATTTGATGTTTATTTTTTAATAAATTATATTCTTTTAAAATTTCATTACAATTTGATAAACGAATTTTTTTTGAAGAAGAATTGATAATTTCTTCAAGAATTAATTTCAAGCATTATATCAAAATTATTTTCCATATAATATAGATTTCATTAACAAGGTTATGATTCAATTGTAATATCCATGTTCTTGTTATGATTTTATTGTTTTAATGATGGAATTCAATTTATTAAATACATTTGTTTTATAATGATTATGTTATGGTGGAATGGTGTTTAAAGAAATCCATTTTATTTCTTTGCATATGATGAATTATTTATGTTATTACAGAACATGTAAGAATTATTTCATTATGATATGGGTGGTACCTATATCTCTATCCAATTAATTGGGTAAATATTTATATATCATGATATATAGAAGGATTGAATGAGTAATGATCTATGTTCAGTAATACATTGCTGGAATGAGAAGTGAAATGGGCTTTATAATGATCTTGGTCTACTATGATGTTCTTGGAAATGATCATTGACTCATATGAAATGATTCAATATTGTTATGTGTATTCATCAAAAAATCATATATTATGTTATCAATTTTGGGATTACATTCCCTGATTCTAATGAACATTCATCATTTATCCAATGGCATGATATCACAATATTTCATAAACATGAAAGTATTTTACATTGTTTTTTTCTTATAAATTATGATTATGATATGATTTATATCTCCCTTGTTTACCCTTACTGAACATCTGAACTCACCCATTCAGATGATACTTTTCCCCAAGTCATGAAGAAATGTATTAAGTATGATATATCAAAAGTGTTCTAGTTATTAAAAAATAAGTGGGAGATAATAAATATGTCATCTAAAAAATTTATAATGTTTCAGAATTTATAACGAACCTGTACCGATATGATCCAAATATGGATGTTTTATATATTGTAATGAATAATAATAAAAATTGATGTAATATCAATGCATGTATTGTATGTCTCATTTTAATTAGTATTAGAGAAAAGGTATAGTTATCCTTTGGAAACTAGGATGAGAAAACATATGTAAGAAACTAATAGATATGTCGATGTACATGTTATAATCATAGTTTTTTTCGAAATTATCATCAATAACAAAGGATAAAACCTAATGTTTCGTAAAATGGTATTTTATTCTTGATTATTTAGTTTTCCCATTATGATCAGAGTTTCTTACAATATGATTCATGGTTAATGTCAATGGATGGAAACCAAAGGAACCACATTAATGCTGAATATGGTAGGAAATTCAATGACTATCCTCTTGAGAAATGAAATATTATTGGAGATAAAATGAAAAATCTTTTAGCTATGATGACACAACATTATTAAGATATGAATCATTCCAAACAACCAGAAAATCAAAGGAAATAACAATATATTATTGAGTCCATCATGAAGAAGTGTCCATATTCTTTCAATGGGTCTTCTGATCCATCAGTGGATGAAAAGTGGATAAAAAACAATGATAATATTTTTTAAATTCACTAATTATTTGATCTTGATAATGTCATCTTAACAGCATATTATTTGAAAGTTGAATATGATTAATGTTCCAACATTATCCAGAATATGAGGTAATGATATTTAATTCAATCCAAACAATTGGACGAGTTCAAGAACATATTTTACCATACGTACATTCCAATTATTCTTCAAAAAAATATGGAGAAGGATTTCTTTGAAAAGAAGAAAAAGTTTGATGAATCAGTTGGTACCTAAGAATAAATTTTTACCAGACATTCAAGATATGATTAATGATTTATTATCCAACCAAAGAGTAAAATAGATCAATACTTTAGGGGAATAATAACATGTTTCTGATGGGAATAAACCATAAGGGACATCAATAGCTATGATGAAATTTTTCAATGTGGTCTCATGGATGGGATGTAGATTAGAATAACACATCCATTCTGTGGGTTAAATAAGAACATAAAAATGTAATTCAAGGGAAAATATGAAGACTAAACTGAAAGAAAGACACTTTTTCTATATGCTCAATGTGTGAATGAAACATGTAAGAAATTGTCTTCAATTTACTAGTAATTTTTTTATGTGCGGAAAAGAAGGTCATCGAGTATTTGAATGAAAAAGTGACTGGAAAATTATTTCTAATGATGCTAATAAGGAAATATTAATACTAAATTCTCCTCCTACACCTCTATGATACAAGTTCATGGAAAAAGGGTACTATTCCAATCAATGATCTATTCCAAGGGTTATTGATGACGTTCAATGTTAGAAAACTCTTATGGTTAAATGTAGAGGAATGTCAAATGCGATCATTAATGGTGATGTGGAGTATGATAATGAAGTGGGGAAAGGTACATGTATCATCCACTATAATATATAATTTTTTTATTTAATTCTGTATTGATATACTCTTTTATTTCTAAATAATCTTTTAAGGGCATCACCATATTACCAAACCAATTAGATGTTGAGTTAGCTATGAGATCTCCAAATGTCACGATGATCTCGTCAAAAGTTAATAATTCTCTACACATGATATTTGTGGGAAATTTATTCCTAAAAATAGTGTGATTTTTCCTATAATAGAATTTAATGTTATTCTATGAATGTATTGTCTGTATCAATTTTAAGAGCATATCAATTTCCAGGGAAGGGTATTCACACTTCACATTTGAGATCATTCTATGATCATATGTCGATGTTAGGATTCCTATAACCTCACATTATGAATTTCTTCCATCTTATGGGTCATGATCATTTTAAATGAAGTTTATCTATCACAAATGGTTTGGGAGAAAATCAAAATTTATAATACACCCATTTTATGAGTGTGTGATAATTTATTTTCGAACTAATTACATAGTCTTACACAAAATAATGATGTTGAGTTTTCAATATAACTCATATCTGTAGCTATTTATATTTCAATGACACCTTATACCATGGCCCCAATTTAGTTGTTTAAATTGAAGAAATAACTCCATGTTAATATTTACAAGGGTTCCATACACCCTAGTGTATCACCATGAATAGTACCTATTCTATTTGTTTGGAATAAATATAGATCAATTAGACTATGCATTGATTATTGAGAACATAAAAAATCAATATAAAAAAATCATCTTCCTTGAATTGTTGAAATGTTCTACCAATAACATAGAGCTCAATACTCATCCATGATTGATCGTTGCTAAATGATATCATTAATTAAGGATCTAGATGGAGGATGTATCTGACACGACATTCAGTACAAGGTATAGAAACTATGAATTTATAGTGATGTCATTTAGTCTTCCTAATTCCCACTATATCTACATAGATATAATGAACAATGTCTTCATATAATATAATGATCATTTTTTTGTGGTGTTTATATATGATATTGTATTCTATTGAAAATTTATCGAAGAGAATGAAGATAACTTCATAATTTTTCTAATGACCCTGTGAAAAGAGAATATTTATGAAAAATTTACCATGATTGAAATATGAATTTTGAATGTTTCATTCTAGGGTCGCATAATCTCATGAGGGAATATATAAGGTTCCAGCAAAAAAGAAGTTATTGAATGTTGGATGGGACAAAAAGTAATAACTATGATCCAATGTTTATTGGTTTTTTGGGATATTATTGTTGTTTTTTGAAATATTTTTCACAATTATCTACTCCACTCACCTTGTTGTCTCAGAAATGAGTAAAGTTCTTGCGGATGGAGGAATGTGAGGAGAATTTCAAAGAGAAAAAGGGAAGGTTATCCAATTCACCTTTGCTCACACTGCCTTGTAGTAGGGAGTTTTTTGGGATATATACTTATGTATCCATGATGGGGTTGGGTTATGTTATAATAAAAAAGATATGGTGATAGATTACGCCTCATGAATATTGAAAATACATGGGAAAAATTCCCCCAAACATGCTTTTGAATATGATAAGATAATCATTACACTAATGGTATGGAGGCATTATTGTTATGGTGAAAGTTGTGATATTTATACAGATCCTAAAATATTAAAGTATATTTTCACATGATGGGAGAATAATATACATAAAAGATGATGTTTGGATTTGATTAATGATTATGACTTCTAAATACATTACCACTTAGGGAATGAAAACATGGTGGTAGATGCTTTGAGTCTAATGGTCCATGCTAGTCTATCCATGATTAGGTTGACAAAAGATACAATATTTATGGATTTTTATAGGATGGATAATGAAATTTTAATGGATTGGGATAAATATTATCCTTTTAAAATTAATGTCTAACCATATATGCATATGATGATTAATGTGGTGAAGAGGGATGATGTATATTTGAATGTAATAAGTGTTCTTGAATTCATCATTGATTATGATGGAATATTATGGTTCAAGAACTAGGTTTTTATAACTCATATTCCATAATTAAAGAAGGTGTTATTGGATGAAGATCATTTTTCATCCTCCTATATTCATCCTTGAAGCCAAAATATGTACATAGACCTGAAAGTGTATTTATTTTGGAATCACATGAAAAGATATGTTGCTGAATATGTCATTTGGTGATTGTTTTTTAGTCAGTTAACATTGAGGGACAGATGTATAAGGGTATTTTACAACCATTACCCATACATTAATGGAATTCAGAAAACATCACTTTGTAATTTTTCATTAGAATTCTGAGAAAATATAAAGGATATAATCTTATTTAAGTTATAGTTGATCTCCTCAAAATTTCATCACAATTGATTGTTATTATAAAGGATTTCACTTTTGAATGTATTTCTAGGATATATGTAAATGAATCTGTAAGATTGCATGGAGTACCACAATCCATTATATCTGATCGAGATCTGAGGTTTACCTTGATGTTTTAGTTATGTATTCGATAGGCTCTACATATAAAGTTATGTTTTAGAAATGTTTTCCATCCCCAGATAGATAGTCCATAAAAGGGGATAATTCAAACTGTAATTTTTTTAGACATTGATCTATGGAATTGAAAGGTTTCTCGGATCTACACCTACCTTTTATATAATATTATTACAAAAAAAGCTTTGACATCAGTATTCAGATGCATCCATATGAACCCCTCCATATAAATAAATGCAGAACACTGACTAACTAGGATTAAGTCGGGGAATGAAAGCAATTACAACATGATCATGTAGATGAAATGGACGAAAAGGTTATATCTATTCAACAACACATAGGAGTTGTTCAAAGTCAAATTTTTTTTTTGATGCCAACTGAATAAAAGAAAAAGTGTTTGAAGTGGGTGAAAATGTGTTTCTATAAATATATCCTTATAAGAGATTAATGTGATTAGAAAAGAAGGCCAAACTAATGCCTAGGTATATCGGTCCTTTTTGAAATTCTAGATCATGTGGTGAGAGTAGCTTACTGATGGTAAAATCAGTCAAATCTCTCTCAAGTTAATGATTTCTTCCATATATCACTATTGATAAATTAGATACCCAATCCTTCAAATTTACAAAACTAAGAAGTCGTACCACTGGAGCATTCAATTCTTATAATGAAGTATCGATATAGATTCTGGATCGTAGTGAAAATGTTCTAGGAAACAAGACCACTCACATTGTTAATGTTTTGTTGTGGAACCACTGATTTGAGAATGTATTGTGACAACATGAGGATAGGATAAGGGTGAGTTATCATAATATTTTTGTTTCCATGTGAATAATTAATAGGGAGAAATTCTATTTTTTGGGTTTATAATGTAACTCTCGGATGATTTTATGAAATATTTTATTTAATTAATGGCAATTCATCATTAGCTTGAATTTGAATAAATCATGATTTTTACGTGATCCATTAGATGCCTTCAGTATAATATGTTTGTTTCAACATATCGAGTAGGTTAACAAGAATAAATATATCACAATTATGAAAATTTGTAGTGAATTCATTTTCTACCAATTATTTTTTAAAAAATATAAATCAATTAAATATTTGTATTTTTCTATTGACAAATTTAGTTAATTAATATTCCTAAATAAAATTAATGAAAAGTATTTGTAATAAAATTAACCAAATAATTTTTATATTAATCCAATAAATATTTTGTCAATGTGTATTAAAACCCCTATTTGATCTATAAAAACCTATATTTTTTCAGAAGGGTAATTTAAAAAATTTAATGAAAAATCCATTTAAAATATAAATTTTGACACATTAATAATTTTTATTTGACAACATAATCCTTTTTTAAGAATAAGGTTATAAAATTTAATTTGGATGCAATTTTAATATTTTTCTGACAACATTCAAACATTGATGTAGTGTAAAAATTCATTAAATTATAATTAAAATAATTTCATCAAAATAATTTATAATGCCAAATTAACATATTGAATGTTTTTAAAGTAAAAACATAATATATTATTATAATTAAACATAATGTATGTCATTATCATTAATTTTACATTTAATTCATATGTAAAATCATTCCAATCTTTTCTAATGTTTTATAATTTTAATCCCATTCAATATTTCTGAAAAATGAAATAATTTTAAATTAATTGCCTAAAATTATGTGTTTTGAATTTTGAAAAATTTATTCCATATTTGGAATTATCTTTTACAAATTATATACATTACATTGTTTTATTTTTGGCCACTATGAATAGTAAATTCAATAATTATTATCAATACGGTAAACAGTTAAAACATTTAATTAAGTGTAATAACACTATTGTAAAATTATTCTAAAACATGTCATAACATCATTGGATGACTGTTATTCGACTTAAATCATCCTTGTGGAAAAATGGAGTCCATGGGAATCCACTAGGATTAGATTATTTCATTTAATTTTTTATATTTAATGAAAAGTTAAATATGTCCCACTCAAAGTTTAACCACTAAATCATTATTATATAAGGTTTTATAGAAGATAAATTTGATTACAAATACTGAAATGAAATATAAATTTTTTTTATTTATCATGATATTTTTTATTTAATTTTTAGAAAATAAATAAATACCCAAAAGACATATACTTTGATGAGGTTAAAATTTATTAATTGATTTGAAATAAATTAATGATTTTTTATTAAAATACTAATAACCATAAAAAGAACAAAAAAATTGAAAAAATAATATTTCTCAACTATATATCGACTATTGATATCCAAGGTTCATGTTTTTTTTACAATTTGGAGCTTTATAGAAGAGATTATGACACATATATTATTTTATTTACTATGATGTTAAATTTATCATATTCATAATTTATTAAGTATATAATTTTAGATGATAGATTTCCCCAAAGATAAATTAGAATAAAATTATTTTTCTAAAATATATCATATTTATAATCATTATAGTATTTGATTTTTAATTTTTATTCTAAAAATAATTATATTATGTAATTACACAAAATTGAGGTATTAATTATTTTATTAATACAAATAACAAATAAATGTCGTTAAAAATATTGAAGTAAATATAATTTTGATAATACATATGTATATTTAATTTTATATATGACCTTGACCTATTAGGCATATAATAAAATTTATTTTTCTAAGTTACATTACGATATTATAATTTTTAAAAAATAATGAATTAAATATTGTCAAAATTGAAAATATTGATTTTTTATCAAAATAATGATTAATTACTTATATAAAAATCATAAAACATTTTATAAAAAATATAATTATTATTATATTATCTAAAATTTTTTATGTTATTTATTTATGTTCTAGTCGACATCAAATATATAAATTTCTAACCCTTTGAATATTGAAATATCATTAAACCTAGTTAAAAATTAAATAGAATAACTATGTGTTAATCATAATGATAAGGTTTATGTTGATAGAAAAACTTTTCAAAAATCTATTGGTGGATTATATTAAAACCATATATCATATCTTGTTCTTAATGGGTATACTTTGGACGTTTTTGTATGGATTTTTATTTTATTATAAATTAATATTTTTCAAGATCCCAAAAGTGATCCTCAACACAATTTTAAAATGGAACCTTTTCCCTCACATATTCACTTTACTATTAGCCTTCCAGTTCATCCATACCATGCCTTTTAGCCTAAAAAACTTCCATAATAACATTATATAGGTTCTGGTATTCATAAAAAAACAACTCTATTGCTATAAGGGGAGAATTAGAGAAAGCACGTTGAATTAGATGAAATCTCTTCTATTGATTCATTCAATCATCTTTCCTATTCAAATACCTCTAAATGAGTTATTTCATCATATATTAATGAATCCAGTATAAATTATATATGTATACGATATTATGATTAAGGAACAAAAATATTTAACATTATATCTATCTTATATAAACGAAATCTCCACGTGTACATACGTACGACTTACCGTCTTCACGTTGTGGTGTAATATGTTTGTCACCACCACCTTACATGGATGAGTATAAATATGGAAATATTAACAATATATTAATATTATAACAAGATAATTATTATGATATATTATACACCATTCACTTCAATACCATTCAATAATTACAGAAATGATATCGCTGCTCATGCACATGTACGACCTACTATATCCATGATATGATACAATTAATTCTATATGATAATCATTATAGTATGATGATATAATTAAATATATTGAAGAAATACAATATATGAAATTTTAATATCATTTTAATGATAAATCAATTATAAATGATGTAGAACTGAGACTTATTTCAATAAACATGCATAAGAAAGTGAATATGTTAATATGCGAATTACAAGTAATAATGAAATGGTATTAACAAACAACAGATAATATGATCATATATTACATCATATGAATTAATATAATGATAAATTAATTAAATTACATTATTTAAATCATTATACATAATTATTTGATACATACAAAGGAAATTATACATAAAAGGTAAGGGATAATTTCACAATCTCATTATTATCCAAGATTGTTTATATGTAAGTATTTACTGTGGTAGATTTACCAACCAAATCAATGTTTCAAAAATATTTCCTATTATTTATATTCATATAAATTTGTTTATGGAATATTTTACCCATATATGAATTTTTATTAAACAATATAAAATGAATATTTTGTAGTTATTTGATATGAGGTACTTTTTACTTTATCAGAAAAGCATGAGGATGCTGTTTTCAACATATACATCATAAACAGATTTATATTCCTTCATAAAGACTTATTTCCATGAATATTCATCTATACTATTTCATGTTTGTTTTCATAAAAATTAATTTATTTTAAATTTTCATGGAGTTTTTTGTAAAGAAAATGTTTTTGACGATGAAATGATATTTTATTCAAAAATTAATTTGAAGTGTTATATCAAATTGTTTTCCATATAAGATGGAGTTAATTAAATGGGTTATGATTAAATTATAATATCCATATTGTTACTTTGATTTTATTGTTTTCATGAGGGAATATTATTAATAAATTAAATTTTATTCACATGGATTATTTTTTTGTGGAATGATGTTTAAAGATACACAATTTTATTCCTTGGGTTACGATGTATGATTTTTGATATTGTGTCACACGTATGAAGTATTTAATTTTTTGATGGGTGGGAAATATATATCTCTCTAATTCATTTTTTAATGATTTATATCTATTTAGATATTCATGGATGTAATGGTAATTGATCTCGGTTCCATAAGAAAGGACTACAACAAAGAGTGAACTCTATCCAGTAATGGACATTCCCCGCTACTATGGTCATGAAATTGAGACTTAACTCATATGAAATAATATTAGTTTATTATGTTTATTCTATAAGTCTTCATGTGTTATGTTTTGACTATTGGTATTATGTTAATTTATTCTATGAAAATTCACAATTTATCCCATGGAATGATATAATGATTTTTTATATGTAGGATAAGATTTTCAAATGTAATGTTATTATAAATTATGAATATTATATGATTGATATCTCCCTTAATTACCCATAATGATAATTTTCACTCATGAATTCAAATGTTTCTTTTCCATAGGTAATGAAGTATGTAATGACGTAATATATTTCTAAAAGGGGTCTAGTTATTATGAGATAAGAGGGAGACAATGAAGATATCTTATGAACCACTTATTTATGTTTCCCAATTTCTAAAGGCACTATACCTATAGATTCCTTTTGTTTATTTTGTATATTTTTTAATGAATATTCATCGTCATTGATATAATTTAAATGTATGTCAAGTATAGGTAATTATATGGATGATCTCGGGAATGACCCTTTGTAACTGAGGAAGGCATCTCTACCACCATTGGTGAGTTGAGGAAGGTATACATAGGGAAAACAGAATACCCATTACCTTAACTAATTTGGGCCTCAATTCCCCTCAATGAGAAATATATATATACCACATTTCAAAAGAATCATCAACATGTGTTCTTGTGGAACTATACATAATTTCCTGGACTGAATCAAGATGCGGCTACGAACAATCTCTACCTACCTGATGATAATCAAGGCTTCAAAAAGGATTAAAGAGGATGAAAACCAATCATTATACCTATGTATATGTGGTTTTTTAAAAACTAATCAAATACAACATTGTATGAGAATGTAAATTCCCATGATTGCTTTCTAACATCATCCTTGTCAAGAAAAATAATTGTAATATTATGGTGTGCATTTATTTTGAAGAACATAATAGTATTTTCCTAAAGAAGGAAACAACATTTCTAAACAAAAAATACCTAATAAATGAAATTTATATCTTCTATGTTCTTTCCTTCAGGGATGGGTATTTAGGGTATAATCAAATATAATTTTTCCCTAAAGATAATGAATCCACTCCCTTCAGAGCGCCTAAGGGGATCCGCTACATTCAATACCTTCCCATTGACTTCATGAATGTATGTTCCACATATCAATACTCATTGTAACATCCCTTTATTAAATATTTCGGAAGGATACATGAATGTTAGGTCAATTAATAGGATGTCAAATCCAGAATGTGAAGTGATCATTTTATGGTTCATCAAATAGTCTTCAATAAGACGTGACAACACAATATGAAGATGAATACACTAAAATTCACCTCGGAGTAATATGAGGAATATTCTATGGCTTTTTGTGACATCACCTAATCATTATGGTTGACCCAAAGAATACTATTTCAATTTTTGTAATGTCACCCTTAATAATCTCAAATAACTACAGGGAATCAAAGGTAACCTTACCGATATTTAGCTATTCCTTTCCAACATGGTTAGAAAATCTCTCCCATTAACTAAGATATTGAATATTGGAATCACCTATAAATAGGGTGATGAAATACAAGATGCCTTTGAAAGCCTCATACATCATCTACCTCACCCATCGTTCATAATGCCTCTAGCAGATGGGAGGAAAATCATTATGTATGGGCCTACCATTGAACTCTCACTAGGCTCCCTCCTTAGATAAATAAATGATTCATGGAGAGAAAAGAGTCTATAATAATTTTTTGGATGATTCAAGGTACTAAGACCAGATACTCTGATTTTGTGAATAACTGAAATACTCTCATATTTACTATGTAAACAAAGTGACATTACATAAAACATCATTAATTGGATCTAGTATCTCTGGTCGATCATGTCTAGTACATCCTTAATCACCATATGTTGATGGGTGTTCAGCTCCATCAGTGGAAATTTGTATGAAAATTTTTTAAACATTTTTATCATAATGGACCTTGAAAGGGAAAGACCTGGATAATTTCACCACTGCATATCCTTTTCTGGGGAATACACAGGTAGACATTGATCTTGTATATGATTAGGTTGTGTATACCGACGATAGTCCCAAAACATTGTATATTTATTTTAATAGAGCCTCTCAGATCCTTATCACTAAAGATGGACAATGAGAGGCTCAATTGGGTTGTTCAAGGAAATGTATTTGGCTCTCCAAAAAAATCATTATTTCCTCTATTCAGTCTCACTATATGAAGGTCACACAAATAATGAGGCAAGATATGAAGGCCTCATCACTAGGTTAGAAATATCACGAGGGCTGCACATAGCCTACCTCAATATCAACAGTGATTCAAAACTAGTGACTAAAAATATCAACAGAGAATATTATATCAAAAATGAAGACCTACAATATATCACTACATACGTCATGGTAATGATAAAATAGTTTCATTTCTATCCTACATTAAATCATGTTACCTAATTCCAGAATGCTCACACTAACACATTGGCTAATGTAGCCATAGTTCCATTCTCACCTAAAATGGAGGGAAAATCATTAATAACATGCAATGTGTAGAATATTCCCATAAAAAACATCAATGATATAGAAGAAATAAATAAAATTTACACCACCATAGTCCAAAATAAACATGTATACACCCCTAAATATATGGATCCCATAATCATCTATCCTAAAAATGGGACACTCCCGATGGGCTGAGCTGGAAGGGAAAAAAATTTGTGGCATGTGGTGCACTTTACCCTGAAGGATGGTCCAAATGTAAAAAAAAATAACTCTTAAAGAAAAGATTCGATGGGATACTCCTTAGATGCTTAGAATAAGGAGATATTTTCACTATCATGGAGAAAGTCCCAGTGGGCTTCTGTATTTCCCATCAATCTTTGATCATGCTACCCTGAAAAATCAGGATTTCATGATGTTATTGGGAAACAATGATAAAGGACTGTGTGAAATTCAAATAAAAATTTCAAGCAGGAAAGAAACATGAAGAAATCATGCATTATCCCCACTATTTTTCTATATACAAAAAAATATTTGTGGTGGTTTTATATTAGGGGAATGGCAGTTCTAGGGCCATATTCCGCAACCATATCTAATTAATTGGAGAAAATCATTACTGATACTGACTTCTACTAAAAATGCGATGAATGAATACTCCTTAAAGAAGTTAGGCTGAATAAAAATATGAACATTATAAATTCCCACACCAAAACCAGGAATAGGGTAACTAATAAAATATTAATTAAAACTGACACCATCTTATGTTTTAAAGTGTTGAAGAAAAAATACTTGGATTAATATGTGGAGTCTACTCATTCATCTTTCTATCAATCATTGGAAACTGGATAGATGGTGTCCGTCAATAATAATATGTTGAATATACTCAATAAAATAGTGAACAATTATTAGAAGTCTTGGAAAGAGAAGCTATATAGTTCATTATGGGAATACAGTACCACCCCACATATAGCAGCTCAAGAATGTACATACACATTAGTGTACTGGACCGAGGAAATGTTACCCATAGAGGTAAAAATTCCATTGCACCAAATATCCATTTACAGGAAGCTCTAATATGATATGAAACCATGAAAGAAGATATACGAATTAGAGAATCTCAAAGAAAATAGGATACATACACTACACATACATTAAATCCATTAGAATAAGATCATGATATATTTTAATAAAAATGATGTCCTCTATCCATTCATTCAATGAGTAATGGGGTTGGCTCTTAGAAAACCAATTATACCTGGGAAAAATCATCCAATGATAGAACCCAAAAGGTTGTGGCCTTACATAATATGTAAAATCTATCACAATAGAGCCTATACATTGTCCACCATGGCTGTGGAGAGTGTCGCACCACCCAACAATGTTTGATTTCTCAATAAATGCATTGCATATGATTTCATCAAGAACCTTTTTCCTTACCATAAGATGATAAACTATATGGAGTATGCACTGTAACATGACATTAAACTATATGAGATTTTCCCTTTATAAAGAAGTTAAACTATGAAACACCTCATTTTATAGTACCAAGGCATTAAACTGGGCAGTATCTATAGACCTTACAAAATTATTCTAAACTACAAGACTAAAGTTCTCACCAGATGACAATAGAAAGAATAAAAAACACCATCTCACTAATGAATAATTTCACCCGAGACGAATTTTTGTGAAGGAATGAGGAGACTCCCCCTTCAACATGGGAGTTTCATCTCCACATAGGGTATCACTGCATCCTTGTAATATATGTGGCTTCATTCCTATCATCACAAGATATAGAGTGAAGCCTGATCCTCTAGTTATGGGACTGAACACTAACGTACATATTCTTTCATGTCTGTTGTTCCATGTCTTTAACACGATACATTAAACATCATTGAAAATTTCATTTGCATATAACAATAAAATACATGGGTTTTCTAGAACTATGTACAACCTGATTCTTATTTTCAATGATATTCATAGGGAAGCCTCAATACTATATATTGTTTTATCTACCATATGATGAAAAATTCACATTTCCTATATTTAATTTCAATTTCATAGTGAGAGTAACCCTTTTCACTGATTGTTTCTCAATCTAATAACAAATCATGTTACCTTAGGAAATTCATTAAGGGATTCCCCAAATAAAAAAGGAATATAAGATAAATATTGGCCCTTCATTGTCCCCAATGCATGATAAAAAAGGGAATACCATGATTCCTTAATAACATGTTGAGTTAGTGTGGATGTTGGATAAGAAGCCTCATATTCACTAATCTCAATAGGTGTATTATATATATCCCCTATCGGTGGACTATTTTCCTCAACATTTTTGTTTCCACTCTCTGGATAATCATCACTAGAACAAGGGAGATTCCTTGATGTCTCTCCAAAATATTCAATCAACTCTATCATCCCAATGAATAGTGGTCTTGGTGGAAAAAAGTCCTGACCCTATGATGGACCATCTATATTAGTGCAACATCTAGATAATCGTTTACCCATGAAATAGACTAATCCATGGAATGGAAGTAGGGAGTATCATCCTATATAAAAATGATCCTTGCATCAGTATCATCATGTTCCAACGTCATTTAAAACTAGTAGATGACCAAATGGATAATCTCTCCATGTAAGTTGACATATGAATAATGGATACCATTTGGTTCTAGAAAAATGGATGAGAAAATTGATAAGGTGTATAAGGATCACATATTATCATCTTTTCCACCCTTTATTACTAAACTGCATCCCAAAGTGATATCTTTTATGAAAATTCATCAATAGACCCACTTTTGTTTTCAAAAAGTGTCATAATAAAATCATGATATGGGGTAAAATAAAATTTATTAGGTTTAATTAATGCATCCATAACCTTAACATGTAACAGTTATGTGGTTCTAACTTATGATTTTTTTCGGATTCTTGGATAGGATAAGGAATATGGGATCCTTATGGAATTTTAGTATTCATAGAAATGGATATTATTCCCTAGAAAGAAATATAAAAACTAGACATCGCCATTACTCATGTATTGGGTTCTTCCTTGTTTAATGTGGCACATGAGCTAGTAAATGCATGTTAGAACCAACACTATCAAATTGAGTAATTTTCCTTCTGCAACCTATGCCTCCATCACCAACATGTTAAGAAAAATACCAGAATGAACATCCCAAAATCAAAAAATCCATCCATTCAAAAACATTTCCTTAAAGCATTACAACCAATGTCTTAGAGATATTATCGACCATACACTATATCCCTATGGAGTATATTCCACATCTTCTAAAATTTCTCAATTCATGTCAGAATATTATGAATCTTACAATGATGGAAACCTATGGTGGAGTATGTTAGTTGTCCTAATATCAAAGTGATAAAGAAATTTTTTTATCCGATACAAGAAAGATATTACTGTGATTATCATTATCTACTTCCTCGACTTATCTTGTGCAATTGTGAGAATTTCCCTCAAAACAACTAGAGTCTGCAACGGATCATAACAATAATCCAAAATAGAGAGGAAGACATCATAAATCGATCTGAGATGGATATTCCCACGATATTTTTAGATATCACATGGATTGATGCCCACATAATCTTGGGAGAAATGTAATATGGTGGTACAATGTCACTAATTGTAGATCAGCTCTCATAGAATATTGGGCTAATGGTAGATGATAAATAATGAAATCCACAAAACATAATAAAATAGACTCATTATAACTGAATAGAGAACACTATTAAGATTTACATAACCCATAGAATTCATTACCATTAATCATAAAAATTGATGTTATGATGTCAATCCCATTTTATGGTCAATTCACTAAACAATTTTTTTTCATATAAGAGGAAAATATAATCAAATTGTTCTTTTAAATTGGATAATGGGTGAAATCACATTTGTCCCAACATAAGGGGGAATCTTCCAATATATAAGACAAACCCTGGGGGAGATATGTGACTCTCTGAAATTCTCATAAGATTTCATTCTAATATATTGGGAATAATTTTACGCCTAGTGATATGGACGATTGATGTCTGAAGGAGGGATGATAACATCATCTAGAAAACTGAAGCCATATACAGGAAGCTGGTGAGATAAAGGATGGTATTGAATCTTGGATGATTAGAAACTCATTAGAGAATTTTTATCAGAATACACACTATATTAGGGGATGACACTATGGATTATGGAAATCATGGACCATATATTTTACACATTATAGGAACCATGACTAGAACTATAATTCATATGAATAAAACTATGTGGCATAAGATATATTTACATGAATAAAACAATTTTAAAGATAATCCATAATAAACCAGAAGCATCATGGTCATAGAATGAATTATTAATAGTTTTCTTAGTCAAATAAGGAATTTTCAAACAGCCTAAATAAATATGATATTATGGGGCTCACAACCCCACAAGGCATTGCTCAATCCTAGAAACCCTTGGAGACCCATGATTATTTTATTTTTAAATTTTTACACTAGATTGGTGATATGTAATCAATAAAATAATCAACCATGAGACCCCGTGAATCCTTTAGGACAATAAAAAACCTCTTGGAAGAAGATCAAACAAGTACTGAAATATAGATCATAGTTGGTTCCAACGGGTGCTTGGGAGAATGCAGTCTCTCGGTGCAATCCTCACAAAAGTTGGCACACATCTAGGTATTAGAATCATTACTTTCATAATTATATTTCAATAATAGAACATGGAGGATGTATGTAAATTTCACTATAGATGAATGAGAAATTGGATAAATGAATAACTCTCCTCTCATCTACTTTATACAAAATCTCACGGGTGACGAACAATTTACCAGAAGAAGAAGCATCATGAAATTGATTCATGTTGATAATAAACACCCAGGAATAATTCCTTAATATGAAACCCTTATCACTAATTTTGTCCCCCCTAATGTGGATAATTTGTTTACACCCTCCAAATGAACATCAATAAATCCAAAAATGAAAAAATACCCCTATATGTGTATCATTGTCCTCGTAAAAGAAAAAGAAGGAGAAGGTGGTTATGACTCATGGAACACATAAAACTATAATATACATGTGATCATGTGACAATGATAAGGATACAAGAAGGGTCCATGGGCAGGGATAGACTGCAACACTTCCTAAAATGTCCCTTCACAAGTCGTTATACTCTCACGATGGCACTGCAGAAAACCAGTGATTATGCTGTTATAGCTGGATGTGATCCCCCTGGACATGCAGTTTTTCAACCAGTATTCGCATGGACACATATCAATGAATCCTATGAATATAAGAGGGAATGTACTAAAGGCACATGCCTCTTTCACCCTTAAAACCCACAATATGGATCAACAATGGTGAGGATTATTAACCTATACAACATTGAAGAAAACCCATGAGAATCCAAACCTTTGGAAAATAAAACAAATGAAATTAAATGAAGTAGGAGGGATCCTCTTATAGTAATAAAAAATTCTTGATGAACCCATTTCAGTCATCAAGGCACAACATGAACATAAATGTGTGGTCGCTGAATCTAGTGAAATCCCTTTGAGTTTTCATCATCAACATGCAGAGGGCCTCGAGTATGTCCAAGAAACATTTCACGCCCCCTATGGCTCATTAAGGGAATTTATGTTGAATTATCTATAAGAATTATCATGCATCTCCACAAGACCTGTTGTGTTTATGTTATAGAACACCATGAAGTAGGGTGAATTTCCCTTATGACACCCAAAAAAATCAATATATCTCCCCATTCCTTTTAAAATCAAAAAATTGAAAAAGGGAGGAGGTTGAAGACACTGGTGGTCAAAAAACCCTTACGATGTGCTAAGGTAATCAACTGAATGGTCTCTTTATACTCATTGACAAGTCAGAATGATTTTGTGAATGTTCTTAGATGATCCATTCTTTTTTGCAGAATGTCCCATAAATGCCAGTTGAGATCATGTAAAAGCCATTCATTTGGAAACCTGATCCAATGAAGGCACTATGACATGACATTATGACTATATAGAATTCCTTCAACATTTACATCTGACTCATAATGTCTATATTAATTGGAAATAATATATTAAAGGACTCATTGATGGAATTGAAACATTGTCGCTAATCTTAGTTGACACCCTTAAAGTGTTCCATGGAAGAGACTCATGACTACACATGATATGAAATACCTTCATTGACTCCATCATTGTTTCACTCAACATGTTCCACACAATGTGAAATAAAACTTGTATAGTGTGAATTATAAATCTCCAACCATAGATTAAAAATAGGCCATCGCCAAAACCAAGGATCACGAGGACTCTCATAATGATATACTTCCCCTTTTTCATCCAATCACCAGAGAAGATTTCTCAAATCTGTGGATCTTGTTACCAGTATGTTTTCCATCATGTAAGATACTAGTGGATAATGAGAGGTATCAGGTAGAATGAATAAAAAAATATTCTAACCATTCACAAATCAAGTGAACGAATACAATCAAGGCATGAAAAGAATAGTCGACACACATGGTAGATCATGTGATACATAATAAAATCTATCACTAAACAAGTTAAATCTACATGGAATATCAAGTGTGGAGTAATGTATAAATATGGGAGATTTAATAAATGTACATATACAATAACCCACATACACTTCTCATGAACCACCCATGACACTCGACAATACCAGGACATGTCACCCTAATCATGCGATGCTGCACTGATATACTACATGGGACATGTGAAGTCCTCCAGATATGTCATGCCAAGTAACATGGAGACCATTAGGCATGCCACAAATGTCTCATGAAACCTTATAGGTTCACTGATCATGCCTCGCGACATTCTTAAGTTGTGTCACTAGACACATACAGAAACAAATGTTCATGACAATTGAGTTTGGGGATAGCACCTGAGCATTCCAAATGGCTCTCATGAAGCCATACAGGAACACCATCATGGCCTCTCGAAGCCCTCTTGAAATGTATGGCATGAAAAAGAACCCTTTGATCTAATTCACATTGACTCATTCAACATATTACAATTGTGTCATTCATCTATCAAAATGACACCAGGGAATGAAATCTATATTAAAAAACACCCTCTAGACTAGTCCTCTGGAATCATGTGATGGATTCTAGGATCATCAATCCTTGTAATGTGATGGACATCGAAAAATACATCCCTTTTTCATGTGATAAACATTGGACATTCTATCCAAATTTTGTGAAGTCCCCTAAAAAAATAAATTTGATTATAAAATTGTATTAGAACATGTTAGGAAGACACACCAAATATAATAATAAGTAAATCAAGGCATGTTGCGGCGAAAATCAGTGCACGTATGGTAGGTAAGAAATCAAAAAGAAACTGAAGTGTCATTGTGTTATCCTCGACCAAGGAAACTATTAATAATATTATTATATACATAATTTGTAAATTTAGGAGGCCCCCACGAGGTTCAAACCATATAGTAATCCTCCAAGAGATTTCCTGGAATGTATGTACCACATCCACAACAAATAGTACTGATTATTTTCCATCCCTTGTTTCTCACAATGAGAGAAGATCATGTTGGATCACGAAGGTGAAATAACCATATCATCTATGCCATAAATCCTATAAAAATACTAAAGAAACAACATTGTTATCCCCAATCAATTAAAATACAAGGAATGTAATTCAATCTATAACCAGGATATATAGTACTCCTTCCAAAGGCCTGATCAGGATCTCAAATGAGAATTCACAACAGTGTGGCTCATGCCATGTCATTGACATTTCAAGCATTGGGACCCAATCATTCCCATGGGACGACCACTATACAACTTCCCTCAGTGGACTAAGAAATTAATTGAACTATAAGGACTTTGATTCTAGTCATAATTATGATATGTAGGATTCCTCCATGAGGTCCTCTATCTATATTAAATATGTCATGGAAGGTCATGGAACATAATCACGACATCAATTTGTTGTGACACTGATTAATATTTATCTCTTGTTTTTCACATTGAGCATAGCTCATATGGGATTTGGGAGTTTCAATTTTTATATTGTTATCATATTGAACCTCCCACATATAGTGAAATATAAATATATAAGACCTAATTAGTGGCATGATGTAAACCTCCTTTATATGAAGATGTCTACCTTGTGGCCAGTTCTATAAGAATGATGAATCTAGGAGAATTCATATTCTACAAATGAATTGCATATTTAGGATGCCTTTCTAGGTCATGAACTCAAATAGTTTCCCACATTAGTGTATATCCCCCCATGCCTCTAATATATTATCCAAAAGGACCCAATCATTTTCATGGGTGGATCATTCTACCTAATCTATCAGTGGAATGAAAAACAATATGAACTATGATAACTCTAATTCATACACTAACTAGGATACGTACAATGTTATTTTGAGACTCCACCAGAAAAATCTAGAACCTCATTTCCCAAACATATTCCCTCAATGCATAAAATTAAACTACATGCACTTAAAAGACTATGTAGATTTTGATAATTTAAATTATAAGGATGCATTGGATGCCCCATAATAGTTAAATCCTTTTATTTAAATATCAAATACCTCCCTACGTGGAATAAAATAAATATCTGGTTATACAACTTCAACATAGAAGTTGTAACCCATTACTCAAAAACAGATTAATATCCTCAAATACCTATAGATATATTATCCAATGAGTTCCAAATTACTATCTTCATTATTGTGATCCCTATACTTTTGTATATGTGGAAAATAAACCTATAATAATTTTTTAGGGAAACTTATCCCATAAGGGTATTACCAAGAGATTCACACATATATTATAAATCTATAATAGGGTTCTAGAGTAGGAAGTAATAATTCCCCCCGAAAGGGTGTGATGATCCAAACCTCCCACAATCTTATCAATATTGAGTCCCTATGTGCCATCGGGCTTGAAAACCAAGGTTAACACCTTCCTTTGGAAAGAAGGTTTAAACCCAGTTATGGATGGGGGAGACATTTGGTGTTTATATTAAAAAGAGGCAATTGTAAGACATTGTTAATGGATTTTCAAAAAATAAACACCCCATAATCAACCTCTTGGATAAACCAAACCCTCCTTGACAAGTGTTCCCTATCACACCCTTTATCCCATTGAAAGAAATTATATGAAGGAAACAAAATCATATAATTATATTAGTCATAAAATTATTGATAATATTCTTTTTTCGAGATCCATGAGATATATATCCCCAAGACACATGGAGAAGATGCTGATTTTAGTAGAAATATACTTGAACAGACCAACTATAGATAGGGGAGATGTCTCCAGAACATCTATTCCCAACATTATGTTATCCCAGATTATTTGGTATTATGAAATTTTTTTGGGGGTTAATAGATGAAATTGGCATGTATCAAAAAATAAGGTAACATCATTGTGAACTTAATGATGTATTCCATTATTTTTGGTTGGATGATTCCAAGTGAATTTATTATTTATAGGATATAGTATCCTTACTAATGAACATCTTGGGTGTTTTGATGGACTTCCTCTTAAACATTTAGGGTTTCTCTTCCTCTAATTGGTATGTGTAGGACTCCATTGAAGCCTCACATTTAGGGGACATTGTTGTAATTTGGAACCTTATAAATGATGAATATTAATTCAATCCAATAGATCAATTCATTTATGGATTTTTATGACTGGGGAATCTCACATTGGAGAGAGCCGATTACTGGGGATATCCATACAACATTTTTTATATGTTATCAATGATATATGATCCACTTGATTCGGGATGGTATTTATCTTGGATACCTAACAATTTTTTTTATAACTGAATAGACTACCTAGTGATTTGTATTGAGAATAATCATATCATCATGACCATGACTATCCTATGTTATTGTCATAATGTTGAAAACATTGTATTAGGAAGTACGTGAAAGTGGGATGAGAGAAAGTGTTTTATAAAAGGTTACCATGTACAAATATATATATAATTGTATTTATTATTCCTTCTTGATTTCATATTCACAATTGTTCTTATTTATTACCATCTATGTTCCATCAATGATATTCAAATTTGAAATTAGTATTTTTAGAGATTTATTCAAGGTGGTAATGATGTATTGATATCATGTGACATTGTTGGTGCATACATATGATATAAGGATAGAGTAAGAATGTACTTCTTTGGTTGGAAAGATGAGAATATTCTCCATGATGAATTATTTGTATCTAAGTTTACTACCCTTCGTATTAGTATCCTATAGTCAGTATCAATGTAAAATTTCCACATTTGAGGTTTGGGTTCATGGATAGTGAGAGCCCTTCATCAGGGATATATGTGTCTAAAAAGAACATATAATACATTGGGGGTAAAACGAAAATGTCTGTTAATTCATATCCTTGGACACATTTTATGATCTCAAATTCATTTCATTCAAATGAAAATCTATTATCCACATTCATGTTTCCTAGTAAATATTGGAAAACCAATGATATATTTGAGTGGGGTAATTCCAGAGAAAAGATGTAAATGATAATTTCATTGTAATTTCTAAACATTTACACTATCAAGATAATTTCCAATAATCTTTTTTGAATACCATAGTGTCATGTCGTAGTTTCCAACAAGGTACTCCTAATAGGGTAGTCAATTTTCCCTATCACCACATCATTCTTCTTAGATATGTGAGCTCCAAGTGACCACTCTAATATTTCAACCTAGTTTAGGAGTGGTTTTCCTTTTATAGAAATCATTTCCCCCATGGTTAATATAAGAAACTACTTGGGATACATGAAATTATATTTAATATCCATCCCATTAATAGAAAACCCCATGATTCATCATATTTAAGATGGAAAAGAAATTATGGTGATATTATCTATAAAGTGTATGAAACAAACACCCTGATCATGAATTTATTAAAGCATCATATAATTTAATGGAGGGTTATATAAATATCGCCCTAGTATTCTAGATATTGAATTCTATTCAATGATGATGTACCATAAATTCATCAAACTAACATAATGATACACCGAAACAGTATTTCCTGGGGTCCATCATCATGTTATGTTTCCAAGGATTGTTGAAAATTTTCTTGATATCCAAAATATGATCACAATGTTATTCATACATTCCAAACAAATCAATAACATAAAATTATATTATATTCCAAATAAAGGTATTGATAATATAGTTCATTGAATACTGATTTGACTGTTTGGGATCTTCAATTAATATTGAATGACAAGATAGTTGTATACCCCTTGGGGAACCATGATGGTAATGGCCACTACATTATAAAGGCTTAGCCAAATCAATTTATACTCATTATATCCAAAATTTAGTAAAAATACCTCGAAACCAGTCATCACAAAAATATGTAGATATGTTATCAGGACTAAAAAATCATTATTTCAGAAAATACAATTGAGATCCCTAATATTAATGTTGACAATGATATTTCAATTTTTATTCTTTATGGGTTATATTTTGTTGATTAATTTAAGGTATTGATCATCGAAAATAAATTTATATTTAATAAACATTTCAACTTCACCTTCTACCATACTAGCATTTGGTGAATACATTATCATGTATTCTTAATTATAGAATTTTTGGAAATCATTAAAACTAAAATGATGGGTATTATAATAATGGACCATATTTCTAATTTATGTATAAATCTCCATTAAATTTATCTCTATATTTTCTAATAATTAAGATATATGTTTCATGTTATTCCATGAAATATAAAGTACTAATAAATTTTGTTAGATGATCCTCCTCGGTTCCTAGATTTATATTTCATTGTTCACATATGGTATTTGAGTACCCAATCTCAAAAAAAGATAGTATTGCTAATAATTTTCTTATTCTATTTCTTATGCATTCCTATTTCTCTAAGTGGAAGATATATGGGAATTAGGTAATTTAATTTAATATTTATGTACATAATTAGATTCCAATAATAAGTTAGGTGTATTATTATCTCTACTTGATTGGAATCATTTATATAAATAGTAATGTTATTCATATATGATTTATAAAATTTTATCATATGAGAATTTGGCTAAATTCATTACTTTATTCTCAAAATTTAATTTATATTTACTTCGATGAAGTGTTTCATCCAATTTTTATGAGGAAAAAAATTTCTAGAATAGTTACAGCAATAAAGATTCTATGGGGATGAGTGAATCAGAAATTATGGTATGAAAATCATTTTTTCATCTCATTGCTTACTCAATAATAATTCTTCCGACTGGAAAAAGAGAAGGAAATTTAGTAAATTATTTATCACAGAACCCCATAAAACCATTTTGAACCTATCTCTACACTGATTGAGAACTAATAAATAATTTTTATTAATGGTTACACATACCTTTCTCCAGTTTATGCCATAGACTCATAAATATAGCTTCCAATCAATTGGGTGAATTTATCAAATTTGTGTTTTTTACTATAAGTTACATAAAACCATTCTATATAATCTTCTTTCTATATATTTAGAGTCACAAGAATCAAACGGAACAATATAACACTACAAAACCATAACTAATATATCAAAAGAGTACATGAGGATCTAATTATATGGTGAAGAAAATATAGTGAACATATGGGCCCATAGACTCCTTGAAAACATGTTGAATGCAGTTTTTCATAAACCATAAATCCTTTAATGTTTAAAATGATTACACAAAAAATTTCTCTATGTTTGATCCTCCAAAATGTATTCTACAAAATCTTTTCATATTCATTGATTTTCATGTTTAAAGTATACAATTAGACCTCATTATATCCCAATAGGCAGTGGGTCAATATTGTTAAAATATTAATCACCAAATATTTATCAATTATATCCTAGAAAAATACAACAATATTGAAATTTAAAGGTTTATATAAGGTCATGATGTTCACATGTATCAATGCTTCCAAATCATGGTTCACAATGGAAATAACCATGCGATATTCCTCTTGACCAACATCAAAATGACATTTCATGGATTTAGTGGCATCTTCCTAGAAATAATGATAGATTTGATAGTGACTAGATGAAGAAATACCTATATTCCCTTGAGATATGGATATCATCAATAATATAGTGCTTATCCAAAATGATAGAGAGTTAAATCTACATGTCTTAGTTCATTACAAAGGTGATATGCTTCCATTGTTGATCTAATTCCTTTTTCTTGGGTTTTAAGGTCATTACTACTAGTTTTGGTGACTCCCTCCCTGGGTATATAAAAGAAATTTTTTTCCCATTTATTGGTTTTGATGAGTTGGACATCCTATATTGAAATGTTTATTCAAAGCATGAGTATCATAAAGCAGATCAGAATGTATTATTAGATACAAATGAACCCAAATTGATTTTCGATAATACCATCGATCTTATTAATCTTGTTCAAATTCCTACATCTAGGTTTATGTGCAATATATATACTCATAATAAATATTCCATTAATGTAGAAGTATACATAATCCTTGTTTTTATAATCCTAAATGGCCATGGTTACCTCCTCCTCTCTTATGGATGGGGTGTTTAGGTTTTTAATCATCATTATCTTTATTAGAGAATGGGGGTTTTTTGGATAACATTCTCCAAGTTATATTATGTATCCTCATCCATGTATGTTCAATTTGGTAGTGATGTTCCTATTTCACTATTTTATGGGATAGTTTCCAACATCCTTATGATGGAAGTAGAAAGTATAAAAGGGTTTAAACTAATTTATATACCATTAGGTACTCCTACTCTTGATCCTTTTTTGTAGGATGATTACTGTTCCATCTCTTAGAGGGTGTGATAATAAATATATTGTCTTGAACATAATAGGGTGTATGGGTCAGATATGGATATTTTATTTTCACCCTGATAATAGGGTACACCCAACTAATTGACATACAAATATAACAATCATTGAAAATATGGTGACACCTATCTTAAAATTTATATCATTCTACACTTACTTCCAATGGAAGGGTAAAAATATATTTCATTTTTATCGAGGGGTTTCTTAGTCTGACCTACTAAGAATATAATATATTTTAGAGTAAATATTTCCAAATCAATAATTTTCCATATTTTACCCTATCATATAATGTAATGGGATGTAATCAAGGTGGTTTTTTGAATAACTTTATCTGGTTTCTTTCCACCGTCAAAATGAAAAGGTTATTCTCTAAAATGTTAATAATGTTTCATGAAAATTATTCACATTGGAATGAATTGTGTTTTATTCATCCAATACCCAGACCATTGGAAAATTTTCTACCTATTTAGTTCTTATTAGGAAACATTCCATTCTATATTTGATCATGAGGAGGAATCTCAACATATTCTATAGGATTCATTTCATAAGAAAAATTCTGTTCTGGATTGATGTTGGTGATATGGTCTATAATCTATCAAAATTATTAATTTATACTAATATATTTGGATGAAATTTCATCTAATTCCATCATATAACATCATCTAAAAACTTTTCAATGGGTTCCATATACCATATGAAAACATAGTTATTTTGGGGAGGGGTAGTTAATAAAAAATTCCATATTTTATCGTATAGCAATAATAGGTTTTCAGAATTAAATGATGAGGCAGTTGGTGTAGTTACCTCAATATCTTAGGTTACCCATGATATTATGTAAATGAATGTGATATAATTCAACATATAGAGGTCCTTTATGCTGAAAAGTTTGGTAAATACAGGAAGGAATGTTATAATTATCATTGTGGGAAGGACCTCCATAGATTGACATTACTTTTTAATATGAAATATAATAATAGGTATTACTCTGGGGAGGACATACAGAGTTAATTATAGATATACTATAATAAGGAACACAACATATAAAAATTAATCCTCATGCTATTAAGGAGTGATAAAATATTCTCATACCTCTACTGAATGATGATAGAGGGATTGATGAATATTACAATTTAATGGGAATATAATATGAGTTGGATACTATGTGATGTAATTTCCTTGAGGAATCATACATAAAGCACCCATAACCCAAATTCTCATTTCTGATTCTAATAATACATAATTTACCCATCATATTTAATTCCATGTGACACATCCAGAATATAAAATTCTTATAGTTTTAATCAATTCATTAATTAGAATATTAAAATCATAAATAAATGCATAGTACTGGAATCAAATGTTTTAGTTCCATTAGATATTATCTATTTTGGTAATTTAGTTGAAATTTTTTCTTCATCATTATCTAATTTTTTTTCACCAAATATATATCTCTATACAGTATAGAGTACATAATTCCCTAGAGAAATGGGAAAAAATTAAAGGATTGAGATAAAATGTTATGCAATCAAAAACATGTCCATGATAAAAAAATATTGTATCATAGTAAAATTGGAATTCATGATCACGTGATAAATAATTAACATAAATGTGTGTGGAATCATATGATTAGTCAACAAAGAATAAAAAAAGGTCATATAAATTCAAAATTTCCACCTTATACCATGTAACCAAATTTATATTTAATGAGATAGAAATAAAAATACTTTGAGTATAATATCAGTATTTGGAATAATAAAAAAAATTTGATTGAGCGTAAGAATATAAAATTATAGATTAATAAACAATTATAACCATAATAAAATCCAAATATAAAGTTATGAACATAATAATAATGCATATATATAGGTTTTTTAACCTAACAATAATTTTCAAAAAATACTTTTGAACATATCAATAATGTACAAACATTGTGTTGTGAACATTACAAAAATTTAAATGTATAGAGATGTGAATATAAGAATAATCTCCATGAATATATTTTTCAACATAAATATAATGTATTTAAATTTTTTTATAATAATAATAATGTTATTAAAAAAAGTTATGAACATAAAAACAATGTAATTTCATAAATTTATGAACATAAAAATACCTTTTATGAATAAAAAAATTATCAAATGAGATAAGAAACATTACCCAATGAATTGAAGATATATATTGGACCCCACACATAATAAAATCATGAAACATACATATGTATTGAATATATTATTTATCATGTATATCATCTAGAAAAAACATACTGTCTAGAAACATGTTATATAACAATTTGAAACGGTATCCCATAAGATTATATAAAGATTTATATTGTTTGTTACAAAAACATATACCCCTATAATAAATACATAAATGGATCATTTTGTGTCTGATCATGATAATTTACCATAATTTATAAATCATTTTTATAGAGAGAAGAAAATGTACTGAAATCATTGAATTATTTTTATTCATGCATTTAGAATGTTGTTAAAAAATTTGCTTCAAGTCACTTTCAAATATAATTTTTTCAAAACATGATACGAATAATTTTCTAAACATTAAATTAAAATACCATATAATAATTAAATATATAAATATATAAATATAATTACATTATACATAAATATATTATGATTGAATGATAAAATAAATAGACAAAAAATTTACATTGAATTTTTTAAGAAGTATTAGATTAATACACACATGAGTAAAGTGGTAATAACACAATATTACTTAAATTTTATATGAAAAAAATAATGTACATAATTAAAAACATATTTCTATTTCAAAATATTAATGGAATAAATTTTTGTAAAGAATGAATATAGATATGGAGGAGAATTACATAAAAGATAATATGTGAATTATCTGTACAATCATTGTTATGCTGAACACAGTAGTTCCATAAGAATTCATTGATGTAAAAAATATAAATACCATAGAAAATAAATATTAAATAAAAAAAATAATATTATTTTGATGAATCTGAACATACCAGAGTAAAGTTCAATAATTAAATAAATAACTAGATAGAATTGACTCGAGTTAAATAGAAACATGGTTATTTTTTATAAATTAATCAAAATAATGTGAAGGTGGATCACAAAAATATTTTAAATTTAATCAATATATATATATTTATAAATAATATGACTCCATTTTACAGTAATTACACCATGTTATTTATGAATAGTGGAATATTTTTAAATATTTCTTCCAGAAAAGAAATTTTGACAAAGAACCCTTATGTTGGATTATATCATCGTCAAACACACTCTATCATCTTATAAAATATTGTAATGGTAATTAATAATATTTTACATAACATTTAAAATTTTTATTAGATTTTATAGTGATATTTATTATGTATTTATTAAATACATATATCTCATTTTATGATAGTTTTGGAAATAAATTTTTTATATTATAAACCATTCCTCGATGGTTGTTAGTACAAATGTTTTTGTCCTTATTCCAATTTTATAACATAATCCTCTATAAAATATTCATGGTTTTTAAATAGAAATTCTATATGAGTTATAAAGAACCTTGTTCATTCCATTGGAGTTTTGGGTACTGTTCTCAAACCTGAAATCCATAATGCATTTGTTTAATTAACTTTTTTCAAATAAAAGTTTGTATGTTCATATTGATTTATATATTAATATCACTTTATATAATTATAAAAATATATTAAATTATTACTTATTAAATTTCATTCAAATAATATAAATATTCTAAATAATTTATAACATAATCATTTCTCACTATTTATATATGTACTATAAGAGACACAAAAAATTTACTCTATATCATATAAATAAAATATTTTAACAATATATTGGTATCAGAACATTTTTTGAGTCAAATAATTCCATAATATTAAAAATGAAATTAATATAATTCATAAATATAATTTTTTCAAAGAACATATTTTAAATAAATGTAATCTTTTTTCATACATGTAATATGTTATTTAATATTTTATTAAAAAATTACAAAAATATAATATACCTATTTGATTAAAACATACTCAATGACCATATATATAATAATAATACTTTAAAAAAATATTTTTATAATGAAAATATATATAACAATTATATTTCATCCAGTATATAGTCTTTCAAACATTCAAATACCTTTACTTC
Source organism: Viscum album (assembly GCA_963277665.1). Classification (NCBI taxonomy): domain Eukaryota; kingdom Viridiplantae; phylum Streptophyta; class Magnoliopsida; order Santalales; family Viscaceae; genus Viscum; species Viscum album. Next base: position 640,148,628 of record OY728122.1, read on the forward strand.
TTTCTCATTATGTCTATAATATTTATAATTCTCTACATCCCATCCATTATTTAAATCGGGGTTATGATCATAATGGAAAAACATTAGGAAAAATATTTCTTATATGTAGTATTTTTAATTTGTTGTAGACTTATAATACTTGTGTTTTATTAAATTTATATCATTTAACATAGTTATAATGTTTTTACCTTGCATTGTAATATATTTATCTCTATAAAACCATGTGTTGTTTATTCTAGTTTGGAGTTCCCTGTAAAATAAATTAATAAAAAATGAATTTATTTAAAAGGAAATTAATATGAATACCATAAGATCCTGCATGATGGATATTAATGGTTCAGTGACCTGGGTTGGAAAAATTAGTTGGAATGGATTTTTAATGTATTTGAAAATAATCATGCATTGGAACCCTCCATAGAGAAACCATCTAATTTTTGGAATATATTGTTAACATCAATGTATGGATTTTAAAATATGCTTATAATATTTACAATATATAGTAGTAAGGTCGATATAATCCTTCTTTTGGTCATCAGTCACTATAAGAATAGGACAACATCGTTCCTAGGTGAGGAAAAGAATATTTGCATTCCCTTATGTGGGTGACACTATGATTCTTTGATGTGTGTCATATGGGTGGATTGGAATATACCCATAAACATATGTTACTTCTGGTATTTTTTATTGATATTATTTATTGGGGATATTGTTATTATATTTTCCAGACGTTACTACTAAAATATGTTTGTTAAATCAGTAATTGGACACATGGATATGAGCATGCACCTGAGTTACATCTGACATGTCATGGAAACCACTTTTAGTGGTTGACTGGATATTATTATTACCCTATGTGACTATAATATTATAATAGAAAATACCTATGGTAATAGGGATATATAAACACCCATAATCAGTATTATTCAATGGGGTATATTTATGATCCACATGAATAGGTTGAGGAATATGGTCCAATTGTATATTATTAATAGACATATGATGATAGTATCCCATAAATATTTGGGTGAATAGAAATATATGCATTCCCCCTTTTAGCCAACATATTGTTCTAATGTGTTTATTTGTTATCTACTTGGTAATATTGGAATTATTGGATGGTGTCAGTAGGGATATAAGACTTCTCTTTGGTTTCTTCTAGAGTATGTTAATGGGATTCGATGATTGAAATGGTAATATAATTCAAATATTTCTCCATCATGATATATTTATGGGCTTCATATTTGGGATTAATAATATATACATCATCTTGAACATCTCCATTGATGTGTTGGTTAGTTTCAGTTGTGTTAAAGATAGTGTAGGTTTATTCCCTATTGAGAATCACTTTTCACCCATAACTACAACTCACTATGTTTTTTCTTTCTGAGTAGCACATGTATAGCTCATTCATATAGAACCCATAATATATTCTAATGGATAAGATATCATGCAGCATTGGTGATGGATAGTGGTCTCCCTCCTAATAAAATCATGGGAAATAATACAGAAGTCAAAAAAACATCCACTACCTCCCTAGGATTAGGGAGACAATATAAATCATTTTCTAGAAAGAGACACTCAAATAGGTTAAACATGAAAATAGTGACCAAATGATAAAAAACAGACCATAATTATTATGTCCATTGGCATGGTTCTTATCTAAGATGATCTCATGAGATTACTCCATTATGATGGAAATATTGTATTAATATGTTTGTCTCATAAAATTTTAATCAATGAGTCGGTGACAACATCATCTTGGATATCGAGGCCACATCACTTGTTTCTCTATGGTATATGCCTGGATCATTAGTTTATGATGAATATAAGGTTAAGGATATCTATGGTGGTGACTAGAATATATCAACATGAAACTATGGGATAATTAAAAGCATGATGTCTAAATATTGATCAAATGGAACCCTATTGAATTCACTGAAGATTATGAACAGATTAACAACCTTAAACAATAAAACCATAATTTTCTCAAATTAATATATTACTATTTTATCAATCCCTTTCATTGGTAAATTATTTACATTAGTTGCACCATCATTTCCATATGTTCTTCCCTCCAAATAAAATGTCATCTAGGTTATTGGCCTACATTTCAAAATAAATTTGTCATTGGGAAATACCAGTGAATCTTTAGAATTCATAATTTTCAACAATATTGGAGACTTGGTTAATCTCATACATTAAGAGAGAATTAATGCATAGTCATAGTTTTTCATATATATTCCTGAATCATTCAAACATCCCAATATTGTTCTTATTAAAATCATTAAATTTTCCAATAAAAGGCATGGTTTGATGTTAAAATCTGTACAAATTATAGACTCTCCATTATTCTATTATTAGGTATAAATGTTATAGATTATTATTACTTAAATTGGTACTCTAGAGATTATCTCCCTCAAGTTTGATAGTATGTTTTATTGAGTATGGATCAGACTCATTGAAGATGATTCTTTTGTTTGCCTATGAAATTTTTTTGAACCCACATTGTTTGGGGAAACATTATAAGACACATCATAACTTTTATGTCCATGGGATAATGTAAAATGTTGTTCCTTTTAATATTGTGTGTATTGTACTAAGTGAATTTCATTTTATGTTCATGTTTCTAGGTCCTATGGGATATTAAAATTCAACAAAATATAGGTTTTATTTATATAAATCCTAATAGGTATAATAAAACTATTGAGTTTCTGTTTCAATTATTGAGTTAATTTGAAGGAATATATGAATAAAATTTAATGTTTCTTTATAAGGATGTGTGGTGAGTATTTTTGTTTTTGGAAGCTATAAATTCACTTGGATGGTTTCTTAGTAGTGGTTACTATGGGACTTGTGCAACATTGTACATTTTTTTCATTCCCATTATTAAAAACTAAACACCAGGTTAAATATAAGGGAATCTTATTGAATATGGCTATTTAGGTATGATGGACTCATTGGGAATGTTTACCATTGACGAATATGGACTCATAAGTAATATGAACCTTCAAAGAATATATACTCATAATAAATATTTCCTTTTGATGAAGGATTCAGAGGATATATGACCCTTTGAGGATGATTTGGGGCTAACAGATTTTCATCATGTATTTATAATGGTTATGGATTAGAACAAGAAGGAGGTAAAAATGTGTTTATATCTTCCATAAATTTATGTTTTCATAGGGAAGGAATACTATACTCAATATGAATATAGTCCAATGAGGAATAGTTGTTTCTTACACATGATAGGACTCCCACACACTATTAAACATAACACTGTATGATGAATGGAAAATGATTGATGAATAGATTCATGGGGGATATGGCCTCATTAAAATTATGTTTTGTTTTGTAAAAATATTTCATGTGTGTGTGGTCTCCCACTTCTTTTCCACTAGAAAAAATCCCAAGATGTAACTTGACGCTTGGTTAATATGGAATCTTATAAAATTTATTGAGTATTACACATATAGTTATCATCTTATGTGGAGGAAAACAATCATGGATTATTCCTATATATTACTATCATTTAAGTTGAGAAATGTGATGGTGGGACTATGGGGATTAACCCATGTGGTAGTCCCATACACTATCATTATCATAGTGAGAGGAAAAAAGGGGTTCACTGGGTTCCAAAGATGATTGGATGCATGATATGAATCATCCATGTAATGAAACAATAGTTAAGGCATGCTTCACCAATATCCTCTTGATGGTAACTGTCATTATCAATAGAGTGCATGATCATGAATACCCTGTGGGTGATTTGGTAATATAGGATTTATCAAGGTATTCCTTTATTCAAAAGAATACATGATTAATGGATTAGACAGAGGGTTAAAATGCTTGACCATGTGATTCACCAAGCCATGGATAATTCCTATATAGGTAGGGCCTAGGTAGTAGTCCCAGAGAAATTAGATACAGAGTTTGTGATATTAGAGGGGGAGCGTATATCTATGCAGATATGGGAGTTTCATGCACTAGTATAGGTACCATGGTAAAGGCATTCTCTAGTTGAGGGTTAATGTTATGTTTCAACCTAGTATAGGCATAAATAATATGGTCCCCTTGTTTGATGTAGGGAAAATGTGTCACCATAATAGGGAAGTTAGATGATGTGGTAACAATTTTATGGGGGGTTACATGGTGATTCTCCCTTGTATATTGAGGAGTAATATGTGTCTCCATAGTCTAATGGTATATTGACTATGGTGTCCTAGTATTTTCTAATGTTGATGGTTCACCCTTGTATGTAGTCCCTAACCCAAAATCCCATTTTTGTTTGGTAGAGTGATTTTTTCAATATAAAAGTTTGTAGGGGAGGTGGTCAAAATAATAAGATATTTAGGGAGGTGCTTCCCCAAATTATGGTGGACAATGGGCTTGAATTAAGTATTTTTATTCCTAGTTTATCATTGAGTAAGGGGTCATTTAACCTAATCATAGAGGACTATGGAAGAAGGGATCTCCAATAAAAGTTATTATATGTCCATGCATTAGTTAATGTAATTAAACTCAATTTCCATTTAATTACCTTAGGTGTTATTATTAATTAAGCTACATTATGTGGGTTAGAGTGAATGGAACATATAAGTGATTTTTCTGACTGCATCCCATTTCATTCTATCTTGTTTTTCGAAGTGTGAAAAATATAGACACTAGGTGTCAAATTAAAAAACAATAATTATTCATTTACCCTATTATTATATAACATTGAGAGAAGTGATCTTATATAATGATAATAGCGTCTCAAGAAGTTATTTAATGCAATTATCCTCATGTTATATTTAATTTCTTTGTGTTTTGGTATAATTGAGTTTCATAAAGGGGGTCAGAGTGTATGAAACGTAGATGATCTTTAAATTAAGACATCCCATTTCTCTCTATCTCTTGTGATTCCACGTATTTATAATATAGACCCTTTGCGTTTATTTTTAATCCAATATGGATAGATGGGTTATCGAGAGATGGGATTAGAAGGGTTTTTGAGCATGATCTCGATCGTATAATCCGTGAGTGTGGGTGTTCTAGTGTAAGAAATTTATGAAAAGTAGGTTAGTAAAATTTTACATATGTGAAAGTGGTCTATGGAACACATAGAGTCCTTTGGGAGTTTACGTATGTTAATTCACATTCTCCATGGTATGATGGAATGGTTTTTATCCAATGGATCTTGTTGACGTGGAAGTTCTCTTCCAAAAACATTTTCCTTCATCATTTTCAAGTTTCAATCATTTAAAAAAATTGTTATTATAGTCGCACATCAAATAATAAAACTATTGGATTTTATTTATTTATAATAGGTTCATAGGCCCTAGTAATCTAAATTTGGTGACTTACTTTGTTATAGTGACATAGTTACAATGAATCAAATCCGAAAGGATCGATCACATTACCAGTTTTGGATAACTAGACACATAGGTGTTACCCATTTTATATTGGGAAAGGAAATTAAATAATTACTAAATTAAAACCTCAGAATCCATGAATAAATTTACATGAATTATTCTTCATATATTTTGGAATTGAAATAAATATGGGTGATCTAAAATACTCATTAAGGGTTATTTATATAAGAAGAAATCAATAATAAATAAATATAACAAATGTGAAATGTTATAAAAAAACAAATATTTAATTTAAATAACATGAATATCATTAAAATATAAGTAATAATACATATTAAAAGCTAAATAATTATAAAAATTCAATTTGATAACTTTAAATAGAATGAAATGTATCCATATATATTAACATATTGAAATCTGAGGAATAGTAATAATAAATAAATTATCCAAGAGGTAAATTATTAATTATTCTGCATTAGGTTTCCTTAAAACATGATACCATTACTATAAAGACCATTAAAAATATGGTTTAATAAAAATACATGGATCAAACTGATTTATTTGGGATAATTACATATCTACTATCAAGACAGTTCACAATATTTTTCAAAACTACTAGGTTCAAAATCTTATTGTTTGGCCAACTGATTTGTCTCATGAGACTACCTATGAAACAAATGGATTTATAAAAATGGTCACAAACCCACATCATGAATTTAATATGAGTTCATAATATATATAATAATAAATTTAATTCATGAAAAATGTTCCTTATCATAAATTATCCTCATCGAATTAAGGATACAAATTTATCAACAATTCCCATTTTTCTGAAATTATTTTCAAAAGAAAATCCATATGTAAATTTCAATAAATAATAGTAAATAATAATTTCCATCATGTAATAGTATTTATTTTGAATAAAAATTAATTTTCTAATTAAAAAAAGTTTACATGAATGTTATTTTTCTAGAGGAAGTTGATAATAAATAAAGTGATATCGTTCTATAACTGTTAAAACATGTTAATTTTATAATAAAATCCCCTTGGATTAAATAATTCAATGAAAAAATTAAAATAATATGAATAATTAATTAATTATGATATTACTAGTAAAATTGTAGAATATAGACCTCATAAAATAGAATTGGTACATAGTCACAAATAATTATCGATGGCATGTAAATTATGATGAAATCATTTACATAATTCTCTATATTGGTTGAAGGTGATTTTACCTCCAATATTGAGGTTTCAAACATGTTATTAATTAATACACGAACCATATTAATATATATAATATCATATATAATCCATTTATAAAATCTTATTATATTTTCATTAATTATATTTCATTGTTTTCATTGATTCGATGGTTTATTTTCTAGTTTTCTCATGCATGTTTGATCATGAATGATCCGGTTCATGTGCATGTTACATAGTTATATCATCTCAAAAATAATAATAATGACATACTTTTCCTATTTTTATCTCATTTTTACTTTTAAAACCATTAATTACTAATGGTTATGTAATATGATGTATGTTATGATCATAGAGATTGTAGGTAGTACCTAAGAAAGAGTAATGTTTCAAATTTTCAATTATCATAATGGAAGGGAAGTATAAAATATTTTAACTTCTGTTAATTATAATTATATAATATGTATCATATTATATATTATATATTTCATATTTGTGTTGTGTTTATGAAAATATTGTCAGATATCTTCATGAATGCGGTATTCCACATGTAATGAATAATGTTTTCATCTTACAAGAGAGAAAACGAAAAGAAAGAAAATGAAATATATTATATTAAAAAAATGATAAATATTTCATGAGAATAATAAATATTTCATTAGTATTACATATAACAATTATATTTTTTTCTATCACCACCCTTATGAAGTGTTAGAGATTGATGAATCACAACACATCATGAGGCAGTGGTTTGCCTTACAGATGAGCGATGTTTTCGTATCTCCATCAAAACGCAAGGAAGAAATATATTATTGATATAATTATTAAAAATGAATAAATATTATAAATTTATGATATATATATTTTATATCCATTTTCATACTCAACCATGATAGGTGGAAATGGAATAATGAACGACATTGGTATAAATGGAGGTAAACCACTACACATAGAAACGATGATTTCATAACCCATTTAATGAATGTGGGTTTGGATGTAGGTCATACACATACTATAAAAAAAGAAAATTATATATTAAATTTTTATTATATTATACTACCTTGATTTATTAATTATTAGTAGAGGGGTAGAATGAAATAAAATAAAAATACTTTTTGATGAATATTACATCATCTTTACGTATCCTCTATTTTTTCCATAATGAATTTAAGGGATGAATTTAATTCCAAAAAACTGGATTATTGGAATAGGGGATTGATATTTTTAATTTATTTTTGTCTATTATTTTCAAAAATAAATAGTATTGAATGTGTGATGAATATAACATAGTGGGAGACCATTTATAAGTTGGGGAGATGACACACTTGGTATTTTTGAAAGGAAATATTTTCTTCCTCATTTATCACCTGTAAAAGGGAAAACATGGTCGAGTATCAAAACATAGATATTTAAGGGTATAAATATTTCCATAATATAATTAATATTCATGCTTAATGATATTTTATACACATAGGGTTTTTGTTTAACCCCTAGTAAACCCGTTTTTACCTTAACCATAGTAATTAATTTATACTGAATTAAATATTCTTATGTGTCAAAAATTTTGTTTAAATACATATAAAAATTAAATTATGATTATATATTTCTAATAATTTTTTTAAAATTCAATTAATACTAGTTGAAATATTTAATACATAATCAGTCGTGGTGAAGTGGCGAGAGAGCGGGTTTATAAATTAAAAATTTTCAATAGTATATAATGTTTTTACATAAACATTAAAGATGAAAATGATTCAATAAAAATAAATTCAATAAATTTATATAATATTTAAGGAATTTTACTTTAATTCCAACACAAAATTTAATTTATCATTATAAATTATTTAAATCAAAATCTAGTGTTAAATGAAAATCTATTATTTTCACTATCCATCATAAAATGAAACATTTTCAAACAAGAAACCCCAAAAATATATGCCAAATAATTTGGGATATTGGATTTAAAATTTTAATTTTATTTTCACAAATATATTTTTTAAAATTGGTAAAAATTATTTCGAAATCATGAGTGAAAAAAATGTCTAATTAATCATTTATAGAAATACAGCTTTTATAAAATCAATTATTTTACCGTAAAATAATTCTTATATTATATAAAATAAATAGATTACATAATATCCATATTTTTGATAGTAATATTAATAACCAACAATATAAAAAATAATTTAAATGGCATGTTTAAATAATAAATAAATATATTATTTTCATTTAAATGTTAAGTTTCATGCATCATAACCTACTATGAAAATTAAATTTATTCTAAATGAAGTATATTGTAATGCAATGTGGGATTGAATTTATAAACACTTTAAAATAAATAAAATATAATACATATCATCTTCCTTTAAAAAACCCTACAATTCAATTTTTTATAATAAGTACATCATGGTAAAAAATTACAATAGATAAAAAAAATACAGAAATATCCACATGAAAAGCATATATGTAAATTTTTTTCACCTAACATGATTTATTGATCAATACACTATTTATTAAAATTATTATTTTTTTATTAATTTACATGATTATATTCCTCAGATATATTTCTATAATTTTAATGGTGTAGATAAAGAGTCGCTTCATTAATAGAAATGAATCCCCTACACAAATTTTCAAATGTAATCTATTTTTATAATTAGTCATATATGACTAGATTTTTTGTATTGTGAAATAATGATTTCGTTGTCGGAATATGTTTTGACATTTCAACCTTGATTAGGAGAAAAATAAATCCCCCCAAATTAATAATTAAAAATATTCATATAGAGAGAAGCAAAATCCAAATATATAAACTCCTAAATGTTTAAATGAATTTTTTTAATTAATGTAATTAATTGGGGATTACATAATTGATTAAATTAATATATATATATATATATGTGTGTGTCTGTGTGTGTGTGTGTGTGTGTGTTTGTGTATAATGAATGGGATCTATAATGTTATTTAACATTTTACTAACCATACATCCATTGTGTACAAAAAACAGACAAAATTCATTATCATTATACCATTATTTAATAGTACACGAACTATGTAATTAATATCTCTATGAATCCAATATAATGTAAATTATCAATAATTTTTTAAAAAATTATATAATAACCAATATTAGTGACCCAAATTATTATATAAATTAACCTAATAATAATAAAAAACTAATAAACCCATTGGTAAACTCCAAATTATATTTTGATTTCATTAAAGAAATTTTACACCAATTAAATTAAAACTACAATAGGAAAAACCTATACAATTAAAAAAATGGAATGTACATAACAAATACACAATACAAATTAAAACCTGAGAAACAATTTCCTAAAAAATACGAAACAATTATCAGTTTTCACAAAATCAAAAAACATAAGTTAATAAGGAAAGTAACCAAAATTTTAATTCTCTATAATATTTAAATATAAATGAATACTTTTCATTACATACTGATAATATTACCAACTTATAGTTTAATAAATCATACATTATCTAATATGTTTGGATATATCTGACAAAAAAATTATCTTTTTATTATCTTGCATATCTTGTGTAATAAATAATGATCATATGAAGGTTATTTTATATTCCCCAAAAAAGACAATCCATATTCTATATCACTACTATTGATTTATTCTTAATACCCTAGTGAATATATTATCATATTTATTCTGTATCATATTTCATTCCAATAATAAAGACACCATTACTAATCAAGTCATTTGCTTTTATTAAATTTTATATTTATCATGGGGTAACCAGTCCATAACAAAATCATTATTATTACAAGATAAAAGAGTTTAAATTAAGTTATTTTTCATCACAAGATTCATTTTATTAAACCATATATTTTATAATCCATCCTAATATGACAGACATATACTTCCACTAGTTCACCAAAATCATTTTATATAGATCTAGAAAATTATGTTAAAAATTTCTTTGACTAGCTGAAATTTCATGATTGTGTGACTCATTAATTTAGTGTAAATCACTTGTTTTTCGTTGGTAAAAAATACATGAGGCCTAAAAAATGTATCAGGAGCATCTGGGGATTTTTAGAGCCTGATGTTCTAGAAATTGGATGGTAATACTGAGCTTCATGGTTACTTATAACTATGTGACTCAATTGTGAGAGTTAAATAGTGAATAGGATAGGCCATATAGTTTTATATAACTATGTGAGAGATACCACATGCCCATGCAGGTGCTGTAAATGTTTTGAAAACATAATTTTTCATGTTTTGTTAAAGTTTAGAAAAACAATGCACCTAGCCCATAAGATTGGAGTTGTTGTAATGTGGGTGGTGTATGGTTGGGGTAGGGTTTGGAAAACTGTGCAGATAAACCATGCAGCCAATTAAAATGATTAGAAATTACCATTTTCCGTTCATTCATTTAATCTTAATCCACAAATTTCTTTTTCATTTCTAGTAGGGATTTTCCCTTTCAATCTCATGGATCTCTCATCATTCCGACCTTGGTATTTTGATAAATCTCATGCATGGATTCCATTTTTCATCACCGTTAGAAGCGTTGGATGTGTGACATTAGTCTCCCAAATCATCTTACTTGAATTCATAGTTTATCTCCTCATATCATTCACTATTTGGGTGAGATCTCATATGCCCAATTTTCATGGAATACGTCTATTGCTCTATTTTCTCATATTCTAGTTTGATTTTGTGGTTAAAAATAGATGAGTGTTTGACTCAAAGCTTATGGTAGGTGGTCGAGTAATTTTCACTAAGAATTTATGTGTTTTCATAGTATTTTCCAATATTACACATGTTGAAATTTTCCACATGTTTCCCAATTATGGGTGTTCACCATTATAATTAATTAACCATGATATTAAATACAAGTATACCTTAAATGTATTTTTAGAGGATTCCAACCTATTGTTTACCACTCCATTGGGTGTGTTAATAGATATTTGGTACTTTTAGATAATATTTAATTGAAAAAACACCTTTTATGTGTTTGGATTGATCTAGATAGTAATTTAATTGATTTATAATTAAATAAAATAAATTAATTAAATTGAAATTGGTGTAGAGTCCATTCTAACCACTTCATGTTTATAATTATATAGATTATGTAAATATGAATCCCATGGTTATTTCAGTTATAATATTTATGAATGATCTATAGGGAATAACCTAGTCTTATAGTTATTTTTATAATAAGGATAATGGATGTTGAAACAGTTATGTGTTTTCTGAGATTGGAATTTCAAGTTACCTTACACTGGTTCATTGGAATGGAATTTAACATTGTTTACTAAGTTGGGGAGACGAGAATGATGTTATGATCTCCCTTATGTTAGGTGTTGTTCAATAATACTGACTCAACCATCTCAAGTGATGTGAAATATGTCTCTCAGATGACAGGAAGGTGATACGAGGCCTTGCCAGTTCCCATTTTCATAGAAAAAAAAAAATTTTAAGTGCGGCCTGCAGTTGACTCCTTCTTTTTTTTTGCGGTTCTTTTTTTGGTAATTCTTGTTCCTGGTTTATATTTTGGTTCAATTCTGGGGCCTTAACCCTCCCCGAACTCTGGTCTGGCCTCATTCTCCATCGTTCCTACTCTGTTCGGTTTGGAACAATGGTCCTGTAGGATGCTTTGGGAGGTGTTGTTCGGGAGGTCGATGGTGTCCGGGTTTCACGATGTTCATCTCGCTCTTTTTTTCTGATTGTTCTTTATTCCTAATGTTTCTGTTGGTTCAACGTTTGATGTTTTAGGTTCTAGGTGTGGATGGCCTCCTAGTTTTCAGCCTTGATGAAGTCAATGATGTTCCAAGATGCTACGATGAGGGTCTGGTTTTGTATTTTAGTTCGATTCGTGGGTGAAATCGTGATATTTCATTGACAAGGTTGAAGATGTCTGCGGTGATGGTTGTTTTAAGCTCTAGTGATGATGCTTTTATGGTTTTCGGTTTTTGACAACGGATATGGGTTTCCTTATAGTGAATTCGGATTACAGGTCGTGTGGTGAAGACGAAGTGTGAAGTGTGTTGGTGGTTTGATGATGCGGTGGGGCGTTGGTCGGTGGGCTCTCGATGGTGATCCGATGACGACAAAGCGGAAATGAGTCATTATGATGATGATGTGTTGAGGGCGGCGTTGACGTGGATGGTTCTGTTGACGTGACGAACAATGTGATGGTGTGGTGCTCGATGACTTCCCAGCGGCAGCGTGATCTTCAACGATGCGTTGGCCCACAACATGGCCTTAGCATTTGAATTTGGTTTTTTGTTTCATGATTTTGAAATTTGAATGTTTCCCATGGTTCCCACTTCACCCTCAAAGTGGATTTTATAAAAATAACAAAAAAAACGATTTGGAGGTATTGGGCCCATTCCTGGATTTCACCTTTAATTCGACCAATTATGGATTCTAGACTTATACATCATGGCAAGCTGTCACCATGTATCCATGTATATAAAAATATATATCCCCAAATATATAGATAATTTGAATTAAGACATATTATATATAAATATGACTAATATATATATGTGTGTGTGTGTGTGTGTGTCTATATATATATATGGTTCCCATGATCAAACAAATACAAGCCTCTTTTGATGAAGGATGATTCTTCCAGGTGACTCTTTGAATCCTGGGCTTGCTGGTATTTACATCTCATCATTATTTATTTATTACTACATATTCACATTGTTTTGGTATGTACACTATCTAGTTTATTCTAGACCTCATTGGTGGTGGCGTACTGATATTATCTCACACCATATATGGGACACACTTTGTACCAAACTAGAAGAAATTTCTAATGGTGTGTATATGGGAAAGAGACAAGTTACTGATGCTTGATCTGTTTGGAACGTAGCATGGATAATGAAAGAATTTGACCCAGAGAAAGATCATGATTCTAGTGGAGCTATCTTTTAGCATATTTGTATTATTTAATAAAATATTGAATATATATGTCACATGTATCCCAATTTTTTACCTTTTTATATCATTATTCTAGGACATCGTCATGTGTATAACTCATCCTATGTCTACTGATTACTATTACAACTTCTTGGATAATTATGCTTCTTTGGTTGATTATTATAATTTTTTCATTAACCTATATGTTATATTATGCTTCCTCTATTTCTATTTATTAATTATTTCCTTATTTCCAAAATTATATGAGTTTATGTTCTCTAGAATATATCACCATGGACCCAGATGGCTAGTTGGTAGCCTCTTCCATATTGGGGCATGCTCTAGAAAAAGTAACCCACCATCTTGGGCAATCAGTTATGGAACTAACATAATAAGTTGATTGATAGTGGTATCAGAGCTTTATTTTGGTTTTTTTGCAATTTGGGTATTACAATGTATATTAAGAAGTTAATGGAGTTTTGCAATGATCATATTCATGGGAGTAACTAACCCACATATAGTGGGAAACCATACCCCCTGGGATGGGTTATTACTGTTTTTCATTTTTCCTATTACATTTGATACTATTTCACCATCGAGTGACATAAATTTTTGATATCATTATAAAAATTATTATTATTTTTGATTTTTCTCTAATCCTTTTCCTATTATAGATGGGAATTTGAATCCCATGCATCTATAAAGGTTCATTAGAACATATATGCCATAAATTTTCTCCATTTCATTTTCACTAATTGTATTCATATTTAAACTAAATTTATATATTTCATTGCTTCAATATTAATATAATTTAGTTAAAACTTCAGCATAGATGAGTAATTGGATTAATTAATGTCCCTAAATTATCCTAAATGGATATTCCCATATAGATTGGTGATGAAACCTAAAAAGGCCAATTATTCCATGTTTTTTGGACATGACCTACTGGTTTTGGACTGTAATATTACATATATATATAATAGACTACAAAATTAAGTGGAAGTAAACAATTAAATGTAATAGATACCTCTAACTATGATATAAATTGAAATTTAATGGTTGGTTTCATCTATACCTTCTAACATCCAATCTATATATTAGAATATATATCATCTAATATGAGACCTAGAACCTATCATGACCATAATAGTGTGTAGTAGGTGGAATCTCTTCTGTTCTTATGTCCTATAGTGGTGTTTAAGTTAACACATAGACCTGTATTTTCGAGTAGTCGAAGTGGAGAGATATTTTCTATAGGAATGTTATATATATATATATATATATATATATCAAATTATCAATCTATCATCCTTCAAACTACTAAATTCATTTATGAGCTATGAATATAGAATAATAAATTCATTCCACCATGGTATCCTCAAGTATCAAAATAGGAATGTGGTAATGACCATGCACTGGCAGTGGTGATCCCTGAGATTCTACTGATATCTATTGTAATTACCCCTATGGAACCACATTATATACCTTCTACTGAAATCGATGCCAAATATTGAGTGGGTTTTCTTCATACGATGTAGTCTATGCATGGATTTTCTCAGCCTACCCTGCATATGGATGATTTAAATTAGGAGTTTTAGAATCATCATCTTCCCACCTTCTCAGTGGATGGGTGGCCACATGATTCCACATCACGGATTGGGGACATTCTTTCTATATTCAATAATTTGAGGCAGCTTTAGAGTGGATGAACAAGATCACATTGTATATTCCCCACAGTTCTTCCAAGAGATGGTGGGATTAAATTATCTAGGAAGACCGACATCGAGACCGAATCAGGTGTGATTTCTAGAATATATTCTATGAATACTTACTTCTACAAATATTTTGGGTTTGATGGGATAGATAGTTCATATACTTGTAGTACATTTCTATAAATATAATTGAATATTCGTTTTGTTTTATCTTACTTCAATGATTTTCCATGACATTATCTAGAGATGATTTATGACAGTCATGTGTTTTGATGTCAGTATTGTATAATTTATCTAATCTTAGGTTAACATATTCTTATTGACCACTAATTTTGATATTTCCAAACTGGACCCAATTACGGAGCATAATTTGAGGGAAGGTGATAGTGTGATATAGGGATGTTCAGTGCCCTGACCTGGTGGTGTTTCTTCTAACGAATGTTAGTATAACATTTTGGATTCTTGTGAGTGTCGAAGAATTTATGAAACTCATAAAAAATATTTCTGAAAATTTCTCTAGTGGGAGAATCCATGAAACAATAAACCGTAGTGTGTGTGAGGTACAATTGAGGGAAGGTGGTGTGGAAGGATGGGGAATATCCATCACATCAGCAAGACCATTCCACCATCACCTGGCCAAAGTGGATGTACTCATACACCATGCTCTAGAGTGGTACTGGTAGTATCTTACAAGCTAGGTATCCAGAATATGATTGGCCACATAGACTAAGGTATAGCTAGAGGAATGTGAATTTAAACTTAGGACATGTAATGCTAGTCGAAAAATATTTCACATGGTATTTATGTAGTGAAATAGGGTTGTGGTATAGGTTAGTTAAATGTAGTGTTCCCTATGATAGAGTACTAAATTACTGAGCCTTGAAATATTTGAGGAATTATTATAGTATCATCTGTTACAGTGACTTTTTTATTGGAAATTTGGCGCTGCTCTCTTTAATTTCTTCTACAATTCTAGGGATTTCTGGCATCATGATAGAATACATCATATATATCACAAAATTCAATACCCCATTGGGTATTTTATCAGATTGTTTTTTCCTATGTGATGATGTTATAATTTGAGATAGGTGGATAACTATTCAGGTGGAATCTTTTCATCTTTTACATGAAATTGATTGATATAATTCTTGGGATGTATTGGTTCGTAGCCTATTGATCCAACATTGATTTTTATCCCCAGTTGGTGAAAATTACAACCCTAGAGGGTGGTAAACATCTTCTTAAGGGATAATGAGGTGTCTAAGAATATTGATATTGACCTGATAATTAGGGGAAGTGAACTGTGATAAATTTGATCGCTAGTCACATTATGTATGATTAAAAAATTTGAACTACTAATTTCCAATTAATGTTGGGTCATTTCAGGAACATCATCCCGGATAAATTTTTTGTGCTACCTCTAGTAAGAGATGTAGAATTCACTATTGATATAGTTCTAGGAGAAGCACTAGTGTAGATTCCTACAAACATGATAGCAACTACATATCATAGGGAGCTCAAGATGTAGTTGGGAGGCTGGTATTTTTTTCTAACCTTCCACCTCGCTAAGGTATTCACTAGTCATTTGTTCTATGATGTGGGAGGGTTGTATCAGTATATATGTGGATTAACAATAGATTAATTAGCTCATGGAAAATAAATAGTATCCACTTCATTGAACTGAAAACCACATTGAGATACTCTTAAGTGAGAGGGTATTTTCAAATATTGATTTGATATTGGTCTATTATCAAGTCCATGTCAGGTCTCATGGGGTTCGTTGTAAAAATTTCTGAATAATGTATGGTATTGATGAGTATAATATAATGTTGTTTGATCTCATGAATGAACCATCTTTTTTCCTCGCTTTGATGTATTTCCTTTTCCACCAGTATCTTGAATCATTTGTGGTAGTCTTTTTGGATTACATATTAGTGTCTTCACATTGTCTAAAAAACATCTACAACATCATGCGGTGACAATAAATACATTGAGTGACAATTAAATATTCTATATGATTATTAAATTACACTTTTTGATCATAAATTCCCACATTTTGGATAATATAATCTCAAATTCAGTAATTTTATTCGACATAAATAAAGTGAGCGCAATAATTTACTATATTATTCCAGAAGAAAATCTTCAACATAACGTGTTTTTTGGGAATTTAGGTATTATAGATGCTTAATCAATGATTTCAAATTTCTAGTAGTGCCTCTTAATGTATAAATGAAAATGGGAGTGAAATTTGTGTGGTAGGAATCTTGTAAATGGGCATATTAGGCGTTGAAGTGTTATTTGATATCAGTATCAATTTTAATACATTCAGAGCTAGAGAGGAGATATAATTTTTTTTTTCAGGAACCATGAATCATTAGGGGAGTAGTTTCTTTACAAGGAGATCATGTCATATAATACGGGTCTAGTCAGATTAGGCCTCTTGAGCATAACAACCTAAACCATGACCTTGAAATAAAATTTGTTGTTCATTATGTTTTTTGGTGTGGGAATTTTTTTCTTGGGGATAATTTTTTTGGCATTAACATATCTAATGAGACTCAAGTATATCTTCACATAATGTTATCTAAATATCAGGAAGTGTAGATGGGTTGAATATCTATTATATTTGTTTTGGAAAATTCCTATAGACTTGGAAAAGGTAATATATCAACCAATTCTCTAAGATGGATGACTCAAAAATGGGTGGTTCAGGAGGCTAGTGGTGAGTTGTATTTTATGGCCTTGTTATCTACGATGCATGTTGAGGTTCAGTAAGATCATGTAAAACGTTTCTCTCAATTTTATTAGTGACATAAACACATATAGAATTGGTAATGATGATGTATAATTTATATATCGAGGGCATATTTCAAAGGGATATTATCTCAAATGAGGATACATTTCTAGGTTTGAACATGGGTGAGGATTAGATCATATGTATACATGGTCACGTATGAGTCCCATCAGACATCCAATATGAGTTGATTTATGAATTTCGTGTGATATTTTGGGTGGTACATCCTATTGTGATGAAGACTTATTGACACATACATAACCTGTATTGGTGGCCAACTATGTAATGGGAGATTTGTAGATTTATCAATCATTTTTCCACCTATTAGTAGGTGAAGTTGGAACATTAGTGATAAGAATTAGACTTTATCGATACTTGATCTAGGGAATCAATATATCAGTGATTCAATACATATTCATAGATATGCATGTTCGAACATATATGATAGGTAATATCATTTCATGTCTCAGTTTTATAGGGGTTACAGAAGGCCTTTGGTTTACAGGTACATCTCATTACGTTCAATCACCCTGAAACCGAAGGGAAAAAAGAGAGAATTTTTTAAGTGTTAGAGGAAAAGCTACTTGTATATGTAAATTTTTAAGGGTTTCCTAGAAGACACAAATACCTCTGGTAGAGTTTTTTTACAATATCATATATCAATATTCCATATAGATAGATCTTTATGGGGCCTTATATTGTATTCCATGACCAATATCTATATGCATGTTAGAGCCACAAGAATATTCTCTTCATAGACTGTATATCATTCCGTATACATTAGAGTATTCCTAATTTATTTGAATGTTCCTTTTGATAACTCTGTAGAAATATCAATTATATGAAAACTATCATATGTGAACTCTAGAGTTTGAGGTCGATGATCAGGTTTTCATCTATGTTTCTCCCATATTAGTCCATTGATGAATTACGATGTAGTGTAAGCTCTCACCTCAATTTTTCGAACCCTTTCATGTTCTAGAGAGTATCAGATATGTGGATTTTTAGTAGAATATTCTCCGAGATACAGTTTTATGCCAGATTATTCTCACATATATTGGCTATGTTGGTATTATCTCTACATGATCCATGTCTTAAATCTTGAGGAGGTTTATTTGTATGTGCATGCTTTGTTTGAAGATAAACAAGTTCCTATAATTGATTATAGTGTGAAATTTATGTAACAATGGCCAGTTAATTTACTGTGGTTATTATAATGAGCATGTAATTTCATTCACCCTTACATTTGGTGATGGGAATCACTTCTCACACCATTTACTTCTTTTAAGTTATGGAATTGATGTTCCATATTACATTCATTCGGGTGACGGTCATGAGCTCTCACCCCATTGAATCATGTTATTTGTTTGATGTCTCACATTTATATAAGACATTGGGATTATACCCTTTACTATAACACAAAAATTGTTTGACAATTTATCAACGCCTGAGTTATACCCCAGGTCCAACTAGCACCTTGTATCCCCATATATACCTCTAGATGTCCTCAAATATATATTGTATATACATTTATACATATTATATATATATTTTAAAACTATATAAATAGGATTAATTTGATAGACATAAACCAACCTATGTTGAAAAAAGTAGAGTCTTGTAGTTGTCTAAAAGGAACCTAATCTGATGGGTATTTTCTTTCCACGTTTTTTTATATATTATACCGGCACACTACAACTCTATATACACTATATGAATTAATATAAACATAATTTTGGGTGTACTACTGAGTTTATGTCGAAACCTAAAAAAACAAACCTTGGTACCTGAGTAGAAATCTTGACTACAGTTACAGATAAGTTAAACATCATTATTACATATTCTTGATATCTTTATCTTATAGCATGGATCATTGAAGGAGAGGACTGGTAATATGATCATGATTTTAATGGTTCAATTTTTTTGACTTTTTTAAATTTATATATCATGTTGTATATTCTTGTCCCTTTTCCATTTTGTTACCTTTTTTCATGTGAGCATTCCATGACATCATTATGTATATAACTCATCCAAAGAATTTTAATTTCAATAAATGTTTCATAGAATTTTTTTCTTCATTGTTATTCAGTATATATATTTCCTTTATTTTATCTATTATTTTATGCTTCCAGTATTTTTGTTTATTTATTATTACCATTGTTCCACTTTGATATGATGGTATAGTCTCTAAACTATTCCACCTTATACCATGTATTTTATTCAACTTCCTATAACACATAGTGAGGCATGATTGAGGCCATGTAATCCACCATCTTGGGTAACTAGTTAGGGGGATCCCATGACAAGACATTATAGTTTCCCTAAAATAACTATTCAAAACCTGGATATATTTTTTCCAACATAACCATGTTATAAGGATTCAAAATCTAATATGGTTTCCATATCCTATATAAATTCAGAACAATTTTAATTTAAATAAAATAATCATTATTCATTTTAAGGGGTTACTAAAATTTTATATTTAGACAAACTCCAGAAGATTCTATTTCACAATAAATTTTAATTTGAATGATTTTGTTTGGAAGATAGGTATTTTGGATTTTTACAGTCTCATCCAAGTTATATTATATGTAGAATATGGAATAATATATTTTTATCCATCAGTTTGGGATATCAAGTAATTAAAATATCATATATGTGTTATACTGTGTCCCACTCAAGTCCTGGTGGAATTCCAATGAGAGTTTTGTTAGATGTGTAGGGGAATTGTGTCACTAAATATGTCATAACTCACCATTGTTATGACTCCACCATTTCATTGATGGGGTTTTAGTGTTACCACTGAATCCTAAATCTAAAAAAATATATGTTAGTGCATTTTCACAATGGAATATCATCACACATATATATAAGGGATTACCCTTTGTTGGAGATTAGTCAACATCACCCTGAATAATAAAAGCATATCCATAGGTCGTAATATATATTTAGAGGATCATTTTTCATTGGATTTTCATGGTTAGGTCTGAATTTTATATAATCAAGCAACATTTACATGGGACCATTACTACTTTTTAGAGGGATATTAAACTAAATTCTTTTTAGATATTATAATTTTCTTAAGAGATTAATATTATAGTGGTATTCTAGTATATTATAAACACAGAAATAACCTATAATATATGAATATATTGAAGTGTGGAATGAAAACACATTATTGAATTATATTTCATCATTCATGGGGTTAGATGATATGTGTTTGAAATTTTAAAATGTTATGGAGTCTATTTATAACTAATATATATGGAATGTTAGTGATATCCAAAAATTATACATCCTAGTATGAATCAGTTTGTACATTATTTTTAGTGTGGTATATGTATGTGGTGTGATTTTATTATCTACATCCATTTTGTTTATTATATCCCAGGTGGTAGAATAAATCAATGTTTAGGGTTTTATTCTATTCATGATCTATATTAGCATTGTGGATGTTGGACAAAATTTTGTGGTATTTTCATTTTGATATTTTTCAATTATGATTTAAAGATGATGTTTGTGATGGTATAGATGGCATGGATACCCATAGTGTACATGATTTGTGTTGTTGGTGTTGTTAGATTTGGAGTGGAGAGTCCAATGTGATGGACACTATGTAATATAGTTAATATATATGAGTATTGAATGCTAAAAATCCATTAGTTGTTTTAGTTGGTAGAGTCCGAGTATTTGGTTATAAAAAATTATAGCAAGTGTATTACTTGGTACAATGCATCCAAAATAAAGGATGTTGGTGAATATAGAGAAATATTATGGTGGATATATACTTGGTAGTGAATAAATTACAGTGATTCCCTTGTGGGTGGATAGTTCCTTAGATATAGGATTTAGGTGGTTGTTTCTATATTAATTCCTATATGATGAAATCTAAAGTGGATATCATGGGGTGGTGAAAATTTTATGTTTTAGTATTGAATAAATGTTTTTATATGATTTAATTTTACAAAATTTATGTTGTTAATTTTATTTTTTTCCATTATTTGAAAATAAGATTTTTTATAATTCAATATTCGAATTGTTAAACCCTATTAATATTTGAGTATAATTTCTATTTTTGTATTAAACTCATATATTTATGAGTTTATTATCCATTTTAGATGTCGGTGTGAGACCCATGGGTCCTTTTTTAGAAATTTCCCTTGGTTTGTGTAGTGGTTCAATAGTAGGGGACCCGTCATTCCAAAAAACTTCAACATTATTCCATGATAAAATATTGAATAAGATTAATTTTATTATTATTAGATTAGGGTCAAACCGCGATTGAGTAGGTTCATCCATGAAGATTTCTATATGGAAATGACTTTAGTGAAATTGATGGAAGAGTGAATTTTCCAATTTTGGGCATTTTATTCATTTTAACTTCACATAACTTAATATCATTTAATTACTGATTTATAGTTTTTGGAAACTCATTCATATGATTTTCATAATGAGGATATATATTTGGATTGGATTTTATTAATTTAAATATATGAATTAAAAAAAATTATTCATGAGGAATTTAGTACCACTCTTTCCAAAATTCGATTTCCTATCCTTACCATCATAAATGGAATAGGGCTAGATCTACTATTTGTAGAAGTTGGATTGACTATGATTTCCATTATTTCGTTAGATACTACATTCAAAAGATGAAAAGGGGGTGGATAGATGTTTTTTTACCATATTATGGTTGATTCAACCACCAAGAGGAAGGTATATTCTACAAATAAAAGGCAATAGACTAATGAAATAATTATTATTATGGTGAATCATATTACTAATGAATTCCCATGATTGATATATGAAATGGAACAATGGTATATATAATCAAATATAGGGAGAATAAAGATCCAATATACATGGAATGTGTTATGGGAAATTTTAGGCTAAGACAAACAACCAAATTACAAAAAAAATATCAATTGTTCCAATAAAATTGAAAAATTGTTGGATCTCTTAGTGAAAATGAGAATCCATATTTCCTTCCATTAAAAGATGGACTATAAAAAAGGATTCAATGAGAATCTTCCATAAAAAACAATGTTGAGGAGTCTAAACCCCTTTCCATGATCCATTTTCAAAATTGACTATGCCTCCATTATGATCAGATCTATAATCATAGGCCACTTTTTTCAAAGTGAATATGACATTAAACCCCCAAAAGTATCAAAATATTTAGCTTTACATATTGAGTGTTGAATATGAACTCTCTAAACCATAATAGAGATCATCAATGATGGAAAATCCATAATGACTCCACCCATATCAGGGCCATTGAATTTTTTTTGGACGTGATACTCAGAACGGTTTGATGATACGATCACACAAAAAATTGTCACCCCATCATGAACTATGAGAAATGATGATATTCTCCCAAAATTATTTTAGAATATTTATGATGTTGGCACAATTGAATGACCATGACTGTAAAATGACTCCCTACTGAATAGAAAATTTAAATAAATCCTCCCATGATTACCAAATAATCTTCCTAGAGATTCTATGCAACCAACTAAATTTAATATAGCTCTCAATATATAGTTTTACATGGGGAGAATAAATTTAAAACCTCCCTAATGAATTTTCAATTAAAATTCACTATATGGTATATTGTGAAACTTTGTATTCATGTTGATTTAAATGATTTTGGTAGTCTAAGAATCAATATGTCTAATGAACAAATAGGGAAAATACAAGTGTCGAAGAATATTTCAATGTTATGCGTCAGAGAACATAGGATGATAAAAGTGGTGGTACACGACACTATGTAAATAAAAATGTCCTTTATTAATGGCCTAATCCCATTACAGTAAAACGTGAGAAGATACATGAGACAAAATTCCCATAATTCAATGTTACATGATTCATTTGACTTGCTCAAAAGATGTAGAGAAATAGATAATTTCTCAATACTGGATGATAGATGATTTTTGGGTTTAAATGGCAATGACCTGATGACCATCCAAATTTACACAAGAAAGAAATTAACAAAGCACACATAAGATTATATTTTTATGTAAAAATAGTGTAATTTGATACATTAGAACATTAAATGATTCATGTTAGGGAAAATATACAAATTATTAGTGGGGGAGTTAAAAAAGAGGAGGGCACTCTAAGTGGTAAAGAAACTAAAGCTATTTAACTACATTTCTTTAAATTATTTATTTTTATTATCTAGTGATGTAATAGTAATAAAATAGTGGTAAATCCAATGATATTTCTTTGACCCTTGTGATGAATTATAGTTTTTAATAATAAAATATCCTATATTTGAGTCTCCAGATGTTTTCCAATGCATTTCATTTTAGCAATTCTTATTTTCATACGAATTTAAATATTATTCTTTCCTTATATAGAAGTTTTAAAAAAAATTATACTTGGTAATATTAATTATTATGATATTTGATTAGTGTTGCAACACTATTTTGATTAAAGATATCAAATACTAGGTCAATTAATGGATGGGGAAAAAATTTCCATTGAATTTAACTATTCAAAAATGAAATTTCTAGGAGTGTCTAATCTGTGAAATTTTATTATATTTGTTAAATGATGGGGAATTTGATTTGAATAATTATTCATATATATGTGATAAGAGAACTCTGATGTTAGAACTCTAATATTTGATCATTGAAATTCGAATCAGTCAATTGCATATATATAGTTAAAACTTTCAACCAATAACCCATAAAAAACATGTTTAGAGAATTTCATTTTATAAAGGAAACCTATTTCCCAAAATTACAATATTTATCTCAATATTGAATTATTATATACCATAATTCGCCAATAAAATAGATCATCAAACATGGAACCATTTTTTGTGGAATCCAATGATATTGTTTAAATTTTGAATAAAAATATTATGAATAAACAGATCCAATTCTTCTAGAATCATTTATTTTGATCATGATAATGAGTGAACGGTTTTGGCTATACCTAAAACTCTAAAAACCAATATGTTTGTGGAAATTTATTTTTTCACTATTCCATTGGCTAACTCCCCATCCTCATTATCTTATTGCACAAGATTTATATTATTTAGGGAAAAATGGAAGATAATATTTTTCGAGTCAACAAAATTTTATGGGGAATCTATTAAACTGATTTAAAGATGAATAAAAAATTAAAATTAAATGAAAAATAATATGAACAAGAAATAGTAATAATTTTAAATACAGGATCTTAATCATTTTTTGATATGTATTATTCTTATTTTTAGGAACTCTTTTTACAGTTTTTTTATACGTACGGTGGGATTTATTTGGGGGTTATTTTTTGTGAAACTAGAGAATTTTGGAATCCCAAGGGGGTTTTCATAGTTTATGCATGGTTATAGAAAACCGATAGCCTTTCCCCATGAAAATGTGCATCCTATTGTGAGAGATATAAGGTGACCCATAATTGGTTCACAATACGGGAAAATAGTGCAGCAACACTCCACAAACTGTGCAACCCAAAAAAGTGGGGGATTGCTCAGTTGGAATAAATATTTTCAAAACTCATTTCACAAAAGAGAATCTGTGTGACTCCTAAGGTGGGTCACATGGTTATGGAATAATTTTTTTTCAAACCATTCACACCATCCCTATAAACCATGTGTTCGAGAATTAATTCAATTTATTTTTTAAAAAATAATAATAAAAGAACCCCCAGTTTGACTAGAATTAACCCCACTCAGACCTATGCTATTTTATTTAATTTTGAATATCCCAAGTGGATTTAAAGTATCCTCAAACCTCATTCCCAAAGAATCGATTTTCCAATTGAAGAATTGTATCCTATATTGTATTTCATTTCTTCTTCAATTTCTTTCCCATCTCTACCATCTCTATTTCACAATGAATATAAGTAAATTTTCCTCCATTGATGACAATTTTGATCTTGGTTTTTATGGATGTAAATACATTGGATACTGTTCTTAGGTTTTGGTGAATGATCTTAAACACCATTATGATATTGATCTCTAAATTTATATCTAGGGATTGTTAGTATTTTTGAATATTTATAAATGATATTAGAGTTTGTGGTCTAAACTTTTATTCCCATATTCTTGATTATTGTTGTATGTATCAAATTTTTAAATTTTTTTTTCCAATCATGGACAATTGAATTCATAATTTTTTTGTTGAATTTATTCAAAATTTGATTAAGAAATTGGTTAATATTAGAATAAATTATGTAGTTGGAATTGTAATTATGAAATTGGTGAATAATTCCCAATGATAAAATTCATGAATAATGTGTTCATGAAATTTGGTTGATAAATGGAATTTTGATACTATGTGTCACCATTGGGGTGTGCATGTATGATGAAAATGAATATGTGTACTTTATTATTTCTTGAAAAATGAATTTTCAAAAATGGATAATAATGAATTATGATACTATATGATAAATTGTTGTAAAAATTGATCCATGTGATGTGATTTCTATTACATTTTTTTGGGATAGGGAATGTTGTTCCAAATACTCGTGGGGTGGTATACTGTTTCACTAGGCCCCCATTATATTTATGTGTTTATGTGATCATGGAGTTATGGGATAGGGATTTCTACTCCCAATACACAAGGGGTTCCAGAAAGCTTCTCTAGGACCCCACCATATGAATGATGTAATTGAAATCAATTGATTAATAGAAACCCATTATAGAATAAAATGTTACATCCCTATGGGGATGGTTCATACTCATACATGGTCCGAATTAGATATTGATGGTTCTTGGGTCATCTTAAACACAAGAAATTTATATGGTTAATAAAATAATAATTTATGGTGAAATTTGTTTAATTAGATATTATATTTTACACCATATTCTACCGCATACACTATTATATACTGAATATTATTATAGACACCGTTGGTGGTGCCTTACAAAGTTGTTCTCACAACCTACATGAGATTCTCGGTCGTTACCATAGAAAAAATGCTTGTTGGAAAGGATTAGTGTAAGAACACTGCGTTAGGATGATGATTTGGGATTGATAATGGATGAGGGAACTATATATGTTGTAAGGACCCTCTCGATATATTTCTGGGTGTCATTATTTTTATTTAAAATTTACACTTGAAACATATATGTAAGGAAATATATACCACTTTAGTATGGATATTGTTTTCTTATTTTGTTTGATCATATTACTTTGGTCTATATTCATTATGGTATTATTCAGGTTTTAGGTTATTATATTTTGGTTTTTGTTTATTTACATTTTCTATTATGATTCATTTGATAAAGTAGTTATATTCTTACCATGATATATATATATATTAGTCCCTTGCTAGTAGGTTGTAGCCTATGGCATACAAGGAGGCTTGTTTGAGGTAATTTAACAAACCTGCTCTGAGGACCAGAGTGTGGTACATAGGATGTGATTTCATAATGATCTATCGAAGGAGGTATATTTTCTTTTCATTTGATATAATATTTGGGAAATGTAGATAGGATAATATGATGAGTCGGACCTTCGTCAGGAACATGTGCATCGGTGTATCTATTCCATGTACCATGGAAACCCCCATTACCTAGGTTGTCAATTTGTTGAATGAAGATTATTGTTATAGTTGGATGTTATTTCACCTTGGATGATGAAATTATTTTTTGATGTAATTATTTATCTATTATATTATTAATTGACATAAATGGAGGTAGATATTTTTATACATGCATCATTTAATGAATTCTTGATTTTGAGTGACATGTAACATTTTAGGCATGCATGAAATAGTTGGTTTTGGGAGAATTGGTTAAAATGACTGCGATTATAATTATTTTTTTATTAAAATTAAATGTCGCTTAATATGAAATTTTAAATTGAAAATGATTCTAAAAAATGGAAAGTAGAAATGGTAATGTAGTTTTCAAATTAAAATACATGACTTATGAAATTTTTTATCCCGATGATAGCCATGAACCAAATGAGGTATGGATGACATTAGTGAAAGTGCCTCATTTTTGAATTTGTGGTGGGGTATAAGTGATGAATATTAATGGATTTATGTGATTCCCACAAATTTAAATTTGATATATTTTTGTAATGTTTCTTAATTAGGGTGTCTGTAATTGTAGATATATTCACCAGTAATGACACTTATTGATATGATGACAGACGACATGTCTAAATTTTATTGACCATTTCTAGAACCAATTGTCCCAATTTATCTTGGTGAAGAAGTATAAATGAATTTGTGGGAACTATTATCTATTTATTTAGTTTATGAAAAGTGACTTGTGGATTAATTTAGAGATTGTTTTTGACTTGAACCTATAGTTATAGATTCACAACACTTCAAGATTCACCAATGAGGATCAACCTGGGTAAGCTGATTTATGGACAACATATATACATATGATCATGCAACAAATGGAGAAATATGCTAATAAGAGAGTAAAAATATATGCTTATATGTTACATGGTCAAGATACATGTACATGGTATACCTAAACTACCAACTGATAGTGTAAGAATATGGTATATAATGATTTTAATAAGAAGGGATTTGATCAGTTATGACAGGGAACAAGATTATTATGAGGATTACCCATGGGATTATGTCCACTATGGACATTGTTGGTCCCATTACATATTTCAAGATATTTGTTTTATTATTGGTAGGATATGAGGACACTGTGTAGTAATTTTATTAGTATCGGATTAAATATGGTTTAAGTCATAGGTTGATATCTTTCGACATAAAAAGATTTTTTATGTGTTCAATGAGACTTTCATTTCTGAGTGGAACATAAAAGAAACCTCCAATGTAATGCATCTATTTTCTACTAGACGAATGATAGGAATTTCATTCAAAAGTATAATGCATCTATTTGAGAATGTGAACTAGTGAGATCGAAAATAGAGTCTCTAAGGAGAAGGATAATTTATTAAAATCAATAATCAAATACACTTCCACAAGTTGGGGTAGGTTCATTCATATTTTAACCCATTTTTGAAACCACTAGTGGAATTTAGATATTGTCAGATGATTGGGAACATGTGGAGGTATTTCAGAAACACTCAATGAATGTGTAGTCATAGAGTATCTAGGCAGAGCCAGAACACTGAGAGGGGGTCTTCTACCCCATATCAGTCTAGATGTTGGAGTTCTACTATTCATGGTGGTCAAGGGAGTTGATGAGGTACTTTTGAGTAGAATAACCCAAATTAGTAGAGTTCTATAGCTTAGGGAAATCATACTATACCATAGTGATGAGTATATGGACAGTTTAATGATGTTCAAAAAATGATTGCGGATAGAGAGGTTGACCATCGACAATCATACCATCTATTTTTATAGAATTTATACATTCTAGAGATTTTTTGGATACAAGAGCCCCTTGTTATTTTATATCTACTAAACTGGTGAATGGTTTGAGTATGGAGTTAGAGTTTGTGAGTGGGTTTATGATGATGGAAATTCCACTGGGAGTATGTTCAAGGGACATCTGTTTATGTAAGGAGAGTTAACTTGAGTTTTGTGAGTATTATTTTCTTTACGATCATTACACATATGATCTGTCATGTCATGAAATGATTTTGGGACAATATTTTTTGAAAGAATATGGATCCCACATTGATTGTTACAATAAGATTGTGAACATTACATCTTGTGTTGTTAATAGATATGTACATTTTGTAGAGTGGGATATCTAGGAAGGCCATGATGGGCTAGTTCAACTGTAATTGGGGGAGATCACCACCCATGTTTTATGTATTTTATAGGATAAAAGGGTTTTAAAACATGATTTTCATCAACTAACAGTGGATCAGATTCGGGTTAGGCTTCTAGAATACATCTCAGGATTACCACCAGATAGAGATATCATGTTTAAAATTATGATCATTCCTATAGCTCAACATGTTTCTATTCCACCATACATTATGGAACCAATATTTATTCAAGAACCTAATACTTCGTTGGAAGAGATCACAGAAATGGGGTTTTCAAATTTGGGAATGTTACCTTGGGGTTCTAGTGTTTTTTTGTAAGTAGGATGACATGTGATTTTGTTTATTTGTTGATTAATCATTTTTAAACCAGTTGATAGTGATGAACCAATATCCTCTTTTGCATATCAATATCTATTTGACATATTTTGAAGAGGTTGTTTTGTTCTCTGTGACTGACATGATATCATGGTATCATCCATTGAGTGTTTGAATTTATGATATACATTGGATAAAATTCATTACTAGGAACAACAAATATGAGTTTGAAGTGATGTTTTCAGGTTTGAAGAATACACTTCCAATTTTTATGGCCATGATAATTGAATATTCCACCCATGGATCGATTAGTTTTTAGTTATTTCAATAGATGAAATACTGTTGTAGTCAATGACCCATGAGGACCCTTATGAACATCTTGAAATCTTCACGAGTGCACGAAGAGAGAATCATCTATATGCCATTCTATTTATGTGTTGTTTTTGGAATGACTGTGTACATTTAATGGGAAACATCATCTCAGAGGAATTTTTTCAGCGGAACTATAGAAGGTTCATGTTGTTGTTTTTGGGAGTATCCCATGATTTTTTTTATATACATTGATTTTTTGTTTTAAAGGATATTATTGGAGGTTCATCCATTAATTTTACCTCATTGAAGCACCACTTTTGGGCATCATAAAGAGGTAATTTTTTTAAATGGTTTGGGTCAAGTGATAATTATTTATAGTAGTTGAAAAATAATACAACAACAATCGTGATCTTATCTAATCTATATGACAAGTATATTTTTTTGTGCATTGTGCATAGGACATTGAGCAACATTTATGAAGGGGGGTCGATTTGTGGCATATGTGGGACAATAGTTGAGGAAACATGAATGAAATCACCATATTCACATCCATGTGTAATATATAGTGGTTTATGACTTATGGATATTTTGGAATTATTTATTAGGAAAAATATTATTTTGTTTACCAATCACTAGATATTAATGTATATATTTTCTCAATGAGATTTGAATCAATTTTAGTGGGGTGGATTGAGTATATGTATTCAGAGTATTTTGGGCACGAATATACATCATGAAAAAGAAATAGTATTTCCAACTATATAAGTATAAATATATTTACTGAGATTGTTCTTGAGTCCAATTCTATTGGATGATAATGACCATGCTGGACAAGATGCATATTTTCGTTCAAGATGTTGAGGATTATATGAACCTCATATGAGTATTAATGGATTTAACACTTTTGAGATATATCAGGGAGTGTAATTAAGGGGATTAATGGTGTTTTTCATTGAGGTAATTTCTTGTACGTGAAGTGTCAACTTTTGATTTTCCATAGATTATGGTGCAATTATCTATGTCTACAAACATGATTTCATGAATATGAGTATTCATGAGTAGCTATTTAATGAGCTTTATCCCATTATTTTTTTGTTACATCCTTGTTTTAAATAAACATTCCATCATTTTTAGAGATAAAATTGGTGGATGAGATAGAAAATGGATTTTGTTGGGTTTGTGGCATTATGTAACATATAACAATACATGGAGTCCAAGAATCATTGACATTATGGTTTGTTAAATCTTATTCCCATGTAGAAATGGGTGTGGGATGATGTAACAATGGAACTCATCCTATTAAACTGAAAGAATCCATCAACGAAATGGCATCATAAGGGTAATTTTCTACAAACTACCAAAATTATACCTTTTATACCATATCTAAGATAAATTCAAAGTATATTAGATGGGAAAATTATTTTCTCTATATATTTTCTTATTCATGTTGTTCCATAGAATATAGTTTCATATCAGGAATCACATTTTCAATTCACTTTTATGGAAATGATTATAGAATGTGTTTAGTACATTTTTTTTCTGAGTACAACATTCCACCCACAGACCGATGGCGATTCATAATAATGTCTAAATATACTAGAGGATATACTACATGATTGTGTCCTTTACATCGACAGGTCTGGGATGAAGAATATAATAGTAATTTCTTTTTCCAATATCAATTGTTATCTAGAAATAAATCTGATGGTACTATGTGAGGAACATTATTATAGGGTATAGAGATCACCATTATGCTGGATGGATGCTGGTGAGTTTGAGTTGTTTAGGACTGAGTATCATGCCAGATATATTAGAGTGGGTTAAACTAATAAATAAATTAATGGCTATGGATCAAAATAGGCATTATTTCAATGCTGATCGACAAAGATGAACCCTTGAGACTATATTGGGTGATAGTTTCTTCATTTGGGTGTTTTGTAGAATGTTTCAAAATATGATTGAGAAACATGTCTTGATGGTGCACATGTTAATAAGACCATTGGTGATTTTGGAGAGAATTGTATCAGGGGTGTACCGATTGGATATTCAGTAAAGGTATAATTTTATGCATGATTCTTTTCATGTGCGATGCATTAGCTGTATCACCCTCACCCTTCCTATGTG
Organism: Viscum album; assembly: GCA_963277665.1. NCBI lineage: Eukaryota > Viridiplantae > Streptophyta > Magnoliopsida > Santalales > Viscaceae > Viscum > Viscum album. Next base: position 640,181,028 of record OY728122.1, read on the forward strand.
ACCGATGTTGATGATGTTGAGATAGTGGTAGATGTGTCCTTTTAGGAGCATATGATTCTTGTATTGGATTATAGTGATAAAGTGTTTTAGGGAATTAATTTTTTTATAATCAATGTATGATGGAAACATGGTTTTGTTCAAGAGGAATATTATGACATTGAAAAAAATAATTGGGCTTAGTGACCTGAACATTTTACCTCATAATCGTTGAGATTCATGGTAATACATCTCAACGACGAGAAGTAATAAAATATGGAGATTGTACGATCCCAACCATTTCTAGGGATGTCTCATGGTCATTGTTAGGTAACTAGATTCTTTTTTTCATAAATTGGGTGGGTTTTTATTTTGGGTTATTTAAAGTGAAATTGGAGATGTTTGTAAGACCAATGATCTATGAATAATTGGTTCATGGTTATGAAACATATTCAACTTTACCCAAGAAATTTTTCACTTTATTTGGTGAGATAGGAGGTTGTTCAGTGTTGACACATAGTTTCTCAAAATCGTTCATCCACCCTCCCCAAACCATGTAACCCAAAATATGGGGGTATGAACAGTTAGTGCGATGTTTGACCAACTATTTTATACATTGTGGAAACTGTGTAACCCCTAAGGTGATATTAATGGTTAAAGTCAAATGTTTGGAAAATCATGTTTTCTTTCAGAAGGAACTATGTATGATATATTTAATTTATTCTTTTTTTTAAAACCCACCCCCATCAAATGTTCACACATATTCTCCCCTAATCATATATAACCCTTTTCCATTGGTTTTTGAATCTCCCGAGAGGATTACAAGGATAATAAAACAATTATCTCCATGAAATGATGATTCGGCTGAAGGATCATCACCTATACATTGTGTAATTTTATCCCCATTTGGTTTTCCATTTCTCAGTCATAATTATTTCCTAAATAGGAGGGATGATTATTCCACTGTTAATATAGATTAGATCTTATTTTTCATTGATGTTAATCCTTTAGATAAAGATCATTGGCTTTTTTAGATCATCAATTCCATTTTGATCATTATCGTTCCACTTCAATTTTGGTGATTTTGGGATTGGTAATTTTTTTTAATGATCCTAAGGTAGGTCTTCTAAATTTCATGTCCCATATTCAAGAATCTAATTGCATGCATTTATTTTCAAAATTTGTTATTTCAACACTGGTCAACTTCATCCTGAATTGAATTGATCAATTTATTCAAAATGTGGTTATGAATTTGGTTTATGTTTTTATATTGAAATTGGTTATAATTGTGGTCATAAAATATGTGAATAATGGATGCAATTAGAAAATTCACGTTGAATTCAAATATAGTTAATATTTAACCAACCATGTTGGAGGGTATTCAAACCCAATAGAGTTCTTTTTAAACCCTTTTTAATTTCTTAAGATCTCTTCAAAATTGATTTTTTTTCTATTTGAAAAAATTATACATATCTTATATTTTTGTTTTTGAATCGTTTTTCATTAATTTATTAAACATAATTATTATCATTAATAAATAAATTTCATTCATGGATAATAGAATTATATTCATTCTAATTTACTAAATTTTATTGATTTTTGAGTGATTATAACATCTGTTTAATTGAAAATTATGTATCAAGACTAGTGAATAAAGTGAAAATTGATAATATCATTGTGTACTAAATATTATTACATGTATTCTCTATAATTCCACAATAAATAATGAGTTACCGAATCTTGTTGATTTAATAAAACCTCAGTGCTCCTTAAAAAAGAAATTCCTAGAAACCATTAGAACTCGAATTAAAAATGGGCCATTAGAATTTGAAAATGAATATTTGAAAACCTTATCTGATGTGTGGTCATATAAATCCCTTAAAAATTCAATAACTAATTTTCATAGTGATATTAAAATACAAGGAACATAAATTTTCAACCAAAAATGAATTATTATTATTTATGAAAAAAATAAATTCATTTAGGTGATATGAGTATCAATCCTGTAAAAGGGTAATTATATTATAAATACATTATTTAAATAGTATCAATGAAATGTAAAAATGAACATTTCATTAAAATGTTTTTGAAATGGGGAATGCTCAAATATCACGTTACTATAATTTTTATTATAGTTAATTCAATCAAATTAACATTTTGATCTTGAATTTGAATCTTTATTGAAGTAGAACATTTTTTAAAATACATATAGGAGAAAAGTACATTCAATGGGATGAATTCATTGTTTTACTCCACTTTTGGATATCTAACAATGCTTAAGTAGAACCATAAAAAATTAATGTGAATTCAAATATATTGTTAATATGGAGTTTATTGAGATCAAGTGTGTGGGGTTTTGATATACAAAATTTTCAAAAAAAATATTTTAATCACATTAAATACATCATACATAATCTAATTTAATTTTAGGTTTATATATTATTGAATATCATTCATATGATGGAATTAGTGAAGAGTGGATTTATATAGAATATTATTGATTTATTTCTATTATATTTAAAACATATTTCATCATGTTGAATTTAATCATTCAAATTAAAACACATTTTTTCATGGGAAACCATCAAACATGAGAAAGGGTCTGACGAACCATAATGTGATGTTTGATTAACAATGATTTATCTTCATATAGTTGATCCAATTTTAAAAATATTCATAATTAATTTATCGACTGTGGAATCCCAAATTACATTTGATCTGACCCTGAAGAGGAATGGAATATCCACACATCAAGGGAAATTTAATGTCAGAGAAATCTTATTATGGAAAATCATTCAAATAAAGATAATCCATTTTTAACATATTCAATAGAATAATGGAAAGTGTGATCGACCACTTGGTTAATATGGTTTGACCATGCCAATAATAAATTATGTTAGATGTTGAGATAAAAAGTTCTTGAAAGAAAATGAATGACGATACCCAAAAAACATCAAGAAATATATCTACTTTTCAAAAAAGTAGAATCAACAATTCCTTTAATTCAATGAATGGTCATAAAAACACATATAAAAGATACAAGAAAACCCATACATTAAAAAATATATGAGTACACTCCCCATTCCATTTCAAATAATCCAGATCAACCACACCACCATCTCTTTCAGACTTGGAACAAAGGTCATGATGGCATCATAGAAGATGTATAGAACCACACTATATTACTAAACTATTTTTCTATCAAAGTCATGCCCCACATCCCTTCTAACCAGGCCACAATTTATATCCACCATGATGAATAATTTCCTAATAAATATACCCTATCAATTCCATAGAATATACTCACGAGAACTAATCAGAGCTAAATTTGAGTATATTATTGCAATAAAACATGAATCCCCATCATGTGTCATGGAATATGATGAGCTATTCATAGAGGTGATGAATAAAATGACCAAACGCTACATCCCTATTGAATAGAAAATTTAAATAGTACCCCTCAATGCAATGAAAACATGTTCCTAGTGAATCAATGCTATTTTAGGAACATATATTAGTTTTAAATATATAATCCTTAATAGAGATCATGAATTTTAATCCTTAATAAAATCTGTTATTTTGATAAGCCATCATAATATTGATTGGAGTGTAAATGATTCGTTATGGTTTCAGTTCACTAGGGGAATATGTGTCTAAAAAAATGTAGGTAAAATATGAAAATGTTCAATATGGTTGATTATTTCAATCTTCTGAGTCATAGAATATAGAATTATGAGATATGTGGTTCCCAATACTGAGTAAATAAATATTACCAACAATAAAGGCACGAGTGCATCTAAATAAATCTCGATAATATCTTAGAAACCAAAATCCCATTAGGTTCACTCTCCGGGTTGTTTCATCCACCCATGTTATAGAGTAATTGGTAATTTAATGATCATGAAAGGGAGATTCTTATCTGATTTCATTTTTATTAATTTTTGAAAATTTAAATTTATGACTGGCGGTCGAAAAAGAATTTGATGTAGTCTCTTAATTATTCATAGATAGTTCATTCAAATGGATCATTTGAATTCTCTATTAATTCATGATTTAGAATAACTATTAAAAAATGAAGAGTGGGTGGATTAAAATAGGAGGGTTCTCTTGATCGAAGAATAATAAGAAATCTTTTACTATTTTTTAATATATTTATTTATTTGTATTCTCTAGTTATGGCACAAAAATCCAATAGTTGTTGATCCAAGGTGATTTTATCCACCGCTATGTTAATTTCCATTTTAAATTAATGAATTTCCATTTTTTTATCTGATAATGTGTTTATATGTATAGATTTTAGGATAATATTGTTCATCAATACATTGGAATATTATTACATTCTTCTTCAATTGATTCACACACGATCTACATCGAAATTTAGTTATTTTGATAATTAAATAATGGGGTATTCCAAAGGTGGTTGTTGATATCTAATCAATATTCTAGGCAAGGATATATCTTATAATTTTCATTTTATTTATCTATTCCTAACCATAATATTTATAATATCCTAATCTATAAATTTTATTTTAGTTAGAAAAATTACATAGAAGCGTATTTTAATAATTATTCATAGCAATTTGATGAGATTAATCCATGTATAGATGATTTTTTTAAACATAACATTTTTAATCAATCAATTATCTCTCATGTTTTAAAATTTAGAACCCAATAATCAAGATTTATACTCTTTAAATTGTTTTTCCTATTTAGAGATAACCTATTTCCCGCTATTACTACATTTGTCTCAGGTTCTATTTTCTGTTCCATGTCCCCCATGAAAGGCATGAATCATATGTGTATGATTAATTTTATATATCATTAGAGAGAATATTGATCTACATAAGTCATTAAAGTGTGGAAATTGGTGTATAAGAATAATTCAATTAAGGGATGATACTATATTGAAATGGCCTCTATACTATATAAGATTATTTCTACTTGTTGGTTGATTATAACTTTGGAACCCCATATGATACTTCACGAAGCCTACTTTTTTCAATGATGTGTCCCATTATAGAAATGGGGATTTTCCGTGATATATGGCTAGAGAAAAATAATTTCAAAGGAAGTGGTTGTGTCTAGAAACATTGAGCATTGGAGTTAAATATATCATAAAGGTGTTTTTTGGGTCACAATGTCCTATGGTTCAATGGCATATTAAATGATATAGTATAGCATTGATCCATGACTAGAGGGGACATTCTAGAATGCATGTTCGTGATGCTTTTTAATTAATAAAATATAATATTTTAAATATTCATCCCATTATAAATGAGGGTTCCACTACTTTTAAATGGTAACACCATTATCCACCATTTTCCATAGTTTACTTATATTCATTGTTGTCATCTCCTTCACTTGTATCCAAATTCAAGTTACATCGATCGTAGTAAGCTTCCTTGAGTATGGATACGAATCAATTTAAATCTATTCCACGTTATTAAACTATTTAATTATGTTCATTCAATGATACCTTAATTTATGGGTTTTTAGGTATAGTGTTTTTTAAATTTAGAGATAATTCTTTTTGTGATTCTTATAAATTATGATTCTATTAGACAAAATCTGGTATTTTCTAGACATTATTAATTGCATATTCTCATTCCAAGTTGTGTGTGACATGTGGATGTTATTCACATTTTCAATGAAAAAAAAATGGTATCCATAAGGTTTTGTGTATGGATAAAGGTATAAATTACCCAGAATAGTACTTCATAAATTATCATTCATATTTTAGGTCCACGAAGGGTAGTGTACCTAAACTAGTTTAGTTGGATGTCTAAATTGGGAACCATTAATTATGTTGTAGCTATTAAGTGACCCCACTATCCATGTATAGGTTACGTAGAGATACACTAGACCGTTGATAGAATAGAAATGTATTCTTATAATGTTGTTATCTTGTAATGTAAGAGTTTTATGTTTTCTGTGTATCATAGATAATCCTAATATATATTTTACACTAATGATTGGTGCATTTTCATCCAATTATTATCTTTTTCATTAATATAATTTATGGTCTCATAATTATTATAGTACTTATATAAACATTATTTTTAAATATTGTTTTTTTGGTAGATATTTTCAATGGATAAAGAATGGAAATTAGATTTAGTATAGTTACAAACTAGGTGACTGTGTTGTTTGGGTTGGGTGTAATGTCACCTGAGGATGGATTAACAGTATGGAATGTGTGAAGTACAGACCAATGTTGAATTTTATGACATAGGATGTGTATAATTCTAACCATTTATATATTGGGAACGTGAGATCGAGTTAATTACAGCCAAATAAATTCTGGATCTATGGGCCATGAATAATACATTCTACTAATTGTTTCAAATGGTGAGGTTGGTGTACATCCAACTATGGACATGTTTAGTTCTATAATTGGAAATACATCCAATGCGCGTGCGCGCGCACACACACACACACACACACACACACATATATATATATATATATATATATGAAATTATGATATGATTTGATATGGGGGATGAAGACCCTTCTAAATACTACTGAATATGTACAATGTTCTGGGATACTCATGCATTGGTTGTAGGGTTTATGATCGATCCCATGTGTCCCACTAGATCCTATACACAAATAGGCATTTTTTGTGTTTGAATTTTTATATATCATTTAACATCATCATGAACTTCCATAAATTAGAAATGCATATAGATATTGTTTGGGGTATCCTACTATGGTGTACTTCCACACTTCTTGGGATCTAGAGTACTCATGAAATGAGATTCCATAAAGGAATCATTTCATTGTCTTTTATAATATCCTTAAAATAATAATTAAATATAAAAAATAATATCAGAACCCCAAGAGCCATCGGTTATGTGTCATTGATTTTTACAAACATATAAAATTTATATTACAATATTTTTTTGATATATATAATAAATTATCTGAAACTAAACTCCAATATAGGATCCTTATATGTTATACCCATATTTATAACCTTGGAAATGGAATCATAAGAAATGGATGAGCTGAAATGATTGTTAAGGGAATAATTTCAATTTTTCTTTAACTGTTAGATAATCATAACAAGATAAAAAATATGTATGGAATAAATATATTATTAATATTATATTGAACAATATTAATTTTAAATATTCCTTATTAGAATATCATATAATCTCAAATGAAAAATATTATCATGTCATTATAATGTGAGATAATAAAAAAGATCCTTGGAGCATAATAATAGTAATATTTTATAGAATTATATCATGGAATTGAAAAAAAAACCAAATAAATAATTATTACAAAAAAAATAATCATTATGAAACTAATATATTTTTATAAAATTATATCATAACTAAAAAATATTCTCGGAAAAAAATGAACATGCATCAAGCTATTGAAAATTTTGATATTCCAGCATCATGTTATGAACAAAAAATATATCAATATTTCATGGTTGGAAAAAACAAAACTTCCTCACATAACATCACAATATCATGTAATATAAAAATTAAACCATTTTATTTATCGGAAATATAAGACTCTGAACATCATCAACCATACATATGTGTTCCATAGGATATCAATCATTTCTAATTCCATGAGAACACATGGAATTAAAATGTTCTTCATATCATTATAAAATTGTATTCTATATCATGATATAAAAAATAAATTAGTTGATACCATAAATGAAATCAAACATAGTGGGTATAATTTATTATAGACGGTGATTCAGAAAAAATTACTCCATATGAGTAATATATATTTTTAGTAAATAAGGAAGTGAATGTGAAATCAAATTATGAAATTATATAAAACAAATTATCCTTTTTGTAAAAAGGAGAAGTTATGTTCCACAATTTAAATTAAATTTAAATAATGTAATATGAAATCCACAAATTAATATTTTCAATGAGAAACCAACATTTGAACCTTTATTAAAACATAATTCTTTTATATCGTATATTTGGAGTGTAATATATGGGGTTTGATCATTAATGAGAAAATATTTTGTCTTTTAAAAATTCCTTTATTGAATCCCACGTGATAATTAGAATGATAAATATTCCATATGGAAAAAGATTAATATAATTTATATGACAATACTAAATAAAAATACATTTATATTAAAATAGGAAAGGTTAAATATTTCCTTAGGATTATATATTGATATCAATAAAAAAGTGTTCATTTTTAGTGGATGTAAATTACTCTTAGTATCACAAAATTTTATAAATAATTGAATTCATAAAATAAGATAAAAAAGAATTTGGAAATGAAATTACTTTTAATATGATGATGAAATTGAATATAATATCATTATTGGACAGATGAAAATTGTATTGTAAAACCATATTATAAGAGTTAAAAATATATCTTAATGAAAATATTATGTCAGGAAAAACCCGTTAGGATCATTTCTTTGTTGGATGCAATATATCATATTGAATAATAACTGAAGACTCATTAATACTATTTTACCTAACCTCATAATATGTTTTATCATTTTTAATAATTCGTTATATTCATTTATACACGACTTTATCAATTTTTTAAAATTAATTATATGTAAATAGTTGTTTTTGAAATATCCATGTTTCTTTGGGTAATCCTTCTAGATGTAACTAAAAATTTATAATCCACTCGTATTAATAAATTTCATGGTAATTGAAATATATTTTTCATAATGGTTTTTGGTGTTCCATGATAATATAATGATCCTTGAGGAAAAATTTGTAAGAAAAAATCTAAAATGGTTTTTATTAGGACTCCTTTATGGTAAAAACATTGTTTGTAAAAATTCAGTTTAAATACTAATATTAAAACTAAAAATAATAGAAAAATATTATATATATATATATATATCATATCTTATAAGAAATAATTTTTCGATAACTATCTATGATAAGAAAAATATTTTCATTGTTCATGTAGTTGGTTGAACCAATTAAAAAAAGAACATGATAAAATTAATTGAAATTTATGCCTATAGAATAATTTTAATACTATATAATAATTAAAAATTAATGAGGGTCTAAAAAATTAAATTATTATATAATATTATTAGGATTTATGATTTATTACTCATTCATGATATATTCATTAAAACACAATTCATGTATGTGGTAAACCCAACACATGTAGAATCCATTATTAAAAAAACGAATTAGGAAAACTATTTAAAAATGATACAATTACATCTCTAGATGATTAATTATTTCAGAAATATCAAGATATATTGATTAATGTGAAATAATTATGGTTATTAATTGATAATATAGAGAACAATACTAATGGAATAAATTAATAGAAGAATTATATCCTCTCATAAAACATATCAGGAATTAGAAGGGATTTGGGAAATCTCAATAGACCAAATGCCAAAAAAGTGGGAGTGTATTATTAAAAAGTTAATTGATTCAATGTAGATGATATAATTCTGATTTTATTAGTATAAATCATGTGGTTTTGTAAGGATATATTTTGATTTAGGATAATGTAAATTTTTTAAATTTTATTTCAATATATATAATAAAGAAGGTCATATTCAAGTAAAATGGATCCAAATTTATCAAATTGGGAAGATATGATGTGTTTTGTCCTATAAACCTCATATTATAATTTAAAAATATTTATTCATGATATTTAATAGTATTACACTTGATTTAACACTATTATAATTTTTATCATTTATTGAGGTGTCAAAATTTACAAAATTAATTTATATTTATGAATAAAATAAAATATACCATTTTAACTAATATGAAAATATGATTGAAAATATGAATACCATTCTAGTATAATCACTTAAAAAAATTGATAAAAATTTATTCTAATTTAATAAATGTGTAATTAATTTAAAATAGATTTTTGAGAAACCCGTGTAGTAAGAAATAAAATGTGTTTAGGATAAAATTATGAGTTTAAAATATTTTATTGAAGTTATCTAGTTTATTATTAATAATATAAGAGTATTTTTTTGTATGAATAATTGATTATATTAATTATATTTTGCTGATACTAAATTAATGTAAATTTAACAATTTTTTTTTTATTAGAATAAATTATTAATTACCTTCATAAAAGTCAATCATGAACTAATAAATTCAACATAATGCTCTTAAATGAATTATTTTCAACTTAAAAAGTATATTTTTTAAATAATTTTTTATTATATTTTTATGTCATGATTTTATCATAATGATTTATTTCATGATACAGTTTTTATAAAAATAATTGTATCAATAGTCTTTTAAAGACAACCATCTCATTAAAAGAATTAATTCATCGAAGCATAATATTGATATGATGATTTAAAAAAATAAATTACATGTTATCAATGTATAATTTTGAAAGTGAAAGAAATTGAATTTAATATATGAACACATAATGAAAAAACACCTATAGAAAGTATTTTATATTAGTATACCTTTTATAATGGATAATTATATAAAATGTTATATTTATTAGTGGGATAATATTTTTCTTGAAAAATACATTGTAAAAATTCTCCATGAACAATAAATATTATATAATGTTAAGATAAGTGGTGGTGATAGTCATTTGTGGTGGTTCAGCCAATATGGATTTCGTCGTGATTTTCACATTCTTGAACTTCTCCTATATATTATATTTTTCAATACATACTTGTTTATGTTATTTGTGGTGTGTTCTTAGGAAAAACCAAGTTATTAATCATCATTTACCATGATAATGTTTTTAAATAAATGGTAGACTCATACTTATCGAACTATTTTGTTATCCATTTTAAATATATTTTATAATTCATTAGTTTCTATTAATACAGACCAATTTAATTGTTATGTTATAATGGTGATGTATAATAATTCTACTTTATTATTATACAATGATTCATTTTATTTAATTGATACATATGAATTAATTTATTCAACCTAATACTAATATAATGGAAGATGTATTTAATAAAATCCCGGGAAGTTAAATTCTATCCACTTAATGATAATTTCACACTTGATATTCCATTACATAGATAAGCACTAGTGATGGTCGTTTTGATTTATTAAATCCTCAAATTACCATATAGCATCCCCCAACATGTGATTATTCCATATAAAATTAATATATGGTTAGTATTTTTAGAAATAGAGAATATATTTGATCCAAAATAAAAAAGTTTATTCTTCTTTTAAGAGATAAAATTAAAACTACATAGCTTGTGTGTTCCATACATGTGAAGGGTAAGTATGCAGTTTATAAAATTCAATATTTAGAAGATGTTCTATACACAATAGAGGTGTGATAGAAGTTATATGTGGTAATATAGATCATTGAAGTGACCAGGAATATCAATGGGGATGATTTATCTAATACTCAACTTACCTTTCTTACAGAATCTCATAACCCCCTACCAATGAGATTTCCAATGTAATAATATATCACAAACATTAAACATCAATTATACCAGCAGTTCGAAGTATATATTTTTTATAGCTTCTGATGATTTATTATTCAATTGAATGGTTTGAGTGTTCTCTATCATTTCAATGAGAATATCATGTCTTATCATCTTCCTCTCTCTAACTTCAGTTGAGATCATATTTTTCCAGAACCTCATACTACAAAAAACCATCAAATTGTGCCATTTGAATACATAATGAATATTATTATTATAAGATAAGTCTTCCATGAGGATGTGTTCAACCCATAATCTTTGGAAATCATTTTATCTTTATCATATTATATCCAATAGAGTTTATATGGTCCTTTAAGATAAACTACCTATCTAGTGGTAATAGGCATTTTTGAAACATGAAACTATAATGAATTATGTTTGAGTACTTATAACGACCCATAACTCTATCAATGAATATTTTCTTCTTATATTAATTTTATATAACACAATTAAAACCATATAAATGAAAAATTAATGAAATAAGTGGTATTTATAGAAGTTAAGGAACCTATACCGATGAAATAGTAGCATGCCCATTGTAATAGTATTTTCACCTTTATGAATTGTAAACTGAAAAATAAAATGGTAATCAACCCAATGAATGTATATATATATTTCTAACATCTAATAATTGAAATGATGATATAGTTATATAACATTGTAGGTAAATAAAAATTTGAAAAATTAATATTTAAGTGTTGGTATTTCTTTAGGTCATAAATATATTTTTACAATGTAATTATTAATAAGATGATTTAAATAACTTCATTTTCCTAATAATTGTTCTTAAAATAATTATTATATTCATATTATTTTAGAATATTTTTATTATACCTTAGTTATCTTTTTAATGTGTTATAAAGTCCATTATAAATTTAAGACAATAATTTTTGGGTAAATAATTATTTTAATTAAAACATTAATTTCTCATATATAGAAAATTATTTTCAAAAAAAGGATTTAATTTTTGTTTTATAAATTTCAACAAATGGTTAGGTGTAATTTTTGGATTTATCTGAAATACATGAATATTTACTGAATAGTACAATATGTTAATTTACAATATAAATACATTATAATCTAACAAAACTATTCATCCATTCATGGATGATTTAGGAATTTTTGGTTATAAATAAAATTAAATTGTAATTTAGTTAGTCACAAGAATCAAAACCATTCTTGACATTTGAAAATAACAATAATAATGAATAAAATAATGAGATATCACCCCTCTCCTCTAATATAAATGCTACCCCACACCCCATCTTCTACTCACACCATCCACAAATTGAGAATTGTCAAGTTATTTTCAAATAGACATACAAATACACTCCAACATTTTTAAATGCTCTTGGTTTCATCAAAATACCAATAATAAAAACCCTTAAGGAGACTCTTATGGGTAGTATTTAAGAAATAATATCCTCTTCGTTTTATGTTTATTTTCATTTCATGTTTTTTCCATTATAATTATATCCACACCTCAACTATCCAAATGAGGATTAAAAATCCAGTATCATTTATAAAATTAAATTATTTCATGTTAATGGATGATCCATAATCATTCTCTTTACTCTCTCCCTCTTTGGTTTTAAACAATGAAATCATCATTCGCGTGGTCACGATTTTAAAACCATTGTGGACGATGAACAATAGCACTTCAATTAATTTATCAAGTCTAGTCATGATACCATTTTAATGATAAAATTAAAATATAATATATGATTTTAAAACCGATTTAATGTTCACAATATCTTAAATATACATAAAAATAATTGATACGACAAAAGTAGTTCTTCATGATCGAAATAATGTGGTTATAATCTAATGGATTATCACTAAATGTATTATCTAATGATTCATCTCGATACCATATATATAAATTATAAATATAATAAATTAATTATATATATGTTAATAAATATATTATAAATTAAATTATGTATAATTATACCAATTCACATGAACATCCATACTCACATATACGTATAGAAATCATGACAACCATGTAAACAAAAACTGCCAAGAAATAGAATTGTATATTATAACACATCAAAAAGTCCATAAAATAAATTAATAAAATAATAAAAAATCAAATACATGTGTTTGAGTTTACGAACTAATTAATTAATTGATTTGATTGGATTATACAAGGCATTAAGGTAAACAGTGGAACACGTTTAGACATAAGGTATGGGTTTTCTTCCGAAACATGCATTTTCATTCTGGTTATGTTTTCTCCCTCTATACACTAATAATATTATTAATTTTTTTATAATTATTTTAAATTAAATATATATGTTCCAAAATGATATATCTAGAACATTTCATAATTATTTTATCAAATAAATAATTATTTACAATGTTCCATTTAAAACTCTTCGTGACATGAAATCCAAATTTAAATGAAAATCTTGATTTTTACCCATTTTCATGTAACATCCGTAATATGTTTTGAGATACGATTATTTTTCTAAACTCAATAATATTTTAATTAAAAAATAAAATTTTCATTATAAGATTTATACAATCAATTGTGACAAATCGAAATTATTTTTCCAATTGCACTATTCATTTTAATGTAATAGGGGTAAATCTATCATGTATTCTTCGATGATTTTATAAGTTTATTCATATATTTAAACAACTCTATGAAATTTTATGATTTACTGATAAATCTATAATTATTTTCGTCTACCATATGTTATTAAATGGTTTTTGACCTATTTTACTATGAATGCGCTGTCTTGATTCTATTCAACAAGTTACTATGTTTGGTTTGTGATTATGTTTACTGATTGGGGAAGGTTATTTAGATATCATATGTTTATGTTTTTAATGTTCCAAATCATCCATATGAGTTATTAATTTGATATATAATGTGATTGGAGGGTCAAGTTATATCACCTCGATGAATAAGTTGGTCTCAAGAGACAAAACAAAATTGGGTTTTGGTGAGGCCCTACCAAAGTATTTTCAGATATCCTAGTAGAGGACTTGATGATATGTTTCAGATGTATGAAATTAGGAATTACTTCATTATTAAATTATTAATTGATAAACCATCTAATATTTTAATATTATAATTTCTATGATTATGGTACATTTTCATATAATTTGTTATGTGGATTTATTTTCTAATAATTCATTCCTACTATATTATGCTCTAGTTCATATTTAATGGAATGTTTTTTAGTTATTCACCATTCCAAATTATTATGTTTATGATAACCACCATTTTAATACTTAACCTTAATAATAAAATTAGATCACCCCTTTCATATGTTTTATTTTTCCCAAGGATGTGATGATTATTATTATTTTGAATGGATTCCATGAATAATCGACGTTTTAATGTGTGTTTCAAATGGAGTTTCAATAGTTTTTTTCTTTCAATTTGTATTGTTTATTTTATGTTTATAGATAGTTTTACAAATAAAAAAAATATTCCATCCTAATGGATGTGATATCCTTATAAACATTCAAATGTATTAATATAAGGCATCAGCTCTATAAAACTAGTTTAAGAGTCATTCTAGTTAGAATCAATGTAAATTTAGTAGAAACCCTATAAAAAGGATTTATAACATGTATATTATCAAACAAAACCATACGATAGACTATAAGGATAATCATACAATAACATTCAATAATTTTAGTAATGTATAAATTATGTGGATATTTTTAGAAAATATATAAATGTTTTGAAACTAGAAGTGTACATGGTTCTACCATAGATATACCAAGGTGTATTAACTCGGAGTAACTGTTCTTTCCCATACTCTGTGTATCCTGGTACTCGAAAATATTTCTTATTGGGCCCCTGGTTTTCCACTCCCATTATTTATTATTAGGATAATTCAAATTCTCATTACAAACCATTATGAAGGATTTAATTGTAAATATGTCCCCAAAGAAACCATTATTGTGATTATGAGATTATACATGCATAAAATAACAATTTATGATAGGTTTGTTTCTGGTTAAAAATTATACATTAGGATTCGTCACCTAATTTAATGTATTTTCTTATTTATATATGGTTACTAATCGAAGGAATGGAAACTGCATGAAAGCACAAATCCCTTTTAAGGATTTCCCTCGTAGGAAAGATTTTTACATTGGCTCTGCAGCTCTGGCTGGTAATGAGAAACATATAACTATACTAGGACTACTCACTCAAGTTATTAACAATAACCTTACCGTTTAGAGAATTCTAATACAAAACATGGAGGATAAATTATAGAAAACATTATGTGACATCAAACTCACTCATTTAATGTGAATACAAACTCACTATTTACGGAGCAGTGGATTTGTTCCTTAGAGATATATTTTTCTCAATGTGATGTAACCAAAATAAAAATGTTTTCATGGATCTTTATCATCTATTTGGAGATCCCGATCAATATTGGTCATTGATTCAAACCCTAGAGGAGGAAAAAGATATTTCAAATTTGGAATGGATTTATTTTAATGAAATTTTTGTAGAAAAATATTAACCTCAAAAAAAAACAAGTAGATATGAAAAAGGAATTATTCAATATGAGGGAGAAGGAGGATGAGATTGTTTCCATGTATAATGCCAACTATACAAGGATATTAAAGAATGAAGCAAACTAAAAATTTAATGCTATAATTTTTTTTTCAATTCATTGATGGTTTAAGCCCATTCACTAGAAAGGAACATGTTTCAAAAATATTATTTACATAAGAAGATATAGTGTCAAGTGAAATCATGATAGAGAAATAACTCTCAACATCGCATGACTATAAAATAATGAAAAACAATAAGAGGGTGGTAGATTAAATAATGGAAAATGGGAAGAATAAAAAAGGTAATTTTCAACATGAGATACATGTGTAATGAGGAACCCTAGAGACTACTTAAATGGAATGTAATTATGTTACAACTGTGGAGAAAAAGGCCACCATGCTGGTGATTTCAAGGGAAAAAACGAAACAAAAAATATATTCAATTATACAATATTAGGGTGATGAGAAACAATGAAACTAATATTCTAAATCGTCAAAGATAATATCCTTAGAAAAGGCCATGGGATAAAGGACAAGGATATTTGATCACAACAGTTGAGTTTAATGTTCTAGATGATGTGGTTGCTAGAAAATTAATTATCTCCACATGTTTATCAAATGCCTCTTTTTTATTTTGGATCGACTGATTCCATTATTTATTTTTAGTTTGACATAAAAATTAGATATTTCCAATTCTCTTAAACTAGGGTGTTTCTAGTCCAAACACCTTAACGAAGTCCCATTCTAATAAATATGTGTTAGGTAGGTCACATTGTTGGATATAAAAGTTCTTTATAAACTGATTTTACCATCATAAATGTGGTCCAATTTTATATAATAATCGTTATGTATTAGGTTTCAAAATATTATGAGAAAATATATTATAGGAAGATGTAAATTAAAATTTGTGAAGAAGGTGTACAATTCCCCATCTATAGAGTAGAAAAATCACCATCTAATTATTATATAGATCCACACCAAATAGCACTACCAAATTAATTTATTCATGCGGGGGAAAAGACAGTATCTATGGGTGATTATATAAATCTTCAAATTGAGGATTTACCTATTGTGAAATAATACATTGATGTATTTCATAAGTATTTTCATGGACATCATCTGGAGTGGGAAAGTAAATTTTAAATTAATTTAAATCATGTTTTAAGGCCTGTAAATTATACTACATATAGAATGGCTATAGTGAATATAAAATAAATGATGAAACCACTAGAGGAATTTTCATGATAAAGGATATATCCATGAAATTTTTTTACCATGGTGGGTGAGGTTTTCTTGTTCAATAATAAATATTTACCCCTGAGGATGTATATTGACTATAGAGAAATCAATGACATTACAATAAAGAACAAGAATCACCTACCTAATATTGATGATTTATTGGATCAACATTATGGATCCCAATATTTTTCATAGATTGAAATATTTTCTGGATATCTTTAGTTGTGTGTGAGGAAGCGAGAAATTAACAAGACATCATTTCAAACCAGGAATGTGAATTATGTGTTTATAGTAATTCATTTTGGACTGAATAATTCTCCATCTATTTTCATTGATATAATGAATATTTTTTCAAGGAATATCGTGATGACTATTTTGTGCTAATTTTTGATGATATTATATTATACTCCAAATTATATAAAGATCATTCAAATAATTTTTGCATTATTATGAAGACTCATAGAGGAAATGAGTTATATGGGTTGATTATCATGTCTGAATTATAGCTTCAATCTATTTTATATCTTGGCGATATTTCCATTCAGGATAGATTCATAGTTGATTCTACAAATACAAAGGTAGTTTAGGGATGTACTACTCTAATAAACATAACTAAGGTACATTGTTTTATTAATTCACAATGTTATAATCGGTGTTCTATTCAGAAATTCACCAGATTAACTATCACATTATCCAAGCATATTCAAAAACAGTTTAATTTTTTATGGTGTATATAATTGGAAGATTGTTTTGAAGAATTAAAGAGAATATTACTGAATTATATGGTCCTAACACTACCATCAGTAAAAGGGGGATTGTTAATTTATAGTGATGTGTTAATGAAATGGAATTGATTAATCCTTATATATAATGATATTGTTATTTCATATTCCTCAAAGAAGTTAAAAATTCATGAACAAAACTATCAAACAAATGATATTGAGTTAGCCACTTTAATAGTTTCCTTAAAGATATAGAGACATCATGTCAATGGTGAATGGTGTGAGATATGTACAAATAAAAAGAGAATCATATATATATTATCAATGAAATTACTCCACATAAGGAAAAGGAAATGGATCATGACACTCAGGGATTATTATTCTTCCATAAAATACCCCCTAGGGATGTAAAATAAGGTGGTATATGCATTGAGTAGGAAGTTTCAGGTAGTTATAAATTTTTTTGGAATGATTTGTATCATGTGTTATTGGATATTGTAATGATGGTTTTGGAAATTATCGAGGAATGTAAAACGTAATAAGTTTTTCAATTGTTTTCCCCACCATATTTATCAGAACTTTAAGAATGTTATCAACCTAATGGTTAAAATATTTAAAAGAAAAATAATGATAGGAATGATGGAAAGTGTGAATAATTTGGGTATGAATATGGAATTATAATATTTGGGAGTAGGATATGTGTTCCCCCTATACACGAGAAAATAAGATAGTTATTTATTAATCCTTGTAGCCTAAATTTCACTATAATCCCTTGTATCACTATGACTTATAGTGATTTGAAGGAACATTTCTGGTGGGATAATATGTACTATCAAATTTGTGATTATGTATGATGATGTTTAGTCTGTCAATAGGAGAAGGCTAAAAGACAACATCCTAGGGGATTCATTAAACCAAATCCTATTCTAACATGTAAATTTGATGTCCTTACTATGTAAATTTTCATAGAAATACCCAGAAATCATAGAATGAATGATTCAATATGGGTAATTATTGATCGACATTCCTAATCATCACATTTAATCATATAAGGGAGGACTTACCTCTAGAGAACCTTCTACGAATCTATATTAATGATGTTTGATGACTTATTAGACCACATCCTTCGATTTTGTCAAATCCTGATCCATGATTTATATCAATATTATTAATTTTTTTTTAGAAATCATTAGATATTGATCTTCATTTGAGTACTGCTTATCACCATCAAACTGACTTCATATATGGAAGTACCATTAAAACATTATATTTCATGTTGAGATCATGATCCATCAGCATTCATGGTATGTGGGATGAGTATTTTTCATTTGTAAGGTTTTCCCAACAAAAATAGTTTTCATTCAAGTATTCAAACGACATCATATGAAGTGTTGTAAGGAGAAATATGTCTTACACCAACATGTTGGGATTATGTTGGAGAAAGGAAACATGTAGGCCAAAATCCTATACAGGAGACAACATTGAAGGTAAATAGTATTCAAATACATATCCATGTATTTCAAAATTAGAAAAATTGAAATGTTGATAATCGAAAGAAATATTAGGAATTTCAAGTGTCAAATCATGTTTTCATGAAAGTAACTCCAAGGAAAGGTATTACAAGATTTTGGAAGAAAGGGAAATTGAGACCTCAATACATTGGTCTTTTGAAATATTATAGACAATTGGGGATGTGGCATACCATTTGGAAAAGATTCCAAGACATTATAAGGTACACAATGTATTCCACATAACCTTGTTAAAGAATTACATGCCAGACCCTACACATTTCCTTACTTCTAAAAGACTAGAAATTAATCCTACCTTAACATATTGTGAAGATATTATCAAAATTATGGACACTACAGTATACGAGATAATGTATCAGATGACTCATCAAGTAAATTTACTTTGGAAAATAATAAAATTGAAGAGGTGTTCTGGTATCTTATGGATTATATGATGAAAAACTACCCAAATATTTTCATGGGATGAAAATTTGGAAATCATGATGATGAAATTTACTTAATATGGGATAATGTAATGACCTAGAACAATATAAATGAAATTTAACATCTTCTTTATATCATATAGAACAAAATAAAAACATCAAAATTGATGAATGATTGAAATAAGAGGTATTTCTATAAGTTAAGGAATCTATACTGATGAAACAAGAACATGCCCTTAGGAATGGTAAGGTGACCCTTATGAATAGTAATGTTACCAATGAATGTATAAGTAAAATTTGGCCATATTATAAACGAAATTAGGATATAATTATATCATACTGTATGTAAATGAATATTTTAAAAAATAATATTTTAGTGTTTGTATTTTTGTAATTCATAAATATTAAATTACAATATTCTAATTAATAAAAATAATTTAAATTAAATTCATTTTCATTAAAATTATTCCGATAGAAATATTGTGGTATCTTATAATTTTATAAATATTTTATGAGACCTCAGTTTATTTTTTAATGTGTAATAAAATTAGTTATAAATTTAAAATAGTATTTTTTAGTAAATAAATATTAATATTAAAAATATAATTTCTAATATTTAGAAAATAATTTTGAAAAATGGATATAATTTTTGAAATTTACACCATGAAAAATGGTATGGGTGAAATTTTGGTATTTTTCCTGAAAGGCATGATTTTTTTGTGAATAGTAACATACATAAATTTATAGTAGAAATACATATTAAGGTAAATAAACTATTATTTGATTCATGGCTGATGTATGAAACCATGGTTTTAAAAAAGATTCACTTATTACATTATTTAGTCTCAATAATAAACATTATTTCTTGTCTTGATGAAAATAGTAAAATAATGAAAAAAATAAGGAGAAATTGCCCCTCTCGTTAACTATAAATATCACCCCAGCACTCCTCTAGTCCTCACACCTTCCAAAAATTTATCCTTGAAAAGTTTATATCCAGACCTCTTACCAAGCTCCTCAACCACACCAATAAGCACTTTGTTTCATCAATATAACAAAATCAATCCCATTAGGAAGATTCCCAAGGAGGAATATTAAAGTGGTAAAATCATCTTTATTTTCATTTTATTTTATTTTGCAAGTTCTTTCATTTATTAATATATCCTCACCTTCTATATCCAAATGAGCATGAGAAAACCAATATCTTTTATATACTAAATTTATATCATGTAAGTGGATGAACCATAATCAATATCATTATGCACCCACTTTTCTATTTTATAAATGAAATCATAATCCTGGAGGTTCTGATTTAAAACCTTCGTGGATGCCGATTATTCATTCTTCAATTTCATTTTTAATGCTGGTCATGATACCATTTTTATGTTGAAAATAGACTATATTATATGTATTATAACCAATTTAATGTTCACTAACAAGTATATATATACATATAAATTATTCATATGAAAAAACTAGTTTATGGTGATATAAATACTACTGTAATAATCTAAATGATAATCACTTAATGTTTTATCTAATGATTCATCCTCGTACCATATATCCAAATGATATATATATAATCATTTAAACACATTTTTATTAATAAATATAATATAAATTTAATTCTTGAGAATTACACCCATTCACATGAACATCTATAGTCATATATATGTATAAAAATTATGATAAACAAGGAAATGAACACTGCTGAGCAATAAAACTGAATATTATAACTAATCATAAAGGCCATAAATGAAGTAAATAAAATCATAAAAAATAAAATAAAATTATATATGCCTCTTAATTAATTAATTATTTTATTTATTTTGATTATCTTGGATGTTAAGGTCATATGAAGAACACATTCAGTCATAACGTAAGGGTTTTCTTCCTGAACATCTGTTTTTGTGTGTGTTAGGTTTCCCCCCTATATGTCGATGTAATTATTAATTCATGAATATAATTATTTAAAATTATATATATATATATATATATGTTCCAATTTCATATACCAAGATCATTTCAACATCATTTTATAATAGAATAAATATTTTAAAATGTTTCCTTTTCAATTCTACCAGGTACACAAGCTCGATTAAAGAGAACGTATTGATTACAAACAAATATTCATGTACCATACATTATATGTTTTAATACACCATTTTTATAAAATATCTAAATTTTTCATGAGAAAAATAAATTTTTTCATTACTAGTTTTAATCAATCAATTGTGAAACATAAAAAAGATTTTTCCAAAGTATCTCTTCTTTGAAATGTAAGTGTGGGTATTTCAATCAAGAATTACAAGATAATTTTTATGTATTCTCATCTATTTCAAAAACGCTATTGAATTTTATGATTTATTGAGATTGGTCTATTATTATTTTCACCTATTGTATGTTATTAAATGATTTTTGACATGTTTAACTATGGATGGGAAATCTTGGTACTATTCAACATGCTACTCGGTTTGGATAGTGATTATGTTTACAGATTGGTGAATGTTATGTACATATCATATGTTGATATTGTTTGTATTTAGCCAAATTCATATGAGGAATACATTGAAAATATATATTTATGGTTGATTCATGATATAGTCCATCGATGCATATATTGGTCTCATGAGACAAAACAAAACTGGGATTTGGTTGTGCTCCTTACCCTAGTATTTTTAGTTTTCACGGCTGAGCCCTTAACGATATGTTTTAGATGCCCAAAATTTTTTGTTCCATCATTATGGAATTAGTTATTGATAAAACATGAGATATTTGACTATTTTTAAATTAATTATTATGGTTCATTCCATTATGATTAGTTATATCAATTTATTTTTCTGCATTAATTCCAAACATATTATTCACAAGCATACATTTAATGAATTTTTTTTTTAGTTTTTCATCATTCTTAATGTTCAGGCTTATGATAAATTTTGTTGTATTATATAACCTTAATGTGCATCTGATATAAAACCTTTATTTATTTATATTTTTACACTGGATGTGAAATTGAAAATTATTATGATGGACTTCCAAGAGTAATCTAAATGTTTATGGGTTTTTTCAATGGAGTGGAAATTATGATTTTTGATTTCATGTTGTAATGTAAATACAATGTTTGCAATTGGTTTCCCAAAACAACTAAATTATTCAGTCCGTCGGGATGTGACATCATTGTAAATATTCAAATTAATTAATATAAGGCACAAATTCAGGTAATTGGTGTCAGGGAATTTCTAGTACTTCCCCAGAACCTCTTTGTAAACCCTAGATCTCAACCATATACCTAAGAGAGTTTTATGTTATCCTAAATTACCATGTATGTAATATATATCATCGTGAGAGGGTCTCATAAGAAATAAAATTTTATGGAAACAAAATACATTTACTTAATCAGTTGATCAATTATAAACCATATGTAATAATGACTATTATATATGTTGGAAAACATTATGATGAATTCAATGGTTACTTTGTTCCATTTCAAAAAAAGTAATTATAAATAGTTTCATCATCTGCTAATTCATATTCCATATCTCATTAACTTACGAACATAACAAGAATAAATATATGTATTGTATAATATCCCAATTTATATTATCCCACCATATATTTTTCTTTAGATATTTATATAAAATTGTGGGTCCTAGGTGAATAGATAAGGTTAATCTACGTGCATCATCAATAATATCTCACTTATGTTTTTCATGGGACATATATCCCTGTTATAGACCCTAAAAAACAATCGTTATAAATTTAGAACTATTGAATAGTTACAAATTTTTTCTAGAACATTATATAAATTTTCTAGGCTTCATTGAACTTCAAATGGATGGGTGGTTATGTAGTATTTTTTAAAATCTAGAATATCTCCACCTACCATTATATTGGAGGATTAATCCATCATATATCCATGATAATTTAGTATTTATTAACCCTTTATATGGATATTTTAGCATGGTCATTCATGAAATGATCATCATCCACCGTGT
Source organism: Viscum album (assembly GCA_963277665.1). Lineage (NCBI taxonomy): Eukaryota > Viridiplantae > Streptophyta > Magnoliopsida > Santalales > Viscaceae > Viscum > Viscum album. Next base: position 640,204,872 of record OY728122.1, read on the forward strand.
CATCATTCCATGGGAGAAAATGTGTTGATTAGTCATTATTATCTATATAATCCACCCATATACTTTATAAAATATTTAAAAAATAATATGTGAAAACTTATTTCCGGCTCATGTGATTAGTTTATTTATTAATATTTTCTACATCAATATAATTAAAATATATAATTAATATAAATATCATTTAAACCTACAAAAAATCATATGATTTTATGTGGTACTGTGTTTTTAATTGACATGAGTAATGAGAAATTACCATATCATTAAATTGGATGAATCGTTTGAAACCCTTTAATGAATAATAAATTTATATCACATACTTTTATCCACATCATGGTTATGTATGATGTGATTTGGTGAAAAATATCTTCTTAATACATCAAAAGTTTTCCTTATAATCTTTTAACTAGTGGAACATCAGTCAATTCCATGTTAAATTGGTTATGTTTATGTAAAATCATGTGAAATTTCTCCAAAACTATCTAATCTAAAAATATATATGTTTATATCAAAATTAGTAGTCTAATTTATTCATTGATCTTTTCTTACTTAAACAGATCCATTGATATACCCTCTATCTTTTTTACATTACCTAAGAGGGATACTTTTTGTATACAATGATCAAAAATTATGAAAATTGAATATAAAATAACAACTCAAAGGTTAATTAACACAATCTTCAAATTCTCTTCATGTTCGTCTTTGTTTGTAAAATAAAAGTGAATATAATTAATTAATAAAACTATAAATTTGATATGGTAATCCCTAATGAAACTATTCATCTAATCATTGATGATAGTTAGGGAATTTTTTTATTTCCTTTAGAATCACATTGAATTCATAGTATACATATCTTGTATCATATATTTGATGTTCTATCAATTCTTTTTTATTCCTTAAATGATGACATCAATAGTAATAAATTATTTTGATATATTATGATTTTTTCTGACATGATAGAACATTTCACTGATAGGTTGTAAAGGGTACTTTTCACAATCAAGATTTTAATTTGATAACCACAATCAATGTAAAATTGAACTGATCTATCCTTATTTTTATTAAGGATTGTTGATTCACTACATTGTGAATTAAGATGGTGTGAAATATTTATGTTCATGTTGCTTAAACCAAAAAACATTATCACTAAAAAATGAATTGTAATTTTTAAAATACCAACAGAAAATCCATCATCAAAAAAGTTGAGAAATGATAACCAGTTTATTTTTTAAGCCTTCAACATAAGTTACATTTTTGTGGGGGACAATTTATGGATAATAAATCAATACCAATCAAATAATATTTCTTTTTATAATGTCACTAAATGTGATATATTCTCCATCAACAATAAATATCATGTATATATTAGAATTATATACAATCATAAGTCTTGAATACCCACTATGCATCAAAATGTCCAATATCTCCTCTAGGGGATTTTCCCTAAAGATATCAATTAAATTACATGATATTTTTCTACCCAAATACAAATTGGTTTGGCAGTTTTAGCTATAATTTTTTGGTAACTTTAATAAATTTACTCATTTAATAATTTTGATATGTTATAAAAAAATATAAATAGATTAAAATAGTTTTCTAGAGATAATAGCTTTCTTAAAAACAAAACATTGATGCTATTTTAATTCCAATAACTAATATAATGATTATTTGATACATAGTGAAACAAAGTAATGTTCAATAGTTTTTCATTCTTATAATGGTTTAAAAATATATATATATACATCATAGGTTTTCCCCTTTACTTATAATTACATATTTTTCTATTCATGGATTTTAATTACCATAGATTAGATTTTGATAACTCCCCCTTTGTAAATATATGAATAGTATCCGTTAATTCCCTGAAATCAACCATTAATTATTTAATTTTTCTATAAGGAATCTGATATCTAGATTTTGATTTTTTTTCAGTATAATTTCAATTTTTGAAATCTATTAGGTTATTTCATCACTTTCATTAGGCACTTCATCATAAATTTTCTAAGATAGATTCTTTTTTTCTATATTAATATATATATATTTCCCCTTATAGATAAAAATATTGAAAAACCATATTAGGATAATATTTTCATGTCCAAATTCATAGGAATAATAATAAATTGGATTTACCACAGAAGTTTCTACAAAAAAACATATTTTCATTCAAATTAGATACTTAATATTAGGAATTAGAAGGGAAGTTATCCCTAGAGACCACTGAGGAACAACATGTATCATACATTTAATTCTTCTCCATTTTATATAATGATTACATCATTTACATATTTTTATAATTCTTTTCTCCTTATGATATGGGAAATCAGTTTTGATATGCTCAATTATATTACACTCAAAACAACCTTCTTCATTTATATTTATAATAAACATTTTATAATTCAAAAAATATTTCTTAAATCATATAATATTATTATGAAACTATTTTAACATGTTTGTAAATTGACAAATCTCATCACCTGAATCTTAGTTACAAACAGTCTCTTTATCAAATGCAATTAAAAATTTCATCCCTTTATTTTTCTTTCTGTCTTATGAAATGGTTAATTTTAATGAATCATTGTCATTTTTTAATAGGTTTAAATGATCTGACATAGAATCAATCTTAGTTTTATATATCCTATATTTAACAATGATATATTTTATCCTAAATAATTTCAATGCTGCAGACTCTGTAACCTAAGTAAATATTCAATCATATTTAGATAGATAATTTATAAGTACATTAGGATCTTGATCTGGTTTTGCAACCTGACTTCCAAATAAATCTACATTGTTTACAATATCAATCAACATTACACTCATATATGTAATTCTATATCCCTAAACAATTCTATATGTATTACATTTTAATTTGGAAGTGTAATATTTGACTTCTCATACACTATTAGTACCTTCATTACCAATAGATATATTTTACTTCATTATTGGTGTTCTATCACAATAAGAAGTATTGATGAACTCGTCATAACCTAATCCACCCTTAAAATCATTTATAACCTTAGATTTCAGGTCATATTCTATATCCATTGTAGAATCCCATTTATCTAGTTATTCTTTATAAACATCAAATGGATTTAAAACATCATTGTATACCATTATACCATTATTTTTTATATAAATAATAATTCAACCATTTCATCAGCCATATTTCTGTCTATTCAATTATGGAACCTGACAAATTGAAATTTCCTTTCTATTTTTGGGAAATACGTCCCTTTAAAAAATTTACTCAACGCATAAAATAATTTGAGTAATGAAATTAACATTCATATGAACTGATTATATTTTTTATCTGATATGTTGATATGGAATGACTCATGTGGGGGTGAATTGTGTTTAAAAATAGTCATCATTTCATAACCATCCAATTAAAGAAAATTTTAAAGGTAGAAAGATAATTATTAAAAAGTATTTGGATATATAAAAAATTAATATAGTGTATGAAACATAATATTAATGTATTTTAGGGTATAAGAATTCCCAAATCCATTCCCCCATTGCTTTACTAATTTATGATGCCAATTTAAAAAATCATGTCCTTTTTCCTAGGGACCTCAATTGTTGAGTGAAATCACATGAAACCTAATTTAAAATGTTTAAAGAGTATTAAAGTATCAAATCTTTTTTAAATAACTTCTCATTTTCCTTCTATCACACATTGCAATGAGTCCAAACTCTATAGAAATATATGGGTACTAATATTTTTGGTTTGATAGATAGTTTGCACCATAAATTGATAGATTATGAATAACTATTCCATATAATGAGTGACTAGACTATATAATATCTAATAGATATTATTCAATTTAACAATAAATCAAATAGGGTAAAAATATTTTTTTCTCCTAGATGTAAAGTAAGACTATCTTGAATAATATAGTATAAATGTTCTTTCTATGAATTAACTAGTCACCCAAAAATCTCATGTTTGGATAGAAATTATTCATATATAATTTTATTTTCCTCTATATAATTAAAAGTGGAAATATTAAATAAAAAAGAAAAAATAATTTAATATTGTTTCCATTTTTCATGTGACATCCTGTGAATATATAAGAATCTAAGTATCATTATACTATTACTTACATAATCCATTAAACATTTCTCCTCATGGAAATCGAATCATTAATAAACTTTTATCAGTAACTATACATATCAACTATTCATAAATCATAAAGTTGGAGTATAATTCTCAGGATAAACAAAAATAGTAATAAATACCATCAAAATAGTAATAAAATTTCATCAACATACATAGTTATATAAAACATTGTGATTATTTGGAATCATAAAACATTTTAGAATAAGGTTTTATATGATCATAAGAATATTTTAATCATCACATTGATTTATTGATAACATTATAATTTATATGATTGTATAAATTTAGTGTTTGATCAAAAATATTTTATATCAACCTATCGAATTGTAAAATTAACTTGATTTTATAAATTTATTTGGATTGTAATTCTTCACATTTAACATATGGAATTAACTTGAATATAATTCATTAATTCAGAAATTTAACCCAAGAGTTATTTTTGGTCTTAAACCATTAATATTAATAAGTCTAGAACATAATATTTTAACTAATAATAAGACTTGTTAATAAATATTGTTCTGATTGTAAGAATTCTATAAAAAATATAAAAAAACATCATTTCTCTATGAAATTATGTGATATTATAGCTTGATAATAAATAATCAGAGTTACATATGACATGAAGATAGGGATTCAATGTAAAATCATTCCAATTGAATTTTAAAATATCATGAACATATTTTTTCATCATTAAATATTTATCATTATATTTCCAGAAAAATCAATTTCTGTCCAAATTGATGGATTTGTATCCATTAAAACAAAAGATAAAATGAGATAAGTTGAAAAAACATTAGGGTTTCAAATTATAGGTCCTCTTTTAAAACAAATAAATACTAAAATATATATTATTAGTATTATAATAGATATGTGTATAAAAAACTAAATGATATAATGAATCTATATTACAAAGAAGAAGTGTATTTTTCTCTTCTAATCCCTAAAAAAATTGAATCAGATTTTACTAATCATTTTCTATTATATTGAGTAAATAAATCCATTCCAATGACTTTGTATTTTTCTCCATACTAATGAAATAGTCACTTAATTTAATAGATTCACTTATTATGAATATATATATGAATATTTTGAAATGCCTCTATCTAAAAAAATACGAATCATTACATGAATTTAATGAAAATTTATCCAAGATTTAAGCATATTTACTCATGAAAATTCCCAAATTAATATAGATCACAACAGTAAACAAATAATGATAATTTTCATATACTTATATATTAAGATGAATAGATTAACTGATTTCCTTCATTTCCATGCATATGGTATTATAATGTTTCCATGATTATCTATCACTTATAATGAGTCATCCCCTATAGATGATTTAATATTTGGTGACAAAATCTAGGTTCAAGTGATTTATCTAACCTACACAATCTATGTTAATGAAGAAAAGCATAGTTATTGTCTACCTTCAATTAGGGATGGTTTTTTTTTGAACTAGTCAATGGATTCTGTAACTTTTTTTTATAATGATAATATCTCTACTCACTCTAATTAAAATATTGTAACATTTAAAAAATCATAGATTTCAAAATTAGTATATCCTTTATATTTAAAATTGGAAAAAATACAAAAATTATTAAACTACACACCCCATATAAATAGACATGTTTGAATTTTCTAATAAGGAATAGTGTTATAAAAACATTTTAAAATCCCATTTTTGAGTGTGACTACCTCTAGATTTGATCTGAATCTATTATATGATTTTCAATATTTTTTAAAATAGATAACTCAAGAAATATACATCATTAGTGTTCCCAGAAGTTTTTTATGCTTTAAAATGTAATGGCATTATACTTCATCGTTAATTAGTGCAAAAAAAACATCATGATTGTTTTTATAATTTCGTATTGGTAAATCATATCATTAAAACCACTATTTATATAAATATATGTTGGGTAGTAAATACATAAATGGTTTTATATAAGATATAGTTTCAATTCCCCATCACCTTTAAATGAATTTATTTCTTAATTTTTTTATCTTTTCTTCATATTCTTGATGGTTGATTTTCCAAAATATTTTTATTCTTGGGAACATTATCAAATTTTCTCAATTATTTTGAAAATATCCCTTTATGAATTAAACATTGGGATATAATAAGATCATTTTATATAAGGGATAATGATAGTAATTTTTTCATGAACGATTCTAGTAATATTTTGATAAAACAGTCTTGGATAAAATTCATATATATATTTGGTCTTGTAATATCCCGGAAAAATTTATAACACTTTTATAAATGACTGAAATAGTTAAAATTATAGGGAAAAATTTAAGAGTTTTTAAAATGGTGATATTTGGTAATCTTTATATATTATTTTAATGAGATATTTTTCATAACATATAATATCTAGTGGAACATGTTATAAAATGATGAACACAATCACACAATAATTTTATTAAAACATTAATTAAATGCTAGGATGAGTTCCATCTTGATTTATAGAAGAGTTATAAATACCATATAATTGTCTCATCTATGATTATTTAGAGATTAGACATGGTCCCCTAGGACATCATTCGCAACCATTAGAACCTATTTTAAAAATAAGGGGAATAAATAGGTTATTTGTTAGCATATAAAGACATATTAGAGGATTCAATAAAGAATTAATGAATAACATCTTCAACTGTATGTGTTCTAACTAATGAAAATGATGGAATTGTAAGGTTAAGTGTGACTACCTCCTCATCCATCAAATTGGTTTAAAAATTATGTACCTTTGAGAAGATGTAAAATATAACCAAAAGGGGATATGATATAAATTTTAAATATTGAAATGAAGTAAATACAATGTTCAAAAACAAACCCATATCTCCCACTTGAAAATAAGGGCTTGTATTCCAATACATTCTAAACACTGGTGTATATTTGGTTGAGTCTATAGCACTGTACTAGATTCAAAAATAATAAAATTTGGAAAACTCTATAAATATCCATTAATACCATTAAAAAGATGTTATTTTCTCTAGAGATATATTTTCCAGCATTGATATCCCCAATACAGTATCCTCCAAATTATATTTCCTAATACAATGTATTAAGGACATGTTACATACATCCCTAAGGCCTCTATCCTCTATACACCAAATGAAAACATTCATGTTATTTATAATTAAAATTATTGTGAGTCATACCACAATATTTATGACCATACATGTTTAGGGTGATCAAATTAATCCCATTAATTGCCTTTTACTTTCATAATAAAAGGATCCTAATCACTAATCATTGTGGTTTATCATACATTATTTGTAAGGGGATACTTTATAGAGGAGGAAAATATTAATATAATTTATTCTATAATATTTATTTTTCCATCAATTGGATAGTCCTCAAAATTTATGTTCGTTGTTTGTAGATTTTTTATCTATATTAAATAAATAACAGGTTGTTGATAACTCCATTTGTCTTAATATTATTTCAAAATTTAGCAGTTATATTTTGAGTGATGTGGTTATGTAACTATATAATTTATAGTTTTCTATACTAATAAATCATATCAATTGGTAGGGTAAATTTGTTGCTTCTATTTTAACTACTCTATATGACCTCCAATCATAGTTAATTCATCTTTACTTGTAACAGCTGGTATTCCACCTTTAACCATAAGATTTGATTATTTATTAATTTTTTATGTAAGTAGAGTTAAATATGTAATTGTATCTATATAATTCATGTAACCCCTATTGTGATTTCATTTTGTTTCTGAAGGATTTATTGCACATACCATTCTATAAAATAGTACAATTACTTGTTACATTGACAACCAATAAATATGAGTTTAATATAAAGGAAATTATATTTTTATATTTCCCTAATACTTTATGTTTATGTATTCAAAAATTAGGAAAAATTTAAAAAATGTGGGAAAATCCTTATATAGTCCATTTTATTACAAAAAATGGACTATATATTTACATACCTATTTAATTCAATACCCGTTTGCATTATTTTATATGATTCATCATAGAAAAAATATTTACCTTGATAAACAACACACAATTATTTTTATCCTATGAAAAAAAATCATAAAATTATATGATAAAAACAATGATCAATATGGAATATAAAAAAGGGAGTATCATTTGACTAATGAAAACATGATAGTCTATTATGAAGCCTTCATTTTTCATAATAAATCGTAACCAACATAAATGAATGATTTACATTATGATAACAAGTATTTAAAAAATTAAGACATTTGAGAGACCATTATTTAAAGTTGGAAAACCATTATGGAATCTTGAGGATAGTGGAACGTCATGATAATATTTCAAAAACATTCACCATTAATATTCACTATAACATTAATTACCTCATGAAATAAAAATATGTCTAAAAACTATTTAGTCATAATAATGGAGTATTTAAAAATAACATTCATTAAATATGTTTACTATTCTTTAACCCATCATATAAAATTTAATTCTAATTAATTACAAATGGATTATCTTCCCAGTTATATCTTCCATTTCATCTTGGAATAATATATCCATACTAAATTAATTAGAGAGATATATCAGGGACTACTATTATCGTAATATATATTGGAATCACCCTTTATTATCTATAATGATGGTGTTCTATATCACGAATATAAAAATTGTAATCCTCCACTTTTCCATCATAAATCACATAAAAACATTTGAATCCATAGAAAAAAAACCTTCCATTTTCACATAATCATATGGTGAAATTTCATTTTTCAATATAAGTAATAAATAATGAGAAATGACTAAAAGACTAGATATATTATGTTATTTTTGAAAATTTATCTAGTTAGAGAAGCTCAATATTGAAAAACCATTGTGATGCATAGAAAAAATGTTTATAAAATGTTCTTTTTAACTTTTTTTTTGTAAATTATACAATAACCAATATTGGAATTATGAAAAGGATTCACTTTTATACCATTGTAATGAAAATATAAATTTTTCTGAATATTATCAATAGAATCATTTGAATAATACATAATAACATTCTTGGAAATATTAAATGAACATAGATTTTGTGTTGAATGAGTTTAAATCATTTAAAACAACATTTTAATGGAAAGTCATTTACATAAAGTTTAGTATAGCTTTATTAGACTATATAAAATTATATTAATAATATTTTATAGTTATATAATTTTAAAAAACCTTTTTGTTGTAAATTAATTTATTTATTATTAATTTTATTTTATTTATTATCATTTTATTTTTATAAAGAAACTTTTTTCGGTTTGTGTTGGTTTTTTTGGGGTTATATGATTTATAAATTCAAAACGAAAAGAGTGTTGACCATAGAAAAAGTGGATATTCTTCTACTAACTCCATAATATTAATATTCATATAATTATAAAATTTTAAAATTAATACACTTTTAAAACCAATGATTTATATTATTTAGGAATAATAAATCTAATTATTTCTTTATGGTGGTAGTTTATATGTATTCTTGAATGTTGATTTCATTTTTTTATAATGGGAAAAAATTAATAAATTATATAATATTTTAATTTAACATAAAATTAAAATTTCAGAAATGGAATTTTTATTGATAATTTCTATACATCTGACCTATAATGTGGGGCATTAAATAAATCTTAATCACATTTCATCATTGTGATTTTATTCAGCACATGTGCATGATTGAAATTATAAATTTATAATGGTTGGAAATGGTAAAGAGGAATGTAATAAATTATCTTCATAAATACATAAGTATTCAATAAATTCCATATATATAAATTTAATATAAATTTTTTACTAGTAATATAATCTAGTGTTCAAAATCGAAACACATCGCTATGTGGAGGTGATATTGCACACGTACATGTGAGAAATGTTTTAATTTCCATAAAAAGGATAATTATAGGAGAAGGGTTTTGCAATAATAATAATTTTTTAAATTTTAATATACTAATATAATTATTAGATCTCGATTATGTTCTATTTGAAAGAGGTATAAGAAGGAAAATAACATAAAATACTTGGATAAGAATTACACCTCTTTTTTGAGAAGCCACCTAGGAAATACACATTAATCCTTTTTATTGTGCATTTTATGTGACAAAAAAATCTATATAATGGTGAGGGTATTTTGGATATATTTTAGCGGGGATTAGTGAACATAAAATACTCAATGTCTATGAATTGTTTTGGAGGGGATATTCCCTTCAATAAGAGAGGGGAGTCATACAAATGAAATTATTAAACATTTTAAAATTATATAACGTCTTAATTATGTTATAGTGGAACAAACATTATCCAATTAAGAACAAAATGTTATAAGAGTTCAAATGATATAATTTAACAGGAATTATGTTTAGAATTTTTAGCCTTGTTACACAGTTTTTTCCATAATTAACCTATTTTAATCGTTATCTTCGTAAATAATTTTTACAAAGGTAAATATTCATAATGAAAAAACAAAGTCGAAAATATTACAAAATATTTAAATAATTATTCAAAATATGAAATAAATTTTCTTGATTTAATTTATAGAAGTGGAAAACGTTTTTTATGTATAAATACAAAAACCACAATGAGAATAGTTTTTATAAAAAAATACATTTTCCTTATAATTTTTTTTATACCAAACAGAAGAGTAATGTTGACAAATATGTAATTAAATGGATTATTTGTTGTTAAATTTTATATTATAACTTTAATTAAAATCCCTGAATTAATGGGGATTGTTATATTCCTTATTATAATAGATAGCTTAAAAAAATCGGTATTTTTATATTCACTCAAATAACAATCTTAAAAAAAAACTAATTCACACTCTTATAAAACAATATATTCAAATATGAAAAAATAATTTTCAACATATAAATTTTAATATACATAAATCCATAGATTTATTCTTAAAAAACCAAATAATACTTGGAAAAACAATTTAGTACAATATAACTTTTCATTTTTCAATAAAATTATTAATAATACTAGGATTAATATGAATACCTAAAATTAATAAATGTAAATAATTATATTTATTTATTTGTAGTATTAACTATTATTTCTCATTATTACCCCATCAATAAATTTTGGAATCATAATTTAATTCATTACATAATCTTGTTAGTTTATTTTTCATTTATATTATTTTCTTGTTGATTTGTTTCTTCCCAAATAACATGATTTTTTCATATAACCATTACGCATGGAATACCCTTATTTCCCTACACCCTCTCACTATAATCCAAAATAAATATTTTATTTTATTATTATGAAATACTCTCTTCCAATCATAAAATATCATTTATCAAAACATGATATACATCATATATACATTAAATCACAAAACAAACATTTATGATATCATATACCAATAATAAATTTAGGGTTGGGGATACTAAATTAGAAAATAACAATTATTTATCCAAAATATTATTTGTTATGAAAATAAAGTGATTTAACATTACAATTTTACCAAAAAAATATAAAACCTTTCTATGGATATACATTTAGAAAACAAGATCCCACGCCTCAAATAAATGGTATTTCCTACAATTATCTATATAAAACATGTTTTTAGTATGAGAAACCATAAAATTGTGTTGAAACAACATAAAAATCTTGAATATCTCTTATATGAATTCTCATACCAATAACATTCTTTCACCAATTTCATCCAAATATGATAATTGTTGATAATTATTTATATATGAATCCTAAAAATGATCCATTTGTTTAAATGAAAGAAAAAAATTAAATATAAAAAAAGTCCATCAATGAATGTTTATGATTCCAAATTACTTGATATCAAATTAATAAATCACAATGAATATCTTCCAAATTATAATTTTTTTCATTTTTTAAAATCCATCAGGTTTAGGTTATTAAGCTATACTGATATTTTATTTGATACCCAATTACATATGGTGTACTTTAAAAATGATTTTATGTAAATATGGAATCATGATTAGATGCAATATATAATGGGATTATATGTTATTTGACTATATTTTAAATATAAATACTATAAATTTGATCCAAATACATAGTGCAATAGTAGGATAAAAATGCCTAAATTTAGTTAAATGATTATCAATAACATAAATTATATAGTCAACTTAGTATTCTTTTATTAGTCCATTATTTACATAATTATATTTAATTTTTAGGAAAAATAAATTTTTGAATAATCACTATTTGTAGTAATATTTTAGATTTATTTTATTGAAAAATAAATCATTTAATAGTAAAATTTGAACAAATATTTCATCATTCAGCCACAAATTATATTCCTAAAGGTATTTGTAAATATTTTTTTTCTAGAATGAATGGAAAATAGGGAGTTATGAGATTCAATGAAAAAACCCTTCTATAACTGTGAATGACATGGCATGAAACCATGTCTTTCAAAATATCAAAAATCATTCTATTTTAATGTTTAATTTAGGAAATATAACCTTATTGGACAATTCTTCTATTTACCACTATTCAAAGTCATTCTTCTTACCATGAATAATTCTATTTGAAAATCATTATCACACTGACAACTAAACCAAAATAGGTGTAGTTCATACATGCATAATTTTTATGCCAACATCTATCAAATCTTTAACAACTGGATCGTGTTACAAACATGTCATAGTAAAAAACATTATCTTTTCGAGTGAAGGTTTTGAAATAAGTTTTTTATTTAACTATATGGTATTGAATCGTGAAATTATAATCAATTTACAGTTTTAAAAGTCTTATTTAACTCATATTGAAAACATTTTTGCTGAATTTTTTCTTTTAAATTTTATGTTCATTGTATATTTCACATTATAACGAAACTAAAAAATAACTCTAATTTTATTTAATAAAAAAACAATTCTAAAAGATTGTTTCTGACGCTTTCGCCGGGGCGCGCGCATCCGTCCGTCCGCGGAGGAGGACGCGCAGTGCTTGTTGCCCCGCATTCCCGCTTTCCAAAGGCCGGCAGCATTCGCTCCTTATTCAGGGATGTCTGCTCCTTGATCGAAATGGGATGATGGGATGTTGGTTCTTCCTTCCGTGGATTCCTCCTCAGAACTCGTCACCTAGTCCGGGTCTCCCTCATAGATTTAATACGTAGTTCGTGAAACTCTTCCCAGTGCCATGTTTCAGTGGACGCCGGTTAATTACACTGCTTCTGTCGGGACATTCCAAAGGGTCCAGTCAAGGCAGCAACCTTCAGTCGGGGGAGTAGTCACTTTGAGGCATCAGTAGTGTGTCTAGATGCTGGGGGACAAGGCATGTCTGTCTGTTACCCCTGGTCAGAGGGCTTCTCGAGGGCGTGGAAGCCCGAGGCATCCCACATCGAACGTGGGGAATTTTATGCCATAGACACATATCTGAGGTTTTCCTCAGCTTCCCGTGTTTAACAAAGGGTACGCCGCGAGTTTAACGTCTAGCAGATATGGATCAGCCCGATCAGAACATTGGCTATCAGACTGAGAGATTTCTCTTAGAGGGGTGCCAATACCGGGATCAGCCCATGGGCGGCTGTGAAGAGGAGCGTACCGACATTGTCTCACCAAGATATGATGGTCCGGATGAGAATCAGGGTGGATGATGGATGAACGAATGAAGTGGAGGGGGGAATGGCAAGGAACCATTGCAAGGGCAATGATGAAGTTGGGCTTGAGCCTTGAAGAGGCTTCCTACGTATCTCAGTGGCAGAGAATCAAAGTCTGCGTAGTTCGGGATGGTGCCAGTGAACTGACGTAAAGGTGTACCTTGGTCTGATGGGTGTTGTCAGCGAACCAACGTGAAGGTGGACCTTGGTCTGATGCGTGTTGTCAGCAAACCGACATGAAGGTGGACCTTGGTCCGATGGGCGATGGGCTTGAACCTCGGGGAGGCTTCCTACGTACCATGTATTGACATGGATCAAAGACCTTGTAGTTCAAAGGGTTTCATCAGTGAACCGACATGAAAGTAGACCCGGGGTTCCACTAGTGGTGGGTGTCGGCGATCCGACATAGATGAGGGAACTTGGTCCGATAGGAGATGGGATTGAACCTCTGGGAGGATTCCTACGTACCATGCTTTGACATGGATCAAAGTCCTCGTAGTTTAAAGGGTTGGTGGAATACAGTTTAACGTCTTGTGGGACGAGGGTGAACCGACGTGAATGAGGTTGGAACGACCGGATGGTGGGTTTGAACCTTGTAGAGGCTTCCTACGTACCACGCCTTGACATGGATCAATGTCCTCGTAGTTCGGGTTAGTCACAACGGCTTGCCGTCAGACTGGAATTGTAGATTAACGTCGTGCTGGACGCAGGTAGAACTCACGTGAATTGGGTGACGGGTGGGATTGAACCTCGTGGAGGCTTCCTACGTAACATGCCTTGACATGGATCAATGACCTCATAGTTCAAATGGGTGTGCAATTTAATGTCATGCGGGACAAGGGCATACAGTTTAACGTCATGCGGGACAAGGGCATACAGTTTAACGTAATGCTGGACGAGGCGTGCAGTTTAATGTCATGCTGGACGAGGGTGAAACTCGAAGTGAATGAACGACCGAGTAATGTGGCTTGAACCTCATGGAGGCTTCCTACGTACCATGGCTTGACATGGATCAAAGTCCTCGTAGTTCATTGAGGGTAGGGGTCAGGGTCGGTGCTCACTCTAAGCCCACGTGAGTCATGCTTGGTGTGAGAAACAAGAGGTTGCAGGGACCTGACGATCACGTCGCGAAGGATGCGTCCGTGAGAAGTGAAGAGGGTCTTATGCGTCAGGCGGCCCATGGTGCTGGGACTTACTCCAGGATGGAGGCCCGAGGTGCGGCAAAGCACAGCGAAAGAGGGACTCGGGACCAACGATGGGAGGTGCCTCGTTCCCTATTATGCCCTCCACTGACCTTGGTAGTGGGGAAGTACGGAGATGCTGGGGTGCATCCATCCGTTGGAGAACTAGGTTCTCCCTTATCCTATGAACATACGCCACTCCAATAAGGAGGATATCATCCCTTGTGGATGGGTGATTCCACTCCTGTGGAGACGAGTGGCGTAAACAATGTTCGAGCTGGGGGGACCCTGCGTGCGAAGCACGAGGTCGGGTCACAGTTTAACGTCATGTGTTGAGGACGTGATGCTTGGCAGTTTAACGTCCTGTAGCCCGGACGAGGTGGGTTCACTCCGCACCCCTAGGACTTATATAACCGGTACCCTCTGGTCCTTGGGGAAGAAAAGGTACCAGTAAGGCTGTGGTCAAGGGGGGTGTGGAATGAACCATCGAGGGGTCCACGTTAGTGTGGCTATGCGAAGAAGCAATAGTCGTTAGCATGCCTATGCGAATAAGCATTAGGCGAAGCAACGCTACGTGTGGTATTGTCCATGGGACTTTGAAATCACATCGTGCAAACTTCGAGGGTCGCACGGGAAGAGGAATTGCTATGCAAAGGAGTGTGCTTCACGAAGTGGAGTGCCTTGGCCTTAGAATGGGGCATAGGTGTGAGTGGAAGGTGCTTCACGAAGTGAAACAGTGTTCATGGAGCACTGCCTTGCGAAGAAGGGGTGCCTCGCGAAGCAGGGTCCTGTGAAGCAGTGTGCTTCGCGATGTGTAGTGATTCTGCCTTAGCATAGGGATCACTAGTACAGGTTGGGCGTTTCACGAAGCATAAATGCTCCGCGGCTGCCCGAGTTCCCTTGGGAATCCCCTTCCTTCGCGAATGCCCTTGAGCTTCGCGAAGGGCATCTCTCTCGGAAGAGGGGCTCAAAACGGGACAAAGCAAAGGTGTCTCGCGAAGTAGAAGTACCTCGCGGAGCTCATGATTCTCGGGGCAAAGAGTGCTTCACAATTCGGGAGAGGAGAATCTGAAAGGTCGGATTATCCGTCCTCGGGACTCAGGGGGAGTCCAGTATTTATAGGAAAGGGGCGCCGCGAAGCAGAACTCATGCGCCGCCTCGGGAGCTTCACGGCGCGCTCGTGAACGTCAAATGCATTCGCGGAGAGTTACCGCCTCTGGAGCTTCACGGCATGCTCGCGAACATAAAATGCGTTCGCGACGAGTTACCGACTCTAGATCTTCGCGAGGCCACGGTGCTCGTGGTGTTTTGGCGTCGATGCTTCGCGACGGTGCTTCACGGCGGTGCTTCACGAGGCAGCGTGCCAGCCTTCTTTTTCGTCCCTCCCTTTCATGCAATATTTTGGCGCCAACAAATGACCCCCCTTAGACTTGGAGCCGCGGAGGGGGAAGGGTCGAAGTCTGAGGGAAAATCTCCAAAATTGCTGGCGGTTCACGATGCGGTTTCGCGAAGGGGGGCCCGCGGTGCTCCCGGGGCCACGGATCGGGACCCGCTGCGATGCTCCGCGTGGGTGCGGCGTGCCGCGATGCTCCGGGGTCGCCACCTATAAATAGGGTGGTCGACCTCCTTTGTCTTTACGTGAATTTCTTGTCTTTTTGTGCGCTCGACTTTGCGAAGCTCCGCGTACTCCATGATGGCCCTCCGCGAATCGAGCTTCGCGGCGAACCGCGGGTCTCGGACTCCGAGCCAAGCGAACTTCTTCTTGTTGGCCTGGGCCAGACTTCGCGGCTTGGTCTCATGACCGACCTTCGCGATCGGGCTTCGTGATCCATCTTCGTGATCCATTCTGAAAAAATTCTTTTCTGAGGGCCAGAATCGAAATGTCCCATCAAGAGGCTGTGTTGGGGGTGCTTGCATATGCTGCCCGTCGGGATGAGATGGCCAAACGTCCGGGCCTTGGGGAGACGGTCCAAAGCCATTCGGACCACACTTCTTTGATAGATCTGCTATCGGAGGGTCAAAAGGATTATCCACAGTGCAAGAAGCTTCCATTGTACGGCTTCGGGCTGAGGGATGATGTCTTCATCCCTAAGGCGAGTAGGGACGAACCAGCCTGCTGGTTCAGGAGCACACCATGCCAGCACCAATGGTTCAGGGCGGCCGATGGTCATGCACAGGAGAACTTCACACCCATCACCGCTGACTGTATCTACAACGATGTGAACGATATTGATGGGAGGCCACTGCAAGCGGAGACGTCCCCTCCTCTCTACCGTACCATGCTGAAGGAGGCCTTGCAGGATTCGAAGAAGGGATGGTCTGATGAGTGGGACCTGCGCCAGGGTGGAAACTTCACTGAGACTGGGCCTGGGCCTACTGGGTAGGTGCCTCATGCGAGGAGCTTGGGGCTGAGCTGAGGAGATTGGGGTTCTATGAGGCGGTATGGGCCTCCCAATTCCACATTTACCAACCGAAGCAACTGATGGCGGAATTACTGAGCAGATGGTCGTCTAGGACCAATAACTTTCACCTACATCACGGGGAGGTGGGCATCAGCCATTGGGATGTCCACCAGATTTCTGGGGTTCCGATCATGGGGGCCATGTATGATGAGTTCCTCCCCGTCATCAGCATGCGGGAGGATACAGAGCAAATGCCGTGACTGGCGTCAGCGCTGATGGCACTCATCCCTGGAGAGGACAAGGAGGTAATGAGGGATGTCCACTTTAGGAGATGGTTCAAATGATTCCTGAATTTCCCAGAGAACCGAGAGTTCCCCACGAGGCCTCGAACTTGTCTGAGGGCGGCCCAACGGGGTAAGGGGCACTCGTATTGGCGGGTCTTGGAGGACATCCAATGGAAGACTTGGGGTTTCAGTGTCAGCACTGAACAACAGCCCATAGTCAGGCTGGCGGCGTTCATCGCGACTCTCATCTGTGGTTGGATCCTACCGGTGAGGGATACAAGCATGGGGGTGCAGACCAACTCGTTTATTATGGTGTCCATGTTGGCCATGGGGCAGCGGATCAATCTTGGGATTTCAATCATCGCCAAACTGTACAGAATGCTACGACACATTAGCGAGGGCAAGAAGCCACCAAGGATATGCGGGCCCTTCCACCTCCTGTATGGGTCGATCGAAGCTCACATCAGGGGGATTTATGAGTATCCAAACCCCATTTCGCCGCCGGGATCGAACTTCCGCCCCTCCATCCTGAATGCGGTCATGAGTTTCCCATTCAAACTAGCTGTGTCGATGGTACTGAATCGGGTGTGGAGGGTGGATGAGTATAATTTCCATCCCTTCCCATTGCCGATGGGGATACTTTCTGATGACGGGTGGGGAACGGAAGAACATCGGGCCTACCTCCAAGCCTTTCGAGGTGGAGTTTTGGTGGCACGGAAAGATCATGAGCCGGTTTGCGAATCATACACCCCACATCGGTTTGCGAGGCAGTTCCGGTGCCTCCAGCGGCTGACCCCGCAGGTCTACTAGGAGGTGCGTCACAAGGAGCACCCGTGTGTGATAAGGCAGTTGTGGCTCATGTTCACATGGGAATATGGGAATATGCGGATTTCATTGCCTCTATCCACCAACGCTTTCAGATTGGTGAGGGAGTATGCCATCAGTTGGGAGGCTGGTTACCCAGGTGAGATGCTGAAGCAACCAACTATCCGGGTCGGTGACGGTGGGCCTCTCCTATCCCGAGGTCGGGGTCGGAGGGCAGCTAGGGCCGCTCGCGGTAGCGGGGCTGCCATGGCGGCGAGACCCGCACCGGCCAAGGGTATGGCAGCAGTGGTGGATCTGGTGATTCCGGAAGAGCAGGGTCATCCGGAGGGGCAGCCACTGAGGAGATTTCGTAGGATATCCACTCAGGCTCCGGGGAAGCGGCTGCGTCATATCGACATGGAAGAGGATGCTGTCTTTCCGGAAGCCTGGGACATTTGGGATGTCAAAGGTCAATTCCTCAGCCCACCCGAAATATGTGCCCACCTGAATCTCCTCGGGATGGAATTACCGGTCATAGGCCCCGTCCAGGCTAGATTCATGGCGTCTCCAGTGGAGGAAGAATAGTACCTGGATGAGCTGGAGGATTATGTCCACTCCAGTGGTGTACCTCGCCCAATGAAAGATCGGGTGAGGGTAATGTTGAATCAGACGGTCCCCCCACAGTTATCGGCTGCCGATCTGAGGGAGCGCTTCCCCCTGCCGGAAGAATCAGAGGACTCCTCTAGGGAGGATGAGGCTGGAGGAGGGAGCCCGTTGGAGGAGGGCGAGTTCGGAGAGTAGGGATCAGATTCCGACGATTTCGTGGGGGCTCTCGAGGTATCATTCCGAACTTCTTTCCTTACGATCTGTTCTTGGGTCACTATGGACTTATCACCGATGTTTGAGCCATGCAGGAGGAACTTGTTCACAGGCCTCATTCTCGATCCTTGGTGGGTGATGATGCGGGACCTTCAGAACCTGCGCCTATGGCTACGTCCAGTTCCGCATCTGGTGGGACCAAAGCACCCGAGGTGGCTCCTCCGGAATCTCCAGACCTTCCAACAGTATACGGAGGGCCTCGTCTCGGGGTCCCGCCAGTACCGTCTCAAGAGTAGCGCCAGCAGGTCGATCTCCGTAAGTCTCCTCTACCTGTCTCCTCGTTGTCACGTGTATACCATGCCAACTAACATTTATGTCCCTCTCTGTCATACAGTTCTTCGACTGGCGTGGGCTGCTGCGGCAAGACTGGTCGGGATGTCTGGTGGCGTCCCTCCTAGGGGCATGCCGGTGATGGTGGCGATAGTCCCCCCATCTCCTCAAGATGCGACACGCATCATCACTGGCGGAACCACCAGCAGGGCCGTACCTGAAGTCATTGAGGTGGAATCCAAGGAAGAGGATCAACCGGTCGGTCCCAGTCTTGTCATGCCTGCTTCGGTGCCAGGTGCCGTACTGGATTCAACACTGGATGTTGATCCTGCCGAGGATTTCTTGAGGGTGTATCCTGCGTACGAGCCTGCCAATCGCGCAGACTGGGACTAAATGGCCTCTGATGAGGAAGACAGTAGAATAGTCCGCCGCCGGTCGTGGAACTTGATCGCGCGCTTCATCAAGGACACCCCCCAAGCGCAATGGCTGGCCGAAATGGATAGACTCCGCTCGCGGTTGCGCAAACTGTGCACTGGGGGAGTAGATGCCC
Organism: Viscum album; assembly: GCA_963277665.1. Taxonomy (NCBI): domain Eukaryota; kingdom Viridiplantae; phylum Streptophyta; class Magnoliopsida; order Santalales; family Viscaceae; genus Viscum; species Viscum album. The sequence continues at coordinate 640,224,927 of OY728122.1, forward strand.
AACGTCCTCACGCACTCATCCGAGATCTTATGGCTGAGAAGATCTAGGAGCATGATCGTGGGCTCAGCGTGGGCTGGCAGCGGAGGAAGGCGACCAACATCAAGAAGCTCCCGGAGGCTGAAGGCGAGGTTCAACAGATGCAGACCCGGGAAGATGAGCTTTCATCCTCTCTCAATGCACAATCTGAACTGGTCTCACGGTTGAAGGCCCAGCTGGCAGAGGCAGAAGAGAATATGAGGCAGACCTCTGGAAAGATGGCTACCGTTCAAGCTGGCATAGAGAGGGCCAAAGCCAGGACTGACGAACTGCGCCCCGCCGCTGCTGAGGAGGAGCGGGAGCTAAGTCAGCGGCATCAAGCCTTGGACGCCACAAGCCAACGAGTGGCGGAGCTGCAATACTCTTTTGATGGGGTCAACCCGTCCATGGGGGGGGGGGGGGGGGGTCGACCCGCGCGTATTGTAACAAACCAAAAAACTTTTATTGGTACTTTCGTGCTTCAATTTTCCTTTCTTTGTTTTGAATGTCGTAGCGCGCATGATTTCCTCTGTTTGAATCACCTTGTTATATCCCTACAATGTTTGCGGGACGTTCGGCGACAATTCCCCAAGCCCACGTGGGTCGAGCCCGATGTGAGAAACAGGAGATAGTTGCCTTCTCATCCCACCTAACATAGGAGTGGGGACCATGCTCCGGGCATCTGGGATTCGGATTACCAGTCCAGATTCCCGATAGATGGGAGAGGCTTGATCGGAGAAGGAACTTTTAGGATGGCCAAATTACCTTTTCTTCAGCTTGCTTCTATGCACGAATGGTGCAACGCTAGGGGCGCTGAGATCAGTCCAAACAGATGAAAAGGGGAAGTGTGAATCACGATACCCAAGATTCGGAACACTGTGGGGATGGCGTGACAATAAGGGACAATCGTTACCCTCGGAGGAGAAGTGGTATCCTTACTGAGTTAGCCTGTAATGGGGACAACAAATAAGGTTCGACCGTTGACCATGTTTGAAACACAGGACGATGCCACAAATTTTGTTGATCAATCCTTCGGGGCGTTGGCCCAGGACAGTTGGCGGACCATAGGTCAAACATCCATACGGTTAGGGGGTCCTTCCAAACATGACCAGTCTTCCGGAACGTTGTCCCAGGACGATAGGTGAGCTGATGCGGCATGGGACCAGGCCGTTAGGGGGTCCCTTTAGACATGAAAGGGGATGAGGGTCCGAATAAGGGGCATGCAAAGCGTGGAATATGGAGGGATGGTTTGTCTGAACAGAATCTATCACTTAGGTAGTTACACCACCGTGGTGGGAGTACACCATATGGGCGCATTGGTTTGATCATGGATCATTCCTTATTTCATACAAGGCCTTTCTGGCAAGGGGATCTGTCACTTCCCAATGGGATCTTGTGGAATCCTGAACTTGTTCAGGGTAGAACCGCAGTTTAGTGTCGTGCGTTGAGGACACATGAACTCCTGTAGTTTAACGTCATACGATAGGACGCGGAATAAAAGGGAAGATCCCAGGGAATGTGTGGTGCGGTAGATATGAAACTGATGTGAATGAGGACTTGGAGTCCAAATCACACCACATACTCCTGGAGGAAACTCTTCAGGTCGAGGGACCAAGAGTGAGGATTAAGCTAGGCCCGAAGCAGAGTGGTCGGGCGTTCCTACGTACCCCATGAGGATGGGAATCAAGCCATACGTAGTTCTGGAAGCACAGTTTAATGTCATGCGGGACGAGGAGCAGCCTGACTGTGTTGGTACACATCCTGCCAAAAATACTAAGCCCACGTGAGTCATGCTCGGTGTGGGAAACAAGCAGTAGTGGTGGGAATTTCCCAACACAACAAGGGGCAGGTTAGGGAAAAGGGACGCTCGATGAATATCGGCCCAATGACACTAACATGATCATTTAGCGCACCTAGATGTGCGAAGAGAAAGAGACAAGTATGATGGAATTCCACCTGAACATGAGGGAGTGGAAACGTTTGAATCATGGCACTCGAGATTCAGATCACGATGATGGCAGCGTGACGATGGAGGATAACTGCTGACCGTGTTCGCAACACAGCATCCTGTCGTGTTAGCCTAGAATGGGGACAGACAAATGAGGGTTGACTGTTGACCATGTTCGAAACACGGGACCATGTCACAAATGTTGTCAAATATCTGTAGGGACGTCGGCCCGAAACGATTGGAGGGACCTTAGGTCTAGCATTCATGGAGAGCCCTTAAGCCTAGTATCCATGTCGTCCGGGGGTCCTTTTGGATGTGGATGAGGATGAGGATCCAAATAGCGAGCTCATGAAGCTTGGTCATGGGACGAGGGGAATGTCCCTGTGAAAATCCCACACTTCGGGCTCTTTGTCAAAACACATCTGAATACAGAAACGAGACGTATTAGATAGAGGGAGAAAATTCCTTTCCCATAGGGAGATCTTAGTTTAGGGTCATAGAATTCGGACCATGGATGAGAGGAGACATAAGAGGCACATGGTGGAGTAACTCAAACACCTGGCGTGAATGGGAATAGGGGGTGTGTGCGGTGCGATGAACAACCTGACGTGAATGAGGATGTAATCCCATATCACATCGCACGACCCCTTTTGGAGAGGTTTTTTTGGTCAAGGGACCGAAAGAGAATGTTAGACTGGGCCCGCGGGGAAGTGTCCGGGCACTCCTACGTATCTCGTAAGGATGAGAATCAAGCCTCACGTAGTTCTTGATGGAACTTAGACCATGAATGGGTAAAAGGAGCAGGGGACGCATGGCATCAAGACCCGACGTGAATGAGGACGTAGTCCTACACCATGCATTCTCTAGGGAAATGATCGAGTCGAGGGACCGAACACACAAGTTAGGCTGGGCCCGCGGGGAAGTGCCTGGGCGCTCCTACGTATCTCATAAGGATGAGAATCAAGGCATACGTAGTTCTGAAGAGGTGACATGGTAAGATACCAGTGCAGGGGGGAAAGGGGAGTGCGGGCGTGGCCCTTGCACTAAAAGAAGCGAAATTTGATAAATCTTGTTTGTTCATTAAGGTGAGTGGGTTTTTTTTGTGAAGCGACAGGCCTAGAGTAGTAGGTCGTGATGTCACCACAAGGATCAAGCCGTGATGGGCGTTGAAAAATGGCATGGCACATGACCAATACCCAACGTGATGTCCTCTACAACGAGGTCACCACAATACAGTACCATTTTCCGTCATGCGGCCAGGACGATAATGTCACAGTTTAGGGTCGTATGATAGGACCAAGCATGCATTTTATTGTAATGCAGCGCAGACGTAGCAGAGACGATGCTAGGCGGGGAATGTGCATAGTGTTATAAAACACAATTGATGGAGACATGATCCCACATCACATTGTACGCCATTCAGAGAGGGAGACCTTAGGCCGAGGGGCCTATATAGAGGTAAGAGGTGAAACAGGTTGAGTGACTGGCTCCCAAAATGGGCTGTACCCAAAGAGAGGGCATTCGGGCGGTCCTACATATCCCATGAGGATGGGAATCAAGCCACACGTAGTTCTTAAGGGTGCCTTTTAATGTCATGCTGGACAAGGAATAGGAGGTCTAACCCTCAGAACGAGGGTGCGTGTGGTGCATCCATTGCAAACCCGACGTGAATAAGGACAAAATCACACACTACGCCACGCGGTCCCGTAGTCGGGGTCCTAAAGGCAGGACCAGAGAGGTGAATTTGCTGAACTCAAGATGGACCCACAGACAAGGGGTATGGGCATTCCTACGTATCCCATTAATATGGGAATCAAGTTGAACATAGTTCCAGATGATAATCTTAGTTTATGGTCTTAGAGCTCGGACCGTGGATGGTGACAACTTCCCGAGTAAGCACAGATGTCAACCCGATCCCTAAGCCCACGTGAGTTAAACTCGGTGTGGGAAACAAGGGGGTATCCTCATCGCAATACTTGGGGCGATTCAAACGGAAGTTGGTAGAGAGCCCCGAAGGACACCTTTGACATAGCTTGTTCCCCCAACGTGCGGATGTGCACGGAGGAAAAGTACCAAAAGTTCTGAGACTCCACTTGGACACGGTGAAGTGATGAAGGGTGTGAATTGTGAACCCGACATTTTGGGCTTAATGGGTTGGCGTGGAGATAGAGGAAAACTGTTAACCATGGTGGAAACATAGCATCCATATCGCGTTTTCCTGAGGTGGGAACAAAAAACGAGCATCAACCACTGACCATATTCGCAACGCGGGATTTTATCGATTTGTTGTCCGAAACCCTCGGGGGCGTTGGCTCGTAACGGTAGGAGAGCCCTTGGGCGTAGTATCCAGGCCGTTCTTGGGGGTCCCTCCAGGTGTGAAAGATGATGAAAGCCTTTATGCAGGGATACACAAAGCCTGGAAAGCGGGTGCGGACGTGTCTGAGTAAAGCTTGGCATTCCAGGTAATAAACCAGAGTACTCTTAGGCACATTGGTCAACCGCCGAAGAGGGGTCGATGAAACAACTTAGTAGGGAGAGGAGCATGGCGTGGTCATTACAAGACCGATGTGAATGAGGACATAATCCCACACCATTCCATATACTCTTATAAGGGAGGACCTGGGCCGGGGCCCGAAAAGGCCAAGGGGCCTGATGGTTAGGCATTGGTCAGGAAGGCCTGACCTGCTTGCAGTTTATCATCTTGCAGTGAGGATGAGGGTCGGGGACCCGAGGAGGCCGAGGGGCCTGTGGCTGGGCCTCGTAAAGGAAGGTGTACGACATGGTACATGATCCCTACGTGAATGAGGACGTATTCCTACACCACACCGTACACCCCTATGGGGAATTAGGGCCGTGGGCCCGATCACTAGCTCCACTCGGGGGGAAGTTTGTCACTTCGGGATGGGGCAAAACAAATCACTGCACTCGATGTCTGGGACATCTCGGGGTGGACCCGATGATCCAGGACACTGTTGACCATGTTCGAAACACAGCGTTCCTATGGTGACCCAATATGGGAGCAACAAATGAGCATCGACCGCTGACCACATTCGCAACGCGGGACTTGCATCGGCTTGTTGCTTGAAAACCCTCAGGGGCGCTGGCCGGTATCGGTAGGAGAGCCCTTGGGCGTAGTATCCAGGCCATTCTTGGGGGTCCCTCCGGGTGTGAAAAATGATGGAATCCCAGTCAAATAGTGGGTGAAGCATAGCTGTATCCATCCATGAAAGAGGCAAACATCTCTAGGGGGATTTGCAGCCGGGTCGAGGCTTGCTCGATGTGAGTTGGGGAAAAAGTGTGCACCCTTCCATGTCTTGGATTGATGGGAAGATTTTGGATTTTGGGATGGGCCAATGGACGAAATGCTCGGGAGTTCCTACGTATCTCATGAGGATGAGAATCATGCCATACGTAGTTCTTGAAGGCCATGCAGTTTAGTGTCGTGCGGTGAGGACGTGGGAGGATAGAAGAACGGGAGTGGGCGCATGGTGCAACCCTTACAATCCTTGTGTGAGCAGGGTTGCATGAGTGGGGCCAAGAAAGCCTACTCCCTGCTACACAAATATCCTCCAAGGAAACCATTCCCAGGGGGGTAGTGGAAGAGAAAATCTTGGGGCTGGGCTCAAGACGAGGCATTCGAGTGTTCCTACGTATCCCATGAAGATGTGAATCAAGCCACACGTAGTTCTTGAAATGAAGTTTAATGTCATGCGGGACGAGGAGCATCTCATTTGGGGATATGTAAGGTACGACAAGTAATCTGACGTGAATGAGGACCTATTCCCACACCATACCGTACAATCCCGTAAGAGGGTAAGTCGGGGAAAAGTAAGGGGCCTAGGGCCAGACCGCGGTCAGGGAGACCTGAGCAGCTTGCGGTTTAACGTCTCGCAGTGAAGACGGGGCCGTGAGCCCGAGGAGGCCAAAGGGCCTGAGGCTGAGCCTCGGTCAAGAAGGCCTGAATGGATTGTAGTTTAATGTCTTGCAGTGAGGACGGGGGGCCTTGGGGCCTAAGGAGGCCAAGGGGCCTGAGGCTGAGCCTTGGTCAGGAAGGCCTGACTGGCTTGCAGGTTAACGTCTTGCAGTAAGTATGGGGGGCCTTGGGGCCTAAGGAGGCCAAGGGGTCTGAGGCTGAGCCTTGGTCAGGAAGGCCTGAATGGCTTGCAGTTTAACGTCTTGCAGTAAGGATGGGGGAGATCTTAGTTTAAATTCATAGAGCTCGGACCATTTTTCAGTTTATCATCTTGCAGGACGGAGATGCAGTTTAAGGTCGTGCAGGACCTTAACGTGCAGTTTAAGGTCAGGTGGGACCATTTTTCAGTTTAGGGTCGTGCAGGACCTTAACGTGCAGTTTACGGTCATGCGGGACCATTTTTCAGTTTAAGGTCGTGCAGGACCCTAACGTGCAGTTTAAGGTCATGTGGGACCATTTTGCAGTTTAGGGTCGTGTAGGACCCTAACGTGCAGTTTAAGGTCATGCGGGACCATTTTTCAGTTTAGGGTCATGCAGGACCCTTTTTCCCTAGGCAAAGTATCGCTTGAGGAATTTGGAATTGGTGGGAGGAGATATACGCTCTCCATCCGTGGTCACCAAGGAGTATGATTCATTGGGGTAAACCTTATGGATGATATAATGCCCTTCCCATTTGGGTTCTAATTTGGGCGGCTTCCAACCGGGAATCATTGGCACTCGAAGGGCCAGTACCAGGTCGCCCTGTAGAAAATAGTGGAGACGAACCTTCTTGTCGAAGGCCCTCGCTATCTTATCCTGATGCCTTTCCATATTGTGCAGGGCACGAAGCCGGTTCTCGTCCAGTGCTTCTAATTCAGCTAGATGGATTTCGGCTACCCCATCTGATGTCTGGTGATCATAAACTGCAGTGCGTAACGATGGCAGCTCGATCTCAATGGGTAGGACGGCCTCATCTCCATACACCAGGGAATATGGGGTCACCCAGGTAGAGTTGCGAGTCATTGTCCGATAATCCCAGAGGGCGTTGGGGAGCTTTTCCGGCCAACTTTTCTTGTTCTGACCAACCATATTCTGCAGAATGTTATAGAGGGCCTCAGTCTTTCCGTTTTCATTTGCGTGGTAGCGGGAGGTATGGTTCGACCTGATGTCGTACTTAGCGTACAATTTCTTCTGTTCAGCTGCTCTAAAGTTGGTGCCATTATTGGTGAGGACGGCGTGAGGGACTCCAAACCAGTGGATAATATTGGAGCTCACAAAGTCAATGATGGAATGGGCCTTGATCTCTTTGAGCGGAACTACTTCTGCCCACTTGGAGAAGAAATCTGTAGCAGTCAGGATGAACCTATACTGGCGGGCTGTTGCCGGTGGATACGGTCCCACTACATCAAGTCCCCATACCGCAAATGGCCAAGAGTACTTGGTGGGGTGGAGGGGCTCCAGCGGCCGATGCAGGAAGTTGGCGTGAACTTGGCACGCGTGGCATCTCTTGGCATACCCAATACAATCGTGGATCATAGAGGGCCAAAAGTACCCTAACCTCCGGATTTGAGGGGACAGCTTCGGCCCAGCTTGATGGGCGCCACAGGAACCGGCATGAACCTCTTGCATAACTTGACGTATCTCTACTCCTTGGATGCAAAGGAGGAGGACACCATCGAAACTCCACTTATAAAGGATCTATTCAAGACTAGGGCCGCTCTGGAGGGTAAATTACAGCGCGCGGCGTCGAATTCGCTCGCGCTCGGCCCGGTCATCCGGGAGAAGACCATTTTGGAGATACTCGATAAAAGGTACCCTCCAGTCGGGAGTGGCTTCAACCACTGCGTCTGACAAACCCGGGACCCCTGACGTGGAAGGTCCAGAACTGAGATGACTTACCCGCAGGCCATCATTGTCCTCTTGGGTGACAGGGGAAATGACTCTCCGTTGTGCCACTTGTATGATCAAATCATCTAGCTCGGGTTCTGCAAGCGACGCGGCTAATCCAGCCAAGGCGTATGCTTGGTCGTTCTCCGACTGTGGGACATGGGTACCCTCTAGTCGAGAAGAGAACTGGGCCATTAGGCGGAGGGTGTACTCCAGCAATGGTACAAGCTCTGGCTTCCTGATGACGTAGCCGCCATTAACCTGTTTGATTACCAGCTCGGAATCTCCTTTCACATGTAGATGAGGCACATGGATTTCAAGGGCCAACTCGAGGTCGGTGATGAGAGCCTGGTACTCTGCCTCGTTGTTCGTACATCCTTCTGACAACAGGAATGAGTATGGCAGGATGGCTTGCACCGGGGTAATGAAGACAATACCCAGACCCACTCTGTTGATCTTGGGATCATTGAGCCGCATACCGGTGGGGCTCCGGGAGGCGCCGTCAAAATGCATTTGCCAACATGAGAAGGCATGATCGACTGAGAGGATCATCTCATCAGGAAAATCCAGTTCTAGGGATTGATCCGCGGAGGTTGGATGGGCAGCTAAAAACCTTGCCAATGCCTGTCCCTTAATGGCCTTCTGAGGTACGAACCTGATATCAAAATGCTGGAGAATCACCGCCCACCGTGCTAGTCGGCCAGTCAGCATGGGGCGGTTCAGGATGTACTTCAGTGGGTCTACCCGGGAGACCAATTGCACCTCATGGTGCTACAGGTAATGTCGCAACTTCTGCACGGCGAAGACGAGCGCAAGGCAGCTCTTTTCGATAGGGGAGTATTTGATCTCGGTATCGAGAAGCATGCGACTGAGATAGTAGATACTGTTCTCAGTACCCTCGTTATTATTCTAGGCGAGCAGTGCACCGAGGGATCTTTCCAGGGCGGTCACGTAAATGATCAGCGGATTTCCGGAGACGGGCGGCATCAAGACTGGAGGTTGGAGTAGATACTGCTTGATTTCCTCGAAGGCGTTCCGACACTCCTCATCCCATTCGTAGGAGGTGCCCTTCTTCATGATCCGGGAAAAGGGATTACACTTGCCGGACAGATTTGCGTTGAATTGGTGTATATAGGCTAAGTGTCCTTGCAGGCCTTGAAGTTCCCGAATGTTGCTCGGGGGAGGCATTTGGCTGATGGCCTCGATCTTCTCTGGGTCGATCTCGATACCTCGGTATCTGACAACAAAGCCTAGAAACTTCCCAAAGGTGACCCCGAAGGAACACTTCAGTGGGTTCATCTTCAGGTGACGGGAACGGAGGAAACCGAACACTTTCTCAAGGTCTTTGAGATGGTCCTGGCGCTGACAGGATTTGACTACGAGGTCATCTACGTAGAATTCCACCAATGTCCTGAGAATCGGTTTGAATATACGATGCATGGCCCTATGATAAGTGGCACCTGCATTTTTCAAACCGAATGGAATCACCTGGTAGCAAAATGTACCTTGGGGAGCCCTGAAGGCAGTGGACTCCTCGTCTTCGGGGGCCATCCAGATCTGGTTGTACCCGGAATACCCATCCATAAAAGAGAGAGCTTGGAACCCGGCCGTGGCGTCAATCAATAACTCTGTCACCGGGAGTGGGAAGTCATCCTTTGGGCAGTGTCGATTAAGATCGCGGAAGTCGATGCAGACTCGGATCTGCCCATTCTTCTTCCTGACTGGAACAATGTTGTCAAGCCACTTGGGGTACTCGACCTCCTTAACGAAGTTGGATTTGATTAGCTTGTCAACTTCGGCCTCAACCATATCACCATGAGAAGGGTGCATCATCCTGGGAGGCTGCTTAAACCCACGATGTTTTGCCGGGAGGTCCAGACGGTGAATGAATACCTGGGGATCTAGTCCTGGCATCTCGTTGTAACTCCAAGCAAACACATCACGGTGCTATTTGAGGAAGTCTGCGTACTGCTGCCTCTCCTCGGGGAACATGGCTGCACTGATCAATGTGGGTTTCGGATCTGCCTCGCTACCAAGGTTCACCTGTACCAGTTCATCAACTGTGGTACAGACGCCTTCTTCAAAGGCGGGGGAGTGTCCTCCAGGTCTTCCTCTCCACCCGTGGGGGGATTTCCCGCGACAGGAGGTACTTCTGGGCTATCAAAGCCTGAGGGGTAGCTGGTGCCAGCTCGGGCAGCAGTGGTCATCATATTAGGAGAGTCACTTGCTATTGAGACCATAGCAATGAAGGCAGTCGACCCTATCCCATCTGGGCTTCGGCCTAAGGGGCCACGTTTGATGATATCAAAGCAGTGGTGACGTGTTGGCCTGAGTCGGTTAATTCCAGCCTGGCGGAAGAGACACGTATGGCGCACCGCCGTTGTCATAAGCTTGACGTCCCGATACCGTACAGGGGTAGGAGGTTCCGGGATCACCTGAGCCTGGTTGATGTAGGAGTACGAGGTGATTTTCCTCTATCGCTTGGACACGGGAACATGCCTTCCTTGTGTACCTGAAACAACAAAACATTGCCCCATGTTGGGGTTCGTGGCCTCCAATAGGTGGATCGGGAGGACGTATGCGTCATCCATGCTTGCCCAGGGATCACTTGTTACCAGGGCGGGTTCATCCTCACTTACTAGGATTTTCTTATCCTTAATTTTGTAATAACCCGCATCCAGATAGCGGGCCTCACAAGAAGCGAAAGGGGATGTATCTCCTTGGAGCACGCCTACTCAACCGTTGAGCGAGTACTTGAGGCACTGGTGATACGACAAAGGGACCGCTGCATGCAAATGGAGCCATGGCCTACCCATCAACGTGTTGTAGGCGGTGTCCTAAAAGACAAACATGAACTCGGTGCTGGCAATTAAGCCACTGAACTGAGTCTTCAGGAGGATCTTTCCAACTGGGGTTTTCTCAGTCTTGTCGTACCCCTGGATTCTGAGGTCATAGGGAGTTAAATCACCTTCAGACAGACCCAGCTTTCGCAACGTCCGGTTCGGAATTAGAATGATTCCGGAACTCGTGTCAATGAGGCAGCGGCGGACTTCGATGCCATTGAAGTGGCCAGTGATGTACAACGGGCGAATGTGCCCCTGTAGAGGAGGGTCCTCATCTTCACCGGAGAACGAGATAACCACCTGACATTCGGCTTTTTCACTCGTCTCGGTATGGAAGGCTTCTACAGCTGCTACCTTCGTCTCAAACTGGAGGGGGCTCCTTAGGGCCTCGGCAAGTGCCTCACGCATTTCGGATGACAGGCTAAGGGCCTCGAGGATAGAAAGCCTTTCCGGAATGTCGGACAGGTGCTTCAACACATCATACATTCATTCCAAACGCGAACCTCTGCTTACAGGAGGTCGTTCGGCATTTAGAGGCATAACGGGTCCTGCTGGTTGAACCAATGATCGGCTAGTACTGGGTACATCTTGCTTCCTACTAGTAGAATCCTGGAGAGTAGTCGCCGGACTAGGATTGGGCAGCGGAGGCTGGCCTGTAGCCGGGCAAGACTGACTGTGATACGAACGAGGCAGCTCTCCCTAATCTAGTAGCACAAATGGCGGTGGAGGTAGAGCTGAGGGTGTTAGACGGGGTTGCGCATCCTGAGCTCTGCACTGAGCCTGCTGTCTGGTCTTAGTAGCATGCACGGATTGACTGGAAGTGCCTGCTGATGTACCTCGATGACCGATGTGGTTGCGATTCCGCTGACGTTGACGTTGGCTGGAAACGTTGGGGAGGTTCGCCTGGCACTCCCCCTCGTCGGGAGTCATATAGGGCTTTACCAGCTCCACGGTGTTAACTAAAGTGTACCCCTGGATTTTTCTTGAGGATTCATCCACCACTGGGTGGATTCCAGGAGGAATACCCATTTCAGGGGGCATAAAGTCGCCGAGAGTGCGGGATGACGACGGCAACGGCGGTGCGCGTTGCTTCTTCTTGCGTCGCCACTGCTTGCCCTTTTGGGAAGAGGTCGACTATGAAGACGATGCGGGGGTACCGAATACTTCTTATGAAGGGTCCGGCTACTTCAGGCGCACCCGGATGATACCATGGGCACGGACGACGGTTTTTCGAGCCATCCAGTCGTCGTATTTCCAGGATCCGCGGTTGGGAACCTGCTGCCACTCGCCTTCGCTGTCGTTACCGATCTCTGACCCTACAAAGACACCCGCCACTTGCGCTGGTGCTGGGCCCAACTTGACTATGTTGTTCTTGACCTGGTCTTGAAGACAGTCTTTAAACACATAGCATTTCTTGAGGGTGTGCCCCAGAATCCGATGATAAGGGCAGTAGTTGTGGTGATCGGTGAGATTTGCCTCTGCCGGCCTTCTGCACTCAGGCAGATGCACAATCCCTTGCTCTAGAGCACTTCAGAAGTAGCCAGGGACCTGATTTTTGTTGAACGAATAAGTCTGGTGCCTTCTTTCCGGATAGGGGGCCCTAGGGGCCTGGCCCTGACGAGGGGTCGGAGGGGGCTTCCGAGGAGGTGGCGCCTGATTGTCTCGCCTAGGTGGCGGTGGTGCATTGTGCGGGGGAACCTGTTGGTTCTGAGGCGGTCGCTGCTGGGCAGGAACTTGTGCTTGAGGTGGAGGACCTCTGCGGGGTTGTGGGGATGGTGCCGCTGACAGTAATTCCAGCTGCCTAGGGGCTTCTACCTGGGCCACCGCGGCGGGTTCATTCCTAGCGGTCCTCCTGGCCGGGATCATGGGGGGCAACAAACGTGCCTGACTAGCCTGTTGCAGGGCTTCCTCAAGGCGCTGAGCCTTATCTGAGAAATATCTGAACCCTCTAGGGTAGTTCTGGGTAATTAGGGAGGATACCAGCTCTGCCTTGACGTTCCCCACACACATCTTCAGTAATTTCTCCGGAGTCAGTGGCATATCGAGGGAATATGTAAGTCCCTTCCATCGGGCGATGAAATCTGCGACTCGCTCATTAGGCCTTTGCTTGCACTTGAAGTGGTCAACAATGCTGGTCTTCTGCGTGGTGGAGATGAACTGGTATAAGAACTACCGGAGAAGATCCTCCCAACCAGTCACCAATCCGATAGGGAGCTGGCTGTACCAGACGAATGCCAGACCTTCCAATGTCTGTACGAAACATCGGAGCTTGGAGGCTTCTTGCTGAGCTAGGTTCCCCAGCATAGGGCCACACCTGGAAGAAAAATGAGCCAAGTGCTACGGCGGGTCCCCTGTCCCGTTGAAAGGCGAGAAAGTGGGGTTCCCAAAACCCGGAGGTGCGGGCATATCATCCACCCATGCGGGATAAGGCTTGCCATCCAGTGGGACCGCCACCTGCCATGTTTCCAACGCTTCGAGGCGGGTTGTGAGTGCCGCAATAAGATCATCCGGGTGGGGGTCCCTGTCTTGACGGGGATCCCTAACCACAAGTGCGTTGTCAGGTTCCTCAACACGGTAGATGGCTTCGGCAGCTCGTGGGTCAACTGGCGGAACAACCTGCGGGGCGACTGGGGGAACCCGGACTGGATTCTTCAGATTGTCCCGTCGCTCGGGAGGGTTTGGCGAGACGTATCGCGCCCTCTTGCCATAAGTTCCGTCTTCTGCCCTGTCTGCGGCAGTAGCATGATCAGGGTTGCCCGGAGGCATCTCACCGGGGGAAACTTGTTCCTGCCCCTACTGCCTCGGCCTGGGATTACCATAGTCGGGTCGTCGCTCTGCAGAACGCTCAGCCAAGAGTTCGTCAACTAGCCTCTTCTGCTCAGCAAGCTGCTGGCGTAACATGGCCTTCTCGGGATCTTCTTCTGTTTTCTACGCAGAGGCAGATGGGTCAGAGTTCTTAACAGTTCCGACGTGCTCCTTACCCTTGCCGATATTTCGACCGAGTACCAACGACTCGGTGGGTACGGGGAGGCCTAACAGGTTCCTTTGTTGATGGGTAAGCCTCCCTGATGGGTCCTGCAGTGGCAGTATGCCCTCGGGGGGTAAGTCTCCATCAAGGAATTCAAGCTCGTCTTCCTTTTCCACTACGTCAGCCATGTGGACCACGACCCCTCTCGAGGGCATGTCCTCTATGTCGCATAGCGAATCGGGCTGCCGTCGGATAGGGTCGAAGAGGAGAGCGGCATAGTGTCCCCACCATGGACTTGCACATGGGGGGTGGCTTCCCTGACGATTTTGCGGAGTACTTTGAAACTCAGAACGCATTTCCATTGAAGGGCGCTCTAGCGGCCTGGCGACTCAGGGTGCGGGGCCACAAGGAGTGCGGCCGCATCGATCAGGAGGCACTGCTCGCCGATTTATTCGAACTGCTCTCAACTTCTTGGGTACACCACTCGTTCGTAACGAAGGCGGAAGTGTGTCGCCCATAGGGTTCGACAAAAGCAACCCACTTCTTCAGGTGTAAGAGACTCTGTTACGCGAAAATTCAGCACCGCCGTTGGCCAGAACTTCTCCAGGAAGTAATCCACTGTGAGAATAATCCAAAATCTCCTAGTCTCGGACTCAGGGTCTGGCCCTGTGTTGCCCCACTCGTCAACCGGGGGTGGCTGAGGGACCGGTAGCGGTACCGAGGTGGACCTCTGGGATAGTAAGCTCGACGATGGAGAATATGGAGAACGAGCTGATTGGCCGCCGAATTCCGGGCCATCCTCCAAAGAGTAAGGTGACCTGGCCACGATGTCACGATACGATGGGCTGATAGCCACATCTTCCGGAACATGAGTCGCGGCTACCGACGACAGGTCGTGTCATCGCTATACCGTCGTTGTCCCCCAAAATAACTCTCTGTGATCTCTAGTAGAGGTAGAGGGTGCTTCTGGTGACAGATGGCGATGATTGCGTGGTCGAGACCTGCGGAATTCCCAAGATTTCTTCCTCTTGGATGTACCTGCGGAGAGAGATGGGAATCTGGTGGACCTCATATTCCGGGAAAATGAGGCTAACGCGCCTGGTTCCTCTCCCAGTCCTTGATACGGAGGAGCGGGGAGAAGGTTCCATTTCTAAGTTGCATTCCGCTTCCGAGTCGGAGAAGCGGGCATGTTTGATCTCCACCCGGGCCTTCACAGGACTCTTCTTGTGGCGGCGACGACCCGCTCTCCTGCCCCGAGGTGGCTCTTCAGGACAGGGTTGATCCCTATCATGTAGTCTCGGGGCGGTGCTGGAATTGTGGCGGAGAGGACCCCCACTCGAGATGGCTGAGGTGCGAGGGGCACCGAGGAAAATGTCGAAGGGTACATGGGGAGGACCTCCATGAACAGCACCCATGTGGGCGGAGCGCGGCTGACCTTCACTCCTCGAGTGTCGAGGCGAGGAGGACCTTCACCGGTTACAGAGAGGATGTAGGGAGGACCCCCACGTTGGAGGACCGGATGGACGGTTCCTTCAGATCGGCGGTCGGGTGCAGGAGGATGGACTCCATACCCTGTATAGTGGGCATGGGAAAGGTTTCCGCGCTGAGCGTCACTGCCGCGGGATAGGTCTTCCTTCGGGATGGGGGTATCACGAGGCGTACCTCCATGACGAGCATCGGAGTGGGGAAGGCCCAGGCTCTGTGGAATAGTGGTACAGGGAGGGCCTCCGTACGAGGTGACATCACCGTGGGTTAGATCGTGGCGATCACCACTCAGGCCTGCCACCCAGAGAGTCAACCCAGCCTGCCCGTGGGGCGGTTGGGGTCTCGATCCTGGTTGGGCGAAGGAGTGCCCCTTCTCAGCGTATGCAGGGGCCCCATGATGCACGTCGGCGGTGGCTCGGGCCACTGTAGCTATTGACGTTGACGCGCCTGGGCAGACGTCCTCAGCCCGGGCCCGGCGCTGACATCGGGTCAGGCGAGCTGGTGCAGGTGGTGCAGGGATGTAGCCTGCCTGCTCTTCCTGCGGAGTCAAACGGCGGCGCTGACGCGGCCAGGCGGGAGCTCTTTCCTGGAGCCCTTGGGTCGGGACCCTGGGTGGGTTGAGCCGGACGGCGCCCGCCTCATCAGCATAAGGCGAGGATTCGTCAAGGCGTTCCGGGGACAGGCTCCCGAAACGGTTGAATGTTGGGGTGGGGAGCAGGGGCTCCCTGCGCGGCCTGTTAGGGCGACGTTGACAGCGGGGCCTGGATTCCTCCAGGTCCAGGCGGGCCATATCCCGAGTTGGGATGACCCCTTCCTCCTCGTACCTGCGCACGAGGTTGTTGATCACCCTTCGTTGGATGACCTCTGATGGGGAAAGGAGACGTGGGAGCCCCGTATTCCGTGATGTGGCGGCCATCGTGGCGGTAGCGGCGCCATGTGGGGTTGATGTGGCGGTGTTGCCCCTGCCCCTGTGTAGGCGAGCGGGCGGTGATCGTGTCTCTGTAACAGCAGCCTGGTTCTTGATAAACGAAGGGATCAACTTATCAGCACTGAGAAGAAAAGGATTGACAGCCAGTGCCCCAGGGTCCTTCCATTCTCCACGTCTGTAAGAAGGATCCACGCCAACACGCTGCAGAACGGAGTTCCCCATGTCCTACTGCCCCCGACCTCTGGTGAGTTTCACGACAAGCCCGCTATTTGCTTGGCGGGACCAGGCACTGGATATCTGGATCAGGTGACACGTCAATCTACTGGTGTCTCGAACGCTACTAATCTCCATATTGAGGAGAAGAACATCATGTCGGGTTCACCATTTCTGTTTCCGACGCTTTCGCCAGGGTGCGCGCATCCGTCTGTCTGCGGAGGAGGACGCACGGCGCTTGTTTCCCCACATTCCCACTTTATAAATGCGGGTGGTATTCGCTCCTTATTCAGAGACGTCTGCTCCTTGATCGAAACGGGATGATGGGATGTCTGTTTTTCCTTCCGTTGATTCCTCCTCAGAACTAATCACCTAGTCCGGGTCTCCCTCATAGATTTAATATGTAGTTCGTGAAAATCTTCCCAGTGCCATGTTTCTGTGGATGCCGGTTAATTACACTACTTTTGTCAGGACATTCCAAAGGGTCCAGTCAGGGCAGGAACCTTCAGTCGGGGGAGTAGTCACGTTGAGGCATCAGTAGCGTGTCTGGATGCTGGGGGACCTGGCATGTCTGTCTGTTACCCCTGGTCACTGGGCTTCTCGAGGGCGTGGAAGCCCGAGGCATCCCACATCGAGCGCGGGGAATTATATTCCATAGACACATATCTCAGGTTTTCCCCAGTTTCCCATTTTTAACACAGGGTACGCCGCGGGTTTAACGTCTAGTGGAGATGGATCATCCCGATCGGAACATTGGCTATCAGATTGAGAGATTTCTCTTGGTGGGGTGCCAATACCGGGATCAGCCCATGGGCGGCTGTGAAGAGGACCGTACCGACATGGTCTCACAAAGATATGACGGTCCGGACGAGAATCAGGGTCGATGATGGATGAACGAATGAAGTGGAGGGGGGAATGGCAAGGAACCATTTCAAGGGCAACGGTGAAGTTGGGCTTAAGCCTTGAAGAGGCTTCCTACGTATCTCCGTGGAAGAGAATCAAAGTCTGCGTAGTTCGGGATGGTGCCGGTGAACTGACGTAAAGGTGGACCTTGGTCCGATGGGTGTTGTCAGCGAACCGACGTGAAGGTGGACCATGGTCCGATGCATATTGTCAGCAAACCGACGTGAAGGTGGACCTTGGTCTGATGGGTGATGGGCTTGAACCTCGGGGAGGCTTCCTAAGTACCATGTCTTGACATGGATCAAAGACCTCGTAGTTCAATGGGTTTCATTGGTGAACCGACGTGAAAGTAGACCTGGGGGTCCACTAGTGGTGGGTTTCGGAGAACCGACGTAGATGAGGGACCTTGGTCCGATAGGAGATGGGATTGAACCTCTGGGAGGATCCCTACGTACCATGCCTTGACATGGATCAAAGTCCTTGTAGTTCAAAGGGTTGGTGGAATATAGTTTAATGTCATGTGGGACGAGGGTGAACCGACGTGAATGAGGTCGGAATGACCGGATGGTGGGTTTGAACCTCGTAGAGGCTTCCTACGTACCACGCCTGGACATGGATCAAAGTCCTCATAGTTTGGGTTAGTCACAACGGCTTGCCATCGGACTGGAATTGCAGTTTAACGTCGTGCTGGATGCAAATAGAACTCGACGTGAATTGGGTGACCGGTGGGCTTGAACCTCGTGGAGGCTTCCTACGTACCATGCCTTGACATGGATCAAAGACCTCGTAGTTCAAATGGGTGTGCAGTTTAATGTCATTCGGGACAAGGGCATACATTTTAACGTCATGTGGGACAAGGGCATGCAGTTTAATGTCATGCTGGACGAGGCGTGCAGTTAAACGTCATGCTGGACGAGGGCGAAACTCGATGTGAACGAACGACCGAGTAATGTGGCTTGAACCTCATGGAGGATTCATACATACCATGCCTTTACATGGATCAAAGTCTTCGTAGTTCACTGAGGGTAGGGGTCAGGGTCGGTGCTCACTCTAAGCCCACGTGAGTCATGCTCGGTGTGAGAAACAAGAGGTTGCAGGGACCTGACGATCACGTCGCGGAGGATGCGTCCGTGAGAAGCGAAGATGGGCTTATGCGTTAGGCGGCCCATGGTTCTGGGACTTACTCCAGGATGGAGGCCCGAGGTGTGGAAAATCGCAGCGAAAGAGGGACTCGGGACCAACGATGGGAGGTGCCTCATTCCCTATCACACCCTCCACTGACCTTGGTAGTGGGGAAGTACGGAGATGCAGGGGTGAAACCATCTGTTGGATAACTAGGGTCTCCCTTCTCCTATGAACATACGCCACTCCAATAAAAATGATATCATCCCTTGTGGATGGGTGATTCCACTCCCGTGGAGACGAGTGGCGTAAAAAATGTTTGAGCTGGGGGGACCCTGCGTGCGAAGCAGGAGGTCAGGTCACAGTTTAACGTCATGTGTTGAGGATGTGATGCATGGCAGTTTAATGTCCTGCAGCTCGGATGAGGTGGGTTCACTCCGCACCCCTAGGACTTACATAACTGGTACCCTCTGGCCCTTGGGGAAGGGAAGGTACCAGTATGGCCGTGGTCAAGGGGGGGTGTGGAACAAACCATGGAGGGGTCCACATTAGCATGGCTATGCGAAGAAACAATATCCGTTAGCGTGCCTATGTGAAGAAGCATTAGGCGAAGCAACGCTACGAGTGGTATTGTCCATGGGACTTTGAAATCACATCGTGGAAACCTGGAGGGTCGCACGGGAAGAGGAATTTCTAAGCAAAGGAGTGTGCTTCGCAAAGTGGAGTGCCTTGGACTTAGCACGGGGAATAGGTGTGAGTGGAAGGTGCTTCACGAAGTGGAACAGTGTTCGCGGAGCACTGCCTCACGAATAAGGGGTGCCTCGCGAAGCAGGGTCCTGCGAAGCAGTGTGCTTCATGATGTGTAGCGATCCTACCTTAGCATAGGTATCACTATTACAGGTTTGGTGTTTCGCGAAACATAAACGCTCCATGGCTGCCCGAGTTCCCTTGGGAATCCCCTTCCTTCGCGAATGCCCTTGAGCTTCGCGAAGGGCATCCCTCTCGGAAGAGGGTCTCAAAACGGGACAAAGAAAAGGCGTCTCACGAAGTAGAAGTACCTCGCAGAGCTCATGATTCCCGAGGAAAAGAGTGCTTCACGATTCAGGAGAGTAGAAGACGAAAGGTTGGATTGTCCATTCTCAGGACTCAGGGGGAGTCCAGTATTTATAGGCAAGGGGCGCCGCAAAGCAGAACTCGCGCGCCGCCTCAGGAGCTTCGCGGCGCGCTCGCGAACGTCAAATGCGTTCGCAGAGATTTACCGCCTCTGGAGCTTCGCGAGGCCACGATGCTCGGGGTGTTTTGGAATCGGTGCTTCGCGACAGTGCTTCGCGGCGGTGCTTCGCGAGGCAACGTGCCAGTCTTCTTTTTCGTCCCTCCCTTTCGTGCAATATTTTGGCGCCAACAAAGATCAATGATATTGTGTTTGTAATTATTTATATATTTATTTATTTATTTAATGTGAAACATGTATAATTACTTAATCATCATTCGTTAAGACACAATCATGTTACATATAATAAAAATACTCATGAATATGAAATTAAACATTTCTTATTTGAATGGATAACATTAGAGAATAAACAAAGTCCATTTAAATTAGTGGATACACTCATCAATTTTTATTTTACTAAAGAATATAACTCCATTGAATATTAAATTTGTTTTGGGTATGTTGACTGAGGATTTTTTTCAAAAAACA
This sequence comes from Viscum album, assembly GCA_963277665.1. Taxonomy (NCBI): domain Eukaryota; kingdom Viridiplantae; phylum Streptophyta; class Magnoliopsida; order Santalales; family Viscaceae; genus Viscum; species Viscum album. The sequence goes on from OY728122.1 coordinate 640,244,890, forward strand.
ATCATTAGTAACCGACTAATACAAGAAAATATCAAATCATAATTATAGTTATAGGACTTGTAATCTCCTCCACCACATTAGTTTTAATAGGCTAAAAAGATATTCAATCTTTAGAAATAATATTTCCATTGAATTAATTATTAAATAATTAAAATTACAATTTATTAAATATTCAAAACAAACACATTTCCTTTAGTATAGAAAGAAATATACATATATGATTCTCAGGTTACTGATATATTTTAGATTAAACTATATTTAAATTATTTTAACCCACCAAAAATGATTCCAATACTCATGTAAAAAATAATTCATTATATCCAAAAATATGGTGGGTGCATCCAACAACGCAAAAGGTATAACCACAAACTCATAATCTATATACATATTATGAAACATCGTCCTAGTAAATATTATTCCTCAATAACTATCTTGTGATGATTCAAAAACTTACGATAAATCATCTATAAGTACTTTTCAAACTTTATTTGATCATTGTATTCCTATTTAGAATTGAAATGATTGTTTTTTATAATTCTTTTTAACAACAATAATACGAACACATTAATGTGACGTTCTTTGGAAGATGGGACCTTAAAAAGAAACAATTGAAACAACAATTTCAAATAATATATTTCTATTAAAGACATTTGATAAGAGGATTTTAAAATATTATTATAATTGTCTACTAATCAATTGTAAATTCAACCTATTTATAGGTAATAATACCATGAAAATAATCTTGATATAGAATAGAATATTTAGTTACCAATGGAATAACATTAATTTACACATTTTATCTCTATTTGATAATATTTATGAGATAATTGTCCACTACAACTTTTATTTCTCTGTTAGATTATCAAAATGGTATAAATTGATTGAATTCATTCTTATTTAAAAACTATGAATCGTGATGAAAAATATATTCTTGAACTCTCCAATTTATCGTCACATGATAAACAAAAAATTCAATCTATTCACCAAATAACATTAAAGTTAGAAATGTTAATATAAATAAGTATTGCAATAAAAAAATTCCATTAATGAAAATATGAATATATTAATAAACATTAATTTTTACAATAATGAATAACTGATATTAACTAAATAATTTTTACATTTTTCATAATAATTTTAAAACATGCTAAAACTAAAAAATATTACATATAGTTGATTATATGCTTCCCTTTACATTTCTGATGTTATATTTTATCATTCAATCATGAACTAAATGAAAACGATTATCACATTGATCACAAATTCGTGGTCCTTTTGAAAAATTCATAAAATTTATTTTACCACATTTGTAGAATATTGGGGGATTTCTTCCAGATTTTAGGATAAAATTCTTTTATATTTTATTACACATTGACATCATCATACCCTTTCTCTCACAAACAACAAAATTATCAGAAAAATCTATCACAAATTTCGAAGCATAATTAATTACCACCACATAGTCATTAAATTAATGAGGGTAAAACTGTCTTTGAAAAAAATGAATATTTACATGTGTAAATTCAAACATTTTTACTTTCATGATCCTATATTAATATTTGGCATATACATAGACAATAAATTTAACATCACATATTTTTAAATGGAACTGTATTTCTGAAATACTATTTCAATATGCACATGTGTATTATATACCAATAAAAAATAGCACTATTTTTATTTTATGAAATGAATATATATATAATATTAAATATAATTTTTAACATTCATCTTTTATATTTTTTTATATGATAAAAGAATAAATAAAATTTTTACTTATAAAAGATTTACTTATAAAAAAGAAATGTTTGACACATTCTGATGGTAAACTTGTCTTAAATCTACTTTTTGACACTTTTAGAAGTTATATTTCAAAAATAAAAAAATTTAAATTAAATGGGATAATAAAAATTTACATTGGTAAAATTTTTGTTATTTTTCGTATATGTTTCATGTTTTGATGAATATTGAAAAATATTGAATTTTAATTTAATACTATATTTTCATCAAATTTATTTATTGTGTTATAATATATAGTTGAGTGGTTTAAAAGTATTAGTAGATAATATTTTACCATTTTTTCCAATTTAGGTAATTGGAATAAATTTCACATTGAAAAAGGATATAATTTTTTTTTGATCTTTGGAATTTTTTACATTAAATACTCATTTTCTTATTACTTCAACATGTTTACTTTTTAATTAGTTTATGATATTTCTAATATTTCAATTTTTAAAAATGGATTCCATATTTGAAATCAATATGATCAAAATTTATTAAATATATACCTTTCATTTTCTTACAATATGAATACAAAATTTAGTAGAAATCAATTATTACAAGAGTTATGGGTAAATAACATAATTAATGGTGGAAATAATATTATGAGTATAATAAATTTATCTAACAGTTAACATGATTTTATTAAATGGTTATTTTTCATCCCAAAAATGTAAATTATTACTTATGTGACCATTTATAGATTCTTGGATGAGAATATAATCTTTGTAATATTATATTCAACAGAAATGAAATTTTATCATATATTTGTTTTTAATAAGATTATTTTTAATATAGAGATATATAAGGCATATTTAATTAAATAAACATTACATTGGAATATTAAATGTTTATCTACATCAATATTATTTATTTATTAATAATAGTGATAATATAATTTCATCAAATAGATAAACAATGACGATGCATTAAATGTTTAATAAATCAAAGAATCAAATAAACAATATTAAAAATATTATGAAAAATATAATTTAATAGATTTAATGTAATAAAAGAATATTATTGATGAAATAGACTTGTTTTAAATGTTTTAAAAACATTTTTTTAATTTATCTATTTTTTATTTGGGTATAAAAAAATAATTAATAGTGAAAAAATTGAAATTAATGATAATTAAAATTAAATAATAATTCTGAAATGATGCAAAATTAATAAATTAAATAAAATTCATCAAACTAAATGGTATAACTCTAAAAATATTATAAAATAATCATTTATTGGTCATTTTATATTTTATAGTAATTATATTATACAATCATGTGTAAATTTCATTATATCATAGTAAGTATTAAAAAGGGTCTATAATGGTTAATACCAAATGATAAGGATTAAAAAACAGCCATAACTTATCTAATTTCCAATGGATTAAATTCAATCCAAAAAAATATCCTATATTCTATGTAATTTAAATTGGACCCATCATTAATAGAAAATTTATATATATTAAATTATTATTATGAAGATTTCTAAGAGACCCCTCCCTTACCCTATAAAAGGGAACCCATTATTCTCATTAAAATATGCTGATTTTTTTTTGGTTATCCATGTTATGACCAATGACCTTCTTAGAATCCCTAACCACATTCTATATGCCTTATTTTTTTCATAACTCCATCTTTAGAAGTTTCAATGTTTTAAGCAAAATAAATCATCTATGGAAGAGGTATCGTTTTTAATTAAGTGTTTTTATTTATTTCTTCATCCACATAGTTGAAAAATTCATCCACCATGATTATATAATAAATCCACTATACTAAATATAACTATATAATATAAACTTAATACAATCTTCTTAATTCTTCCCCAATTTCATTAAATGGGAAATGAATTTTTCATTTGTGTGTTCGTCATACTACAACATCACAAACAAATATAATTCATTTTTCTATCACCATATCTCAAAACAGGTTTTAATGATGTAATTAATTTTTATATGTCATTTTCATGACCTAATTACCATTATTAATGAATAATATATCATTTATATTCATAAATATCTATGAAGATAATAATAATAATGGTGTCCGTGTGTATTTTTGATCTATCACTTCCAAATGTGATGAAATTTATTTTTCATCACCACATCCTGGATGATATATATAAATAAATAATAATTATTAATATCATATTAATTACATTTTTATCATTATTTAATGAAAAATTGATACTTAAATTTTTTCTAAAATTATCACGGAACATTGAAAACATTGCTCAGTATATGTATGACCATCCATATAAATGATTATAACTTAGTTCATTTTTAATAATCATAAATAATGGGTTGATTTGAAATTATAGTTGATGAATTAAATTTACAATTATGTCATTAATATTATTGTTTAGATCATTGATTAATGACCACATTCACTGTTGACACAATACCAAAGTCATTTTGGACTCATGTACTAGATATCATGAAAAAATATTACATGAATGTAAAAAATATTGTAATGTAATAAAATATATCAAGTGACATAAAATAAATAATAAAAATTATAAAGGATCTAATTATGTAAATAATTTACCTATATTTATTAGTGATGAAGATAAATAACATACGTGATGAATCAGACTCTACGTAAGGTATTTCATCTCAATCTCATTTCATTGAGGCATTTCATTATGAAATGAACCATTATTATGTTATAAGTTTTATATAAAGATATAGTGAGATTTTATATGAAAATTTTATCTAAAATAATTTTATTAATTTTTTCGTACATTTATTATTTCATGGGGATTATTATTTAAATTATCAATGTGGTATGGGACACCATGAATTTTAAAATATTTAATTATTAAATCATTTTAACCATATCAATAATTTTTATATTATTTTACCAATTTAATTATATGAATATAAAACGTTTATAAATGAAATTATGATACTATTTTGAATTTCCTCAAAATATTTTATGAAATTAATGTTTTTATTAGTTTCATACAGCTTGCAAATGACAATAATGAATCTTCTATTGTTTGCATATACAACGATAATGAATTTTCTTCTACTAGGGCCTCTGGATCATTTTTTTATTCCTTTGAATGATTTAATTATTAATTAAATGAAAACTCATATATATCATTTTTGTATTTTTGCATTGAAAATGGGTTTTCAATGAAAACAATGTTTTGTAATTGAAATGAGTTTTAAAATTAAATTGTATTTTTCAACGAATGTGTTTTTTATTGTCACGACCCCCTCCCACCAAAGATTCCCCTCATGAGCTGGCAATGGTGAAAGGGAGATAATGACCCCCGAGTCCCGCCTCCAGTAGGCCTCGGGTTGGCGAATAGCACCAAGGGTATGAGTTTTCACAATATGGGAGGCATTACCCTTTTTATTATTATTTAGGATCGGGAAATAGGACAAGTCAACCACAAAAAGGAAAAAAAGAACAAGTGTATAGAAATAAACCCAAACCATTCCCACATGCATGTTTAAACATTTTTATAACAAGGTAAAATTACAAGAAAGCTCAAAAGTACAGTACCAAAAGAAAACAAGAGAACAGCAACTGCAACAACTCCAACTGCCTGACTAGTAGGGTCCCGCATGGCCCTGGTAGTCCTCTTGGAAACCTGAAAGTAAACGTAGGGTGAGCATACAAGTATACTCAGTAGAGAAACCTAAAGCTCTCGTTCACAAGTGGGGAGACATCCTAATGTCCCGTGAGAACAACAGAAAAAACCTAGAAAGGAATTCTATCCACCCAACCTCACCAGCCACACTCACCAAAACACAAGCACAATAGGTAGTAGTAGTATAAGAACAAGTGTATTGGGTACCCCGCACAATTTCCCATTAGTTAACTGAATGTCCTGACGCTGTCACACTCTCCCCGCCCGCACACACCTGGGCCTCACAACCACGTATCCCACCCGCAAACACCTGGGCCTCACCACCACGTATCCCACCCGCACACACCTGGGCCTCACCACCACGTATCCCGCCCGCACACACCTGGGCCTCACCACCACGTATCCCTCCCGCACACACCTGGGTCTCACAACCACAACCACATCCTCACCCGAAGACACCTGGGCCTCATCCCGAAGATTCTTGGGAACAGTAAAAGTAACAGAACTCTCGCCTGAAGACACTTGGGCCTGAAATCAAAACCTACCTGAAGAGTCTTAGGTGTAAGGTTGCCTCAATCCATTATAGCCTATAAGCCTGCCCGAAGAGTCTTGGGCCTAATCACCCCAATCGAAACCTACCCGAAGAGTCTTGGGTGTAAGGTCGCCTCAAGCCACTATAGCCTATAAGCCCGCCCGAAGAGTCTTGGGCCTAATCACCCCAATCGAAACCTACCCGAAAAGTCTTGGGTGTAAGGTCGCCTCAAGCCATCACAGCCTAGGGGAGAAGGAGCGGGAATTAGCTAGTAACTATGGGAAAACACCCTCTCCCATGAAATGGGAGTGTTCGACACTATGTGCTCAACATGGGTGCGGTGCGATAAAACACAAAGATACAGATATATATATATATATATATATATATATATATAGCAACCACTCAGCCCAACCTATGGCTTCTAAAAAGAGAAACTGAGCATGTGCCTCGACACTGCTACCACGAAGCATGCCTACAACAAACAACCCCAACCCCATTAAGGTTTTCACATTTCAGTAGAAATTAGCTTATTTAGTTCCTTAACTACTGGGAAACTATCCACAAACAACCACTTCAAATGATCGTAAAACATATCCCTGCCATCCACAAAGCAAGTTAGGAATACACAACAACACAGCAAGTCCCTTATTATTAACCAACCAACCCATTGATTATTATTCTCGTTTCATTACGAAGCCCCATAATTCATTAACTCTTCCACATTTATTATTTATTAAACACAACCCATAACCCGTTCACATTAAAACCCAACCCTGTGGCCCTGCTGCCAACCTCCATAACCACAACCGCACCGAAACCACATATCATCATCCCTTTAATACCATTTATTGCAGCCCCGCTGCCCATCACCATTAAACATTCACACCTTCCCACATCCAAGTCAACCACAGCCCCGCTGCTCACCCAAACCACAACAGCCCACAAAACACCCCCAACACAAAGCCACGTAACCAAGCCAACATCTACATGTTCATTATTCCATTTTGTTTAACCGGGGTGACCACACAAGGGTTCCATATTTTCATTTAAATAGTCAACTTTACGTGATTATCCAATTTCCACATTCAACAAAGTTCCACTCACAAAAAAGGTCTAGAAAGATAGGGAAACATTTAATTGAGCAAGCAAAGGCCCCCAAAGACCATGATTTTCAGTAGGCATGAGCCTATTCATTTCACAACATAATATCACAGGATAAAAAAAGGTAAAGCAATAGCAATCACAAACTTCCCATGGCCCGTTAAATAAGTCAGTTATTATCTTCATTAAACTGGTTCAAAAGTTTTTCACGTAAACAAGAGAACACCCACCCCGCATGATGCACAAATTAGAGAGACGAAGGTAAAATCCCTACCTCAACAGGTTCTGGTCACAACGCTCCCCCCTGGATCAACATTAGAAGACGTCCGTCGGTGTTCGTCACATCTGTCGGGTCCCGGAAGAACCTCCTCGGGTGGAAGTAGGAAATAAAAGGCCAAATGAAAAACAATGGACCCAGGCTCGGAAGTTCCGCCTCGTCGTTACGATCCCGTGGCCACTGACGGATCGTATATCGGAGCTCGGACGGAAAAGTTATGGAAGAAAGAGCCTTCGAGTCTCTTAAGAGAGCTCTGCTCAGAGGAGAGGGGGGAGAGGTGTGAGTTGAAAGGAGGAGGGGACGCCTCCTTTTATAGGCGTGACAAGAAAAAGTACACGGTGTGTACTTATGGTACACGACGTGTACTTGGCCTTTTTCACACGGTCTCCATGTGGCCTCCAACGCGGATCCACGACCGTTGACTGGTCAACACATAGTTTGAGGGTAACGCATACGCGGGGAAGGACTATACGACGTGTAGATTGGACACACGGCGTGTACCCATTTATTGCACACGACAGGGACACAGCTCCAACGCGGCACACGGTCGACGAATAGTCAACACACGGTAACGCGTACGCGGGGAGGGACTACATGGTGTGTAGTACTGGACACACGGTTTGTACCCATTTTCTTCACACGACAAAGACACGACCATCCACACGGGGTATACCTGGCAAGAGGGTACACAGCGTGTACTCAAACTACACGGCGTGTAGTTTCAAAATTCTGGAATGTGTGGGAAAAGTTCATTTTACCCTCCAGAACACTTGTAAACTTCTTTTTGACAAAGGAATGGGCCTGAGAGGTCCGGGCCAATACATCAGATACCTCATAAAACATTCTCGTCCCCGAGAATTCAAAAACCAACCCAGGGGAACCCAATAAGATTCCTCTTAGGGTCCTCGTTATAACAGGAACCCAACCAACAATCCTAATCATATGTGTTAGGAATTCCTCCTCCTATGTCGAGATATTATCCGCTTTAGGCGGCACTGACTTGCCTTCACTGTTTTAATCGCATCCTCATTAATGCATCTCGATTAAGAATTGAGTCTTCCCACTTCCATACATTAGGATTTTCAACTCGAACTGCCCGAACACGTGGTTCTAGAAAAATCCCTCTCCTATTTCAAGATATTATCCACTTTAGGCGACACTGACTCGCCCGCACAGGTTCAATAGCATCCACATTAATGTGTCTTGATTAATGGTCAGGTTTTTCCCCTTCCCACACATCCGAACATGTTACACATTACCAGGGAACAACTAAAAAAAGGTCTCACAACTGACCTGCCAGTCATTCCATATATCAAAGGTACAGAGTACAACATCAGCACAAAGCTCAGAAGAACAAGGGGAAAAACACAAGTTAAAACAACTCCGGGTACTGAGTGCGCATCTGGGTCTCCTGCTCCCAAGTGCTCTCCTTGAGACCACCATGCCTCCACAACACACGAACCAGGGGAATTGTTCGTCCACGGAGCACCTTCTCTTTGTGATCCTCGATTCTGACTGGTCGCTCCTCGAAGGTCACGTCGTCTCCCATAAATAACTCTCCCCAGTCAATAACGTGAGAGTCATTCTGTAAGTACTGAAGAATCTGGGAGACGTGGAAGATGTCATGGACTTTCTCCATCTGAGGTGGCAGGGCCAGCTGATATGCCACCTCGCCGACTCGCCTCAGCACCTCAAAAGGTCCGATGAACCTGGGTGAGAGCTTGATCCTTTTCCCAAACCTCCACTGCCCCCGTTGAGGGTAAACCTTCAAGAACACATGGTCTCTCACTTTGAACTCCAAGGGCCTCCTCTGACGATCGGCATAAGACTTCTGTCGGTCCTGAGCCGCCTTCATCCTCTCACGCACAAGCTGGACTTTCTCCGTGGTGCTCTGCACTACCTCTGGCCCATGAGCACCTGTCTCACCAACCTCTGCCCAGAAAATGGGTGAACGACATGCCCTTCCATACAAAGCCTCAAACGGTGCCATGCCAATAGTAGAGTGGAAGCTGTTGTTGTAGGAAAACTCTACTAAAGGCAAGTGTCGTACCCATGATCCTCCGAAATCCAGAACGCATGCTCACATCATGTCCTCCAACGTCTGGATAGTCCGCTCCGTCTTCCCGTCGGTCTGGGGGTGGAAAGCAGTGCTAAGGCGTAGCTGGGTGCCAAAATCATGTTGTAACCCCCTCCAGACTCGTGAGGTAAACCAAGTATCCCGATCTGAGACGATAGTTCTCGGAACTCCATGCAAACGCACCACCTCGTCTACGTACCTCTGTGATAAGGTACTCACCGGGCCCGACTCCTTGATTGCTAAGAAGTGAGCTGATTTCGTCAGACGATCCCCCACTACCCAGATAGCATCATAACCACTCTGAGCTCTGGGTAGTCCTGTGATGAAGTCCATTGAGATGTCATCCCACTTCCACTTCGGGACATCTAAAGGATGCAGCAAACCACCGGGAACACGATGTTCAGCCTTCACTTACTGACACACTAGGAACTTAGCCACAAACTCTTCCACTGCCCGTTTCACCCTGGGCCACCAAAACTGTTCCCTCAGGCCTTGGTACATTTTTGAAACTCCTGGATTTACCGCTAAGGCTAAGATATGGAAATCACAGAGAACTCCCTCAGAGCATGGATCAAGGTGAAAGCGATCCCTAGCTCCTCAAGCCACCCCTCTGTCTCTGTATCTAAAGTACTACCCTCGTACTTCTTGAGGGTCTGCTGCTGGAAAGAACGGAGAGTCTTCTACCACTGGCTATCTTCCTCCTCCCGGTCAATCCTCAACTGATCGACCGCCTGGATCTGCTGGGCCTTGGCCGTCTGAGCCACCCGGGGACGACGTCCATGTTCAATAGCTGCACGGTAAACAAGGATCGCCTAAGCCCAAGTAGTAAGGAAAAAATCAAGGTTTTATTTATCATTTTATTTCAATTTATTTCCCAGAACACCCAAATCACGTAAAACACAATCATGATGATGCATGTACCTTCCCTAGGGTCTCTACCCAGCAATCAATGTAGTCTCAATTGGTCGTTCGGTAGGCTTAGAGTCCTTGCATCGGATCACAGGGGGCCCTAAAATCCCGTGTCCTAGTCGGTCTTCTGTGGCCTATGTCACGCACCAAGATTGAATAACATTGTTGCCCTACCATCCCATGAAATTCTCACTGCGCCTAACTCTAGACTCCATCCTATCTCTCAACCATCAGCTCTGATACCATTCTGTCACGACCCACTCCCACCAAAGATGCCCCTCCTGAGCTGGAAATGGTGAAAGGGAGATAATGACCCCGAGTCCCGCCTCCAGTAGGCCCCGGGTTGGCGACTAGCACCAAGGGTATGGGTTTTCACAATATGGGAGGAATTACCATTTTTATTATTTTTTAGGATCGGGAAATAGGACAAGTCAACCACCAAAAGAAAAAAAAGAACAAGTGTATAGATATAAACCCAAACCATTCCCACCTGCATGTTTAAACAATTTTATAACAAGGTACAAGTACAAGAAAGCTCAAAAGTATAATACCAAAAGAAAACAAGAGAACAAAAACTGCAACAACTCCAACTGCCTGACTAGTAGGGTCCCGCACGGCCCTGGTAGTCCTCCTGGAAACCTGAAAGTAAACGTAGGGTGAGCATACAGGTATACTCGGTAGGGAAACCTAAAGCTCTCGTGCACAAGTGGGGAGACATCCTAATGTCCCGTGAGAACAACAGAAGAAACCTAGCAAGGAATTCTATCCACCCAACCTCACCAGCCACACTCACCAAAACAAAATCAGAATAGGTAGTAGTAGTATAAGAACAGGAGTATCGGGTACCCCGCACCATTTCCCATTAGTTAACTAAATGTCCTGATGCTGTCACACTCTCCCCGCCCGCACACACCTGGGCCTCACAACCACGTATCCCGCCCGCACACACCTGGGTCTCACAACCACAACCACATCCTCGCCTGAAGACACCTGGGCCTCATCCCGAAGATTATTGGGAACAGTAAAAGTAACAGAACTCTCTCCCAAAGACACCTGGGCCTGAAATCGAAACCTACCTGAAGAGTTTTAGGTGTAAGGTCGCCTCAAGCCATTATAGCTTATAAGCCTGACCAAAGAGTCTTGGGCCTAATCACCCCAATCGAAACCTACCCGAAGAGTCTTGGGTGTAAGGTCGCCTCAAGCTATTATAGCATATAAGCCTGCCCGAAGAGTCTTGGGCCTAATCACCCCAATTGAAACCTACCCGAAGAGTCTTGGTTGTAAGGTCTCCTCAAGCCATCACAGCCTAGGGGAGAAGGAGTAGGAAGGAGCTAGTAACTATGGGAAAACACCCTCTCCCATGAAATGGGAGTGTTTGGCACTATGTGCTCAACATGGGTGCGGTGCGATAAAACACAAAGATACAGATATATATATATAGCAACCACTCAGCCCAACCTATGGCTTCTAAAAAGAGAAACTGAGAACGTGCTTCGGCACTGCTACCGCGAAGCATGCCTACAACAAACAACCCCAACCCCATTAAGGTTTTCACGTTTCAGTAGAAATTAGCTTATTTAGTTCCTTAACTACTGGGAAACTATCCACAACCAACCACTTCAAAAGTTCGTAAAAAATATCCCTTCCATCCACAAAGCAAGTTAGGAAAACACAGCAACAGAGAAAGTCCCTTCTTATTAACCAACCAATCCATTGATTATTATTCCCGTTTCATTACGAAGCCCCATCATTCATTAACTCTTCCACATTTATTATTTATTAAACACAACCCATAACCCGTTCACATTAAAACCCAACCCTGCGGCCCTACTGCCAACTGCCATAACCACAACCGCACCGAAACCACACATCATCATCCCTTTAATACCATTTATTGTAGCCCCGCTTCCCATCACCATTAAACATTCACAACATCCCACAACCAAGTCAACCGCAGCCCCGCTGCTCACCCAAACCACAACATCCCCCAAAACACCCCCAACACAAAGCCACGTAAGCAAGCCAACATCCACATGTTCATTATTCCATTTTGTTTAACCGGGGTGACCACAAAAGGGTTCCATATTTTCATTTAAACAGTCAACTTTACGTGATTATCCAATTTCCACATTCAAAAAAGTTCCACTCAGAAAAACGGTATAGAAATAAGTCAGTTATTATCTTCATTAAACTGGTTCAAAAGTGTTTCACGTAAACAAGAGAACACCCACCCTGCATGATGCACAAATTAGAGAGATGAAGTTAAAATCCCTACCTCAACAGGTTCTGGTCACAACGCTCCACCCCCCAGGATCAACTTTAGAAGATATCCGTCGGTGTCCGTCACTTCTGTCTGGTCCCGGAAGAACCTCCTCGGGTTGAAGTCGGAAAGAAAAGGCCGAAGGAAAAACAACGGACCTAGGCTCGGAAGTTCCGCCTCGTCGTTACGATCCTGTGGCCGCTGACGGATCGTAAATCAGAGCTCGAATGGAAAAGTTATGGAATAAAGAGCATTCGAGTCTCTTAAGAGAGCTCTACTCAAAGGATAGGGGAGGAGAGGTGTGGGTTGAAAGGTGGAGGGGACCCCTCCTTTTATAGGCGTGAAAAGAAAAATTACACGGCGTGTACTTATGGTACATGGCGTGTACTTGGCCGTTTTCACACGGTCTCCACGCGGCCTCCAACGCTGCTCCGCGGCCGTTGACTGGTCAACACACGGTTTGAGGGTAATGCATACGCGGGGAAGGACTACACGGTGTGTAGATTGGACACACGGAATGTACCCATTTATTGAACACGGCAGGGACACGGCTCCAATGTGGCACACGGTCGATGACTAGTCAACACACGGTAACGCGTACGCGGGGAGAGACTACACGGCGTGTAGTACTGGACACACGGTGTGTACCCATTTTCTTCACATGGAAAAGACACAGCCATCCACACGGGGTATATCCGGCAAGAGGGTACACGGCGTGTACTCAAACTACACGGCGTGTAGCTTCAAAATTCTAGAAAGTGTGGGAAAAGTCCATTTTACCCTCCAGAACACTTGTATCCTTCTTTTTGACAAAGGAATGGGTCGGAGAAGTCTGTGCCATTACATTTATATCGGAATAAAAGAGTTTTTAAATGGATTTTATGATAAAAGTGTTTTATTTTGAATATAGTACTTTAAAATTATATGAAAATAGTTATCAACATATAGAAAATACATGGAATGGGTTAGATAGCTCCAGGAAAGCCCAGTATTTCTTATGATTTTGTATCCCAGATAATATACGGAATGACTATTATTGTTTAACATGGAGTGTCCTAGATAACACTCAAAAATTCAATTATTTTTTATCATAGTGTGGTTAAGATATCACTGAGTAATTCGAAAATAGATTTATTAGATTTTTTCAATATGGTCTCTTCAATTGGAAGGGTTTTGAAATGGTTTTTTGTAATTGATTTACTAATTAAATTAATGGGTTTAATTACATTCTATATGTTTTAATTATTTTATATGTCAAAAAGGGTTTTCTAATGTAATTATTTGATATTCTCATATAACATGGAAGATAATTATTAACGTTGTTTTATTTTTTCTTATTTTTTCATAACTAATGGTTACTTATATTTTTTATATTCAATATTGATTTTTTTTCACATAATATGTTTTTAAAATTTATTTCATATGGTTTAAGGGGTCATAGATAGATGGTTGTGATCCAGGGAATTATTGTGAAGAGTGTTTATTAAGAGAAATCATGTCTGATTTTAAGGATTTTTATATTTTCCAAAAAATCGATACTATGTATAGTTGTCCACTTATAATGTATGGGTTTTCATTTTTTTCCCTTGATTCACTAAAAATATGAACTAAAAATATCCCCAAATGTGAAATGAAGTTAAAAACCACTAGAATATGTAAGAATTAAGGTCGTGTCACTACATTTTGTATCAATGGATGGTTTAGACAAAATTAGATATTAGAATAACTTTTTATGAGTTATGGACATCATAATGGGTTTGTAATTTTAGGGTTCTTCAGTATTTATTTTCCATGTAAACCCCTTTTTATGCTTTATGTTGTGAAATTTTATGGTGACTAATAATATTTTTGGAGAAAAAAAATTTGAGGTAATTATGGGATATTATATTTTAATATGGAAAATGATAGGTACGAGATAAACTTTGAGTTTGAAACAGATTATTGTTATTTATATTATTTTTCATAAATTTCTATATAATTATAAGGAATATATAAATATAGTTTTAGAAAAATTACATATAATATAATGGGAGAAACCCCTCCTCATATAGAAAGGCTCTGGGAATCAAACCTACAACTTAAGGGTAGAAAGGGTTCATCACCAAGCATTGGACTAGGTGAAATCATGGATTATATACATTTTTATTTGTAGTTAACTTATTTAATAAATGAATAATAACTTTATTTTAGGAAAAAATATATTATTTAGTAGCTAATATTTGGATTTGGAAATTATTTCATGATTATGTTAGTCATGTCTTTTCATACAATGTTTACTATTTTGGGAAACATTTTTGACTCTGGTAAAATAATCACCATTGCATTTTATTTTATAAGTAAATCATGATTTATCTTTTTGTGGAAAACATGATTTTATAGTAATTACATAAATGAATAACCTATATTGTAGAATATGTGATTAGGAAAAATACTTTTTGGTATGAGAAATTAATTGTGATGGATGATATTTGGAGATAAGTATAAAAATTTATCTTGGAAGACTTTGTTATCAAATACTTCTAAATTTGGGGTTTTAATCTTTTTTTCGAATATTTTAATGAATTTAAAAGCTCAATTATTTGTTTAATGGTCTGTGTTGATCTTTTTGTGACACTATTTAATTTTTGTGATTAATTAGGTTTTTATCATATAAAGGTATATTATTTATGTGGAATTGTCATATCTTGTCCTGACCATTTTGGTTTTGGAGATTTTATGATGACATGAGTAATATGTTGTAATCCTTCTATAGATATATCTTCCTATAACAGTTGACTATAATCCTAGGGGTATGAAAATTCATCTTAAATACAAATATTTTAGAGTAATTGATTATTTTGGGGTGGAATTTGATTAAATGTAAAAATACTCTAGAGGACAGACGAGTATATTTCCTTATTTTCAATTTTTATTTAGTAAAAGAATTCTACAACTGAATGAAAATAATCACAAAAAACATTAATTTTTTTATTTTATTATGACGAAATTGATAATCATTTAACTCATCATATATTTAAAGTTATTTTAAGATGAACTGTATAATGAACATGTTCTCTTTCACTCTCCATCAGATCATGATAGTCAGTTTTCACATCCATATCTAGTTTTTCAAACATGGAACCATGTATGTCTTATCTCATGAGACCATCGTACTTACTTTTCTTGGTTTGAAAGTATATGTTTTATTATTACTATCCATTACGTGTCATTTCAAAAAAGGTATTTCTAAAATTCAAACCCCTATTTTTGAATCTTGATCTCATATTTCAAGGCATCAATTTATTTACAGGGGACATTGTAACATCCCGAAATTTTAAAAGGATGCGTATTTCAGAAAAACTACTTTAATATGGATATGTTTTTTTATATCAATAAATAGAAAAATCACACTTTTGGATTTTATAAATGTAATATATATGTATAAAATATAATAAATATTGGTTTTAACATTTATCTTTTATATTTTATAGTATTGATATAAGAAAAAAGGATCCAATTTTTACTCATAAGAGAAACATTTTTCAAAAAAGTCAGTTTTTAACGTTTTGATGATGCCCTTGTTTTAAATCGAGTATTGACACTTTTATAAGTAATATTTGTCAAAATAATTAATTTTTTGAAATTTTTGTTTCAATATTTACTTTGGATTATTTTTTTTGTATTTTTCTTATCAGTTTAAGGCTATGATAAATATTAATAAAATAATTTATTTTAATTGAAAATTTATTTTAAGTCAAATTTATTTATACTGATAAATTAATTTTTTGAATGGTTTAAAAGCTTATTAACATAATTTATTCTATCTATTAAACAAAATTACTTCAATGAAATCAATTTCACAATGAAATTGTAAATGACAATATTATGATCTTTTGAACCTTTTTTCTTAAATTTGTTTTTCCTTATTTCATCCACATGATTATTTTTTTAATAAATTTATTATATTTCTATTTTTTTCGATTTCATTAACATATTCTATATTTGAAATAATGCGTTAAAAATTTATTTAATAGTCCCATATCATTCATAGAATAATTGAAAAGTATTTTGAGTATATAAAATTATCAACACGGTTAAGGATTAATCGTGTAATTAAGGGTAAAAATAATTTTAAAAATATTATAAAATTTAAAAAAAAAACATTTACTAATTTTATTATATAATTAAATTTCATATATGATAATTTCATTATCATTTTTGTTCTAATTTACAACATATTTTATTATAATATAACATTTATAATAATATATTCAATATAATGTCAATATTTTCGTACTTTAGTTTTTAACAAGAGATATATTTTTCATATGTAATAATATATTGGATATGTTTGAATATAAATACTATATAGAAATATAAATTATTTATATTCAACCTTATAATTAATTTATTATTTTTTGTGGTAATATAATTACATTAAATAATGACACATAGATGATGAAACTATTTTATAACGAATGGAAGAATAAAATAAATGATATATAAAATATTAAAATAAATATAATTTTAGGTATTTAATATAATATGTGAATTTCATGGAATATTTTAAAATTTTAGTGATGATTTATAAGTTATGGTTCCAATTTATTATTTTTTTGTGAATTTTTAATAGGAAAATGTAATGAATAGTTTCAAAAATAACCTTAATCGTATGAAAAAAATATTTTATTATATCATAGAAAATTCATGAAATTATAAAATTAATCAATTTAATTGGGATAACTATAAAAATGTAAAAAAAATACTTCCTTATTGTCCTTTTTTCGTTATATAGTAATAATATATTCCCTCCATGTGTAAATTACATGATTTCATGGTAAAAAGTTAATAAGGATAAATAAGTGTTAAAAGAAAAAAATATGGATTAAAAATTAATATAAAATTATCTACTTTTTATTGGATGAAGGGTATTCAAAACAAATACCATATATTAAATATAAATGAATTTGGACCATTTATGAAATTAAAATTAATTTACATTTAATTAATTTTTGGAAGAATTCAAAGAGTGACCTCTCATGTCTTATAAAAGGGTACCCATTCTTTCCATTTCAATAAAATTAAATAAAATTTAGGATCATCCTAGATATGTCCAAATTCATTTATTGAATCCCTACCCACATTGTAGAAGCATAATATTATGCATAACACCATCCTTATATGTGTTAAGATATTAGCATTGGAGATCGTCTAATGAATATTTATCATTTTTACATAAATTTTTCAATTTTATTTCTTCTTACACATTCATAAAATGATACTAACTGATTATTAAAGAATATCTCTAGTATTGGGAATATAATGAGATGTCATTATTTTAATATTATCAACTAAATCCATCTACAATTTCAAAAAATGGGAAATTAATTATTTATTCTTTTGTACTGCGATCAACCACCTCACGAACCGATATAATATGGTTTTCATCACAACATCCCAATAATAGCTATAATAATGGGATTGTTTTTTTAAATTAATTTTATTTAAATATATATAATTGTTATGTAATATTATATCATTTACATTCATACCTTTCCATGTATATAAAATGATAATGTTGTTCCTGTATAGGTGTGAAGTATCACCTCAATGAAGTAGTGTGATTCGTTTTTAACCACCAAATAACATGGATGATAAAAATAAATATATTTTATTGATTAAAATTATATTAATTATATTATTATAATTTTAAGAAGATAAAATTATACTAAACTCTTTTCTATAATGATCATTGAAAAATTTAATCTTTAACAATGTGTTTATATGACCTACCATCTCTATGATTATATCATAGTTCATTTTTCAGAAAAATGAATAATGGATGGATTTAAAATTATAATTGACATATAATATTTGTTAAAATATCATAAATATTATTATGTAGATGATGGAATAGTTACCGATTTTACTATTACAATCATTATAACGTCATTTTTTACTTATGTACCGAATATCATCAAAACATCTGACCTGAACATAAATAATTATGTATTTGTTATAAAATTATAAAAGATGATATAAGAAAAGTAATTATCATTTTAAATGTTATCATTAATTAAATAATTAATCTAATAATATTATTAAATAGGATAAATAACATAAATCATAAGTCGTACGCATGGTAATGGATTTCGTCTAAAGATCCTTTCAGTATATAATTTCTCAATGATGAATATTTATTATTTTTTAAGTTGTATATACTGAATATATGATATATAATATCCATATTTTATCCTAAATAATCTTATTTAATGTTTTTTTAAATTTATTCTTTCTCATATATGATTATATATATTTTTCAATGTAGTGTGATATGCCTTGATTGTTTAATGATTTAGTTATCAAATATTTCTCCCCATTCCAATATTCATGACAGTATTATACATATATATTTATATGAGAATAAATTATTTATAAATGAAATTTTATTTTTATCATTAATTTAATTCAAATGATTTCATAAATGAATCTATTTATGTGTTCTTATATGCTGCAGTTTAAAAATATGCCAATATAATGATAATTGTTAATTTATATGTAAACAATAATTCTTACACCTCTGTTGCAATTATTTAATTTTCAATTTAATTTTTATGATTTCATAGTTTATTAAATGAAAAAAGAACATTATACATTGTGGGTATTTTTGTACTGAAATGGTATTTCAGTCAAATTTATTCCAATTTTGAAAATAGATTAAAAAAATGGAAATTTAGATGAATGTCTTTTCATATGGGATTAATGTAGTTTTCAAATGGTTTTTTTGAAAGTGTTTTATTAATGATATGTTACTTGAGAATCATAGAAAACTTCATAGCTTGATATAGATTATACATGGTATGGCCCAGATAGCACCAAAAAAACCTATTTTTATTAAATATGGGGTTCCCTAGATAGTGCTAGGAATCCCATTATAGATTATCATGTGGTGGACCAGATAACATTACGAAATGCTATTATATCATAATAAGGGTAGTCCTAGATAGTGGATGGTAAGCCAGTAATATCTTATTTAGAGGTCGGCCACATGGTCATATCAATTGAAATGGTTTTGGAAGGGTATTATATACATGATTTTCTGAGTCAACTAAAATATATTTTATTTCATCCAATGGGATTTAATAATTTTTTTCAAGGATAACTTGTGTCAGTTTTCCATGTAATAATATTCTATGTTCTTAAAGAACATTAATGATAGAGGTAAATTATTATGTTTTTCCATGTTATAACTAAACTAACTATTTCCATTCTTTTTATATCGCTTGTTGAACATTTTTGGTCATCCTATGTTTTTAAAATATAATTCATAGGTATTAAGGTTGAATATATAGAATGAATATATCAAGGGGATAATTGTGAAGATTTTTCATAAAGATAATTCAAGATTTATTTTAATTATTTTTTTAAGGTGGAAAATTGATACTAAGTATAGGTGTCCCCTTGTAATGTGTGAGTGTACTTTTCAAGAGTTTTTTTCTAAATATATATAACTCTAAACTACGATGATCCTTATATGTGAATACTAGATAAAAAACACAATAAAAGTATTATTTTATCATTGGTCATTACAATCATTTAAAATTTTCTTCATAATTATCAACGAAGACTTCATCCATTTGATTCAATTCCATAAAAAATAATTTCAATTTATGAAAAATATATTTATGAAAATACATCCCAATAAAAATATTTGTAAAGACCATTCACTCCATGGAATAAATCCCATTCTTTTCCTGATAAAACATAATCAAATACTACAATCTATTAGTATTATCATCAAAATGATATATATATATATATATATATATTATGTTATTTTTTTGGTAAATTCCCAAACATCAAATATCATTACCAAGGCATTTTTAATTTACCTATGATTCACCAGGTTTGAAGATCCAGTGAGAGATAGAGGGTGTTGTTTCATGTGAAGATCCAAGAAAGATTTGTTTTTCTATGGAGAATTAGATTATTCAATTTTATGGTTTCCAATATTAATATTCTTTGT